>OZ020226.1:12548139-14021660 GCA_963971325.1 Aphodius granarius
GCTCCCACCGTAAAATCACAAGACACCCGGATTTTGAGCGTCCGACATCTTCCAAGCGATCTCATCTTACGCAGTACTAGACGATCTAACTAACTGTTATCGCCGAACATATTCTTGTTTTATTTTGTTAGGACGAGCAGTTTTAGACGATGATGTGACTGAAGGAATTTAGACACGGAGCGTTGGCTACAAATTGGTTTAATCGTTCTTTATAAGGAGATGGGTATTTTTTAACACTCCTGGGTAATGGTCTTTTGCTGCTGTAAACTCGTAAGTTCTGCACGGCTTATAATGGGGCAGTTTCTGAATAAACAGGGTAAAATGTGATCTGTAATGAAAAAGTTGAGCCACTCTCAATTTTTATAAATTCCTTCAGCAACGTTCCTCTCGTGTACAAGAAATCTGTACCTATATCAATTCCTTTGTGGATGCCGTCGTGTCCTCTCCGGTTTATTTTAACGGGTTTTCTGTAAAAGCGATTCATTCTTCTCTTATTTGGTATTATCGTTTTTTTTCTGTTTCTCGAGATGCGTGTTTACATGAATACGAGGCTTATTGTAAAAGGTACCGCCACGTTAAGGATTCCGTTAGAAAAACATATCACCACCTTGCACCTATCGTGTCGTGTTCTTTTCCGCTAATACTAATTAATTTCTTAGTTGTGTCCGCGTTTGTGACGCTCTATGCCGCTAACATCTGATGAAGAGCTCCATTTGGTCACTTGGTATGCCTACCTCCATTCAATTAACTCCCCTTAAGAGGATTTTAAATACATACATTAGATTCTTGCTTATTTTTACAGGGTATAGTTTCTGCATGCTTCATCTCCCTAACATGCTAGTAGTAGAATTTCAAAAACACTTCCACTGAATTCTATTTATAGTCTCAATGTATTAATATCCAGTGTCTTTTAATATAAACTTGCTTCACGTTCTTAATTGGTTTACTTAATTGGATTAAGTTATATAATAACTATGATTGACAGCACTTTATGTACATACTAAAAATATTACAAGCGCACCAATCATCAATTGAATCGTATCTAAGATTTCGATCGCAAAATCCGAATGACCGTATGCAAATTGCAAATTCTGCAATATTATGCAAGCGAGATATCTAATGGCAAAAGCAATTCAGTGACACCTGTCATTCCTTAAGTGGATATTAGACAATGTCCTGTCCAACATGCCCATTACCCGGTTAGGAACGCACTCGTAATCTATCATGAGCTGTTAGAAAGTTTAGATGTGGAGAGATACGGCGCGGACACAGAGGATTTCGTGACATAGAAATCGAGTTTTATATTATTATTCGGGTCTATTTTTATAACGCACGCGTGAGGTGCACACACACCTCGCCGTCGAGTCGTAATTTGTAAATATTACGCGAATAAATTTTGCGGGAACCGGGGGAATTCGGTAAACGGTTTTTGTCGTTGTCTGGGTCCGAAGTATCGTCTGGAATCAGAGTTGAATGCGTTGTTTTTGTTGGCGCCAGCTCAAGAATTTTACTATTAACCAGGATGGTATTCAATAAATAATGCTTACCAAGGCACTAGTATACATTCACAAACCCGGAATAGGCGTAAATTTGGAGAGTAATTATGAATGTATTGATAAATTGTGTATGTATATGAAGAGGGTTTCTTAAAGCTGAAAGTTTGGTAAATGTTTGTATAGTAGTTTAATTTCTGTGGTGGGGTGAATACTGGTCATCTGCATTAGGAAACAGTGCAGCTAAATCAAGAATTAACTCCAATCGAAGAAGAACTTCGATGTGTGTCCGAAATCGATCTCCTAAGAAATCATCATTAAAATTTCGATGCTTTCACTTTCAGTAAGTCTCATATTGCTTTCTTATTATAGAAATAACACACTGTCAACAATTTCCATGAGTTTTGACAGTGAATGCAAACAATCAATAATTGTTTTCAAGGATTAACCACCTCAACCCTCACTCGAATATTGGAATTTTTACCTATGGACATATTTGTATTGAATATCTCACGAATGCCAATATGACCTCTTGCGGCAGTCTAACAAACTAAACGTTGTACATCTTCTAAAATGCAATATCATTTTCCAAGATGCCGCATTGTAATTGCCGCAATTTGTCGAAATACGTCGAATTAACGGACATTAGGACGTTTTATTAATTCAATGTTGGAAAAATAGTGGCATGCCATTTATTATTAAGCGATACATGTGTGGAAACCACAGATTCCTTCGCAATAAATTGCGCAAACTGCCAGCAACAGCAAATTCACTGAATTTCTTTGCCGGATGCGGTATTTGCAGTCAGAGGCATTTCAGTCTGGTAAAATAACATTTTATACGTCTGTACATCATTATTTATCGAAAGCGAATTTTTGTAGTAGTTGTCCAGCCGTGAAAAAGGCGAAGAAAAAAAGTAACACAAAATATTCTCAATTTTGCCTCTTCTTAGAAATGGGCATATAAATACGTATAAAGATTTTATAAATCGTAAAGCATCAAAGTGCCTCTTTATGTGTGTCTATATAAATATCCGGGGTCGAGGGTTAAGATTTCTTCGAGTCTGAAGGGTATTACGCATATCCAACAACCCCGTATTTTGATGCAATATGGAAATATGCCCGGACAAAATTACTACCATCTCGGGCGTATAGTCCGTATTAAAAAACAGTATACGGCGGGAGATTTTTTACGAGAAAGAAAAAGAGCGAAAAATATGGACGATCGTAACTCATGAAGACGCGTATTTCTACTGGCGCTTTTCCCTCTTTTGTGATTTACGCGTTACGTATGCGAACAATAACCGGAAATATAAATGAATTGGTAGGAATTTATTCGTATAGTATGACGTTTTTTTTATTAGCAAGGAAGCGGAAATGGCATCAATTAATTTCTGTTTTAATATTCTGGGCTGGGGACAGCATTTCGCGGGTGAAATAGACCTAAATGGATTTACGATTTTACGTCAAGGTTTATTTATAATCTGCTAGCTTCATTATGAAAATGAGATGCAAATACCCTCTACTTAAAAATGGATAAATTAGGGTCCTTGGGAGATACATCCGCCTTGTGGGCGTTATTCATTTCACGTAAATCATCCCCAATTTTGTTTTAACCCTCCTCGCCTTGACGCGCCTAATTCCCTTAATCTCTCAACATCGTACACCAAAACTGAGAGAGATCAAGTAGTTGACACTTATAATATATTTCGGTTCAGTACCGGTTTTCGCTCTGATAAACATCTTTTTTTTTCAATATTCGGATAATTGGTTAGAATTACGGGCTAACTTAAAATAAATTTAGGTGTACTAGAAATGTAATTTATTTTTGTTTTGCAAAAAGCACAGATTAATATCACATTAACAAGTTAGCGATGTAATTAATAAAGTGTAAAATAGATTATGTTGTGTTGGTTAGAAATGACATGACAACATATAACGAAAAAAATCCCTAAATACTCAAGAAAATGATCATTATTTAGTCCTTGAATGTGTTAAATACTAATCTGAAAGTCAGGTTAACAACACTATAGACATTACTTTGTCGTACGTAGACTAGGAGCAATAAGTGGTTGTAAAATCGCCATCTAGCACAAGTAGATGGTTGAAAAAAATGCACTTGCAAACAAGTTGTGGTTCTAATCTTATCTAGTTATATCAGCGCCTAACTAGCGGCATCAGAAGGTATTAATTAAGGATAGACTTCAACGTTAACTGTGCCAATATGCTGTATGTCCTTCATCGCAGTTAATTCTGTCTTCAGTTCTTACAGTCAGTGCGAGTTAGTCTTAAGAGTTACGAAAACAAAATGAACCCGAGTTCTGCACACCAGAAATAATTCTATATTTACATAGTAGGGGTCATAATAACATGCACCGCGTGTGTTGGCTATTCATGTATCTATCACTGCTTATGTTAGCTGTCAGTTCCGCGCTGTGTTCTAGATATTATGTTATTCATGAAATTCCGTATTATATTTTCATATTTTATTATGCAGTATTTAATGCATAAGTTATATATAAACTTGTTATTGATAATAATATTAAAAGCAACAATAAAATATACCACTGCCCCGAGTTCCTATAACCCTCTCTTCGTGAAGGGGGCGACAAAACGAATCAAAAAAGCGTCGAAAACAAGTTTTTATCCCGCCGCGAGGGGACGGCGCTGTCGCGCACGCACAAAAAAGAAGGAGAAACGCGCGTTTCAATTTTGGTGAAGGCGCCGGTAGCTCTCGACACTAAAGTGAAAATCCAATCGCATCTGGCTTGAATAGAAACGGCAGCGGGGCGGATCTACGTCACTGGGTGCACACAAGAAACGGAAGCGCGTTGAATTAAAAAGCCATTATGCAAATGAGCGTGAAAAAAAATTCTCAGATCCTGGAGATATTTTAGATCGTGAAAATATGGGAAAAAGTAGGTGTTTGTAGGTTACTGTGTGTATTTTTGGAAAACATGGACTACCGGTTTCAATAGTGTAACTGGCGTGATAATGACTTAATAAACCCACCTCATGTAAATAGTCGACACCTTTTCCAGTTGATATTCAGATATTAGCAATTGATACTCAGAAAGCTGCAATTTATTTTTCCATATTGTAAATAATATTTAGAAACTAGCAGATGTAATTCACTTATAGTAAGTGATCAGACAGTGGCAATTCTTATTAAAATATTACACATAATATTTAATAAATCAATAAAATCAAATATTTAAACAATAACAACATATTTTATAACAATCTTTGTTCTTCTTGCTATCTAACTATCTTTGATAAGCGTGCATGATATAAAAAAATCTGGGGTGGCCCTCACCCAACTTTCCGACTACATCGTGGTCACAATGAAGTCTATATTTAATGTCATGTCAGTGGCACTGACGTTTGTCAAACTCTGACAATTCACAACACAACGATGAAGGCTGTGGATTCTGTCAACCCGCTTCTATAAACTCTTATAGCACCTAAACCGTTCATCCCACTGATCTGAAAATTTGTATACATGTTTAAAGTCACGGGAGGATGAGCAACTATCAAATTGGTCAAAATCGAATAAATCTCTAAGAATATGTATGTAACATTTGCCAAAAACAATCCAGTTCGTCCCCTGGCAATTCTAAATAAGTATGCAAAATTTCAGCCCGATCCGTTGTACCGTTTGGACGCTATCGTGTTCACAGACATACATACATACACACACACACACACACACACACACACACACACACACACACACACACACATACATACATACATACATACATACATTTTCCAGAAATCATTGCAATCTATTCAGGGGACCTCAAAACGCGTATTTCCGCTGAAATCCCGAATTTTTTTTCCGTCGATTACAATACTTTCCTTCTAGGGATTAGTCGGAAAGTAAAAAGTCGTCCATGTGTTATCCATTCACTATATGCAACCTACTGTACAGACTTCAAAAAATGCTGTGGCTGGAGAATTATGAATTACATTTAATTTAATATGAAATACATTTGATACTTTCTGAAGTACAGTAGCAACTTTCTGAAAATCAATTGAAATAGCCGAATTAAAACTGCCACGTTCTGATTATCAACTGGAAAAGGTGTAGTTTTCAATTCGCAGATTGGTTATCCGAAATTAATGGGAAAGTGTATTTGCGAAAAGTTCGTATTACGTTAGACGATTGTAGCAAAAGTCACCGATATTAAAACGACTCCAAACATCGTCTGAAATGATTTAATGGTCCGTTCGGATTTCCTTTGATTCGCCAGTTCTCTGATCTTAAATCCACCGCAGTGCCAGCTACGATTACGAGTTCGTTTACTGTTTTCCCCACTAAATTAATGTCCCCTTTTATAAACGATGAAACGATTTTATAACAGCGCTAATTTTAAAACTGGAACCATTTATCTTCAATACGCTTCAGCTGCTTAACCTATAGGTCTGTCTACCTTCTATTTTCTACCGGTAACCCTACTCAATCCCGACGAGATTTGGTACGATTAATAGGCGCTTTCAATACAAGACATTACTAATCTCTGTGATATGAGTAAACTATTACATTCTACTTTTATACGAACAAATTACAGAAATCATAACCTACGGATTGGTTGCGTGGTGGCAAAGGACAGCGGAAAAGGCAACCGAAGGCATGCTGACCAAATTTGAACAGCTTGAATGTTTGGCCATTACAGGGGCTATGAGAACTTGCCCTACTAGAGCAATGGAAGCAAGGCTTCGTTACATAAGTATTCCTTACATTTCAATATTTAAAATGTCTTATACGGATTGCAAAAAGTATTTGATCAATTTTCAAATTTCGTATCGAAACGAGGTGGTGTTACTTACCAATCCATCAAATATCTATAAAAATCGGTACTACCAATAGGCATATGCCTCTGGCTGCTGCCGAAGCATGCATTAACCAAAAAATCAGTAAATAAGTATACAAATTTCGCTCAAGTCACAGCAGAAAAAAAAACATAAAATCCGTCTAGATGAAGCAGTCTTATTCCCGTCCGAGATAAAGCTGATTTATTAAAATGAAACTATCGCGCTAGAAGCGTCATGTGTACAAAGCGACGTCTCACGGCGCGTTTATCTGGAATGGAGGCGTCTCGGGGTGCCGTGGTGCGATAAAGAACACCGGAGACTCAAGGCAAGGGACGTCGACGTCGAGGACGTCGTTTCAAGCAATCTTTCCCAATTTCTCCGCCTCGTGTGGTGACTCACATAGGTATACGTCAGTTTATATTTGTATTTATATCTCAGAAATACGTATACAGTCTCTCGTATAAATCATGTCATAAAGATTTACCTAGACATTGTAAACTTAATATGAGTTTATGTCGCAGCGCGAGCATTTTAAATAGATATGTGTCAGTTTTAACAGTGCGATGTTGGAAATCAAACTGAAGGAGAAAGAAAACTGACGAGCCCTACTTTTGGAGAGCATAATAACAACTTTGTCAGTCACTTGTTAATTTATTCTGTTATATTTATACATTATATAGAGTGATTTACTTAAAGGTACTTTTTTCGGTAGAAATTTTATGAAATTTTATTTAGTGTGACTTATGGCAACCTGTCCTGGTATTTTTGCCTCGTTCTCCGAGAAATGTGTTTTGTTCGCTTAAAGCAGCGTATGGTCCACAATAATTGGTCAACCAAACATGCTAACTTGGCATTTTTTAAGTAAGGATCTTGGTTAGCATCTTCTAGTATAAAAAATTTAACACTTGCAAGAATCGAGGCCGGCCGACCTTCCAAATTGTTGCCGTTTCTGTGTCTCAACACTTGAAAAGCTTGAAGGAGATCCACTATTTCCTACGAGAATTTTGTTCAGCGGCATCGGTGAATTGGCCTCCTCAAACTTTTTTCATTGAAGCTACGTAAAGTCGAGGGTCTACATGGATAAGCCGGCTACGATTGAGGATTTAGAAACAACATTACTCGCCTCATTTGCCAAATACCACGTGGAAATTATATGATGCTCGAACGCATCACCGAAAATTGGAACTTCAGAATGGATGTTAAGAGCAGTTACGGAAAACATTTGAAAAAAAATAATTTTTAATAAATAAATGTAAAGCATGGTTCTTTTGTATCATAATCAAGATTACCCGAGAAATTTAATTTATTATTTTTTTATTTTTGTTACAGTTATACCACACAAGCTTAGTTGTGTAGTTACTACTGTTTAATCCCAAAAGCTAAAAATACGTTCTCATGTTATTCCAATATATGGGCTGGAATAATTTTACCTGTCTGTACTACATATTACCTATGAATACTACATTGGCGGATATTTTTATATGATCTCATCAGCTCTCGAATAAAAGTAATTAACTCATCTACTTTTATCAACCTATATCTGGATATCTGAAGGGTATCTGATAAAATATGTATATTGTACTCCATTGTCGATAGGTGAACAACCTAGTTTTAAAGATTTGAAATATTAAATGTAATGTGTGTAGTAATAATTAAACATTAAGCATTTAATATTAAGTTAGCGAGATAATACATACAAAATCCCAACTGAATTACTGACTTATTGACATATTAAGTTATTAAAATAAGAATACAACTTTGGAACCCAGACGAATTCCAGCGTCGGCTTCTTATACACGTCATTACGAAAAATAGATTCATGATTTATCAGACCTGTTGTTTATAAGGTATGTTGAGAGGCAAAATACTTTTTAAAAAATACGTTTTGAGCAAAATACTAAAAAAAGTCAGAAATTGGTATATTTTTCAGAAGTGAAGGACAATAAAGGTTTCCTGATCTCCTGTAAAGCGTGTTACTGGATTTTAAACTCGAGTATCTTGCAATGACACACCAAAGTGTATTGAGACAATTCTTTTTCTGGATTTTGGGATTTCGGAAATCAGCTATTTTTTATTTATACTGCGATAATACGATCTCTGTTGTCATTTAGGTTCAGTCTTACATTACACTTTATCCCATAGTTTAGTTTAAACAGCTTAGTATAGTCGCGACATAAGTGAGAACATACATGCAAGAGGTCGATTTAGCTGTCGCAATAATTCAATTGTTTCAGGATAAACGACTGTTGAGGTGTTGGTAACACTTTCACCGTGACGTGTTACTTTTCAAAAAGAGGGCGTTGCGAATTTACAAGTCTGATTTATGACGAAAATAATGTTTATATTCATCACTGTATATATTCCACTCTACTATAAGGGGGTACACAAATATTTGATGGTTATAATCAGTTATTGCAGGTTATCCAAACAGGAAACCCTAAACCAACAGTTGAAAACCGATCAGGCGAGTAATGTGTTTGGATTTTTCGATTTAGACTCTCGCGGTTTGAGTTAAATCGACCTTAAACCTGTCGGAAGAGTACACAAGGGTGCTGTTTGCAATCCAGACTTGCGTCAGCATGGTAAACTAGACGCTGAATTATCATGTAACTAAACCGTGAGTAATAACCATAAAATGTTCTGCATACAAGACAGCATACTTCCATAAAATACAGCGAAGGAACAGAAGGACTGCTCGACACAATTAGGATATTAATTGGCTTGTTTATAGTGACGGTAATGGTTGCTTAAACATTACTGTGGATCGTTATTTTATGTTTACTTTTACCAGTCACTTATAGTTTCTCCGGGAGCTAAAAATAAAGTCGCAATTTCGTTTGGTGTGTAAAGTTCGTTACTCTTTAGAAACGAGTTGATCTTTGCTAATTTCTTGCTAAATTATACTATTCGACCCGTCAGTCGCCTGTTTATCGTTTATTTATGGTATGATTTAAAGCTTTAATGCAAGGGTTCACTGCATGCTGCAGTTTAAAACAGATGCATATCGTGTCTTGTGTCCAATGGAGCGCAACGATACCAGGTCTGAGTTTAAAGACTGAATACATCAATTGGTAATTTGTATTAATTTGAATAAATGTATTCTGAACGATATTACGATGTCAATTATACGGCAGTTGATTATAATGAATGAATACAGCTATTATATTATTACTGGGAGGTACAGAATAATGATCTGCCTTCTGATGGCATCTGTAACAATTCTACTTCCCACATAAGCCAAAATAGCTAAAATATGCCATAGATACAACAAGATAATAATCGTAATACGAGAGACATGTCAAATTTTTATTTTAAGGTGACAATTGACAATATAATTGACATTTTATAATTACCGCAACTATACAATTGAAATATCTTACGACTAAACTAAACTGAAAGTTAGAATCAAAACCATACCAAAACATTAATTTTTTTTTAATAGTTCTCCTATTCACCACAAGATACCAGCACATGGTAGCGCAATTATTCCGGATATGTTTTCTCAAAACATGGCATTACTAAATTTCATTTTGTGCTTCGACGGAATTTGTTTTGCGTAAAGGGTGGGAATCCCGCGATTGTACATGACTGAGCAAAGAGTCACTTTTGTCCTCTCACCGCGATGTCAGACAAAAATATAGACATGCAAATAAACTAACACTAACAAACATTAGACTATAAGACATAAGCTATTGGGCAGCCGCATTATAATTGACTGAAATCGAAATCCACTTTGCATCCCAAACAGAATTGCCTGAAAACGTCGCGACGCTCGCTTGTGTAACAGTACCCGCATACAATTAGGGACTCAGGCGACGCCGTTCAAGCGATACGTAAATATTAAACCGCCGCCAGACCACTCATAAATCCGCCGCCCCCAATGGAACCGCCATTTGTCCTTGTTTACGGAACCTTATATGTGTTGTGGTAAAGTTTATTTATCAGAAGTATGTTAGCACCGCTCTTTAGATTACGTCGTTACCGTAAATAATTTAATTCATTTCATTATGATATTTTAATGGATCTGTCTTGTTTAACCATACATTATGTGAACAAAAAATAAAATAGATGGTACAAAAGTGACTGCTAAAAGTACTGCTAATTCAACACATTTCTCGAAGTAATGTATATAATTTCTGTAGCCGATTAAGAGGTTGCATTCCAATACGGTCCTAAGTGCACCTGGAGCAATTTCCAAAGCTATTTAACAGAAATCCGGTTAAGCACTTTGGCCCACTTGCAAGTCAAACCACAAACTTCTCGCTGCATTACAATGCCGAGGGCTGTAAGCTGTCTGAACCTATTACGGAACGATGTAATCTCGCCTTGAAATTTAGCATAATCGCTATACAATTACATCGTTAATTTTTCATCCGGAACTGTTTTAATCTACAAAATTGGACAATCAGAACACACACACGTTTCGCTTTGAAAATTTTGAATACAGTAGCCAGGGTTGTTATAAAAAACGTTTCATTCAGTTTTTATAAAACAGATGTGTTCTAAATACATGTTTTAAAACAATTGCTTTTTAAAAATAACAACCCTGACAGTAGCTCATTTAATTTTTTACGGTCGCAATAAATGTGAGGGGTTGGTGAGTTAAGAAGCTAGTAAAACTTGGGCTTATCTGCTCGATTCGGGCGCAACTGTCACATTTTAGTATTTATCGGCCCACTGTGTTGTCGTTGGATCGCGCGCGGGAAAGTTATCGCATTTCCCCGCATACTGATGGCACAGTTATGATAATGGTTCATTACTTTACTGCTCCACTTGCGACTTAGTTGTAGATTCAGATCGCGAACTAAATGGTGCCGACCCTGCAGACAGTCTTGGCATACATTGGGGCAGAAAAAAATGGACAAGTAAAATGTCACTAATATCATCTTAGTTTTCCCAGACTAATAAAATCTATCAGAATTATTATTATGAAATATATCAACTAAATTGAATATTCTCTACAGGTCGTAAATTATTAGTTCTGTTAATAAACTATTGTACCCCAAATTTTCACAAAATATGTGACTTCAAATAAAATGGATCTTAGAAGAAAAGTGATGTTAGGTCAACAAAGATATGTGATCACTGTTCTGGTTGTAGGACCCTTGTTCCCTTGTGTTATTAGAAAAGAGCAACGAAAAGAGTAAATCCAGGTTGCTAACTTAAATAAAGCAAAATAAACGTAGTGAATTAGATAATGTCCTGGTGTGCGTATTAACTCACATCAGATTTGTCCTTTCAAGTTTTCTAAACTCTCTGGTCTATCTTTATAAATCCTATTTTTTACACTCATATATAAAAATGTTAAGTCTGGTGTACGTGGAAGCCACATGATTGTACCGCTTCTAAATCTGTCGGAGTAATGTCCATTCCGAATTGAATAAATCACAAACCTCTTGTTGCTTTTGTTTATGGCATCGATTGTCTTCCATCATAAAAATGTGTATTGTTTGCGTTCATTATTCTGGCTTTATTATGAGAACGGGGGAATATGTTATACGGTTCTAAGGTAAGAAATAGAGCTATCCAATGATAGAAATAGTATAACAACTTTTATGTTTACAATTTTTTTATACAATTAATAATTTACGCAGTGTAGAGAATATGCCATTTAGTTCCCCAACCCTGTATAAAATGTCCGGTTTTCTTTGTACCTGACTATATAACACTGAGACTCCATTTCAAGTTCCAGATATTTCGCTATTTATAAATTGTTTCTAAATTGTGCAATACTTTACGATAATAGAATCTGTATGGTAATTTGCTATACTGAGTCTACAGACAAGCATTTCACTCATTCAACTCGACTACGACTTTATGTAGTCGAGACTACGACACCTGTACTACTAAAGCGCACATCTCGGGCAAAAATTCTTTAAAACTTTTGAAGGAGTCCGCAAACTCTAGGTGAGATAAACGAAAGATGCATCCTTCAATCGATTTTTCTTGAGTCCGGTGATGTGTGGCCGATGTAAACAAAGTTATTATACGAAGAGGACAAAGTTTCCAGTCGATTTATCTAGTGATTTATACAAACTGTAGATGCGGATCAATTTGTTACTTGATTAAAAAGGGAAAAGCTGGAAAAACTTGTATGAGACGGTCGAGAAGATATGAGATGTTTTACTCGGTAGCGTAACTCGACCATAAGTGCACAACGGAAGCAATATGGACCGGATTCATTTCGGTCATCTATCAGAAACTGATCAAAGTTTGTCTTGTACTTTATATAGAGGGGGATTTTGTACAGATATGACTGTAAACGAATCTATTTTATGCTGGCATTAATACATGTAAATGGTTCCTAATCTTCAATGTTGAATTAATGAAGCAATTTTGCCGTGTTGGTAATTTCGGTTGTTAAGATATTATCTGCGAATGTTAACTTTAAAGGGTGACCATAGATTGCTTTGTTCTCTTATCCAAGCTATGTGAATTTGCGTGTGGAGTTGTAATTAATTCTATTCTGTTCTTTCTTATTATAATAAGTAAAATATTTAAAGAGTTGTATTGTACCTATTTTACTAAATGTCCCGAAATTGTTTCCAGGCCGAAGTCTAACTTTATCGATAGCGTGCCAAATTATTTGGCGTTAAGTTTATTTGTAGTAAAATATCTCATTGTCTTACTGAACAGGAATGTCTTCCTGAACCTGTTAAATAATATGTTGAGGTAAGGAGAAATAATATTAGATAAAATTATTTGGGTAGTCGACATAAAGTCGAAGAGTTTTACCCAATATTTTAATGCATAATACCTCAACCCAAATAAGTTTAGTGTAGTTATCAATTCATCCACTTCTGCTTCGTTAATAACGTTATGTTAATGCTAATTTCTTGGTGTAGCACCTGAATTATTACATATACCCCTTAGCTAAACCATTTAAAAGGAAATGGTCCAATCGGGCATAAATCTCCTAGCTTCGGCGGTGAAAATCAATGTAGGTCCTTTTCCTAGACCTTGTGGTAAATTTACTGGCCCATAACTAATGTTGTTAACTTCCTAACCTTAATCAGAGCTGATTATAAATGTGCTATTGGGGTTTCTCTATCACGATCGGATCAGATCTTACCTCGCAAAGTGGTGACAACTTAAAATACATATTTCACAGTAATCTCACATTAATTTTGACAAGGTGACATATTACAGATGCGAATCCATTTTTATCGTTTCCATTGAAAATCGAAAAGTATCGAGAGAGGAAAGTAAGAGACGGATTGGAGAGACAGTTTGTATGTGAATCTTGTTTTTTCAGGCTGGCGTCGCTGAAACATCTCAACTAGATGCCGAGGAGGACGCAAAAAGACATCGTCCGCGCCAATTTACTCGACCGTGAGTCGGTCTGCACAGCACAGCGACCGACAACGGCATTCATATGAAACGAGGGAGCAAGAATTCCGCAATAAATCCAGCTCGTCGGCATTTATCGCTGTCCGTGTACGCGATTTCTTTCATTCTAATTGCCAGCGAGCGCTACCACCGCGCACCGACACTTGACATATTTAGATAGCAAGTCAACTTGTCACACCGCGCAAATACGCGTTTTGAGGTCCATCGCAATCCATTGCAATGGTTTTAGGAAAATGCCTATGTGTGCGTATGTCTGTGAACATGCGATAGCGCCCAAACGGTACAACGGATCTGGTTGGTTGGTGCAAATTCCGTTATAGGCAATTTATATCCGAAAAACAACCTTTTTTTCAAATATCTTACACGTACGAATAAGGATAACATTTGCGCTGACATAACTGGGATCGAATCACGTAAGATTATGTAGGAATGCGTATAACAAATTCGATCTGATATAAGGAACGGAGACCTATTCGGAGGGCTTTTCCAAGTAGGAAAACCCCCTAATTTATTCACTACGATACAACCACATAAATATCCTCAGCCGACCATATAAGTTACGTGAGCGGCACATCCAAGCATTTCAACAGTAATTCGGTGTATAAACAGGCCCGTAAATGTGTTAATCAAGTCGTATTAGAAAAGCAAATTCAAATATCAACGCATTCAGGAATGAAATCAACCAGTTGGTTTCTATTTGTGTTTAGATTAATGAGTGAAAAAACTTTCCAGGATAACTACCCCTATTAATTGCCTACAATTTGACATATGAATCAATGTTATGCATCGACTTTCGCAATTGTTATAAATTTTTATAAAACCCACTCGGTAAGACGCACACCAATTTACCGCTTTACTTATATTACCATAAGGGTAAGGGTATGAGGGTAGTGTCGTGATGATACCATTATTAGATGCAGGATTTCATGTGGATTACGACTTTGTTATCCCAGTGCGCTGCGGTATCAGCGGATATCCTTATTTGCAATTCTATTTGAGGACGCCATACGCGCCTTTAGATGACGAGCTGATAATTGAAACAATTATTTGCTAAACCGTTCGATATTTTTTTATGGGCAAACTATGGGATACATTAAGAAATTCAAACAAAAAAGCTATTTATGTATATCTTTTATGACCGTCTCCCTACCGGCCCATAGTTGGTTATTTAAAGGATGTTTTCGAGTGAACAAAACGTTAAGCCTTATAGGGTGGCTACCCCTATTAATTACCTACAATTTGACGTATGAATCAAAGAAGAATATTTACAAAAATTATTAATGATTTTATCCGTCTGTCAGCGTATTCTTTGTCATGGGGTAGCTTCTCATTATGATCATTTAATGGGTGTTATCGGGTGAGCAAAACTCCGATAAATCACAGTAAAATCATACGTACGAAGCTAAAACATTCCACAACACAACCAGAAACATCAAACGTTCAGTATGGCGTTCGTGCAGATCTCCGAGCCGCAATTCTCATTATGATTATTTCTCATTATGATCATTTAATGGGTGTTATAGGGTGAGCAAAACTCCGATAAATCACAGTAAAATCATACGAACGAAGCTAAAACATTCCACAACACAACGAGAAACATCAAACTTTCAGTATCGCGTTCGTGCAGATCTCCGCGCCGCAATAATGCCGGTAATTTATGCGTAAAAATAAACTTACTGATAATCGATCAGTTGTGCAGGCCACTTAAAAATGTTGGTCCGTATTCTCACTGATACACTGGTAACACGAAACACTTGTTTCGATGTGGATAATAAGCCGAAATTTTGAAATTATCACGGACGCGATGCGCGCGACTTCGCAGCTCAACTAGACTGCGTGACTCGGTCTTGTTTTTCTTTGTTTGTATCGTGCACAGTGCCGTTTTTCCAAAACGGCGATGTGCATTTACATTGAGTGCGATGTGCACCCAAGAGAACATTGAAACTGGTTTGCACTTCAATCAGTTGCCTAAAACTGAATCTTTAGTTAATTCTTTCGAGTACGTGGAGTAGTAGTATTCGGACAATGTTTGGCAGTTGCTAATTAAGTTATATGTTTATTGTATTAACTGAGTATTAGTGATACTATAATTTTTGTATTTATGGGCCTGTGAAGCTATCTCAGCGAAGAGTATTAAAAATAATCAGATATTATTAGAAAGTATATGTGACCTCGGATGCGAAAAGGGATCTATCGTGCGAAAATATCGTGCGCCATAACGGTACCTATCGGAAGAGACCTTACGTGCGAAAATAGCGTGCAAGATAACGTCACGATAGGTCCCTTTTCGCATCCGAGGTCACATATAAGCACAAACGTCGCAAACCCGAATATACAATGTGCCATTATAACCAAGGAACGTAATAATATGTATAAAAATATATTTCGAATAAAATAAACAAGAAACATGTGTATGATTTATATTACATAAGATATATTTACGTTCCGCACTTCTAAACACGCAAATTTGTTAATTAACTCTTCCAAATTTAATTTATAAGCTCTTTTGCTCTCCATACATAACAAAGGTAAGTTAGATAAACGTCATTCTCATAGTGTTTCTCAAGTACGTTTTCCCTACTTTTCATTTAGAAAAACTTTTTTTCCGAGAATGTCTTACATACAGTAAATATCCCTTTTATATTATGTAACGTTATTCCCGCATATAGCAGTGCATGTGATGAATACAGAAGGTGTCTATCAGTCCTATCAACAGCTAGATGATCCACACGTTGCTGATAACGCTGGCTCAGAGCAACACGGCGACGTCATATACATTTCAATGAGTGTCCCCTTCAGAAAGTGGATTACCACACTCGCTGCACTACACCCTGGGGAGCAATTCCCGTAATTTACGATCGTCGGCATAGGTATCGGTTATTTAAAAGAGATTCCGAGATTTGTTTTCTCCATTTTAAATGGGGACCGTTATATAGTCTTATTTGCTTTTTTATAAAGCAAGGTATCAAACAACAAAAAATAATAACAAACAATATTAATCTCCATCATCTAATCCATGCATATATATGTAGAAATTAACACAAACAACTCCACCGCGTATTGCAACGCAAGTTGTACATTATTATTCCAGTAGTCCAGTAATGAGAAGTTTAGTTAGGATCAAACTTCTGCTCCTCTGAAGGTAATAGCCTACAGGAAATGTACCTACAAGCTCTGATGTGGCTTGTAATTATTCGATGCAAATTGAGGTGAGCTTTTGATTAAGTTGACCTAAGTTGGGAAGTAAGTTGTTTACGTTGTAACCATGTCGAAAGACCAACGGCGGTTGTAGCCAGTCGGTACGAAGTTAACACGATCCAGCAGTGTCATGTCCTGGTACCCATCTTCATTTGGCTGAACCTCGAGGTGATTACGTTCCATTCAAATGTGTTTAACGTTGTACCAGTGTAATATTAAAATATTAAAATAAGTTTTGTTGTATGATCCTAGCATTAAGAAAATGCGTGTAATATATGCCACTTCCGGTTGTCAGATTGTTGCCAAAAACTTGTGTTAAGTTGTTATACCGTTCGGGCAATGGATTTTTTCATGTCATCGACTTTTAGGTGGTGGGCGTCGAACAATTTGGCCCGCTTAAGAAACATGAATCCCACAGAAAACAAGACACTTTTACAACCATTTAGAACACCTACACATATCAGTAATATTGTACATTCATACGTTTTGCAGCGTGAACACGAACACTTGTAAAGACGTTATGTTGAACAAAAGATACAAGTGTGATGACACCGTTTGAAAGAAGAGGAATCCGTTGCCGTTCTAAAAATATTTCAGGACGATTAATGAAGCGCCGTGATCGTGAGGTAACGGCGACAGACAGTCAGACGTAGTTTTGTAACCGCATGAAAAATCCGTTTTGATTCGCAAGGGAGTTGCGTGAAGTGGCTTATTTAGTTGAATGTGCCAATAAATCTTCAGCGGATATGGAGGCGAATTCACGCCATCTCCGTTTTGATACCGATGTATTGGTTGCTATGTTTGGTAGGCGAACAATAAATCACACATTTGTACGGTGCATCGTTGCTTTGCTCAATTGCTTTCTCTTGATATTGCAATATTCTATCCTCTTATAAACATACACAGAGATGCAGGTTGCTTGGATTTATTGACTGCTGCTAAAATTCGACTGAATAAATTTTAAGCGAAGTATAAAATTTTACTTTTCTATTGTGTATAAATTTATAAAGAAAGGTTAGTTGAGACATTTTGGGGGTTTTGGGGGTATGTACGTATGTGGTTATGTGTGTTTGTGGGTACCTATGTCTGTGAACACCATAGCGCTCAAACGGAATCACAAATAAGGCTAAAATTTTGTACAGTCATTTAAAATTACCAGGGGACGAAGTGGATTAATTTTGGTGACAAACTGACAGCCGGAAGTGACAAATCTTACATGGGTTTTCTTAGGGATTAATCCGATTTTAACCAAACTGATACCAGCTCATCATTCGGTGACTTTAAACATGTGTACCAATTTACACATTAATGAGATGAGATAGTCAAAGTTTTTTTTTTTTTTTTTTGAAGAGAGAAAAAGAGAAAGAGAGAGAAAAAGAACGAATAAAACGTGCGAACACGTGTGTGTGTCTGTCTAGGTCCTGCCGTTGACAGCTTTGAGGGAAAAAGAATTTAAAAGTTTGAAATACGACTGTGTGTAAGAGGCAATTTGCATTCTGAAAGTGCTGAAAAAAAATTTACCCGAGAGAAGTTTTTTTTTCAGGTAATAGTCTACGCTTTTGTCAATCTTTTATTGTGTGTCTTTGTGGTAAAAATGAATAATTTTATAGTAGTTTCAAACTAACTTGAATACCCTCGTATGACAACAACACCGTAACATTTGAGGATTTGGCATCTCAATGCAATATTCTCTACAGACCATAAATTATTCTAGTTCTATCAAAAAATGTTGAACATAAAAGTTGTTTGACTATTTTTTCCTCAGATTTTTACAATATATAATATCTTTACCCAAATAGTAAAAAGGAAAGCATGGCGACTATAACGTCATTGTTTTTAATGCCAACATATGACGTACATACATATATTATTGGATACATTTCATTTATTATTAGAAAAGAGCAACGAAAAGAATAAATACAGGTGGCTAACTTAAAGGAAAGTAAAATTAATGAAAGTAACGTAAATGTTAAAATTGAGCACCGTGAATGGTGAATTTCTTGACAATAATAAACTCTGTCAGTAAAACTGTAGTGAATTAGGTAATGCTGGATGCATTTTAACTCACGTCGAAAATGTTCTTTCAAGTTTTCTAAACTCTCCGATCTATCCTTATAAACCCTATTTTTTAATCACCCATAAATAAAAATTTTACTTTTCTATTGTATATAAATTTATAAAGAAAGGTTAGTTGAGACATTTTGGGGGTTTTGGGGGTATGTACGTATGTGGTTATGTATGTTTGTTGGAACCTATGTCTGATGTGAACACCATAACGCTCAAACGGAATCACAAATAAGGCTAAAATTTTGTACAGTCATTTAAAATTACCAGGGGACGAAGTGAATTGATTTTGGTGACAATCTGACAGCCGGAAGTGACAAATTTTACATGCGTTTTCTTAGGGATTAATCCGATTTTAACCAAACTGATACCAGCTCACCATTCGGTGACTTTAAACATGTGTACCAATTTATACATTAATGAGATGAGCGGTTTAGGCGCTATACGCATTCACAGGCACAGTCTAACAGAATCCACAAACTTTGTGGTTCACAAAATTGAATAATTAAAAAAGTGCGTTGAGACTTCATTGTGTCAACAATGAAGTCGGAATGTTGGCTGGGGACCTCACCTTAATAGTGTTTGCAAAAAGCATCGCGAATACATACAGTTTATTCACTAAATTTTCTAGATATAATATAAATTATATACAATTTACAATGACATATTATACTTTATACAATCTCAAAAAATTATAAGCCATATCATTTACTCTGTCAATCTCCAACATACATTTTAGAATATTAGAAATTGTAACAACTTTGTCCACTTATTGAGCGTGCATGCATAAACATACAATATCAGAAAGGTAAGTTTAGACGTTGTAAACGATAAAATAGAGCCAATGTAGTACCCGATCTGGAAATAGTAAACACAGTTCTAGCTTGTACCCATACTCGGCTCTTACACGGCAATAAATTCGCTTATTTTATTGATAACGATATTCAAATGAACATAATGGTAGCGCTGAATGGCATTTCAGACCATATGGCGTTCAACTATAGTGCATATATATTTATAAATTGTTTACTCGAAGAGCTTCGATATGCACATCGATGGAATTTTCGTTGTGCACTCGTAGAAAGACAAGAAACAGATTGTTTGCCGTCGTCCGCATTTTTTATTGTTAAATAATAAATTACAATCTAGTTATCGAATACTAATGAGCAATTTGACTTATCTTATGACTATAACTTATCCTAAAAGGCACCCATTGATGTCTCTTTAGTTCGTCTTGATGTACCTACTGGTACCCATATATCATGAGCGCTAAATAGCACTGATTGCTTTTTGGCACTTTCATGGTTAACCAGCACTGACTCTGCTTTTGGTACTAACACAATTTACACAACTCTTCTTATGGGACAAGTGTTGTCGAGGAGCTAAATAAAATCTTTCTTCGTGGCTTCTTGCAATTTTCTGGATTTCGTTATCTACGTTTAAAATTATGTATTTAAAAAAATGCATTAGCTAGAGAGAATTTTGAGTAATCTGTTTATAATTAGCTGAAAAAATCAACAAAATCGGCCAAAAGAATTTTAGGTGGTCGACGGTTTTCGGCGCTGAGTATGTACAGTCTTTTGAACTGAAACACTTTGTGTTTCCGGAAACATCAAAAATACGTTTATACGCGTTCATTTTTTGACGGGAGGGCTTTTTTACGACGATTCCAAAAATATCCTCTTTCGTCGGCCCCATAACAAAATACAAACATAAATTTAATACTTTATGGCTCCGATCTAACAAGATCTAAAATACATACTTTCTACCTACAGAACTAAAGCACTTCTCATGAAAAATATCAACTCACACTTTAGCAATCCAGCGAAATACGGAAGTTACAAACTCCCACGGATATTTTTATAGATACTATCCTCTAATAATATCCAAGAATTATTATAAAAATAAAAAATTCTACGGAAAACTCTTAAGTAGAAAAAATATCGCATGTCGCGAAACGTTTTATGGGTTTTGCGTAATTTTCGGGGGGTCACAAATCAAAATTATGCTTGCGATAACTCACGAGAACATCGTTTGCAGGAGTTCTAAATAACTTTCGAATAAATCAAGAGTATCAAATAAACTCGGGCGTTTTTTTTTTTTTTTTGAAGAGAGAAAAAGAGAAAGAGAGAGAAAAAGAACGAATAAAACGTGCGAACACGCGTGTGTGTCTGTCTAGGTCCTGCCGTTGACAGCTTTGAGGGAAAAAGAATTTAAAAGTTTGAAATACGACTGTGTGTAAGAGGCAATTTGCATTCTGAAAGTGCTGAAAAAAAATTTACACGAGAGAAGTTTTTTTTTTTCAAGTAATAGTCTACGCTTTTGTCAATCTTTTATTGTGTGTCTTTGTGGTAAAAATGAATAATTTTATAGTAGTTTTAAACTAACTTGAATACCCTCGTATGACAACAACACCGTAACATTTGAGGATTTGGCATCTCAATGCAATCAATATTCTCTACAGACCGTAAATTATTCTAGTTCTATCAAAAAATGTTGAACACAAAAGTTGTTTAACTATCTTTTTCTCAGATTTTTACAATATATTATAATATCTTTACCCAAATAGTAAAAAGAAAAGCATGGCGACTATAACGTCATTGTTTTTAATGCCAACATATGACGTACATACATATATTATTGGATACATTTCATTTATTATTAGAAAAGAGCAACGAAAAGAATAAATACAGGTGGCTAACTTAAAGCAAAGTAAAATTAATGAAAGTAACGTAAATGTTAAAATTGAGCACCGTGAATGGTGAATTTCTTGACAATAATAAATAAACTCTGTCAGTAAAACTATAGTGAATTAGGAATGCTGGATGCATTTTAACTCACGTCGAATATGTTCTTTCAAGTTTTCTAAACTCTCCGATCTATCCTTATAAACCCTATTTTTTAATCACCCATAAATAAAAATCCAAAGGGCTTGAGTCGGTGAACGTGGGGGCCCTCGATTGTCCTTCTTCTATTTCTGTCGGAAATAACATCATTGAATAAATCACAAACTTCTTGTTAATTTCGTTTATGTATATATATAATTTCGTTTTATGGGGACCCCATTGTCTACCATCATTAAAATTTCTATTTTTTGAATTTTGTTAATCTGACCATTTTATAAATTAACTGAACAACGTGTATACCTTGGAAATAAAGCTGTTACTTTATGTGCCTATAACGTCGAAACTAGCAGTGAAACTAGAAATAAAAACTTTTTGTAGAAACACTGGCAACGTTCTGTTCTGTATTGTTAATTTGTTCAGTTTACTTTGCGTAATTTCAGTTAGCAGCCTGTATTGGTCATTCTGCTTTTTTATTAATTTACATTTGATTTGTTATGAATATGGGGGGATGTGTTCTGCGGTTGTAAAGATAAAAAACAGATCGCCATGCGTTCATTTTGCTATTTAGATATAACTAGATTTTGTGAAAATTTGGGGAAAAAGCAAGGAAATAAGCAATAAAATGTTATTTATTTTTTTACATTTGAAAGCTTGCACTTATTGGAAGTGTAAAATTTCTATTTATAACTAGCATCAGCTCGATAACATCAAAGAACTTTTCTATAATTAATCATCTCATGATTGATTATTGGAAATGCATTCCAATCTCTCAAACAATGTAAATTCAAACAATGACAATTACATACATAACAATTTAATACAGGTGCATATATCGTAAAAATTGTGTACAAGATCTTGTTCCGTAGGATTAATTAGTCGAGTTAATTTTCAACTTTTATCAAACTGCTAATAAAATGCTACATAACAGACAAAACAATGCATAAATCAATGTAATATACGCTCTAAACCTGTTACAAACCCTCCACAGCGATTCACCCATTACGATAAGGACCCATTATACAATTTTCAAGTCAAAACTCCCTAACTGTAGTACCAGGAAAGACTGGGAATGTCCTTATTTCATTACACCTCATTTAATGCCTTTCATGAACAAAGCTCTTATAGGCAAGCTGAACAGCTCCACCAACATTCCTATAAACAAAGCCAATTCCCCTCCCTTCAGTACCCCCATTTCCTTTTCCCTTAGTCCTTTTCCCTTTCAACCCCTTGAAATGCTGAAGAAATACACCGCCCCGCCAAAAGTTAATTCCTAATTCTTTTGTGCGTCGTAGATGGCGTTCGCGAACGTAAAGTGGTCGTTGTTTACCATTTCGTTGATAAATTGACACGAATTATGAATCGGTTTTCCGTTAGCGTTGACAGCTGTCGACAGCGCCGGTTCGAGTGTGTTTTGTTTACGTCGAATTGTCCCGAAAGAACTGGGACGTTGATGGACACCTTTGTTTGTCGCATTTCGTGCGAGGTTATTAAGTTATATGTGGGAGTTTATATGTTATATATATGCTTGTTTATTCCATGGCTCTTGAGTGCTGATAAACGCTAGGTATGTGTGTCAGTGGATCGTTGATTTGTTTATATCAATCGGACAGATAATTCCGATAGGATCTGTATAATGTATATTTTAAGTTATTTATATATGCATATTTATTTCAAGTTGAAAAAATAAAACTAAATGAAATCATATACAAGGGTCATTACACTTTTATAGTCTAAACACTTTTACCACTATTCAGTTTTGTGAAGCCACAGCCGCTCTAGACACCAACCTAACGTCAGTTATACCATTATCACAGTGTAATGTCATGTCAGTAGCACTGATGTTAGGGGGACACTATAGGGGGGTGGGTGGTCTGAAAT
The DNA here is from genome assembly GCA_963971325.1 of Aphodius granarius. Classification (NCBI taxonomy): domain Eukaryota; kingdom Metazoa; phylum Arthropoda; class Insecta; order Coleoptera; family Scarabaeidae; genus Aphodius; species Aphodius granarius. The sequence continues at coordinate 12,571,786 of OZ020226.1, forward strand.
ATGTCATTACAGACCTAACCAATATTGGAAAAAAATAAGGAAATTAAATCTGTCCCAAAACCCCCCACAAATACTTTTGAGAACGAGAATAATCGAGTGGATCCGCTTTTATCATTTTAATGGATTCACGGAATCCTGCGGCGAATTCTTCAAGAGATCAGACCGGCAGCGATTGCCAAGATTCATTACGATGAAAACACGGTAATTCCGCAAGAATTATCAGATCCGCTGGGACAATTATCGTGAAATGCAAAACGCGATGCACGTTCCTTTATACATCACGCGGTATTTACCTAATTACCGGAAATTTTTGGAATACTAATTGGCGCCAAGTCGAAAAATAAAATCAGGTCGTCTGCACCCCGAAAATATCCAATTTTAAAGGTAGTAAACAGCATCGACATTGACAGTCATAAAAAGGCCTACACTCCGTTCTATTACGGGTTATTTGATGTCTCTGCCTACCCAAAAATATCTTTATGTGTGGACGCGACGCGAGAGCATTCAGCACAGCAGGACGGTGCACTTTACCGCAGAATGAACAGCGGCGAAATGACCACGGCCGTCGACCAAGCTACGCTTTTCTTGCGGTGTTCGATGGACTTCAACGGTTATCGATACTTCAATGGCAATTTTGGGTAAACATTTAATTCACGGACCGTTTAAAAATACATTCATCGACTACTGATGCTGTGAATAAAAAGTGGAATGTTGATTCGGTTCTTTGAGGATTTTATTATCGATACATGTTGCGTTTTATGAGTGTACTAAGTATTGATGAGCTGTCAATTTGATTAATGCACATTAAGCCGTAAATATTCCGTGAGAATGTGTTATATGATAGATTTCAAAAGGTTATGTAAAGTTGAAGGATCAGTACATTATAAGCTTATTGTGATATGGCTTGTGGATTTTTTTTAATTAAAAAAATATAAATATATGTTTGCATATAGCATAAATTTGAAGCAACTTGCGAGGGTTGTGAGGATTTTCCTAAATGGTTAATATAATAAGGCATGATGGACGTCCGGCCTTACACATTTAAGTTTAATTCTACTTTTGAGTGAGACTCTCCAAAGCCAATCATCAAAATTTTGATTCTTTCACTTTCAGTAAGTTTCATATTACTTTCTTAATTATCCAAATAACATACTTCACTACTATCAACAATTTCCATGAGTTCTGACAATGAATACAAACAATCAAAAATTGTTTTCAAGCTTACGGGCACAGCTACCTCAACCCTCACTCGCATATTGTAATTTTTACTTTTTAAGAGAATTTTGTTTTGCAAACGTAGTTTACGCAAGAGTATCGCAAAACCATGTATATAACATAAAACATCGACTGTTGTAGTTGACAACTAAATTAAACTCTATAATACTTATGCATTTTATCTATCAATCAAAATGTACTTGACTGTGGAGCGCTTAAATAACAAATGAAACATCGTAATCATTTTATACGCCCACATAACACCGTGAACAACAAACCAATCATAATCCACTAATAACATCGCTTCATTAAAAACAGAAAAAAAAACAACAGCTCGTAATATATTCGGTTTATCAGACAATCCCATCTCCATACGTTCTAAAAAATTCTGGCGCCACGTATTCACCGGCTTAATTATCCGTTCGGATCACGCGTATAAATTTCTTTCGGTTATTTTGGTTCGACACCATACACATTTTAATGGTGCGCCTCACAAATTTTACTTTTTGAATCGGACACCGCAAACTCGACAGAAAAAAAAAAGACAAGCACGGAAGGTAAATTACACTGACACAAAAATGGTATACTTTTCAAAATTTTCTGTCCTTATTAAAAATGTTTGTGCATTAATATTCTTTTTGGGGAAATCGTCGTAACATACAATTTATAAGTTGTAATTATTTTGTTAATCAATTATCAGTTTTCAGGTTATCAGGTTTCTTATCGCGAATGAAAATCTTTTGCGAAATACATTTCAGGGCCTAAGGCATTCTAATAACATCATTCCACCTCACGCATGTTGGGAATAACTCTCTGACAGGACGCCTCAACTCTCAAACACATTTCTGCGTCCATTAACAGAATCAAACGTCATGTCAAACAAACTCAACCAATGACACCGGGTAATTTTAAGTTAATTTATTACCAAATTACTGTTTGTTTGTATCGTGGCCCAAATTATTGCTACGACACGTGGGTATATTTCGAAAAAATAACGGCATGACGTAAGTATCGCTAAAAAACCTCAAGTAAATTTCAGAAAACTCAGACCTAATCAACTTTCCTATAAGTACATACAGTCCAATTACATCTACGGGATCAACATACTAATTTAATCTAGAAAATGTACCGAACTTCATGGCGTTTCCCCTCGTTTTTTTTTCTTCTATTTGTCTGACTTCGTTATTATATACCCGTATAAAAAAAGAGTCTTACCATCCCTAAGTAAAATTGTTAAAAACATAGTTTTTTTATGTATTTTAACTATTTTGAATCATGGAAAATGAGTAAATTACGTATATTATCTGTATACTTCGCTCATTACTAGTGTTACGGCTATAACTTCGATATTTCAACGCGTGTAAATTTTAATTCGAGCAACGCGTGGACTCAAATGGTAATATGATTAATTTTACACCGCAGGCGATTGTACGAAATGATCAATTTAGTTGGTCAAGAGCAACTCGGCATACAGTCGCGTTTACGTCTCTCTTCAATAGCCAATAGTTTGTGTAATTTCCAACTTATAATCCAGTATTCAAACCTTCGTGAAGCCACAGCCTCTATGAATTTCAACCTGTGTCATCATCAAAGGATTAATATTTATAGCATCTAAACTGCCCACCACGGTTGAATCCTTAAGAAAATGCAACCAACCACCATTTATGTTTTCATTTTTCTTGTTAAACAGTACATTCACCATTACATTACTGACGACTACATTAAATTAAAAGTAAGTATATAAAAAAAGATTATAACATATAGCAATAATTTTGACACTTATAGATAAGAAGTACACATTAGCAACTTCTAAAAAATTCTATTCATCAGTGACTGGTTCATAAAACAGATTTAAGGTTTTTTTTTTTGAACAACAGGACAGTTGAATAAGCGGCATACGTGACATAAAAAGCGTCCGATAAAAGTCTGTTAGCTCTTTTATTTGAGTATGGTATGTTTTTATATTTATTACATTTTTTAATTCTACTTTCTTTAATTCTAAACATAAACAAACATATTAGGTACACGTTGTCTAGGTAACTCCAGCATGTGCCAGCATTATCGTATTTCCGTGTTAAGGCGGTAACATATATGTTACGGTTAAAGTGATAAATGTGGTTTGTATTAATAATTACCGGCTATTGTTAATAATAACCGCGTCATTTGGTCAATGTGATTAGAAACACTTAAATAATCACATGGACCGGCTATTATTAATAATTTCCTAACGGGTACGGTAAAAGTGATAAAAATGTTACTTTTTACAAAAGATCTTTTGTATACAGTCTTCAAAGAAGTTAGCTAAGTTATTTTGATTACTATGTAAGCTATTACATTTATTTACTCGACGCAAATCATCAGTACGGCTACCCCAATGACCAAAATTACGAATAATACAAAACATTGATAATACAGAATGCTTTTTTTGTCTCCCTTGTACTTTAGAAACTACTGGATATAATTGGTAATGATATTTGGTATACACCCAAGGACGGCTCAATGACGAAAACATAAAAAAGAACAGTTTATACAGAGTGTTCAAAAAAGGTAACCATTTTATTATCAATAACACCCATTTTTATATTTAATGCATGTGGGTAGTTTTTTGTAAATGTACAATTACAATTTATTAAGTAAATTCTCAAATCCTAATTATCTTGAACTGTTGCGCATTTAATAAAAAAAAATGTCAATGCAAATATGTACATGCAATAACTAGACTAGTTTACATAGATGTTTTTACATAAATTGCACCGCACAAATGATGCAAATATTTTTGTATGGTTCTGTTCCTAACACGGTATTTTTACTTTTGGTGTTTGACAATAATTTTATAAATAAAAGATTAAACATGGTAACAACTTGCCTCAATCTTCCCTACATTAGTATGTCCATTACCTATACCTACCCTAAGTATATCTAATATCTCACAGATATATTTATTATAAAAGTGTTTATCACCAACAAAAAATACAAAAAAGCAAAAGAAGATGACGTCCTATTGTTACAAACTTTATTTCGTTTTATTTTGACAATATAAATGGTGTCATTGTTGTACTACTACAAAAAATAAAGGTCTAGAAGGACTTTTGTATTCAAAATTAAATATAAAACATTTTTTAAAGTTTTGTATTAAAAAGATAATAAAGTTATAAATAAAAATATTTTTTTGCCACAAATTGCAAAATGCAGAAGCACTACGTACGTTTGCACTGGTAAAATAATACAAATCGAGTTTCTAATTTATTACTTACTTTGCTTTTAAGAATTGTGCAAATAAGCATGACCCAAAGAGTTACACACTCGTGCATGCAATTAGTGTGGATTGGCATTTTTTAGTCTCGTTTTGATAATCTTCCTTATTATAGTCATGAGTAGTAACTAAATAAGTTAGTCAGGCCTAACGTCACTAAAGGCCCAACACTGACAACCCAGTGAATAGATTCGTTGTGTTGCGATTATGTAGATACTAACAGAATTTCAAATCTGAGGCTCTATTATATTGTAGCATCACCTTAATGCAATATCGAACTGAAATATATCACATTGACCACAGCATGCTGGAAATTATTAATAATAGCCGGTTCATGTGATAAATTCTTCACTTTAACATAATAATGCGTATATCTGCTGAATTTCTTTCAGTCGATTACAATACCTTTCCTCTGGGGATCTAGTCAAAAAGTAAAAATAAGCGCAAAGTTTCAAAATAAGCGGGCGCCGTTTAAGTTCCCTGATAAATTACTGTGAAGACATGGCAGCAAAACCGCAAATTTCTGCTTGCCATGCCTTGCGGCGTTTTTGAATAAATCAAAGCGACACCACCAGAACGCGTCAGCGTGCGGATTTTGTGAATTCGCGTCGACGCAAAGCACGCATAACGGCTTCATGAAATGGGCATTTTAACCGCTCGGTAAAACGCTAAAATTTGCAGACCTACTGTCCCAACAAATCGTAAATTTCCGGCAGAAATTCCACCGCGGACAGATGTTTATACATCGCGACTCGACTTCCTAAATCTGTAATACAGGCGTCGAGTGTTTCTACTATTATAGTGACTATAACGTTACTATACTTTGAAGAGAGAAAAAGTTTGGGAACAGAACATTTGTGTTTTTGTTTTCAAGTTAAATTATTTGTTGTTACAGCACAAGCAAAATACGTACACCAACATGACTATCGTACTTATTGTTTTTTGTTATATCATATTTAATGAAATGAATTGTTTATAGTCGTTGTATTGGCATTACAATAGCGGAATAGACGTAATAAATACAAATAAAAGATATATAGAGGTGTAAACTTTATTGAAACTTTAACACACGTTAGATATCGACTTCACACTTCCTAGTTTAGATCAACACAGTTACTGATGATTCGTAGCTGAGATTGCAAATGTCAGGGCATGTGAAACATGGTTGCTGGAAGCACAAAGGGCAATGCCGTTTCCGACTTTTCCCGGAACTACCTGGCTACGTGATTTACGACATTTGACATCTGCTTTTATTTGTTTTCCCTTTTTTACTCGCTGTTATCTCATTTCGAATAACGAGTCATACGAGAACAACTTTTCAAATTAATTGCGTATTTTTGTTGATTGAAATTACTTATTCGAAGCACATAAAATGAAGGACTTAAATTGTAGACATGCCTCCTGTATACTTAATGAACATTTGGCACAGTTCCAATTTATTCGCCACGCGATGACAATTGCGATTTTTAATTTGTATGTCAAGCAATTTTCCAAGCAAGAACATTACGTAAACACGGACCACACATACATAACCTGAATTAATGATGATGTGGCGCTTTTTCATCTTTGAGAACTACTAATTCCGTTACGCATTTAATTATCTTGTATTCGGGGAAATTTCGTTATCATGATATTGTAACCGCAATTTCACAATCGGTCTCTACACCGAAAAAAGATTTTTTTTGGTTAGAGGAAAACAATCTCCACATCAGATAATTGGCCCCTTTCACTACATTGCATAAAGAGACGACTTAATAATTGGTCATTGTCGGGTCCGAATTGAAAATTAAAATCGGCTACGCTACGTGAAAGAATTTTGCGCGCGCGTAAGGTTCTGCGAATGCTCTGGGGGACCATTTAACATTTTTAACCCAATTTTGACAATGCGAAGTGTTTGGTTAATGCCAACGTCGTATATATATACAAAAGAAACGATTGTTGCTCACCAATTTCGTTGACCTACATGCACAAGAACAAGATTGACCTTACACCGAATCGGCGGACGTTACGTATACACCACGTCAGTATTACGGACTGACGATTTTCATTTATTTCAGTGACGTATCTTATTTCAATTTTACAGAAGAGCACCTTGAAGTTACACGTAATACTTGCTTGCATAATGTAAATGGAGAGAAAAGGTATAAAATAAAAAGAAACATTTCTTTGCACATTTCTTTGAAGAAAATAAATGAAAAAAAATTACATTAAAAAATCCGGCGTGACCCCCACCCAACGACTAAATTATTCACACAAGTGTCTAAACAATTTTACTAGTATCCAATTTTGTAAAGCCAGTTAAAACATTTAATGTCAAAATTTGAGGTTTCAGCAAAAATGCGTGTTTTGCGGTCTCCTGAATCCATTGTAATAATTTCTGAAAAATGTTTGTGGGTATATGTGTGTGTATGCCTGTGAACACTATAGCGCCCAAACGGTACAACGCGTCGGGCTGAAATTTGGTACACATATTTTAGAATTACCAGGGGACGAACTTTTGATTGTTTTTAGTCACAGTTTGACAACCGGAAGTGGCAAATGTTACATTCGTTTTCCTAGGTATTCATCGGATTTCGACAAAATTGATACCAGCTCATCCACCCATAACTTTAAACATGTGTACCAATTTACAGATCAATGGGATCAGCGGACTTTTATGTTAATTCTTGGGAGATTTACATGCAAAAATTAGTTACGAAAATAAAATGATAAAACGGTTTTAAAATTCAACTTTCAAGAAATAGAGCTTTTAACGTGCTTCAAACTGACTTGTAAATTAATTGTCTACAGAATATTATCTATAGATGATGTTTAGGAATTCCTAAGCGTCATTTCTATTCATCAATAAACCATTCACTTTACAGCAAATCGCCGTAATAAAAACTCAAACACTTTACTTCGATACCAAGAGAGCAATTAGCGAGAAATTACCAAGTGAGTAGGTACTAAGTAAAATCTTCGCCTTTTTATCGGAGATAATCATATTCCTTGTTAGCGTAGTCGTTAACGTTTTGTTTACAACATAATTTTAGGAAAACGACCAATCAACGCAACGCAAGCGCGTGTCTCGTGTACAGAAATTGTCCACAGAGCATCTTTATCGCTAATGAATAAAATTTACATATTCAGCGGCAGATTTTAGTGGCCCTGCGTCTCGTTAAGAATGTAAATATATAGTTGTCAAGTGGTAGCGAAGTCAATTTGTCAACTAAGAGGTGTTAGGTGGCCACTATAAAAAATTAATGGATTTTGAATGGCCGGCTTCTGTATTTTGTTACCGCTATATATAGGGTAAATACCACAATGTATTTTTAGCATAAAGAGTTATTTATTAATGTATACTACATAATTACATATTAGGGAAATGTAGACGCAAGTCAGTAATTATCCTGAAAGGTATAAGCTTTTCAGGAATTATTAGACAAACCATTAGTCTTTATCATCACAGATCAAAGGTAAAAGCGGTAGTAGGTGACAGTACGCTAGTAGATGTTTTTGCCCATCAAAATTTGATTATTAACGTTGACATCGATTAATACCTTCTGGTGTCGCTAGTTAAACGCTGATGTCACGAGATAAGATTAGAACCAAAACTTTTTGCAAATGAATTTTTTTTTTTTCAAGAATCTGTTTACTCTAGATAGTGCCACCAAAGACAGTATGATCCAGTTTTCAGATTTTACAACCATTTATTGCTCGTAGTTTACTTACGACAAAATAATCACCACCCAAATTCGTTATTTGAAAACAACTTTTTGTCCCACACATCTCTGAAATGTTTTAGCGAAAACACCGTGCTAAAACATGATCTACTTTTCTCATAAATTGAAATAATAAAGTGCCATGTTTTTGTGCCTTATATCAGGGGGTAGACTCATCTTAACTTAAGCTTAAACATGTACGGAATGTGATTTCTATATACTGCTGGAATATTCCAATTCTAATGGTTCGTTATACATTGAAAATAAATATAAACGTATTCAGCGCAAAAAATGGCCCACCTATAAATTCTTTCGGTTAATTATAACAAAATTCTTCCTAGCTAATGAAAATTTTAAAATAAATATTTCTAAAACTCATTTGGTCTATGTAAGCGACATGATGTTTTTGTGGTTTAAATGTGGTACTCTCTGCCGAACAATTTAGAACCTTGGTCAAGTTTTTGGCTACACAGATTTAAAGCCAAGTTAATTAACGTTTTATTACGATATGTTCATTTTCAAAGAAGATACAATGTTTTAAGTGAAACTTTAAAAAGTGAACTTAAGGCCGCTCCTAAGAAAACACTGTTTTGACTGATGTGACAATTTTTCACCACGATGTAAAAACAATATTGTCAAAATTAACAAGTGCTGTGGTAATTACCAAAAAGGTATCTTACAACTTCTTATAGTGCAAGTAAAAGAAAAAATAAAGTTAGTTGGCCTTTCTGGTCATTTGCAGGTCATTTATATTCTACGACAATTAACATACCGAAATGAATTAAAGGACATTATATTTCCAATTAATCTGAAGTAAAAAGTGATAAAGAGAAAATGTGAGCAAGATTCTTAATCCACCATTTCCACGTTTAACAGAAGAAGACCCTTTCAAGAAAATTTTAACGTTTTGGTTTAAATATGTCTATTGACATAGTTGTTGTAACCACTGATAGTGCATCAATTATGGCAAAATTGGGAAAACTTATAGATTATAAGCCAACCCCAAGTGTATATAAAGGTATACCATATGTTGAGGAGAGAAAGACAGCCAAAACGAGGACGACGGCATGCATGAAGAAGGGGAAGTTGATGGCGTGATTATTGAATCTAATTTTATTAATGCCAATTATAATTTCAATATTAGTCATGCTCGCATAGCTCCACTTACAACCAAAATACGAAAGGTTGTAATAATTTTTAAAACTCACCTTCCCAAAAGTGACAAACTATGAATATTTTCAGAGTAATTTGGTAAATAAATTGCTCTGAAATGAGATTGTCGAACACCGTTTAATTTTGCTGTTTACATTAGAAACATTTTATGAACTAAAATTTCGTATCAAAACGGTTCTAAATAACGAATACCGGCAGGTATTGCAACTTTGGCCCGATGTTGTAAGCTCTATGTATGTATGTATGTATCAGTTAAAAGTTGAAAAGGCTATTTGATGTCAAATAGCAAAATAACCAAAATATAAGTATCAGTTTATCCAAAAATTGGTGTAGATACCTGGTCCTGTGGATGACATCCAGGTCAATTACTAGTGCCTAGAGTATGAACAACTAGATCAATTAGAACAATAAAAAGGATGTGTATTAGAAGAAAAACACCAGCGAAGACTTCGACAGACAAGACCAGCGAAGAGAGAAAAAAACGAGATCACGACCAACAAAACAAAGATTGCATAAGACTCTATACAAGACACTGACCGCCGAGAGCAACGCGACTGTTATGACACATAACGTGGTCCGCACGACGCACAGCTGTTCAAAAAAAATCCAAACCTTTCCCGAACAACATCTCCCCGACAACAGACAACCACTAACAACATCAAAACACTCACAGTTTAACAAGACGTTCAGGGAGCTCCTGGACGGGAACCTCCTCGAAACCGGCTGCCCTGCAGACGAACTCCTGGTGATCCGAAGAGCATTTACAGCGTTCCTCGAGGATGCTGCAAAAGGTGACTTCCTGGTGTGCCGGCGGGTGGTGTGGCGTGTGGTGTTGTGGGATGGTGAAGGGTTGAGACGGTGGCAGCGTGGACGACAACATCACCACAGCTGCTAACAGGAGCAGACGCATGCTGTCTGCACGCGATTCACAGACACTTGGTCGCGGGCGCGGCGATCTTTCTCTGCTGTCGCCTCGTGCGCGTTCACCAGTCTACTGACCGGCCGCCGCGACCGGTTTCCATTCTTTGGGTTCGGTGGTGGTGCGTCGGTCTTCGGTAGCGGTAGCGGTAGCGGTAGATTTGTGTGTGCGTGTATCCCGGAGTGGGCTTTCGATGAATGAGAGATACGGGTTTGAGCGGTGGGAGTGACTGCTTGATAAGAGATAGGAGCGTCGCCGGAGGTTGTTATGTGCACTAGGTGCACCAGGTCCGCGTTTTCAGAGATGCAAGGAAGCGGAGTAATAAAATGATCCCATAATGAGAAACACATAAAACGCAATTATTACATTTGATTATTTATATACTACCAGGCAATTATAATTAATAAGAAGTATGTACTTTGTTTCATTTTCTAATCAATATCGATCATATGGGTCGCCGTTATAAAGTAAACTATAAAGAGGCTAGAATTTGATCGAGACAAAATGGTATAAAATCCCAGGATTTGAAGTCTAAACAGATTAAGATCAATGTGAAAAAAATGACACACGAAACATTCTGAATGAATTAATATTTTAAAAAATCCTTAACTATAGATTAAATGTCTTTTTTGCTATTAACAGTGTCTCCTATTTTAGTGCAATTATCTTTATGGGAATTGAATTGTTTTTAGTAATAAATCACAACATTCGTGACTTAACACAAGTTTATAAATGAGACTACCTTCTGTTTTAAGGAATTAAATTATTTTTAGTCATAAAATACAACATTCCTGATCTAAGACACGTTTATTTATTATTGGAATTACTTACTATTTTAATGCATCTGGTTTTTAGGAAAATAAATTATTTATAAACAGCACGACGTTTTCGAATATTCTACTGTTCACAGTTTTTTGATACCTAATAACAAGTGCCCTTAGAACAGTCTACGTTTTTCTAACAGAAAATTCATCACCAACCCAAAGACATATACCAGTAAAAACAATGCGTCCAATGTGTTTGCACGGTATTTGATTGATTGGTCTATTTGTTTTATCCGAAATTGATTTAGTTATGTTGATTTGCCCTAATTCAACTAACAAAATCGATATATGATGCCTATTTTATTCTAACATGGCAATTCTCGAGATATGGCGAAAGCTATCTAGAATAAAACAATAAATATTATCTAATACTAAGATATTATCTAATATTAAACATTATTTTAATAAAAATAATAGCAAAACAGTTTTCAAAATCGTTCGTACTAGACCGAATTTTATATATTGTATTAAATTTATTGAAAGAGACATTTAAATTGTTCCTATAATTTGCAATTACCGATAAAAATTGTGCGATGACACGATAGCTATAACATTTTATTGCCATAACAAATTTACACCATCGATTTGTATATAATTATAGTACGCTCGAAGTGTTATGATCTGCCGTTTTATGAATAAATTTACGGACGATCGAACTAAATTATAGCTGTCAGAGGATGATAAAATGTTATAGGTATTTCGTCGAGGTAATAGATACAAATCCATCAATTCAACGAAGATACACTCGATAAAATGTATTTGTTACTTTCCGACTAGTCGGTACCCTAGATTCTAGATTTCTCGTGATTTCTAGAAAAAAATTCCAGATTTTAGCAGCAATGACTTTTTGTGTTTTTGTAATGTATATTGCACCGACATATAATTATTGAGTATAAGAGTTCAGAAGTTATATTGTAATACTATTTATGCCTGTTTGTGTTAAAATTAACAGGAAACATAAATGTTATACTTATATGTGTATTATGTTTGAATTATATCAATCTCTTGCAACTTTTGCAAGGAACGTATTGTAATCGATGGAAAAAAATCGAGATTTCAGTCTATTGCATATGGTGCAATATTTTTAAGATCATATGATCGTATTCCTGTTTTCAGATCTACCGCCAACTTTCATAAAGAATAAAATTTTCTGAGAAATTGATAATAAAAGATTTCCCATATGGTGCGGACTTTCCTGGACACACAGTATATTGTTAGAAGGCTTTTGTCAACTTGTTTTACAGAACACAATTACATATATATTACGAACATAATAAATTAATAAAAGAAACTACTCACAGAATTGATGGCCGACTTTATTGTCTCCGGCCTCAGGATACGTTCCATTGCGAAAGAAGTGCTTGTGTACAATAATATCAAGGTATATTCACAAATTTGGCTTTTGTCTTTAGGGTGTGGAATATTATAGCTAAAGATTTTCAAAAAGAAAACCGACAGGTTAAATCACTTGGCTCAAATGTATTTAAAATTACTGATGAGAAACAGAAATTGGTACCAACAAATAAGGGGCACAGTGCGGGCAAAACAGCAACACGCGCCCGCTTAACGCCGGCGAATGTGTCCGGTATGGTGGGCATCGTGTCAGCAAATCGTGAAAAAAAAATACGACACTTTACGACGAACTATGTACATAGAAGTAATTACGCAATTTGTCTTGCCTTTTTTTAGAAGACGAATTTTATAGTTTGCAACATCATCCCTTACGAAAATTTTAATATACATAATAAACTTATTTATTATGTTTTTTTAGAAGGCAAATTGTAGAATCTGGAAAACCATCATCAACTACGACAATCTTAATAACATAAACATACCATAAAATACATTATTATACGGCCAACGTGTCATATTTGATGATGAACTACTAAATAAACCGCATAAATCTAATGCAACAAATTTTCTTGCTTTTTTTAGACAAATTGTAGAATCTGGAAAACCATCATCAACTACGACAATCTTAATAACATAAACATACCATAAAATAAATTATTATACGGCCAAGGTGTCATATTTGATGAAGAAATACTATATGAACTGCATGAAACTAATTCTGCATTTTGTCTGTTCAACAATTTGTCTTGTTTTTTTTTTTTTTTTTAGAAGACAAATTGTAGAATCTGGAAAACCATCATCAACTACGACAATCTTAATAACATAAACATACCATTAAATACATTATTATACGGCCAAGGTGTCACATTTGATGATGAAATACTATATGAACTGCATGAAACTAATTCAGCATTTTGTCTGTTCAACAATTTGTCTTGCTTTTTTTTTTAGAAGACAAATTGTAGAATCTGGAAAACCATCATCCACTATGATAATCTTAATAACATAAACATACCATAAAATAAATTATTATACGGCCAAGGTGTCATATTTGATGATGAAATACTATATGAACCGCATGAAACTAATTCAGCATTTTGTCTGTTCAACAATTTGTCTTGTTTTTTTTTTTTTTTTTTTTAGAAGACAAATTGTAGAATCTGGAAAACCATCATCAACTACGACAATCTTAATAACATAAACATACCATAAAATATATTATTATACGGTCAAAGTGTCATATTTGATTATTAAATACTATATGAACTGCATGAAACTAATTCAGCATTTTGTCGGTTCAACAATTTGTCTTGTTGTTTTTTTTTTTTTTTTTTTTTTTTTGAAGACAAATTGTAGAATCTGCAAAACCATCATCAACTACGACAATCTTAATAACATAAACATACCATAAAATATTTTAACCATCTTGCTAACATAAACATACCATTAAATACATTATTATACGGCCAAGGTGTCACATTTGATGATGAAATACTATATGAAGTGCATGAAACTAATTAAGCATTTTGTCTGTTCAACAATTTGTCTTGTTTTTTTTTAGAAGAAAAATTGTAGAATCTGGAAAACCATCATCAACTACGACAATCTTAATAACATAAACATACCATTAAATACATTATTATACGGCCAAGGTGTCATATTTGATGATGAAATAGTATATGAACTGCATGGAACTAATTCAGCATTTTGTCGGTTCAACAATTTGTCTTGTTTTTTTTTTTTTTTTTTTTTTTTAGAAGACAAATTGTAGAATCTGGAAAACCATCATCAACTACGACCATCTTGCTAACATAAACATACCATTAAATACATTATTATACGGCCAAGGTGTCACATTTGATGATGAAATACTATATGAAGTGCATGAAACTAATTCAGCATTTTGTCTGTTCAATAATTTGTCTTGTTTTTTTTTTTTTTTTAGAAGACAAATTGTAGAATCTGGAAAACCATCATCAACTACGACAATCTTAATAACATAAACATACCATTAAATACATTATTATACGGCCAAGTGTCATATTTGATGATGAAATACTATATGAACTGCATGAAACTAATTCAGCATTTTGTCTGTTCAATAATTTGTCTTGTTTTTTTTTTTTTTAGAAGACAGATTGTAGAATCTGGAAAACCATCATCAACTACGACCATCTTGCTAACATAAACATACCATGAAATACATTATTATACGGCCAAGGTGTCACATTTGATGATGAAATACTATATGAAGTGCATGAAACTAATTAAGCATTTTGTCTGTTCAACAATTTGTCTTGTTTTTTTTTTAGAAGAAAAATTGTAGAATCTGGAAAACCATCATCAACTACGACAATCTTAATAACATAAACATACCATTAAATACATTATTATACGGCCAAGGTGTCATATTTGATGATGAAATAGTATATGGACTGCATGGAACTAATTCAGCATTTTGTCGGTTCAACAATTTGTCTTGTTTTTTTTTTTTTTTTTAGAAGACAAATTGTAGAATCTGGAAAACCATCATCAACTACGACAATCTTAATAACATAAACATACCATTAAATAGATTATTATACGGCCAAGGTGTCACATTTGATGATGAAATACTATATGAACTGCATGAAACTAATTCAGCATTTTGTCTGTTCAACAATTTGTCTTGCTTTTTTTTTTAGAAGACAAATTGTAGAATCTGGAAAACCATCATCAACTATGATAATCTTAATAACATAAACATACCATAAAATAAATTATTATACGGCCAAGGTGTTATATTTGATGATGAAATACTATATGAACCGCATGAAACTAATTCAGCATTTTGTCTGTTCAACAATTTGTCTTGTTTTTTTTTTTTTTTTTTTTTTAGAAGACAAATTGTAGAATCTGGAAAACCATCATCAACTACGACAATCTTAATAACATAAACATACCATAAAATATATTATTATACGGTCAAAGTGTCATATTTGATTATTAAATACTATATGAACTGCATGAAACTAATTAAGCATTTTGTCTGTTCAACAATTTGTCTTGTTTTTTTTTAGAAGACAAATTGTAGAATCTGGAAAACCATCATCAACTACGACAATCTTAATAACATAAACATACCATTAAATACATTATTATACGGCCAAGGTGTCATATTTGATGATGAAATAGTATATGAACTGCATGGAACTAATTCAGCATTTTGTCGGTTCAACAATTTGTCTTGTTTTTTTTTTTTTTTTTTTAGAAGACAAATTGTAGAATCTGGAAAACCATCATCAACTACGACCATCTTGCTGACATAAACATACCATTAAATACATTACTATACGGCCAAGGTGTCACATTTGATGATGAAATACTATATGAAGTGCATGAAACTAATTAAGCATTTTGTCTGTTCAACAATTTGTCTTGTTTTTTTTTAGAAGAAAAATTGTAGAATCTGGAAAACCATCATCAACTACGACAATCTTAATAACATAAACATACCATTAAATACATTATTATACGGCCAAGGTGTCATATTTGATGATGAAATAGTATATGAACTGCATGGAACTAATTCAGCATTTTGTCGGTTCAACAATTTGTCTTGTTTTTTTTTTTTTTTTTTTTTTTTTTTTAGAAGACAAATTGTAGAATCTGGAAAACCATCATCAACTACGACCATCTTGCTAACATAAACATACCATTAAATACATTATTAGACGGCCAAGGTGTCACATTTGATGATGAAATACTATATGAAGTGCATGAAACTAATTCAGCATTTTGTCTGTTCAATAATTTGTCTTGTTTTTTTTTTTTTTTTAGAAGACAAATTGTAGAATCTGGAAAACCATCATCAACTACGACAATCTTAATAACATAAACATACCATTAAATACATTATTATACGGCCAAGTGTCATATTTGATGATGAAATACTATATGAACTGCATGAAACTAATTCAGCATTTTGTCTGTTCAATAATTTGTCTTGTTTTTTTTTTTTTTTTCTAGAAGACAAATTGTAGAATCTGGAAAACCATCATCAACTACGACCATCTTGCTAACATAAACATACCATGAAATACATTATTATACGGCCAAGGTGTCACATTTGATGATGAAATACTATATGAAGTGCATGAAACTAATTAAGCATTTTGTCTGTTCAACAATTTGTCTTGTTTTTTTTTAGAAGAAAAATTGTAGAATCTGGAAAACCATCATCAACTACGACAATCTTAATAACATAAACATACCATTAAATACATTATTATACGGCCAAGGTGTCATATTTGATGATGAAATAGTATATGGACTGCATGGAACTAATTCAGCATTTTGTCGGTTCAACAATTTGTCTTGTTTTTTTTTTTTTTTTTTTAGAAGACAAATTGTAGAATCTGGAAAACCATCATCAACTACGACCATCTTGCTGACATAAACATACCATTAAATACATTACTATACGGCCAAGGTGTCACATTTGATGATGAAATACTATATGAAGTGCATGAAACTAATTAAGCATTTTGTCTGTTCAACAATTTGTCTTGTTTTTTTTTAGAAGAAAAATTGTAGAATCTGGAAAACCATCATCAACTACGACAATCTTAATAACATAAACATACCATTAAATACATTATTATACGGCCAAGGTGTCATATTTGATGATGAAATAGTATATGAACTGCATGGAACTAATTCAGCATTTTGTCGGTTCAACAATTTGTCTTGTTTTTTTTTTTTTTTTTTTTTAGAAGACAAATTGTAGAATCTGGAAAACCATCATCAACTACGACCATCTTGCTAACATAAACATACCATTAAATACATTATTATACGGCCAAGGTGTCACATTTGATGATGAAATACTATATGAAGTGCATGAAACTAATTAAGCATTTTGTCTGTTCAACAATTTGTCTTGTTTTTTTTTAGAAGACAAATTGTAGAATCTGGAAAACCATCATCAACTACGACAATCTTAATAACATAAACATACCATTAAATACATTATTATACGGCCAAGGTGTCATATTTGATGATGAAATAGTATATGAACTGCATGGAACTAATTCAGCATTTTGTCGGTTCAACAATTTGTCTTGTTTTTTTTTTTTTTTTTAGAAGACAAATTGTAGAATCTGGAAAACCATCATCAACTACGACCATCTTGCTGACATAAACATACCATTAAATACATTACTATACGGCCAAGGTGTCACATTTGATGATGAAATACTATATGAAGTGCATGAAACTAATTAAGCATTTTGTCTGTTCAACAATTTGTCTTGTTTTTTTTTAGAAGAAAAATTGTAGAATCTGGAAAACCATCATCAACTACGACAATCTTAATAACATAAACATACCATTAAATACATTATTATACGGCCAAGGTGTCATATTTGATGATGAAATAGTATATGAACTGCATGGAACTAATTCAGCATTTTGTCGGTTCAACAATTTGTCTTGTTTTTTTTTTTTTTTTTTAGAAGACAAATTGTAGAATCTGGAAAACCATCATCAACTACGACCATCTTGCTAACATAAACATACCATTAAATACATTATTATACGGCCAAGGTGTCACATTTGATGATGAAATACTATATGAAGTGCATGAAACTAATTAAGCATTTTGTCTGTTCAACAATTTGTCTTGTTTTTTTTTAGAAGACAAATTGTAGAATCTGGAAAACCATCATCAACTACGACAATCTTAATAACATAAACATACCATTAAATACATTATTATACGGCCAAGGTGTCATATTTGATGATGAAATAGTATATGGACTGCATGGAACTAATTCAGCATTTTGTCGGTTCAACAATTTGTCTTGTTTTTTTTTTTTTTTTTTTAGAAGACAAATTGTAGAATCTGGAAAACCATCATCAACTACGACCATCTTGCTGACATAAACATACCATTAAATACATTACTATACGGCCAAGGTGTCACATTTGATGATGAAATACTATATGAAGTGCATGAAACTAATTAAGCATTTTGTCTGTTCAACAATTTGTCTTGTTTTTTTTTAGAAGAAAAATTGTAGAATCTGGAAAACCATCATCAACTACGACAATCTTAATAACATAAACATACCATTAAATACATTATTATATGGCCAAGGTGTCATATTTGATGATGAAATAGTATATGAACTGCATGGAACTAATTCAGCATTTTGTCGGTTCAACAATTTGTCTTGTTTTTTTTTTTTTTTTTTTAGAAGACAAATTGTAGAATCTGGAAAACCATCATCAACTACGACCATCTTGCTAACATAAACATACCATTAAATACATTATTATACGGCCAAGGTGTCACATTTGATGATGAAATACTATATGAAGTGCATGAAACTAATTAAGCATTTTGTCTGTTCAACAATTTGTCTTGTTTTTTTTTAGAAGACAAATTGTAGAATCTGGAAAACCATCATCAACTACGACAATCTTAATAACATAAACATACCATTAAATACATTATTATACGGCCAAGGTGTCATATTTGATGTTGAAATTTGATGATAAACATATAGGCGTTTCTACCTTACTTACAACAGCAATTAATTTGTTTTTTTTTTTTTCAGAAGACAAACTGTGAAATTTTTGAAAACGTTGATTTAGAGATTTAGTTATGTCATTTTTAGAAGGTACCAATTATTATCTGAAATTGTTATTTCTATCATATACTTTATCGGCATCGTTGCAAACGAATGGGATATGAGACATCCGATCAAAAGACATCTAACAACTATGGCCAAAACTAAATAAAGACAAGAATGCCCTCATCACCATAATCTCGAGAGTCGACACAGTCCAACCAGCCATTCTCGAAGGACGATTGTATATGAAAAAACAAATAAATCAATCTGTGGTAAGATTGCATATTAAAAGAAATATTAGGGTGATGTTACAGCTATACCAATTCTTGCTTCAGGGAATTTATGCAGTGGAGCCAATATTACATCAAATTCAAAACATTTTCGAACTACATTATCCAATTTAAGCCACAATACAAAGCCAAATTGTCAAAATACGATAATAATATTGTGATCAAACACTTACGACGAGTCCGTCTTGCTTTTGGCGAGTAAAGTCCGAAAAAATTAAACTGCGTAGTCCGTATTTCACATCGCGGTGTTAGAAAACGATAATAAAATCAATAACAATTGGTTAAAAGTTGGTAAGTATAATAAAATAAAATAGATACCGATACGTAGACAATACAACTACGTAGTAGACCAAATTTCGTCTTAAACAAACACAATAATTTAGAAAAAAACCTTCATAATCAATAGTATTGATCCATTATCCATTTTCCCGATGATTCCCGAACCGTTTACGTCGTTTCCGACGCGAACACGATGCGCGAGAAAAACCGGCCGTTAATACAAAGAAACCCGGCGAAAATCCTCCCGAAAACCTGGGAAAATCGCGAAATCAGATCGCCGAAGCACTTGGCATAGTCACTGATCACTTGTTTTAATTAAGCAGTTGATTAGTTAGCGAATTTTAGATAAAAATACGAGCAAAAGTATAAAACTACGCGCGCACACACCGACCCGAACGACACATTGGTCATGCATTTTCGATTTCGAGTGCGCCGATATACTGGTTTGCTGGAGTGGGGGCTGTTTTTTGTAGTTAAAAGGTTCCTTCAGGTATAGGTGTGATTCAAAGTCGAATATTCACGACTACATACAGCGATAACAGCAATTTCGTACATACATAAATATGTGAAAATTTTCCTTAGTAATTACAATTTTATTTTTCTATGTGGCGTCTTTCAACCTTAGATATGTAATAATTCGGAAAATCATACTATAATCTACGCGTTAACGATATCTAACCATTTGTCGACAAGAAATAGCTCATAAATGGCTTTCGATGGCTGGTTAAATTAGAGTTTGAGAGATCAGTAACAGCTTGCGCCGTAATGTTCGTGGCTAATTAATTAAGTAATCTATCTGCAAAGCAGATCAACGAAGAAACAGCTATTATTCCGCCAACAAAATTTCCCTAAAGCAACTTAAAACCGCTTAATTGAATTTAGTTCAACAGCATGTATCTACAAGTTTTCGGCATCATATCTCGGCTATGACTTAACCGATCATAATGAGCAATACATCAATCGAAAGCACAAGTCTTCATGTACTCCCCATAGTTTTTGCCCGATCGAAATTATAACAATTACCGAAAAAAAAATAACAAAGTACTAGCGTCGTGGGGAGTTGGACAACACAGTGCAACCGCATGCCTTGAACACCGATCAACAAAAGCGTAAAAAATAAGCACTTCCTGTCATCCGATTTTAATAAATTATGCACCAATCGATAGCTAAGGGTGGCAGCCACTTATGCTAGTTTTGCCCGGTCGCGATTCAAACAATTAGCGGGTAAGAATAATTAACAAAGTTTGTGTTCCGGAGACATAAAGGACCGGGTCGGGTGTTACGGTGGACAAAAGCAAGTTTTTTAAGCACTTCGGGTTATCCGATTTTAAAAAATTATGCACCAATCGATAGCTAATGGTGGCAACCACTTATGCTAGTTTTTCCCGGTCGCAATTCAAACAATTAGCGGGTAAGAATAATTAACAAAGTTTGTGTTCCGGAGATATAAAGGACCGGGTCGGGTGTTACGGTGGACAAAAGCAAGTTTTTTAAGCACTTCCGGTCATCCGATTTTAACAAATTATGCACCAATCGATAGCTAAGGGTGGCAACCACTTATGCTAGTTTTGCCCGGTCTCGATTCCAACAATTAGCGGACGAGAAATTTTTTTAATAGATTAGGCTGATTCAAACAAACTTTGTGGGTTTTATAATGTTATTTAGTTATTATTATAGCTTTGTAATATTGATTATCGCAATATGTATATATTTAAGATGAACGGCCTCCAATGTTCGTGCACATGACATCAAACATGGTTGATTCACCCAAAACCGGATTTACAACGGAAAACGGGAATGTCTCCATGAAATTGCAAGCAGCACCGACTTGTCCGTTGATGTCAATTGCCAAAACTGCTCCAGAAAACGAAGGGTAATGCTTTGCGATCCTGGCAACTGCTGCTTCAGCAGCTTCCATAGGCGTAGCACCCCTTCGCATTTCTTCAACTGCTAGAAAACTATAAAAAACGAAAATTAAAAATATTAATATTAAAAATTCCAAAAATTGTATTATGTTTTACCTGGGTGAAAATCTTAACATAATATCACCATTTCCGGTTGCAACAGCACCCCCTACTTCGTTATCTGCGTACGCTCCTGAACCGGCAATGGGGGAATCACCAACTCTCCTGAAAGAAATATTTTTCATAAATATACGTAGTAGTTTAAATTGATAATATTACCCTGGTATTTTGTGTCTTAAGCCATTTGTTGTTGTGCCAGCGACAACGTTGTTGTCAAAATCGAGAACAAGCATACCAACAGTGTCATGAGTTTCGTGTATATCGATTTCTGCTGCTGATGGACCACGTTGGAAATGGATGCTGTTTTCACTGAGGGGTTTGTATGGACCACATGACGTTTCCGGATCTGGTTCAACATTCTAAAAATATATATATTACGTAAGATTGCGTAAGGACAATCATGGTAAATCTGCCAACAGATGGATTATTGTTGAGGTTACAAACAACAACCTTGAGTACTTGATTGAAAAGTTGACATTATTCATTAGATTATATTTATAAAAAGCAAATTATAAGTGATTATATCTCAACAGATGTCAAGTACTCACTTAATCTAAAATAACTTTTTCTGTAACCGTGTTTTATAGTAGACCTTTAAACGTTACTTGGCATGTATGAAGTATTTAAATACTTCATACACACAACTCACCCTCCAATAATTAGGTTGGCAGTTTGATTGGGTCCAGTTGCTCCACATTTCTGTGGAAACATCTGAACTCAACGATTCTTCCTGGAATCCCAGAGCAAGGGCAAAGTCTGTAGCCTGATCTCCAGTCAACAGAGAATGGTGGGTGTTTTGCAAAACGTGTTTGGCAACTCCAACAGCATTTTTAACACGTCTTAAGTCACCCACGGCACCGACATCCATGGTTTTCCTAATATATATAATTGATTTAAATTGAAAATATCTGATACATGTGAAAAATTAATAAGTAAAAATAAAACCCAAAAAATTACCCATCGTATATCATGGCATCCAAAGTTGTTTCACCAGATTCATCAGGGCTACCTCCAAAGCCAACTGTGTAGCCACAAGCAGCCAATGTTGTTTCACAGTACGAACAACCAGCAACTAAAGTGTCTACAGCATTTGAGCCACTTTGCAAGGCGTTCCAAGCTAAAGTATTGTTAATCATTGTAAATTTTATGGTACTGTTGTGAGAGAACACATTATTTGTGCTGGAAAAAAATATGTTAGGTATAAGTACCTGCTTGTGTTGCATTTTTAGAAAACAACCACGTGGCAACAACGAGTGGCCCGCCACACAGAGAGGCTTGTATTAACCCCAGAATTAGTAATAATGATGTTAAGATCTTCATGTTGTTTTAGCACTCAATGACCGCCGTAAACTTGAAAAGATAACCAGCATGCTCTGCTTTATATATAATATAGATAATGACATTTTATAATTTATGTATCCATTATTTATCGTGGTTTATCAAATCGGTACGTGAATGTCAGCGTAATTGTTTGTCACTGACATTTCAATTAAATATTGTGTGATTTAATGGAAAAATGATTCTGAATCATATTAATATGTCGTCAAATATAACTATACGATGACTAACTATAAAAAAACATTGTCGTTCGTGAATTTACTATCTTGAATTGTCTTTGAAACGGCCCTTTCCGCCAATAAAAGGGCCTAGATAACAATCGTGATATACAGGCGAAGCTCACGTCTGTGCTGTTCGGAACGTTGAAGCGCATACGCACAGCACATGGGATCTAACTCAGGCCCAATGATCAAAGCATACCTACTGCTCACCACTACCGCAGCATACCTACTGCGCTTATTGTGATCACACAGTGTGATCCCCCTATGTTTGTGCTTATAATTATAACAAATAAATCTCAAACTATGCGTGTAACATTACATTCTCGTAAGTTTGTCCATATTTTAGACAATTTATCTGCTCTTTTACAAAAACATATTAACAAAAAAAAATGGAGTGGTAGCTCTGCTACAAGTTCTTGCGCACTAGAGTGGTGTATAGTTATTTGGACTGTTTATCTGTTTTTATCATAATATTAAAATGTCTTTAAAAATGTAAACAACATCAACATAAATAATACAACATCAATTCTGTTTATAAGACCATTTATTTATCTCAATAAGTAAATCAATAACAAAAGAAAATATCACAAACATTCGCCTTTCTGGCTTACATTATATGAATATTATATTTGGAATGTTTAATTATACATTATATCAGTCTATTGATTACAATACAGAGTCCTAAGATATTCAATTTGGTTAAAAATTCTTTGTTGGTACATTGGTGCATGGAACCTTCAAAATTTGAGGTTCACTGAAACTAGAATTCATGACAGAATAAGGGAATTCATTAATATAATTGCAGGCAGCACCAATCTCCCCATTTAAATTTACAGCAATAACAGCCCCAGAAAATATTGGATAATGCTTTGTGATTCTGGATATTGCTGATCTGGCAGCTTCTTCAGGGGTCGCACCACGTCGCATTTCTTCAACAGCCAAGAAGCTAAACACATAAAAACAAACATAAATAAACATATCCTAAATTCCTAACCTATATTGCCATAGTTGACAGTTGACTAGTTTATTGCTTTTATAGCATAAACAATGCAACCAGCCGTTAATGGGTAAAAAAAATGAGTAAATTCTTACCTTGGTAGAAATCTTATCATTGTGTCACCATCTCCAGTTGCTGCTGCACCACCAACTTCATTGTCAGCATAAGCGCCAGCACCAACAATTGGGGAATCACCTACTCTCCTAAAATTATGATTTTTTTTATCACTACATTAGTTGATTTGTTACCAAAACATATAAACGTAAAAGTTATATAGCAATTTATTCTTTGACATTTGTTTTTCATGTTTTTTCCTAATAAATTGTACTATTTTTACTCATAGAATACATCATTCCTGACCTAAGACAAGTTTATTTATTATTGGGACTATTTGCTGTTTTATTGCATTTGGTTTTTGCAAATTAAATTCTTTCTAGTCATCAAATACATCATTCCTGACCCAAGACAAGTTTATTTATATTTTGGATCACCTGCTGTTTTATTGCATCTAGTGTTTGCAAATTAAATTCTTTCTAGTCATAAAATACAACATTGCTGTTTTATTGCACCTGACTTCTACAAGAACCAGATGCAATAAAACAGCAAGTAGTGGTATTTTAGATAGATTTTTTTTTGAAGAAAATTGTATTTTATAACTAGACAGTAAGAATTTTCGAGATTTTTTTAAAAATAATTATTTATACAGGGATTTTATTTATTATGACAACCATGCATCCTGGAATTATTTTGGCTCCACCAGCATTAGGGCACCTTATGTTTACCTTAGATAAAATGTTTTTTCTTACCCTGCTATTTTATGTCTCAGTCCATTAGTAGATGTGCCAGCTACTACATTATTCTCATTATCTATCACCACCATGCCAATGGTATCATGAGATGTTTCCACATCAATCTCAACATTTCTCTTAACATGCTCAAAATAAACACTATTCTCGCTTAAAGCTGAGTAAGGCCCACACGATAACTCAGGATTAGGCTCAACATTCTAAAACTTTGACCCATCACAAAAAAATAATATACAAAAACCACAAAACAACCTTCCAATAATTTGGTTGACAATTTCCCTTTTGCCACTCTGTCCAAATCCCGGTTGAGACATTGGTGGACAAACTCTCCTCTTTAAAACCCATGGCAACTGCAAAAGCAGTAGCTTGATCCCCAGCTAGAAGAGAGTGCTTTGTATTCAACAAAACATGCTTGGCAACAGACACAGCATTCTTGACTCTTCGGAGATCAGCCACAGCTCCTACATCCATAGTCTGACCGTCAAAAATCATCGCATCCAATGTAGTCTCACCGGATTCATCCGGACTACCGCCGTACCCAACCGTACCATCACACTGGGCTTCCTCGCAATAGGAACAACCGGCAACAAGAGTCTCAATACCATTATTTCCCTTCTCCAAAATATCCCATGCTGTTAAATATTAAAATTTTAGAGAAATAATATAAGATTATTGATTATTTAGTAATACCTGCTTGTGTAGCTTTAGAAAAACCCCAAGTGTTGACCACAACGGGGCCCCCTTGTGGCACCCCAAAACACTCAAAAAACAAACAGGAAAGCACTAATAGCCGTAACATTTTTATTCTTATTATTTCGATATTTGGACTAGAATTTGGAGATACAATACAAAAATAATTGAAATTAGCGCTTGCGCTGTTAAAAATGTTAAAACATAACCTCACCTAACCTAACTTTCAAAACATAACCTGCTATTTTTGTACAGAAAATTTAATGTGAACCAGATGGTATAATGGAAACTTATTACACGATTCTTGGTTGTGAACAGACTGCCACGTTCAAAGAGATAAAGCGAAATTATCAGAAATTGATAAAAACCAATCATCCGGATAAAGGGCAAGAATCCAGTTCAGAAATATTTATTAAGATAAATGAAGCCTGGCAAACGTTAAAAGACGAACAATTAAGGAAGAAATACGACGCTGAATTACTCGAAGAAGATTTAAATAACCATCCATTGATATACGCTGATATAAGCATCACCAATCTAGATTTTGTCAATAATTTAGCATATTATACATGTAGATGTGGTGATAATTTTGTTATAGATAAAGCCGATATAGAAGGCGATGAGAATGTTTTTGAATGTAGCGAGTGTACAAATTGTATCATTGTTAGGAAATAAATTATTTTTTAAAAATCTACTTGGTTTCTATATCGTTTTTATAAAAAAAATATTCGTCGGGATGATATGCAACCAAATATACTATGCCAATAACATTTGTTTTGAAATTCCCGCCGTTGCCGGTAGGTGGAACATCCGTCGTCCACAGAAGCAACTTGTCATTCTTGTCATCTATCTGTCAGATAGCGAACTCAAATCAATTCAAACAATAACGATGGCTGAATTCGGTGATAATTTCGATCAATTGGATGTGGATCCAGCTGCGGAATTCTTGGCCCGTGAACAATCCGAACTAGCCGGACTAGAGGATGAGGTCAGACCAGCCGCAGTTTCGATACAGCCGATGAACGGAGGTAACTTCGCTTAACCTATAAATGGGGCGTCACTTATATTACATTTGTATGGCCTTTTCTTGTATTTATGCTGCATGCGTTGTTACGCACTGCACGTCATGGTTCTGTTCCATATTGTGTCCTATTCTCTTACTTTATTTTTTTACATGTAGCTTTTTTTTAAACGTATAATGAATGATTGATGTAGATGGTGGTGCCACGACTAAAACAGAGAACTCGGGTTCCAGTTTTGAGATGATCGATGGCTTGGAACAGGACATCTTGGACATTAAGCCCAGTGCTGGAGGTGCGTATTCAACCGGACGATATTGGTACAAGGTGTAACAGGTTTGAGTGCAAATATTCGTGAATAATTTTGACTGTGTATTGTTCAGTATCGTCTTGGCAATAATTACTGTTAGTTTCATTAGAATTGCTTAATTATTTTCAAACTTATAAACTTTTGAAAAATGTTTATCAACATCACTCTTTCTGTATTGTTCTTAACTTTGACTTCCAGTCTTTTAGTTACATATTAAGAAAAACAGAATAATTTTACAAAGAAATGTATCAGCTATAGAAATATATCTATTTCCTCAAATTTTGTACACTCAAATCGTTCACATCCTGTACATTTGACTCTAGCGTAGATATAGTAACTTTCTTTTTTATTTCTCTATCTGTAATGCATGTTTCTTTCTGTTAGATGAATTTACTTTTGAGCATGACTATGGACGTACAGGTGAGACTTATCTAGATTCTTCCTTTCCATCTTTGTGTATTTAGATTATACGATGGTGCATGTATGTGGTGGTGTGATAAAAAGTTTAAATTATGATGATTACAAGCATTTCATGTATAATTTTGTTCAATGTTATCGAGAAGTTTCTTTAAATATGTTATTCTTCTTGTTGGGTCATCATCTTAGCATTAAAATTCAAATAAATCATTTGCATCACTATATTAGAATCATTGGTTTCTGTAGTTTCTCCTTCACCGCCGTTGAAGCAAGAAGTAAGAGAAGAACCTGAGAAAATAAAGAAGTGGAGGGAGGAGCAGGTCCAGCGACTTGAGGAGAAAGGTATATTATTTTTGTAAACAAATATTTTTCGTTTTTTCTTTTAACACTTATTACATTTTTTGTGAGAATTACAATGACTTATGAATTTGACATAAAAAAATGTTGGCATTAACAATTAATTCTTGCAGATAAACAAGAGGAAATCAAGAAGCAAGAATGGAGGGAAATTGCAAAGAAGGAACTCGAAGATTGGTACAAGAACCACGCAGAAGCAATTGCCAAGACCAAAGCTGCTAATAGGTAAGTTTTAATTTCTTTTTGATGATTTTTTACATGTTCTTTCAATTAACAATGCAATTTTGAATCTTTGCTTACTAAAAGGGAGTCTGCCAAGTAAGTTTCTGTAGGAAATGTACCTGTATATCAGACAATAGAATAAAATTATTGATTTTTGTAAGGGTAATTTTGTAAATCATAAATTTGTTTCTAGAAATGCTGAGAAACAATTTGTTGCCGACGATAACGAAATTGAACCTGGTACAGAATGGGAAAGAATTGCAAAATTGTGCGATTTCAACCCGAAAGCCAAGCAGGGCAGTAAAGACGTGTCTCGTATGCGCTCGATCATTCTTCAGTTGAAGCAGTCGCCAATTTCCACAACAAAGGCCTAATTTAAAATTAGAAAACTCGACGAATCGATAAACAAAAAAATATCATTTAAGTCCTAATATATTTTTTGTATATGTTATTATATTATTATCTAATCTAATTATTATACTATCTTAATTATTCTATATGTGTAGAACATTTTATTTCCATTTTAAATGTATTATTATTACCCTAGTTGAGACTAGGAATTCCATTTTTTTCTGTACACCCGAAATTTTTTTTATTTGTGCGTGTTTTGTTATTTATATACAGGAGGTTCGTTGCTGCAGTTGTTGTTGTTCCGTGCTGCGTCCCGTATTCGAACAAGATGTAAAATTTTGAACATTTGAGATAGTCTATATTATGAATAAAGTAGTTTGCACCACACAAAAACACACACACTGTATTTATTTTAGTAGATCTAGTGCAGTAAATCTACCATCGAATTGTCCAACGAAATTGTTTTAAATGCTTCATTGACTCTGTTATGTTATTCTCACAACTAGACTGGCATGGGTCACCTAAAATCATTAAAAAAAAAAAAAAACAGATAGATTGTATTATAAAAAAAACGAGTTTATACAAAAAGTACATATATTGATTTAGTTTTATAATTCTCCACAACAAAAAAAAAATTTCAATATATCTTGAAATAAAAATCACCCACCTTCAAAAGAATAATTATTGTAATCTAAGGTCTCGATGTTGGTACAGTTCTCGGCTATAACTTGCAAAATTCCCGCAGATAACTTAGGGCAATCATTAAGCCGTAGTTCCTTCAAGGTTTTTCCGCTGGGGCCCTTACAGAGGGCTTCCACACCAATGTCACAAACCTACAAAAAGATCCATTAATTTGGGGTTTTCGCGTTTTACTCGTTAATAATTTTGATTTTATTTATAACCAAAAAATAAGCTAATTCAGAGTTATAATAGCACATGCTTATAGATGTTTCAAACCAAGGAGAGCACAGTTGTATATGCAACCAAATATATGCGGGTCAATTATAAACCACACACTGGGTATAATTGGTTGCATATGTCACTATGCTCTACTTAGTTTAAAATTACTCTACAGGCATACTTACATTTGTATATGAAAGAGTCAGCCATAAAAGATTACCAGACTCCGCTAACTTCTGTATAGAATCACTGGTGACCTCAAAGCACATATACAAATCCAGGCCGGATAATTTAGGACAGTTTTCAGCAATATTCTCAATTACCATGTCATTAACTATCTCGCAACAAGCTAAACTGAGTGTTCTCAAGTTGGGGAGATTCTGGAAGACCTCTGCAAGTCTATACGCCGTTATTTTGCGGGCAGTTTGTTGACGAAAGTATAACGTCTCGAGGCCCTTGCATATAGAGATGGTATCTAGGATATTCTCATCCACTTTATAATTTAAATCCAAAGCTTTGGTGTCCCGGTGCACAAGGGCTTTTAAAACCATTTTAAATGGTACCTTCCTCCAGAAATGTCGACTTGTGAGAAACCGCTTAAGCATCTTGTCTTTCACATGTGGAGGTAAGTATTTAAGCTCACTTAGATCATTTGTAACCTCCGATAAATTATTTACTGTATAATCCAAGCATCTACAAGAGTTATACAGAGTTAATTATCGAGAAGATTTTTTTTTTATGTTTCTTTTAACTTACAGAGAGGAGAGGGCTGGAACCCTATAATACGGTCTTGGCATCTTTAAATTTTTTGTCATATCTGCTGTTGAAGCAAAACTCGTTCCTTATTGTCTATTTCTTGATAATAATATTTTTAATAGAAAAATTGTACGTAGAAACAAATTGACAGATGTCAAAACAAAATGTTACCTAGGCAACCCACAGCTCTAACACGCTGCCAACAGTGCCAACGCATTCCAAGTGAACTCAAAATATTTCAATAAACACTTTTTATTCAAACTATTTATTTAACTTAGATGTGGTAATAAACTTAATGATAACAATACCCAAATCGGAAATTGAATAATTAAATTCTAATCGATACTAATAAAATAAATTATTTTTTTAGTTTTCTATGGTTTCTCACCCTTCAAAATTTGACATACCAAATGTCATTCAGGTTCCGGCTTAGAAAACCTTGCTGTTTTCCACAAATTATAAGCAATAAACTCTCTTAAAATGACCGATTTCGGTGATAGTTTCGCTTCCAGCTTAGACTCAAGTCCTAAGCCTGCTGGAGATAAAGAACTGCAGGATTTCCTAATGATAGAAAAGCAGAAAGCACAGTTCAATGCACAAGTAAGGTTATGTCACATTATTTCTTGCACCCAGTTTATCGACAAATTTTCTGTTATAGATACACGAATTCAACGATTTTTGCTGGGACAAATGCGTTGATAAGCCTTCGAATAAGTTGGACAGCAAGACCGAGACGTGCCTGACGAATTGCGTAGACAGATTTATTGACGTTTCTTTGTTGATTACTAACAGATTCGCTCAGTTGTTGCAGAAGAGTGCTGCTTCGTGAACGGTTGTGTTTTATAGAGAACTGTATTTTAGAATGTGTATCGAGTGAACAGTATCATCGCTGATGTTATTTCTGATGATGTTGAATCCTTGTTTTTCGATTGTTTATCGACTGTTTTCTCATGTAAAATAATCGAAATTATTGTACAAAATACATTTTGTTAGTCCTTTATGTGTGTTTTATTTATTGCAATAGTGGAAAAATGTGTCTTAGTTATTTTATTAGACCTATTGTTTTATTGCATCTGGTTTTTGCAAATTAAATTCTTTTTAGTCATAAATAAATAAAATCTTGCATTTTATAATAAAAAAAATACAAGATTTCTGATTGAAAATAAGTTTATAATTTATAGAAGCTCTCTGGTTTAATTCAATTAGTTTTAGGTAAACAATCCTGACCCAAGACAGCTGTGTTATTGATACAGTTGATAATTTTATTTAGTTAAAAATGTGTAAACATCGCTCTTTTGAATAGTGGTTGCAAGGTTTTTTTAAACTAAATGATGAGAACTAAGATCTAAATTCATAGAGTGGACGTTTTATCAGCTGGGCACGGGACACGGTCTGAAAAATATAGGGACTGTTTCGCGAAAATCGGTCACCTTATCCATGCCTATTCATTTGAAAACAAGATTATCGTAAAATACTATTGCAATTGTAGAATCCATCTCATTTTACGCATTGTCCGGAATCTAGGTTAAAATAAAACACCATAGAAAGTGTATACCGACTATATTCATATATCTTAACACATAAATAACAATGGTAATGTTACGTTGAACATGAACAATAGTGAATATATGACAACATCCGATTATTATGCTATATATGTATATACAGGGTTGGGCAATTAAATGGAATGTTGCCTACACAGCGTAATGTTAAACATAAAAGTTGTTGTACTATTTTTTTTCACAAATTGTCCCAAAATCTAGTTATACCTAGATAGCACCTAGATTGTTTTAAATGGCATCATATGACGTATCACATATCCTTGGATAGTTCTATTTCATACCTTTACAACCCCCATACTCGAAACAAATCAAATGTAAATTAATAAAACACGTAGAATGATCAATAAAGAACGTTCCATTTATTATTAGGAAAGAATAACATAACAGAGCACTACAGGCTGCTAACTTAATTTAAGGGTAAACTTAACAAATTCTAAATAATTGAACCATAAGTTTATATGTTCAACATTTTTTGATAGAAGTAATAGTTTACGGCTTGTAGAAAATTTTTCATTTAGTTACCCAATCCTGTATATGAAGTTTTACATTTTGCACAAAATACTTGTTTATTTTTTCGTTTTATTTTTCATATATATAATATATACCCTACTACGATACACCTTATTCTGAAAACAACAGTTGCGTATGCACTTCACATTATGTACAATAATAATAATAATCATAATATAAGTAATAACGATTTTTTTGCGGAATAGACAGTTTTAATCAGAAATAACCCTGTTTACTATACAGTGTATAAGGTATGCTGACTATAGAGACAAAAAATTATAAAGCACATCTTTCTTCCTGTTTTCTATTGACTAGAAAATTGACTTTCTTATTAAATTTATTTAAACTTAAACCACTTACAGCAAAAATAATTTATTAATAAATATTTATTACATATTGTAAGAAACATACAACGTGCCATATGAACGACAGATACATATATACGATATATACAGAATGGCCGCAAAATATATTCGATTTATTCGGAAAGAAAATATACAATAGCGTGACGATTGGACACGTAGACAAATATTTTATTCACATTCAAGATAAGGTATTATAAAGATCGGTTTCCTTATATTTTTTTAATACACAACAAATGTTCCAAAAGTGTTACGACTGCTCAAGACTTTGATCTAAATCAAAAACGGTATAATATGACAGATTAGCAGTTTGAAATTACTCAAAATTATTAAGTTTTGGCTGACACTTTAAAATATACAGATTATTCTATGTTATGTTGATTGACACAACCAGAGCCTGTATACAAAACAACAAATACTTGGAAAATTATTGTCATATTTAAGGCCCAACATTAAAAATATAATTCCTTGGAACCGTAACACTTTTGGGTCACTTTTTGAAATTTAAAAATTACAGAGTGTGGTCATGATCCATGATACTGTATATTTCGATTTTTCACAATTTAATTTAACAATCTACTTACTGAAGCTATACTTACTGATAACACACGGTGTATCACGTTTGAGTGCACAAAAATGGAGAGATACTATATTATGAGATGCTGATTATAACATTCTTATAAAAAAATATTCCATTCTTCATAATAGCTGAGATATCAAAGGAAAACGTCATGGACAACATTGGTAAACTGTGTGAAATATGCTTAAGTTTCTTAAATGTGATATAACAAGAAAATAAAACAAAGAAAGCAATAAACACATATGAAATGTATTTCCAATAATCTCCAAGCACCTATCCTATATTTTTTACTGACCCTCCAAGCACAAATTTTGAGTTTTATTCTCATATTTGCAATTTATGTCGCTCAAAATTCGATTTTTACCCACAGTGTGCCTGTCAAATACCGGACGTATTATTTCAGTTACTAAAGAAGAATTTGGAATTTTGTTTACCAGCCATTACCTAAAATTCCTTAAATTTTGTGCATTCAAACCTCTTACACCCTGTATAGTAATACATTCTAAAGTCAGTCATGCCAACAAAAGTTTATTATAAAGACAATTGTCTCTGTCATGAATGTCATGATACACCTATTACATTATATGATGGGGTACTTTTGTGAACACTTTACAATAATTTACACTAATTAGGGAGTAGGTACGTTACCTACCGTGTTTTTCTTCTATTAACATTAAGATTTTTTTTGTGATATGGAAGATTGGTCATGGAGTAAAAAGTAAAACTCACAAAAAAGAACGATTACAAAAAAATACTTTAGAACAAACTTCAATTATACTTCGTTTTTTGGGGGGGAGTGATGGTAGTAGGAAGTTTATGATGTGACAAGATCGATCGTCTGTCTCTCGTTAACTCTCTCGTTTAGGCTGAGATTCTGTCCTTTCACGTTGTCTTGTTCGCATTGTCAAATCCTTCGACTAGGGTCTTTATGATGAATTTTATCGTGATGTTGTAGATGTTCTCAACGTTTTCCGTGTACCTGTCACCCAGTGTCGACCTCACCGCTTCTAAAAATGGTTGCTCAATTTTCTGAAAAAGAAACGAGATATCATAATTAAGTTTGAATTTTGTTTGAAATCCTGCTGCATGATAAATACGCGTTGACGTTAATGTTGTTTTATGGCAGTGCAAGAGTCGGATTTAATATGAAATATGAATGGGGTAAATTGTCGAGACGGTAAACATTACCGGGAAACCCCCGGCAAACGCCAGATGGCGTACCATTCGTATTATAATAAATGGTGCGCTCACTGTGCTTTAGCTACAGAAGTAGACCGGGTACGTAGGTTTATTGCCTGGTGTAGAGGTAGCTTGCCTCCATGATGCGGTTTTATTCAATTTGCGAGCACCATTTCGCTGCAAATAAGTTGGGGAATGGCAGAATCGCGAAATGTAAATACGAGTGCTCAAGCAACGCAGATTGTGCCAAACCGGAGATTGCAAATATAATCAGGTTGACTTAATCATCTGTTTGTATTTCTACAGTATTTTCCCTTTTTTTAACGCAAATCCATAATTAACAGCAATTTGAGTTACCTATATATGCAAATATATAACTCAAATTGCTGTTAATTATGGCTTTCAACGAGATCATCCTCAAACAATTTCGGACAATACAATGTTGTTTTATTTGACGTACTCTCATTAAAAAAAAATCAATACGACTTTGGCTTTAGGGGACCAAAGTACATTAAACAATAATAGACATGGAATTTCTTGCTGTACGTGTGCTTATTATTACACTATGAATAATAAGTGGATATGACGTACAAGTTTGTATTGCAAATTGTCAAGAAATAAGTACGAATTTCCTCTGCAACGTGCCTAGGTAATAAACTCAAGACATGAATTTACCCTAGAGACGTTGCGAATGCAAACCACGTTTTCCCAGGAAAACTCGTCTCCAGTTATATCATTACAAGTCTATAACTTTCCGTGAATCGTTCTCCTACCGTTTCGTCCAAGTATAATTTCTCCGCCTTTCAACACTGTTAGAATTTCAATGCAAATAATGCAATAATATCTCTATCTAGCATTAAGGTAAAAACGCTGACATTTACCGACCATAATTCATTTTTTAAGCCTACTAAACCACGTACGGAATATGTATGATTACTATGTACTCTTCGGAATACATATGCAAATTTGGCGCCTCTAGTGCAACATGAGTTGAAAGCCACGCGTTTCCAAAATGGCGGACCTGTCAAACCCAAACGGCATTTTTTCCGCGATAAAAGCAATAGGGACAGATATATTTCAAAGAAGATTTACATGCTAAAATTCCCAGTTTGCCCTTTGTCAATTAATTGTTTAGCCATGGCAATTCACAATAATTATTATCGATTGTTTGGTAAAGTGCTTTCTCGGTTTAGCTGTCATTAACCCTCTTCACAGCTTCCTGCATAATTTAGTTGGTGAGCTGCACCATCTAGTGGATAACTGTTCGCATACCGACAATGCATAGTTAGTATACAATGGTTAGTTAATCCGATTTGTAAAGGTGGATTTGGATTTAGTGCATTTTGGAGGAGTGCCATCATTTCTTTTTCCATTATAAACACAACTAATAATACTGTTATTGCCATTTTCTGGATTAATAAACATCGCAACCCTGCTGTGTCATAATCATAAGCAAAGCAACGAATGCCCCACCGCAAAGTTTTTATTGGTGTGCATAGTATCAGAGTATAGCGCTAGTGACGGCGCGGCGTGTTGTGTAATTAATAAGTTTATGTGCTTCCCGCGTTCCATTGAGGGAAAATGTTTGCAAGTTTTGCAAGCCGTTATGAAGCGATGCTGTAAAAAGTATAACCATGCGGCTGACCCGTGCTGAGCGCGAGTTATTTCATTTTAGAGGCATCCCATATTCGCGGCATGCTTTCTTTTGAACTTTCCTCGGACAGGAGATATTATAAATGAAAACACGCGTCCCACAGATATGAAGGAAATCCGCTGCAGTCTTGAACTTTGTTGCCCTACGTGCTTCAGATCATATAAAGGATTTCCTCGTGGAAACTGTATTGGATTTTCTAGTCTTATCTGGTCTGTGCTTGGGACTTTTGTATCGCAGGTAGTATATATTGCTTAAGAGCAATTTCTGAACGATTTCCTCTACTGGATGATGAAAATCAAGGAGTTTTACTTACCCAAAAGTAATCCACTTTAAAACCCGGTATCCGACGATGCGACGCTCCGACCTGGTGCAAATACTCGAAGAAGGCATCTAAATTGTCGAGGCCCTTGATGCCTTCGTCTAGGGTCCGCATCACTGTTGTCGCGTGCTCGTGTAGTTCTAAACTATTCGCCTGGTCTTCTTTCGTCTTTAACTCCTTGAATTTTGCAAACATCGACAGCAATTCCGCATGTTCCTCAAATAATCTATAACAAAAACACAAATAAGAAAAACGATTACAGAGTAGGTATATAGATAGAAAAAGACAAAAATATGTTAAATAGTAGTAAACCATTTTAACGGCCCCGATATTTATTTTCAATCAAACCAGGTTTAGTTCATTCAAACATCTTGCCATAAAACCTGCAATAAAACCCAAACAATTTCTACTTTACGGAAATTATTGAACACTATTTGGTGTAAAAGATATCTCTTTCAGCATATGCAGCTTATATTTTTAAATTAAAAAATAAGTATTTGTTTTAATCATACATTCTTCTCCCCAAAGAAATATGTGCAAAGATATGCATTTTTTAAATTTACATTTCTTTTCTCTCTCTCTCAATGGACTCAAACTATACGAAATGTATCGAAAAGGTACTCTACAAAAAACTTTAATTCTGAATTGCCGTGTAGAATAAAACTTTCAGAGCAACGTAAGCGGTTGCACGGCAAATTTTCCCAAAGTGGTAATATAACGACAACTGGCCGACTGCTGGAGACAAACTTAGATATTCTGATTAAAGATTCCGTTTACTGGACTATAATTGAAGTTCACCGTGAAGAATTTATAATTATCGCTTAGTCTTGTTCAGAACTAACGTTTTCGAAACTTCTATTAAAATTAACATTAAAGAACAAAGATGATCTATCTTTTGAGTTATTCATGGTCTGGTAGAGTTGTTGCAAACTAGTGTCCTAAGATAGAAATTGAATAGTCGAAATTCTACGTTCATAGTAATTAATAGTTGAAAAGAAAATTATTGAAACATTTATTTCGAGCTGATGCTGGTAAATCGTCTGGTAAGGCGTCTGTGTGTGGTGTGCGTGGTTATATTTACATTGTTTACTTTTGTGCCAGTTATTCTATAAGCTACATCTACAATAGGTATTATAAAATTGGCCCATAAAGAACATAACACATTTGATAATGATAGCGTTATGATAACTTGTTTTATCCAACACCAACGCAGATACCGGAGGGAAATTTGGAATAAGTTATTGTTTGCGTCTGAAGAACAACAGCAATGGTAGTTGAGAAATTATAACCTCAAACTTAATTTCAAAACTTACCTCCACTGCAATTCTGTTGTTAGTAGAACATGAAACTGAGCAATTTCCAGAGATTTGGCATTGGTACTTGTGTGTGTACCATAACAATGTAACGATAATTCCTAAGCCTAACGTGTTTAATCCATTATGAGCATTATCAGTGTTCAATCGATGACATTAATGCACAGAGGACGCACGATAATTTGACTGAACTAATGCAGTTACGTAAATAGGTCCCCTAACGATTAAGTACTACAATTTCTCTACAGATCCACTGAATAGATTTGCTATGATGATAGATGTTGTGAATCCCGATGCGCATCGGAATCGTCAGGATAAAATTAAACAGTCTCCATGGATCGATATGTCAAATATACCCACGTCATTCGGAGGGATTTAATTTCACTGAAAGTGTGCATGCTCGCTAGTTGCAAAGAAATGGGGTAAATAATGGAGCAAAATGTAGCAGACATGCAAGATCGAATGGAAACGTGAATCTTTTACGTCATTAATGACCTGTTGCACCACATTTCCTTAAGTACTAAGCGTAGCTAAATAATAGTGTCCCTTATTGCATTGCACGTGAATATTAAGCAAAGCTTAATCACCTAAGCCTGGCATAAATTTAAGCCGAGAAAATCGACGGCTTAATGTTTTAAATGACAATTTGGCATGACTTACTGAAGCTGTCAAACCCTCAACAGGTTTTCTTCTATCACTTGTGTGGCTTTTTCAATGGATGAATCTAGGCAATTGCGAATCATGTTGATTGATTTTTTATTTTATTGTAAAAAAGTCTGTGTGTTGATTTCGTGTTTATCTTTTTTATGAAGCAGATATTGTTGTGGAAGAACTTCTGTAATATGTAGTCATCTGTAATATCTCCTATCTGAGCAGTTGTTGCATTTTCAGAATATTTTTTATATTCTGCTATATTTTTTTAGTTTGCTATTAAATTAAATAAAATATTCCATTGGTAATACGTTGTCTGAAGTAGATATATTCTAAAAATTATATATAAAACAACACAGACATATTCTAGACATTGATAAATATTGATAGCTTTTCTTTCATTTATGAGTAGCAAACTAAGATGTATAACTAACTAATTATGAATCTTGTCTTAGTCAACGTATTACGAAAATAGTGATTTGTTTGAAACGATTTTGTTGATGTCAGCGCATACGAGAACAATTGAACAACGTATTCGATTCGACGTACAAAATCCTGAAAAGCGCAAATTGCGAATGCGAACTGGAAAAACGGACAATTTACCGGCTATAGAAAGGATGACATTGGTGCTAGACCCACGGGAATTATCCGAGGAAAATTGTTGGTACGGTCGAAGCTTTTCACCGTTTTGTCAACACGGCAGTCTTGAATCAGCAAATAGGTAATTCTAGAGTTTCCTTAGGAATAGGAGAAAGGATAACAGGATTGCTCTTGAAGACATCAGAAAAGAAATTACGTATATAAGAGTTAAGATGAAATTTAATTAAATTTTAACATATTTTGTTGTTGGTGTACACAACATTATTTCATGATTTAGCTGCAGTCTTTCTCCCTGACACATTTTCCTTTAGAATTGTGGAGATATCCTTGTTTACAAAAGCAGCCAGATACGCAATTAGCTGTACAAGCAAGGTTGGTATTTTTTCTGTTGCAAGTAGGTTCACATGCCGATCCACAGGTTCTGTATTCTTCGTTGTCACCGCATCGAGAGGAAGCTGACGACACAACTGCAATTTCACCCAAACAAAATAGAAGAATTATTAATTTAGCTGTATCATTTTACTTTCAAAATTAAACATGCAATAGTATTTTATCCTAAAATTATCTGAAGTACATATTGTTTGACTTACCTGCAACTAAGGCAATGAAAAGCGCTAAAAGGCACAAGAACCTCATTTTGGTAGAAGGTGGTAGAGATATATTATCTGAACAACACGTTATTTGATACAGATTTGATGTTGTGTCTAAACCGCGCTTTATATAATTGCATATCTGCATCGTTCGGGGTCAGATGTTAACATATCTGTTCAAAGTTAACGATAAATTCGCATATTATTTACATAAATTTGACCCAAATGTTATCAAACATCTTTGCTGTTTCCATATGTTCGATTCTAAGAAGTTATGTTGTTGTTTGTATGTTACGAGTTATTGAACATTATCTGGTGATATTTTCTTTTAACGCCGGTGAATTTCTGGCACCTGTCAAAGGCAGAAATTGTAAAACGCGAATTGGCAAAACGGGAAAATGGTTAATTTTCCGGTAGAGAGACCGGTGAAGTGTCACCGTGTAAACCCGACGGGCAACGTGACGCTGGAAATGAATTTTTCGGGGGAGGCAGACACCGCAAACGGTGGTTCATCTTTATACAGCTTCCGGTAAATGACAATGCAAAATATCCACGAGTTTCTGAATGCTCAAATTGAAAATCACCGAAGTATTAAATTGCACCCCTAAACTAAAATCAATAAATCATTATTTTATTTAACACTGGCCATTGGGGTGGCCCCAACCAACTTTCCGACTACATCGTCATATATTGAAGTATCTAAACACCTTTGCGATTATTCGTGAAAGCCCAGGCACCCGGCCCCTAACCCAACGTCACTCATAGAATAACATTTAATGTCATGTCATGTCACTGAGAGGACACTGACGTTTATCATAATCTACCAACTCGCAACAACAGTGACGAAGGCTGTGCACTGTGTCACACTCCTTCTATAGACGCTTATATAGCGCCTAAACCGTTCATCCCCTTGATTTGTAAATTGGTGTACATATTTAGTCACACATAAAAATCCAATGGGGTTAAGTGCTGTGAACATGGGGGGCACTGGATTGTCTCTTTTATATTTCTGGAGGAATGGACATCATTGAATAAATCACAAACCTCTTGTTGCTTTCGTTTACGCACAGAGGGAAAAATTTATTCGATACAACACGAATATCTTTGAGTGAAGAATTTTACTTGTTTATATATCCGCAGAAAGATCATTTGGTTGGTTCAAGTAAAATATAAAATTCTTAGAGTAAGAATATGATTTTCTTGATGTTCCAAGTATAACGTTTTCTTGTTTTAAGTATGAAGGAACTGCTTGAAAGAAATTACGTCTGTTTGAAGCAATACGTACGTATACTTTTGGGTCAAGAAACTGTTTTTTGTTGAAGCATGTATATTTTTCACCCAACAAAATATTGTTGTTGATGTAAAACGAACGTCTTTCGTTCGTCTTACTCTTTTCATATGTAGAAGAATAACATTTTCTTCGTCAGAGCAAAATATACTCAACATAAACATACTAAACTCTTAAACCGGACGAATAACTAGCCGTTGAAATAACTACATATATTGAAATTCTTATTAGAATAAAATATTATTTGGATAGAAAAAATATCCTCTTCATGCTTCACTATATACGCAGGAACATTTTTTCTTGACATCCAAGAATACAGTTCTCTCTGCGTAGGCTACTACAGTACAATCCAGGTTTTCCTCATAACCCTTGTAAGTCACCCATGAAATAAAACACTTATGCATAGATGTAAACAAACAGTATACGAACACTGATTATCGTCGAACTTAGCGGTAATATGTGGCAATAGACGTAAGAAACTGTTAGCGCCATCTGTAAAGTAATAGCACAACTTTCTATGTATCTCTCAGAGTAAGAATCTTGGGTCAAGAAACTGTTTTTTTGTTGTTGTTGAAGCTTATATATTTTTCATATAACGAAATATTTTTGTTGTACGTCGAACATCTACCTTTCTATTGAACTTGTTTGACAATAGCATTAATCAACTCCAAAGTTCTGCGCCATGACATTATACGTCCCGTCATGGCACATCTGAAGAAACCGATTCAACTTCTTCAGTTGATCTCTGATCGCAACAGCTGATTTCGTTTTGAAATAATTTCGAACATATGACTCTTAAGATGTTTATATTTTCATGTTTATTTTCTCTAGAGATAAATATTTTTAGATTTGTGCATACCCGGTACCCACGTCATAGATAACTGATAACCCCGGGATTTATATACATTATTATGTAACTCACATATAAATATATATTTCCGCAATTTCAAAATCCAGAAATTAAATAAGGTTATTGTAATTTTTCTTCCTTTCAACTATGCAACCGGATAACATGAAACATCTAATAGAAGGTGGTCATTTAGCGTTACCATGGCAACGCGTAAGTGATAATACTGTATAAGCTGCCTCAAAATCGATCTCCACCTGGGCAGTTCTACGTTCACCGAAGGGCAATTTGCATCAGATATCCAAGTGGCTTTTCTAGCCATTCGATATGCTTGAATCTCTCCCTTGTGCTTTCAAAGTAACTGTCTACATCAGCATTTGCCTATTTCATACCGACCACTGTCGAGGGAGGCATTTGAAGCGAGAGTCTCTTCGTATACAGTAGTATACTTTCATATTATGACTCAAAGAATTATCGAAAAGCGAGCATTACATAATTTATTGGGTAATAAATTAGTTATTGGTGCAGAGACAATAATATTTGTGCAGTTGATAACACAGAATGTACACTAAAGCTAAAAATAAATCTTAATAACATATCCAAAGGTACACAATGAAAATTTTAATTGCAGTATACGTTGCAATTTTATTTTTAGCAGGTCAGTAAGCTAAGTGCCCATTACCTAAATTTGTTGTTGAATACTCGGGATATTATCGTTTT
The DNA here is from genome assembly GCA_963971325.1 of Aphodius granarius. NCBI lineage: Eukaryota > Metazoa > Arthropoda > Insecta > Coleoptera > Scarabaeidae > Aphodius > Aphodius granarius. The sequence continues at coordinate 12,613,993 of OZ020226.1, forward strand.
CAGTAAACGGCGAGAAAAAGGAGTGCCCGCCCACTCAAATTTATTCAAAATGTGGAAATACCTGTCACCGATTTTGTGGAAATCCAGGAATCAGAATGTGTCCCGGTGCAAACTTGTGTGCCGCCGGTTGTTTCTGCGATATGAGAAAGGATATGGTCAGGGAATTTGAAAAATCCAATAAATGTATACCCCGAAAGAAATGCCCCCCCAAGAAAAGGTCGGGTTTTGATTATCTCATTAACCCAGAACTAGAAGAAAAACTTCTATTATAAAGTTTGTTAAGGAGATCTCTATACAGATGGATTCAGAATAGTAACAGAAGAATTTGCAAGGAATGATAATATTTACTGATGGTGGCAATAAAATATAGTTGATAGCCTATCTTATCATTATAACTTAACATGCTGAAACACATTAGGTTTGTTCGAGCAGCAGTCGAAAATTGGTCTTCGAGCAAAAATAAGTTAGGGATTCTATAGTCAGCTGGTTGTTCTAGCACTACTTTAGACTGATTGGTTTTAGTTTAGACACAATTGGATGAATTTTAACAAAGAAAGTACGAAAGTATTTTAACAATAAAGTAAAGTATTTGAATCCATGTGACGACCAACATTCCCTGACATATTTCAAAGACTAGTGAGCTCAGGTAGCAATATTTAATGACTGTTTATCTCAAAAAAAAAAAAAATGCTGGCAAACCAATCCTTTTTGTATGTTGGCCACATTCGAATTAAATTTCGGTTGTTTTTTTTTCAAGCGTAATAGCTATATTAAATAATCGCAGCTGAAAGAAAAAAATGATAAACATTAAATCACATTATCGAATAATTTGGTTGAAGGTAACGAAGCATTTGTTTCAGTGTATTAAATCTATTACAACCTTAGTTTGGATGGTAATATTATTAAGCGTACGGTTAGTGATGATTAGAAGCGTTCGAGCAGTCATAAATACCTCTACAAGTTTCGAATTAGTCCTTAGTTGCACATGGGCCTTGAAATATTTGTGATTAATTCGATATTGTTAACTTATAGAAGAAACAAGCAGCAGGAACAAAGCTATTATTAAAAATAAATTTCCTCTTAGCTGCAAGTGCTGTTTCTATAGGTATCGGCTGTAGTTAAAGTTAATAGTAAGAAAATAACAAAATCGGTCTAGAAAGTATACATAAATTCTTAACGTCCCTCTCAATGGAGTATTCCATTTGTAATTTTATTCGACAATAAAACTGTTAATGGTCTGTATTATGGGCGAAGAGACAATAACGTTTGTTTTGGCAATCATTTAACGACACACAGAATGTAAAATAAAGATTAAATTTAATAAACAATTCTACGAAATACCATGAAAGATCTTATTTTATATGGAGTATGGATTGGAATATTACTTTTAACTGGTCAGTAATGCTGTATGTTTCCTCTGTTTTCAATACGTAACTAATTTGGTATCCGTTTATATTACAATACGTAGCAATGACAGTATTATGCAGTTATTATCACTTTTAGCAAACGGTCAAAATAAGGATTGCCCGTCTACTCAAATTTATTCAGAATGTGGAAATACCTGCCACCGGTTCTGTGGAAATCCATCAATTAGAATGTGTCCCGGTGCCAAGCTATGCGCCAAAGGTTGTTTCTGTGACATACAAAAGGATATGGTCAAAGAAACAGAGAAATCCGAAAGATGCATATATAGAAAACAATGTCCCCCTAGACAACGATCGGGTTTTGATTATCTGATTGGTACAGAGTTAGGAGAAGAGTTTTTATTTTAAGCCTATTATTGTATAGAATCGTACAGAAATAAAATACGATAGTAGCTTGGTGTTCGAGCAAAAATAAGTTAAGGATTCTATAGTTTGTGGAGCATGATTTATGGTTATGTTTAGCGGCAGTGTTTTCATCGCTATAGCAAAACTTTTACTAGATTTTTTTCTCAGCGTTATAGCTATATAAAATAATCCCAAAGGAAATGATAATCATTAAATCTCATTATTGAATAACAAATTAGAAGGTAATAAAGTAATAGATTTTGTTTCTATGTTTTAAATCTATTACAACCGTAGTACGGATGGCAACATTGTCAAGCGTACAATTGGTGATGATTAAAAGTGACAGAGTGAGACGATTACGAAAGACAAAAAAGCTAATTACGTAAATTTAATTGCATACATTTATTGAGCAATAATATTAAACAATGGTCAGGCACTGATTAAAACAGCGAATTGGCCGAACAAATTATTATGGATAACAACAAAAATGAAATGTTGTATTTAAATATCAATTTGAGAAAGTGATATAATGAAAATTCTCATTTTGATCGGAATTCTCTTAGGACTTTTCTTAACAGGTAACTTTTAAAGAAAATTATTCATACGATGGGATCTTAGTTTTCGTCATGAACGACAAGAAATTGGTTATTTATAGTTACAGAAGCGTGGCTATGTGGCAAAAACAAGGAATATTTAGTTTGTGGACCAAGATGTCCGAAAACATGCAGTAACGATGGCAGCTCCGACAAAGCAAGTTGCAGGTATGGGTGTTCAAACGGTTGTTTTTGCAAGGAGAGAAAAGGTTATGTAATGGTTTCAGAAAAAAATGATAAATGTATACTTGAAAGGAAGTGTAAATAAAGGTAATTAAAATCGACGTCTTTATATGTACTAAATTAATCCTATTAAATAACATTACCGTAATCTTTCTCATTTACATCCACAGTGTTTCATCTACATTCTACACCTACAGTCTAATATTGCTGAGTGCGCAAAAATTGAAGGGTATTAGATTTTGCGTCGCTGGCCATATTTTTTTATGAAAAAGCTAGGATCATAATAGAGGCAGATGTGTTATATTGATGACGGTTTACACAATTTCTAATTAATACATGATTAAATCCCGCTACTATCAAAAGTATAAAATGTCAATCCGTTTTTATTCCGCTGTTATTAATCTCAATAGCACAAAGCGATACGGTTTGGCATCCGACTTCATTCGTCGTCTTGTACGCTTCATTGTTAGAAATACAGGCTAGACAAGGACGGAAGAGCTGCAACAAAATGGCTTTACAGAGACCTCAACACGTACAAAACACTGCAAAAACCTACAAACCAGGCCGAATGGCTCGTAGCTTTACACTTACTGGTAGAATAAATGCACAAATTGGGACTTTTCAATGTGGCTTTATTGAAATGTATCCAATCCATTTGGATACATTGGATGATATATCTTTTAAGTAAATAAAACGTTGAACATTTTATCAAGACTACATTAATAGATAGTATATCACAAAAAAATATGGGGTGACCCACACCCAACTTTCCGACTACATCATTGGCACCTCGAAGTGTCTACACAATTTTGCAATTAGTCAATTTCGTGAAGCCGCTGCCACTCTGGACTAAACCTAACGTCAGACATAGAATAACATTTAATGTCATGTCATGTCAGTGGAGGTATGCGAGCATGACTAGTATTGAAATTATAATTGGTACTAGTAAGATCAAATTCAATAATCACGCCGTCAACATCCCGTTCTTTAGACATGCTATCGTCCTCGTTTTGGCTATCTTTCTCCTCCACATTTGGTATATCTTTATGTACCCTTGGGGTTGGCTAATATAGAACATCCTTAATTCTAATGTAAACTATTCACCAAATATTGCATATGTTCAGCATCTATAAGTTTCTTGAAAGAGTGTTAAGCACTTATCTGCCAGCTTGAAAGTTAATAAAAATATTAAATAACAGATAATTGCAAGAGCTTCTGAAAGTTTAACATGTTTACTATTTTTAAAATAACTTGCTATACACGGTATTAAAAAAAAGACTGAATACTTTAATACAAGCATTTTGCTATTAACTAACAAAAAACTTGATATCTCTCAAGATTTGTGCAGTAAAACCTGTGCAAAGAATTGACCTATAACAAAAGAAAATCAAACAAAACAAATCAAGTTTCTTTCGCGACAAACATTGGGATTTATGATAGGGCCTTCGACTGGGTCCGTTTACCTTACTAGGGGCAAATTTATGTCTTTTGATGTGGTTTGCGTTAACACGAGGTACGAGTATTCGACCGACCAGAGGCAGAAACACAGCAGGTTTTTCCGGTCAACACGGGCACGTTTATGGGCAAAATAAAAATGAAAGACGAACAGGGCTGTTTGCTTATAAGAGACCTGGTACAGAATAAGCGGCTTCCAGTATTTTATAGTTGTGTGAATGAACAAAATGCGTGGATATATTGGTATTTTTAGTTTGTTGTGCTTCTTCTGTGTAAGAGTTAACAGCCAACGTAAGTTAGTTGTTTTCGCAGTCAATTATTTACACTCTGTTTTTGTAAAATGTAATGATTTTAGTATTTGGTATACCTCAACATTTCCATCATATAACGTATCAGTATCCGCAATGTACAAGACCCGGTGAAGTTTATTCAGATTGTGCATCACTTTGTCCGATAACTTGTGAAAATTACAATAATCCACCACAATGTCCAGCAGTTTGCGTCGAGGGTTGTGTCTGTGCCAATAAAAGACATGTACAATCCGAATATGGTTGCGTACCAAGGGAGCAATGCCAGAAGACTTTGAAAAAATGTGGATATAATCAATCATTCTACACGAATAATTTCAATGGCGAGAGCTGCGATGGACTCTTTATAAACTACGATAAACCAGGATGTTATTGCACCAGGGGATTTGTACTCAACAGGATAAACGGAAGATGTGTTTTGCCAAAGGACTGTCCAAAATATCCTAGAGATCGTAAGTATCATTTACTCCTCTTACCTCTTACAATATAGCCTAAGATCCCGACCTAGATCGACCTTCCCTCATCATTTTTCCTAATCAAAAGTATAAATGAACACAATGTACTAGGATTGCCGCGCCGTATCCTGACAAGGCTATTTTTATTATAGTAAAGTAGTAAACTAGTAATTAGTTTTATTAACAATATATTTATTACTATCTTAGCACTTGCCTGGGAATTCGAAAAATCGAAATATTTGCCACAATATAGGGTGTTTAATTAAGAAAAAATACATAGATCTATTGTGTTATGCCATTATGAAACGCTCTGTATAATTAATATCGGTGCTTTTTGTCCGAGGATACACTACTGGGACACCTGCAATTTTATATTAAACTAAAATATTATTTGTAGAGGTATGTCCTGCCAATGAATACGTCGACAAGTGCAAAAGTCCGTGCGAAAGGACATGTAGGGACCCAAGGGATAAACAATGTCCATTCGTTGGCTGTACCTATGGATGTAGCTGCAAGACAGCCCTAGTTAGAGAAGAAAATACTGGACTTTGCAGGGATTATCACACTTGTCCTGGAGTAAATCCAAGTAAGTTTCTATTGTATTAAAAATATTAACATTACACCTTGAAAACCTTTCATAGTAGTGTTTGGCTCGATATCATTTTCTTTTTTAAATTTAGATGGTGGTTGTCAGAAGAATGAAGAATACAGAAAATGCGGACCAAGTTGTGAACCATCATGCGCGTGGCCACAAAAGACTTGCCCCGGATGTGTAAATGGTTGCTTCTGTAAACCAGGACACTTACGTTCCTCAGATGATGGAGAATGCATCCCAGAATGGGTCTGTTCTTATTTGAAACAGAATCCGTTTGTCTTTAATTTCGAATAGTCCCCTATTGTGTTCGGCTTTGTACCAGTTTTCTACCTAATAAAGTAAATTTATAGCACAATACACATCAGTTTGGGTTTTTTTTTGTGTTATCGTCAATACATATTTGTGTTTGTTGTGTCGCAGTAGAACTACGTTTTGCATAAAATTTTGAAATACAGAAGCAAAAGAATGTTTGTTTTATCTGTTAATTTTGCAACACAATCCTGCACACCTGAAATTCTAGGAAAAGAATTCGAATTTTTGGGATACAGTTGTCACTATAAATAGTCGTTTTATCATAGTTTGGTTAAGCAGTTTACCACAACGAAAACATGAAGCTTCTAGTGTTGGTATTGGTGTCCGTATGCGCACTGTCAGCGTATGCAGGTAAACATTAATTAATTTAGAAATTTCTGAATTGATTTAGGACTAATCTGGTTACTGTTGAATTAAAATTTTTAGAGGATGGTTGCCCTGTTAACGAGACAAAGCTGATGTTGGGCGAGATGGACTGTGATAAAAAAATAACTACCATTAAAGAAGTAAAGAAAGACTGCTGGTGTGAACTTTTCCTTGCCAGAAATAAGGAGGGCAAGTGTGTAGATAAAGCAGGATGCGGTGAGTTTTAAATATTTTATATAATTTCCTTTCGAACAATTATTACTTCTGTTTAGGCATTAAAGATGAGGAGACAACAACGAGCACTACAGAGAAAACTACGACCAAGGAGCCGACAACTCCATGTCCAACTCAAAAACGTAAGTACGGCACTTCAGTGTATTATCAAATAGAACTCAAATTTTAAAACATCAGAGATCTAATGTGAGAATTATGCAACGAGGTCAGTAAAGTAAAGTTGTATACTAACCATATTGTATACTCGGACAGAAAATGTACGACTATTATTTTGTTTTTCAGAATATTGTCGGTATGGGGAAGAACTGCAGCAAGTACAATGCCAGAAGTCATATTACAGGACCTACTATGGTGGTGGTCACCCAACTTATTCTTATGGACCTTGCTATGTATGCAAAAAAGTAAAGGTACCATATCCACCAAAGCATTAGTAAAAAAAGATATTGTATAAGCGTTGTTGAATAGCTGTAACATCTTACTACCTGTTAATAAAGACAATTACCCAATAGGTTGTTACCCAATAAATCTGTTTTGAAAACAGAATATTTGTGAATCCAAAACCTGGCTAATTATATAGTGAAATGTGTTGTTTTAAATCAAATACAAATAAAAATTAAGATAACTCAGTGGCACAGTTTTTATTAAACAAAGAATCATTAACATTTACAAATATCTGGCAGTTTTTATTAAACAAAGAATCATTAACATTCACAAATATCAGTTCATCCTCCAGTAATTTTAAATATGTATACAAATTTACAGATCAATTGTATGAACGGTTTAGACGCTATTAGCTTTTATTAAAGTGGCTGACATGACATGACATTAAATGTCAGTGTGACAAATGTCATTATGTCACAGAAACTGACGTAGGGGGGTAGGCTAGGGTCCAGAGTGGCTCTGGCTTCACAAAATTGAATAATTGCAAAAGTGTTCAGACACAATTGTGCCAACGGTGTAGTTGGAAAGTTGGGTGAGGGCCACCCCAGATATTTTTAGTTCACAACGTACTGAGGGTATTCTAGTTATGGCAACTGGATCAAATCATAACCCGAGGTGTCCCCTCACCCAATTTTCCGATTAAATTGTTGACACAGTTACAGGCACTCTGGACCCCAACCTAGAGTCAGTCATAGAATAATATATGTCATGTCCGTGACACTGACACAGCGATGAAGGCTGTGGAATCTATCAAAGTGCTTCTATAAACGCTTATAGCACCTAAACTGCTCATGCAAACGATCTGTAAATTACTATATGTACATATAATATTTAAGGATGTGCATGTATCAATTTGGTGAAAATCGGATGAATACTAAAAAAAACGCATATAACATTTGCCATTTCCGGTTGTCAGATTGTGGCCAAAAACAATCCAGTTTGTTCTCTGGTAATTCTAAATAAATAACCCCTTTACAAACTGCAGGGTCGCATATACTAGCAAACCTCAGTGGATCATAGAATCCAAGAATGAAAACAATAATTATTCCTATAATCCGATCTATTCTACTTATTTTTATATTTAATGGGTATAGATAACAGTTACTTCGAACACAATAGAAAATAAGTCGGCACCTATGAATATGAACATGAAGCAACTTACATATAAAAACAATCATATATTCCTGGAATGTAAAATATCGAACAAATTTTACGAGAATGTGAAAACAAACGCATAAAAACAATATACGCAAAACGTGTACACTTCAGTTACAATAAACTCCAACGGCAACATGTCGAAATCATATCTTATAACGTTAGTACTGCTCATTACCCTAATAGATTTAGCAAGTCTGGATAACGTACATCACCAAAAGAAGAAACATCGCGGCAAACTCGAAAAGAAAGTGATTGAACATTGCGGGGATAATGAACAGTTACAGAGCAATGGTACCGATTGTTTGACTTGTGATAACTACAAAATAGCAAATTGCACAACAGAAATTAGTACTAAATGTTACTGTAAGCAAGGATATGTTCGAGGACCTTATAATAAATGTATACAGCCCAGCCAGTGCACAACTAGTAAGTTTTTTTGATATTATATACAGGATACAACCAACAGGTTTGAGTGCACAAAATTATCGCACTTATCATCATTTGTGCAATAATTTGCAATTCGTATCAAAATTTGAATAAATGGTTTCATTTCTGATGGTTCTGCGTCGACACTTAAGTTTATTATTGTACGAAATTTGTAGCATGCAAGACAAATGAAGAATATGTGACGAAACCACCTTGTGAACTTATTTGTGGAGGCATATCACAGTTACGTCGGCAATGTAATTGTCTACTCACAAGTGGTTGCATATGCAAAGAGGGTTACGTGAGATGCTTTTCATCAGGTAATTGCATTCTAAAGGCTGAGTGTTATGCAGGTATGAAAAAGAATACTTAAGGTAGAACGTTATTAAAAATAATTTAACTTTAGATTGCAGAGCGAACGAAAGCCCATATGGAAAATCATGTTTACCCGTTTGCGAAAATAATCAGACTAAAGATGATTCATGTGCGGTTGGCGTCCCGTTGGAATGCAAACGAATTTGTAACTGCAATCAGGGATATATCAGGAACACCAAAACTAAAGAGTGTATACCGAGCGATCAGTGTAAATGAGATATAACGATAATGTATTAGTTATTTAAAATTTAATAAATCGTAAACATTTGTGGCTTATCACTCTTATCAGTCTAGTTATTACGTTTAGAAATATTTGTAAAGCATATTTCTTATGTGAATTACCGATGAAATTGTCGATGAAACATATCTAGTACTTACATGATTCGAATTTTTGTAGACTTTAACAATGCGAAAGTGATAGCAATGGAAATAATGTATGAAAATGAGGTGTATATAAGAGAAACATGAACGATGATAACAACGCATTACAAGTTTTTTTACACATGCAACAGACATGTCGAAATACTTCGTTGTCTTGATTTTATCTGCATTTCTGTTTGGTGTTGGTAAGTAACACTAACCTTCTGCAATAATTAAATTTTGTGAACTCACTGCCACTCTACATTACAACCTAATGTTAACCATAGAATAGTATTAAATATCATGTCCAATTAGCAACCATCGCGACTAAAGACTGTCTAAATGTTCGAAGTGAGCACCATTCACATCTTGACAATAATAGGGTCTGTCAATAAAACTGAACTATTTTTTAAATCACACCCATAAATAAAAATCTAAAGGGCTTAAGCTCGGTGAATGTGAAGGGCACTCGATTGTTCCTCTTTTATTTCTGTCGGAATAGACATCATTCAATAAATCACAAAACTCTTGTAGTTTTCGTTTACAGTTCGATTTTGGGAAAATTTCTGAAAAAAAGTAGTACAACAACTTTTATGTTTAACATTTTGATAGAACTAGAAGATCATAGAACTCGTAATTTACGCTGTATATATAAATCAAGTTGGGGGTAGTATTTTTTCAGAAAAACGTGTGTCATATCTTTTATCGAAGAACGTTTTAATATAAGGTAGAGATTTGAAGATTTCAAGAATCGATTATATTCAATTCATTCATTCAAATGCTCTCATGACCTAGACCATAAAAATATCCTGTATAAAATATTTTTTTAGGCAATGGAGAAGACAAAACCTCACCGCAAAAATGCGGAAAGAATGAACAATGGAAAACAAATGGCACTGATTGTGCGACCTGTAAAAATCATGAAATTGTCAGGTGTATTCTATTAACCGAAAGTAGATGCTACTGCTTTGATGGATATGTTAGAAATTCACAAAATAAATGCGTGCCGACTATCGAATGCAAAAACGTTATCCATGGTGAGTAAAATGTGTTTCTAAGCAGTTAGCTACACAATAGCTAGGAAACTGGTAGAAATGAATATCATATTCAAAACTGTAAATGTAAATATATGTGTTAATTGCTTGGTTAATAAACGTGCAATTGTGAATTCGATTTGCCTTTTTTTTAATAGTTTAAATATACTAAAAAAATTAACCAAACAATTTCAGTAAATCAAACTTTTTAATGGTACCAGCAAAATAGTCATTTTGCTTTATTTTCTACTTTGTACTAAAATTAAACTATGTTGTATGGGAAATTTGCCCAGAATCCATTTTTAAAAAATTGAACTTTTGAACCGTTCATCATGGAAGTGTGTACTTGCTATCACAATATCTTGACGAGTAGGCACATCCAGAATATGTAAGCTTTCATATGCCATCGATCTGCCATTGCGGCATTAATGGTCTAAATTTGTTCATGTGGTGCATATAGACAAAATAAACATTTTCATCATGACTTCGTAGCTACTATAAGGGGATACGTACTTGTTCTATGCGAATTTGTAATCAGCGCATCCGTTTTAGTAAGATAGCAAATGTTTCATGTCATTTGAAAATTGTAATTTAAAATTTTTTTAAATTAAAAAAAATGGGTTTTTGGTAAAAACTCAATCATCTCCGAGTTATGGTACATAACGCAGGTTTCTTCTATCTCGAAATGTTATGGCGTCCCAAATTAGTGAAAATAGTGCAAATATAGCCGTTTTTACTTTCCGACTAGTCCCTAGAAGGAAAGTATGTATTGTAATCGACGGAAAAAAAATTCGGGATTTCAGCGGAAATACGCGTTTTGAGGTCCCCTGAATCGATTGCAATAACTTCTGGAAAATGTATGTATGTATGTATGTATGTGTGTATGTATGTGTGTGTGTGTGTATGTATGTCTGTGAACACGATAGCGTCTAAGCGGTACAACGGATCGGGCTGAAATTTTGCATACTTATTTAGAATTGCCAGGGGACGAACTGGATTGTTTTTGGCCACAATCTGACAAGCGTAAGTGGCAAATGTTACATACATATTCTTAGAGATTTATTCGATTTTTTATTCGAACGAATGCGCCAATATGTCTTATAAAACGAGTGTAATATACTATTTTTTCTACTTTGCGTCATTAATTTTATAAAAATTTAGAAGTATATTAGGTAAAATTCCAATCTAGAGTATTTATGGGTGCAACCGTTGGTAACACTGTCATCTGTCACTTAAATTCAAATATCTGTGAAAAAGTAATTATTGATAATTATTATATACCATCATATACTAGTAGTACGAAACCTAGGATGCAACACGCATGTTTAAATATGTATAAAAATATACATACTTCGCAGTTTGTGCGATTCTAAAAAATCAGTTTATGCTTACTTTTGTGGTTATGTGTATTTTCGTTTGACATGCATTTGATATCAATGTCACCAATCTTAGAAAAAAGTTACTAAAAACGGTGTTACAATTTGCTAATTGTACACCGAAAACAGTGTTACAATGTGTGCATTGTGAATGCAAAGTAGAAAAATGTCATTATTTCATAGAAATTGAAGTTAGGTGGGGTACAGAGTGACTTTGACATCACAAAATTGAGTAACGAAGTAGTCGGAAAGTTGGGTGGGGGCCAACCCAGATATTTTTTTTGTTTTGAAAACTCCGGCATTGACTGTCTAACATGCGACAATTACCGAAATACAACTTGCCCCATTCTGAACGAGACAAAATGTTATTGCTTGGATGGATTTGTTAGGGATGATAAAGGAAATTGTATCAACAAAACATTGTATTTACAAAACTTGTAAATACATACGTATATGTCAGGTTGCAGAATTCTTGAGCACCATACTAATACAGTAACACGTGAATACAAATGCGGTGGTAATGGGCTGATTCCATATCGTTGTGATTGCTCGTTGTCAAGTGGTTGTGTTTGTGACGACTTGACGGGTACGTCAGATGTGAATTGACCAACAGTTGTGTACCGCAAAAAATTTGCTATCCAAGTAAATTTACTGTTTTGTGAACTGAACGAGAGAATCCAATTAATTTATAATCTTCAGAATGCAAACGAAACGAAGTACGTTCTTCCACTTGCTGCCAACAAGCGGTTTGCGAGAAAAGCACAATTGCTTACCGAGCATGTCCTCATTCCTAACACTTGTAAAGAATATTGTATTTGTCGCCCGGGGTTTTTAGGCATGCAATCACAAGGATATGTATTCCTTTGGTACAGTGCCTAGGATTTAAGGCAACTGAATAAGGGCCTATTACTACATTTGCAAATGAGTGAATTATAAATATATATTCTGTAATAACATTTATTAAATAAAAACATTATTACGATTTCATTTTAAAACCAGCTTCATTAATATGAGTCCAGATGTATGCAGAATTAGTATTTTGTAACCTCGTTCCGACTCAAAATTTATTTTTTATACAGCAGGGTACGTAAAAATTAGTGCACAAGAATTTTAACAAAGAATGTATGGCTTTTCTTCCGCATTTGAAAAACTTGGCTACTCGTAATACAACAGCGGACCAATTATTGTATATATTAAGTATAGGCACAATAATTTCAATTTTACTTAATTATATATATTGTGTTCGCTCTTTTTAATTTAACAATTTCTTGATAAACAAGGCGATATTAGTTTTATTTTGCTTGTTTATTGGGTAACATGTTTATAACAACGTATATAAATATGTGCATTTTTTGAAATAATATAGCAAAAAACATTTGCTTACAATTGCTTAAGTGCGTTTACATATCGCGAATACAGCATTGTTAATGTAATCGCAATGCAAATATTTTATAAAAGCACGTACAGAAGACCGATATAAAAGAAAATATACCATAGCAATCAACAAAACAATTTATACTGCTACTTAAAGAACACAATACACATCGAAAGTATGTCTTTATACTTTATTATCTTTATTATATCCATGATGTCCATTGCAAACTCTACTGGTAAGTTGATAACAATAATAATTATGCGATGTATGAGTGATTTTTTTATTGAAGACATTGAAGAATACAGAAGTAACAGAAGTTATCGAGTCAAAAACCCACCCACACACATATGTGGAGAAAACGAACAATGGAGTACATCTGGAATAGATTGCTTGACCTGCGAAAATTACCAATATACAAAATGCGCCGTGGTTTATGAACCAAAATGTTATTGCTTCGATGGATATGTTAGGAATTCGCAAAACAAATGCGTGCCAACCAGCGAATGCGAAAAAAGTATAAACATATTGGTCATTCATGTTCATACATTAAATCATTTTGAATTTTAGCTTGTCCAATCAACGAACGTTATACTAATCAAACACCCTGTGAAAATAAATGTAGCGAAAAAAATCAGATATCTTACCGGTGTAATTGCACTTTGGCGAATGGTTGCGTGTGCGATACAGGGTACGTCAGATGTGAATTTACGAATAGCTGTGTGCCTCAAGACTACTGCAATCTAAGTAAATATGAGATGATTATTATGAAATGAACAAGAAATCTTATTGCACTTCTTTACAGAATGCCAACCAAATGAAGTCCCTTCATATAATTGGTGCGAGAAACAATGTGAGAATAATCAGGTTGTTGACGACCGCATTTGTCCATTGATTTTGGTACCCGCCTGTATGCTGAAATGTGTTTGCGGGTTCGGTTATATTAGAGATAGTAAGACGCAGAAATGCATCCCTGTTGACGAATGTACTTAAGAATTTACTGTAAGATGTCCCTTGAAATAAAGAAAAAAAATATTTTTTTTATGATTTTATAAATATATTAAATATTCCTGATACATACGGCGAATATCATTTAAAAGTCATATTCAAGAAATGTAAAGAATATTAATTGTGGGTGATTATAAAGTTTTAAACATTTGGAATTATGTGTCCAATGATAACATAAAATATAAAATGCATGTGGCTACAATGAACACTACAACAACTGAACAATATGCGAATATATGTGCGGAAATGTCTATTTCGATATTTGGATGTGTAGAAAATGCTCGGACAGTCAAGCAGCATTGGAAGCGCTGCCCTGACCACACTAGGCTGTTTTACTAGCGTGCTATTTCCTACTGGCTGCTAACAGCATAGTGTGACCACTCAGCAACGCTGTTTTACGAGTTGGCGGTGAGTTTAGCAGCAGTCAGCCCACCAGCGGTTGTTTAACTTTTGCAGCTACCAGCATGCATGTTAACTCAGGAAATTATGTATTTTTGAAATGTGTTTCATAAATATTATGACAGGTAATATTCTCCCAATATCCAAAGAGGGCTTTAAGCGATACAGTTGTTAAATCACATAAGGAATAGTTGCCAGCCGAAAAAATATGCAGCAACGTTGATTGGAATGCAAAATATGGGGTGGTCATACTAAACTGTTTTAGTATCTGCTGCTTGCTGTAGATTATTAGCCGCTGTTAACCAGCATAGTGTGACCACTCAGCAGTTTTGGCTGTTGCTTGTAAAGTTGAACATGTTGAACTTTTATTAGCCGGTATTTAGAGCTTGCGCTGCTGGCTCAGGACAAATGTAGTTATTGTAGAAAATACCAACCATCGATTATAATAAATAATTTAAAGCAACAATTCATCACTTTTGTTAAATATATAACTAATAATATAAAATTATAAATATGTGATTCATAATTTTTATTTTAAATAATAAATATATTCATATATTTCTTCAAAATTGAATAACCTGGATTATGATTATTTATGTATATAATGCAAATACTATAAGTTGCTGTGACGTGTTGAGCTTTATTTGAAGTAGAAATGCATATATACCTCTTTTGTAAAATATATATCAATTGATTGAAAACTGATTGAATTACTTTTTTGTTTAAAGTGAATATAAATAAAACATTAATATAAAGTAGAAACTAAATTACGGATGAAAGCAGTAACTTTTGAACAATTTGTTATTTAGAAATATAGGTACTGGGTAACAATTGAAGACCTGAAAGAGATTTTTTATAAAAACATATAATTTAATTCATAATAATTGAAATAATGATTTAATCAATAATTAAAATAATTTTGTAAATAACTAATTGTAGTAGAGCAATTGACTTTTCTACTAAATACTTATGTTATTTACACTGGTGTACAGTGCTTTCAAAATTTATGTAGTTAGATTCAAGGCATGTAGTCAATAAAACCCCACAAATTGGTATCAAATATGAAATATTTTATTATTGCGACGCCTTCACCTGATAAACGACAATACATTGTCTCACTGTTGTATATGTACCTACCTGGTGACATATAAAATGCACCAGAAATAGTTGACTTTGTAGTTTGAATTGACACTTACTGGTAGTAGCCACCAGCGGCTACTACCCCTAATAGCCGCTGACTGCTGTTACTGCTAGCAGCACCAGCAACTAGCGGCTAATAAAACAGCCTAGTGTGACTGTGGCATTAATGAGCTAGCATCAACCAATAAGGTATCACTGATGTCGATACCAGAGCACTCAAGGATCAAAGGAACAGAGCAGCCGACAGCCTAGCTCGACAAGGCTTCAAGGCTCCCATTTATGGACCAGAACACGCTGTGGCCACATTATGAGGATGGCAAAATTGAAGGACAATTGAAAGAAAGCTTACTGGGAAACATTCATTGGCATGAGAGAAGCTAAGGCAACCATTACTTTCTCTGCCTCTAAAGCCAAAGAGTTTCTCCAGCTATAAAAGCCTGATCTCAGACTTATCACAGGACTCGTCACAGGATACTGTCCACAGCGATTTCTTGTTTGTCCATTACCATATATAAGGCACAGTGAAACAACAGAGTGCATACCTAGAGAAGAATGTGATGGAACGTACATAAAAGACATTTTAACATACATAATAAATTATTGATGTTATATCGTTCTGCTTACCTGTTTTTGTTTTGTTAAAACAAACATGTAAATAAAATGTTTGTGCTGTTATTTTTGTATTTATTATTTTCTTTTCCTAGTTGAAGCATTTAGCAGTGCATAGCGAAGTTGTAACTAATAAATTACTGGTTTTCCCAATGTTGAGGATTTTAAAGAAAAAAGAAAATATACTTAACGTCTACCTTGGAAATAAAGTATTTAAATTATTTCTCAAATAGTTAGGCTTCTATATAAAGGACATTCAATCTAGAATGAATACTATACGCCTTGTTTTAAAACTGAGTATAATGTTTAACAAATCTCTGTTCCTAATCGTTTGCTATTTAATAGCACAAACTAGCACCAAAGGTAAGATTATTATTTGATTTCTACAAACGTATTACTTGAGTGCTTGTTGTATCATTGACTCATTCTTGTCAATTATTCATATTTATTAACAGTTTTGAAAGTATTTTTGATGTATACAAAAGCACTAGCAACGTCAATAACTACTGTTTAACATTGTATTTTTTCTTTCAAAGATCATAATAAGCACTACAAACACAGGGGCCTGAAAAGAGATAATGGTTGCGGTGAAAATGAACATAAATCCAGTTCAGGAATCGACTGTTTAACATGTGAAAATTATCAAAATATAACCTGCCCCACAGTAAACGAAACGAAATGTTACTGCTTAGATGGATATGTGAGAGGTCCAAGTAATAATTGTGTTAGAAAGGAAGATTGTGCAAGAGGTATGTTTTATAGTAGGTTAAAATTAAATATGTATATTTCAGTCGAAGACAGTGAACATATGTTTAACCATTAAAATTTTAGCTTGTCCGTATAACGAGCAATATATTACAGAGAAAGGGCCATGCGACAATACCTGTGCCGTTTTTGTGGATGAACCAATAAAAGTTTGCTATACAAATCGGACAGGTGGATGTGTTTGCATTGCAGGATATTCTCGGTGCTTTACTGATTTTTCTTGCATACCTGACAAAGATTGCTATCTAAGTAAGAAATCCCTGCACAATTAATTTTTCCAACTGTTAAAATTGATTGTTCATTTTAGCTTGCAGAGAAAACGAAGAAAGCAGCAGAAACAGTTGTGAATCATATTGTGAAAATAATACAGTGGTAACACCAAATTGTGGAAGCGATCTACCAAGTTGCAGAAAGACTTGCGTCTGCCGAAATGGGTTTGTGCGAGATAGAAGAAATGAGCAGTGTATTCCACTGGATAATTGCAAAAGACAGTAAAATAATCCTAAGTCTTTTATGTAGAAGCTTAGTTATGAACTAATAATAAATTAATTATTCACATTTCTTGTTGTGTCATACCTTTTAAAATAGCTGAACGTGCGTAGTCAAATGAACATTTTACACATAAGACACCCTGCCAATATATCTGCGGAGGAAAAAGTAGCATCCCCGTAAAGGGTGATCACAACCAGAAGGGAGGATGTGTTTGTGATAAAGGATACGTTCGATGTGAAAAGGATCAAACTTGCATGCCCGAAGATGTATGCTATCCAGGCATTAAAAATCTCTGACAGTACAATAGTCCTGTTTAAAATCGTCCTGTTTCAATCTGTTTTCCTTTCAGAATGTCAGGAAGATGAAGTTATCAGTAATCGAACTGAAGAACCGATCTGCTTAAATCATACTGTGATATTTTACCCATATTGAAAATGTCAAGCAAATCCACTGGCATGTTTGAGCAAGTGCGATCTTGATTGCATACGTGGCATTGGTTACATAAGAGCTGAAACAAGAAACTGTATTCCTTTCAGCGATTGTTAATTTGTACCTGAATATTTCTGAAATATCTTTTTACTTTCCGACTAGTTCCTAGAAGGAAAGTATTGTAATCGACGGAAAATTTTTTTTCGGGATTTCAGTGGAAATACGCGTTTTGAGGTCCCCTGAATCGATTGCAATGATTTCTGGAAAATGTATGTATGTATGTATATATGTATGTGTGTGTGTATGTATGTCTGTGAACACGATAGCGTCCAAACGGAACAACGAATCGTGTTGAAATTTTGCATACGTATTTAGAATTGCCGGCGGACAAACTGGAGTGTTTTTGGCCACAATATGACAACCGGAAGTGACAAATGTTACATGCGTCTTCATCCGGATTTATACGATTTTGGCCAAACTAATATCAGCTTATCCTCCAGTGATTTTAAATAAGTATACTAATTTCCAGTCCAATGGGATGAACGGTTTAGGCGCTATTAGCTTTTATAGAAGCGGCTTGACAGAATCCACAGCCTTCGTCACTGTGTTGCAAATTGTCAGATTTTGACAAACGTCAGTGCCACTGATATGACGTGACATTAAATGTCAGTATGACAAATGTCATTATGTCATAGAAAAAGGTACAGAGTGGCTTTGTCCAATAATATAGTCGGAAAGTTGGGTGAGGGCCACCCCAGATATTTTAATAACACTGTTAGGTAGTCATACTATGGAAGCTGCGTGAATGACTAAAAAGGTTTATTTATTATACAATAAGTCGTAGTTGACTGATAGTCGTAGTCGTACTTGGCTATTAATTATAGATATTATTTATGAAGAAAATACTGTAC
This sequence comes from Aphodius granarius, assembly GCA_963971325.1. NCBI lineage: Eukaryota > Metazoa > Arthropoda > Insecta > Coleoptera > Scarabaeidae > Aphodius > Aphodius granarius. The sequence continues at coordinate 12,632,558 of OZ020226.1, forward strand.
CTTGAGATGTTTAGCATACCTCTACACAGTAGAAAATAAATTCTGTCTTTTATACTCATCGAAGTAAACAAGTGTTATAAGCGATAGAACTTGCATACAGAACGTAAAGATGCTTTTGAAAATTATAGTCCTGCTTAGTGCTATTAGTGGAAGTATTCTAGAAGTCAACTGTGCGTTCTTTATTCTACACTATACCGTATTTTAAATATTTTATTGATTTTTTGTCTAGCAAATCACCATCATAATCACACTCATCATACCAAGAAGCCGCATTATCATCCAAAATCAGCAGTCAAAATAGGTAAGCAAAGATATTTTTATTAGTTTCCAACTAGGGCTACCGGTATTCGGTATACAGAACTTTTAAAACCAGGATACCTGTATTAATACTGGTATTGATGTAGTGCATCTTTGATTCAAAATTTTAGTTCATAAAATGTTCTTAATATAAACAGCAACATTCCACGGTGCCCGACAATCTAATTTAATTTTTTTTGCAAAGTGAGTTTTAAAAATAATTTTGTTGTAAGTGAACCTATGTGAGCATGACTAAAATCAGTCATTATTGAACGCAATCAACTTGCGTCAGGCATGTCGTCGTCCTCGTTTTGGAGATATTTCTCCTCTGCATTTAGTATAATGTTATCTAGACTGGGTTGGCTTATAAGGAAAATCCGTAATTACTAATGTAAACCATCCACCAAACGTTGTTGATGTTCAGCATCTATAAGTCTCCCAAATTTTGCCATAATCGATGCACCATCAGTGGTTACAGAAACTATGTCACTAAACACATTTAAACCAAAGGGTTAAAATTTTCTTGAACGAGTGTTAAGCACTTAGCTACCATCACGGATCCAATCGCGCGTACTAATCCAAAATTCCACAAAGATTTCCCAACAGAGTGTAGATTAATATTTATATAACGAGGATTACGAATTGATGTCCGCTCATCAAAAGTAAGAGTGAACCGTTTACATTCAGATTTCAACTTTTTCTAATATTTTTACTTTCTTTTACACTTTTCCCTATGCTAGCACCAAATTTCTTATGGCCAGTGAAGATTTTTGAACACACTTTTCGCAGGATTTTAGGAATAACGTAATACCGGTATTTTTAATGTCAGTACCGGTTCTGAATACCGGACAAAGTACGTTCGGAATCCTGGAATTGTAAGCCATATTTCCAACACCATAATAATAATTTTTCACCCATAGATACCACACAATGTCATGACCATGAAGTGTACACGAATTGCACTTGTCAATATGAACTTCACTGCGGAAATAGACAATACGTGGATTGCATCAGAGAATGTTATACACCAAGACCAGGATGTGAATGTATTGATGGATATGTTAGAGATTTCCAGACAAGAATTTGCATACCAATTGATAAGTGTCCAGAATGTAATTCAGTTGGAGATTTCTCACTAATTTGGTTTGATTGTTTTTTATATTGTTTGTAGCTGTTTGTGGCAAAGATGAAGTGTACAGACCATGTGGGGCTTGTGAGACACCATGCCAAAAACTTGATGATCCTATTGCTTGTGCACTAGTTTGCAATTACAATGGTGGTTGTGAATGCAGAGAGGGATTAATTAGGGATTCAGATACAGGAAGATGCATACCGTTGGAGGATTGCCCTAAATACCATTCTTGTAACGATTAGTGTGTTTTATGACTTTCTTGTTTTTTTATTGTAAAATATTTCAACATTTTATGAACACGCAAAAACATCACGTATGTTTTATTACTACAAACTGGCACATATTTATCGTTAAATACACCAATAATAAATAAAACGATTCTTAAATAATATGAAATAATCACGTAGTCAAATTTTTTGTACTGTATATAATGAGCTCCAATTTTCTCATGTAGTATTCAGTCTAGAACAGTTACGTTCAAAATGTTTGCTAAAACTATCGTTCTTTTGGTTGTGGTATCCGTTGCCACAGCGACAGGCTATTATGGTAAGCATTATATGTAATATATTTATACTGGTTGTAATAGCATATCTGGATTCACTCTACAAGAGTCTACAAGAGTCTATCGACTGATTCTTGATTCTTAGCCAGTATGTTGACTAAACTGCAATAAGAATGCTGTAATTTTCAGGACCGACGCCGACGGCGACGTGTCGACAGGACGAAGTGTTCAAATCATGTGGCGCCTGCGAGACACCATGCCAAGATCTGACAAATCCTAAAGTTTGCGCTGCAGTTTGCAACCCCAGCGGTGGTTGTGAATGCCAAGAAGGACTTATCAGGGATGCGGTCACTCAGCAATGCATACCTTTGGCATACTGCCTACAGTATCATTCTTGTAAGTATCATGAACAGAAACTTATGACAAATTACCACGTATATGTTTGTTGTCCTTGTTTTATTGACTATACAACATATCAAATTTTCCTCTCCTGTTTTAGCAAAGTGTGGAATCAATGAAGTTTTTAAGAAAACCCAATTTGGATCAGGATATGCATGCGATTGCCAGGATAATTATGTCCGAAATGTTGGAGGACAATGTGTACCGTACGTGGTTCCATCCACCTATGGAACCTCATATGGATCATACTAAATCTACTTACATGAAATGATATTATATTACCAATAAAGAACACGTGCATTTAAAATTATTCTGTTTAGTATGTTTTTTTTTTTACTTTCCGTACCCTAGAACGGAACTAGTACCAACAAATTCTGGTAGATGTTACATGCATTTTCTTAGGGATTTAACCGGTTTTGGCCAAACTGATATCAGTTGATTCTCCATGCTTGCCATTAATAAATTTTGATAAACGGCAGTGGGCACTGACATGACATCACATTATTGAGGTTTTACTGATATGATAGCTTAGATATAATGTGTTAATGTGTGTTGTTGGAAAAATTTATTGGTGGAGAAACAAATTAAAAAATCTAAATCTAAATAATGTCAATTTGAGTTCTACATTTCACTTGTAGATATATATTGAATGAATAATATTACGACTTTTATTTATCACAATCAAACAAGGTCGTCCATAACAACTTTGCGCACATGTGCAGAACCAGTCTTTCCGAAGTTTTGTGAATTTTAAGTAATCCAAGCGAAAACAATTTTTTGCTGTTTCGGCTTCGAGCAAGCCATATTCGTGCGCTGCACGAAAACAATTTTTTGTTAAATGTTTTGAGTTCTAGCAAACCATATACTATGTGTGTGTGTGATCCGTATTTTTGTGGTTTAAGTAGCATTTATTATCAACTTTGTGCAGCCGAATTGCACAGATTGGCTTCCCCTCATGTCCCCACTCTACAGTCTCATTTCGGACAGGTAACCAATCCGAGCGCGTGTTTTGGAGTAACGATAATTTGACGGATACACGGTCAGCTGTTTTCTGTCTTGATTTCTTTAAAAAATGACATAGTAATATGTATGTTTATTGATTTCGCTATAACTGTATTAGTTTTGATTTATTTGGTGAATGATTTAATGCGTTAGCACCATATTTTCATTGGTACCATTGGTATAGCAACAAGTAAGCTACATTGCGCATGCATTTTAATGACGAAGTATTTGAGGTTATGTCATATGTGTACTATCATTTATAGTAAGTTTTTGGGACCCAACAGACATACCGATATGAAGCATAGGTGAGCCATAATTATAAAACGTACATAAATTCTTTAATTCCTGTACCCAAACCATTTTAGGCATTCAATTTACATCAGGATATTGGTTAGCAACGTTATTATCGCAAACGTTATTGCGACACTTCTTCAGAGGAACGGCTAGAGATCGATATTTTAGTAACTGTTCTAACCTTGATTAGTTAATTTTGATTGTGAGGCACTAGCTAATCTGTTTTTCATGGGAGAAAGTCTGTACTAAAACCATTTGTAATAGAAGAAGGTAAGATATTGAACGGAAGTAGTGCTGCGTTCATATGGGCTCTGCTCCTTATTCCATAATACAAAGCAAACCAGGCTTAGAAATATATTATAATATATATGTTAATATATTTATATTAACATTTTGGAAAGATGAAAAACAGATTCTACCTTGTATTTTGTATGGAAGGATATGAACTACGAGGAAAGAAACAGCATATGAAGAACAAATTTGTATCGTGGTATTAAACCTAGTCAATAGTTTATTGTCTGTAGTCAACAGTTGTTTCTGCAACTTTACCTAAAATGTTATCATAGTACAACAGGTGGAATTTCACAAAATTTATATTTTATAAATATACCATTGTTTGTGAATTACATACATACATGTGTTTTATTTCAAGTATTAAATTACTGAATATAACTCGTTATTGTTTTTAAGTGATTTATGGAGAAATATGTAGTCATGTACATATATCATAAGCTAAAATGGTCAGTTCAATATTTATATTAAAAGATTTTTAATTTAATTATTATATTTATTGGATAAAATGTATTAACAATACAAAATATAAAGCAAGTAGCCAGGGTATACTTTTGAATCAGAAATAAATCTTATTGAAGAAATTCACAGGTAAGTAATGTTTTGAATTCTTCTATGCGGTCTACGGAGTTGTATCGAGTACATGGTCGTTACCGAAGACACTTCGGACTAGTGCATAGTTGTTCGAAGTAACAGCACTGTAGTAACAAAACATTTTGTATACTAAATAACCAAGTAAAAATTTTCTGGTACATAAAAAACAATTATCTACATTGATACGTAAATCAACAATTGCAATAAATCCACACCGATTGGAATTCTATGGGACGTGCGGTATTTGAATCCCGCTAAGGTTCTGGCAAAAATTGTTGAAGTATGTATATTGACTGAGTATTCGTTATGCTCATTTTATCTGTACTCTGCATTGTTGTTAATTTTCCCTGTTATTGTACCTACAAATAAAACATACGCATTTAGGATGACCGATGGAGTTATTATAATAAGAAAATATTGTTTATTACCACATATTATGTTATTTGTGACCTGTATGCATAAAGTAACATTACTGTTTAGACCTCTACTTTTGAAGCAGCAATATCAAGAAAATCAAAGAAAATACACCACTACAACCCCATAATAAAACATTAACATAACCTCTTTGCGACAGATGATATTACCAACCTAACATATACAAATTAAATTGAAATATAGTGCCAACACACTACAATTAATACAAAATTGGAAATATAAATAATTTCGAAAGAATTAATAGCGAAATGTACAAACGTCTCAGTTTTGTAGTTATTCAAATAAACTATTGGTTCAACGCATTATAATATCAAGAACCTTGACAACCTTTCGGTCAAATCAGCTGATCGAGAATCGGCCATCTTGTTTGCGTACGTTTACAATTACATCAGCACGCACGCCGGCACAAAATCTGCCAAACCGTGGGATATTGCTTGACACACCACCGTGATTCTAGAGTGGGGGAATCGTGCAGCGCGATGCTGCACAGCACGCCAGCGTAGAGTGGATAATAAATGCACCTTTACACATTTTATATAATACGAGCCATTTCCTAAAAATATTATCTTTCCCGCCCCGTCCATTCTAACATTTTACATAATGCAATGCGTTTCCTAGTATTATTATGTTTTTGTATTAATAATTGGTATTAATAATTGATATATTGTCTGTATATAACATTCTAGGAAAAGAAGAACTTATCAAGTCAGATATTTTAATAAGGAATACTCTGGCATCATCGTTGATCCAATGCAACGAAAATTAAACAATTTTATTCTTGACCTTAATAAAGCTATAGCACTTGATCATCCTTGAAACGATTCACGCTTCAAAATGTAAATAAAAAGCATCATAACTGGGGAACTACAGTAATAATTAATGACATTCGTCTATAGCGTGAGTGTCTCGTTAACTTTATTGTTGTATAGACAGCCGTCCAGAAATGATGTTAAAAAATATTGTCTTCTTATTGGTGGTTTGCATTGCAACGGCAAGGTGTGATGAAGAAGGTATGTAGAAATTAGTAATATAAGTATTTTAGTAATATGTATAATTATACAACACAAAGGAATAAAGTAAACAGCTAAATCTGTTAGAATTCGCAGAACAGCAAGAATACAATGTAGACTACTTAACCTTGGTATCCGACACATTTTAACAATTAATATTAATGTATATGTTCGCATACAAATGTTCATATTATAGCATTCCGGTGATAAAAGTCTTTTAAAAAGTCACAAACTTCATATCTCTGCATTCAGTTAGTTCGAAATGTTGCTAAAGAACGTAATATTTTTCGCAGTTGTAATCCATCTTGCTGTGGCAAATATACGATGTACGTTGGCATTTTTAATTACTTGTATTTACTTTCGTTACATTATTTCTGTCAGGTCTTGGAAAAAATGAAGAGTATAGATGCGACGTTCCCTGCGAAAAAACTTGCACCAATCGTGATATTTTATTCAAATGTGTCAGTACAGAAGTGTGCAAAAACTTTTGCAAGATTGGCTATTTGAGAAATGAAGAAACAGGCGGCTGTGTTAAGGAGGAAGAATGTCGTAAGCTATTTTCAGTATAATTTAAACACCTACGGCCGTATGCGCACGTTTCTTAGTAGCCACTAACATCATTTTTACACCCTACCAACTAAAACACATATGCAAAGGACAATTATTTTGTAGATTTTTAACGTTAGTAGGCTACTTTATTGTAAACGTCGACTTCAGTCATGTTTTACTGTCTTTTAACGTCACTCTCAGTACAGTAGTGGCCACTAAAAATGTAACTATGCATATCATACCCTTAGTTGCATCTATTCTTATTAATAACTGAAATATCGAAGGTTAAAGTTAATAGAATTTTATGTTTTCATTAATAGCTTGTTTGTAAAGTCTCTTATACTATTCCACCCTGTTTAGTGGACATTTCGAGTAATTTTTTTTTCTTTTCAGCTCAGTGTGGAGTAAATGAAACGTACAAGTCCCAGGGTATCGACTGCCAAACATGTGAAAATCATACATTTGTGAAATGTGCCTTGATCAACGAATATAGGTGCTACTGCTTACCAGGTTACGTCAGAAATGACCAAGGAGTCTGTACAGCAACCGAAGACTGCCCAAAGAGGTGAAAGAATGAAGTAATAAAAAAACATTTGGCGCTTGGATTTTAAAAATAAAGTATATTCGTTGTTAATTATAAATATCTGGGATGTCCCCGTTAAATCCACAATCTACAACTGACAGTGACCACTGACGGAGACAACTGACAGTGATAACTAATAGTGACAACCGTTAAAGTTCAAACCGTTCTTTATAATACTGCACCTTAGATAATTTCAAGTACTTAGTAAATAAAAATGACTTACTTTAAGAACATTGTGACACCTGTGGGTTCCATGGCTCTGCTGATGCCCTTCCAGGAAGCGAGCATGTTGTATTTCTGTTTGGCCGAAAGGGGTAGCCTGGGGTCCGTTGGCGCGGGGGGTGGTGGATCGTCCAATTTACTGGTGCGATGTCCCGCACTGCTAGCGGCCAATTTTCCCAATTTACAGCCCATCTCACACACTTACAAACAATGTCGGACACACTTTAACGTCGAACGTTAGATTTTCTTAAACCGTGAGCACTAAATCACTAAAACGATAAATTCACACACTTTACGCATCGTTGGGCCTGTAATTCGTCTAGAACGGTTTCCTGGGTAATTCTCCTGGTGCTAAAAATAACAGAAAAGAGGAAACGAATTAGTGTCTTCTAATATGCGGTGGGTTGAGTATATTTATTCTTTATTCTTGGGTAAATATTTGCGTTGTCGATTATCGGTTTTATGTTACGGCTATGCCATGGAATTAGCCTGTTTATGGACAGTAATGACTAGGTGTAGAGCTCGTGTTGCTGCGGAAAATATAAGGATACTGTCAATATTTGTATGTATATACCATGACGAGTGGGTAACAACATGTATATTGTAACCTAAGGACTCCTCATTTTTTGATCAGTTAATATGGGCTACGTTGGGCTTTATTACGTGAGACGTTCTGTACAAATGTATACAGAGTTCTGACACTCACTTCTGCCGTACTTTCCACCGTACTTTACACATTTTTCTAATATGAATATTATATCTACGAATTCTTCTTGGCTGAACTGCATGACGAAACAAAAATGCTGCTGTATAAACAGCATAAGTTGTAATACGAATGCAAGATATGATCTTGTGACTAAATTGTTTTCCAAAACCAAGTTCGATTTTTATTAATTAAAATTGATGTGGGAATAGTTGACAAAATACTTTTCGACGCATAACTTTTTAAATCTTAGGAATTGGGATTGAGCTGTAATTAGAAAGAATGTTTGTTTTTTAATCTTGTATCGATTAACATAAAAATATGTAGGGCTTCCGATTTAAAATTAGCAAAATAGCTTTCTTTAAAGTTTGACAACTTTCTCGCTAGGTATTGATCACCTTGTATAGTTTGGAGCAAAATAACACGATCGAACAAACCAATAGGCCATACTTAATAAGCACGAAGAAAATTTTTATTAACGACTTGTTTGTAAATATATCCCTGTATAATCAAAAATAAAATGTACTCTGATATATGTATAAGGTATACCTGAAAAATTTCAAACTTAACTGAACCAATAGCTTTCTTATTTGTGATGCATGTAGTGTTTAATTAGCTTAATTAGAATTATTTGTGTTTCTTTTTTCTCAGATATAATATGAAAATCGATTAGTAATAATGATAAATTTGACTGAAAACGATAATTAAATATGCAAATGTACAGCACAAAATTTAAAAGATATAAGTACAGCATAAATTCATTGCTGCAGTGCTATAGTATTATGTTAAACAATGTATACATATATGCACGACAAGCATAATAAACCAGTTTCCATCAGTACTTTGATGGAAACATCGATGGAATCAGTCAATACATCGAATGGAATAAAATCCTTTATTTCGGCTCACATACAGAATAGTTTTACAGTACCGATAGAATAAATATTCGTATTTATATTATAATATCTTCATTTATAACATCTTAAGCACAGTATTGTTCAAGGGTCGAACGATTGCAAGGAACAAAGCAGCACTCATCAACAACACCCCTACTCAAACGATAATTAGGTTTTTGGTAATACCCGTTCTCATCCAGTAGTCCATCGTTTTGAAATCTTAGAGCATCTGAAATTGTTATAAGAACAGTTCTTTATGGAGTAGGAATATAGAATCACCAGTAAACTTACTTCTCCTGCTGTTTGAATTTCTTTTCCCATAATAGAGATTATTACAAGTGATTTCCAATAAATCAGCAAGATTATTACCACATGCTTGATAAAGATCTTCAGAAAATACTTTGTGTGTAGTGGAAATTAGAAGAAAAGCGAAGAAAAACTTAAGGGATATCATTACTATTAAATATGTTGTGGTTTGGGCTTGAGTGTCGATACTTCTTAGGTATGTTTATAATACTAGAGGTAAATTTCTTAGAAAATGGGCTTATATTCATGATAGAATCTACGTCACTATCTGTGTAATATTCAAATCAGTACCCCACGCGTCTTTTTGTTGTACATTATGAAGACACTAAGCTGTATGGACGTATTAAACTATCGGTGAACGCAAACAAAATATGCTTCTGATATTAGCAAAATTATTTCCTATTCGTAGTGATTTTAATGAGTTTAATAGAGTAGATAGTTTTGTGTAGGTGGAGCATAATAAGAACTTAGTAAGGCTGTATGTCAGAACAACTTAAGACCACTGGGTGGAATAGATGATGAAGGAAAACAGGCGAAACTTTGAAATAACATCTCTGACGCAGTTTGCAACCCCGTCTACTATAAAGGCACAACCCCCACGGGGTTTTAAGCACAGTTTTGAGTTCATAACTAAACCCAGAGGACACGATGTTTTTCACCAAAATTTTCTGTGTATTTTCACTTATGTTCTTATGTAACGAAGTAATCGGTGAACGGATGTACAAAGCTTGCGGTCAACAATTGTCTGAACTTCTCGAGGTTACTTGCGATTCTATCTATTATAGTGAGAGAAATACCGATGGTAGAAGAAGTAAGTATAAATTGATTTAAGTATGTTTATTCAGAAAATACTAATCTTTCTTCTTTCTAATTTCAGATGTGTTGAGGTGGTTAAATGCTAGGTTCAATGATAATGATGATGCTTCTGGTGCCTTGAATGAAATACCGAATCAATATTATGGTAACCAAAGAACTAAGTATTATAATCGATTGAGCAGGGGTGTTGTGGATGACTGCTGCAAACAAGCTTGTTCACACTCTACTTTGAAACTGTATTGTGCACCAGCATAAAGCTTACAGAGTACTTCGGATACAGTGTGCTTATTATGGCATTTAAAATAATCTATTTCTTCTAAAAATGTATCTTTAGTAAAATGAACTGTATTTTAATATCATGAAATAAAGTATATATTTTGGCATTGTAATATGTATAGTTTATTTTTTATAAGGAAGATTTATTTAAATTTAATCCGAACATTTTATTCCAAACAAAAAATCCAGGAATATCCTGTTTCTGTTGCTTCATGTATTTTTATGTAGTTGGTTAATAAGAAGTACTTTGTTTTAACCTCTTTAAATAATATTACCCACAGTGTCCGGCACTAACAAAGGGAAAAAATTATTATCAATTTTTTAGAAAATTTTATTTCAATAAAAGTTATCTGTGTTGCCCTAAACCTAATATGGAAACATGGACATTACTAAAGAGTAGATTACCTTTATTTTAAAGATACGCAAACATTTTATTTGGAAAAGGTATTTAGAAAGACTAAAAGGTATCAAATACGAAATTAGAATCACTTAGTTTTTTTAATCACAATGGATTTTTTTCTTTGGGGCGCATTAAAGCAACATGTGTAGGCACAACTCGTCGATTGATTTTTTTATTTATGTTCTACCGGTTCTACATACTCACTCACATAGTTCTGTGTTAATGACAAAAGATGGGGCAAAAATATCAACTTGTTCGACGCATAGCACATAAATTTGGGACAGCTATACAGGACTTTACAAGTAGGTGATTAAACCAGCCCTAAATAATATTGCATTATTGGATAGATACAATTGATAAATTATTTCATTAGTTACAAATTCTAATCAAAACACCCGCTTAATTAGCGTAGCGTCGGTTTGGACTTTACACAGCCATTTGAATTGATGACGATTCACATCATCATGCCTGGTACTTCTAATTCCAATGTTTCCAATATAAAAAAAGATTGATTTGCCGCAATTTTTTTTTTGGATAAATAGTTTTAAATATCGGTACCTGACCTCTTCGCTGATTTGGGGATGTTGGTCGTTGTGTGGATTAAAATACATGACATTCTCATTAAAATGCATTCAATGTGCCTCAACTAAAAACCATTCAGTCTAAAGTACTGCTCGAATAGCCGATTGATTTTAGAATCCGTAACTTATTTATGCTCGAACACCTATTTTGCACTGCTCATGCGTAGTAGAACATGATTTTATGAAGTTATTACTCATGAGTAGTTCAAATGGAATTTTGAACATAAAAGTTGTATATTAGTGACGACCATTAATGAACGACATTTGTTAATATGTAATATTGAGGATTTAGTTACATATTTAAGATGTCTTTGTTCAGTGATTATTCTCTCATAAGACGAGTTCGACCAAATTACGTGTATTTTATTCGAAAAAATGTGAGTTAAAATTTTTCAAAAAACTTCAGTACCTCCTTTATGTAATAATTGGGAATTTCAGCTGCATACCTATTTTCTTCATTGTAATTTGAGATAAATTGATGTCGGATGTGTGAATGGTGATACTGTCTGACCTTTTCACACGCATGAGTATGATTTGTTATATTTTTCAACTTAGAAGACCCGTAAATCTTTCTTGTTTATAGCCCAAATCAGTAGTTCCCTTTCGTTGAGTGTTTTGTGTCTCGATATTCTGTGTGTGTTGTTTGTTTAATTATAAATAATGCTATCGTGGACCGATATAGTTTATACATGAGAGATATAAGTTGGAGACACAAAAATATCGAGAGAACATTCGATATTCAACAGCCGAGATTAACAGTCGACATTCGGCATTCTACTTGAGATGTAGTCGATTTTCATTTATTTTTATAATGTAACTTAGTGTAGTGTTTTGTAAATGGTAAGCTGATTATTATTTCCTCCTTTGTGTTTCCACTTCTTCATGTTTTTTATTTGCGAGAATCTAACAGTTCCTCTAAATAGTAATTTTAAGGTTGAATTAAGTTGTTCTCTTATATTTATGTTTATTCATTCATTTCTTAGTTTTTTATGTAATAAATTTGTTAATTTATTGAGAAGTGTTTTCTTTTGAGTTAGATATCAATATGAGTAGTTTAATTAGTTTTGCCTGCTAAAATGCTGCACTGGTCCCATTACAAGAACCCACGTGCAGAGCGAGTGTAAGAGCAATAATAGTGGTGGCTTGTGTTTGGGGTTGTGGTACTTAGTTAAATGTTTTACAACATTTTTTTTATCTCAATCCACCAAACGAAATTTAGTTGACTAACTATTACACTTATTGTATAATAAGCGGCCTGTAAAAAATCTGTCTGGCACTGTCTGGATATGTCTGAAACCACCACCTTAAGACGTCATCTAACCCACTCAAGTGTAACGCCAGTATCCGACTACAGCACCCCTTGCACACATTTGAATAATCATGTGGACAATTTTGGGACAAACAGTAAACACTCAAGGTATATAAGGGTGCAAAATTTTCTGAAAATTATCAGTGGGTAGCTGACTTCCTTAGTAGCAACAACCAAGAAACATTAACACAAAGGTAAGCACAATTATCCCACACAATCCAATGTTTATTTTATGGCTATTGTGGTAAATGTTCTTCTCCTCTTTTTCGATAGATGGTGTCCGCGAAGATCTGGATCCAAATCTTGGTAATCATTGCTGCCACTAATCTGGTTACTTCGGATGGCATCAGAGCTTGTGGCGACCACCTAAGCGATCTCTTAATGATGGTTTGTGAATCAAACTATTATGGAAAGAGATCAAATCAACTAGGTATGTGAACCAGTTCCTTATTTTTTATTACTTGATATGCTTTGTACTTGTAATTTTCAGTTGAAATCTTGATTAGGTTTGTACAATGTTTATCATATTGTATTGTATAGATGGCCCAAAATATAAATTTGGCAAGGACAAATACAAGACGAGCGACTACAATGACATCATGAGGATGGATCTACCTCCATTCTTCCGCAACTTAAAGACAAGAGGAATCGTCAACGAATGCTGCTTCGAATCTTGCAGTATGGACACCCTGAGGTTGTATTGCGATAACTAAATAGATCACTAAACTACACAGATACCTAACAAATGACCTGACTGTTTCAAAAAAGAAAACTATTGATATTATGTATATTTTCAAATAGATTATTCTCGTTGCATATTGGCTATTTTTATTCCTTATATATACATATCTTCCTAAAATACAGAGTGAGTTATTTGATTCGCAGTGGATCATCATGACTTGCAACACAAATAATTCACCTTGTAGATCTTCCTAAAACATATAAAACCTCACATTATTCCACAATAAAAATTATTTTCACTAACAAGACATCGCTAGAGTTGGTATGGTAGAAAAATTAGCATCCCCTTTTTGGCGTTGTCGCTCTGTATCTAATATATTTGTTGTGTCCCGTCCTGTCTTTCCAAATAACGGATGGAGTTGATAAATCCCGATTCCAGTGGCGTGCGCGAACAAAATAGGGGATGAAGGGAGCGATAAGGGCGAGCCCATTATTGGGAAATGAGCGGCCTGTAAATTGGATTACCATAATTTGGTGTTGTACGTCGAAACAACAGACTATTGCTCGCGCAAAGCCCTTGTTTGTCGATTGCTGAGTGTTTTTCAGTCAGTTTATTTTGTGGATGAATCGATTCGAGAAATTAGGATATTATATTCCAGTAGTTTAGAAAGGAGTGATTCACGGTTACCACTGGAGTTTTGGCAACTAGCCACTTTCAAAACTTCCTGACGCATTTATTAAAGTTGAGGTGCGATAATGCATCCTTGGTGTGCACTCATTATAGAACTTTGCCACTTGTGCTAACTGTAATATCCTAATATCACACCAAGGTTGTGAGATAATGTAAGGGTATTTCAAACTTTTGACTTTCCGACTAGTCCCTAGAAGGAAAGTATTGTAATCGACGGAAATTTTTTTTTCGGGATTTCAGTGGAAGTACGCGTTTTGGGGTCTCCTGAATCGATTGCAATGGTTTCTGGAAAATGTCTGTATGTACTTATGTATGTGTGTGTGTATGTATGTGTGTATGTATGTATGTCTGTGAACACGATAGCGCCCAAACGGAACAACGGATCGCGCTGAAATTTTGCATACTTATTTAGCATTACCGGGGGACGAACTGGATTGTTTTTGGTAACAATTTGACAATTTCTTCTTAGGGATTAATCCAATTTTGGCCAAACTGATACAAGCTCACCCTCCAGTGAGTTTAAATATGTATACTAACTTAGAGATCAATGGGTTGAACGATTTAGGCACCATAAGCTTTTATAGAAGCGGTTTGGCAGAATCTACGGCATTCGTCGCTGTAGTTGCAAATTGTCAGATTTTGACAAACGTCAGGGCCACTGATATGACATGACATTAAATATCTGCATGACAAATGTCATTATTTTATAGAAACTGACGTTAGGTGAAGTGGCTCTGACATCACAAAATTGAGTAATAGCAAAAGTGTTCAGACAGACTTCATTGTGACCACGATGTAGTCGGAAAGTTGGGTGAGGGCCACCCCAGATATTTTTATAAATAACTCAACGTGTGTTCGTAATGTGCATGAAAAGTGAAACCTCTTTGATAGTTTACTTATCAGAGTGACATATTACGATCGGAAGAAAACACATTAACAACCGGAACGTCCATTTCCTTTTTGTGTCAACAAAACTATGTGAAACTTTTTCGATAAACGAAACGTCAGAATATGCCTGTAAACTTTTCGTATATGCGATAGCATCTTAAGCTTTCAGTAGCTTTTGAACTTATAACTTCATATTAGTTGCAAGTATGTTGAATAAGAAAGTTTAAACTTATAAGATTCTTTTTTTTTTGAGCAGTGAAAAAAAAAACTGGTATAATACACATTTTTTTCAATTATTCTTCAGTATGACATGTTTTCTCATTCAGTGTACACTTAAAATAATTACTACAAAACCTACCAATGTGCGCAATGCAAGAGGAGTGTTTAACAATTCCAATCGACAATGGAACTCACGCCCTTTTGACCAATTAGTAGATTAATCTTGTCATGGAAGTGAAATGAATGAACTCGCCAGCGGGTGAGTGCCGTTGAGTCTCCGATCAATAGCTGGCGTTGTCAATTTTCCTATCCGAATGGGGCAGAATTTGGTATCCAAATGGACCATTTTTTGTAGAAAGTCGATGAAAAGAATGCGAGCAGACATATGACGACCAAACTGTGATGTAAATGTATAAAGATTGTGCGATAACATGCGTAGACACGCATACAACACATTAGTAAATTAGTTTTAGTTATCTTTTGGGTTTCAATTAGGATATTTGAGCTTTATGAGATTATAGAAAGAAATAAGCGAGGCGCATCCACCAATTCTGTACATAATCTATAAATGTTTATTGACACACAGTGTTCACAAACCAGCGATTTTTAACCGGAGTACCGCAGCACCCCAGGGTATGGCGAGACATCTGCAGGGGTGTCTTGAGAAAAACGTAATATGTGAAAAATAGGCATCGGTGTTATGAGAAGTTTAAATTTTGCAGGTTGATAGCACAGCTAGTACAGTTCACAAACTAACTTCTATGCCAATATTTTCAGTTGCACCTTTTTATTTATATAGTTTTGTTTAAAAGTGAAACAAATTTTTATTGTATAATGCATATATTTTATTCTTGATTATTTATTGGTCCCCATTTTGTAGCAATTCTGTGTTCCTAAACTAAATAAAACTAAACGTTGTTACTGACGACAACCCAAACTGTTGTCGAAATATTTATTAATAAAAAAATATAAAGACAAGTGGATTTTCAATTTTTTTACATTTTTAGATTTTAGAGGCCGCAGGAATGTTTTATTTCTTGCCATATTACTTCGCTTGACGTACGTACTCAAAACATAGCTATCTCCGATTTTTTCGAATTTTTACGAAAAAAGAAGCGAGGAATTTCCTTGTAAAGTTTGTAAAAGCTGATGGTTGTTTTTTTGTGGTTATGATTGTGTTGAGAATGCGGTATGTTTAAAATGAGTTCAATTTGCATTTATATTTGTGACTTACATCACAGGTATGCCGGGATGTACAGTTTTTACAACTAAGCGTTATATTGGCAAGGAAAATTCGTACTATAAATGAAATTTTGCTAGACTCATCAAAATCCACCTCCTTGTAAAATCCAAGGAGGTGGATTTTGATGAAACTGAGTACATTTTGTAGCCTACTTATGCTAGAGACCTGAAATGGATATCAGTTTTCTCAACATTTAATACATAAGAAACAACATGTACATATTTATTTAAGTATTTGGAGTGTCCTAACATTCTGCATCTAAAAAAGTGTGTTCCTGGAATAATTGTCCATCCGGTGCCGTTGGAATCATCTATGTCGCCCGGTTAGATCGGACACAGTGTGCTCTGAAAGGTGAAAATGTAGTAAAATATCAATGTTCTTCCGAACCGTTTAAGATAGAGAAACTCCAATACCACCGTTCAGCGTAAAAAAACTGTAGTAAAAATCACTGCAATTGATTCATAGGATCTCAAAACGTGTATTTCCGCTGAAATTCCCGTCAATTTTACAATCCTTTCTTCAAGGAGATCTAATCGGAAAGTAAGAATAATTGGCACATACCCTATTGTATAAGTGTAAGCACTAACGACAATAGATCATCGCAAAGTTCAAACTATCCACCCGGCTGTAATGTATAGGTCGCCTTCATGTGCTGAAAACTTGCTACAAATGCCAAGTTGTAACTTTATAAGTTCAAGCCCCCAACTACAGAGAGCATATCGCGTTTCCTTGCAGTATTCTTGCACAATTTTCTATACTTCGAGACGTCATAACTTCCGAACCGCTCTCGGTAGCAAAAATCCAATAACACCATTGCAATCAACATTACAGAAAGAAAGAAAAGCACCAGTTCGAAGTTATAGATCTGAACAGCAATTTTCGACTGTACAAAATATTTATTTTATTATTAGGCATATAGTACGTTCAACAAACAAAAGTTGTAGTAGGTCATGATTTAAATTTTTCTTAAACTTATGTTTGCTATACCCTTTAGGAATTGACATATAAAACGTCAGACAGAAACGTCAGAAAATCGTGTTCAGAGACATACATACATATCCACATACATACATACACACATATATACATTTTCCAGAAATCATTGCAATCGATTCAGGGAACCCCAAAACGCGTATTTCCGAGCAAAATCTCAAAACAACAACAAAACTGGACAACCTATAAAAAGTTGCTTTAATTGTCAAATTTTAGAGTTGGTAACCTACAAAATTTTTCGTGGCAAGCCAGATATCTTTTTAACATACCATATATTATAACGTTTAGAATTACGTGTCTGTGGTTTTATACGGTTAGAATGTAATAAACCAGAAATAGTATATCCTCCATGATGTATAATGCAATAACACACTTTACTCTGTTTACTGGGTGGTATATCGAGTTACATTTACGGTTAACACTATTTACAAGAACCTTGAAGTAACGGAGTACATAATTCAGTTTGGGTGTTACATGCTAGACAAGGCTGTCAACCGTGGCAAAGTGCAACACAGACAGGCATCATACAGGATCAATTTACTTGACGACATCTCCTTCAAGTAACACTTGTTTGTTCATTAAATGTCTCTTATAATCCTGTCCACGTCTGTCAATCAATTTGACAGTTCATAACATCAAAATTTGACGGAATCATTCAAAATTCAAAATTCAAGTGTGTTTTAAATCAATAAAAAAACATTCACCATGGATTACCCGTATACAGAGTTCATTTATCGGCGATTGAAAGGACCAAGGAAGGATTCAATAACCACCGCAATGATTGGACTTTTAGACGACCTACTGCATCTCACGATATGTCTGTATTATTCTAACAGGATGGTCTCTCAATGGCACTATGTGACCTATTTGACGGTGATAGTTAGTTTGTGTGCTTGCAGTGTATTTGATATGAGTCACATTATCAGGATGATGCGCAGACGAAGAGCTGGTATGCTTGCATGGATTGTCCTTAAGTTCGTGTTCTATATTATATATTTGTCGTTGCTTACTGCTCTAGCCCATAGTCCAATTCTTTTCATTGGTATGCTTATCTTGGTGGACCTGTTCTTGTTGATGAGAGATTATAAAGATCGAAAAAATATTATATGACGGTTTGGGTGTATTTGTAATGTATTTAATGTGGTTATTAAAAGAATTATAACCGTTGTTTATTTCTTGATGGTGTAATTGTGATGTGTTCCCTTTTGTTTGTAAAAAATTAAATCTTGCTCAAAAAAATTAATTAAAAGTTGTGTTTAGATTTGAGGCGGTTTTCTGAAATATGAAATTAAAATGTGCGGAGGGAAATTGGTCTGTAGCCATTCTGTAGGCCTTTTAGGTCCTTGGGTAAAATATTAATAAGTTGGGTAATTGTCAAGTCTTCTGCGGCTTTCCAATTAATTTCGTCCTGACGACTCCTGTCTTATATTTAATGGAAATTGTTTAGATTTTGATAGATTGGATTTAGAGAGAAATTAGTTCAATGTGTTAATACAATATTTAAAACGCTTAGCTTAAGATCGCCTTTGATCACACGATTTTGATTGTTTATAATAAACATTGGATTTAAATTCACATCTGTATACATTCCAAGAATTCTCTCTAGCATTTTGACAGAAGAAAATATGAAATCCAGATGTTTCAATATCAAATAAATTTTACTAAAATATCATCGGATATTGAGTGTTTATGAAAGTTAGTATTCGCAGTAAGGAATAAAACTGAGTCGATATGGTTCTTTTACAGGAAAATCGATACAGTCCCCGAAGCGTTATTCTGAGGCAGTCTAGCAAGTTTTACTTTCACTTTGTTGCCAAAAAATCGTAAATAAACATATTCGAATAGCCGGTCATAAAATTCAGTCGTAAATTTTGAGCTTATTTGGCAAAAATATTAGGGGAAGATGGAGGTTTCTGATTTTCAAGAATAAATATCTGTGGTGGCCTCCAGCCAACATTCCCACTGCCTTAATTTCGTGAAGCCACACTTACTCTGGATGCCAATCAAACATTAGTGTGGCCAAAATTGGTTCAATAACTAAGAAAAAAAATCGACTTCCGGTAGTCAGATTGTCACCAAAACCAATTCTGGTAGATCTAAATATACCTAATTTCAGCACAACCGGCCAAACACTACAGCAAATACACTACAACAATTACTTACACTGAACAATCGTTTAATTTTTAAATGCCCAAAACAAACCTCAGGATCTAATAGAAAATAAATGGTACAAATTGTTGCAGAACCTCTGTTTTTCTGCCACTGGACTTATTATATTGATTTGTTCATAATTTATGAACATTTGCAACACTTTGCCATTTTAACACTCTGTGTCTTGCAATGAAGAGCAATTAGACATATAATAATGCAGGCTTTTATTGTATATTGACCTGCTTAGAAAGCTACCGCATGTACAAGACACCTAATGTGTGGTTAATTGATTAATATATATAAGTTGTAGTAACATAATCCTTAAATAATCACATTTTCATCAATAAACACAATTAAAATGTTTTGGTCCCAGTTGAAAACAGTTTGGACGGCTGTAACTGTCCAAAATTTCTGACAACGCAGCTGTGCCACACTTCTAACCTCTACCTCGAGACAGCAAGTCGCGAGAGGGGGGGGGGGGACATCATCGGTCAGCTTGAAAACTTGTCGTGATAGCAGTACGAGTGGTTGAAACTTGTCACTCATATCACTCTTATTAATTTTTCGCGAATTTTCACCGATTTCCACCGCTTCTTGGTATGTGTTTTGTGTATCAAAGTGCCTGGAACAATCCAGAAACAATTTCAGGATGCTGTGGTGCCTGGTAAGTCACATTTTCGTGAGTTTCACTTGGAATTTTCTCATGTGCTGAATTTTTTCGAGGCGTCGGCGTCGCTACAAGCAATCTAGCATCGATCTCTTTCTCGCTTAAGCAATAGAAAGGTAGACATAGACTGCACTCGATTGCGGTGTTTTTTTTACAGTCAGTGTTTGTATTCGCGTCACCATATTGCATTTTTGCTTTACCATAGCGTTACTGATAGTTTATTAATTCAATATGAAACATGGGGAATGTTTTATTGTTAAATATTGTTAGAAAATAGTAATTTTAACAATTTGAGAGCTCACATTGTTCCCATGCAGAATGCAAATTTGCTGTGCAATAACTATGGTAGGTAGGTAGAAGTCTCAGCTATCTTTTGCTGTATATATCGATATAATTTAATTTCGGAAAAAGTTTGCACACAGCGGTTTATATAGCTCTATTCGACGTCGATCAATAGCCGATCGAAAAAAGTGTCTGGAATTTATTAATTTATTTCACGCGCTAATTGTTATAAATTTGCTCTGCAATAACTGTGGTAGGTAGGGGCAGGTCTCGACTATCTTTTGATGTATTTATTTTATCGATATGATCACAGAGAGGAAATGCGTTTGTTTAACTAATTTTATGTGGGACTGGATATACTGCAAAATACTCATATTTGATTAATTAATTTGAGGCGGTAATTAGCAACATTTTGGGCTGCAATATCTATGGTAGTATAACCGTAGCTTGCGCTTTCGTTTGGCGTCACACTTGTTAAATGTTTTCATTAAATTTTGACTTTCTTTTTATTACTTTCTGACTACTACTCTAGAAGAAACGTATTGTAATCGACGGAAAAAAAAATCGAAATTTCAGCGGAAATACGCGTTTTGGGTCCCCTGAATCGATTGCAATGATTTCTGGAAAATGTATGTATATGTGTATGTGTGTATGTGTGTATGGCCGTGAACACGATTGCGCCCAAACGGAACAACGGATCGGATTGAAATTTGGTATACATATTTAGAATTACCGGGGGATGAACTGGACGGTTTTTGGTGACAATCTGACAACCGGAAGTGGCAAATGTTACATGCATCTTCTTAGGCATTTTTCCGATGTAAACCAAATTGATACCAGTTCACCCTCCAGTGACCCTAAATATATATACAAATTTATAGACCAGTGGGATGAACGGTTTAGGAGATATAGTCGCAATTTGACTGAATCCACAGCCTACGTCGCTGTCTTGCAAACTGTCACATTTTGACAAACGTCAGGCCACTGACATGACATGACATTAAATATCATTACGACAAATGTAATTATTTAATAGAAACTGACGTTAGGTAGAGGCCAGAGTGGCTATGGCTTTAAAAATTGAATAACTGTGTTTAGACACTTCATTGTGCAAAAGATATAGTCGGAAAGTTGGGTGAGGGCCACTCCAGATATTTTTTAGGTAATAATTATTAATTGATTCCTTTGCAATAACTATGTTGGAGTCAGCTGGCCATGGGCTGTCCAACGATGTATAGTTCATTGCAATCGAATAATTTTTGTTGTTGTTGGCTTTGTTGTCAACTTCACACCGGAAAACGTTTAACTCAAAACATAGTAAGTAGGTAACCAACTTCAAGTTAATCGTGCTTATCAATAAATTTAGGAAAGTATTAGTTCAGGTACAAATTCGTAGTAAATTCACTGGACCTAGTCGGAAAGTAAAAAAACATATCGGATAAGCGAACCGCTGCGCTGCGGTGTAGCTTGCAATCCGATATTATTAAAAATCGATTTTCAATAACATCTGGGGTAGCAAATACGCAAAAAATCTAATATCTCCGGGATTGAATTAAACAACTGTGGACACTTTTTATATATCGCTCTATTTTCCCGAATGCGCAAGAAATACAATATATAGGTTTTATCTAACACGGCAAATTGCATTGTTTTGCCCCATTTTTTCTTGCCTGTTTGTCTTAGATTGCTATCCCACAACAGACATAATTGTAGAATACACAGCATTCTAGTTATTTATTTGTTTTGATGTAATCTTGAAAACATAACGAAGCACGTTTCTTGTTTGTCATTATAATGCACACGTCATTATTAATGAAAAAGTAAAGAATGTATCCTCGAAGTTAGAATGTAGAAGTTAGAATATTCTTTTTCTAATATTCCTTTAGACAATAAGTTGCGATAAAAAAGACTTCTATTGATCCGGCCAATCTGACGAGAGCTTACAAACAATACATAGAAAAAACGTTGTTGAGATAGACCAAGTGTTGGATGAGCGTTCCAGAAGCACAGATCATGTACATCAAAATAAACAGTATTTTATTCCGCTATGTTTACGTAACGGATTGGGCGGAATGTAAACCGATTTACCGCAGTATTGCTCTATCTAAAGATATATTTAATTTTAGCATACATTACACCATGCGAATACTTACGTGCATTACGTATATGAATTTTTCTAGCACGAAAAAAACGTATCCAGAAACATTCTTATTCTGGTTTTTGTTGTAAAACTTATATGATAATAATAGCAAGTAGTTGGGTAATCACCACCCAACTACCACATTGACACACGGCCGGGCACTGATGTTCCAAAATTTGCCAATTTGCAATAATAATCAGCAATCACGCATTCTAAACCACGGATCGGCAGACTTTTGAGTGCCACACTGAGAGAAAAGTAATGTAAAATCAAATAAATATATTTCTTTGAACATATTTCTGTCAAGGAAAGAATATATGTTTGCAACAAATAAGTATTTTTAAATTTAAAAAAGTGAGCTGCATGGGCTGAAAGAAATATTTTATTTGAAGTAAAAAGAAATAGTTTTCACTAAAAAAAAAAACGATTCTTTTATACCTAATGGTTTTCCGTGATTTCCGTAAAGTAGAAATTGTTTGGCTTTAATTGCAGAAATACGTTTCAATGAAACAGGGCCGCGTTAAGGTGTATCGGCGCCCTAGGCAGTTACTCTGTTGCCGCCCCTCATATTAATGAAAATTTATATTATCAGAATTCAGAACAGTACACTTTTATTAGTAAACAAAATTTCCACTCTCCAAAAAAAAACAAAACTTCTTATAATAGTAAAGAAAATTATACAAACTACTTTTAACTTCGGTAAAGAACATGTACGTAGTAAATAAAAATAAATATTATACACAGAGAGAAAAGAAAATGTATTTCTTTGCACATATTTCTTTCAAGGAAAACATATAGATATGAAACAAATAAGTATATTTAAATAAAAAATGAGCTGCATTGGCTAAAGGAAATATTTTACTTGAAATATTGTAAGTAAAACGAAATGGTTTTCACTGAAAAAACGATTCTTTACACCAAATGGTTTTCCATAATTTCGGTAAAAGATTGTTTTGGTTTAATTGCAGAAAGACGTTTGAATGAAATAAATCTGGTTTTATTTGAAATAAAGGTCCGCCTAGAGATAAAAAATATTCTATTTGAAATTATTTGGAAGAGAAAGACATAATAGATTTGAATGAAAAAAGTATGAGCTTAAAAACATGCGGTTTTATTACAAATTATTGCTATGTCTACTGGCGGGGAGATCGCGCCGACAGTCTGTAGTCACACGTTGGCTTAGTTTGAGTTTATATAAGCTAAGCTATAGCTTCTCTATAGAACGCGAGTGGTATTGTGTTTTCTCTTCATTTAGGAATCATTGTAGTCTTTACGAAAGGTTTCCATGGAAAAGAATAATCCAATGAGTCCACCAAACCCTTTGTGTTTGTGTTTTTCGACTTGGGAGCTTGATAACAATCAAATCATAATAAAAGAATGATTAAATTAAAAAAAAAATTTAATTTAACAAAAATAATTCACGGTCGCAATAGTTATCTAATTTGAAAGTACACTTTACAGAAACTAAACTACTATATTTGATTAGGTATATCAAAATTTGTAGTCTATAAATCAACGAATTTATTAAGTGAAGTACTAAATTGTCAAACAGCAAAGGAAGATTTTTACTTTCCGACTAGTACCCTAGAAGGAAAGTATTGTAATCGACGGCTAATGACCTTTCGAGATTTCCGCGGAAATACGCGTTTTGAGGTTCCCTGAATCGATTGCGATGATTTCTGGAAAATGTATGTATGTGTGTATGTATGTATGTCCTTGAACACGATTGCGCCCAACGCAACAACGGATCGGGCTGAAATTTGTTATACGTATTTAGAATGAACGGGGGACGAACTGGATTGTTTTTGTTGACAATCTGACAACCGGAAGTGGCAAATGTTACATGCATCTTCTGAGGAATTTATCCGATTGAGACCAAACGCATAGCAACTCATCCTCCAGTGACTTTAAATACGTATACAAATTTGCAGATCAGTGAGATTTAGGTACGGTTTAGGCGCTATAAACAAACGTCAGTGCCATCACGTGACATGACATTAAATGACATTAAATGTCAGGATGACAAATGTCATTATGTCATAGAAACTGACGTTAGTTAGGGTCCAGATTGGCTGTGGTTTTACAAAATTGAATAATTTCAGCAGTGTTTAGATATTTCATTGTACCAACGATATAGTCGGAAAGTAGGGTGAGGGACACCCCTGATATTTGAAGATATGTGTTTCACCAG
This sequence comes from Aphodius granarius, assembly GCA_963971325.1. Lineage (NCBI taxonomy): Eukaryota > Metazoa > Arthropoda > Insecta > Coleoptera > Scarabaeidae > Aphodius > Aphodius granarius. The sequence continues at coordinate 12,657,301 of OZ020226.1, forward strand.
TTTCCATGGCAACCACACTGTTATTATAATTAAACGATTTTAGGTATTAAAGTTAACTTCTGTAGGATTTGAGGAACACACCATGAATTTTATCGAGAAATATTTTTGTAAAAGTTACCAATACGTGAAGTGTATGCTTTGCGCGCTGTGTTGATTGGAATTGAACGAGTTTTTTTGGTATGCCGGATGTGTGCTTGTATATATGCTATATGCTTCGCGTTCGCAGGTAAAATTTTTTGAAGCATTTCATATGTTGTTGTTAAGATATTCGGTTCAGTTAGCGACAAGCGTTGTAAGCGGTGTAATGTGTTTAATGTTTAACCAAGATTGCTCAGCGTATTTTCTGATCATAGAAGCTGTGATAGAAGTTTGAAGCAAAGAATAAAACGTATGTAAGTAATACTAAATTATTATTGTCTTACGCATCAAATTATAATCGGCTAGTAAAACCGAATTATCTAACATTGCGAAATAGTAAGAACCGACAAAAGCTAGATGTATTAGTCTCGTTACCAAGCAACGACGATACCTGTTCACCACAACCGAGCTAATTTGCATTTTTCGGCCATCTTGCCAAACATTTTCTGCGCGTCTGCGCGTTTCTTTTTTTTTTTGACAGAATTTCACTGCGTACGCGTGTGTTGCATACAGATATACCAGCGAATATTCGCAACAGGTAATTTGTGATATTTTGAGTGGTATTTTAAGTGATTTTGACCTAACCTATTACCCCGTGTGTATAAAAGTCATGTTCCGTACTCATTTCAGCGCCATTAATCAAATTTTGTTGAGTAATAACTGGTACTGGTAGTGTTTGGATCATAAGAAACATTGTGGATGAATATTTGGTTATATTTGGTTATATTATTGTTGCAGATGGACAACGATGATGATGTAGTGAAGTGTTAGACATTTAGTTGTGCGCGTTTTTAAATCTTGCGTGTGTAGTGTTGAATAGCAGCCGTAGATGCCCAAGGGAGAAGAAGGACTGACTTGGAGGAGGATTTTACCGGAGTGGCAGCTTCCAAGGACGAAGACATCTAAAGGTAGGTTCAAGGAGATGTCATCCTTCGTTGGAGGGGAAGAAGACGCAATAAGGTAGGATTTTTGGTCTTCTCTAGGTTCGCGACGCGTTATCGGTCTTTTTCACTCTCTGCGGAGTTCTGTAGAGTCGTCAAAAGCAGTGGTAGTGATAATCATCTGACGTTGATTGGTGGTATTATTGAAAAATTCCGGTAAGTGGGTATTTCTTTGTAATCCTTGCGATACCTGGCAGAAACAAGCGAGAGGAACGAAGATGTCGCTGCAGGTTAGCGGGGTGGTAATTTGAGATCTTCCCCTTGCTCGTTTCTGCTTCAAAAAAGTTAAAATCTGTATGTTTTGTTTGTTTCAGATGGACGAGGGGTGGGTTTCCTTTTTCCACTAGGCGCTACAAAAGTCTTTAATGTTTATAAGAAGAATTAATTTTTTTTTTAGTTTTAGGAGCATGTTGGAAGTTATTTAAGGCCTCCACTCCCCATTGTTTATACTCTTTATCCATGGATTAACTGCAATGATCAGGGTTATGTTTTTTTTTTTGTTTTGAAAATAAGTAACTTTGTATATGAATGAATTAGTTATTATTTTAACAACACTGAGTTTGTATGTTTCTTGTTGCAGATTAGGAAGGAAGAACCTAACCGATCTAGATCGGATCTAGGAGTCTCAAAACTGACGTTTTCCAATGCCAGACATACAGGTAATAGATGCCTTTTATAATACCTTATTTGTATGATAAATTTGTATACAAATCTTATGATGTTTGATTACAATAATGCACTGGTTATGCTTAGGACTTAGGTACTTTTTACTTTCCGACTAGTACTCTAGAAGGAAAATATTGTAATCGACGGAAATTTTTTTTTCGAGATTTCTGCTGAAATACGCGTTTTAGGGTCACATGAATCGATTGCAATGATTTCTGGAAAATGTATGTATGTATGTGTGTGTATAGAATGTGGGTTGACGCCCCATAGGGGTCGCCGCGCTGGACCGCCTTTCGGCATTCAGCTTCCACCGGTCTCCCTATCCAGGAAACGTAGCTGCCCCCGGGAGTCCTACACCAGGTGAAAGAGGCCATGGCAAGCCATGAGGGCTCTCCTTCCCCTCGGTACTTGTGTTAATCGGATTCCTCCGATACTGTTGGACAAGTCGCCGGCGAGGTCGTACTGACCCTTTTGCTAAAACCATACAAATAAAACCAATGTCATTGCCCACCAACTTCAATACACCACATTTAACATTGAATTGACCCGATATTATCAGAACATCCTGCATAGTCACACATAAAGTAACATAACGTTGGATTGAAACGTTCGATTATTTCGAATATGGTATGTTTTCATTTTTCAAACTATAAGCAATTTGTTTTTTTAAAGAAATATTTGAATTTACTAAAAATTACTGGAATACAAGAAATAAAAAATTTGTACCGTTTTTTTTTGGCCCACAGTGTATAATCAAGGTCCCATAATTATAATCCAAACATAATAAAATATTAATTAATGAGTAATTGACGGTCGCAATATTTATATAATAGAAAGTATATTTTATTGAAACTAAAGTACTATTTGATTTTATCAAAATTAGTAGTTTTTAAATCAACATTCGATTTTATTAAGTCAAGTACTAAATTGTCAAACAGTAAAGAAGGTTTTTTTTTTATTTAAAAAGAACGTAAAGTTCTTGAAACAAAATGTTCAGTTTGTTAAAAAATGTTATGTTATTGAATTTGAGTGAGCTAACGTTCATACAAATACATACAAATACGATAGCTTTGAATTTAATAATTCTTATCAAATTTCTTTGCGACAACCAAAGCTTTGTCTGCCACTATTTAACCTCGATCTTTCTTTGACTTGAAGCAAATTAGTTTCATTCAATTGTTTTTCTTTCTGTGCAAGACGAAATACATAACTTGCTTTAAAGTTCGACAACTTTGACAATCGCTATTATTGTTATATATTATGTTGATCATCCTGTATAATTTGAAGCAATGGAACTCGGTCAAAAAGTACTGGGCCTTACTTCATGACCACGTCAAAAAATTTATTAACGAGGCGCTATTTATGGATTTTATTAATTTAAAACGTATATCATGCAATTTAAAAAATAAATCGTCAAAAATTATTTCCTGAAATGCACTTTGTTATATCTGGGTATACCTGCAAAATATTAAATTCTGAACTTAATAAAAAAATCGAAAAGTAAAACGTTACAATCAACAATTAGGAGTACCTAGCTTATATTTATGACATCCATAATGGGCGGGTCGCATTCCTCGGTAGATTAATTTAACCTCCGACGACAGGAATATGGAGCCCCAGCGATACAGGATGAGCTCTCTGTTATATAGTTCGCGCATTATTCAATGTTAGAGATGGCGTTCATTACGTTTCCCACTTTATGTTCCGATGCTGTACCAAATTGGAGGCGGACTCTATTCGAACCTCGGCGGTATTATGTTTACCACAACTGTGGACACATTGTACTTGTGTTGGTGCGATTTATAGACGTGGCAAGCCGGCGATAGAAATCTCACCAGAATTTGGGTGTAATTTTGTTATTGGTTAGAGTTTATACTGCTTGAATAATGGGTATTAACCTACAGAACGAACATGGTCTACTTTGAAAATATCATATAAAATTAAACAGTAAATTTTGCAGATCTATATTTAGTGTGAATTATTTAGGCAGGACCGGGCCGGGCAAACGCGGAGCCCGGTGCGCAGTTGACGGGGCCTTTCATACAATAATAAACGTATTATAAAGTGTCGGCGCAGGGCCTTCAGAAACGCGAGGCCCTGTGCGGTCGCACCGCTCGCACACCTCTCGGGCCGGCCCTGAGGATGATAAGGGGTCTTCTAGACCTTTAGCTTAATTAGTTAAGCAGGCTCACCCTTCACAGGAGAAATTCTAATAGTTTAGTCAAGTTCACCGCATAATATCCTCCCGTGCTTACTATGTTACTAAGTTTACCACTTCGTTTTACAATTTCAAGATAAATTGGGGTAGCTTCCGAATTAGCCAAAGATGATATTATGCTTAACAAAACTGTTGTTTCGTATGCAGGAATAATAGATTTTGAGCTGGGGATCATAAAAATATTCTGTTGTATTTTTACTAATTGTCCCAAAATAATTTTCAATCCACTTAAATCACAATAATCATTATTCATATGCAATTTGATGTAAGAATTTTATCAAATAATACAGAATTTTGACAGTTTGTTTATTTAAGTTTGTTCCACCATGTATATTACATACTTTGTTTCTGCATTTTTTTTCTTTGTTTAACGTCGCTAATTTCGCATACAAAACTGTACCCGCATTCGCGTTTCGCTTGTGTTGCACGTTCTATTTCTCGGATTTCGCCATCAACGCGTTATAAAATTAGCGTTCGAATGCACAATCAATAGCACTCGGATTATGGTTTCACTTCGTGAGCTCTCCATTCATATAATTTAGTACCTAACGCACGAAACGTTTCGAAGCTCGGAAGTGTCGAGTTTTTAAAGCCGTAACTTTTAATTAGGGGCATTTTTAGGTTTTACAGAGACTTCGTGCTGCAAATGAATTTTTTCCCTGTAGGAGAACAGGGTATACAGTATAATTGGGAATAAACTCAACATACGAGAAAAGAGAAAAAGTTTTTACCTTAATTATTCTGGCTATTAAGCTCGCGATGTAGAATAAAAGCTAAACTGGTTATCGTCAACCAACTAAGAGCTATAAAAAGTCCATTTTTCGATTTTTTTCTCAACAAACGCTATCGATTATGCAGTTGTAATGTACAGGATTAAATAATAATCATGCACATTATTTACATATAATGCAGTTTACCATTGAAATATATCTGGCTTGCTATGTAAATCAGACGGGACGACAGGGCATACGGTAAAATTCCCCTAGAAATAAATAAAGAGGTTTATTCGGACCGCGGAAATCTCCAATATAGGTATTTGATAAGGTTTTATATCCCAATTAATTAGGACATGAAAAAAACAATATTACAGTCTACACAGTTAAGTATTAAGAACACTGTAAACCGAATTTTCTCTTTCAATTTAATAGGAAATACGTAAAGTTCGTAGGGCGAAAGTTTTAATTGTGTAATAAAAACCCAGTTGGCAAGTTTAATTCCCTTTTAGAAAATCGCATAGTTTTGCAGCGACAACAGTAAGAGACTGGAGACGCTGTTAATACGGGGTGTGGTATTTTCTTAAATTGGACCATGATGTCCACGGTCGACATCTCTCCATCTCTATGGCAACGCTTTCAAACTTAATTAAGAAAGACTCGGAACATTGTTCGGATGGTCGTTTGTCCGCAGATAGAATTTTAAAACGGCTCTCTCTCTATGTTGGACAAGCAAACTGAACCAATCGTTTTAACATGACGTGATTACTTCAAAATTACTGTTTTCAAAGAGGCTTTTAGAACGTTTTCCGTTTGAAAATTGATGATATGGAGAGCCAACTATCTATGTTTTGCCAGAATTGGGATAATTACTAGACATAAATTGAATCAACACGAGGCAGGAGTGCGAAAATCCTGATTTTTGCGAATTGGGGAACGTCAGGTAGGGAGAAAAATGCGAGGAAATTGTGTTAGTATCGATTCCATCTCAAGAGAGAAATTGCTCAGCACCAATACAGGAAGCATAATATCCTGACAGTGTACAAAGCTGGGCCAGTAGCGTAGAAGAATGTATGTATAATGTATATATTACCGCTAAAGTACGAAATACGTTACAGTTGATTTTATCTAGTTAAACTCACAATTTCCTAAATGTTTCCGTTAAAACGCGAAAAAAAAACGCTCTGTTGTCATTAATATCTAATTTAAAGGCAGGTGTTAAATTCCGCCACCCTTTTACCTTTTTGAATTCATTTAGAAATAAATTTTCAACAATTTCGTATCTGTTATTTTTATCGGTACAGAAGATTAGTTAACAAAATATTCGACAGATTTTCTGTCGTTGCCTTCAACTCATTGTTTTCGAGTTGTAGTGCTTTGGAACTAGTCTTGACCATAGCAACTACACAGAGAGAACTCTGTTCTTGGATATCCAGAAAAATTATTTTTGCTTATATAGTGTAGCATGAAGAGGATTTTTTTACAAATAATATTTTATTCTAATAAGAATTTCAATATAGTTGTTTCAGCGGTTGCATGTTGACATTCAACATCTTCTTTCTTTCTTATTTTAAATAAAATATAGTGCTTTCATTAAATTGAGTAGTTGTTTTAGTTGTATTATGTTACACCCAAAAGAGATATTATTACAGAATTTCCCAAAACCTGAAACTTTAATAGAGTTTATTGCAGAATATCACAAATCCAATAAAATGAACTTAATATATTATCTAATAGTACGTTTAATTTATTGCTGAAGTTTTACCCCTCTCCCAAAATCGGGGTTCCCGTATAATTAATGGCTACGCCCCTTCCCTGGCATTCCCATAACACCAGCTAATGCAACAGTTTTACGATACTGAAAGTGAGGTTGAAAGATAACAAAACATCACTGAAGTCGACATTTGTATTTAGAAGCCTACTAACGTTAAACATCCTACTGAATTATCCTATGCATATGAGTTTTAATTAGTAGGGTGTAAAAATTGTGTTAGTGGTTACTACGTCAAAATCATACATACCGAAATGAATTCCTAATAACCCTAACTTAGTACGGTTTAGGTTTATTATAGAACAATTATGTCGGAAGAAAGATAGCTTATCTGCGCAATGCACACATTGAATGATGTTGTAGGTATACTCCACATTTGATAAAGTACCTTGTTTTTATTGCATTTCCCCATAAAAGCAAACAAAGCTGGTAAATTCCGTTTAAAACCCGAATTCAGTAAACATTTCATGAAAATTAAAACATAAATTTCAGCGCGTAAATAAAACCTATATTCCAAATTTTCAGTGGGCGCAAAAACAAATGAGACTACTTTTTGTTTAATTATCGAAGTTGTTTTTGCGTCATTGAAATGTAAACGATTTCTATATTCCATTTTGTTGAATATTTAAAAAACACGAAACAATAACGAGAGGTGAAATCGCAGCTATGAAATAAACATAAAATTATGTGCCTCAACAACGTTAGACCGGCGAGACCGTTCTTATCTGCTTCTTAATTTAAATAAACCGAGTTCAAATGACATAAGTTATGTGCATAACATTTTGCACCAGAGTCAATGTTAATGTTGGCTAAGGGCGTTCTAGTACCCTATACCCAGCCGAATTTATCGCGCTGACAACCGAGCAAGAACGGAAGAAAAAATCCATGAGGGACGGAAATCGTTGAGTTAATAGCCTAATTTGCATGTCGAGATAGTCGACTGTTATACGCAAAATTAGTACCGGTACCAGTTAGTACAAATAAATTGTTTTATATGGACGGTTTTATTGAGTACACCAAATTTGAGAGGTAAAAGTTATTTTGCAAACTGTTAACACAATCTTATGTCAAATTATTCTATTCTTCTTATGCCCAATTACACCACTTTTCCTTAACTGTTAAGCTTAAATTAAATAATAATTGCTTTGCACATGAACAGCTGAGAATAATCTAAAATGTTTTTTTCTCTGTTATTTGTGTGGTTTTTTGAAGGGATGACTCTAGGCAGTAACATGGTGGAAGAGATTGTCTTGGAATTGGTAGTAGTTGGTCACAATTTACTAAAATGCAACTCATCTTGATTCAATTTTTGTTATAATGTTAATATTTCTGTATTGAGTTCATGTTTATCTCTTTTACGAAGCAGATATTGTTGCAGATGTTCTTGCTGTAATATCTTCTGTCTGATGAGTTGTTGCTGTAAATCTGAGAGTTTTAGTTTGGCCAATTTGGACTATTATTTCATTTTTTTAAATCTTTCTAATTCTTTGCGAGTGAGTGCGAAGTTTATTCGCAGTAAAATATCCCGAGCCAACGTCTCCTTGAACAGGAGTGTCATCTGGAACCGTTTTATAATGTGTCGAGATAAGGAGAAACAATATTAGATGAAATTATTTGGGTAGTCGATATAAAGGTCAATTATTTTACCCAATACTTTAATGACTGATAAAACTACGTAGCCCAACTAATTCTATACAAATAAGTTTAATATAAGTTAACTGTTCATCCACTTCTTATGCTTCGCCAATAGCATTATGTAAATGTTCCTTTGTTGGTGTAGCACCTGTATCATGCTTTAGTATTTATTATATCAAATTTTTTCATTTTACTTCTCTATTCTTATTAGTAAATTAATGTACAGTATACTACACACCGGGTCAGAAGAAATTAAAATTAAATTTGGTTTATAACCGCTTTTCTTTTACCTTTACCTTTAATTTTGAGAATATTCTGTATATGTACTATATTTTACTTTTTTAGCTTGTTATTATATTAAGTAAAATATTCCATTGGTAATACACTGTACAACCTTGCTTATAATAATTAGTAGTGCCTTACTAACTTTGTAAAGTGACAAATATGTGTGACTTGTGCAATCGAACTAAGCATAATCCACACTTAAATAGTAAGGGCCGCTTAGTTAAGCTAGACATTTAAGAGAAAGTGGTGCAATCTGACATCAGGGTCATGAATTTGAGCAGCAGCTCAAAATCTGTCATGGTTCAAATATCGTGGATTCAAACCTGTTACACTCTCCTTAAATCAGTGCCTAACTTAATACATAATAAATTTATTTTAAGGTATAGTCACTATAGTGTATTTAATCAAGTGTATTTGATCTATTTTTAGGATAGGGTATAAGTTTACGGATATTCTACATAAAGCTGATGTTTATGCATGGTTGAATTGTTCACTGTCGACCTTCTCAATAGAATGTTACTGTGCGAAAAATGTTGTGGTATTTTCTATGTAGGTGTTATCGCTAGTGTCAAAATTATGTTATATTTATGGCACAATGTAGTACACATAATTATTGCAGTATACAACAAAAAGATTCATTTACATGCCTCATTATGTATTCTAAAAAAGAAACAATAATTAATCATCTATTGTTTATTATGCTTACACTAATAACAAGTTGCAATATTCGGTATGCAATTCACAATGGTTTGAAACTAATACAGCATTGAAACCGCGGTATTAATTTTTAAATATTCCGAGTGTATAGATAACAAATCAATAGGAAGTGAGTTTCTTTCATGATTACATATTTTATGTAGTATGCCCAGCATTAAAAGAACATTAGATATGAAAGCATTAATTATGTACAAATCGTAAAGTTCTATATTCATTCCATAAGGATTTATGTTACGTACGTACTTTCTTTTCCGTGTTACGAGTCGTTAAATTATCAGTATGTTGAGAATTAAACTAAAACACAGCACTGTACAATTATTATTATTAAACAAACTAACCAAAACATCCGATTTTCCCGCCCGATACAAAACAACTATCCACTATCACAAATTCATAAGGAAAACACTATTATTAGAATCGCGAAATGACCACAAGAGGTAGGTTTTCGCGCCAAGTATGAATGTTCTGTAGTTTAAAATGTGAGTGAATGGAAACTCTGACGTAGAGAATCCAGTTCGCTGGTTTGAGGTGAACTGATCGTCTATGGTCGCTCCGGATAGGCGTCGGGACGCATGCGTCCCCAGCTGATCGTCCGTCGCACTCTGCACTTCGAAGTGTGTTCTTTCAGGTATCCTGGACGCGGTGCCGTATCCTCCCGAGGACAATATTCGTTGGGAGAGACACCGACACGTAAATTATTGATCTGTTAACTGTTTTATATGTGTATATCCATCTATCTAGACTCTAGAGGGCAAGAAGTGTATTATGTACTATTTTGGTCTATATTTGTTTACATATTTAAATATTATTTATGTATGTACCAACATTTCATCTCTAATAACATTTGTAATCTTTCGTGGATTTTCATTTAATATGTCCGAGATTTTTTTCCTTTTTATCCCCTTTGGGGATTTACTTCTTTATTTCTTTTCTCTCTCATTTTTTTTGGATGGACCTTTGAACTTAAATCTTCTTTATTTTTTACGAAGTCAGAGGAATAGACGCCAGAGCCGAAAGATTGCGAGCCAAAGACTGCAAAATATATCAATAATGACGCCATCAACTTCCCCTTCTTTAGGCATACCGTCGCCGTCTTCCTCGTTTTGGTGATTCTCCTCCACATTTGGTATATCTTTATCTATACTTGGGGTTAGCTTATATAGAACATCCGCTGAACATTGCTGATGTTCAGCATCTGTAAGTTTCCCAAATTTTGCCATAATCGATGCACCATCAGTGCTTACAGAAACTATGTCACTAGACATATTTAAACCAAATCTTTAGGATTTTGTTGAAAGAGTGATAAGCACTTATCTGTTAGTTTACTATTTTTAAAATAACTTGTTACACTTGATTGGTTAGAAATAGGAATACTAGAGACTTTTCTTTCAAGCACAACCAATGTACTCATAATTCTGGTAACAACTGCGTCTAGTCTCAAGTAAAGATAGCCTAGAAATTAAGATTTTACGTGATATCGTCTGTCTTAAACTTTAAGAGCAGCAATCCGCCTGCAATCGTATACGTACTAAAATAAAACCGGGGGTTTTTACAGGCCATCGCGTGTGAATGTAAATTTAGATGGCGTGCCGGGCAATAGGGGTAGTGTTTTATGGACTCGAAGTAAATATAAAAGCTGTTACCGACGAAATTACCGACGATAAATGAACCGGACAAGTTTATCAGTCACGAACTTTATGCGCAACATTTGAATAATTTAACCGGTTGTATTTCAATTAATTACGAAAAAGGAGATTCGCGAGTAAGTATTTTTTGTGTTGGTTTATTTATTGCTATGAAACGTAAACATTAATATTATTCATCAAAAAAATTTCATCACACATCACGAACACTAGACAGCTTAGCAGACACCATAACATTATCTGTTCTCCTGCAGAATTTATATCATTCCACTGTCCGTCAAGTACACCGGAAGATTGAATTTTAGATGTACCTACTCGGGTTTATGTCAGGCCGTGGTGAAAATCTAATACATTTTCAACCGCGATTCCGTTCCTCAGAAACTGTCAGCGAAGTTAGCGTGCATATTTAACTCACCTAGTGGCAGAGCAGTAGAGTGAATTGGGGGTTGAAGTTAGGGGTATTCCAGAACACCGCACGAACTACCACAGTACGTAGCTCACTTTGTTCTAAAACGAAACTGATCTATTGAATTTGCAGGTGTATCGATGGAATCGCATTGGAGGAAGTAGACTACGTGCAATAATTTGCATTTTACGCCGTTTTTGGAGGTGTATTTCCTTTAGGCTGGTGTACAATGACGTATTGTACTAGGTATTGTCAATGGTTATTAATATTGTTATTGTGATTATGATTAGTGCTTTGCATTTAAATTATTTCTTGGCGAAGTTTGCTGTTGCTAATTTTTTAAGGTTAACTTTTAGCTCCTATAGGATTTCCGTGCTCTGAATTGCAGAATTTTTCATTTTACTTCTCTTTTCATCCCTTTATCATAAATTTAACGAAGGCATTTTTCGAATAAAACAAAACAATAAACAACAATTGACCAATTGTTAAATCTGTCATGTTTTTGCACTTTACATATAATACAATATATAAATCCACATATAATCAACAATATTTATTTTTCTAGTGTCTCTCAATCGTTACGGGTTCTCTTCTGCTCTGAATCACTTCTCGTACTCATAGAGCACGTCCGTACCGTTCGTCATCCCTTTCCGCCCCATGCATCCATTCAATAACAATCTAATCGGACGCAGCACAAGATTCAGGGCGCATACCGAAATACCAGCGGCTCAATTTTTAGATGGTTGGCAGCTGCGGCCAGCTCGCACGTGACCTCGGTTTTTGTGTCAAGGGTGAGCGCCGCCACCACCACTACCACACACTACCACCTCCAGAGTCTCCTGGAGCACCTCTTCACTTGTATGTGCCACTCTGCGGCACAAACAGCAGGATAGTCGTTTGATTCGCTGTGCGCTACCGGAAGAAGTGATTTTCATCGACATTATGCAAGATTTTTCACACTTGAAGGTGTATTGGGGAGGGAAGGTGGTGTATGCAAAGTTTTAGGGCTGTATTTCGGTATTCGAGACGTGAGTAGAACTCAAGTACTAAGTCAAGTATGATCAGCAAAACTTGAGGTATCTTATTTTTTAGGGATTACTACGAAGAGAATCTCTTATTAACTGTCTTACTCTTAACTTTATCGTCGTTGACGCGGTTTTCTTCCGGAAATCTAGAACTTAGTGATTCGGACCGCGGAAGTCTCCAATCTACATAGAATAATAAGCCTGTTATACAAACATGAACAGCTCTTCTTAAATATTTATTTTGTAACCGTTGTAAAAACTAAATTCACGTTGACACATATGAACCCCTCAAGTAATAACTATCAATTTTCTCCCACAGTAGCACGGGAACGTACCGTTTTTTCTTCCCTCATGGGCATTCTACACGTGCTTGATATTTATTAACATGTAGTAAAGAAGCGAGGTGGAGAACAGCAAAAAATGCGAAGCGGGCAAAATGGTGAAACGTTTTTTCGCGATACATATGCACGAAGCAATAAGTGCCAAGGGCTTTTTTTCCCTGTCTTTTTTACGCGAGAAAAACTGCCGCGTGAGGAAAAATTGTATGAGAATGAATGAATAAGCCGACGGATATTCAGATAGCGAATTGGTGAAGGCATTGAGAACATAAAATATATGCAAATAGGATAAACGTAAGCCTCTAATATTTGTATTGGATTTAACGTGCAAATTTATGTTTTGAAATGGAATAGATATATTATTTTCATTATAATATTTTATTTCGTTATTTCGTTATGCTTTTTTATTAGTTAATTCTCTTAGTTCTCCTTTTATAATAAGCAATTCAAAATCTACTAAACACTAATGGTATCATAGAAACAGTATAAAATACGCCATAGATACTAATCAATGATTTATTTAAAATTATAAATTGTGCACAAATATTTGTAGCTGGTTGCGCCTGATCAAAAAGCTGCTTATAACAAATTAATCAAATATCGAATCGCAAATAACCCAATAGCAAACAGTGATAACGATCGAACTGCAATTAATCGAATTGTGTTGTCGGTAAACCCATTAATTCTGCAAGCGCACTTTTCACGCAACGTTACTCTATTTTGTTGCAATTACTTTAATTAATTATAATCCGTGATTTACGTTTCATACTAGATTATTTATCCAATAATAGTATCCAATTTTTATTCAAATCTCAGCATTTTTTACGATAAGTCATTTTCCCAAATGGGTGAAGGTGCCGGGATATATTCTCGATGAAATCCTAATATTAAATTTATTACTATTATTACCTGTATCAAAATACGGTCTAAAATTCGACAGCCAATAATAATAATAACAATATTACCCCAAGTGGAGTTCAGTTCCGTAATTCCATAACCTTGTAAAGCCTACCTCCTCCTACCTCGAGTTTTCACCCGTTAAGTTTCCCGGAAACACCCCGCAGTTGTGGGGGAGGGAAAGGGAAACCCGTTCATCGATCGTGCCTTACGAAATTATGAGAGGCCGGCCGGCGTCCATTGTGTACCGAAAAACGGCACGTTTGGCCGTGATTCGGCGAAATGAATGGACCTTTAACAAGCGAAAGGATCAAGTACCAAGAACTCACGGTTATCGCGCTATCTAACCTATAAAGATTGGTTATTTCGGACAGGGTGTGCAGTATATGGGTTGTAACTTTTATAGGAAGCGCTACTTACCGACGTGAGCATAAGTTTGCCGTGGTAACTTAGTTATATTTTGGGCGAGTTCGTCTGTATTCGAGGAGTATAACGTCTTTTATACTGCGCTGGGGTGATTTTTGATGTTCCGTATAATAGTATAACTTAGTTAGGGATGATAGTGCTCGTCCATGACTGTATTGAGGCCACTTTTGGTAAATTCCTTTCAGTTTGATTCACTTTCCCTTGACATTTTGTATTTTAATTTATATTCTAGTGGATAAAATCTCCTTATTAAGGAGGACCATAGAGTAGATAGACCATAGAGAAGAGCATTTTGCAGAAACGAGGTCCTTAAAAATGGATTCTTGGGATAATAAACAGGTTGCACGATTAGATCGGACACAGTTTGCTCAAAAAAAGTCTTAAAATAGCTATTTTGATACAATTTTCAAACTTTGGACCGTGTCAAACTCTTCACCGACTCGTCAAAATTTCGTAAAAAAATGAAATTATAGCTTTCAAGTACTTACTATATAGATTCAATGCTCTGTATAGAGAACACTTTTCTCTAAAGTAAAACATAATTTTACCCCTAAGTTCACCCCAAAAAACACGAAACCTACTGATTCCCTACTTTATTACACACAATTTGTATCAAAGGATACACACACGCGAAGTCAATTACGGAGTTTCACTTTGCACCCCAATAACTGGAATTGCCTGCAAAAACGCTCTACATGCCGAGGAAGGGTAGAAAAAAAAATCTGTGGGGTTGGCGCGAAACACGCGCAGTGAAACCTGTATTTTCCGAGGCTACAAGAGCCAGCCTTCTTACGATACGAAAATTCCCACTAAATTCTAGCAGTTGGAATATTGAGGGAAAGTACCAACATAGCAGAGATTTGCTTTTGAACCGTTCGTTGTCAATCTCACAAAGTTTGAGTTACACCACCTTGTGTCACTGACAACGCTTTGTTGTTCCTGTTGTGTAGCAGCTACATCTCAGTGATATGAGTAATCGATACTATGTAATTTTGCTTGAATAATTGTAATGTTATAATTAGATTGCTGGTTCTTATAAATATGCACTAAAAATTTACTATAAGGGAAGAAAAAAGACGAAGAAATTCACAAAAAAGCACGTTTTACACATTTATTTACATACTTTCCATATATAATCCAACCAAAGTATAGAATCCAATCTCCTCACGTACATTTAACCTCATTGGTTGTCATGCTTCAAAGTCGTTGATTTTCATAAGCAACACGTCTGCCAGTGGTTATGTTGTAAATTTCTTTACGCATGAAGACTTCTTATGATGAGTGTAGCGTTAAATTTCCACGTATTAAAGCGTAATTGTGTTTATGTTTATGTTGATTGGTGAGAATTTATACAGTGTGGAGTTTTACTTTCATAAAAGCTACATTTCTACGGCGAAATGCAAGGGCCATAAAAATTCGATCGAGTAATAAAACAATAAAGGGACAACATTCTTGAACCCCTGCTATTTTTAATAGAAGAATTGGGGCCACCAAAATTAGTTCGAGTAATAAGACAATAAAACCACAACATTCTAGAACCATTTTAAAGTTGTTGGACGCTATCTCAATAAAACTCTTTCAACTACAAAACATGTAGGAAATATACATCTCCATCCCATCTATCACTTGAACATATCAGGAAACCTTTCAATATAATGGCCCTCACTCTCCTTTTGAAACCCCCTTTAGAAGGTTCGAAGTGAAATAACAATTGAATAAATGAGTAGGGTAACGCTTTTGCGGCTAAGTACGCCACTAAGTAGTAAGTACCCGTCCTAGAAACCTACATTTTTCAATAAGTCTTGATTGCGGGGGCCGCCGACGCCGACGTTGTGGTGTAGTTGAGACGCCAGGGGGTTCCGTGAAATGAAAAATTAATTTTATCGCGATTCTTCCACGTTATTTTTCCCGACACTCTCGAGCAGATAATTTCGTTTCAGTCCTCGACCGCATTTTTCTCTCTCTCTCTGTGATATAGGCACTTCTTTTTATTTTTCTTGTTCTTTATTCTACAAGAGAGTTGATGGAAAAATAAACTGCAAATTGTCTTAGTGGTAAAAATCTTTAAGTTGAGGATTCTATTAATTTATTATTCTTTAACATTCGGTTTTTTTATATAAAATCCCAAAGGAAATGCCCGATTTCACCGTATAATTTGTTGCGAAACATTCGTGGGGGGAAGAGGAAATAAAAAAGAAAAACTCAGATTAATCTCCGTCAATGTTGACAGAGTAATGAACGATTTTCGGGGAAAGCAAATCGGAGGAAAACTCGGCTAGCCGAATTTTTGTTCGGCTCCTCAACGTCTACCAGGCAACGTGCACTTACCTTTTTACGAATTAGATGAGCCACTCGGTTGGATAATATTAAAGTTTTATGGTGGGAGTATGAAAATTTATGGGGGTTTAAAGTTTTTATTATTTCGACTCTACGTAAAGAAGGTCTAGATAAACCATGAAGATATAACCACCCACGCAAGATGTTTCGGTAAAATTTTTAATAATGCTAAGCTAAACTCTAGCTGAGTTTTACAATGGCCCATTTGAGTAGTCATTTTGCGTTGATCCTATTTATGGTTGATTTTATTTATTTTATTATTTGTTTATTATATGTAGTTATTACTTCTTGAGCAATGACTTGAATATGTATATCGTTAACTTTATGAAATGGTTGACTTTTATAAATCCGGTGACTAATGTATATTTATTTGTTACATTAATTAACCTAAAAATTATTTAAATATCTTAAGAAACCTATACTTTAAGGATACTGTGTGATAATTTAGCTCAAAAGTTACCCTAAATTTACGAGCGACATTTTTTGTGCGCTGAAAGCACCGGAACATGTGTCGCGCTGCCATAAAGCTGAGGCGGAGTAGGAAAAACAGTTCCATTGGATTCAGCAAACTCTCGTGCCCAATTTTCGTGCCTTTGTTTTATCGGAGTTTTCGAGGGAAACTGTTATACAGTTCATTATTTTGTGTTATTTGTATGATGATTTTGGTATTATAAATTTTGCGTATGATGTAAAAATCCAACACAAATACTGCTTTTTACTTACCGACTAGTGCCCTAGAAGGAAAGTATTGTAATCGGCGGAAAAAAAGTGTTAGAATGAAATATAGGAAGCGTAGGAACGTTTGTGCATTATGTCAGCGGCTTACTGCCACTTCTCGTGAAAGAAACAATATACTGCCACATTAATAGTAGTGCACTCAAAGCGGTTACACCCTGTATTATATTCGCATGCCACCTGTTCAGATACCTAATACAATCCGTTATCACTTTACAAGTTCAGCCAGCACACACCCATGGACTAAGGCATATCCTGTACATCCTGTTTGTTCGCTCTTGTTTATATTATATCGGTGACTAGCAACGAAAGACCGAAGAACAGCGGGTGACGTGAGGGGTATGAGAAGAGGAACGACCACTTGCAGAGATGAAGTGGGAGGGTGCAACCTTTCAAGACGGAGGAAGTCTGCCGGGCTTCTGTGATGCAAATTCGTGGGAATAACTTTGCTCTCGAAGCCTAAAGGCTGGGCCACGGTATCGGACGCTATGAGCATTTTCGCTCATAGCGTCAAGATGAAACGTTGATTGCCTGTTCCAAATGCACGCGTAGGAGAGAGAAAGACGATCTACGCTTGTAGCTTTTTGCTAGACAGTACTCAGCGCGTGGACATGTGCCCTCCTGCGTGGGCGAACAAATTGCACCAGACCGAAATTTGCATCATATTACGCAATACTTTATACTTGGAGTGTTGCAAACTTTGGTTACGGAATTTTGCTGCATCGGTGTGTGTAATTGTTACACCTGGATGTTGCTGTATAAAGGAAGCCTGTCTGATTTTATCTTAAAGAAAATTTACTTTTTTTTTCATCATTTAATCATCTTATTGTATGAAAATGTAGTTGTACTATAAATATGTTGATAAGTTTCGGTGGCTATTTATTGTAGACATACTCGGGAAAACAAACGGAAATATCAGAGAAAAGCCCCAAAATCTGGGAAATATATGTATGCGTCACTGTGCATTTATTAGCATAAATTAGCATTTATATAGGAGTGTGCAATTCAAATCTTCTAAACCCTTCGTTTGCTTTCGATACCAAAGTTATGAGATACATATTTCTAAATAAAATGTATACCAGACCACATATACAGGGTGTAACAGCTTTGAGAGCATTTGTGCTTTTTTAGATATATGTACATAATAGATTTTGGGTTGCTGATAATAAAATTTTTAAAATATTCAATTCTTTATATTAACTGAGAAAGAGGACAAAGTTACGGACAACATTGATTGGTTCATTATCAACAAAACTTGTCCAAAACGCCATCTTCTGTATTTTATTTTTTTGGTCAATCTCAGTAAGACATATAACCTGCAAATCCTATAAAATAGGGTCAACTGTCGATCACACCCTCTCTCGTTTTGAATATCACCGTAAACTCCCACCAATCTCCCCAATTCTACCACCACATCGCACACCAAATATGAAACGCAAACAGTTTAAATATGCTCCGAATTCTCGAGACCCGCATCCACCAAACCCGCACCTAAATTCTGGAGTGTATACAAATATTTGCTTCCGACGAAATCCCTGTGAAATGAGCTGTATATTCGGGGTATAACATGCCCCCCCCCCTAAAATCGAGGCATCCTGTTAATTCCGTACGCGGTGTGGGAAACCAAATAAAAAATAGAGAACGCAGAGTAGCCAAAGCCTCAGGCTGAAGAATTATCAGACCTACCGTTTATAATAATTTCTGTCCGCTGAGTTTGGTTTTGAATGAGGTGGAGTCACGCCATCTGACCCTCAGAGTTATTAGCAGTGGCGACTCGTCATGTTGAAATATTGGGGTTGAAATCCAACATACATTTTGCGTTCGAGATATTTAAACCTTAAAGATCTTTTGTATACATCCCTTATACATTGTAGTACATCGATGTTTAGCCTTTTCGCGAAATCAATTATTGCTCGAGGAGTTTGTTCGGCCAGTTCTTTTGGCTTAGTTGTGGCGGTTCCAAGATGGCTGCTAGGCTCGGGTGCTGTGCTGCTGAATATCCTGCTTGCATTACTTGCACGTCCAATTGTTGTGAGGTGATATGGCAGTGGACCTGTGAGGAATCCCGTGATCAGTCTGAGATCAGGCTATTGTAGCTGGAGAAACTTTGGCTGCCTCTAAAGCCAAAGACTTTAGAGGCACAGAAGATTGTCTTTGCTTGTCTTATACCGGTGGATGTTTTCCAGTAAGCATTCTTTGCTTTATCTTCCCATACTACAGACATATAATATCTCACGAGCTGTCACTGGATGTTGCTTCAGTGTTATTAAATTATAGGATGGATAGTAATTTAGTAGGGTGTTCATTACAGACTCCAAGGGACTATAGGGAGAAATGCTACTCTGCGAAATCTAAACTTTTAAGTCGATTACATCGAAAGAACAAGTTTAGAGTGCGAAAGTGGAACTACCCTCCGGTAATTTGTAGGTATTAAATTACGTGGATGCGGGGTAGGTATTTGCTTGTGGAAGGGTAGAAAGCTAATTTATAAAGTCTCATGAAATGCGCTTCGAAATTCTCACGTTTCGAATAAATTCCTACGAATACGTCGAGTTTAACTTATATAGGGATGTTTATCTCATTTCACATTCAAATCAAATGCAAATTAAAATTTTTAATGAATGACTTAGTAATAACGTTTCGGTAATTAAGAAGCGGGCGCTCGTCTTTCATCTAATAAAGCTCGCGAAAATGAATCATAAACATGGCGTTCTTCTTTAATCACTGTCGCCCGGTGTTTATTCTTTTAGGGGAGCCGCCTCCGTAATATTTATGAGGATGGGAAATTCGCCAAGACGTCACCACTCGCGGAGAAAAGAAAACTGTATTCTTATTTTTTTTTTTCTTGCTTTGTGCTTCGGAATTCCAGTGCCCAAGTTATCTGGATAGAGATCAATACCCAGATTGTGTGAGGCATTGTATTCGAAAGGATTCATTATTTTGTCGTCGAATGTGTTAAATGCTTATCTAAAACTCGGGATAACTATACTATGGTCATTATTGAAGCCCATTACCCCATTATTATCTCTTGATGGAGACCATCGCCATCCCTTTAAATCCTGTGCTTTGAATCGTGTACGTTACATTGCGAATACCATCAAAGCAAATGTTTTGAGAAATTGGCATTCTTACCTAGCTTAAGAGCACACATTACCAGTTCAAATTAATTAATCAATTACAAATAAACCAAACACTTGTGACAATTACAAATAAAACAACTTATTTTGATTAAATTTTGTATAACGTTTGACTCTTAATTACAAATAAAAATACTGTTGTACTATTGTACAACAAAAAGAAATGTATATTGTTTTATAACATCATTAGTAAATAAGTTCAAGCCGGGATTTTTTCCCACATTAAACAACTTTATTAAAATTTGTACATAAGTATGTCAATATCTCCTCGACACAGTTTCACTTTTCGATGCTGTCACCCAAAAAAACTGAGTTTAAAATCGCTCATTGTCAAGCCCATGAGAAATAGCGTATAAGTTTCGATAGCGACTGTGGAAGAATACAACCGTATTCTGTAGCCTTCAGGCTGCAAAATACGATCGCTTCCATGGAGGGTCGCTCTCGCAAATAAACTAATTATAAGTAAGCACGCACAAAAGCAACAGCACAGGGAACGCCTCGGTTGCAAATTCAGTTATGCAGATTTTCGTAGATCGAATCTAGAGAGTATGCGTGTTGTTCGCACAACGAATCCAGTGCAGCGTACGCTATGGTGACGTGTGCTAGAAGCATCCCCTTGTGGTTTATTACATGAGACTAGTAACATGAGTGTCAACTGCAACAAAGGACCTCTATTTACTTAGTCAAGCCTGTGTAGGGGAAATGCAAGCAGCGACTAACGATGAGAGGCTTTCAACGTTATTGCAATCTGTTGGATATCATCCTCAGGGATTTAATATTAAAAATTAGTTTTGTACTGGTGCGTGTTGACACGAGCAATGTTACTAATAGTATTTAATTCACCTAATGAAGTAGGCTTAAGACAATATATCATTATGTTGGTTATTGCTTGGAGATATCACTCGACAAATCTTGTAAGAAAGCAAACCAGGTGCCCACTTGTTCCACACATACAAACACAGGCCGTAACGTCTTCCGGTCGCCATGGACCACTGGTGAGGGAGTTCCTCATCAAGAAGACCTACGTCTATATGCCACTTGAGAATTCAGTTCTCGCGTGGCCACCACGCGAAGACAGTCCTTATAACCGGTCGTTTCTCTTAAGAAGTAAGTCTGCTCAACACGTGTTCTTACAGTAACAGTGATTTACCGACGACGTTAGTCCGCTACTGGTGGATAACAAAGATTTTTTTTCGGTTGAACTCTTTCTTGGACTGTTTTTTTTTTGTTTCTTTGTGTTTATTGGTGCGTTCAATTGAACTAGAAAGGTGTTTGTGTGTATATACGAAGATTGTTAATGATGGGCATTTCGAAAGGAACATAACATTTGGTAAGCATGAATATTAGGCGTTGGAACTGTTATTTTCTTCACGAATAGAATTAATTGTGGTGATTATGGTGCTAGAAGATTTCTCTTTATCCTTATGAATTATCCTGCGTATGTACGCAGACCAAAAATCATGTTAGGAGTGATTAAAAATCAAACTCAAGGCGAACTGCCTAGAACGTGGGTACAGGTGTAGCAATTTTGGCTGTCAAGAAATGACCAAATTACAGACTCTTCGCTTCTTTCCCGCTTTCAACTCTTTCGTCGGTAATTATATGTAATCAAAGACGCTCGGTTTGAGTGTAGATTAATTTTCCACTTGAAAATACCCATTAGTCTGTTAGGAAATATTCTTTGGTTTGCTTGCTGAAATAAATTTATCTAAAACAGAAGCATGTGTATAATTTAAATAGCAATACAAACAGTGATTGTTGATAATTGACTAGGTGTGAATTGTCAGACAATGTAATCAATGAACTGGGATTTATCGAATTGAAATTGTGGAGAATAGTTCGCGAAATATCGCATTCTATGTTTAGAAACACTCTCTATTGTGGATTACAATGGTGCTGTTTTAGTACCCGTTGACGAAATCATTTGTTTGTTATGCTTATGACCGTTATAAACGTGAATTGTAATTCAATAACTGCCTACAGTGCCTACACGATACCATAAAATGCAGTGGCGTATCAATAGGGTGCGCAGGGTGTGCGGTGCACAAGGGCCCATGAACAGAGTACGTACTAATTTTAATTTAGAAATCTTTGTTCCAAGAATGTGCTACGTAATACGGAATATTCAATAAATAATTCAACAAATAAATAACTATTCATGTCGATTTTGAATGATTTCACAAAATAATAATAACCGTTGATGTTAATGTAAGTTTTCTGGCAAATACTATTGGTAATAATTATTGTTCCAATTTTAATTTGTTTAAACAGTTATATTTCGTAAGAATTTAGCATGTCGTGAAACTGTTTTATGTATGATTGTGTTTTTTCTTCATAGTTGCACAATATATTGCAACATTACCCAAAAAGTGTATCAAATAGAATTATACCAAAGGTAATTGATTTGTTTTGTTCGAAAAGAACACAAATAAGTCTATCGTAAAAAATGATTAATTCTATTTTGCTTATAATTATTGTGACCCAAATCTTGCTCGTTTTCGTCCCACGTGCAGTTCTTTTGTCTCGAAAACCCAGAACTAAAAAGAAACGCAGCGGAGGCGCTAAGACAAAAGACTTCGCACGAGTCACTGATACCTTCCTGATAAGTTTCGTAAGCATCTCAGACTGACACAAGGCGAGGGCGTCTATGTAGCATTATCGCCCTCAAAATGCAAATGAAAAGCGTTTTCAACGCCTATAATTTATCTTATATAGCCGGCGAAATTGATACAAATGACTCTTGTGGTCGAAAAACACCAGATTCTCTGGATACGATCTTAAATTATACTTTCTTTAATGCATTTTTTAACTTAGTTAAACTCATCAAGCGGAGAAAGTTTTTAATGATTTAGCATTGGAATTAATTGAGTTGTCAGTTTCAGATATAAAAAGTATTATTTGGTGGTCTGACAAAGCCTAATTGTACCTTATAATGAATATGAACTTCAGGCACTCTACGGAAATAGTTCAAGTGGCATAAGCTCCTGCAACGCGTACAAACCAGCAAACCGTTGTTAAGTACCTCTCTTGATAATTCTAAAATAGCCACAATTCCAGATGTTGCATTATACAATTAGTGCTTAGTAAGTTAGCTATTTCCATTTTACTGACTCCACTTCTTGGCTAAGTAGTGAATTACGCTGCGAAGAACAACAACAATAAAAACATCGCTTCTATTCCAAGAAATGGGAGAATCGAGATACTTTAACCTGAAAGTTTCCTTTGATCCCTGAAAAAAATAAAGATTTTTTGCGACATTTATATGACATGCAGTTTACCCCAATTGTCCATAACTTTGTCCTTAGCTCAAGATTGTTTTCCTTCAATTCTTGTGCACTCAAACCTGTTACACTCTATTACACGTTGTATATATTGGTCACATTTTGTTGCGTATATTTGTGTGGAAAAATCAAAACATCGTAAACCGGAGTCCACAGGTAACAAGTGTAGTTATGTAGGGAGCTACAAACTCTCAGCGGGCTATTTTTAACGTAGGCGCTCTTATTTTACAAGCTCCGAAGATAAAATCAATATTTACAAGATGCCACCGGACCGGTATCACCTACGCCCCGTGTATTTTCGCATGAGTTACCAATTTAGACTGCAGATTTTTAAGCTGTATTTGTTGTGTGTATAAATTTATTCATATACTTTCTGTGTGTGATTGCAATCGAATAAAAACGATGATGATTAATAATAAAAATAAATAATTATTATGAAAAACAAAACACTAAAGCTAAGAACATTTTATTTGGGAAACAACACGTGATAGCAAATGGTACATCGAAGAATAAAACAACATACATTAACAAACATAAAAATCCTAATTCGTTGAGATCCTTGTGGAATTTAAACTGCATACGATAAAACAGTCCAAATGACTAGAATCAGCACACTGTACTAATGTAGGAGGTCAAAATGGCGGGAACCACCACGACTCCCTAACATGGTAGCATTTTAGCCAAGCGCGGTTTAAGGGCTTTAATTACTGGTCAAAATTCTAATTCATCAAATCTCTTCCAATTTATTCGAAGGCAAAACTAACTGGGTTCTTTTTCTTGAACCTTGACAACACATTTTCTGACTACTAACTGACGCGTTTAAGTATTTAACATTTAATAAGGGCTGATAAAGCAAGACTACTCAAATGAAACGAAACACTTATCAAAACAATAACATCTATTAACAATAATAATCAACAATCCCGTTTGATAGGTTACATAGAAAAATGAATGAAGCTTTGAACATATTGACGTTTAAATTAAACCTAGGAGTTGATTTAGACAGACACACTTTTAGCAGAAATATGAATAATTTAATTTACAATGAAATGCGAGACGAGTTGAAAAGACTTACCAGGGATAAACGTAAGCGCCTAAGAACGCTCCACAAAAACGTGTACTTTACATGACGGTGGTTGAAATGAGAAGAGTGAGATCTGTTCGTTTGCATCCCTCGACCCCAAAGGAAGCCGGAAGCATTTCTTCTTAGCCAATGACAACTCTTCAATTTTAAACTTATAACACGCGGTCAAATCCTAAACCAGATGTTCAACCCTAGCAAAAACCTTTGACATTCCCGAATGTTCTTACAAATATCTCGCTTAATTTGATCATATCTTAATAAATAAATAATGGGTTTCCGACCCATTACACTAACTAGGTACACAGCATCGTACCGTTATAAAAAAATCTTGCTGTGTCATCTTCAAAAATCAAAATATAGCCTCTAGTCTATATAGAATAGACCAATGCAGGAAATTACAGATCGTAACTAACAGAAGTGAACTTAGTTTCCTGCTACAGATAATTGCGAACATTTGTTAGATTCATTGGTTCATTGTCTGCGGATTTTCGTCTTTTTTATGGCTTAGTTTAGCCCGCTTGGTGATCGGATGTGTCGACGTCCTGGACGGGATATCCAGCTGTATTGATTACGACAAGATGGTAATGGAAATGTGAATGACGACAGGTTATTCGAAAATAGTCCGTTTCCGATAAATTTATTCTGATACAGGCGGATATCGAATATTTTACATAATTACTGGCATCCGTACTGAATAAAGTTTGTGATAGAATTAGATCAAACTCATCTACGGAAACATCAGAGCTTAAACATGATATCTTTCTCTTACTTTGGATTTTATATACTCCCATATAAACAAAGAGCTGTGTCGCATCATCCCCCTTATACCCTAACATCCGTATATATCCCGTACTTTGCTACAAATGTACAAGCTTTAGACTTCTTATTCTTCTTGTTACATTCGTGCGACGTCCCTGTTTTCCGAGAAGACTCTCGTGCGACACTGGAAGCATATATTTCAAAGGGCATTATGCCATTCTGAGCCACCCGAGCCGGAATGGGGTTAAATTCGTTGCGCTCTATCGCATCTCCGGGGAAAACCATCCCTTCTAGTCTTAAAATTTTATCAGTGAAGTGAAATTTCAATAATTGTCAGCTGTGGTTCATACACAGTAAAAAACATTTTGGATAAATTATCTAATTTTATAGATAACTAGTTTTTTATCTAAACAAACGGATAAATTAACAACTATTATTTTAACTAATTTAAAAACGTCACAATAACTATCGGAAGATTGTAACAAAACTAATAAATTGTATATGTTAACTACTTTTATCTGCTGTAAAATAGGTACTTTTGTTGCATTACTTTTCTCAGTGTATTAACATCACTTTCGTATACTTTTTCAGAATGCAGAACGGCGTATTATTGTTATTGCCGGTCGGTAATACAAAGGAAAACAACAAAGAGGTATATCTTGATGAATATGCCGACGATAGCTGACCATAACCGGTGCTTCTTTGCGTTTCGGTCAGGTGTATATATAGTTGACCGGATGCACATTTCCTCAACCTGAAATAATCGGTTTCACTTCTTCAATGCCAGGATTCTTATAGCTAAGTGTAACTCAGACATTAACAGACAGAAGAAGAAATATTATCAACGGTAGAACGGATAGAGAGGGAAAAAAGCAAGAAAATTCCTAAAAAATATCGTATTTGGAGCAGCGTATACAATAGATATCCACAGATAAAATATTCGGGAATTTCTATGTTGACTCCAATCGAAGTTCAACTCTATTTGTGGCCCAATGAAATATTCAGTGAACTTTGCCCCGGGGATCTGAAATTTTCGAGTTTGTTACCAATGAAGCCGTGTGAAATTCAAATTTATCTGCTACATTTCTATGCCCAAAAGCGAAAGTTTAGCGCGGGGTATCTTTGATGTTGATTACTTTTATTTATTTTTGGGCACACAATAAAGACGTACTATAAACAAGGAAAAAGTAAAGGAAGGGAAACAGTCAAGATAATTAAATTTATTACGCTTTTAAAATTTGCACAATTCATGAACTACTTTTGCTGGTAATTGAGTGAGAACGAAGATAATATTTCCTCGGGAATTTGCAGCATTCTTACAAAAAGTAAACAATACGTAGTGCCAACTTCCTGGATGCAGTATATAATACATTTCATGCAAGTCATATAACAGCCTGGATACATTGTTAGTTCGTTTCGCACAGAAAATAGTCTTTCTATAATAAGTTTAGTAGTTTCAAAAACGCATTCAAACGTTTACTACTTTTGAATGTTTTCGAATACCCTATTAATATTATTTTTATTTTTCCTTAGTTTTGCTTTTTTAAATAATTCTGTGTTGTCAGAGTGTGTAACACTGAGCAATTATTATCTTATCTTCGTAAAGGAAAAGACCAATCTGTATCACAGCGTGATATCCAAAAGTAATAATTACCGACATCCTTAATAATTTCCTTCGTGTGTGGATGTATGCACACACGACTTCCGGAATAAATACATAACGAAGTGCGTCCATTTTTTTTTTCAGGACTTGTTTTCGATTCACGATTGATTCAGACAAGCGTGCTGTCCGGAAATAAACTCAAATACGAAATAAACTAACCGCCAATAACCGCTATCACCGGTTTTACATTTTCTTTTGGTCTAGTTTATATGTATTCTCCTTATTTCTCGTTTAAGATGTAATTTATGCAGATGGTACGCGGTTTTACACATTTAAAATAGCGTAACAGCATGCCTTTTGATTAGTGGACATCGTGACAAGCTATGGTTATTATGTTGGAATGTGTAACGCAGCTTAACTGTGTCTGTAATCAACCGAATAGACGCAATGCGTTTTATTGTCTCCCAATGAATTACTTTTGGTTTAATTCTCTCTATCAATGATGCTGATATTAATATTTTGTAACGGTGTTAGCTAACTGTACAGAGGACTTGTCGTGTGCTAGTTTAGATTTGTCGAGTGCTCTGAATGACTTCCGCTAATATAATTCTAATAAATCGATGATAGAATACAATTCCAATGTCAAATATTCTAGAAGTACCCGACTAGTATCCTAGAAGGAAAGTATTGTGATCAACGAATTTTTTTTTGAGATTTCAGAGGAAATACACGCTTTGGGATCCCGTGAATCCATTGCAATGATTTCTGAAAAACGTATGTATGTGTGTATATCGTCAATGTATGGAGATTTTATTCTAAGTCTATTGATGTACAATATATTCTTTTTAGTTCTAAATTATATATTATATTTACTGCCATTAAATTTATTGTCAATTATTTTAAATCATATAAATATGCAAACAAGCACTGGTAGTTGACAGTGCTTATTTGTAAAATGCCCATTAAAAGTGTGTAAATTGCCCAGTTGGAGTGTTTTCAACAGTTAAAACCACATATTTATTCTCAGCTTAGTTGTTAACAAGTTCTTGCAATTTCGGTACCGTATTAGACACCTCCCAATTACGTAAAATGCATACACAAACTGGTATACAAATTAAATTGTCAAAGAAAATCTCACTCTATATGATAATGATTATAAAAAAGACAGTGGAAATAACAGTTAGCCTTAACCGCTTGCACTGGTAATTTGGCCTTTTGTGGTGGTCTCTTTCCGTTCTCGTCTATTGTCTCGAACCGCGATAATGAAAGTGGGAAGTGGGAACACATTATGGGCAAGTCGCCCACACCAGAGCCTCAATAACAGGGCTGAATGACGAGTCAATGAGGCCAATTTATCTTACGCTTTTGTTCACGGCGGCGAGAGAATTTTTGTTTGTCGGCGTCTTTTCTTTTACAAAGATGACAAAAATCTAGTGATTTGTCCTCATATTTTTTTTTTAAATCCAACTTAGTAGCTTTAAATCCATCGTTGGGTAGCATTAAATTTAATCTATTAGGTACGCTACGCGACGTAGAAAATCTAATCTGTTCGAGTTTCTCCCCTTCTTATCCCGTCCGTTACTGCCTTTACTTCTTTGCCCTCTTCTTTTTTGGACCGACCTTTGAACTTAATTGCACTTCATTTGTTACGAAGTCAAAGGAAACAACTCCAGAGGGGTAAGATTGAAAAAAATACTTTTCTTTGAATACTCTGTTTCATCTATTCCATTCCAAATATTTATTTTAATATGTTAATTTTCAAAGAATATACATTGTTTTAACTGAAACCTTTTAAATTTAAATTTCTTCTTCCATAGCTGTGGTATTTTTTGACTAATTGTGATTTCACAGTCCTCAATTATTCTATAACTTCCCGACTAAATTGTTAACACAAGTGTCTAAACAATATCACTATTATTCAATTTAGTGACCCCCCACCTTAACTTCAGTCAAAATTGGATTACAAAACTTATTGGGTACCAAA
Organism: Aphodius granarius; assembly: GCA_963971325.1. NCBI lineage: Eukaryota > Metazoa > Arthropoda > Insecta > Coleoptera > Scarabaeidae > Aphodius > Aphodius granarius. The sequence continues at coordinate 12,686,040 of OZ020226.1, forward strand.
ATTGTAAAATTTTTAAACGGGGGCGTTTATTTTTGGGCTGAGTATAGTTACTATTGACCACAATCAAGTACCGCGAGTGCACTACTGTATAGAAAGTTTTACTTTTCTAGTATGACTGTAAGGCTAATATATTATTCATGTCGTTGTATGGTAGTTTGCTGGTAGCGTCAACATCTGATACAATTAGCGTGTCATTGTTCGAGTTGTCGTAAATAGACTTTCTGTGTTCGGTGAGCGCGCTAGACATATGCTGCCATAACTGTATTCAGTACATAACGCCCGCCTATACATATATTCATATTTTATATTGTATGAAGGATGGCTACCAAGTATATTGACGATATGAATACAAATGAATAACATTGGGGAATAGGAGATATGTCATTCCAAGACGAGAACTATTTTATATACTATTTTAAAGACGTAACTATTTTACTCTGTTACATTTTGCTATCGAATTTCGTCAATTTTACTGCACAGATTTCTGTCCCCTCTATGAAAATATATTTGTGGTTGAAATATAATATAAATTATCATAATATACCTACATACTTGTGTATTATGAATTTTTTCTGCATTAGGCCTATGTAAATGTTCTTCTCGCAAATTAAAAAAAGGACCCATGGCATTAGCTAAATTTGCGGGATACATTTCATAAAAGCTTCCTTTTTTTCCAAGAACTCATAATCCCGTATACCCGCTACGAGAGTTTTTAAATCCCTACGAGTAGTATTTCGTTTCCCGGTAATCCCTTTATGTCGCGTCGAGAAAAGGGGGCCATTAAGTATTAATGTCGCTTTTAAGGGACCGCGAATAATTTCCAGTTTGAAACGGCGCGGAAATTTCATATTCCTCTCCGTCCGTCACGACGTAAGCAAACACAAAAAATCCACCACAGTCAATTTAAAAAATATTCTATATATACCTATATTGTATATTTAAGTAAAAATGCGGTGTCTCTCGTTGAATACAAGTTCTATTTAAAATTTTATTAACCATTTTGACAAAAAAATATCAAGTCTGCATCAGCGTTTGATCAAAAAAGCATTTAACGTTTCATCTTTTTTTTTACTGTTATTCAAATAAAGTATGAAGCGGTTTCCATGTATCATGGGGTTGTGTGTTTTAGTATCGACCGTGGCATGTTTGGTCACCCCATAGCACCGGAAACGCTTGATTGCCCGTCCTCACTAATTGAATTTGTACCCGCTGAATATCGGATGGTCTATGAAATGCGGTTTCTATGTTGCGCCATTTCACCCCATTTCACACCCCTAGCTCACTGGCATAACTGACACGCTACAAAATCCAATATCGAATCGAACCATCCCACCGTTTATTACTTAATTGTTGCCATAAATAATCGAAACTGCATTGCCGGAGTTATTTGCCCATACAACGCGTATTCGATTTATGTCGCCATCTAGTGAGAAATCCAGTAAATGATCCATCGAAATGTAGCGCCATCTCTACGGCTTCGTAAACAACTCCGGTAAGAATCCGGTACGTGACTCCGGGTAGGTAGTTCGCAAGTCTGGACACAGATGGCGCTACATTCTAGACCACTTTTCATCATTATCATCACTCGGGAAAAAATGCCTTGTTTTTCTTAATTAAATTAAATAGCGACTTGTAACAAGCGTGTAACTGTTTACAACAGGCTAATTTTAATAATGGTCTTTGCAAAGCGTGATTAATCATTGTAGCGGTCTGCCATTGTTCTACTCGTTCTTTTTCTTGACTACAGAATGTCGTGCATCAAGTTCGTTTATCAAATTCTCGACACAGAAGGCTGAGTTTTTATTATACGGAAATAACAGTGAATTTCTCGTCTGGTCTCTAACCAACTAAGATGATTTATGCGTGATTTTGCACTGTACCGGAAATTCCGTGGTTGGTGCTGTTATCTTTGCAAGTAGTGTATATATTTCCGGGTCATTATTGCATGATCTACGGAACTTTACATCTTATTCCTGTTTCTTTTTAATAAATAAAAATCCGCGGTGGCACCCTCCTCAGTCTCAAGAATCTCTAAGAAAACGCATGTAACATCTGCCACTTCCGGTTAAGAAATTGTAGCCAAAAACAATCCAATTCATCCCTTGGTAATTCTAAATAAGTATACCAAATTTCAACACGAGCCATTGTACCGTTTGGGCGCTATCGTGTTCACAGACATACACACATACATGCGTACATACATTTTCCAGAAATCTTGGCAATGGATTCAGGGGACCTCAAAACGTGTATTTCCCCTGAAATCTAAAAAAAATCGATTACAATATTTTCCTTCTAGAGTACTAATCGAAAAAAAAAAGGACTAAAACCTTTGAACTGGTTTCATGTGGTGTAAAAAAGAGAGCACACTGAGTGAAGTGAATTGCGTTTATGACAAAGGTAATTATAGAACGTCAGTGGTTGATAATCATATTTTAAGAAACAAAATTAAAATTGATGGTTGATCTCCTAGAGTATGTATGGCCTATTTCTAATAAAAAAAGTAGGTATATCTTATATGAAGAACAAACACAAGCTTTTTAGTAAAGCTTTAGTTTACTTTGTTTTAATATTTTTCTCTATTGTAATTTTATGTATTTATATATTTGGGAACGAAATATATTTATTATTATATCATAAACTCACCTCACTTTAAGTTAATTACAGGAATACAACCAACAAAGGCCAAATACATACATCTTTACTCGCCACAAAATGGAATCTAAATCGCATTAATATCGTTCACTTATACGGCTCCAGTGTTATTAATTTAAATGAAGTCGAAACCGTAAATTTCCGCAATGTCATTCCACAGTAATTTATGAGCTACAACGGCCGTTTTGCTGTTTTATTTTAGGTAGAAAAGCAGCCAGAGCCTCGTGCCGATTCCTCACAGGATGCAAACGAAGAACATCAACATAGAGAGAGCGCCACAAGTTGAACAGAACAACGGACCCGCACAGGCCCCAGAGGTAATCACAACTAGCAGAATTCTTATGTCTTTTAATAGGTCTTAAATTGTGCCTGCAAGGGCATCCAGCAAAAACAAAAATGTGAAACTGTATATAGGGAAGTAAAAGGCATTCTATCAGTTTTATTAACTGATGAGACTGTTTGTGTGAGGTGAAAATATATGCGTACAGAAATAGAAGTAAAACAACAAAATCTAGCAAAACAAGTTTTATTCAAACTTAACACATCTCTAAGTAACAACGCAACAATTTACAAGTTCAATGCCTGTCTTTGGGCATTAAGATGTTCGGCTTTAGCAGCAGCAATCTCAGGAGTATCATCAACAAAAGTCAAAGGACCGTTGCCCAATAACTGAGCGACGGCGCTCAAGAATTGCTCTTTGCTCAAAGGTACTGGTTCGACCTCTGGGACGGTACCATCAGACCTAAGGGCTGGGAGATTGGCTTCGAAGAACTTCTGCAGTTGGACGTGCTCGGAACGAGCCTTGGCCACCTCAGGGAGGTCCTCTACCGGTGTTGGGATGTCAGCGCCTGTTGCTGTGAATCCTTCAGAGCCGCTGACGTAGTTGATGGTGTGAGTCTGTCCATCAGTGTCGACATATCTGAAATAACCTGTGACTGAGCCATCGAGGTTCCTGGTTTCAGTCCTGGAGTATTCTGGGGTTTGAAGGGTGAATTGGTAGCTGCCGTCCGTGGATTGGTCTAGCCTGACTGTAGAGTCCAATGGGGCTGACAGGGCCAAAGTGGCAACGCAAGCTAAGATGATCTGTTGGAAGAGAAATGTACAGTTGATGAAAAGAATTATTGAAAGGCACTGCTGCAAAGAATGGCTGAAAAGAATTGACGACAATAGTTGTTGAAAAACATGAAGGAGAGATATTGGTTCACAAGATTGACTTACCAAGGTGTTCATTGTGTTGTTGACCTGGTGAACTGAATATGGTTTGTCTGACTGATGTGTTATTTATACATATGGACGCGTGCATTGTTAATTTGGTGGTTAATTGCTAGCCAAAACTACTTTCGAAATGATAAGACATATTCCACATACTTTCATTAATGATGATTTTAGGAAATGTGGTTTTAGATGGTTATCATCAAGTAGTACATTGTCGGCCTTCTTCACTGTAATGTTCGTTTTTAGTTTGTCTATTAATTTGTCTTTTAAAAGTCATGTTTCTTTCGAAACCAGCCATGTTTTAAACCCAAATGTCCTTTTTTATATTTATACAGGTGTCTTGAAAAGGTTAGGCCTAAAATAAGATGATTTAACCTAACGTTGGGTTAAATCCAACACCCATGGATTCCTGTGTTATATTAATAGTTATTTATGTACAAGGGCATGTTTACAATAATAATTGTCCTTTGACTTTTCTTATTTCAGTTATTAAACAGAATAGAATAATTTAATACATTTTATTATCAGCTAGCCAAAACCCAACAGGATCTATAAAAACACTTGGAGGTTTGCATTCTGAATGACCAAACCATACAACACAGATGCAATTTTTTATAATGAGTGCATTATTTGAAAGCCTTATGACTTTATTAATCAAATATGCCAGCATACTCTCTCACATAGTAGTACAATATCTCTCAATTATAGACATACTGATTTAAGATACGACCCAACAAACTATAAATTATAACAAAATTAGGAACCCAGAACATAATTCAAACACCACACCAAAAAAATTCTCAAACCTAGTCCATTGTTTGCATCATTCAGGTCAAGTGAAATTCAGACTGTTCTCGAATACAAAACCAAGGGGAGCAATTAACCAAATTATCAAATAATTAATTTCGCCATTGCTACCGAATTAAATTAAATAGCTGCCTAATACTACAAAGTTTCACAATACACGTTTACATAATTTAATAGAATTGAATTCATAAACTGTCTGCTTTATTATTAATTTTCTTCTGTTGTCCCTTTCAGAAAGCATGGGTGATTCGATCCAGGATTTTGGAGAGCGAAGAGGACGCTCCTCCAGTTCCGCCAAGGGGCCCCGTAATCTTTGCACCGGTACCGATATTCCCGAAACCGCAGGGTACGTATTTTATACCACTATTATGTGTGTGTGTAAGTTATGTATAGTTGAAAACAAATTACTAAAACTCGTACGGTTATAGCATAATTAGTAATAGCGCTAATATAATCCAATTAGGAATGTTTATTGCATACGCTTGACTAGTTTACAAAACAACAAGACGGCGGTTTTCTGCACTATCGTTTAAGAGATTCAGCACCAAAGGAAGTAGCAATTTACTACCAACATATTTCTACAGTGGTTATTTTTCTCATATTATATTTGACTATTACGTTATGACAAACTTTAAAATGGATTACCAAACATGTATTTTTATCAAGTGAAAGTCGAACCGTGAACAATATAAATTGATTCTTATCCATTATTCATGTTTCTGACCAGCATTAAACAGGACCACAGTAGATTTGTCAATTATGTGAATACAAACGACTCACTACAAAGAGTAATGAGAAAATAACTTTACTCTTTTGGTCAATAACAAAACCGTACTGTTTCTTATTTTACATTCATATACAGCCACTTCCTCTCCTCGTAATTAGAAGAGTTGTAATTAAAGCTAAGATTAATGATCCAATCTAGACGTTTTGTTCAGGTATTCACATGTGAGATTACATTCAGGTAATTACTATTATTAATTCAGCCACTATGGGGTAGGAATTTATTAGTTTTTATATAATTGTTTTATTTTAAAGTAGAGGTCTACCACCTGATATAAGGGATATTATTTCAATTCATGAGAAAAGTAGATCTTGTTTTAACATAGTGTTTTCGCTAATACATTTCAGAGATATGTGGGAAGGGCGGAAGGTTGTTTTCTAGTAACGAATTTGCGTTTTTTTTTTGCAAAAATCACAACACAACATAGAACGATAACATTCCCCAAATGCAGAAAATTATTCATTATTTTGTCTTTAAATGTGTTGATGCTTGAAAAAATATCCAAAAATGTTGTTCTAATCTTATCTAGTGACATCAGCGCCTATCTAGCGACACCAGAAGGTATTAATCAAGGGTAGACTTCAACGTTAAGGAAAAAGTTATATGTACCTTCGTGTATATTCAAATCACGTACAACACAAGGAATTCCTATCTTAGGTACATTTTAGGGATACCAAATTAAGTTATTCAAGCAAGCGTCTCGTTAAAATTGTGAAGACTACACGAAAACCAGAAAAAAAAACACACCGATGAATAATTGAATCCACATACTTCGATCGCCGAGTATTCCCATAAATCGACAGTTTTTACAGAGCGATGATCTCCGTTTTTGTCGGAAATTCTTGTAAATTCAAGGTGCGTCTATACTAACCACGTTCTCACGTGATTTACCCTAACTTTCAGCTTCTACCACTTGTCTAGGATAAGTGTTAGGAAAAGTATGAAAACACTAAAAGATTTCTTTGAATATATTTAACGAGACTGCATTCTAATACGAAATGGGATATGTCTGTTGTAGTTGTAGTGTAAACGCAGCTTGAATCGTGAGAGTTCTTATTCGTTTTTGGATTTCTGCCGTGTTCTTAGGTTCGATTACGTTGGAATCCCCAGGGCGACGCTTGACCTTCTAGCTGTGTATATTCTTGTAATGTGAAAGAAGTCTTGCGCGAGCGGTAAAAAAAAACAATACAAAAGTGGCGGTCTTGCGTAGGATATTCTGCGTGCGTTTCGCAATAGAATTAAACTCGTTTTTATCGTTCACTTACCTCTTCTTTCCCATTTTAGTGTTTAGGCTGTTTGTTTGTCAAAAGGAGAAAAATTAATTAAAATATATAAATATTTTTTTATTCATTTGAACACAATTCAATTAGGAAGAGACTACAACGAGAGGGCAGAACACGAGCCCGCCAACTCTCTAAACACCACGGTTATTAAAACAAAATTAACGCATGGTATAGAAGTTGGATGATTTTCAAGGAAATAAAAAAATCAAAACAGCGAAATCTCGATAATTTCATGATTATTCGAATAAATGATATTAAAAGGAGAAGAAAGTCGTTAATTTATATAAAAATTTGGATTTGGATCAAGGTTTGGATAAGTAGTTCATCTTCAGCCAGAAAAATAAGAAGATTTCAAGGGTCACCCAGAACATAAGTATTTTATACGAAGTGTGATCAAAAAGTTCAGGGACTAGTACTACAAAAATCGAACAGAACGCAGCACGTGCATCCCTTTACAGCCGCAGCTACCAGTGATCTTGATGAGTCGGTGCAAGGGATTTCGTCATTCTGCATAGAACGGTGTCTGAGTTATACTATTTTAGTGTAAATTTTGTGGAATTTACTATAAAAAGGAAGATTACTTTTAAAGTAATATGGTGTATAGTGTATAGTGTCTTTTGCAAAACCCTTGAGTTTGTTAGTACCTGTACTAGAATCTCGTTTATTTATATCAAAATAAAACAAAATTTCGACATTGTTTTGAATAGAGCGAATTAAAGAGGATAATAAGAGATTTCAACAATCGCGTAGTCAACAAACCCGCGCAACCTTAATACAACACAACCTCACTATTCAGAAAAACCTTACTTTCGCTTAGGTATCATAAACCTATGATTTATGACCAATTTAAAACATCGTCTTAAGCGTTTTACGTCATAGTGACCAGCGCGAAAAGGAAAGCAACGCCATCAATCGATGGCAGCGACACCTAACGACGGTAAGTCGCCTCTCAACTAAAACATAACAATGAAACGCCAAAGGAACACCCACAATACAAAATGCCGACTCTTAGAACCGACGCAACAACAAAAAACGCAGTCACCACACGTGATGGAGTTTAAATAGCGTCGCGTCGGTCCGGAGGAATTCCGGACGACCGGAGTCGGGATTAACCGAACTCGCACGAGTTAGATAGACGCAACTTTGCGCTTCTAAACTCTCTTGGTGCTGGTATAATTCCAACCTGTTTCTTCGAGCCAGGTGCAACGGACCATCGCAGGGAAGAAGTTGAGACTTGAGACGGTTTAAAAAGACGTGGTGGTGAATTTGGTGCGTGTTAACTGTTCTTGGGGGACCGGAAGTGCCTTTTGTTCGGTTTTCGAGTGACTGTTTTGGTGTCTCTTGTCTTTCTTCCGATAGAGAGAAGGAAGCTGGACCGTACCTTGACAGAAAACACCGGTAATATAAAATTTTATTAACTCGATTAACAATACTTAGTATGTTAGTTCATAATCAAATGATGAAGTGTTTATTTACATTTTATATTCCCCTTATAATTGGTGACCATGGTGATCAAGGCTGGTTTTTGTTTGGAATGTTGATCATTGAATTACATAGCTTGGCGGCTAAGCTCTTGTAAAAAGCTTTCTGGTAACGTATAGTTTTTTTCTGCCGTACTTTGTCGTCGTGATTTATTTTTATAGTGTGCGCCATAATAGTCGACATACCATCATTTCTTGTGCTTTTTATCGCAAGCAATTAATTCAGCTGCAAAAAAAAAACCATTGCCGATCCCTACAGCATAATAATAGACCAGAAAAATGTCTACAGTGTCTATATGATGCCTGAACGCGATATTTATTTAGCAATATCATATACTTAGGTATAATTTGATCATATTTAAATAAGTTAATTCCTAATTAAGGACACGTTTGCCTAAGAATTTACATAGAAGCTTTAAAAGTAATGCTGCTATCTAAATGTTAGGCCATCTAAAAGCCTTTTAGATTAAATTTATTGCGGCAGTAGCAATTAAATGTATATGTATTTCATGTAAATTGCCAATATGACTATGTCATAATTTCAACAAATCTTCGATAACAGGATCTTTGGAATGAATCGTTATCTTTTATATATGTTTTATATTTATGCTGCTGCGTGCACTACAGTACCAACCGCATTTCATTTATAGAATAACTGTTAATCGGTTTCTTAAGGGCATTTGAACCTATAACGCTCAAAAGCAGTGCATTTTCCATCCTAGATTTCTCGATAACTGGTTGTCCTAACAATTTGAAATGTTGATATATAATAGATAGAAATGTGATCTGGGTGCTAATGTTCTTATAAAAAATCTTACTTTGAATGAATCCGCAGCAAATAAACTGTTAAAGGTTCCTATTTTGTGGTGTATCATACTCGAAAATACAAGAAAATTGTGATAAAAAACGTGGAATATGGAAAGAAAGACATTCTTTGTTACAAATAGTGTTGTAAAGACCTGCCGTTACCAATGCCATTCTTAAATCTGTGGTGGCCCTTACCCTACTTTACGACTGCACAATGAAGTGTCTGAACACTTTAGCAATTATTCAATTTTGTGAAGACCCTACCTAACACTACCTAACATAATGACATCTGTCATACTGACATCTAATATCATATCATGTCAGTGTGACGCGATCTGGCGTAAGTAGATGCTTTAAAAAAATCCACTTGCGAAAAGGTTTTGTTCTAATCTTATCTAGTGACACCAGCGCCTAACTAGCGTTACGAGAAGGCATTAATATATGGTATACTTGAACGTTAAACCAACACTATTCAACAACTTATACAAGAGAAAATAAATAGCTGAAGACAGGTACCTACCTAATGATTACCATCATACGATCGGCAAGTACCTTCAAATTAATAAATCAGGCATACATTGGAAAAGTTTAGCCCAGCGCATACAAGATTTATGTTATTGCTGTAAACGCTAATAACACCCAACAAATTGTTTTCTTTAGTGCACAGATGGTAACGTCCATAAACAACAATTATACTTTCGAAGGATTCGTAATTATACAGAGTGTCCTGCTTTGCGAATATTTGCCGGCTTTGATTGCAGTTCAGTGAGATTAAGCAGGTTCGGTGACTTATTTCGGGTATTTAAATTACATAATTGCAACTAAATGACTCAATTATCGTGATACCGGCAATTTTAATTACATTCATGTAATTAAAAGGAATCCGTAATTCTATAGACAACAAACCGTCACTTCTAAGAATTTTGATTAGCCTCAACGGATGTACATAATTAAATTATGAATTAAACATTATTCAATTTGAATTTACGAGGAAACCATCTCTCGTCGGCAAAGATTTGCTCCTAAAAGCAATTGTCAATCTCCGCTCGACTGTAGAAAAAAAAAATCTTATCGACTTTCTTTTTTTGTGTCCACAAGCGATTGTTGTCTCGGCGGGAAAAAAGAAAGCGCAAAATCGTATAAAATTTTAATGCGCTTTTCATTTTTGCTGTATGTGAGACAGTTGTGGCTTGATCGAGAGCGCAATTTTATAGCAAATATCTGGGGTGGCCCTCACCCAACTTTCCGACTACAATGTTGACATTTAAACGTATGTCCGTAAGATAATAATACTACTATTAGATCATAACACAAGGCACCTTTCGATACAAATAACCATAATATTATACTGTCACGTATCTGTATTTTTCTGCGAGATGTTTATTTATTCTTCGATCGCGAGCCGAAAACATGTGGCTGCATAAATGCTGACACATACAGTGAGCCATCCATGAGCCCTTCATCACGACACAAACCGAAGGCGCCCGATAGGTATAAACTCTTATAGTGCCTACACCGCTCATCCCATTGATCTGTAAATTTGTATACATATTTAATGTCACTGCAGAATGAGGTGATGTCAGTTTGGTCCAAATCGGATGAATCACTAAGAAAATGTATTTGACAACTGCCACTTCCGGTTGTCAGATTGTCACCAAAAACACTCCAGTTCGTCCCCTGGTGATTCTAAATATGTATGCCAAATTTCAGCTCGAACCGTTGTTCCGTTTGGGCGCTATCGTGTTCACGGACATACGTACACCGTACACACATACACACATACACACATACACACATACACACGTACACACATACATTTTCCAGAAATCATTGCAATCGGTTCAGGGGACCCCAAAACACGTATTTCCGCTAAAATCTCAAATTTTTTTTTTCCGTCGATTACAATACTTTCCTTCTAGGAGTCGGAAAGTAAAAAGCATGATTTGTAAGCAGTATTAACCCACTTTGCTTTCGGCTCAGCTATACGTACGCACTTTTCCCGCTGTTTTTGTCGCTGGCTTGAATGTCAGCGATTTGCGTCGTGTTCATTTTGAAATATTACGTGGGATTATTGTTTCTATTGTAAATATTTTATGACTCTAATTATGTATGTATGTTTTCATAGTTGTAGGTGGATGATTGATTACATAATGTAGTTGTTTATAATAGGTCTTTGGAATGTTGAATTTTGAACCAAATTTTGGTACCTAATATGGGTCATTGTACTTTCAAGGTCCCGACAATTGTATGACTGTCCTAAACTTGACACCTGAAAAAGTTATTCAATATCTTTGCATGGAATAAGACCTAATGTCAGATGACATTAGGTCATCATGCATACATACATACATACATACATACAAACATACATACATACATACATACATACATACATACATACATACATACATACATACATACATACATACATACATACATACATACATACATACATGCATACATACATACATTTTCCAGAAATCATCGCAATCGATTCAGGGGACCCCAAAACGCGTATTTCCGCTAAAATCCCGATTTTTTTCCGTCGATTACAATACTTTCCTTCTAGGGTAGGCTAGTCGGAAAGTAAAAAAGTGGGATGGACAGAAAACCAGGTGGGGCGCCGACATAAAAGCCTTGGTAGGACCTTTATGAAAAACAGAAGCTTTATACTGTAGATTAAAGAAAAGGCATTCTTTGGAGGAGGCCTATGCCCAGAAGGGCTCTCACCAACTTCAACGAAGAAGAAATTGAATAAATTTAATCAGTGAAATGTAATTATTTGTTTTTGGGCTTTTCTAACGTGTTACTTAAGTTAAATTCCCACCGAAAACTCTACTGTAGGTAGTGGCACTTGCATGCGACACCTGTTGTCCCACCTCACCTGGTATATACCAGACGTTGCGTCCTTGTTTTGGGGGGAAATACGGTCGACTGATGTCAGAAGAAAGCACGGTTCTTGAGGGTTGGTGCGGCCATTTCGAGTCTGTCGACTGTGACGTATAAAACTGTTACCCATGACGACAATTTGAAAGTAAAATACGTTTATAATATGGTGAATGTAGGTGCGTTATTGTTATGTGTCGGACGTCAGTTGTTTTGGTGATATCGCTAAGGGTGGTTTATGGACTTTTTTAGTTTAGTTCGGTGGTTGCTTTGTAGCCGTGATGATCTTTCAAACGCCGAAGACATCTAGAAAACAATTATTTCGTAAGTTACCTTTATTGTCATTGGTTCAAATATAAACTTTCTTCTTGTGCAATTTTAGTACTGCGACAATAAGTGGCGCAGTTTCGTTCATTTATCCCTAAGTGATGTTATGAAAGTATGAAAACACTAGCCTGCACTTTCAACATAAAATATAGGTTATTATAAGATAATATGGGTTAAAAATTAACTACAAACAGTCTTATAATAAACAAAAAAGTTATTACTAGTAACCATAGCAATTAATCCTGAAATTGTAAGTAAGGCTGCCTACACAGTGAAGACTAGAGTTTACAACAAGGTATCACTGATATGGATACCAGAGCACTCAAGGATCAAAGGAAATGAACAAGCCTACAGCCTAGCTCGAGAAGGCGGAATTGCTAAAAGCCATATAGTGAAAAGGTTGAAGTTTTAGTTTTCTTCAATATACTCTTTTGAAGAAACCGGGTCAGTTTTCGTCGTATTTTTAACGTTCTCCCGTAGTTTAACGAAAGACATATCTTCAACAATGGATCATTACTCCTACCGTGTACGTATATACGTACTTAAGATACGTCGGAATTAGCATCCTTAGGAACCGTAATAAACAATGGCTAACCGCGCTCTTGGCGTTTCCTCCGCACCGTACTTCCCGCTTTTCTATGTTAATTCAAATAGCCCCCTCTACCGGCCGCGGTTCCGCGCGTGATTTCTACGCCTTGCCGCACAAACGCAACAATAAAACACAACCACAACTCTTGTGGTTTAGTTCAAATTTTTCCGCATTCGCGATTGCTGCTGAGCCTTTTTTTTTCTGATACTTTGGTATTTTTTGTTTGTGTTGATTTTGCGGTTATCTGTGATGATTTATGTTGGTGGGTCTGTTGACGAGTGAACGAATTGACGTGGATCATGACGTCGTGTGATGGCAACTGGTCGCACCGTGCGCCAAGTGAAGCATGGCGAAAAGCTGAGGCGATCGCAGAATTCTTTGACACCGTTTACCACTCCTGGACAGTTCATCGGAAATGTTAGAAAGAGCTCAAGTTCACCACACGGTAAATAGTCTACTGATTTTGATCTAAAATATTGATGAGAAATAGGTACCTAAAAATGAACAATGAATATGGTCCTGAATTATGGTCAGGGTCCTGAATTATGGTCAAGGTCCTGAACTATGTCGAAACTTGGATATAAATAAATAGGCCTTAACAATGTTCCTTTCGTAAATTACCAATATCACTCTCCACCATATGCAACCATAAAATTTATTACCCGTAATAATTGATGCATTACCATCAAGGCATTGTTTCGTATTGTAATGACCATCATTTTTAGCTGTACCAATGGGCGTTTCGCATACATTTTCGACTTTTGTCGCGCCTACATTTACACAATACCGTAACGAAACATAAATGAGATTCTGCATATCCTTGAAAGTTCAATTTATAAGTACTCCTTTAAACCTATAAAATGGTTATTATCAGATCGTACAATGTCAAGCATAATTTTAAAATATACAGGATTATATATAATATATACAGGATATTATTCTTGTTTACACGGCTTTCTCAAAAACCTACAACTGCATAATGATATATTTTTTAAATTGCATGATATATCTTTTTCTTATCATTTGAGTGCCTGTTATGGATGCCTACACACCCCCAAAATATTTTTGAAATCTGTTGATAGAAGTGATAGAAACGCAAGAAAATTAAAGCCAAAAAAAATGCCTTTGCATCACCAGATTAAAAAATTAATGTACTCATTAAGTAAGGTTTAGTGGTCACTTTGACCAAGTTCCATTGATCCATATTATACAGGGTGATGAATATCTAGTGCCAAATTTGTCAAACTAAGTTGGAACCTAAAAAAGCAAACATGGTAAAGTTGTAATTCGAACGTTTTTTTTTTATTGTGCATCGATTACCATAAAAATATGTAGGGGTTCCCATTTAAAATAAGCAAAATAACTTGCTTTAAAATTTGGCTACTTTGACACTAGATAATTACTAATCACCCTGTATAATTTGGAGCATCAGAACTCGATCAAAGAGACCATATTTTTAAGCTTCTATCAACCAATCAATTTCAATACATTTTAGGGATAGGCATCCATAAAAGGTACCCAAATGTGTAAAAAAGATATAACATGCAGTTTAAAAAAATATATTATCGCCATGATGACGTGCTGATTGCCATAAAAGCGTGCAACGCCATGTTGCACGCTTTTGGGACAGCCTGAATAATGAAAAATAATTTCCTGAAATGCACTTTGATATATAAGGTTACCGGCAAAATATTAAACGCTTAACTTAATCAATAACTGAGCTACAGAAGACAGGAGGTGAGCTGCAACGCTCTCTCTATATATAAATCAATTACTTACAACTTTTCTTAAAATGTTGGTACTTGTATTAGACATCTTTCTAATTACTGTTTTTTTTTTTATCGTTATTTTCTTTTTCAGCTGAGGTGGAAGGTTATGGGCCATACAAGCCTGTGCCACCTCCAAAACCGCTTCCACAACAACCCCCAGCCTGCTTCACGCCGCCCCCTTACAGGATGCCACCGTATCCTTTGTACAACGAGCCAAATATTCCTGGAGCCGCCGGTCTGGATGCACCTGTTGCCACATCATCACCTGCCACACCACAAAACCTGCAGACCCACTCCAGCAAATTCCCAGTAAGTGTTACTATTATTATCATTATTTTGTATAAGCGAGAAAGTATTCTTTAAAATCATTATGATTAAATTAAAGTAAGATCGCATCAAGGTAACTCAATCCTTTGGCAACGGTGATTAGATGAAGCAAGAAAGGTATTTCGTTGTTGAACTGGGAAGAGACCGAACGAAGCGTGGAATTGTAAGGTGGTAGGAGAGGAGGAAAAAAAACGCGAAGTCGTTAATTTATATGAGGTAACGAAGTATTTAGAAATCAGCAAGGAACTGATTAACGCCCATAGATCCCAATCTGACCGTCGGGTCGTAGTCGTAGTGCATGGTTTCCCATCCAAGACCACGACTCGCTTCGCGTACCAAGAAATTTACGCACAGTCGGGCGAAGAGGAAAAAGTCGAGAAAAAAAAATTTTATGATGGTTTTATAAGATTTTTGTTTTGTTTCGGCCTTGGATTATGACCTTGCCATTTTCATATATTGAAGTTGTGCTCGTTTATTTTTTTTGCATGTACACAGAAAGAAATATTGTAGATAAATGATCTAACTTATAGATAATACCTATATCTCGAATTCGTAGTTAAAAATTAGCAAACAATTGAAATTAGCTGAATCTCAAACGGGAAATAGCTATAAACAGACATAACAATAGTCATTTTAATGTAACTTATTTTATATTTTATCAAAGACAAATTGGTCGGGGGACAACCGCTTCTGGTTGTCAGATTATGTCCACAAACAATCAAGTTTGTCCCCTGGTAATTCTAAATATGTATAGCAAATTTCAACCCGATCTGTTGTGCCGTTTGGACGCTATCGTCTTCACATACATACACAGAGACATTTTCCAGTAATCATCCATCAATCTCAAGATATTATTTGCTTTTTTTGTCCACTTTCTAGTTTTAGCATAATTAAGTAATGTTTTGTGAAGTTTTATTCTTTCAAGAACAGAAGAACGCTGAATTCTACCATCCTCCCGCTTGAAAACCAGTCGCGAATAGCCGGCGAATGATTAGAATTTGAATGCGCACGTAACAGGTGGAAGAAAAATAAAATTTTATTGCTAGAGAACCGGTATGCACGTATCGGAGACATTGTGTTGGTAAACTTCTTCTGTTTCTTCCAGGCTATCGGGGTAGCAGAGGTTTATTTAAGCACGAGGAATCCAACTCGTTTTTCCTCACTTGCCAATTCAACCATTTATGTATTTCTCTATTTCATTAGGACTAGGTATTAATAATCTAGCATTACTACTACTAGCATTACTAAAAGTTTCTTATTTCGTCCATAGACATCAAGCATTATTTTCTCACAATATGTCCAAATGACATAATTGTGTCCAATTTGAACGCGTGAGATAGCAAAGCTTTGAATCCTGGATAGTTGTCGGACAGAACAAAAGGCGGTCGATTTTTCTTTTTGAAAGGATAAGTACCGCTAAGTAGAGTAGAGTCGCGTTGGGAACATATCTGATACTGTCATTCGTGACTCGGTTTTACCGTGTTACTGTCTCGACATAATTAGGTGGGAGTATAAGGAAGCTGTCCATATGGACTGCCAATTAGAAAATGTCTACTTCCTTACCAGCCTGAATCTCATAGGTTCATAGAACCGACAACCGCTTATATGTTCAATTCAAAATTTTGATGTTTATACCTAAACACTAAAACCACAGTCGTAACTCGTATATTCAACAACATAATATATTCAAAAGCACTAAAAAGTAACGATTACAAAATAATTACACATAATTCTTGTAAACGATGCGTCGTATGTAAAACGTAACGAAGCCAAATAAGCTGTTCTTTGCTATAGAGTCGACCAGTTCGTATTTTAATGAAGTCACCCGAGCCGTGTTTTTGCTTGTAATTAAAGTTCCCAGTTTCATCTTATACCGACCTGAGAAACACATAAACTTGCCTATTACGTCCTCTCTTTATTTGCATATAAATTCAGACCGCTTTTATTCTTTTATTTTATTATTTTTCTTTTAAATTAATCAAACCCACAGATCTATCACTAAAGATATCGCTAAAATCTTATCATCGCAATTGAAGAACATTGGTAAATTCGTTTAAAAGTTAGGAAAGATCAAAGTGTTTACTTGCGTTAGGAGGCTGACGTTTATTTTTAATGATTTACTCAACGGCTCGCCGTAAGACCATAAAAGCGAATAGGTTTAATTCCAGCTTTCCTGTTCCACGGTTTCGCTCCTTTTTCAATCTTTCCGATCATACAGACTAACTTAATTACGGACAATCCATGTGCGTCGGTTTTTAGCCAATTTAATATAAAAAACTACATGTTCACATATGAACTTCATTATTTTCTTGGTAATTACCCATATGATGCCAAATAAGGTAACATTTGTTATTGCCTTTGTTATTTTCTTATTACTATATCGTGTGTACACATATCGTATTTATGTGGTTACATGTACTTCTTTATTTATTGCTACAACGACAACATGAAAATGTCTTTAATAAATTGCTCTGTATGTGTATTGTACATATCCTGGCGTCTGCGGTACGTCGGTCGCAGAGACGCCGGTTTGGCCGTCGCTATTTCTTGGTAAAAGTAATTGTATGTGTGTGTTAACGAACTCGTAAAGATTGACCGGCCCTCGCGTCTATTTCTTTCTTGGACGAATGAAGCGAGCAAGCCGGTCTTTAACCGGTGGTATACAAAGCTTAGGTTACTACGATCAGCGGATGGGAGGGCCTTCACCTCCCATTGTTACCTTGATCTAATACTAGAGACACAGAATCGTAATTTCAAATAATTCATACTGTGCTTGAAGAATATATTAATAGAGGTCGATTAATGTTAGGTATTGTTTATTCTTTATTTTTATTACAGATAGAACGTGAGGTGATCTTATCAAGTGCTGACAAGAACTCAAAAATCCCGATACTCCACGACTACATGAAGAAATCAAAAGGTGCAATAGCACCGGATGTTCCCCCTAAACAAATGCAAGCTTGGAGTCAAGGATCTCAACAACAAAACCAAGTTTTAAGTCCCGATCAGGTATGTGTCATTTATCATTCGTGGAAAAAGTTGAATTCAATAAACGTTAGGTTTCGACCGATAAATAATTCGTTGTTTGCAAGCTCGTCCAATAAAATGCGAGAAAATATTGCCCAGCGATAACACAGTACGGGAATGACGACTGGATACAGTGAGTACCATTGCGTCGAGATTGTATCTCTGTCGGGAATTTGTCGTGTTCTTGCTTGCACTACAGACTTACGATGCTGTGTGTACCAGTTGTACACGCCATTGTTCCATAGGGTATGCGTATGGACAACTGACGTTGGATTTATGTCCAAACTTGCCTATAATTTAGTACATCCTATGCTATTGTCTATTTCCTACAATTATTTTTTTTTTAAACAGGAGGAATGTGTGCACTTCTAAATTAGCAATCAAAACTAGTATACTTTCTATAGCATCTGCTCAATTTGAACAACAATGTCATATGCACCTCTTTGGGATAGAAATAACGGACAACGATGTCTAATCAATTACCAGTGTGTGTGCAAATGTGCCAAACTAATTGCTTTTATTCAAAGTACAAGCGCCTGCAATCGCACCAGCATTTGTCTAAGCGAGCTACCGCTTTGCTATTTATTATGGCTTTGATGATTCTAGTGTTTTTTCTGGTGCTTCAAGTGCACCAATGGTCTGTTTAGTTAAGACCGTTAGTTCTCAAGTGCTGTGGCCGGTGTATAGCCATGAGGCAGGCGTGCGGCAATTTGTATTCTGTGTCGTTTTGTGACGATCGCGTGTTCAAAATGAAGCAGGATGGATGAATTGGTCGCTTCTTAGAAGCGTGGAAAGTGGAGGCATCCAAGGCCGACGGTTATTTAGTCATTTAGTTCGTCTGTTTTTACCGTTTTCGTTAATGATAATGAAGAAAGATATTTTGGGGGAGTCTGTGTTTCGAGAGGACAAAATGAATTGACCAAAAATTGATCCATTCATTCCCTCCAACTATTGTCTCGCTACTCAACTCATTGGCATGCGGTACAACTTCACACCAACCCAACCATCTACCGTGCATGCTAAAACAGTTTTATAACACCCGTCCAGACAATTATTGAGCTTGTCTTGCACCTAAACCCACACACAATAGCGTAATTGTGAGACTCTGCTCACCAGAAAGATATTATCGTTTGGGAATTGTTGGTATTCACCATACTGGCACGTCACTCTTCGGAATATGTACAAGAAGCAACAGCCTTTCAGTCGGCTGTGTGATGTCTTCAGTTCACGTTACTTAACACTAGTCTTGCTAATATGGTCGAGTTTGCACTCAATAACGAAGTTGTAAGTGTCCGATAGTTAAGCTTTCATAAGTTTAATTCGCTGTTTTTTTTTTTTTTTTTTGTTTAGAATCACTCTGGTCATGTCCAAACGAATCAACAACACAATCAGGATCAGGGAAACGCTTTATATAGGGCGTCCTATCATTCTGGTACCGAATACTACAACGGGCAGAATATGGTATCCACTGGGGCTGTACCACGTTCATCATGGCACGAGAACAAACAGCAGCAACAGCAACAACAACGAGGATACACAGACGACTTCAACCAGCAACAGACAACAGTTCAAATAGAAAGCGCCTCAAAAGATTCTCCTAAACAAAACGGGAAGGGTATGACGAAGACCTACCACACCATCAAGGATATGATCTCGAGCAAGTTTAAGAGTGTTAAAGATAGTGAAGAGAAAATTGAGGAAGGTTTAAACAATGTAACGGAAGAGATTAAGAAATCCCGCTTGGCCGACGAAGATAGCAAGAAAACAGCTGGTGAGCAGGGTATCTACGGAAAACCTAGGACTGATGGAAGTGGTATGACTATCCAGCAACACCAGTACAATCAGCATATTATGCAGCAACACATCTTAGCCCAGCAGGCGATACAAACCCAGCAGTACCAGCAGTACAAGAACCAACAGAATATGTATATGGTTCAAGCTAGGTCCCAGGAGATGTTAGCCGCAAGACCAGAAGATTTCTATCAGAGTCCGTACAATTCGCAGCGGTTCCGGCAAACACAGCAAAACCAGCAAGGCTATATCACAATGCATCAACCTTTGCTCAAAGAGCGATGCGTCGATGATAGACGTGCAGCGCCAGAACAAAGGAGTGCCCAGCAGTTAGAGCGAGAGAAACAGAAGAGTTTGGAGACTAGACGAGCAGCTTCCCATCCACAACTGGCATATGATGAGGAAAACCAAGAGATCCCAGATAACAAGCCACAACCGCAAGCTGGGCAGGAGAAAATGAGGAGGGGATCATTGGATATGTTGCACCACCACGACAGCGACGATGGTGGGTTCTTGAAGAGGGAACGAACTGTTGAAGGTGGTAATGAAATCAGCAATCAGAATGGGGAATCTGATGAAGTGAAACCGCCCTTGAGTGGGACACCACGTAAAAGACTTGAGGGTGAAATTGGGAAAATTGAGGGCGTGTATAACGTGGGCCAAAGAGGGAAAACCGAGTCTGAGGATGTTAGAAATTCAAGGAAGCAAAACGCTGGTTCCGGGGCTAGTTCTGATTACGATAAACCCGGGCAGTCTTCTTCCAATGTTGACTCAGGGCGTGGTAGCGCTGCTTACAGTAGTGGAAGACGACCTGGTGGTATCGACACGAGTAATGAGTCTTCCGAGCCTACGCATGGGATCGGTTATAGAGATGTCCATCAAAACCATGACTCTGAGTGGGTTGATATCGTTGAGAGTGAACTTAGACATATTCTGGAGCCGAAACTACACGAGCTGTCACTCCATGGTAACCCGGGCATTGCAGGGTCTACTATGAGTGATAGCATATCTTCTATAACTCCGCCGCTTCCTCCGTTGTCACCTGGTGGGGGTGAATCATCGCCTAATATTACACCGAGGAATTCCACTAGATACAAGCATAGCAGGTATGATGGTTCACGTTCTCATTTTACAAATTAAATAAACAAATTCCTCTTTCAGTTTACCTTATGGGAGTAAACCAGACTATGACAACTATAAGACAAAAATGCACCAAAACCCCACAAACAGATGGCACCAACCAAGCGTTCAAAAGCACAGATTAGGAAAGAAGGTGGACCACTCGGTCCTTCTAAGAAGTAAACAAAGTAAGTGGACCAAAAAATTAACCATCAATATCAAAAACAACAATCAATCAAAAAGAAACTTATACATTCTTTCTTCCTACATAGTTTTTGGTTTGGACACAGCGGATATGACATCGACAACCACAAGATCTCTAGACCTAGAATCAATGCTCGATGGCCAATCGGATTCAGACGGTGACCTGAGCACTACCGACGCGAGAGCCATCAGGAAGCAACTCGAAGGCCTAGAGAGCATGTATTCAGAAGTCCTGAAACTTCTAGGTGTCAAGAAACAAACAGGACGATACCAGCCTTCCGATCCAAAATTCTGCAAACGAAGATACGGAAGCATGTCTTCGTTACCTTCGAGCTCAGTGAGCAGTAGGCCGATCAGGGATAAGAGGCGAGCGACTGAAGACAGGAAGAAAGTGAGAGATATGCGAGGCATCAATAAGAGATTCCAAAGGCTGGAGTCACACGTTGTGACCTTGGCCAGATCGGTCGCTCATCTATCGTCTGAGATGAGGACCCAGCATCTTATGATACAGGAGATGGAGAATATCAGGGGAGAAATAGCGGCGCTGAGGACGCAGACGAATATGCTGAACGTTAGGTCGCAGTCTAGTAGCAGGCCTGTGAATAGCTCGAAGGATTTGCCGAGTTTGGCGAATCCAACGCGAGTGAAGAAGCTGACAAAGTTTTTTGGCGATGAGCCGCCATTGCTAAGGTTGTTTCTGAGGAAGTTAGGTTATGAGGTAGGTCGATTTCTTTCCAGGAAATAACATAATATTTAAAATGTTTTTTTTTGGTAGAAATATGCGAATGTCTTTGAGAATGAAAGAATTGGGATGGTGGAATTACCTTATCTGACTGAGGAGCGTCTACAGAAGATGGGTGTGCCTCTAGGACCTCGCTTGAGGATAATGCAGGAGGCACAGATATCCGTGTGCAAGGATAACACCCTGTGTATAGTTTGATCGTCGGATGTACATACCTAAAATGGCGGCTCTGTAATTTATCGTAATTATTATGTTGATAGCTTTATTTAGAATATATAGCGGATGTAAATTTTAAGATTTTTTTTTCTGATGTTGTATGGTAATCTTTCGAGATGTAATTTATTTAATTATTATTATTGCCAATGGTACCAAAGATGACATATTTTTATTTTAGTGGACGGAATTGTGTACTACTCAGTATATGAATATGTAACGTTGGGATCACTGTTATTTAATTGTATCAATATACGTAATTTTATATGTTCTGAGTGTGTGAATCATATCATGCCTTTTTGTGCCACTTACTACCACTTCGTGTTGCTTGCTTTAAAATTTTGCAGAGTGGCATGTAATGAAGGTAAGTATGTAACATATTATGAAACCTAGTAGCATCCTATATGATGAGCAACGTGTGAAATCATATCATATCTTTTTGTGTCATTTGCTTCCACTTCGTGTTATTCGCATTGAAATTTTGTAGAGTGGTACGTGATGAAGGTAACACCTTATGAAATCTTACAAACATCTATGAAAAATTAAGACTGATTAAAGACAAAGAACTTGATTTATTCATTTATTTATTGAATACAGTCGGTTTCCATAGTTTTATGAACGATAATTCTGAAGTATAATCTGACATCTGTCCGAATAGGTTATGTTTACCAATTTCGGTTGTAGGTCAATCAGTTTTTTGTTGCGCATTTATATTTCTTTATTTTATGTTTACATCAAGATTTTTCTTCTCGGCAAACTCAACGGGATGCTTACTCTCAACAAAGCGTTCTGTTGCAAATTACGAACTGGTGCGTTTGTAATAGCAGCATATTACTCTGTAAGTTTTTCCTTTATAATTTCTTACCATTTTTAAGAGAAATATATTAGCTTATTTCATCGTTGGTTTATTTGTTGCAGCTTATGTCAATTATTGGGGTGTTATTTGTCTTAATCCAAACATGCTTGAAACTCATAGAGCCACTAGAATACAGAGGAAAACCATATGATTTGCCTTCTTGCGTGCTGGTACCATATTTCCTGTCGACAATGGCCGTGGATGTTGTTTTATTATACGGTGTAAAAACGGTAACAGTCGCACATATCAATTTGTTATATTTTACCTAAATTTTTACTTTGCAATAAACTAGAAAAAGCGAAAACTTATGTTACCATGGCTCATATTCAATGGAATATTTCTGATCAGCTATCTCTACGTAATATTTGCTTATGTCGTCAGTTCACCCGCGATATTGGTAAGTCTTCTCATTGTACGTAAGTATTTGTTGTGGAAATATCTGAGAGACATATACAAGATGTTGCTTTTAGTACCGGCGAGTGTGATGTACCAAGTTATATTCAGTTATTACAGAGAATTAAAACTTGTAGACAATATGGATCAGATAATTGCTGATGCGGAAGGGGATATCTCAGTACAGGAATCTCTTGCCTAATTAAGCACTAATAAAGAATTTTTAACCGTTACTTTATTGCGGGGATAGTCTGTTCTCTTACGTTTCTAAAATAAATCTTTCTACTAATTATATCGATCATGTAATTACTATGTTTTCTAACAACCAGTTTCTGCACTTATGACTTAAAAATAATGCGTGATAATATAATTATGACACATTATTTTTAATAATATAACGGAGGTTTATTATTCAATAAATTATTCAATGAGATAAAAATGTTAACAGGTAAGTACCCTACTCAAAACAAGAAAATATAGACTATCAACCTGTTTAGTACCCTAATAAGAAATTTTATAATTTTGACCTGTTTGCCTTGAGCGATCGCAAACAAACATTTTCCAGTTGTCGCCGATTTTGCAACGTGTTATGTTGATTGTGTTTTACCTCCTGTGACAAATGTAGGAAAAATGTTACTGAACGACTGCTGCTTGTATGTTCCCTTAAAAACTGCGTCTATATTCATAGCATGGGCCGGTTTGGTAAGTGAAATCAAAATCTAAACAAGACAAAAACGAACCAAAAGTTATCTATTTACCTTCTGTTACAGGTTGGTTCATTGGGGTTACTTGGATCATGTTTCTTTTATATAGATACTAACTTGCAAATGAATTTACCACCTATTCTCGGTTTGATAATCACTAATATTGTTTTGGTCTATTCAGCGAGAAAGGTATTTACAACGAGTTTCACACTCCACAAAATTTGTACTGTTTATAACGTTTTATGTTTAGGAAACGCTCGTATTGATACTACCATGTTTGATTATGCAGATCATGCTATCGACATTTTTATGGTATGTTAAATATAGCAGATACATCGTTGACTTCCTCACAGCTTCTTTCCACATCATGATATTAGGTATGTATGTTTCTCGCCCAATATAATTTTTTACTTTCATAGTGTTTTTATAGTTCTCATGTCGTATTTATGGTTTATCGTTTACTGTTATTATTATGAACTGAAGCATAGGGAAGTACCAAAAACCTATATGGAGTTTGAGCCAGTTCAGACATCAGTTGCCGACATAATAGACGAGGACAAAGATTGTGATACTAGTTTACTTGTTTGATAGCTCCTACAGCTATTACTTTTATATTATATTGGTGTAGCTTTTAATAAAAAGAAAAATAAGACGATTAGTATGATTTATAAGAAACAAAACCTGTTTACGATTACTATGACGTAATAATTGATCTTCGCCAATCTATAAACGCATAAGCGACAAACAAGCATATAACATGTATTTTAAACTAGGTATTATAGATGCTTCTTTTCAGTTTGTTGAACCATAAAGAAGAACCGTATGAATAAATTTCTCCCTCGGTCGGTGTTGCATTACATATAACATTAAAGTCTGCACGAAGGTCTGTTAGACGTAGATATTCACTCAAAGAAGACGCTGGTTCAAGACAGATCTTGCAAGATGTTGCGAAATTGTTGTATGTGTATAAGCTTAAGGACAGGTGCAATAATCATAGCTGTCTTATCAACGGTAAGTTTGGTTTCAGATAGTTATTAAATGTGTTCATTCAGTTATAACCTTGTTTTTCGTAGTTGGGTTCATTTATTGGTCTTGGTGTTGGTATATATTCGTCGATACACGGTAACTTCTTAGGAAATGAGACTGAGGCAGCGGGTATGATGTACTATGGTATAACATTGGTTGTTACCACCAATTTAAGTGGTCAACCACTAGACCCAGGCGATGATTTTTACTATACTGCCAAAGTTATGATTCCATTTGAACTGCTTCAAGCTGCTGTACGAGTTGTGTTTTGTTATGGAATTATTAAGGTATGATTATTGTGAACAACAAAATTGCTCGACGAACCAAACAACTATTCTCAATCTTGTTATGCTAATTTATTTCACTATTTCTTATTTTTGTTAACAAAAACTAAAAAAAAAACAAAACAAAACGGGTATTTCCGCTGAAAACTCAAAAGAAAAATTCTGTGATTTCACTAGGGAGGTACGTTCCTTCTAGGGTACTTGTCGGAAAGTAAAAATTAGCTTAAATGTTCAAATTATACTCTCCAGAAGCTACAGCAAAGGATTCGCGCGGATGTACAGCAAATTAGTCTTGACAGTTTGATGAGTAGTGGAGAACAATTTTAATGCGATTTCAAATGTAGGGCGGGTTTATTCACCTACCCATAACGTTCTGTATTGCAATTTGTCAAAAATGGGACAACAATATCAGCTTATCTGAGAGATAGCTATTCAGAACTTTATGCGTAGGTGAATAAACCCGGCCTCATTATTAAATATTGAATTTAATAAACTTTTTTCTTTCTCAGAAAATCCCAAAATTATTTTTGCCATGGATGATCTGCAGTTGTTCCTGGATGGTAGTCGGTTTTATGAGTATTGTCCTGATAATGATCGTAGATCCATTTGCCCTTGTATATCTCCTTGGTGTATGTGAGTAATACTATATAATAAATATATATTGTCGAAAAACACTAATGCTATATTTTTCCATTCTTACAGTGATTCAATTTTATATTATTTACGTCGTATGGAGCCATTACCACGAACTGAAGCATAATCAGAAACAGGACCAAAGAACAACTGATCCTCGTCAAATTGCCGTTAAATATTAAAAAAGGAGAGCTGATTTTTTAGTTTTTTTTTCTTTGAATCATGGTAGGCTTTTTTGGTACCTTATACAATACGTCCTGCTATCTGTGGACTGGACACCTTGTATGAATTTGTATTAGTATGTAGTAGTTTTGGGTGCGGTTTCGTCCGCTGTAGCTAGGCCCCACTCTTGGTCCTTTGCCCTTACCCATACTATTATACTGTTTGATAGCGACAACCAGAGGTGTTCAATTGGTTGTCGGGCGATGGGACGAGAATCTTCAGCTGATGTCTGGATTTGAACCCCAGACTTACTAACAGGAGAGCAGCGCTCTACCGCTCGAGCCACTCGCCCCGCTTTATATTAGTATGTTACTTATAATAAATTACTACATACACTTAGTTATATTACATATTGCCTCTATACCTGGTGACCCACGCCATAGGTACCGGCCTTTATTTTTGTATAAAGATAATCTAATTATACTTAGAGGAGTTATATTAGAAAACAAATGCAATTTTAATTTTTCTTTCGGTAATTTTTCTCGGGTACTTCACTCGTTAACGACAACTGCTCGGCAGAAAACTATGACATTAAATATTTGATATTTAAAAAAAAAAGTAGCAAAACGATAATCGATAAAAGGTTACAGGTTGGTTCATTGTGGTTACTTGGATCATGTTTAGGTTTGCTAATTACTAGTATTGTTTTCATCTATTCGACCAGAAAAGTACGTACAACGTGTTTCAAATTCCACAAAATAAAGTTATGATTTTAGGAAATTCACGTATTCACATACCTATGTTTGACTATGCAGATCATGTTATCGACATTTTTATGGTTTGTTAAATATAGCAGATATGTAGTTGACTTTCTCACAGCTTCTTTCCACATCATGATATTAGGTATGTATGTTTCTCGCCCAATATAATTTTTTACTTTCATAGTGTTTTTATAGTTCTCATGTCGTATTTATGGTTTATCGTTTACTGTTATTATTATGAACTGAAGCATAGGGAAGTACCAAAAACCTATATGGAGTTTGAGCCAGTTCAGACATCAGTTGCCGACATAATAGACGAGGACAAAGATTGTGATACTAGTTTACTTGTTTGATAGCTCCTACAGCTATTACTTTTATATTATTTATATTGGTGTAGCTTTTAATAAAAAGAAAAATAAGACGATTAGTATGATTTATAAGAAACAAAACCTGTTTACGATTACTATGACGTAATAATTGATCTTCGTAATAATTGATCATTGATACTGCCATGTTTGATTATGCAGATCATGCTATCGACATTTTTATGGTATGTTAAATATAGCAGATACATCGTTGACTTCCTCACAGCTTCTTTCCACATCACAATATTAGGTAAGTATGTCCCTCGCCCAATATTCTCTTTCATAGTTTTAGTTCGGAGAACTAAAAACCTACTTGGAGTTTGAGCCAGTTCAGACATCAGCTGCTGACATATACACGAGGACAAAGATTGTAATATTAGTTTACTTGTCTGATAGCTCTTACAATTATTACTTTGATATTATATTAATGTGTATTTTAATAAAAAACTATTTAACATTATGTATTTGTATGATTTATAAGAAACAAAACCTGTTTGCTGTTACTATGACGTAATAAGTGATCTTGACTAGTGTGTAAACGTATAAGCGACAAACAAGCAAATAAAATGTATTTTAAGCTATTATTTAAAAAAAAATTATTTTGTTTTCATTAATATCCTAATAGTTATTATTCTATATTCGGGGTGTCTTTTAAATCATAAGAAGAACCGTAAGAATGAATTTTTTTTCGGACGGTGTTGCATAACAGATAAATAACCTTGAGGTTTGCACGAAGATCTGTTAGACGTAGAGATTCACTCAAAGAAGACGCTGGTTCGAGCAGTTCTTCTCATCAATATTGCAAGATGTTGCGAAATTGTTGTTTGTGTATAAGCTTGAGAACAGGTACAATCATCATAGCTGTCTTATCAACGGTAAGTTTGATTTCAGATAGTTATCAATTATTAATTTTGTTCATTCATGTATAACCTTGTTTTTCGTAGTTGGGTGCATTTATTTGTCTGGGTTCTGGAATTTATTCGGCGATACACGGTAACTTCTTAGGAAATGGGACTGAGGTAGCGTGTATGGTGTACTATGGTGTAAGACTAGTTGTAACCACCAATTTCGCGGGTCACCCACTAGACCCAGGCGATGATTTTTACTATACCGCCAAAATTATGATGCCAACTGGATTGCTCCTAGTAGCTGTACAACTTGTGTTTTGTTATGGAATTATCAAGGTATGATTATCGTGAACAACAAAATTCCCCGACTTACCAAACGACTATTCTCAATCTTGTTATGCTAATTTATTTCACGATTTCTTGTTTTTGTTTACATCTTCAAGCAGGGCCGGCTCGGGCAAACACGGGGCCCTAAGTTGACTTGCGGGGCCTTTCGTACAATAGTAAACGTAAAATTTTCAAATGAATTGCAAATTATCGCACAAATGATGATTTTTTATATCAATTAGTCATAGTAGGTAATAATTAAAATTCTTGTGTTTATTCTTTAGTTATTTTATAGACAGTTATCATCTCAAAAAAATATATACTTGCGACAGTTTCGAACAAACCTTTGCAATAGTAGCATTTTTTTTTTTTTTTTTCAGAAAATCCCAAAACTATTTCTACCATGGATGATCTGGCAGGGTTCTTGGCTGGTAGTCGGTTCTCTCAGTATTGTGCTGATAATGGTCGTAGATCCATTTGCCCTTGTGTCACTCCTTGGCGTTTGTGAGTATTATATAATAGTCTCTGTAATGTGATTCATATAATTACGTTGCCCAAAAACACTAATATTATATTTTGTCATCCTTACAGTGATTCATTTTTATTTTCTTCACGTCGTGTGGAGCCATTACCATGAATTGAAGCATAATCAAAAACTGGATCAATTTAAAGGCACGGCTGATCCTCGTCAAATCACCGTTAAGTATTAAGAAAAAAGAAAACTTACTTGTTTTTTATTGTTTATTTTTATCATGTAATGCTTTTTTTGTTACCGTATTCAATACGGCTTGCTATCTGTGGAGTGGACACCTTGTATGTATTTTAATCTGTATCTTACTTACAATAAACTACTATACTTAGTTATATTATATATTATCTCTGGGCGTTATTTTTGTTGTTTATAAAGATAATCGAATGAAACTTGGAGGATGTATATTAGACAACAAATGCAATTTTGTGACATATTGCTGATGTTAGTATGACTTCCGGTTTTTGTGGTTGTGATCTTAGGAATTGTAAATGCAGCCATATAGTGGGTTCAATATTTTTTCTTTCAATATTTTTACATTTAAGATATTTTTATTTTATCTAACGTTATAATTATCAGAAATAGTATAGATAGAAATGTATAATAATTGAGATTGCACTAGTGGTTCTTATGAGCACACAGTTTTAATGACAACATTACGGCTGATAACGCATGCTAAGACAAAATTGTTTATCAGTTGGTTGATTTAGTTTCAATACGCCATTACTGAAACAACTGGACGTATAGCTTCGTTCCGTGTATAACCATTTTTAATAAGTTTTATACGATAGAAAACAATATGGAAAAACTGTTACTGGAAAAGTGTTGTTACTGTCTAAAACTAAAAGTTGGAACACTACTAATAGCAGTTCTTGGATTGGTAAGTATGTATTTCTTAATGGTTTATGAGACGTGTCACAAAACAAACTGTTATTATATATTTTCAGGAATTTACCACGATATGTCACTCTCAATATAGCACTATTCTAATTCTAGTATTTTATAGTTCTCTCCTAAAATTTGTAAATGAATACAAAACCTTTCTTTGATTAGTCGCAGGATGACTGGCTAAAAGTATATCCCTACTAACAAAACCATTTAACCTTTACTGTGCTGGGTTATCTTTATTTTTATTAAT
Organism: Aphodius granarius; assembly: GCA_963971325.1. Classification (NCBI taxonomy): domain Eukaryota; kingdom Metazoa; phylum Arthropoda; class Insecta; order Coleoptera; family Scarabaeidae; genus Aphodius; species Aphodius granarius. The sequence goes on from OZ020226.1 coordinate 12,716,089, forward strand.
ACATTTAACGTACACATAAAGAAAATAATTAACAGCATATACTGTTCACCTAAGAGCTAAATTACCGATAAATTCACACCAATGCAGGAGATCAAAAATGTCAAAAATCACTGTTGGGGATGCAATTAGTTATTTATGATTTTGTCACTAGCACAATTATACTAACTCAAAAGGCTTCTTTTTCTTGAGTCTGAGAACCAGAGACTAGTGGAGGTGGATAACCTCAACATCCAGGTCTTTATTCGTTGCTTCTTGCAATATTCTGGATTTTGCTGCCTACCATCTCCATTTTGAGATCCTTATGAAAATCGTCATTCCTAATGTACCAAGGAGTATTAACAGTATTTCTTAGTACTTTAAAAATAACTAGCACACGATTATAAAAAGTGAAAACATACCAAAGAAAGAAAGTGAATACTACAGAAATACATAGTTTCTTTCAAACTTTCATTTTCGACTGTTGACTTTTTGCAAGCCAGAGCATTCTAATTTTAAATTTATATATTTTCAGCTGGGAGAAGCGATGATATTTTGTTTAGGTATCATCGCTATAGTCAAAGGCAACTTTACTGATTTATCATTCTTCACCGTAAGAAACGCTGACCAAATTTACGTATTCGATAAATATCTGCACGCCAAACTACTGGTACCATGTGGAGTAGTTCTGATATCAGTGAACAGCTTGCTACTTTTTGCAACAATAAAGGTAATCATAATTTTTGTTACCGCTGTTAATTAAGTATGTTTGCATTTTTAGGGAATTCCCAAATACATGCTGCCCTGGTTGATATTAAAAGGCTCTCTATTGGTGACTTCACTATACTATCAACTAGTATTGATGGTTGCATATCCAGGAATTCTTTTGGGCCTTGCAGCAATACGTAAGTTTCACGTTTTTTATGGTACGAGTTTACTAACAGTATTTTAATAAATATTTTCAGCACTAGGAGCTTACCTATGGACAGTAGTTTTTAGTTATTACCGTCAGCTGAAAACCGCAGATAAAGTTGAATTTCAACAGCCGACATTTTCTGGACAGGACAAACCACTACAACAGATCTAATATTGATTTATTAGTCATGTTACAAGTGATAAAATATATTTTGTTTTGTATATTTTTTTATAAATTTATTTACCAGCCATCAGACCATGACCAACTCAGTACTAACCTTTAAAAATATCATATTACAATTGCAACAATACCTCATTTAATATTAGCTTTGTTCGAACTGCAGTAAGTTATTAATATCGAAATAATAGACTAAATATTTTTGCTCGCACACCAATTTTATACTGCGCACGAACAGTAGAATATATGTCTTTTCTGTCTGCTGCTCGAATAAAGCTATTGTGAATCATTTGTGTCGACATATCTCAAAGATTAGTAGAAGCAGTCATAAATAAAAGGCGTTACATTGTTGGCTTAATGAGTAAATCTTAAAATTTAATTAACTTAGCATTGTTTGTAACAATTTAAACAAATTAAAGACGATACTTCTTTCTAGTCTACGAAAACGTAAATTATAAATTAATACTTATAACTGTTGTAACCAGGGTTTATAATAAGTTTATTCCAGATTATTTAGGCCTAAAACAAAGGGTATGTGTAATTATAAAAGTCAACATGACTGGTTTTTATTATTATACAGAACACAATACAATAAAAGAGTATTATTTTGTTATTTACCATATGTACTCTACCCCCACCTTAGTTTCAGTACTTTATATATCCCTACAAACTGCAAATTCTCACACATCACTATAGAAGAATATGTGGTAGACAGACAAGACAATTTTTTATTAAAAACAATTATTTATTTATTTATTTTAAACATGGCCTTGTTTGAAAAGACAATATGTTGCTGCTGCATCAAGTTAAAAGCTGGAACAATTTTGATTAGTTTATTTGGAATTGTAAGTATAAACAGTTTTCTAGTTTCTATAATTTTATAAAAAAACTTTCGTTTTAGTTTGTATCAGTGTCTGTGTTTACATTCGGTTTGATAGCCTCCTATGATGGAAATATTTATTACCCCTCATTTTTTGATGAATACGATCGATATTTAGAAGCAAAGACACTAATGCCGGCTGCAATATTTATATTCATAATTGAGTGTATCTGCTTATATGCAGCTATTATGGTAAGATCTTTCAATCCTTCCAGAAATCCTATTGAAATGTGATTTTTTTGAAGGGATCCAGAGACTTATTCATACCATGGTTGGTGCTATATGGTTCTTTTCTAGTTACGTCATTATACCTCATTTTATCAGTTATGGTAGTGCTGCCGTACATTCTAATAGCACTCGTAGGTTTAGGTAAGTTTTTTTTCTATTAATTTATAACTATGAATAGATGTATTGACATTATTTTTATAGTTATCTACGGTTATTTTTGGACTGTGGTTTTCAGTTACTATCGAGCATTGGAACCGAAGAAAAACTACTATCAATTTTCGAAACAGAACGGCACAGCTTAATAATATTTACAACTAATGAACTAGTTTGTTTGTGAGTATTTATATCGAGAATTTTATTATGAATTTATAAATAAAAATTTGAATTAAAATTTGTGTGCGTTTAAGTAGGTACTTATAATAATCGTTCTAACTAGCTAATGACAACATTAACGGGTAGAGTATATTTAATCTCCGGAATACTTTGTTTCTATTGCTTCATATACTTTTTATACAGTCGGATAGTTTCTGTTGTAAAAAAACGAGTTCACCCCACTACTAATACATTTTTATTTCGTAAAATTATACAAAAATAAAAACGTTAATTTAATAAAACATTCTAAATTAAAAATATGTATTTATTTGTTCCATTATTTTCTAAATTCAAAGTTTATTGATGAGAAATATGTATTTTTTGTTGTAATCTTTTACTAAAGAGAACATTCGCCATTACAATACTGACAATTATATTTAATTAAAAGTAAATATATATATATAATAAGATCATAACCTGTAGCAATAATTCTGACACTAACAGATAAGAAGTACACGTTAGCAACTCCATAAAAAGGCGTTCCATAAAAAGCGTCCTATAAAAAGCACCCCATAAAGAGTCTGTTAATCCTTCTTGTTTAAAGGTATGTTTTGTTATTTATTACATATTTTTTATTCTTCTTCATTTAATTTAAACTGAAAAAGGGAGAATCGCCATACTGTACAGCTTAATCTTCGTAACAAACTTAATGATATGCACATAAAACGCAATTATAACATTTGATTATTTATATACTACCAGGCAATTATAATTAATAAGAAGTACTTGTTTCATTTGTATCGAGCAAATGGGTCGCAGTCGATTAGCCTTTTAAAACAATGTTACATATGTTGTTTCTTGAATTACCTACCAAACATTATTTATAGCTGTCATTAACTAAGTTGCTTCTGCTATTTCCTTGTTAGAACCCGAAGAACAAGTGTTGAACTCAAACCGTTCTTCGGGTTCCAAGTAGAGAGTGGGGAATAGGTAACATATACACAGTGTCCCTTATTCACACATATAATGAACACTGTTCAAATATTTGATAAAAGTACAATGTGCCACCGTAGTTTACATAAAACATCAAACACTGTAATAAGATTTGGTTGCTCTGTGAAAATTTATAGCCAACCTACGTGACTGAACTACGTGATATTTCCTGTTGCACAGTGTAATTACAACTGTTATAAACTTGTATAGACCAATAAACCAGTGTAATCTGAAGTAGCTTTAACTCAATTATAAACTAAATTGAAAAAAACACATTTAAAAACATTTTTAGTGTTAAATTACAAAATCTATAGATCACACTGTAAACAAGGGACAACTTTCACTTTGCAGGCAAGATTGATTTATCCAATCCACGTTTTGTCCATCATAGGACAACCCGATCGATTTTCTGTATTTGCGATGCCATCCAGCTGGATAGAAGAGTCGCCAGAATGCCTAGACTATCTGGTGCCAACGATCTGAGCTGGATTCGCTTCAGTCCTGTCTCCAGGATTTAGTTGTTGAGGCATTCTCTTCCCTTTCGCTTCTCTAATCGGCTCAAGTACACGACCAAAAAAAAAATAATATCCGCTAACATGTACACCATCGAGAAGTTCTGCTGTAAGTTCAACTTGAAAATTGGTACCATCATTATTGCTGGATTTGCCACGGTAAGAAAATTGATTTCTTTACTTATTACGCTTTACTATACTATGTAAGGTAACAGGACCGGAAGTAGTAGTAAGAGACGTAGACACTGCGCTAGTAATTGACATTTGCGTGGTTGATTTTTAAAAATAGACTAGTTAGATTATTACCTTAAATTTTTAATTTATTATATTATCAAAATAAGTATTTATTTGGAATATTTTCTTTTCAGTTTCTTGCAGCATGTTACTTCTTGTACTCTTTTGTGGCAGCGGTGACATCTGACCTTGAAACCATTCACTACGAAATTTCTATACCCACCACCCTGTCTAGTCTAATCATTGACACTTCTCTGTTATATGGAGCGATAAAGGTATATTATACAGGGTCCTGCAGCTCACCTCTCGTCTTCTGCAGCTCAATTATTGATTAAGTTGCGAGTTGGATATTTTGCAGACGTACCCTACATATCAGCGTGCATTTCAGGAAATTATTATTGGTCAATGATATATTTTTTTTTAATTGCATCTTTTTACTTTCCGACTAGTACCCTAGAAGGAAAGTATTTCGAGATTTCAGTGGAAATACGCGTTTTGTGGTCCCCTGAATCCATTGCAATGATTTCTGGAAAATGTATGTATGTGGGTATGTATGTAGGTATTTAGGATTACTGGGGGACGAACTGGATTGATTTTGGTGACAATCTGACCACCAGAAGTGGCAAATTATATTTTTTGCGCTTCAATCACTTGACGTATTTCAAAATTTTTTTAGGGATTTGTAGGCATCCATAAAACGAACCCAAATATGCAAAAAAGATATATATGCAATTTTAAAAAATATATTATCATGGTGTTGTGCGTTTTTGCGACAACCTGCATAATAAAAAAATCCTGAAATGTACTCTGATATATAGGGTATACCTGCAAAATATCAAACGCAAACTTAATCAATAACTGAGCTACATAAGACGGGAGGTGAGCTGTAGGGCTCTGTATACAGGCTATTCACAGCAACTGATTCATTAGAACTTTTTTGGATTCTAGTAGGTACGTCCTTGAAATTAAAAATAGTTATTCCGGATCCATACAAGTTCTGTTGAACAAGTTGCGTGGAATACCCTGCGTAATACTCAAATTAATGATATAATCGACCATTAATCTCTGTACTTTTTTAGGAATCAAGATATTTTATGTTGCCATACATTATCTTGACAGGCTCAGTATTGGTTGTCTTATTGTACCTGGGATTGATACTATCAGTAGCTCAACCTCTCATCTTACTCATATTTGTATTCATTGGTAAGAATTGTTAATTTAGTAATATCTTTTCGACATTGTGCATAACTTGTATTAATTTAAATTTGTATGAATGTAAATAAAAAATATTAATTTTTAGGTCCTTTTGCATATTGTTGGTTGTGCGTCTACAGTTATTACGAATCCTTGGATCCAAGCAAACGTGCTATTGCGAGCCCATCAATGGTTTCCTACAATCCACCAACTTATGACACTACAAAATATCCTGAAGTCGTCTAATAATCTTCTTCATTAAGTACCTACGTTCGGTCAGAGTTGGACCTTCTACTCCAAACGAAATATGTCAATGGTCTATTAAATGCTGAGGCTATTTACAAAATGAAAATTAAATCAATTACAATGCAATTGCAATAATTATTATTATAATACATTATAGGTGCCTACTATAATATATTCATATATATAAGTATATTAAAATTGAGATAACAAATTATAATATTATTATTCAATAATAAAAATTGAAATGTTTTTGAGGTTAACATCTTTTGACGTTCCCATATAGACATGTCTCGTTGGAAATTCGTATGCAAACTATCGACTGAAGTAGTAATTTTCTTGAGCCTTTCCACTGTAAGTACATTACCAATAATGACCCACATCAAATTATCAAATATTTCAGCTAGTATGCGTTTGTTGGTTTGCGGCTATTTTGTCCACAGTGCAAGATGTTGCTACACTCAGTAACTTTGGCAGGGAGTTTTCCATGTGCATATCTTACCTCTGTGTGACCCTACTCGCATTTATAGGAGTATGCAAGGTAAACATCACAATAACTTGCATAAAAACAACGCTATATTTTACGTTAAACCTCGATTTTTATCCCCATGCAGAAGAAAAGATGGCTGATGATACCATGGTTGGTAGCACTGGCGGGCATATGGCTTGTTGCCTTAAAATTTATTGTTGAATATCCGGATTTGTATCCCCACAGTGTAATATGGGGTATCACATTACGTAAGTCAAATCTTCGGACGACCGCAATAGTGTGTCCTTGAACGACAGAACAGTTATTAGTTTATCATCACTAATTAAAATCTGTTTCTTATGTGTGCATGGCACTTGGGTACACATTCTAAATTATTTTTACTTATATTATTTTCTATACGCTATATATATTGCAGCACATTTTTGGATTTCTTCATAAATTCTAGTACTAAGTTAGTAGAACCAAAATAGTTATTTGAATAACAAAGGGTATGAAGATGTTTATGCTCACGAGCGTTAAACCTGATATAGTATTAATCTAATAGCAAACTAAAAAGTGTAGCATAATATAAAAGAAACATTCTGAATATTGAAAAAAAAAACAAACAGTTATAAACCATTATTGAATGTTAACCTCTTTAGACCTGGTGTACAGTATACTGTACATCAACTTGCTAATAAGAATGGGGAAGCAAATTGAAGAAAAAATTGATATAGGAAATACCTTAGCTGTATATGTATGATTCATAGCAGAGTAGTGGATGCCCACTTAACTTTCACTAAATTTATTTGCATAAAGGCATTTGGGTTAAGATGTTGGTCATTAAAATGTTCGCTATAATTCTTGGTATTTATGTCGACTACCTTCGAATACTTTCATGTAACATTTCTTTCTCTTTATGTTAACACATTATTTACCATTACACAGCATCAACTCCTTAGACAGGAGATATTAGAGAAAAAGCTTCTGCAACAATATCTACTTCATAAAAGACATAAATATGAACTTAACACAGAAATGTTTACAATAAAACCAAAAAACAATCAAGATGATTTGGATTTTAGTAAATTGTGACAAATATTACAGTACAAATAACTCAAAAACAATTAATTCTACGATGCCACTACCTTCGTTCTTATTGCCTTAGAATTTAATAAGGAATCCAGAAATGCGTCACAATATAGGATATTCAATTTAAAAAAACATAAGCGTATCAAAACGCGTATTTCCGCTGAAATCTCAACTAATACCTGCTCTATCTTCCGAGGACATACGAATGGGACATCCTTTATATTTAACCAAAGCACCAAAGATTTTTTATTATTAGCGGTGATTTTGTATTGCCTGGCCAGGTCTGCATATCTCTATATAAAATTATCATCAAAATTTGAGATGTACAAGAAAGATGGATTATGGAAGAATATCATAAATATTTTATAGTATAATTGGTATATAATCAGTATATGTATGTAAGAAATAAAAAAAATCTATATAAAGTATTAGAAAAGCTTCAAAAATAACAGTCAACAGTGTATAAATGGTGGAAGCGCCGGGACTTTTTTTTACTACAACATTATTTGATGTTATTTTATCACATTGTTCAATAAGAGCTAATAATATCACAATAATTGCCTAAATATCGCTACAATCACTTGCAATACGTGAGGAGTTCATCGATATGACAAGATCTGTAGCAACATTCGTCAACAACGCCACCTCTCTTCTCTCGTTTCAATTTCAAGAAGCTTCTAGCTTTCTCCATGGTTATGAGTTGCTCGAGGAATTCGTATTTATCGTCGTTCTCTTCCGGTTGATCATTGCTGTACGCTAAAGAATAAATTAAATCAGACAGACAGGATTGAATTTTAAATTTTTGATAGATGAGAGAAATTTGTTGATAGATGCAAAAGAAAATGAACTTACTGTTGTAAGTGGCATTGCAAGCTATTGAGATTAAGTCAGCTAATTGTGAACCACAAACCCAAAATCGTGTAGACGTTTCGATTTCTGTGCAATGCGGCATCATCGTCATCGTGGATATGTTGAGGTAAAAGAATAGTGCCAATTGGAAATGCATCTGGAAATAAACGAATTTCCGGTAACTTTTGTTGTCGAAACGAAAGAAAGACGTTAAACTTTGGATCTAAGATTACATAGGTTAGGAAAAAAGTATTCATGTTCTAACACACAGCAAAACACGAGCCAATCATAATGATTTATTAACATAAATAGTACAATTGCAATAAAATAATTTAATGTACAATTCCCTAATCTCCTGTGAACAATTTTTAACGATTTAACAATGTCTCCTCACTTAATACTATTAATTTGTTAACAACAAACTCTACCACTTCGTCCACATCAAACAAAATCTATCACAATTTTTCTTGAAGATCGTTTCACTAAGCCTAGTATCACAAGTCATACGCCAAACCCACAATTCATTTAAAAACAGTTGTCTCTTTTATTTTAACTATGCTAGCAATTATTTTTTGAACTATTCCGCACAGTAGAGCCGGAGTGTATCTATTGAGCAGGGCCTTAAGCAGCATTCGTTGACCACGCCTCGTTTCTGCAAGCGATGGATCTTCAGGAAGCTACGCGCTTTCTTCTCTGATATGAAACGCTCATCTGTTTCCGTCGCTCTCTTTCCTCTCTGTCCATAGCCTACAAAAAAATATGTCATGAGCGAAATTATAATTTTCGAAGAGATAATCCCACTGGCGTAAGATAAAGACACGTGACAAGCAGAACAAAATGACGATAAGATATACTTACTGTAATAGTTGAAATTACAGACTAGTCCTATGAAGTCTGATAACTGGGAGCCGCACAATTGTATCGGTCCGCCTACAACATATCCCGGAAGGCTTTGAATCACAGTCGGCAGGCACAAACAAATTAAGAACGCCATGCAAAATGTACTCTGAAAACGAAAAAATGCACTACTTAGCAAAGAGCTAGACTCAGCAGATGAACAAAAATCACATCGATTATAACTCTTTCACTATTGAATTACATAATTATCAAAATTAAAGACATGGCACTTTATTATTTCAATTTATGAGAAAAGTAGGTGATGTTTTAACACTGTGTTTGCGCTAATACTTTCCAGAGATATCTAGGAAGGGTGGAAAGTTGGATTGCATTGTCTTTGGTGGTGCCATCTAGCGTAAGTAGATGCTTGAAAAAATTCCACTTGCGAAAAAGTTCTAGTTCTAATCTTATCTAGTGACATCAGCGCCTAACTAGCGGCACCAGACGGTATTAATCGAGGATAGACTTCAACGTAAAGGGCATAATATATGCCAACAAAAAATTGATACAAATCAGCTTAAAATCTGCTGTGGCTACTACACCAGCCAACCGAGCACCAAAATGCATAGTGCAAAAAGTGTACAGATACCAAGGTGTTTAAAATGTACGATACCATTTCAAAAGAGAGTTTATTATTAATGTTATTAATTCAATTAATAGTGTAACAAATAGCTTAGAATTTAACCACTTAAGTATAGTCGGTTCTACAAGCTGGAAGAAGATGGTCCTTTCGATAAACACTTCTGATGCATCATAAATAAGTACAGGACATCATCGTGACGTCTGTGTCAAAATTCTTGAGACTCGATCCCACCAAGGGTTTAGGAATTATTAGATTTTTTAATTGGTAAGATACTTCTTATCTCGAACCAAATGGTGTCACTCTGGTGCACAATACAACAAAATCTCTTCATTCCTACAAGATCTTAAGCAGCACTCGTTCACAATGCCGTCTCGTCTCCTGCGAATTTTGAGAAAGGACTTTGCTTTGTGGATCGTCAAGAATAGTTCGTGGTTTTCTTTCAATGGCTGGTCCATGGCATATGCTAAAAATTTAAAATACACGTGTTTCTTCTGGATTACAAGTAAAGAATCACATAACTTTCAATACTTACTGTTATACTTCGAATTGCACATGACAGATATCACCTCGGATAGGTGACTTCCGCATGCCTGTACTGTGCTTGATTCCTTACAGAAAACACCTGGGGCAGATTGAAAATTCAGATATAATACAATCATCGCGTAGATTCGAATCTGCAAAGTAGAGTATTTCGCGTCAATACTCTATCATATGATATCTAGATTGGAGATCAATTCCTAATGACCAAACGTCGAAATGTTTCTCGATCTTTATTTGACAATATCTTAGCATAAATTCGACAACAAATTTACACAAGGATATCTACTATGGTCAATATTATTATACTCTAAATATAAGTAACAATTTTTCATACACTTAGCAACAGGATTGCCTAGACTTATTTGTGTCTCATGGTAAACATAGATTTCATGTTTAAACATTAAAGAATATTGTCAGATGCATCCAGAATATTGTCTATATCTATACTTTGTTCGAAACTATTTCCTAATCAAACAAACATCTTGGTTTATTTGTTAAAATCTTCGTTTAACATTTCGTACAACACGTAAGAAACGAACGTTTTGTTCGTATGACAATTGGGCAATTATTAACGACTTTTATGACAATGACGTAGTGTTAATAGGCCAATAGAAAATCGGAGCTATAAAAAATTATAACCTCTATTCTTCTCACACTATCACTGGTTATTACAGGTGGTCGTTAAAAAGTTACGACCTGTGACGCAAGACTCGGGTTAACGACTTTTTGGTAACATATTCACTATGATAGATTGAATCGTATTACATATTCTATAAATAGAATGCACACATATACAAGAAGATCTATTTATAGTTAACAATAACACAAAAATACAAAATAATCGCATGTACACAACTTGTTTACTACACACATTCAAAGAAAATCTTCCGAAAGGATATTGTCCTTTGCAAGGGAGAACAAATGGAAAAGGGGTTACTTGGTGATTATAGTTCAGAACTTCATGCTTTATAATAAAAATTCTTGTACCTTTTTTGCGATCATCATGGTGATAATATCCAGCACTGGTCTCTGCAAACACCTCAAAATAAGAGCACTTCATTCGCATTGCTCCCTAACGAGAAACGGGAACGTTGGCGTCCAAAAACTTGCACGTGCACTGCTCTGTGGCTACGACTATGTGGCAACTAACTTCAGGAACCGAAGAAGACTTTCGGTTGGACAGACGTTGGAAAAATCGACGGTCTATCTCCTCCAAGTAGCAAGTGTGGACCGTACGATTCTTCTGGTCTTGTGTCAACGCCGGTTGATAATAGTATTTATATCTTGTGGATTTGTTTGTGGACGGAGTAAGAGTGTTGTTTGTGAGCCTGTGACCCACCTTTGGCTTAAATACTGCGCCCGCCTATGCGTTAATAGTCGGAGACTACACACTGATTTTTTGTCCTCGTCTCTGTGTTGCTGTGTTCTTTTTTTCTTTTTATTGAGGCGCCAGTACGCCACTAATCGTTACATCTATAGAGAACTGACGGGTTTTCTGTGATTTTTACGATTGTGGCGTCAAAATCGCGGAAAACAATGTGCCGTTTGAATGGCGACAGGTAGTAAAGTAGGTGTAAACTTGAAATGACGCGAGAAAAAATTAATCAATGGAACATATAGATAAAAAAAATCGGCTGTCGACATCATAGTACCGACCGCCTTTCATTTATAGACAGACCAAAGATTTGTCATTTATGTGCGCTTGTAGCGCATAGATCTCATAGATCTGTAAATTGGTAGGTATACATACTTAAAGTCTCTGGAGGATGGCCTGGTATTAATTTGGTCAAAATCAGTTGAATTCCTAAGAAAGTGCATGTACCCAAGTTGTTAGAAGACAACAGCTTTATTTCTAGGGTAGGTATACACGTGGACCGGTGAGAAGTTAGCCACAACAGTTATCCACAACTTTTTTTTCTGAACCGATTTTAATGAGTTATACATCATTGGAAAGCGCATAACGCCCTGAATCTCCCCTAGTTTTGCCCGATCGAAAAAATCATAATTAGGGCCCAAAAAATTAAAATGAAAGTTGGATTTCTCGCAATTTTGCCGAAATTCCCGGGATCATATCTCAGTTATTACACAACCTATCTCAACGATCTTTGCACCACTGGAAAGGGCAGGTCTTCAACTACACCCCATAGTTTTGCCCGATCAAAATTGTGACAACTTCTGTCAAAAAAAAATATTGAAACATTAGTGTTCTGAATGATCACCATATGCCAGCCACAACAGTTATCCACAACTCTTATTTCTCAACCGATTTTAATGAGTTATACATCATTGGAAAGCGCATAACGCCCTGAATCTCCCCTAGTTTTGCCCGATCGAAAAAATCATAATTAGGGCCCAAAAAATTAAAATGAAAGTTGGATTTCTCGCAATTTTGCCGAAATTCCCGGGATCATATCTCAGTTATTACACAACCTATCTCAACGATCTTTGCACCACTGGAAAGGGCAGGTCTTCAACTACACCCCATAGTTTTGCCCGATCAAAATTGTGACAACTTCTGTCAAAAAAAATTATTGAAACATTAGTGTTCTGAATGATCACCATATGCCAGCCACAACAGTTATCCACAACTCTTATTTCTCAACCGATTTTAATGAGTTATACATCATTGGAAAGCGCATAACGCCCTGAATCTCCCCTAGTTTTGCCCGATCGAAAAAATCATAATTAGGGCCCAAAAAATTAAAATGAAAGTTGGATTTCTCGCAATTTTGCCGAAATTCCCGGGATCATATCTCAGTTATTACACAACCTATCTCAACGATCTTTGCACCACTGGAAAGGGCAGGTCTTCAACTACACCCCATAGTTTTGCCCGATCAAAATTGTGACAACTTCTGTCAAAAAAAAATATTGAAACATTAGTGTTCTGAATGATCACCATATGCCAGCCACAACAGTTATCCACAACTCTTATTTCTCAACCGATTTTAATGAGTTATACATCATTGGAAAGCGCATAACGCCCTGAATCTCCCCTAGTTTTGCCCGATCGAAAAAATCATAATTAGGGCCCAAAAAATTAAAATGAAAGTTGGATTTCTCGCAATTTTGCCGAAATTCCCGGGATCATATCTCAGTTATTACACAACCTATCTCAACGATCTTTGCACCACTGGAAAGGGCAGGTCTTCAACTACACCCCATAGTTTTGCCCGATCAAAATTGTGACAACTTCTGTCAAAAAAAAATATTGAAACATTAGTGTTCTGAATGATCACCATATGCCAGCCACAACAGTTATCCACAACTCTTATTTCTCAACCGATTTTAATGAGTTATACATCATTGGAAAGCGCATAACGCCCTGAATCTCCCCTAGTTTTGCCCGATCGAAAAAATCATAATTAGGGCCCAAAAAATTAAAATGAAAGTTGGATTTCTCGCAATTTTGCCGAAATTCCCGGGATCATATCTCAGTTATTACACAACCTATCTCAACGATCTTTGCACCACTGGAAAGGGCAGGTCTTCAACTACACCCCATAGTTTTGCCCGATCAAAATTGTGACAACTTCTGTCAAAAAAAATTATTGAAACATTAGTGTTCTGAATGATCACCATATGCCAGCCACAACAGTTATCCACAACTCTTATTTCTCAACCGATTTTAATGAGTTATACATCATTGGAAAGCGCATAACGCCCTGAATCTCCCCTAGTTTTGCCCGATCGAAAAAATCATAATTAGGGCCCAAAAAATTAAAATGAAAGTTGGATTTCTCGCAATTTTGCCGAAATTCCCGGGATCATATCTCAGTTATTACACAACCTATCTCAACGATCTTTGCACCACTAGAAAGGGCAGGTCTTCAACTACACCCCATAGTTTTGCCCGATCAAAATTGTGACAACTTCTGTCAAAAAAAATTATTGAAACATTAGTGTTCTGAATGATCACCATATGCCAGCCACAACAGTTATCCACAACTCTTATTTCTCAACCGATTTTAATGAGTTATACATCATTGGAAAGCGCATAACGCCCTGAATCTCCCCTAGTTTTGCCCGATCGAAAAAATCATAATTAGGGCCCAAAAAATTAAAATGAAAGTTGGATTTCTCGCAATTTTGCCGAAATTCCCGGGATCATATCTCAGTTATTACACAACCTATCTCAACGATCTTTGCACCACTGGAAAGGGCAGGTCTTCAACTACACCCCATAGTTTTGCCCGATCAAAATTGTGACAACTTCTGTCAAAAAAAATTATTGAAACATTAGTGTTCTGAATGATCACCATATGCCAGCCACAACAGTTATCCACAACTCTTATTTCTCAACCGATTTTAATGAGTTATACATCATTGGAAAGCGCATAACGCCCTGAATCTCCCCTAGTTTTGCCCGATCGAAAAAATCATAATTAGGGCCCAAAAAATTAAAATGAAAGTTGGATTTCTCGCAATTTTGCCGAAATTCCCGGGATCATATCTCAGTTATTACACAACCTATCTCAACGATCTTTGCACCACTGGAAAGGGCAGGTCTTCAACTACACCCCATAGTTTTGCCCGATCAAAATTGTGACAACTTCTGTCAAAAAAAATTATTGAAACATTAGTGTTCTGAATGATCACCATATGCCAGCCACAACAGTTATCCACAACTCTTATTTCTCAACCGATTTTAATGAGTTATACATCATTGGAAAGCGCATAACGCCCTGAATCTCCCCTAGTTTTGCCCGATCGAAAAAATCATAATTAGGGCCCAAAAAATTAAAATGAAAGTTGGATTTCTCGCAATTTTGCCGAAATTCCCGGGATCATATCTCAGTTATTACACAACCTATCTCAACGATCTTTGCACCACTGGAAAGGGCAGGTCTTCAACTACACCCCATAGTTTTGCCCGATCAAAATTGTGACAACTTCTGTCAAAAAAAATTATTGAAACATTAGTGTTCTGAATGATCACCATATGCCAGCCACAACAGTTATCCACAACTCTTATTTCTCAACCGATTTTAATGAGTTATACATCATTGGAAAGCGCATAACGCCCTGAATCTCCCCTAGTTTTGCCCGATCGAAAAAATCATAATTAGGGCCCAAAAAATTAAAATGAAAGTTGGATTTCTCGCAATTTTGCCGAAATTCCCGGGATCATATCTCAGTTATTACACAACCTATCTCAACGATCTTTGCACCACTGGAAAGGGCAGGTCTTCAACTACACCCCATAGTTTTGCCCGATCAAAATTGTGACAACTTCTGTCAAAAAAAAATTATTGAAACATTAGTGTTCTGAATGACCACCATATGCCAGCCACAACTGTTATCCACAACTCTTATTTCTCAACCGATTTTAATGAGTTATACATCATTGGAAAGCGCATGACGCCCTGAATCTCCCCTAGTTTTGCCCGATCGAAAGAATTAGGGTAAAAAAAATTAAATTGAAAGTTGAATTTCTCGCAATTTTGCCGAAATTTCAGAATTAGGGTCCCAAAATGAAAATAAATACATATTGATTTATTTTGTCGAAATTACCAGTGACGTATCTCAGTTATTAGACCACCTATCTCAACGATCCTTGCATTGGTAGAAAGACATGTCAAATACTCTATAAAAAATATGCATTAATAAAATATATCACCATACTCACTAGTATTAAGTATTAACCCTTTTTCCTAAAGCCAATATGCTCTTATACAATGTGTCAAGTATGTAATAAAGTGTTTTTAAGACTAAACCTTACGCTCTAAAAAATAATTAACTTTAAGGTAATTAAATTTAATAAATGATGTAATGAATTACTTTGTTGCGATTATATACTGTGTGTTGTTATTTGCACGAATAGTTTCTCCTACTTATCCTACACAACTCACAGTTATAAAACTGATTAGTAGGGACCTGTACGCACGTGATATGGAAAAATCTACTATTGCATCTTAGATCAAGATTGTCGCATTCTGCGCAAGATAAACACTTGTCTTCTAAACTTTCTTAATTCTGTAATAAAACGCCTATTATTGATTGTTCAAATGAGATTGGGTTTAGGTTATTCATTTTACAGTTTTGCATCAGGCACTTCGCATAATAGCACGTACAACCCCCACTATTTTATCCGTCCTTTATAAACTAAATCTTTTAGTTTATAATTAATGAAAGGTTGTGGTTTAGAAACTTGTTTTAAAATACCTTCAAATTTTCTTAAATAAAAAGCTGCATGAAATGCGTTATTTTCCAGTAGACCTAAATAGATAAATGTATGATTGTAAATATTTTCAATTGCAAGAGTCCATTGGCATGTATTGTGGTTAAATTGCATTAAAATCGATGATTTACTTAGTAACATTTTGCTATTAATATTTATCAATGCAGTGGTATTGGTAATGCCAACATATCCCTCTTATGTATTGCACAAAGAACAGATAAGTATTGGTCCAAACTCATACCAGCCCATACTCCAGGGACTTTAAACATGTATGACAATTTTTAAATCAATGACGTAAACGGTTTGGGCGCTATAAACTTCTCCAAAGCCTTCGTCGCTGTGGTTGCGAATTGTCACATTTTAGTAAACGTGAGCTTTTTCTCTTGTTCCACGTCTAGGACAGTAATTGCCATAATGTTGATCTGGCAAAAGGGGAAGCAGATGATAACTTATATTTTCTATTGAAGTAAGAATTAATGGCATTAGGATATATTCCCGAGAAATGGGGTAAATTAGCAAGAAAATTAACGTTCAATTTCATTTTGCTGGCTCTAATTAATATTTTGATCGGGCAAAGCTATGGGGTGTACTTGAAGAAAAGATCGTTGAGATAGGTTGTGAGATATTCAGGGCGTTATGCGCTTTGATGTATAACTCATTAAAATCCGTTGAGAAATAGTTGTGGATAAGTGTTGTGGCTGGCATATGGTGGTCATTCGGAACACTAATATTTCAATAATTTTTTTTGGACAGAAGTTGTCATAATTTTGATCGGGCAAAACTATGGGGTGTAGTTGAAGACCTGCCCTTTCCAGTGGTGCAAAGATCGTTGAGATAGGTTGTGTAATAACTGAGATATGATCCCGGGAATTTCGGAAAAATTGCGAGAAATCCAACTTTCATTTTAATTTTTTGGGCCATAATTATGATTTTTTCGATCGGGCAAAACTAGGGGAGATTCAGGGCGTTATGCGCTTTCCAATGATGTATAACTCATTAAAATCGGTTCAGAAAAAAAAGTTGTGGATAACTGTTGTGGCTGGCATATGGTGATCATTCAGAACACTAATGTTTCAATAATTTTTTTTTGACAGAAGTTGTCACAATTTTGATCGGGCAAAACTATGGGGTGTAGTTGAAGACCTGCCCTTTCCAGTGGCGCAAAGATCGTTGAGATAGGTTGTGTAATAACTGAGATATGATCCCGGGAATTTCGGCAAAATTGCGAGAAATCCAACTTTCATTTTAATTTTTTGGGCCCTAATTATGATTTTTTCGATCGGGCAAAACTGGGGGACATTCAGGGCGTTATGCGCTTTCCAATGATGTATAACTCATTAAAATCGGTTGAGAAATAAGAGTTGTGGATAACTGTTGTGGCTGGCATATGGTGATCATTCAGAACACTAATGTTTCAATAATTTTTTTTGACAGAAGTTGTCACAATTTTGATCGGGCAAAACTATGGGGTGTAGTTGAAGACCTGCCCTTTCTAGTGGTGCAAAGATCGTTGAGATAGGTTGTGTAATAACTGAGATATGATCCCGGGAATTTCGGCAAAATTGCGAGAAATCCAACTTTCATTTTAATTTTTTGGGCCCTAATTATGATTTTTTCGATCGGGCAAAACTAGGGGAGATTCAGGGCGTTATGCGCTTTCCAATGATGTATAACTCATTAAAATCGGTTGAGAAATAAGAGTTGTGGATAACTGTTGTGGCTGGCATATGGTGATCATTCAGAACACTAATGTTTCAATATTTTTTTTTGACAGAAGTTGTCACAATTTTGATCGGGCAAAACTATGGGGTGTAGTTGAAGACCTGCCCTTTCCAGTGGTGCAAAGATCGTTGAGATAGGTTGTGTAATAACTGAGATATGATCCCGGGAATTTCGGCAAAATTGCGAGAAATCCAACTTTCATTTTAATTTTTTGGGCCCTAATTATGATTTTTTCGATCGGGCAAAACTGGGGGACATTCAGGGCGTTATGCGCTTTCCAATGATGTATAACTCATTAAAATCGGTTGAGAAATAAGAGTTGTGGATAACTGTTGTGGCTGGCATATGGTGATCATTCAGAACACTAATGTTTCAATAATTTTTTTTGACAGAAGTTGTCACAATTTTGATCGGGCAAAACTATGGGGTGTAGTTGAAGACCTGCCCTTTCTAGTGGTGCAAAGATCGTTGAGATAGGTTGTGTAATAACTGAGATATGATCCCGGGAATTTCGGCAAAATTGCGAGAAATCCAACTTTCATTTTAATTTTTTGGGCCCTAATTATGATTTTTTCGATCGGGCAAAACTAGGGGAGATTCAGGGCGTTATGCGCTTTCCAATGATGTATAACTCATTAAAATCGGTTGAGAAATAAGAGTTGTGGATAACTGTTGTGGCTGGCATATGGTGATCATTCAGAACACTAATGTTTCAATATTTTTTTTTGACAGAAGTTGTCACAATTTTGATCGGGCAAAACTATGGGGTGTAGTTGAAGACCTGCCCTTTCCAGTGGTGCAAAGATCGTTGAGATAGGTTGTGTAATAACTGAGATATGATCCCGGGAATTTCGGCAAAATTGCGAGAAATCCAACTTTCATTTTAATTTTTTGGGCCCTAATTATGATTTTTTCGATCGGGCAAAACTAGGGGAGATTCAGGGCGTTATGCGCTTTCCAATGATGTATAACTCATTAAAATCGGTTGAGAAATAAGAGTTGTGGATAACTGTTGTGGCTGGCATATGGTGATCATTCAGAACACTAATGTTTCAATAATTTTTTTTGACAGAAGTTGTCACAATTTTGATCGGGCAAAACTATGGGGTGTAGTTGAAGACCTGCCCTTTCCAGTGGTGCAAAGATCGTTGAGATAGGTTGTGTAATAACTGAGATATGATCCCGGGAATTTCGGCAAAATTGCGAGAAATCCAACTTTCATTTTAATTTTTTGGGCCCTAATTATGATTTTTTCGATCGGGCAAAACTAGGGGAGATTCAGGGCGTTATGCGCTTTCCAATGATGTATAACTCATTAAAATCGGTTGAGAAATAAGAGTTGTGGATAACTGTTGTGGCTGGCATATGGTGATCATTCAGAACACTAATGTTTCAATAATTTTTTTTGACAGAAGTTGTCACAATTTTGATCGGGCAAAACTATGGGGTGTAGTTGAAGACCTGCCCTTTCCAGTGGTGCAAAGATCGTTGAGATAGGTTGTGTAATAACTGAGATATGATCCCGGGAATTTCGGCAAAATTGCGAGAAATCCAACTTTCATTTTAATTTTTTGGGCCCTAATTATGATTTTTTCGGTCGGGCAAAACTAGGGGAGATTCAGGGCGTTATGCGCTTTCCAATGATGTATAACTCATTAAAATCGGTTCAGAAAAAAAAGTTGTGGATAACTGTTGTGGCTAACTTCTCACCGGTTACACGTGGTGACAATAGTATGATTTGTTTAGAAGAAATAGAAATTTTAATGATGGTAGACAATGGTGGCCGTAAACGAAAGCAACAAGAGCTTTCTGATGTAATCAATGATGTGCATTCCAACAGAAAGAAGAGTGACAATCGAGTGGCCCCCATATTCAACGGATTTAAATCCTTTGGATTTTTATTTATGGGTGTAATTAAAAAAATGGGATTTATAAAGATTGACCTGGAATTTGAAAAAACTTGAAAGAACGAATCCGACGTGAGTTAATACGTACTGCAGCACAGGCATTATCTAATTCGCTACAGAGTTTTATTAACTGCCTGTACACAATATTCCATTTAGTTGACCAACCCTGTATAATGGCGATTAATATAATAAGTATACTAACTTTTCCCGAAATATGCGTATTAAGAAGATTGTTTCATTTTTAATAGTTCTTTGATCATTCATTCTCTCGGACTGTAGACAGCTTTTAACCAAAAGTTAATCAGTTCATGCTTTATTTACTAATTATATGCGCATCTGTGTTACAAGACCAATATATGATTATTATGATTATTTTCATATCAAAAAAGTTGACAAAAACAACAAAGTTAAAAATATGTTCTTGCAACATTTGTTTAAATACATACGCCAAATGTTTGTGTTTTTTGGACTTGAAGGGCCTTGTTCTACATTTCACTTCATTATGAGATATTGTATAATAACTACATTCTTTTTGGACAAACCAATTTTTTCATGGTATTACTTTAGATTATTATTTATTGCTTATATTATACTTATATTATTTTAATTAAATAATACGATGTCTTACGTACCTCCGTGGCATTTCAAAATTCACCAAAACACGATTACACTTGTCACAAATTTGACACATAACAAACTCATCGAGTCACACGGATCTGAGCCGAAGGATAGTCACGGTCTTATAGCGTTGGCTAAATTATTACTAAATTGTTAAGTCAAGCAAATTAACGCTACTAATTTCGCGAGCAATTAGCGTAATTTGTTTGGTAATATTTAGTAATGAGTGGCAAAAGGGTCAAGTAAGTTATGCCGAAAAATGCATACCATATTATTCATCATATGGTCAACAAAATCCCGGAACAAAAACAAAAAGCGAGGGCACTACTTATCTTGTTCTTCGTCAATTAAAAACTAACTATTTTTGGCGTGTACATTGTTGTGTATAGTGTTTTTTTTTTTTGGGTGTGTTATCGCTATTTTTTGTACTCGCGTGTGCCCAAAAAAAGAACGTGATCGAATTTGTTTAGAGTGAAGACATTGGAAATTTTGATCACCCTGAAGAACACTATCTTCGAAGATAGAGACTACTGTTTTGACATCCAAAAGTCAAAGTACGAATTTAAGCATACTTTTATCGTAACGAAGATGATGGGACATTTCATTGGAGAAAACTAAAACATCAGAAATTACATCATAACATGTTTTATTAAAACACACATCGCCAGTAACAAAATTATAAATTTTCACTTATCGCCTACGGAGTACTATCACAAAATTGTCATTATTGGTCCCATTTTACATAACAAAACACGACCAATTTCTATATCTTATATTTACAAGCCAACCAGCAATAATTTACAGAACGCAACAAAATGACAATCACATATAATACGAATTAATTATTTAACAAATTTCGTCGATCACAAACATCTACGGCGTAAGTATTATTAATCAGATCGGTATACGCGGAAATATCACACTATGACGACCGACTGCATACGGACGCCGTATATCTGTTTATTACATATATCACACTCACGGATGGTTGTTTATTCACCTACACGTAAAGTCCTTTAGAGTTATGTGGTAGATATGTCAAATTTTGTTGCTGTATTACGTTACAACTCATTCAAGTAATGGATTACCGATCATGGTGTTCAGAACTCGTCACTTGCCTATTTTATTCAGGTTCTACACACAGGCAGGTGAATAAACTAGCTCTTATTTAGTTATGCACACGAATATAATAAGATATGACTAGAGAGCACTTTGTATGATCTTTTCTTCTTTTAATTTATTATTATCATTTTTTTATCACATCACGCTTATTTCGCCTATTGGATTTCCTACGACGCGCAGTAGTTTCGGAGTTCTACGTATGTACAAGATTTTCTACAACATTCGTCGTAAACGCCTTCGCGCTTTACGCGTCTTCTGAACTGCAGGGCGGCTTTGGCTTTTTCCTTCGGCAGCAACATACCTATTACCGTGTTTGAATTTTCTAGTGCTTCTGGTAACGGAGGAGACACGCTGCGTTTTCGCATAACTGAAACAATTAGTAAAAAAAATATGGAATTAAAGTTGGCTTATTGACAGGTTTGTAGAAAAATATTATTGAATTGACAAAAATAACAGACTTAAGTGGGACACCCATTGGAAATAACCATACAAACAAGCACTTTGCAAAGGGAAACATGTGTTTGTTGTTAGATCTGTATATTTCCGACATAATTTGATCGATAAATAAATGGGTTAATTGAAATGGAGAATCTGTCTTAAACGCGACGATGTCAACAAAATCCGAATACCGAAAACATGACTGTATATTATTTATGCAGATAAACAGACACATCAACAACACACATCTCCACTGGGGAGTAAATGACCTGCATGCGGCGACAAATAATATTATTAACAAACTTAGCAGTTGAATCATTAAGAAAATGCATGTATTGCCACTTCTGGTTGTCAGAGTGTTACCAAAGGCAATCCTGTGACCCTGTGTGCAATCGCCTGACAATTGTACACAGAGTCGGCCCGCGGGGGTGCGGCCGCATTTCTGAAGGCCCCACGCCGATACTTTATAATAAGTTTATTATTTTTTTTTTTAGCCAGACTGACAGCCTATCTAAAAATACGTCCCATATGCGCAGATACTCAAAATAGATACATACTTAACCACTTTACTGTTCGTTATACGAAAGGCATAAAGCAAACAAAAAAAAACTGATCAAAAACGAGCAAAAACTGGTCACTTAGCAGCTCTGTTTTTACCGAAAAAGTAGGAATAATTCTTGCAATCTGTGTAAGGCTGGGTTGGCATGTGCTGGCTAAAAAACTGATTTGGGACCAGGAAAAAGGCGGATAAAAAACAGGGTCACGTCAGTAATACTTTTTTTGAAAACTAAGAGGTAATTTCTAAATAAATCCCTGAAATTTGCACTATCTGTAGACAGTTTTTAGAGGGAGATTTGAAGGAATAGTAAACGGGAAATTACTTTGTGGTGTATTGTATGTAAAATGTAAGTAAAATTCTAAATGTTTAACGAACTATACCTGCCATGTATAGATATAAATGCGACACACGTTTAAATGAATTATTAATTTCAATAGTATAGTAGACACCTAATATTTGACCTTTCCACTAATAACAAAACAAAATTTATAGAAAAATAATAAATCAAAATAAAAAATAAATCACTATGTTCCTTAAAACCGCATTTCTCAGTCACCGCTAACGATACAAACTATAAAATTGGCACAATTATTCCTCAGTTATATCATTACTAAACTATTTACATAGTGTAAAGATAAACTCTGACCCGAAACTATAGCCGCAGTATTTGAAATGTACAGATGATTTAATTAGCAATGGAAATGTATGACTCTTTGGCAAATTACACAACATACACTCGAAAAGGCAAAAAAGAATGTTATAATACAGTAAATAACAGGCATATCAGCAAAAAATGGTGAGTTCTGTCTATGTGCAGAATTTGTTTACGAAAATAACTTCGATAAATAATATAGTTGTTAGAATATCAACAACAACAACACATGCAGTGGTAATGATTTTTAAACCGGTATACCTATTTTTCAAAGTAAAGAGATGAAATATACAATGTGTACAATCCTAAAAGCGATAAGAGAGATAAATTGGCACAAAATTGTACACACGCTTCTCAAAAGTGCAAAGTATAACATTATGGGTCAAGACTTATGATTAGGAGGCTAAATATAATTAGTTTTAGGGGTCAAAAAACAAGATATTTACCTGGGGTGTTGTATCTTGATTGACAGGTCACCTGCAAAAGATGTGCCAAGAATCTGCCGCAGGCTTGGTATCGTCCATCACCCCCTTTCACTATTGTCTCTTCAGATGTAGCAATAAGGTATTGTATTGTAAGCATTAGAATGCAGAAGATCCAGATCTGTTTCATCTGCAATAGAAGACAACATAAATAAACTTCAATAATTTTTTCTTTCACTTGAATAGTATTCTATTAGGCTAGTTAACTCAATCCTTACCTCTTAATTGATAACACAATCGGATAATTAGACTAAAACAATTGATTTGGTCGAATTTAGACATTCGACTCGTTCTATTTTTGTATTTTTTTCGTTGGTGTATGCACTCGAACGCACAGTTAAACTGACTTGTCCGACAGGCAGATACAAAAACAAATTTTCTATCAGTGTGTTCGCCCCCACCAGCTGAGACCGAAAGGAATAAAGTCACACTGATAAAGTCTCAGCGGCGGCCGCTCCTTATTAATTGCTACATCGATAATTGTTTTTTTGCTCTGCGCCACAGTTTTGGAATCTCTCCACCACTGGAGGTATTTTTTTTTAAATATCACACTCTATGTGTCTAGGTCTATTATTAACAACAATATTGTTTGCTATATGCATAATAATAGTGCATAATAATAACAATTATGTATGATAAGAACTGTGCTACATCGTATTATCAATCCTATTTTCAACCAAACTTAATTTTGAGTTTTGTAACAGATTTATTCTTATAACTTATTTTTCGAGAACTTATTTTCCCTTCATTTTTATATCGCAAATGTTAAGTATGATTAGATAAACAAGTTCTTTCTGGTATTTTGATTCCTGTTTATGAGTACCCGTTATCTTTTTGTATGAATTTTGTAATTCCGTCATTAGTGCGCCTACACAGATTCAAAATCTTCTATTCAAATGATTATTAATTACTACTATTCCCAAGAATTCATATTTGGATCAATCGGTTCAGAGTCTATAGTCCGCCCAGGACTGTAGACTGTGGCCTATAGTCCTATATATCAGAAATAATCATACCACTGCTGCCAGAATAGATTAAAACTGAAAGAAAAAAGTTACGCATGGCATGGGTTCAGGAAGTAACACCGAATCTAAACGATGGCCAACACAAAACAGAGCTTATTGATAAAAAGTCTAGATCGGGGACCGGCAACATGGGCAACGAACGAGAGAATTTGAAAGTGCCCGTATACAATTATCTAAACTTAAAAACTAGTCATATATACCAAATTAATGCTCAATATTTAAAATAATGTTGAACACCCTGTATGGTATCACAGTCTTTCGAGATACTTCGATCTATAATGTCTTTTGTATACATCTCTTATCACGAAGTGAATTATTGTTCGAGGAGATTGCTTGGCCACTTCTTCTGGCTTAATTATGGCGACTCCTACATGGCTATGTCTAGCGCATTGTAGTACGAGACAATCGCATGGTACATGTTTTGCTGTTTTTGGAGCTGTGCTGCAGAACCTAGATGATATCCCTGTAAACAGGGATATCATGTCCCTATGATCAGTCTAAGATCAAGCTTTTGTAGAGGAGAAACTCTATGGCTTTAGAGGCAGGGAAGGTAATGGTTGCCTTGTCTCACACCGGTGGATGTTCACCAGTCAGCTTTTTTGCTTTATCTTTTCATTTTTGTACCATCCCCCTAATTAGTAATTCTACAGTTCGGTTCTTGTCCGTAAAAAGAAAGCCTTGGAGCCTTCTCGAGCTAGGCTGTCGGCTTGCCCGTTTCCTTTAATTCCTAAATACCCTGGTATCCACATCAGTGATACCATGCTGGTTGATGTTAGCTCATTACGGGATAGTATGCAGGCCAAGACAGTTTTGGACTTGTGAGTTCTTGTTTGCTCTTTCAATGCTGCTTGACTATCCGAGCATATCTAAATGTTTGCCGTTTTCAGTGTGGCCAGACGTAGGGATTTCTCCCTACACGTAGGGATTTTTTAGCTTAAAAAATGCGTAGGGAGGTTTTCTTGGGATTGTGGAAAATGTAGGGATATTTGTTACTGCAGTATGGGTACGTGTTTTTATGTATATTTGAGAAAAAATATTTATTTATTGTGTTAATTTTATGCGAAGAAGGACTCATGGGGCGCCCTAGATGTCCACCGATCGCGAGACGGGTGATACGTTCTGTGGTTATACCATATAAAACAATAAATTAATTTTGTTGCGTCGTTGATGCTGACGTTACAACTTTTAATTTAAATTCGCCTGAACGAGCGAATGTAGATGACGCTATTAATCCTGACTGTTTAAGTTCAAGTTTCTACCACCAGAGCGAAGACTCTTGTAAAAAATATATAATTATTCACCTACCCATGAAGTTCTGTATTGCGATTTCTCAAATACGTCAAATTTTGTTGTCCTATTGCAACTCGTACAAGCAATATATTTTCGACGGATGTGTAGAAAACGTTACCTTTTCTTGCAGGTTCTGCATATAATTATTATCTCTACAAATAGGACAACAAAATCAGTTTATCTAACTCATCTGTTCAGGATTTCATGGGTAGGTGAATAGGGTTTATTGGCCTAAGAATAAATAAAAATTTATACGTATATGAACTTTACTTTGGTACTCCCCCCCCCCCCCGCTAGCAGCGTAGGGAGGCGTAGGGACATTTCGTGTCGGCTGTAGGGATGTTTCCTATAGAACATCTGGCCACACTGGCCGTTTTAGTGTTTCTACGGATGCATTCTTGGACACATAGGCAGATTGGTATGAACAACAAAAAAGTTCTAATGAACCAGTTGTGTGGAATACTTTTATGTAC
The DNA here is from genome assembly GCA_963971325.1 of Aphodius granarius. Lineage (NCBI taxonomy): Eukaryota > Metazoa > Arthropoda > Insecta > Coleoptera > Scarabaeidae > Aphodius > Aphodius granarius. Next base: position 12,742,653 of record OZ020226.1, read on the forward strand.
ATTAAGTAGTGGGTAGTAACAAAAATCAAAATATTTACGGACAATTTCGGCCTTATTAGGGGCGATAAAAACTATCCTGGTCAATAATATAATTAATATGTCAATGATAAATTTTGGAGAAAAAAATAGTTACTTGCGCAATAGCAAGATTACACGTGTTATTGCTATGTAATCAAAAAAATTTCAAAATTTATTACACTGATTTAGAATTTTATCAACAATGTAGTAATAAACTAAATCATAATATAATTCCTATTTATTTCGATACAAAAGTAAGTACCTACCTACCATAAAATGATCTGAAATTTGTAAAATTACGTCGCAGTCTAAAGATAAATTTTACGTTTTTATTATCTGCAATGATTAATTATTATTAATAGTTCGTTCACTTGTTTACTTATATATTCACGTTCCGATAAATAACAAGCGTTTGCATTTATGTAATCACAAAAACATTATTTGTTCAGCAAATTTTTGTGTATATCTTATCGTCCTTAATAACAAAATAATAAATAATTAAGACTGAATTTCTTAATGAAACATATGTCAATCGATAGAGCTATTCAAGTAGTATCCTCAGAGTTTTACCCGCAAAAAATATCAAACGCTCTAGCAAAAAAGATTGATTTAGTTATCAGCGCGTCATCTATAAGAGCGCATGGTGTCCTCAAATACAATTGCAAATAACGACATCCACCGATGCTGCAGGACATCATGGAAAACAAATAACGACACTACCCATATGGTAACAACCCCTCTTACATAAGTAAAACAGTAAATGGGTGTGCGACTTACCGAGTGGGTTATACCAAATAATGTTTATAACAATTGCGAAAGTTGATGAATAGCTTTGATTCATATGGCAAATTGTAGCCAATTAATAGGGTTAGCTATTCTGGAAAGCTTGGAGTTTTGCTCACTGGATAACACCTCCTAAATGATCATAATGTGGACCTACTTCTTAACAAGAAATCCCCTAGCCTGTAGACAAAATTGTTAATAACTTCTTCTCGTATAACTTTATTTAAAAGGCCAGATTGTAGGTAATTAATAGAGATCGCTACCCCAAAACGCTCGGGGATTGGCTGATCTAATGTATATAATGTACCGCTAGAATAACAATTTGTAAAGTATTGCCAACATCAATTTATAGATAATGAAGCAAGTTTCGTTAGACGCCCAGGCTGATATATTTATTAATATTCATTAAGGAAAAAGATATTTGGCCGATTCCAGCCAAAAGTTAATCCATCATCCTTAGTAAAAACGCGAAAAAATAGGTGTGACTTTCGTTTTGACAAGAAGTACAATACAATGTATGTTCCATTATCTCCTATAAGTAATATGTTTACTAATTGCTAAAGACACGTCGCAATCATAAGGTCAATTAATAGAACCAAGTGTATTGCTGACATTAGTTATCATACTTATCACATGCCAATATTGGGTGAATTCTTTAATTTTCTGTAGTTTTACGATCAAAGTTCACTTATTATAGTTATGTTACATTACCAATAATTCATAGCTTCAAATCGGTTATAAATCGTCTGCAACCCAAACTGTCAAAAAGCGTAAGAAAACTACGATTAGATAAGCACAATTTAGCAAAGTATTCTAGCGAGAATCTTTATTTATTATGTTCGAAGTCTTAATCTAGTAAGAGTTTGAACATAAGGAAGAATCCACTGAAGGAATCAATCAGCTGCTTCGTGTAAACAACATATTGGTAGGTATGCAGCAGGGTCGATGGATTTTGTTATCTAAACCACGGTAAACAATGCCCTGGACTCACCAGACAACAGCGAGACATGGCACTTGACGTGAACTACAACTTGAACTATAATCTATATTTAGCGGTGTTCTCTTGTCGGCACATTCTATAAATAATTATAGAAAAAATAAGTGCAATCAACTTATTCAGCTCAAAATAAATGGTGACTGCCGTCGATATAAAACAATTCCGCATTTCCAATCTGTCCACACGGATGCTAGTTCATGTGTACCGACTGACAAAGCAATCGAAACCGCAAAGAGTCATGAATTTGTGACCTTTTTACTAATTATGTATCTATAGTGTATAACAAGAACTAACATCTGGATCAATTTTTATAATTTTATTGGGAATTTGATTTTGTTGTCTTCCAGAGAAGAAAGCATGAACTTTTGCAATGTATGACTTATTTCTGGCATAATGAAAACCCATTCATTTTCATTGTTAGTTCTTTACTTACTAGTGCCAGTTATAAAATCAATATTAGACAGGTGGTAATAATTTTTAAAGCTCTAAAACTGTAAACATTTTCAGAGCAATTTTGTAAAGGGGTCGCTCTGAAATTTTGCTGTTTATATTAGAAAACGGTATCCCGGTTTTAAAAGTTCTGAATACCGAATACCGGTATTATTTGGCCCGGAACTCTAAGCCCTATTTGTTTAGAATCATTTAATTTTCAAATACAATACGTATTTTTTTTTTCGCTTTTATCTAATTTTTATTGTTTGTTTAAAACACGTATTTTCCAAAAATAAATGTTTAAAAAAATGGTCTGTCTAAAGATCAGCAATTAAAAAACTATTGTCTCTCAATTTTTGTGCACTCAACCTATTACATCGTCTATATGCTTATAAATACCTATTAGTAGTGCGGATAGTAAGTACTCTGACTCACCTTAAGGTGTCAAGTGTGATGTACTTTGACCGGGCTTTCTTGTTGCTGACCGTTAGCAAAACCAAACCTTGCCAGCTTGTTGTTATTGGAGCACTGGGACAAAGTGCATCAGCACCGCCTGTAAGTACCAAATCGGTCATCAATTTATTTAATACTCGCGTGCAGATGGACGACGTATACTACACTCATGCCTACTCCTGAAAAGCAATCTAGTTCCAACACTTTTCTCGAAGAGAATTAATTGAAGATACATTCACTATACCTTGTTGGATACCAATCCAAAGAAATCATTCCATGCAAGGAAGAGCAAGTAATTGATAGTATAGCATAAAGTACGTGATGGGTTGTAGAAATTTTAGATTATCGTCACATGGACAGAGAACTGTTTAATGAACTCTTAAATAGGTAATTAAAATTGAAATCACGAACAATTGGCGCAAAGTGGATAGACAGACGAGACGCCAAATACTATTAGATGTCATTACTACTAGATAGTCACCTATTAATTTCTATGGTACCTAGCGTAATATCCCTTGTTCTTTGGTTTATTTTTAGTCGTTCATGTGCGAGCTGTGGGCATTTCTAATTGTCTCAATTAGAATTGCACGTTCGATTCATTCTGTTAACAATTAGTTTGCTATTAACCTTTGAATTTCATCAAATATACCTTAACTACATATAATGAACATTTTACCAAATATCCTAATATCTTCCTTAATAGGGTAGCCTTTCAAAATTCATTTTGAGTTCTTCATGTGTAATTGTTTCATGTCCTATTACCGCACAAATGATGATGTTTGTTATATCAATTTGTCATAGTAGATAATAAGTATCGAGGAATTCATGTGAAAATAAAAGTTACAATAATAACATATCGACTAACGTACCTTTAGTTATTTCATGGACATTTATCAACCTTAAGCATATCAAAATGACAAAGATCATACAAAAAAGTTACTGCTAAAATGTACTGCATATCACTGTAGTGTATTGTGACTTTATTGACTATAACAAATTTAGTTGCAATCATATATCTGAGGAATAACTGCATCACTTTTATAGTTATTAGCGTTAACGATGAGTGAGAACTGCGGTTTTAAGGAACATAGTGATTTATTTTTTATATTGGTTTATTATGTTATTTTACATTGGTTTAAATTTTCTTTTGTCATTAGTGGAATATTAGGTGTACCCTACTATTGAAATTAATATTTTAATTAAACGTGTATTGCATTTATATACACGACCGGTATAATTCGTTAACAATGGTTTTGTTCGTTGGGCTTTAAATTTTACTTACATTCTACCTAAACTAGAAATTTATACTGTTGAACTGAAACTATTTTATCTGTTACCAAAGCTTATACAATAATAATTAAACGTTTAAAAGTTTTAAATACGCCAGTTTTACACCAATTTCACATTAATTTTCTGCCATATCTCCCTTTAAAAACTAGCTACAAGAAGTGCAACTATACTTTGGGATTATTGTAAACCTTTGAGAACCTTTTGCCTGTATGTTTTTAATCTATTGTTAAATCATACGTCTACTAAACCAGACGATGACGATCAGAAAGACTATTTGGTTATACCACCAAGAGTAATGAAGTTCATTGGCTCTTTTAATTCGATTCTGTCGTTTATTAATCAAAAGTGCCGCTGGTCGACCATGACAGACGGTGATGCACAATTTGTTATATGTTCGGCAACATAACAAACCTAGCGGCAACAAAAAAAACAAAAATCAGGTAGAAGTCTACCCCCTGATATCAGGCACAAAAACATGACACTTTATCATTTCAATTCATGAGAAAAGTAGGTCATGTTTAGCACGATATTTTCGCTAATACATTTCGTGTACATGTGTGAGAAGGGCGGAAAGGTGTTTTCAATTAATGATTTTAGGAGTTTTGCTATAAATAAATACGTTGGACTTCTTGCATACCTACATTTTTCTGACTTAGGGAGCTTCAGACTTTTAGCCTCAGACAGCATATGTATAACGATAAAATTCCTGAAATGCACAAGAAAGTGATTCATTATTATGTTTTTAAAGTTGTAAAATTGCATAGTACTGTCTTTGGTGGCGCCATCTAGCGTAAGTAGATGATTGGAAAAAAAATCCACTTGCGAAAAAGGTTTGTTGTAATCTTATCTAGTGACATTAGAGCCTCACTAACGACCAAGAAGGTATGAATAGAAGGTAGACTTCAAGAATTCATTTTCACTATCAATTTGATAGTTTTCAGACCCGGTTAGCAACGGGTACACAAGTTCAAATTAAGTTTTCTAAAAAAGACACACAATTTGTCATTAGTGCTGTCATCATAGTTTATCGGTTCTTGGTCCGGTTCAGTTCATATTTAATCTGATGTGCCCGACCCCATATACACGAAAACTAAACACCAAAACAATGATATAACAGAACAGGCGCTTAATTTAGTTGTGCTGATAGAGAATTCTATAAATAAGTTTTGTATCTGGCGCCTGTATATTTTCGTAGACTGGATTTTACCTTAAATGCACCAGGAAAATAAAGATAGATAAAAAGGACCAAATTGTTGTTTTCGTCTGTAACATCCGTCTCCAGTTAAATTCAAGATAACAAATAAAAAATAAATATTTGAAATCTTTTATGATTATATAATCTCATAGTTTACATAATTATTTTTTATTTGATGCGTCGCGTTTTGCGTTTTTTTTGCGTCACTGTGCATATTTTGTTAAAAATTATCAATGAAAACATAGCTTAACCATGATAATAAACAAAACATTTGAACTAATTAGTACAATTGCAACTGCGAAACCAATCAAAGAGCTTTTTGTAGTAAGAAGTAGTATAAGGTCAGCATACTAACAAAATTCTATTACATCAATTAAATTGTTTAGGCTGTCTATTAGTATTAACCTTGGCCTTCTCGACATGAATACTAGCATAAGTTTTCCATTTAATTTTTAACAAACATTTTTTTCGAATTATACATATTTATTGGTAAAACATAACAAGAGACACATGTGACACATTATTGACAACGAATTCAATCACTGAATTAACCACTCAATGTAAAATAATATTTTGATCCATTCGCATATTAATAGATGTTCTAAAGCCTTGTACATTAGAACAGGAATGCAAATCCTCTCATTAGAATTTACCAGCAAACAATTGAATTTTCCGTCCTCAGCTAGTAAACAGGGTCAAATGTTAAACTTGTGCAGGCAAAGTAAATAAGCTTCTAACATCTCTTCCATGTATGCAAACAATATTTATGTAGTGTTATACTATACATATACAACGTGTCCTGGAAATTGTGGGTACAAACATATATAATACTTATACAGGTATTCCAAAAGTACCAAGTTGCATAAAAAAAGAATAAAAAATTCAAATAGTAAACTATATATTATGGGACATCATTGGATAGCCATTTTATACAATAAAAATACTGTTTTAAATTTGATTTATAGATATATATCCGAAATATTCAATAAAAATGTGTACGTAGATGAAAATTCTAATATGCCAGTAAGGGTTGAGATGGCCAATGCCCATAAGCGTTGAAAGCAAGTCTTTGTTTTTTGCATTCATTGTCAAAACTCGTGGAAATTGTTGACAGTAGTAGAGTGTGTTATTTCGATAATTAAAAAAGCAGTATGAGATTTACTGAAAGTGAAAGAATCAAAATTTTAAAGATGATTGGTGTTGGAGATAGGTTTCGAACACATAACGAAGTGCGAGACAATAATGGAACTATAAAATGCAAATTAAAAGTATTTGGGCAGTTGAAAATCGCCAAAAAGTCAACGTATAAGATGGTATAGTAGATCCTTTAGATTATTTTACTTTGGAACCATTTAAAATATAAAATTTAATTGAATAGACCCAACAACCTTCAAGATCTAAAGGAGAAAAATAGGGAAGAAATTTGATCTATCACACAATAATAGAAAACGTTCAACAAACGTTTGTATCTCGATTAGGATATTACCTCGCTTTTAACGGAGAGCAAAAAATCATTGTATATCATTGACGTGTGCTTTCAAAATAATCAGCGATGTATCATTAACATTTAAAAAATAAAACAGGGAACGAAAATGTCGTTTAGCACGCACTTGGTGCGTGAATCTTCATGGCCGGATCATTCCGGATATCAATCTCAAAAGTCGGGTGACACTTTATTTCGAACCGCCTATTTATTTTTAGTTTTTTTTGTTGTTGTTTGTTGTTGTGATGCAGCCAACATCGATCTAGGAAAGACGGATGGGGTTATCATGGTTCACGGTGAATTCAGGAGTTCAGGAATACAGGGAGTAAATATTTATTGTGCACTGACATATCGATTTCCACATTGGTTATCTTGGTTTCTATAAATACTTTAATAGACCAGTTATAGTAAAACGTTGGGACGGGTAATTTTAGAAACCGTTGTTTGTTGTTTCACTCAGCTAAAATGACTGAAAATTAAAATGGCCACAATAACATTTCTCTACAATTTTCCAAAAAAAAAGTAACTAGAGGCAATAGGAAACTAGAAAACACGGTCAGCTTCTAGTAGGACAATTGATACGAAGGTGTTTAAGATATTACACCATTAGACCAATCAAAAACCTATTAATATTAATAGGTGCCAGCAACCAACGACATCAAAGGCAGGCGACACGCGCCTACTATATATAACAACTGAACTAACTTATTAATTTCCTCGCAAATTAACTGTGTGGACCCAATTTATCAATTTATTACTCGTAGGCAAATTTAGTTTTACTACGAAGGTAGTTAGATGTAATCCCAGTGAATTAAGGGCAAATACCAATAGGATAAATGTGCATATTAGTTAAGTAGTTGGTGTTTTTTTATTATTATTCTAATACAGGCGAGGCATATAAATTGATACGATAACTCATAATAACTAAAGTCTCACACAAAACTTTCATCATGTGAACTGGAAAGGTATTCTGTATGGCCTTCATTGCATTTTAACAGCATGGTCAATGTCTTTCAATTGTTAAGTAAGTTTTTATATATGAATAATATATTTTTGGTTAAGTATTTATTTTCCATAACGAGACAAATAACGTTTATTTTAAACATATGTTAATATATGTATTTATTTTAAAAAACTTGCTTAACAATTTAAAGATATTGATAGCTCTGCCAAAATGTAATGAAGACCAGACCGTTCAGAATAGTTACCCCCTGACATGATGACAGTTTTTTTTTTTTTTTCAGAAACGCTTTTCGACAAAACTGATCGTTTATGAGTTATCGTCTCAATTTAAATGCCTCACCCGGTATAATGTAAAATATGTGTACGTAAAATGATACTATTGGGCAACAGACCAAATAAGAAAACTACTAGTTATACAAAAACAAGATTATCAATAATCAAGTAGAACAGAATTCTTCGAATTACCATACAAATTCCAAGAAATTATCAGCAACGCTTTTATTTGCTGTGCATTCGACATTAGTTTACTCTGTTTATCATGTTTAAAAATAGTTTATAAGCATTTCTATGTAAGTACATAGAAAATATTTGGTCTGTGGCCGTACTACAAACTATTCTTTGTTTGATTTGTCTGTACTCGAACTTATTGTCATACTTTGCAAAAGTTGTATCTTTATCTTCATTAAAATATTGTTAAGTATATAGGAATAATTGGTTTGTTCGAGCAGTGAAGAAACTAGAATAGTATATTATTATACAAGTTTTATAAGACGTCAAATTGGCGCATGAGTTGTTTGGGGCACGAGGAGCGCCAGCGACGAGTGCCCCAAATGAACGAATGCGTCAATATGTCTTATAAAACGAGTGTAATATACTATTTTTTCTACTTTGCGTCATTAATTTTATACAAATTTAGAAGTATATTAGGTAAAATTCCAATCTAGAGTATTTATGGGTGCAACCGTTGGTAACACTGTCATCTGTCACTTAAATTCAAATATCTGTGAAAAAGTAATTATTAATAATTATTATATACCATCATATACTAGTAGTACGAAACCTAGGATGCAACACGCATGTTTAAATATGTATAAAAATATACATACTTCGCAGTTTGTGCGATTCTAAAAAATCAGTTTGTGCTTACTTTTGTGGTTATGTGTATTTTCGTTTGACATGCATTTGATATCAATGTCACCAATCTTAGAAAAAAGTTACTAAAAACGGTGTTACAATTTGCTAATTGTAACACCGAAAACAGTGTTACAATGTGTGTGTGCATTGTGAATGCAAAGTAGAAAAATTAATTTAACAGGATAAGCCTGAAAAACCGAACTGGTTCTTGACAGCTACTCGAACAAAGCTAATGTGACCTAGTGACATTGTTATTCTTTCAAATATTCGCATTTCTTCATATTGTTGTCATAACGATTACGTAAAGTACCACTGTTATTGTTAGATAAACGTTTTTATTCCTTCTTAGAATTTATACGCTTAACAGTAACTTTTTTATAGACTGAAAACGATATACCAGTGACGGCATGTCTATTTTCTAATTCATTCAGATTATCGCGACAATTTGTCTATTAAGAAATATTAATAGAACAGAGAAAAAATTAAAACAAACCACAAACAGCTTTACTTCCTTGAATTGTTTATTATTATTGTGAAGATTCAGTTCAGTTTATAATTGTGCTAATTGCAAATAAATTAATAAATAGTTCTAGAATAAATAGTTTTTGAATCTAGATTTACAATTCTAGTGAAACTTCAACAAACATTTCCCAGTAGTTTATCAAATGGAGCGCATTTATTAGACCTATTCGCCGCTTAAAAATTAAAAATAAAATTTGTGTTTGAACAAGATGATTGTTTGAAATATCTGACATAATTTCCCTCTACTTTCCGACTAGTATCCTAGAAGGATAGTATTGTAATCGACGGAATTTTTCCAGATTTTAGCGTAAATACGCGTTTTCAGATCCCTTTAAACCATGGCGATGAATTCTGGAAAATATATGTGGGTATGTACGTATGTGGGTATGTGGCTATGTATGTCTATGAACACAATAGCGCCCAAACGGTTTACGGTACAACGAATCGTGCAGGAATTTGGTAATCGCATTTTAAATTGCCGAGAGATTGGATTGTTTTTGACCACAATATGGCAAATGTTACATGCATTTTCGTAGCGATTCATCCGATCATGCCCAAATTGATAGCAGCTCATCTTCTAGTGACTTTAAATATGTATACTAATTCACAGATCATTGGGATGAGCAGTTTAGGTGTTATAAGCGTTTATGGAAGCAGTTTGACAGAATCCACAGCCTTCGTCGCTATGTTGCGAATTGATTGATTTTGGCAAACCAAAGTGGTTATACGAAATTGACTAATAATAAATGTTTGTAACAATAATTTAGCTGGAAAGTTTGGTGAGGTCCGCCCCAGATGTAACATATTATGTAAAAAATGTTTTTTTTTTAATATACCCAAAAACAAATTCAAGGTTCCACCGAGATTTGAACTCGGATCGCTGGATTCAAAGTCCAGAGTGCTAACCATTACACCATGGAACCCTTGCCTATGAAATCCCTAACACTTCATTTAAGCCATGTAAAATATTATCCAAACGCATTTCAAACAATTTTATTTGGAATCGCGTGTCAATTTTTTGGAAAACTTTTTGGAAACGTTAATTTTACTTAATAAAATATAATTTTAATCTAGAGAGCGATCTTATAAACTTGTTAGAGTATCTGTAGATTCCGTTGTATCTAATAGATGCCGCCAGTTAATTAGTTAGATTAGAGGACCGAAATGGTATTGCGAGGGCGCTGCGATCGGGGATGGCCAGGATTCTGTCTCTTGCGCGCGGTTTTCCTTACGCGAAGTTACGTGAGATATCACGAGATGGCGCAAGGTGGTGAATTGAACCGATCCAGCGGAAAAAATATGAACCTAAATATCGCTGATATTGTTTGATTAGAATTGAGACAAAGAAGGTATATTAGCTAAATTTCTTTTCAAAAGATAATGTAGAAAATTTTAGGTATCCTTTTTTATAGAACTTGCGTCTCCTCCTTTCAACATATCCCATCTAGTCGCGGTACAGTTTTTGAAAATTTATAGGTTATTTTATAGATGTTTCAAACTAAGAAGAGCACAGTTGTATATGCAACCAAATATACACAGGCAATTTATAAACCATACACTCGGTATGATTGGTTGCATATACAACTGTGCTCTTCTTAGTTTGAAACTACTCTACTTCCTCATTAAGAGCAATATTTATATTTAGTTTATATGATTCTTCTGTCCTTTTTCTCTAATTACTAAGCTTAGCTTGTGTCATTTAAATTGCTATTTGAACAGAGGAGTCTGTAGATGAGTCAATAGGCAATGACAGGGTGGAAGACAATGTCGTGGAACTGGTAGACGTTGGTCATTATTAACTAAAATTCAAATCATCTCGATTGATTTTTGGTTTTATTGTAAATATTTCTGTAATGGTCATCTCTCAGTTTCTAATTTTTTTGGTGTAATGGAATGGGAAGCTTATTCTGGGTCAAATATCTCAGTCAACGTCTCCCTGAAAAGTGTCTGAACCTGTTAAATAACATGTTGACATAAGGAGAAAGAACATTAGATGAAATTATTTGGGTGGTCGATATAAAGACCAAGAATTTTAGCCAATATTTTAATAAATAATAACTGAACCCAAATAGTTTATATAAATAAGTTTAGTGTAACTTAACTGTTCATCCACTTCTTCTGAATCGGTAATAACGTTATGTTAGTGTTTTTTTCTTAGTGTAGCTGCTGAATAAATATACCACTTTAGTACTTATTACATCAATTTTTTTCTTCATTTTGCTTCTCCATTATAATTATTATAAGCAAATTAAAGTACATCGAAATAAATATACGCTAGACATTTACGAGGAAGTGGTGTAATCAGGCAAAACTGAAACAGTTCAAAAAATGTAAAGTATCAAACAAAAATGTAAAGTAATGTTTTGTTTTGTATTAGTTTTAATACAAATCAAAATGTTCGAATAATCAGAAAGAAATAAGTGTGTATATAAAACACATATTTCTTTTATCACTAGACAAAGTATAACTAATCAAAGTATCAACATAAGAGGGTATTAACCATGAATGCAAACCAATAAACAAACACACCCAACAACACAAATAAGGTTACTTCACGCGAATTCAACTTTATCGGAAAATTCGTATAAAAACATTTAATCAAATAGGTAAACCGTTTATTTGAAAGAGACGCATTCACATTCTTATCTTTGCTGCACACTTCTAACATTCCGGCAGTCCGGCAATTGATAGTAATCTCGCAGCGACACTCAGTCACAGATCATTACTATCCACTTAACAAAACAAGCATAGGAAGGAAAAGATCCAGTATTGAAATCACCCATGCTGTCCAGTCATTCAGTTGAAGGAATGATCGTGACTGTTACGGACACACGGTGACTAACTATGTGCTTGTGATATGTTCTAAAAGTGTTTATTATAAACGACCATGAAGATTCTATTATTACTAACAACCACTATCTTCAGTAAGTATATAAATTTGATGTACCTACTTTTTATTTTTATTTTATTTTACTGAATTAATTCATTTATGTTTCAATGTAATATAATATTTCGCGCGTTTTATACACTCTCGTTTACCTTGTTAAGACCTTGTCACAGTTCTGTTTTAGTACAAACCCATTGCATGATTTTTATTATTTTAATTACATTTTTTGTTTCTATCTATGTCATTGGATCATTTTAAATTATACGTTTGAACAATTACGTCCGTCATTTGTAAACAAGTTTTACAACTGTGCGATACAATGGAATTAGTCATAAAATTGTTGCTATGTAGGTAACGCAAAATCACAAGATCATTCGTAAGCAGAAAAATCTTACTTATCTACTTTTCGAGAATTGGAATATGTACATAATAAAAATATACCATTCGTTTTAATTTAACAAAGTTGTAGTCTACTTTCGGTAGATCGGAAGTGGCAACCATCTTGAAAATATTTTAGATAAAAAGATCGAGATGAATAATGCACGTTTTGTGGAATACCCTGTATACTTTTACCTCATAATGTCCCATATATTTACCTTAGTAGATAATGACAAATAAGCATAATTCACGGCTCCACAAAATACCTAGAAATCATTTTAGGGAAACTAGTAAACTGAGTAAATTGCAAGAATAAGACTTTTAAACTTTACAACTGCCACCAATTTTAACCAATGCGTTTCGTAGAAATTTTTTTTAGTAAAAGTGTTTATATGATGAGGTAAGCAGATGAGGTAAATAGCTCATTGTTTGGTCATTATTACCATCATCGCTATAAACAATTCAAAGCCATAAAACCTATAACGTATATGCATGTTTAAAGAGCAATGCCGCAAATTTATATACAGATTTAACCCGACAGGATTGTGGCTTTTATCGAAAAAACTCTGGCATCTACTGTGTGATGCTATTTAGTTTGTGCGGAAATGAGTGTGAGATAACACGTATACGTTAACAAATTTCCTCATTTTCCTAATAATAATTCCGGATGACACAGTTTCTGAGTTTAACTCAAAACAGTTCCAATGAAATATACGGTTTCTAATCAGTAGATAATATAACCTCGAATAAATTCGTAGCACGGAAAGCGAACCGCACGGCACTTCCTTTGGGTTTTAATCTTAAAATTAATGCGTAATAAATTTACGGGAGAAAAGGTTCCTGTAAAAGCAAAATTAAAGAAAAAAAATCCGGTGTGGCCCCAACCCAACTTTCCGACTAAATTATTGACACAAGTAATTCTAATATTCTGTTTTGTAAAGCCACGGCCACTCTGGATCCCAACCTAACGTCAGTTAAAGAATAACACAATGATATGTTATATCAATGGCACAGATGTTTCCCAAAATCTGACAATTTGCAACACAGCGACGAAGGCACTTATAGCACCTAAACTGCTCATCCCAATATATATATATATATAGATATTTAAATTCACTGGAGGGTGCGCAGATATCAATTTGGTCAAATCGGATAAATCTCTAAGGAAACGCATTTAACATTTACCACTTCCGGTTGTCAGACTGTCATAAAAAACAATCCATTTCTTCCCCTGGTAATTACCAGGGGAAATATGTATACCGAAGTTTAACCCGATCCGTTGTTCCTTCTAGGATACCAGTGGGAAAGTAAAAACACCAATATTTTTTACATCAACACAATAGGCTAATTTTGGACCAATGTGACAAAATATGTTGCAGAATCTTGCCGCACAGTACGGGAATTCCGTTTGGTATTTCCTATGAAATATTTTTTATATCATTATGTAACTACCAGTTATGTAAACTAATTTGCATTACTGGTAATTTATTTGTACGTCTAAACGTTGATACTTATAATCTAAAATAGAAAAAAAATAATAAGTGTAAACTTTCATATCGGAATACTTCACGTGCATTTGCTATGTGTATACACTAGATAATTCTAGATCAACAATAACACAATAATCCGATAAGAAATTAGAATTTGAAGCGTAGTAGAATAGAAAAAAAACACTATAAAAACAACAAAATATATGTACAATTCACATACCCTTGTTCAATTGATTTAGTTTTAGATATAGTTCAGGTAACATAAAACCACCTCGAAGGTTATTCATAGCTCATTAAGATCAGGGAGTTTCAGGTGTGTGTCATCATCCTTACGTCATTGATATAACACTTCTCTTAAAGAAAACCGCCGTGACATTAACAGTTAACTTTCTATTTCACCGAAGGAATAATAATATGTAGTTGAAGGAAGTTTCAAAAGTGCTTAACAGGTTTGAGTACACAAAATTTGTAGACTAATAGGTTTTGGCTACCTGACAACCAAATTCTCAAATCATTCAATTCTTTTTAATTACTCAAATGTAGAAGGTGAAAAGTATGTAGAAGTACTTTGAAATAGAAAGTATGTAGAAGTATTGTTTAAGTACCTACCGCATATCGTTAATGATTGTAATAAATAATAATAGAATGGGTTGAAAATACCTTTGGGACAGTTAGGGATAACTTGCAATAGTTGGGAGTAATTTGTTCCTCAAAAAAATGGGTGCATTTAGCCAGGCTAATGCTCTTAGTTGGGGCTAGCGTGTTTGTGCTATCTGCAATCCATCGGTAATATGCTGTTGAACGTTTAGATTAGGACAGACGTCTTCTTGCTATGTAAAAATGGCCACCTCAACCCTTAATGGTAGCGATTGTTGTGGACAAGTGTGGCAGTTACCGCTTTGTAAGCGCTCGGAACGCTACGGTAACATAATATATAGATAGCCTCATAAAATATCTCTGACACTGACATTTTAAATTTGACATAACATAAGAAGTAATTACCAAATAATCACAATATTCCTTAATTTTTGAGCACACAGTTACACCCTGTATATTAAATTAAGAAACAGAAATAATGTATATTTCACTGCTTATTATTGCTTATAAATATATGTTAAAACAGATATAATAAATGACAGTATCTAACTAAACAGGAAGTATGTTTCCTCGTCAGATTAGAAGAGGACGTATTTGCTTTCGTCTGAAACGTCATCTGAAGAGACAATGACATTATGTTATCTGTGTAGTGAGCTAATGAAAACAACACAACAAAATATGTCTTTAAAAAATATATTTTTTTGAGATATTGATACTTTTATGATTTTCATGAACATCGAAACTTTAAGTCAGATACTACACATACAAAATTACTAATTAAGAATATAACTTTTAGTACGCAACACTGCATTTCTATTGATCACACTTCAATATGAAACTAATGTTTGACTTGATGCAAATAATCGCATCCTGTATAATAAACATACACATAAAGTGATTACATTGACCTAAAATTTCGTTATTTTTAAACATGGCCAAATATTTTATATTTGCAATAGATATCTATATTATATATCCATTATCAATCATATTACGATTTGTGTTCCGATATTGCTTCTGACCAAGCTTGTTTATCCGAAAAAGTAAAATATTTATTTAAAAAACAATAGTTGCATTCATATTGAGACCCGCCTTGGGATTTTTTCTTATGTTTGATACTTATCTTAAAGGAAGGAAGTTTGGTTAGATAAGAAACTCTCAAATGCGCACAAAAAAAAAACAAAACCAAACAATTTTATTTATTTCTAGGTTTAACCCTTGCTTTAAATATAATTTTTCCCGGAAATGTGACTTTTGACGAAGGCTCCGAATACATTGCTGAAAAGGGTGATAGCCCAATTATTGCTTGCATAGGGGACTCAGCCGTAAACTGGACATACACAAATAATGTAAGTAGAAACCATTAAAAAATACGTTAACATAAATAATGTCTAACTTTTTCTTCAAGAGAAATGTTAGCATAAACACTTACACAAGGTATGACAACAATCAATATGTAGCAGAACTACAGGCTCACAATGTGGACTGGGCAGATGTTGGAACATACAAGTGCGAAGAATTATCAACCAAAAAGGAACTGTCTGCATATATGTATGTCGCAAGTAAGTAATTTAGGCATATCATTACATAAGATCTCTTTATTCCACGACAATATGACAAGCGATTTAATTAATTCAATAATGATTACACATATGGAATTCTTTTTATGTTTGTAGACGCGAGTCAATTGTATGTGGGAAATAACCCTGAAGTAGTGGCATCAAAGCAATTTCATCCATTGGAAATACCATGCAGACCAACGGCTCCAAATATTGAAGTCAAACTTTACGATGACAACGAGAAACAGGTATGATTTACGTTTTATGGCATGTGTAAATAGCAACTAATAATGTTATTCCCACAAATGTTTAATAACGTTCCGTCTGCACAGAAGTAAACTGCTTCAGAGTAACAACAATATGAACCTAATTTAACCTAACAAAACCTAATTTAGGAGCTAAATTAGCCTTTCGGCTTTGAGATTTTTTGTTAATCTATGAAAATCGTTTTCAAAAAGATATGTATAGTGTTTACTATATGTGTCAATAAAGCACAGAATGTGCTTAACAACTCAATGTATATTTTTAATTTGAGTTAAAAATGGATTACTAGCGGGTTGTACTGTTCCGTTTTTTACAACAGAAGCTATCCAACCGTATAAAGGGTACATGAATCAATAGAAACAGGATATTACGAAGATTAACTAAGCTTTACCCGTTAATGTTGTCATTAATAAGTTAGAACGCGGAATAATCTATTGGTATTTTAACGGAAAGATTTAAGGAATATTGAATTTAACTAGGTAAAATCAACTCTAACTTATTTCGGAGCTTAGTGGTCATATGTGTACGTTATATGATTGGCGTTTGATATGCATTCTTACAGTCAATACGAGTTATTGTACGCTTTGCTTTCTAATAATAAGGTACCCGTATGTAACCTAGCATGAAGCTTAAATACCTATACCGCTAACATGACATCTAACAAAAAATAAATGCTATGCACGCAATTTTTCCACACATATCGCCAAAATTCTGAACTGCCTTTAAATTTAAAAGCTGACCAGCGATCGACTGATGAATCTATGTAAAATTAAAAGAGAATTTTGGCGATGTATTTTGTATATATTTGCACCACTAATTACTAATTTGGACAGATACTCATCACGGATCTAAGCTATGGCCAATCTGTTCGAACAGTCGACGGCAACTACTGGACGTACAATCCAAAAATCGGTTTCACACTTTACTACCCGAGAGAGTTGACGCAAAATTACTATACCTGTCAGTATATCGATTCCCGATTTGAGGTAATCGACATAGTGGTAACTATCAAAAGTACGTATAGCAGTAATATGTATAGTATTTTTTTGTATCTTTTTCATTACTACAGTATACAGAATAAATAAGATCAATATTGTGTACTATTATTTATTACAACAGAGCGACTAACAGGCCCTAGCTACTAAAGATATGAAACACTCTGTAAAAATGCACTATTTTGCCAGCACGAAACAAAACTACTTTGTACAGACTATGCACAATTAACAACAACAGAGTTTGCTTCAATATGCTAATTGGCCAATGTTCACGTAATTTTGTTTTTGTAAGGTTGCAATGGGAAACAAAGATACCAACGCTACGTACACCAAAAACAAAGGATTTCTCTTGCGGCAGATGACACAACATGGACAGGAAATACAATACGTTTGTCGATTCGATTTAGAAAGACGAAAAATGAACGAGCAAACATTCCAAGTAACAATATTTAGTAGGTTGAATAATCTTATATGACAAGAAATACATAATATACATAATTTAGGTATTCACATAGATATTTGGTGTTCAATCAGGGTTTTATGACATTATGATTTGTTGGTATCCATTCAAATATTTGTTAACCATATTAAAGCAGGTTTGCCTTGGTGGTGGTATTTGTCTTCAGCTTTTCGGTGATAGTCTTATCTTTAAAAACTGGAGGAACAACAAAGGCAGTATTTATTTTGCACATTTTACTTATTTATAGATTGACTACATGAGGTACCATCCACAGCTAGGTTTTGTGATATTCTCTGATAAAGACACAGAAGACATTACATGTACGTTTAACGACGTAGAAGAAGTGAGAATTTTTGTCCGTCGTAAGTAATTAATATTCACAGATGCAACTTAGTGTCGGGTCATGCTTTCTTCTTCTGTCCTTTGTCTCTCATGCGCTCTAAACACTCTTTTTGAGCTTAGAATTTGTTTGGATTTATTATTGGAACGTTCTTCTGTGGCCTAGTTTTGCTCTACAACTGTAAGCTTCTAGTTCTTGTTATGTGTCGTCTAGACTTCAGTTATTTGCTTATACTATTCCTGATATTATAACATTTATAATGTTCATTTATATTTTCTGGTAGAGGTACAAACGGCTAAGGCACGTGGTACGTATTAAACTTGGTTTCGCAATTTGAGAAAAAAATTTAGTTAGTTGCTTTGGTGTAAGGGTTTTGGGACAATCAATTACCAGATTTAGCAATTTAGTGATCTCCACCTAACCATAGCTTTGTTCGAGCAGCAGCATCGGATTAATTCTTCAAGAGCATGCGCAGCTAAGAACTAATTCAAACCTTCAAACCCTCCGCCTGACAATGTTTCCAAAGACATAGACACAAATAGACAACTTGGCTCTTCACTGACCTCTGAAATATGTTACTTTCTTGTTAAAATACAGTTCAATTGCGCTCGAACAGTGTAGAACCCCTAACTTATTCTTGCTCGAACAAGAATTTGCACATGTGGAATACATGACTGTTGCTCGAACGAGGCTAATAGTAATTCTCATTCTCAAAGATTATTATTCTTTTTACAATTTAGGGAGATATGGTTTCATGAACGTTCCTGTAATAACCAACGAACGCGATGAGGACTATAATGCTGAAGGACATCCGCTTAAGCTAAGCTGTTCAGTTAAAGTTGACGCTGACAGGGAAGATCCTATGGGGTTCTGGATAAAAGATGGGATAAATATAACGGTAAGTTTTATTGGGCTAGTGAAACAAATTTACCGATAGTACACTTCTTTTCAGCAATCAAACGAAATTCATATTTCGTCTGAAAGGAAACATGAAGAACAATCTGACAAAAAAATATATACAAAAACTCTGGAAATTAAATCTCCAGTAAAGAACAGAGATGAAGGGAATTATACATGCCTATGGAAAGATAGCGATACGCAGAACAGCGCGTCGACTACAATCAGGATACTAGGTATGATATATAAATTATAGAACATCTCAATAAAATTAGATCAGGCTGTCGTATCCCTATTAAAAATCACCATCTTTTCTAGCGAGAAACACGCATTTTGTCCGAATAATGGAAGAAAATGGCATATATGAGCTAACAACTATTTCAGGAGCCAAAAGTATTGCGTGGGCAGTTCAAGTTAACGCTTTTCCAAGAGCTTCTGTCGAATGGTAAGTATATACCTAATTAAGAACAAAACCGAAAAAGGACATTGCAAGTAACAATAAATTTTAGGTTTGACAAATATGGCAAACCAATTGGACAGCAGAACACTGGTAAATACGTAATCAGTTCGTCGGGAAAGAATCACCACTTGGAGATTAGAAATATTGTACATTCAGACATGGGAACCTATACTATCAAAGCAAAGAATCGGTTCGTTAGCAATACGTCGTCTCTCTCCCTTACCGTAGAAGGTAAACCAACTCTTAGTATAAACGTGAAAGATTTTAACATGGCAGATCAGGATAACACGGTGGCCTGCATTGTTTACTCATATCCAAGACCAAACATTTACTGGGAACATAAGAATTGCCAAAACGACAGTTGCTCCTATCAAAAAGTTCTGGCTACACAATCAACAGAAGACGGCATTAAGTGGATATCAAACATCACAATAAGAACCAACCAGTCAGGATATGTAAAATGCAGCGCCAATAATTCAATGGGCAGAAGTGAGGATATAGAAAGTTTCGTTGTTTCAGGTATAAATAAATTAGGTCAATGTTGAGATAGATGATTGCAAGTGTCAGTTTCTTTTTAGATGTTAACGAAGGCTTTGAGATCTGGGCAAGGGAAAATGACGAAATGATTCCCTATAAAGAGATGGAGAACGTCAAAATGGCAATAGGTGATGAGGTGACTTTATACTGCGCTGCCACCTTTCACAATTACACGGACTATGTAGAGTGGTTCTTTAAAAATCGCACGATAGATCTAGCGACAAAAAGTCAATCAAATTATTCGACCAAACTGGAATATAATATGTACAACTTGACCGACGGCGATTCTGGCACGTACTCCTGCAAAACTAAAGATAACCATGGACATAATAGGATTAAAAGCTTTAAACTGACAGTCATAGGTAATTTTCTAACGAGAAATTATTAAAGATACGATATCGAGAATTCTATTTTCAGAACCACAACGTCCAAAAATTTTGGATACCAATCTCAACCGCACAATGGACAAACTGATTTTACCGCTGCCTTTTAAACTATATTGCTTGATCGGCGGTGTTCCAAAACCGAACATTATTTGGTTGAAAGATGGCGAAACATTTAAACCGGACAGTCATGTTGAGATTCTCAACAATAGCCAGGAGCTTCGGTTCACGAAAAGCACGTCATCACACGAAGGACAATATGAATGCCTAGTCAGAAACAAACGAGGAGAAATCAGAAAATCGGTATTGGTCGGATTCTCAAGTAAGAATCTACTTTCTCTTTTATTAATTTACGCTTTTATTAATTACGTTTCTTTTAGATAAAGGCGAGCTAAGTCCTTTATACTATATCCTTATAGCTATCCTAGTACTCATCTGCGTCATAATCGGAATATGTTACTGGAGAAAGGTCAAAAAGGAAAATGTAAGAATCTAAGAATAGCTTTGTTCTAGTAACAGAACGTTATTAATATCGAACTACATAATTGGAAATTGTGTTTTAGAAATGGAAACGAATTCTTAAAGCTGCAGGACTGGATAACTTTGAGAAGGGACAAATCGAGTCTATCAATCCAGAAATTGGTATTGACGACCAAGCAGAACTTTTACCGTACAACAAGGAGCACTGGGAGATCCCAAGGGACAAAATTAAAATCGGTATGATACAATTAGCATAGTTTTATACTGATATCTGATCTAAATCTAATCTTAGGGAAGCAACTGGGTGCTGGTGCTTTCGGTGTTGTTATGAAAGCGGTTCTTTATGACGTACGAGGCAAAGATTCCGAAACTGTTGCTGTCAAAATGGTCAAAAAGAACGTCGATTGTTCATATTTGAAGGCACTGTGCTCAGAATTGAAGATCATGAGCCATTTGGGAAGCCATTTGAACGTTGTCAACTTAATTGGAGCATGTACGGGCAATCTAATGAAACGTAAGAGAGAAAGCCACAACTAATTTATAACTCAATAATAATTTATAATTCGTATAATAAACATCGATTTTGATTTTTCAGAGGAAGTTTTGGTGGTTGTGGAATTTTGTAGATTCGGCAATCTTCACAATTACCTCTTAAGGCATAGGGCGGATTTTATCAATCAGATCGACCCTGCCACTGGCACAATCGATTACACAATCGGTGCTGAAATCCTGGAAAGGACATTTTCGGTCTCAAGCAATCGAAGGTAGGATACTGACGATCTTTCAGGAACTTTTTTAGGAAAACAATTAGCACTGACTAATTTCCCAAATTTCAGCCAAGACGTAACGCCAAAAGACATGCAGGATTACAGACAGGAATACAACACCACAGCACATACACAGAACACAACCATGACAACTATCTCAACATCTCCCACGGGACAAGATGATCCATTGTTGAGCAACAACAGCATTCAACCGGATTGGAGAACCAATTACAGGGGTGACTATAAAGGAAACACAAGGCCGATTTGCACTAAGGATTTGCTGACGTGGGCCTTCCAAGTAGCAAGAGGGATGGATTATCTAGCATCTAGAAAGGTTACTTACCTGAATACACTTGTTTACATTGAAATGAAACACTTGTAGTATTAAAGCTTAAATAATGCTTGTTTTTTTTACAGATATTACACGGAGATTTAGCAGCAAGGAACATCCTACTCGCCGACAATAATATCGTAAAAATTTGCGACTTTGGCCTAGCGAAACGGATGTACAAGGACGACAACTACAAGAAACAAAATAACGTAAGTTGATCTGTTATTCTGTACACGGAAATTAAAATTTGATGATTTTTAGGGACCACTTCCGATCAAATGGATGGCAATTGAGTCAATTACCGATCGGGTGTTTTCAACACAGTCGGATGTCTGGTCCTATGGTATTGTCCTATGGGAATTCTTCGCATTGGCAAGGACACCGTATCCTGGTATGGAGGCTGATGAGAAATTGTATCATATGCTGCTTAATGGATACAGAATGGAAGCACCACCGTATGCCACGCAAGAGATGTAAGTTGATATTATTTATAGTATTTGGTCGAAATGTGAACCCATAATCAAAAATTTTTAGATACAAGCTCATGGTGGATTGTTGGAAGACAAAACCATTGACAAGACCAACCTTCGGAATATTGAGCGAAAGAGTCGGAAAGATGCTTGAACAATCAGTGCTGAAGGTAACCTAGAATTTCACCAATTCCAATAAACTAAATTCTCAATTTTTAGCATTACATCGATCTGAATGACCCGTACCTTCAAATGAACACGAAAATATTCGAGGACAACCAAAGCGACTACCTCCAAATGGCAAGTCCACCTGACTTTGCAGAACTCTCCTCACCAAAGTACATAAACGACGACGATTCTGGTATAGCAATGCCAACTAGCCAGCCATACCTTATGATGAAACCAGCACCTATATTCAGTCCGAGAACTGTTGATAGCAACGTGTTTAGATTCTCGAATGAGGGTTCGAGTCCCAAGCAGGACCACATTGAGATGTCACCGATGCTCGATCTCGTAGACACAGACAACCTTTCAAAACCGAATTCACCGATATCCAGCGGTGACACGCCGAGTTTCTCGAATCCTACTTACAATAAGTTTCCGTTAATGAGGCCGCAGGAGATCAAGACGGCTGACAATTACGTTAATATGCCTCAGAATAAAAACAGTATTAAGAGTGATGCAGATAATCATATCGATAATAAGCTTGAGAATACCCATCACTACATTAACGATACTAGCAGAGACTGGGGTAGTGAGTCTGTAAGGGTCTGAAACTGTGTGCAAATATGTAAATATGTACGTCTGATCAAAATAGTATTATTGTATGTGGAGTGTTTGATTGTAATTAAAAAAGTGGAAAAACAATTGACAATAACATACTCGAATTGAAAAGTTATTATAGTGATGAGTATATCGAATATTTTACGAAAATATTGAGAATTTTCAATGAATTACTCGAAGTTAATGTTTATAATTTGCAATACTTAAACATTACCATTAGTACGTTAAGATACGTTGTTGAGTAAATGAACAATGTGTTTACCCCAGAGACTTATATATTATAAGGAACAAGTGCCATTTTAGCAATACGTACTTAAGAGTTATATTTTATTATACACAAGTATATTTTATTAGTAGTATAGGCACATTTTATATGTAATATAAAAATAAATATTAAAAATCTCTTTATATTGTTGTTTGTACAAATATTGTTTGATTATAATAACATGCGTGAGGGACTGAAGATGTATAATAACTTGCCAGCCTCCATCCAGAATGTAAGACCACCGCAGTTTAAGAAAAAAAAATATCTGGGGTGACCGCCTCCCAACTTTCCAACTACTCTGAACCGTCTATAGTGTCTAAACTGTCAAAGAGCCTTTACAAAAGTTTATAGCGCGCACATTGTTGATCTCATTGATCTAAAAATTGGCAATCACATTTAAAGTTACTGGAGAATTACAAGGCTGGTATCAGTTTGGTTAAAATCTATTGATTTCCTAAGAGAATGCCTGCAATATTTATCACTTCCGGTTGTCAGATTGTCAAAAGCAAACAATCCAGTTCGTCTGATGGTAATTTTAAACCACCAATCAATCACTTGTCTTAGTTCAGGAATGTTTTGCTAAAATCATTTGCACTAAAACAGCAGGGAGTCTCAATAATAAACTTGTCTTAGGCCAACAATGTCCTATTTTATGACTAGAAAGAATTTAATTCGCAAAACCCAGATACAATAAAACAGCAGGTAGTCCCAATAACAAATGACCTTGTTATAGGTGAACCAGATAACCCGAGCGTGACAATTCTCCTAACCACCATAAGATACCAGCACATTACACAAGTCATTACTAAATTTTTCTTTTTGTGCATCGTAGAAATTTATTTCGCGTAAATGTTGAGTATCACGCGATTGTACAGGAATGTCTCCTTACCGATGTCCTCGATACCGGACAAAAATATATAGACGTACAAAAAATCCGAAATTTTACACGTTTATTATTAAACAATAATATACAAGTTGCTAAATCGAAATTTTGTTACTTGATTTTCTTCAACGCGTCAAGACGTTCCAACAACTGCGGATGCGAATGGTACCACATGGAATACAACCAATCGCATAAAGGAAAAGACAGATTCCTCACGTACAGCTTTATCAATGAACGTTCCAACGCGTCCACTTTTCCCAAACTCACGGCGAAACTGTCCGCTTCAAATTCAAAAGATCGCGACAGACACGTAAAAATAAAATCCCTGACGGCGTTATAAGGTACCATAATGTACTCACCCACGATAATCAAACCGATTAATACCGGCTGCACACCAGGCGGAAAACCAAACGCTTGGTACACCGGAGGAAAATTAAACATAAACGAGAAAAACAAGAACATGAGTAAGCAATCCGTTTGCGCCATGATGAGCTTCTTTATGACATGATTGTTCTTCCAGTGCCCTAACTCGTGTGAGAGAACCCCCAAAATTTCGTCGTTTGTGTAACTTCCATCTAGCAAAGTATCATATAAAACAATCATTTTGCAGTTAAACATACCCGTATAATAAGCATTACTGTGCGTCGAACGATATAAGCCTTCAACAACGTACAAACCCTGCAAAGGAAAATCGACATCTCTAGCTAAACTCTCGATATCCGTTCGTAGTTTTCCTTCAGGGAGAGGGGTGTGCCTATCGAAAATAGGGGCTATATATGCCCCGTAAATAGTGAAGAGCGCCAGGTACAACAAACCAGCCAATAGCCACAACCACACGAAGAAATATTCACCACCATGTTTTATGATTATTATCGCCACTATAGATAGAGGTAGTGTGAGACCCACTTGAAGAAAAAATATTTTAAATTTATCCATGATGAAGAACTGCGCGGTTTGCTTGTTGAATTTGTATTTCTCCTCGAGAACGAACGTGATGTAAACTTGAAACGGTATCTGGATAATATTATCGATCACCATGAGCAGGACTATCCATACACAACTGACAAATATCTCGCCCTTTAGTGGGCTGCATGATTCGGCATATGTCCACAAATTTGCGAAAAGGTGGTAATAAATGATAGCAGTGGATGTGAGTAAAGAAGCGATATCGCGGATAAACCCATAGTGGATTCTATCGAGTGAATAACACCTAGATTTGTCAAAGGATTCTTTGGACATAAAACCTTTGAGTTCTTCGGGTACGTCGTGAGATGTTCTACATGTCCTCTCCTATAAATTTTCAAGACATAAAAGCTGCCACCTTTAAGAAATCGTTAAATATCTACTTGTCTAAATGATAGATAATTGGTCCATGTGCTATCTATCCACATAAAGGCTAAAACGGCGTACATAACGGTAGTTTCGCTTATTGTTGTTTCTAAATCTTGTGCCATTTTTTACGAGGAATTTTGGTGTGGTGGTTTCATTATACTAAATTTTTAATAGTTCTACTTGACAGTGTACAGTATAGCTTGTCATAATGTCATTATACAAGACTGGCACAATCATATTCTTATAATTTCCTTTTCCCCTATACATAGTTGAGAATTATTTTGATTTTTTACAAGATAAGGCCAGATAAGGCGGCTATCTTTCAATTATATTATTCAATTACAAACAGCAATAAATAGACTAGCCGCTTCCAGAACCATCTGATGGCTGATACTAATTCAGGCGGTAAAGATTTGGCCCAATGTGGGACACGAAATTGGCCAAGTCCCGAGAAAAGTCAGCCTTTTGCTCCAAAACGACCGCTATGTACCCGCAAAACACACCTAAACGCGAAAACTAGCAGCTTCCAGATCTGTCTGATGGCTGAAAAACGTCAGTTGCCACTGACATGACATTCAACAAATTTAACCACCTGAACGGGCGTATGTAGATGGCGCTTTTTACCCCGAATTGTTTAATTCAAATTTCTACCACCAGAGTGGGACTCATTCGCTCGTTGAGGCGAATAGCCAATGAAATGCGCCATTCGCCTGAACAAGCGAATGTAGATGGCGCTTTTTACTCAGAATTGTTTAATTCAAATTTCTACCACCAGAGCGGAGACTCTTTCGTTCGTTAAGGCGGATTGTATGACTGACATCGGAGTCCAGAGTGGCTATGGCTTCACGAAATTATTACAGAAGGTATACACGATGGAAGTAAGACAGAATTCTGTAATTTGGGTAGTTTTTACACCAGTTTTGATTGTGACAAAAGTTAAATAATTGCTAATAACAACTGTCACAACAGAGTGACAGGTTTATGTCTGTCACCTAAGATGGGGAAGGCCTGTGGGGCCTTGTAGAAGAATTATTTTCGAGGTCATATGAAATATGAGGATTGTCCTTTTGGATGTCCAAAACCAAAGTTTTTGTATCGACAACTGCACAGAAATTTAAATAGGTAACAATGGCAGAAGAGGTACCGCCGTCTCCCAAGACGTCTCTGAGCGTGTCCGTGAGTCGTAAGTTTGGGGTAAGTCTTCCATCCAGAAGTACACAACTTACCATATTAATAATTACAATGTTATACATAATCTAATCTAATTACTATGATTTGATGGTTTTTAAGAAATAAAAATGCAAGATATCTTTTAAAAAGTTTTTATTGAATAATTATACAACTTAAGCCGATAAGACACAAGCCCCACCGACAGCCTTGATGCGTTCTTCAGCAGATTTTGAGAAGAATTTAGCCTTAACGATAACGGGCTGATTTGGAATACGGCCTTTGCCTAATAACTTATAATAACCCTGTAAAGAAACAAAATCACAAACATTAATATAAAAAGAATACTATACCAATATTTGATTCCAAAAGAAAACAAAATCAGTTGTGAACATTCAACATTAAAGCATTTCTGACCGCCCGTTCACAGCTCATCATATAAAAACGTGGAATTTATCAACAAAAAGAAAAAAAAAATCAACTTGGTACTTACAGCTTTAACGATATCGATAACTGGGGCTTTGCCCTCTGGGTGGTTCTTGTACTTGAGCCTGGTCTGTTCGCTGACGAGTGTCCACAGCTTGTCCAAATTAATGGAGGGGCACCACTTTGAGTTCTTCCTCAAGTGGTAGTTCCTCATACCAAGTTTACCAAAGTAACCCGGATGGTATTTGTCAAAGTTGATTCTATGGTGGTGCATACCACCAGCGTTACCGCGACCACCAGGGTGCTTACGGTGCTTGCCTGTAATAATATTTACATTACAATCTATTCCACACGTATAGATTTTAGGTTAGGGGTCAACGTAAAATCAGAAAGGAACGCTCATCAAAAATCAGTCCGCCCGTTCGCAAAATCATCACGAAAATTACGTACTCTTCAATTTAAAATAATAAATAAAGACTTACCGATACGTCCATGGCCGTGGCTCACGTGGCCTCTTAGCTTCCTAGTCTTCTTTTTGTGTGTAGACTGAAATAAAACATATTTACATGTGGATGAAACTAACCCAACATAAACATATCTTCAAAAAAAAGTAAATAAAACTGTATAGCTCTAAATATATCGATAAATATATGATTAATAACGCAAAGAAACGTCTTGTGAACAAAAATCTAGTTTTAAAACACGGATGACCCACATAAAACAGAATTAATTTGCGAGGAGCTAAAACTTGACACTCACCATCTTGGTTCGACGAATGAAGGACGCAAAGCAGTGAGTTTCGCACGGAACACAGCGGCACGTTACCAATCTTAAATAAAATCCCTAACCGCTTCACATAACTTTCGATAGTAACTCATAGATGGCGACAGGACTAGTAATTTAAATAATATATTTTGAATTGTCACCCAGTATGTCATCAAAAGTCATAGATTGACAAATAAATAAAGCATATTTTTATATCTTGTACATTATATTTTTATTCCGATTTTGTGGTAATTATGAATTTGTTGGAGGATGCGATGTCTACGCGCTCGATGCGATCGATGGTTGTGCTGTCCGTACCCATTTTGTAGATAATTAATTTAATTTTCAAAATTCTTGGTTTAGGGCGCCGAAGATCCGGTCATGAAAGCCATAAGAGCGAAAAGACGGTTCAAAGCACTTGTTAGACGAGTAATAGCAAATTTGGCATGGTTGGAAGACCTTGAGGAGGAGCAATTGAGTGCCAATGTTAAGAAGAACGTCCAACTGTTGACGAAAAGGAAAGGAAAGAAGGGATTGCTAACTTTAGCGGTTTGAATCGGTTTGAAAATTAGAAAGATCAACGCGCAATTGATTTTATATGTTTCAGCAAAAAGCGATTTTATGCAAACCTGCGGAATGGAGGACACCAGAAGAGAAACAGTTATTGTACAGAATAATTGGCGGTTTAAAATGTTTTAGAAAATATCCAGAGGTGAAGAAAAATTGAGAGGTTTTTTGGGGTTAGATTGGGTTACTGAATATTTCTCTTTCAGAATGTGAAGTTGCAATTAGCCGGAGTTACGTATTACGTGTATTATGGACCGAATCGGACAATTGTTCGTCAGGACCATGTGGCGCACGCTCTTTATTTCATTATTTCCGGGGAGGTAACAGTCTCGATTACAACATTAGATCCTGTGACCAAGGAGCCTGTAACTGTTAATGTTGGTTCAATGGTGGCCGGCAGTATGTTTGGAGAGGTATCACTTCTCCACGATATCCCCAGAACTGCCACCATTGACTCAGTGAGTAAGTATATATAGCCCAAATTGATAAAACTTCAACCTAGGTTTCGTTTCGTGACCCATAAAATTAATATAAAACCCAGTCTTGCAGACAATTTCAATTTGTTCCATTATAGCGAACAAAGCCATTAATCTAATGGATCAAATATCGACCAAACAGTACCCTTTACTTGAAACTTTTATTATTCTCGCATTTTGCACATTTCCATCATAGCTCCGTGTGAATTCCTCTGCCTGATGAAGGCTGACTTCGACATCGTCCTGAAGGCTTCCGTGAAGAAGCAATGGGACCAGATTCAAGTGGCAATGAGGCGGTTTTCCTACTTTGATGGCTGGAACGAGGTAGCTGTTCGCGAATGCTGCATCTATTCCAAGATAAAGCCGTACGTCAGAGACCAGACTATACTGGGCGACGGCGAAGGCATGAGTACGAACGCGTATTTCGTTGTGAAGGGAAAGTGTCGCCTGATTGAACATCTACTGGTGAGGGTCACTTACGACTCGACTGGGAAGAGGAAATTCTCCATGTACACACCTGACGAGCCCGAGATGGAGCGCGAATCACTACAGGACGTCACGAAGAAGACCATCCTCGACGAGAAGAAAACTTCTGCCACTTCTTTGCCAGAGTAAAGTTTCTTAGTTTTACCTTAAGGTAGAAGTCTATATATGTAGGTCATGTTTCAGCACGATGTTTTCCCTAATGCATTTGAGACATGTCTGGGAAGTGCGAAAAGTTGTTTTGTATAATAAATACTTTTTGCACGTCTATATTTTTGTGTGACATCATGTTTATTTCTGTCGATACACAAAACGAAATTTAGTAATGCCTTGATTTGCGAAAAATGCTTTTCTCCGCATGTTAAAAACTAAGTTATCAGAAATATATTGTTTTATACGCGTAGACGGAGGAGGAGTTCCCTGTATAGGAAGCTGTCGATGTCCGCCTACGTTCAGAAGTCGATGACGAGGACTGTTAGCTCGAAAATTAAGCCCGGCCAACTAAGCCGAATTGGCAACTTCGACCAGAAGAAGAAGACGTCGCCGACGCAAAGCGCCTTCACGGACGCTTCCGGCCTTGACCCTCTCCGCCTCATGATTGATATCACAGACCCGAGCAAAGACCAGAAGGTAGTCCATCAGCCCTCGATCAGTTCCCTACCGCCAAATGTCGAGACGCACTTTATGCAGGCAAGTATTTCTCCATTCTCCGCCATTTTGTTTTCGAAATTCTGACTGATGAATTCCATTTGGATATATAAGTACATCCACATCAAAATTTGTTATTTTAATTATGTTATCGTAGGTGTGTATTTTCTCGGAACTGGCTTGCTTCAGTTTGGGTGAGAATATGAAGCGACGAAGAGTGGTTGCCCTGAGCGATTACGTCGAGTGTCTGATGATTCCTAGATATTGGCTCTTCCAGCATAACAGGGGCAATATATGGTCGAGGATACAGCAGTATCTCGACAGCCAGATACCGACCACCGATAAGGTGTTCAACGAGTTTGTGACCCAGCGGAAATGGCTTGCGTACAGGCGGAAGCTCGCCAACGAAATCTTTGGGAAGCCGCCTGTCACTGCCATGTACGACGTGCCCTACTCTGTCAGGATAAACGAGGATATAGATTTTTGATAGGTTTCATTTTGTTTTCTTGCGCGAAATTTGGATATGCAACGCAGTCGGCTGTTTTGTACTTATTTTTAATCGCGTTTATTTTATATTATTAATCGCGTATATATTATTTTATAGCGTCGAATAAAATGTTTTAAAATGTTTGTTCCTGTTTTACAAAATTGTTGAGCGCGTTCAGCGAATCAACTATTGTCAATAGCTTTATTCGAGCAGCTTTAACGAAATAATTCGTTTTTAGTTTTTTAGATGACACAAATAATCTGTTATTGCTACTTATAATGCAGATATCATTGAATTTGTGATGACTACTCAGTGTGAGTATGTCAGTTTATTAAATAAACTGACATACTCACACTGAGTAGTAAATTTTATTGACATGATTGCATATGGCGCTATTTATCCCGAATTGTTTAATTGAAATTTCTACCACCAGAGTGGAGACTCTTTTGCTCGTTGAGGCAAATGCCTACTGAGAAATATAATCTGTGTTTAAAATAGCTCAGTGTTCAAAATTGTGGAACAAAGCTATTATATTTTTTCTTTCTTTTCAAGTTGTTTCGATATTTTGATTTTATATACTTTTTATCAGATTTGCAAAATAAAAGATTCTTTTATAATGAATAAATATAACCTGCCAAATTGAGAGGTTTGTAGTACAACTTTCACTTCTTTTATAATTTATTAAGACCTTTTAGAACTAAATGTTTTCTAAATACAGTATAACTTCGCTAATCCGGACATATATCGTTCCTGACCATGTCCGGACTATTGAGGTATCCGGATCACTGGAGGTTTTTTTCTTTTTGTTGGGAAGGGTCATTTTTTATGATGAAGATGAAAACAACTGGGAATATTTGAATACATGTGAGCCCGGACGCAAAAAGGGATCTGTCGTAACGTTATCTTGCACAATATTTTCGCACGTAAGGTCTCTTCCGATATGTACCGTTATGCTGCTCGTTATTTTCGCACGATAGGTCCCTTTTCGCATCCGAGGTCACATATAACCAAAACATTAAATTAAAAACTAAATTCTGAACATAAATGGATAAAATAAGCAAAAGATTTCAGTTATTTTTTAAAAATATATCAATCTTTGTTTATATTCTTTTGGATACAGCTACATTAGTAAATTTTTCTCTGGGCCTTTTGAGAAGCAGAATTTCCATGGGAAAATTGTTTTCTGCAGACCACCTGATGCCCAAAGAAAATGCGTTGGCAGCATCGACATTAGAGCTTTTTTGGGCCTGTTAACCCGTTAAAAATGTCTTAACCTCGGGCTTAAAATATTTTTCGAAACATTCAGTAAGCAATGTTCTACTCATCCGTTCTTTATCAGACGCCTTGTACACAACTGGTATTGAGCTCATTCTGCATTTAAAAGCATCTAGATTTGCCGCTATTGCTAATATTAAGTGGCAATTTATGTGATCCGGTTGCTTTACAGTAAGACATTAATATTAAACAATATTTTGGTATTTTCTACCTGGTTTTAACTGCAAATTATATTTTGTGTCCGAACTAGGGAGGTAAAATTTCTAAAATGTCCGGTTGACAAGAGCGTTCGGATTACTGGAGTGTCCGTACTAGAGAGTGTCCGATCTATCGAAGTTGTACTGTAATTGGTTAACAAAAATACTCTATTGTTACAAATACGCCTTTTATTATTCAAAATAATAAACCTACACAATAAATCATTTTTAGGGTGGTGGTACAGGAAGAACACCCCCCATAAGTGGAGGTGGGGGAGGAATTGGATTAAACATAGGTGGTCTTGGAGGTGGCGGAACACCCAACATAGGTGGGGCAGGTACCCCAGATATAATATTTGGCCTAGTGATAATGGCCCCTGGTTTCTTTGCCTCATTCTTGAATGCAAATTGCAAGAAGAATTGTTTTGTATCTCTGTTCCAGTGAGTCCAGAATTTGCTATCGGTTTTTTCAACTTCCCTACTGGGCACCTTGAAAGCAATTGTTTCATATGGTTCTGCAGCAAACAACAAATATTGCCATTTACGGTCCGGAGGCTCAATCTTTTGCTCATATGCTGACATGAAACGATGTCTAGGGTAGACATTATCAGCAATTTCTATAAGAAACATTGTATGATGAGAATCATGCAACAAGCAAAGCAAAATAACAAAACAAACCTGGATAATCAATTTGGAAAAGCAAACTTTGCTGTCCGGTTTCCGGATCACGTTGCTTAGTAACCCTATAACCGGGTCTACCAATTTTCACAAATTTCTTCGGTTCAACCCTTGGTTTTTCCGGAGCCAGTAAAGTCGGAGCGTCCTTAGCTTCTTTTGCAGCTCGTCTAGCCAAATTGGCCTGATGCTTTTTACCCTGCGTATGCGCCAAGTAACTGCCCTCGTTATTATGCAATGTGAGACACAATTTACACTCGTAGGATCCCAAGTGATTCTTCATAAAATACGGGTCCTTCTGGAGGTCTATCGTTTCCAAGGCAAGTTGCCGTAACCTCTCTCTGCGATCCCTGTTACTTTCCGACCACGAGGCGACACCGCCACCTCCGGTCTTTCCACCCGGCCTATTTTGAAAATCCATTTTGGCTTACTTTTAATTCAAACTATTCTAAAATATGCCGAATCTCACACAACACAAAACGTAAAATAAACGTAAACAGTACTTAAACACGCGATTCGGCATGTGTCAAATTTGAGTCTATAAGCGCTTGATAGATGGCGTTACAGATTCAATACCTCCAATCCAACATAACTAAAATACGCATACAAACTTTGATATAAATACTAATTAGCTTTTTAATAGCTTGAAAATACATTAAAAATAACAAATTTAATTAAAATATTTTTGTTATGCATGTATAAAATCCCAAATGACCCAAATGACGTCAGAGCGGTCAATGGTTAATTGAATTGATTAACAGCAGATGGCGGCCTGAGTGACGCAGAGCCAGTGCTAAAAATTTAAATCGAATTTTTTATTGGAAATCTGCATTGTTCGGACTTAATTGATATGATGAAGTGATACGTTCCATATTAAGTTCACAAATTGATAACTCCCGCCGTCGATACTCGCAAATAGACGTGGGATGTTTGAGGTTAGATAAAGGAAACTACAACATAGACAAATATACAAGAGGAGATAAGATATAATACAATAGATATACTATAATAGAAAAGCCTGATCAGTACAGGTCAAACTCTGTATAATAAAAGTGAAAATGTCTGAGATCCAGGTAAAACCTGTGAACGAAACAGACCTTCAAGACTTAAAAGCACGCATGAAGCTTATTTCGGAAGCAGATCCTTCGCAGTACCACAACGATTTCTCATTGAAACGGTATCTTAGGGCGTTCAAGACACCCGACAGTGCTTTTCAGGTATGTAACCCATAAAGTGAAATACTGAGCCTACCCAAATACTGTTTGTTTCTGTGATTTCAGGCTATATTAAAAACAAATAAATGGAGAAAAGAGTATGGTGTGACTGAATTGAAACCAGACAGTCCATTGGTAGCAAAACATCTTGAAGCAAATAAAGCAAGGGTTCTTAAACATCGGGATTTGCACGGTAGACCCGTTATTTATATCCCTGCAAAGAATCATAATGTGAATGATCGCGATATTGATGAGTTGACAAAATTTATTGTTTACTGTTTGGTATGTAGGTGTTGTTATTTATAGGGGTATTGTTTGGTGACATGAATTGATGGATGTTTTTTTGCAGGAGGATGCTAGTAAGAAATGCTTTGAAGAGGTTGTAGATAATTTGTGTATTGTTTTTGATTTGCAAGATTTTGGTTTGAATTGTATGGATTATCAGGTTTTGAAGAACTTGATTTGGCTGCTGAGTAAACATTATCCGGAACGTTTGGGGGTCTGTTTGATTATAAATGCTCCAGCTTTGTTTTCCGGATGCTGGGCTATAATAAAAGGATGGTAATACGTTATAAATAGATTTTATTTGTAAAGAAAATCTTAATACTTTCTTGTTTTAGGTTAGATGAAAATACTTCCAGTAAGGTCTTGTTTGTTAATTCAGAAGAGGACCTTTGCAAGCATCTTATTCCGGATATTCTGCCAACCCTATAATTATTTCCGATCAATTATTATCGATAATGCAAGAGAAGAAAATCAGGGTACAAATATAATAAAATAAATCTCCAATTGCAAATTGTAATCTTTATTTTTTTTATTTCAACTTTTAAATTTTAACTTAGATTTAGATTAAATGTTATAAATAAATAATGAAGCTAATGTAGGTGATTTAATCTCGAAATTTCGAATATTGCAGCTAATATTGATGATTGTTATTTACAAATAATGTAAATAATAGTGCTTTGAAATCATGTCTATTATCTTTTAAGTAGACAAGTTTTTAAATAAATATATTTTATGTTTGTTATCGCTAAATATAATTTATTATAATACAAAATAGTGTTTTTTTTTTTTTTTTTTTAATAATAGTCAATGTCAAAATTATTAAAAATGTAATTGACGTAAAAATGTATGTGTTATAAAATAAAGAATACCAATAATATTTAATACCGAATGTAGATGGCGCTTTTTACCCCGAATTGTTTAATTCAAATTTCTACCACCAGAACGGAGACTGTTTCGTTCGTTGTGGCGGATTTCAAACAGTTTTTTCACTGCTTACGCTTGGGCTATTTCTTTCGACTGTTGTTGTGACATAAGTATTGGTGGTTGCCTATTTAGCGTCTCAAGGCGCTAGAACGTCAACATTTATAATTATTATCAGTGCAGTGAATTGTCGAGACCAATATCGGTGTGAAAAAAATATTGTCGATAGTTATGTTCTTATCTCCGGGTCATATCCAATCGCATTTTGGGACGTTATAACGTGGAAATTCCATGAAAATGTCGTCTATACTACTGAAACTACCGGAATTATACGAGTCGTACAAGAACTGGTTGATAAAGAACCCGGATAAGGCTAGCGACTTTGAGACAACGGCGAAATGGATCTCGTATTTCGTTGCAGGTACAATTTGCGTACACATTTATTGTAAACATAACCTAACTGTTGCAAATGTTCTCAGGCCGAATAAACAACTCACACATACTGTCCGAACTGGTGTACGCGTTGTCCAATCTGTTGGTGTTCTTTAACGATCGTGTGATAAGCCGTGGCATGAACCTAAGAGGTGCAAACGATGATAGCAGTAAACTGAAAACGTGGATGACTGTCTTGGAGTATTCCGAGGTTTTTTTGGAACTGTCTGCACAGCAGGCATGGGGCAACACTGGACGTTGGTTGATCATTATAATCATCCAATTGTTTAAGTATGTAAATCTTATGTTCATCTTATGTTGATTGCATATTGCACACTAATGGCTAAAGTTGTTTTGAGATTTATAGTTTTATACCTGGAAAATTATTAGTTAGCATGACAAGCAGTTTTTTAAACTTAATGTGTTCCTCATATTTTTTGTTCAGGTAATTTGTTTGGGCAGTATAAAAACTAGTTTGAAATTAATTTGACAAAATAAGCCAGATATGTTTCAATGACAACTACATTATAAATAGCAATGGCAGATTATTTGTGTCAAATAATAGATATGTTTTTTAATTCTAACAGCTATATGCATAGGTTTAAACAAGTTGTCCTTTATTGTGTTATTATTTGATGAAATTTTTATGGCCCTAATTCTGCTATTAAAAACTGCAGGGGCTCAAGAATGATGTCTTTTTATTGCTTTATTACTCGCTTAAATTTTTATGGCTTTAATCTGCCTCAACGAACGAAAGAGTCCCACTCTGGTGGTAGAAATTTGAATTAAACAATTCGGGGTAAAAAGCGCCATCTATATTCGCCTGTTCAGGAGGATTCTTCTATTAAAAACTGCAGGGGTTCAATAATGTCAATAATCTGTTATTTTTGTCTCTCTAGAAGATTAGTTAACAAAATGTTCAATGAATATTCTGTTGTTACCTTTAGATCATTGTTTTCATGTTGTAGTGCTTTAGAACCGGGCTTGGTGAGGGCAACTAGCTGAAAACAGTGACTTAAAGACTATAAAATCCACGCTATCTAACACATTCTTTGCTTGTTGACGTTCAGCATGTTCATTCCTACTTATTTCAATTAAAATATAAGGCTTTCATTTAATTGGACAGTTGCCCAGCGTATTATGTTCATCCAAAAAAGATACTATTTCAGAATTTACCAAAAACTGAAATCTCAGTTGAGATTAGTGCATAATATTACAAATTCAATAACATGTACTTAATAGGTATATTACCTAATACATATTTTGTTTAAGTTGTTGCTGAAGCTTTGTGTATTCTGATAATACTAGCTAATACAAAAGTTTTACGGTACTGAAATTGAAGTTAAAAGACACGTTTACTTTTGTAAACGCAATCAGTTTATGTTCGCAATTGGCAAACTGTTGAGTTCGCTAAACGCGCCCATTTGTCATTTCCGTTATAAGTACGGTGACCATTCGTACTGTTTTTGGCAGTACAGTACTGTTTTTAAGACGCTGTACTGCTTTTTTCCCTTTAAGCATAAATGTACTGGTTTTTATTTTTTAGTACTGTTTTGTACTGTTTTTTAATGTGTACATTGAGTTTGAAAATGTAGTCGTTAAAATTTATTCTTTTTTTAGATATATACACTGCGCGTAGTGAAAATTTCAAGGAAATATGTGACAACGTTGATTTAGAGTTCCATAAGTTGTTGGGATAAAGTAAGACCAGATGGTTAACACTTAAGCCAGCATTAGAAAGGATCTTAAAGCTATTTAAACCTTTAAAGGAATATTTCTTAAACCAAGAGAAATGCCCTATAATTTTGAAACAATTTTTTAATGATCAATGCTCAGAAGTTTGGCTTTTTTGTACAGTCAAGTTCCTACTTTTCATTATAATTTTCCCTACCCCCCACCAATTTTGAATAGTGTGATCGCCCATATTATACCACCAACTTGCTAAGCTGCCATTGGTTAAATGACCGAGTGACGTTATTCTGCTCGACCTTGTCTAGATTTTCGAATTTTTTACTTCTTTTGTAAAGTTTCCTGATTTCTGATTTTTTATTATATTTATTTTAGCCATTTCAAAAAGCAGAAAAAGTGTATTTAATTCAGATCTACCATAAGAGTTTACAAAGAATTCATGTAAAAGTTTTAGAAACTAAGCAACTGCAAGGGGAATTTTCTGATATAATTTCAAACTACATTAAAGATACTATGAGCTGTTAATATAAAAGATAAAGTGGTTGCCCTTTGTGCTGATAATATAAACTGTAACATTGGTGGTGCAGCTAGACGTGGTAAGAATAATGTTTTCGTAAAAATGAAATGCAATAAAAACAAATTAATTTGTATAAATTGTGCCGCTCATATTTTCAATAATTGTATTCAAACAGCAGCAGAATGTCTTCCATTGATATAGAAAATGTAGTCGTTAAAATTTATTCTTCTTTTTTTAGATATATACACTGTGCGTGAAAATTTCAAGGAAATATGTGACAACGTTGATTTAGAGTACCATAAGTTGTTGGGATAAAGTACATCGGTCTTACTTAAGCCAGCATTAGAAAAGATCTTAAAGCTATTTAAACCTTTAAAGGAATATTTCTTAAACCAAGAGAAATGCCCTATAATTTTGAAACAATTTTTTAATGATCAATGCTCAGAAGTTTGGCTTTTTTGTACAGTCAAGTTGCTACTTTTCATTATAATATTTCTCTTATTGAATCCCAAGAAATATCCATGCTAGAAGTATCTTTGATTATTAAAAATCTAAAATGTAAATTAATGACACGAAATGATGAGGTATTTTTACCTTTAAATGTAAAAAAAATATGTATTAGTGAAATGGATACTGGGCAGGTTAATATGTCTGAATTTAAATCTGCAGGCGCCAATTTTTATAAGACATGCATTGGTTATATAAACTAGTGGAATACTGCATTTGAAGAAATTGCGATATAGGATTGATATTGATATAGAAAAACCGTGCCCTTTTGTCCTGTTTTTTTGTCAGAAAATAATGGTCACCGTAGTTATATGTAGAGAGTCTACAAAATATTCACTTCACCATTGCATATGCCAGGTGTGTAGTCGACCAAACGAAGTACATATATATACAATAGTGATTTGACTATTTAGTTAGTTTGACTCTTTAGTTATAAGCAATTCCCCAATAACTTAGATGCATTGGACGATACATACTCGTCCAGAAACACAAAGAGGCGATCACGCTGAGTCCGCCGATCCCGATCTTGGACAGGCTGAACGTGGGTGAGATGGAAAGGATCGAGAACGCGGACTGCAACGACGCCTCCAATCAAGAGTTGGAGTCCGTGTCGTTTACCCTGAAGCGGTCGGGGAAGGTGATCAGGAAAGTTGATTCGGCACCTCCTAGCTCTGTCAGAAACTGGCGTCCACTGCAGACGCACTTGCAGAACGAACCGACCATGGACAAAGCACTCGCCGGCACGCAGCTGTACGCCGAAATGCTTTACATCGCTAAACCGATTGCGCACTTATGCGGGTGCGCCATCTTCGGCCATAACACTTGGAAACCGTGGATGATATCCCTGCTGTTGGACATGGGAAGGTAGGTGATTCATTTTGGTCGTCAGGGCCGTGTCACAAGTTGTGATTTTGGAATGATAAAATTTTTTTAGCTTGCATCTCTACTACAAGTGCATGCAGGTCAATCACAATGCGCTGACGAAAAAGCAACGTTTGCAAATCTCGAAAAGGACGATCCTTCTTATAATGTACTTGTTGCGGTCGCCGTTCTACGACAGGCATACAAAACATCGCGTCGAGGGGTTCCTGAACAGTTTGGGAAAGAACGTTCCATTGTTGGGCATGGTCAGTCAGCCATTGCTCAGCTACTTACCTTTCTGGCAGGGAACATACTTCTACATGTGGTCGACGTAATTTCCGATTATTCCAGGTGGTTTTTATATATAATGATAAGGAGTTTTGACGAATTTTCTGAACGGTTTTGTATTTTGTATAATATGGAGGTATGTAAGTTATAAAAACTATAGAGATAGAGAGATGGGAACTATTTTTTATTGCAGTTTTAGTCTGTAAGTGTATTCCGTTAAATTATTTCTGTATTAGGATTAATTAATTGTATAAAATATGGGTGATAAAAGAACTATTTGTTTCGATGAATAAAAAGTGTTGTTTTTGTAATTATGTGTTTGTTTCTTAAGGTAGAGAAGTCTACCCCTTCATATAACGTACATGGCACTTCATTATTTCAATTATAAGAAAATCATCATAGAAATTTAGAAGAAAAACACGTTCATATCAAAAAATAAGTTTATTTCTTAAATACTTCATAAATATTATGATTATAAAAGATAATGGCGTTGTGGGGGGGGGGTTTTCACGAGAAACGATACATCAGGCACAATGTTACAATAATACTTATACGAAAACTTAGAGAGAACTGTAATCACGATGAACGGATAAAAACTAGCAAATAATATCACAAGGATATAATAAAATAATAATTACCTAACATGTAAAACAATGCGCGAGGGACCAACACTTAAAAATCTAACGCCTAATGTCAAATAAATTAAAAAGTTACGATTAATGTTCACTGTACGTAAACGAGGGCACCTCATAAGGTCTACGAAGAACCTCTGCCCCGGCTGTCATCTGGTCACATTCAGACTTCATCTCAATATCATCGTCCTCATCGAATTCTTCAACACGTGACGGCGACCATTCACTTTCAGGATCGGAAAACATCGCGGCTTGTTCTTGATCAAATACGTCATCCAATGGAGTTATCTCAACTCCAGTACAGTCATCTACCAAGGCATCTAAACAGTTTAAATTTATAATTCAAATGTTTGCTTAACTTATGTTCAAATTTGACATTTAAAGCTTGCACCAACTTGTTTGTAATGTAATTGCTAAGCAGTGGTGTTATCACTGCTTGGCAACTACAATACAAACAAAACTTGACAATCAAAACTAGCGGTTGACTTTGTGTTAAGTGAGAGAACGTGTTTTGTTATATCGTAAAAATATACAAGGTATATATAATAAATATATATAAATATATATATATATATATATATATATATATATATATATATATATATATATATATATATATATATATATATATATATATATATATATATATATATATATATGCAAGTGTTCACTTTGGTTGACTTACATTGTAAATCCTGCCTGCCTGTCATCCATACTGAAGTTTCCCAATCGTCGTCAAATTCCAGATGCTGATTGGCGTCTTTTTCGCGCTGGCTCTGGACGACTGGGGAGTCCGAATCCGAAACGTCGAAGATCTCCATGACGTTGACTTTATTATTGCCGGTCGAATAGTAATAGCTCATGATGGCCTCGTGGTTCTTGGCAACCTCCACTATGTTCTCGAATGTGTCGTCGTAAAGGTGCACTTCACCAGCGTTGAAAACTGTCAAACTAGATCTTCGCGATAGCGTCCTCGACGGCGGTCTTGATGCGGCTTTGTCGATTGTGGTTAGGTTTGTCTGCCAGCCGCTTTCGACGTCGGATGCTAAAAATAACGTTTCAGAATTTACGTCTTGCTTTCACATTGAGAACATGAGAGAAGTGTACTTGCAGAAACATGTTTGTTAAGAAAAAGAGTACATATACTCACGTTTGTGAATATATCCGTCTTCGTGTGGTTTCTGGTTAACTCTGTTTATCAGCTGGCTAGCAAAATAAGAGCTGAGGTCCCATAATTTTGACCCAACGGCTGGCATAGTTGCAATTAAACTAAAAATTATAATTATCAATAGACATGTGTTTTTTTTTTTGCTGAACTCTTATATATGTACAGTACAACTTCGATAGATCGGACACTCTCTAGTACGGACACTCTCTAGTACGGACACTCTCTAGTACGGACACTCCAGTAATCCGAACGCTTTTGTCAACCGGACATTTTAGAAATTTTACCTCGCTAGTTCGGACACAAAATATAATTTGCAATTAAAACCAGGTAGAAAATACCAAAGTATTGTTTAACATTAATGTCTTACTGTAAAGCAACCGGATCACATAAATTGCCACTTAATATTAGCAATAGCGGCAAATCTAGATGCTTTTAAATGCAGAATGAGCTCAATACCAGTTGTGTACAAGGCGTCTGATAAAAGACGGATGAGTAGAACATTGTGTACTGAATGTTTCGAAAAATATTTTAAGCCTGAGGTTAAGACATTTTTAACAGGGGTTAACAGGCCCCAAAAAGCTCTAATGTCGATGCTGCCAACGCGTTTTCTTTGGGCATCAGGTGGTCTGCAGAAAACAATTTTCCCATGGAAATCCTGCTTCTCAAAAGGCCCAGGGAAAAATTTACTAATGTAGCTGTATCCAAAAGAATATAAACAAAGATTGATATATTTTTAAAAAATAACTGAAATCTTTTGCTTATTTTATCCATTTATGTTCAGAATTTTGTTTTTAATTTTATGTTTTGGTTATATGTGACCTCGGATGCGAAAAGGGACCTATCGTGCGAAAATAACGTGCAGCATAACGGTACATATCGGAAGAGACCTTACGTGCGAAAATATTGTGCAAGATAACGTTACGACAGGTCCCTTTTTGCGTCCGGGCTCACATATATTCAAATATTCCCAGTTGTTTTCATCTTCATCATAAAAAATGACCCTTCCCAACAAAAGAAAAAAACCTCCAGTGATCCGGATACCTCAATAGTCCGGACATGGTCAGGAACGATATATGTCCGGATTAGCGAAGTTATACTGTACCACCACTACCACAAAACAAGAAACACGATATTTTTAATGCAGTTAGTATAGAATGTTCAATAAAATAAAGGATTTAAATGTCCCAGATAACAATCGTGATATACAGGCAACGCTCACGTCCGTGAAGTTGAACGAAACGTTGAAGCGCATAAACACAGCAAATGGGATCTAACTCCGGCCCAATGATAAAAAAAATTCGATTCCACATATACATACATACAAATACGAGTGCGCTCGATGTGATATCCGCATGATATATATCAGGATATGAGATATCATATGAGATGACAAAATGCGTCGCATATGATGTACAAGATGACAGCTGTTATAATGACATTTTGGTGGCGTTCAGCGCTCTATGCTAGAGTAGTTTCAAACTAAGAAGAGCACAGTTATATATGCAACCAATCATACCCAGTGTATGGTTTATAAATTGCCTATGTATATATAGTTTCAAACTAAGAAGAGCACAGTTGTATATGCAACCAATCATACCCAGTGTATGGTTTATAAATTGCCTGTGTATATTTGGTTGC
Organism: Aphodius granarius; assembly: GCA_963971325.1. NCBI lineage: Eukaryota > Metazoa > Arthropoda > Insecta > Coleoptera > Scarabaeidae > Aphodius > Aphodius granarius. The sequence continues at coordinate 12,785,799 of OZ020226.1, forward strand.
ATATACAACTGTGCTCTTCTTAGTTTGAAACATCTATACCGTTGCGCTGTAAGCGCACACCTGCTACACTTGTCCCTAACAACCAGTTGTTGTGGACAAGTGTAGCACTTTGCACACGCTGCTACCTAACCTGGCTGAACGTCCCCATGCATAATGATTTCCTGCTTATCTGGGAGGATAATGATAACACAAAAAGGTGTATAAAAAGTTTAATTGTCAAATTTCAGTGTAGACCCCTTTTTTACTGAACATAAGATATATTTAGCTTAACAAAGCGTGAAAAACACAACCTATAAAACCTTCCAATTATTAAATTTAAATTGGAAAATCGTAAGGATATACATAATAGCAAACGTACATAATGATAGAGTACGTTAGGTAAGTGTAGTCACCTTTTCGTTATACTAGTACCAGGCCTACCACTACCGTCAATCATATTACCGCATTTGCACTTTGAAACTGGTCTAACCAAAGTTCTGGTCACTACGTTGTATTCTAGGTTATGTTTCTCGTATGTCTCCCCCACGGCGCTAGCAAAAGTTAGCATTGGTTAGTAATGGTCAGCATACTAATGTTAGTAAGTTGCTGAGAGGAGACCGTCACACTTAACCTGCAAACGGGTTATTCTAGGCATGCACTTGAATCTTCTAAAAGTATTAATGTACAGTCAAGAGAAAAAGTGAACACTTACTTTGTTAAGGTGGCCACCATTACGTCAGCCGGCAGTGTGTACGGCAGAGTAAGTACCGAGAGCACTTTCATGCCGCGATGCTTGAAAATCCAATTGGCCAGTCCTTTGTTGGCAGAATTTATGGCTTCTTGGAATATTGCCATAACTTGATCTGGTAAATTAGAGACCAGTGCTTCCTGAAATGACAGAAAAATAGATTGATCTACGAGTATAGTATAATAGGTGGCGTGATTGAGAAAGAACATTACCTGTCTGTGTCTCTTGCAATCATGACATTCTGGATCGTCAAATTCCAAGCCCTCTTCAATGGTCGCCTGAACAGTGAATGTAGATTGTACCGAGAGACATCTAGTGCAGTTGATTAGGTTATTCCTGTGGAGGAATCTAAGGGCATCGTCAAAGCCCTGCTTGCACATATTTGATAGAATCTCTGGCTTTGGCGGAAACAGAATTCTTCCAATACGATAGATGTTGTGCTTGGAGAGTTCGATACTTGTGTTGGCAACATTGATCTGCAAGAATAAACGTCACAATATTCTAGAACCCAGTTCTGACATCAGAATTGTATGAATTACTTACATGGAACAGTTGCATGCTGTCATCCCTAGGACAGATATCTGACTCTCCGCAGAATGGACTGACAGTGATGGTGTTCTCATCTAATGTCGGCAAGTTATCACTAAATCCACCATCCATGCAACGAAAACCCTGTATTTTCGGAGGTAGGATACCGGAGAAAAACGGGATGAAGCAAGAGGCATTCAAAGCCTGTATCAGTTCTTCTCTGCTACTGAACTCGGAGATAACGATATTCTTGCCATCCGTCACTCTTGTCAGCGAGATGTGCAATCGCCCGCTGACCTTCACGTGAGCGTCTTCGGGCAGGATCTTATCCAGTCTATCAGTCAGGATCTTCTGGATGTTGAAATTGGGATGGAACGGACCCAAAGTCCTACTACGAGCTTCTGTCGCTACGTTCAGAACATCACTGGCCAGATCGCCTGGAAGAAAACATAAAGGTTTGACATTTCATCATGGAAAGACTTAACACGGTACAGCATCTATAAATTATTCATAGCTGTATTACAAAACTCAGCGTGTTTTATGCGTTTAGAGTAGAGAAGCCCAATTAGTTCTTTTTAATGAACTAGTTCTTCCGGATTAGTTCACAAAAAGGAACTAGTTCAAAGAACTAGTTCTGAAGAACTAATTTGATCCTGAGACATACTACTTCGATAAACGTGTCTTTGTGTGTTCTAGCACGTTTATATCTCGTTCCAAACGAAACTAGGATCTAGTTTGGACAGAATCGATGTCTGTCTTCCCACTTTGTCTTTTTCTTGAAGAATCGTTATTTTGTTTTGAAAATAAATAATTATTTATAATTATATTGATCGAAGAATCGTTGTCTTATTTTATTTAGGTATATTTCTTAAATATTTATTTAATAAGGCATAAAAGACATATTGCTGCACGTATTTTAGCCTTATTATACTGCAATTTTAGGTGGAATTGGGGTATTATTTATAAATTATAGTATAACATATACTGGCGAAATTACTATTAACAGTGTAATCCATTATCCAATAGGAAAAAAAACTATACTCTAATTATATTTTTGACATCCGCCGTTAGGTAAAGAAACAACTGGCGGGCAGGGTGCTATGTCGCTCGTTTGATGTCGCCACAACTCGTTCACTGAATGGGATATGTTTCACCAAAGCAGGACTTTCGAATTAGATTTCATGTCCCTACAAGTCGTTCACTGAATGAGATATGTATGCATAGAGATATGTTTTAGCAAAGCAGGTCTTTTGCGAACTAGTTCTTTTTATTTTAAAGAACTAGTTCTTTTGTTCTAATCCGGGAGCCATTCTCTCGGACTAGTTCGTTCACGAACTACCCACCTCTAGTTTAGAGCAACTTATGGTCCACATAATTGGTCTACTGAACACAAGTTGGGTGAGGACAACCCCAATTTTTTTAAATAAAATCAATTGAAAAATCTAGACAACTAAAATGTATTGATAACATGATTAGATCGAAAATTATAGATTTTATCCTTTCAATAAATGTTTCTATTTCTAGTTAAAAATGGTCTATTAGAAATAATCTAAAACATAAACGAAATCAACATAATATTATCAATTGACGCAGATGGTTATAAAAAGATCAACAATAATTTATTTCCACGTTTTTATCTCAACTAATCATCTGAAACCGAATCTGGCAGGCTAAAAGTCAATCATTCAAAGTCAAGTAAGTGCTAGATTTTAGTCACAAACGGCATTGACCAAGAAAAAACCAAATCAGATAACATAAATGCAATTGTGGTTAATACCTATTGCGCTTTGCACTTTGAATCTACACTTTAATCAAGTATTGCTTAACGAATGACTCATTTAAAAAGGAAATTAAATGCTAAGTTACATCGCCTTTGTTTGAATTTATTTAAATAAAGATAATCTCATTTAATATCTAAATTTAGATCGTATAGAACACTTAAACAAGAATTTCATCGGCAATAAAACCAAATAGCGTTTGAAACTTCAATCAGTTCAATCTACATATATACTACGTACGTCAAAAGTTTTGAGAACTATGTCGCCTAATTAATCGATTTGTATATCAAACACACAATCATAGCGACAACAAATTTGCTAACAGATTTAGGAAATATATATCATGCATGGGAACGACATACTTCAATATCAATAACGCGTGTACGATTTTTGTATACGAAAATAATATGTATAGGGGCAGTGTTTATTCGCTCTTTATGCGGCAGATAAGCACGCTTTATCGGTTTAGATAAAAGGACATAATAAGGAAATTCTCGAGTGACAGTAGCGTAATAAGCAGATGTTCGAATTGGTCGGCAAAATCTTTGTTTGTTCCTTGTTTTTATAATAAATCAGCTGCAAATTTAAGATATTTTAACATTCGATAATAAATCACATATGACAAGACAAGCGATCTGTCTAATTAAACGTATAATTAATGCATACATAATCTGTTTATAAATAAATATGACTTTGGGCGAAACAAATACTGTTTATATAATTATACAGTTTATGTGATACAGCGATTATTACATTCTCAAATTGTACTACGAAATGATTTATCTGGTAACTAAAAAAATAATAAAAATATTATTGTGTAGATAAATTTAAATATGTAATTATATCTTAAATAGCGTCAGCAAAGGAAGTTATCAGTTTCGCCTTGATTTCTATGAAAAATATGAGATATCGACAAAGATAACTTGTGAAAGCAAGTTATTAAAAATATATAATAATAATCATACGACATATCACACAGCTCCAGGTACCAATATCTAATGTCAACTTTTCTCAAAAATGGAGGCAAACCAATCTTTTTGTATGTTGGTAACAATGCAATTAGAAGTAACATGCATGGGGACGTGAATCGCACGTTGAAAATCTTTTACTACATTAAATCTCTTTATTGAATAGTTTGGTACAAGGTAGAGGTGGGTGGTTCGTGAACGAACTAGTCCGAGAGAATGGCTCCCGGCTTAGAACAAAAGAACTAGTTCTTTAAAATAAAAAGAACTAGTTCGCAAAAGACCTGCTTTGCTAAAACATATCTCTATGCATATCTCATTCAGTGAACGACTTGTAGGGACATGAAATCTAGTTCGAAAGTCCTGCTTTGGTGAAACATATCCCATTCAGTGAACGAGTTGTGGCGACATCAAACGAGCGACATAGCACCCTGCCCGCCAGTTGTTTCTTTACCTAACGGCGGATGTCAAAAATATAATTAGAGTATAGTTTTTTTCCTATTGGATAATGGATTACACTGTTAATAGTAGTTTCGCCAGTATATGTTATACTATAATTTATAAACAATACCCCAATTCCACCTAAAATTGCAGTATGAATAAGGCTAAAATACGTGCAGCAATATGTCTTTTATGCCTTATTAAATAAATATTTAAGAAATATACCTAAATAAAATAAGACAACGATTCTTCGATCAATATAATTATAAATAATTATTTATTTTCAAAACAAAATAACGATTCTTCAAGAAAAAGACAAAGTGGGAAGGCAGACATCGATTCTGTCCAAACTAGATCCTAGTTTCGTTTGAAACGAGATATAAACGTGCTAGAACACACAAAGACATGTTTATCGAAGTAGTATGTCTCAGGATCAAAGTAGTTCTTCAGAACTAGTTCTTTGAACTAGTTCCTTTTTGTGAACTAATCCGGAAGAACTAGTTCATTAAAAAGAACTAATAAGCCCATCTCTAGTACAAGGTAATAAAGTAATAGATTTTGTTTCAGTGTAATGAATCTATTACAACCGTTGGCAACATTGTCAAGCGTAGAATTGGTGATGATTTTCGCGTTCGAGCAGTCACAAATACCAGCGCAAGTTACGTATTAGTCCTTAGTTGCGCATGCACCTTGAAGAATTTGCGATTAATTCAACATTGATAACTTACTGCTGCTCGAACAAGCCTATTATCTTGAAACTTTGGGTCACTTGAGATGTAATGCAGTGCCATAACGAATGGCTCTTAGATAAGCATACATTTCATACCATTTCATTCGCTTTCACCAGAACAACTGTCTTCTTGTAGAATTCACACTGTATAAATACAATGGTATGTGTGCTCGTGATGACCCATAAGTAGAATAATAATGCAACTAATTATGTTGTTTACTGATGACGGTCAGTGTAATCGGTATAGATCACAAGAAATGCGCTCGGTGGTCATTTATTTTAAGTTACTTATCAATTAACAATAATTCATACAGTTAATTGATCGATTTATATAAACATATTAGCCATACTTACGGAAATATGCGTCTGAATTTTGGAAACAATAATAAAACAATAATAATATAAAGTGCATACTTGAAAGTAGAAATATACAACATGACAAATATCCGTCCATAAATAATAGATAAATAGATAACGTCGGTTTTTATGTGGTGTAAATCTTGCCATAGGTACTTAAAGTCGGGAGTAAAGGTTCATGATAAAACAACTGCGAAACGTGTAATGTATACTTTGCGTTTTTATGCAACCACGTCATTTGTGAACAAATACACACACACATCCTAAACAATTATTGCGTAATAAAGGTCATTGCAAAATTACACATACGAAACGTATAAAAGATTTTCGCTCTTTTAATTAAAATGTCATAAACTGTAAATTTTTACTGAGGTCACATTTGGCGAGCAAAACCACAAAAAACGTGATTTTATTAGGTATGTGTGAAGAGAGATTTTGGAAGAGTATTGTACAATATATTTTTTCTACTTTGCATTTACAATGCACACATTGTAACACTGTTTTCGGTGTTACAATTAGCAAATTGTAACACCGTTTTTAGTAACTTTTTTCTAAGATTGGTGACATTGATATCAAATGCATGTCAAACGAAAATACACATAACCACAAAAGTAAGCACAAACTGATTTTTTAGAATCGCACAAACTGCGAAGTGCCACTTTTCGTAACTCCGGTGGAGTGCAACTTATTTCTGTATCTTCCATTTGAATTTCAGGTTTCATACTACTAGTATATGATGGTATATAATTTTTCACAGATATTTGAATTTAAGTGTCAGATGACAGTGTTACCAACGGTTGCACCCATAAATACTCTAGATTGGAATTTTACCTAATATACTTCTAAATTTTTATAAAATTAATGACGCAAAGTAGAAAAAATAGTATATTACACTCGTTTTATAAGACATATTGGCGCATTCGTTCATTTGGGGCTTAAAAATACCTTAGTTTGGCAGATCGAGTTAGGGGATCTCCCTTCATAATTAATACCCGTACAACAGGAAATGAATAGTTCGCTAAATTCGTATTACCTACACACCAAAGACAACTGTCAAAAAAGTTTTTATAGGTTAAAAAACTAAAAACAATCACAACAGGAAAAACGATGACCTAATTTCATTGTTGGTAGTAGCGCACAAAACACGTGCTGACGATGTTTACTATTGCGCACCAATCGAGGCGAAGGAAGCACGTGTTTCTATGACACGCGGGAACATTCCTGACAGCACCAGATGATTCCCGAGCATTCCAACAATTTAAATTCTAACGTAGTTAGTTGGTTACTCACCTATGGGCAAATCGCATAGTAAACTGCACGCGGCCAACGCACCGGCTGAAGCACCCGAAATCTTGTTGAGCAGCAAATGTGGTGCGTACTTCTTGAAACAAACCGCAACACCGACATGGTAAATGCCGAGGAATCCACATCCAGCAAATGATAAATTCATCATCTTGCGCACTTACAATTACCCACTTAAAATTAAACTTTTTTTAGATCTAATGGTGAAGAACTTTCACTGTAATTGTTTGGTACCGCCGTGTTGCGACCCTCGCGGTTTACTACTACAGTTGTTCTGATCTTGAATGAGAGCTAATAGAGAATAAATACGCGCGCGTTATAGTGGGGATACTACGTCAATGAGTCGTACCTATTGGCCGGAGATAGTGGTGTGGTCCCCGACAGCCAATGAAAGACGTGAGATTTGTTTGAATTGACGTTTGAAATAATCGCTAGCTCAATTCGCGCCTTTTTCAAAACTACTAGATAAAGATTCTGTAACCAACAATACGAAAGATCATCAGCTAGATAGGGCAAATTAGTTTAAATTAGTATTGAATTGATGGTCTGATTTTCCTTAATTGTTTTGCACTGTTTTGTTATCAATTAACAATTACGTAATTCTTTTAGAAATACGTAATGATCACATAATATTGTTTTTTATACTTTGCATTCACAATGCACACATTGTAACACTGTTTTCGGTGTTACAATTAGCAAAGTGTAACACCGTTTTTAGTAACTTTTTTCTAAGATTGGCGACATTGATATCAAATGCATGTCAAACGAAAATACACATAACCACAAAAGTAAGCACAAACTGATTTTTTAGAATCGCACAAACTGCGAAGTATGTATATTTTCATACATATTTAAACATGCGTGTTGCATCCTAGGTTTCGTACTACTAGTATGTGATGGTATATAATAATTATCAATAATTACTTTTTCACAGATATTTGAATTTAAGTGACAGATGACAGTGTTACCAACGATTGCACCCATAAATACTCTAGATTGGAATTTTACCTAATATACTTCTAAATTTTTATAAAATTAATGACGCACAGTAGAAAAAAATAGTATATTACACTCGTTTTATAAGACATATTGGCGCATTCGTTCATTTGGGGCACTCGTCGCAACTCATGCGCCAATTTGACGTCTTATAAAACTTGTATAATAATATACTATTTTTCTACTTTGCATTCACAATGCACACATTGTAACACTGTTTTCGGTGTTACAATTAGCAAATTGTAACACCGTTTTTAGTAACTTTTTTCTAAGATTGGCGACATTGATATCAAATGCATGTCAAACGAAAATACACATAACCACAAAAGTAAGCACAAACTGATTTTTTAGAATCGCACAAACTGCGAAGTATGTATATTTTTATACATATTTAAACATGCGTGTTGCATCCTAGGTTTCGTACTACTAGTATATGATGGTATATAATAATTATCAATAATTACTTTTTCACAGATATTTGAATTGAAGTGACAGATGACAGTGTTACCAACGGTTGCACCCATAAATACTCTAGATTGGAATTTTACCTAATATACTTCTAAATTTTTATAAAATTAATGACACAAAGTAGAAAAAATAGTATATTACACTCGTTTTATCAGATATATTGGCGCATTCGTTCAAACAACCCATGCGCCAATTTGACGTCTTATAAAACTTGTATAATAATATACTATTATCCGTGTGTTATTTTCCAGAAGTCGCAAATTAACTATTGTGTTTTTTTTTCTATGCGTATTTCCGGACATTCTGGATGTGACTCGAAAGTTCTGGTCTACCTGCTTTTCAAGCAGACAAAAGATGTTTTTGTACCGACTACCTAGCTGGATGGGGTTTCCTGGAACTCGATTTTGCCTGTCTTAACATGTTTGAGAGTAAAATTTAAAGGGTGATACTCAAATATATGTGCAATGTAAAATGACTATAAAGAGTATTTAAACTAACATTTCATAACGTCTTATTTATATTATAATTTGATTGTCAAAAGAATCTTCTAGTATTTAATTACTCAAGTCATGATTTTATTTTACTATGCATTTACTTTGAAATATTATCGAAGTCCATTGTTCCTTTTTTAATTTTGGTGGTGATGTGATTATGATGATGGTGATATGATAAGTTTATAATTATAATTGCAATTTTGTTGCATAGTCTACAAGATTAAAGATTACGTAATGTCAGACAAAGTCCCTACTTTTCTTTAAATGTGATTTTAAAGTATACACGAACATCTTTTGAGACAAAACCCAATAAAGACACACAGATGAGTTAATTAATAAAGATAGAATTAATCGTAAGCGAAAGTATTTAATAAATCTACACTATAAATATGTTGACACAATTTCGGTGGCAAACACTGGAATAATACTAAAGCTCATTAACTAATTTTTATTTCAATCCAGCAATAACATTACTCACGCGTTTGCCCCCAAGAAACAGTAACTTTTGCCTTAAAAACACGTTTTTGTCAAGTAGGTACAGTCAAATAACTCGTGTATCAATAAAGCAAACAGTTCTTACGAGATAGGAAAAGAATCCGGTATTAAAATATTTTGAACATTGTGGCCGAACGATTAGATTTCTTTGTTTACCTTATACAATAATATATCGAAGGAATTATTCAACACTCTTCTTTACTGAGCAGATAAATACATACAATGAACAAATGTTTAGTAAATAACGGGCTGCGTCTTTACTCCTGGTGAGATGACCCACAGAGATCAACGCAAAATAGCGAGGTCAGCGAGATGTTAGAGCGTCAGAGTATTTTGATTATCATTTTATTCGGAAACCAATAGGATTGTCGGGTTTATCAGTCGCGTGGTGCCAGAATTTCCGCGTAACAGAGTAAACGTAAGCCAAAATGTGGAAGAAATATATATAAATATATAAACAAAAAAATATATATAGTAATTAAAACTGAAGAGATAATATTATCATATAGATAGTCAGCAGAACGTTGGGGCGCAAATTTTTGATCAAATTGACGTCGATATAATTTAATTACCTTTTACTTGTTGTTTTTCTCGTTGAGTTTACAAATTTTGTTTTATTTTTGAGTGAGTAAACAAGATAAAAATTGAGCAAACTTCTCTAATGATTTGTTTCGAATAAGCTAGTAATTTCTCGAATCTACTGGATATTTTTCTTTGTTTACGTGTTTATAGTGCCTTTTTATTTGTTTTACTTACTAACGCACTAATAGGTAATTATAGTTATAAAATTATTTCTATATACAAGATGTCCTGTAACTTGTGGTCACAAATTTACACGCAAGAGAACCTTGACATTGGTTTGCACTAAATTCAGTTACCTAAATAAATAATACCCTAATCGTTTAGTCTGTGTATTTCGTTGCTTCAGATCAGAACTACCCTATTTCCAAATTTTGCAAAAAGTCTTTAATACAATATCTTGGAATCGTTGCACCTTGCATATTATTCACCCAGTTAACTGATAAGTGTACATACATCTCAAGTATATGGAAGATTTCTGAGGAAATCATCATTTGTTTAGATTATCACACCATTAATATTGAGTTGGGCCCCTTTGAGACTTTGCACCTGTGTGCGATATGATTATTTATTTGTCATCATATTTCTTCCTCAATTTCCCTATTTAAAGCAATCTATCAAAATCATGGAAAAGCATTACTTTTGGTACAAACAAATAAATCAGTGTACAGGGGGTAATCGCTTATTTCAAACAAATTGAGTACACAAAAACAATTATCTATGAATTTCTCACGCTTATTTTAATTTGTGTTTACAAAGAGAGCACATAACGTCTTTGATAAATAACAAAATCCATGATAATCCCGTTCCCTATATAGTTCAACAAACAAATAAGTAAGTACATAATTACACGCAAAAATCGATAGAAATCAAACGTTTTTTGCGTCAACGAAATGCAGTTTGACCTAAGAAAGTATATTTTACGTTATCTATTTGTGTTATTTTAAAACTCATTCGCCTATACGTCGTAGAAAATGTGATTGAGGCAGTTTTCTGTTTACCATTGCAAACAAACGTAATCAATACCCCCAAGTATCATTAGGAAATAAACGTACTGGTTATCAACAAACTTTCTAACAAACAATTTCGATCAATATTGGCTTGCACCAATTAAACATGTTTTTATACGATTGTTTTTAGTGTCTTCCCAGAATACACAAAGCCATTGTAAATGGAATAATATGTCGCCCACTATGTATTGATAAATCGTTTATCAACAACTACAATATGACAAAATGTTGCTTCTATACTACCTGTATCTTACAAGACCTCAGGATCAAGTAGAAACTGTGTACTTGATAAAATCTTATCGGTCATGTTTTTTTTGATCGATTTTGAAATACAGGTGCATCATCCTCCGATAGATTAGGAACAATAAATTTATCGCGACATTGAAATTGTAATAATAATTTGCAACGTCAATCTTACTACTGATAAAAAACTAACACTGTATAAAAAAATACATCTGCGAAACTTCCACTTCTTTTATCTACGTTCTTATCTGCGATTGATGCGATATACAAATTCATAATGCTGTAGAAATGATGTGTGAGTATTAAAAATAACATTTAGAAAAAAAAGATAAAAGTCATATTTCTATTAAAAAATTGACCTACAAATACGCAAGTGACATTAAGTATTGTTTATATTACTGTTACGTCTTCAGTTAACGTCTTCCATAGATTAATTTCTCTTTGTGCCGCTAGGCGCTGATGTCACTAGAACCAAAACTTTTTCGCAAGTGGAATTTGTATATACGTGTAAAAAGTCCGAAATATTGCCAATGTTTAACGTATTTATTTATGACGAAAACCACAAAACTTTCCGTCCTTCCTACACATCTCTGAAATGCAAAACACCGTCCTAAAAATTGACCTACTTTTCTTATGAATTGAAATAATAAAGTGCCATGTTTTTGTACCTTATATCAGGGGATAGACGTAATTTTTTATTAAACTTATCTACCAAGTAGAGTTTATAAATTAATTCATAATCCACTATGGAATAGCTATGACGTAATGTATAATGTTGGTCATAATTAACGCTATTGTCTTTATAATGCTTTATTTTAGGCAATAAGTAAATCTATTTGACAATAAGATCGAACAAAAACGTTATATTTCTCCTCAATATTCTCCTCAATAAACAAAAACTGGATACTTAACGCCTCTGTTTTCACAAAAAGTAAATATTTTTTAGGATAATTCTTAGAATTTATATAAGGTTGAGATTTGTAGAAAACAAACAAAAACTGGACACTTAGCCCCACGGTTTTCACCGAAAAGATGATATAGTTCCTGGAATTTGTTAGGACTAGTTTCGAGTACCTGCAAAAAGCGAGCAAAAAATAGGGCCACGTCGGTCATGTGTTTCCTGGAAATATAACAGGTAATATACAAAATAATCCCAGAGTAAAGTTGCACTACTGGTAGGTAGTTTTTAAAGGGAGATATGATGGAATATTAATGGGAAATTATTTTGTGGTGTAGGTATTTAAAAATTTTACACGTTTAATTATAATTATATACTCTTTGGTAACAGATAAAATTGTTTAACAAGAGTATATATTTTTAGTTTGGGTACAATGTAAGTAGAATTCAAAGCTGAACAGACAAAACTATTTTTAACGAACTATACCTCTCATGTATATAAATGCGATACACGTTTAAATAAATTATTAATTTCAGCAGCAAGATACACATAATATTCGACCTGTTCCTTAAAACCGCTATTCTCAGTCTCCGTTAACGTTAGATCCTATAAAATTGGTACAGTTTCTCAGATATATGATATATGATTTGTTACAGTCAATAAAGTCACAGGGCATTGCAGTAACATGCATTTTTGCAGTAACCTTTTTGAATGATTTCTCCCATTTTGATATGATTGCAAAGCTTTGTTCTTGATGCTACCAGTTGATAATTGTCCATGAAATAAAGGTACGTTAGTGATATGTTATTATTGCATGAACTTATATGCTCAGAATTCACAAGAATTCCACGACACTTATTATCTACTATGACAAGTTGATAAAAAATATCATTTGTGTGATAATCTGCAATTCGTACCAAAATTTTAAATAATGGTCGGTTTAAAAGAAGCGATCAGGGCCGGCCCGAGGTGGTAGAGTAGTTTCAAACTAAGAAGAACACAGTTGTATATGCAACCAATCATACCCAGTGTATGGTTTATAAATTGCCTGTGTATATTTGGTTGCATATACAACTGTGCTCTTCTTAGTTTGAAACATCTATAATAAGTTTATTATTGTACGAAAGACCCCGCAAGTCAACTTTGCACCTGGCCCAGTGTTTGCCCAGGCCAGCCCTGTATCCTGTACATCAAATGCTTTATACACAACTAAATAGTTGTACAGACTGTTTCCTGCTAGATAGGCCACCAACTTAACATGTACTGCTATCATGTATAGTCAGTCATTGGTATAGTGAGGTAGGTATACTTTACAAATGACTTGTGTACATTTACACTGCCTACTCAAAGTTGTTTAATAATTGACGAGATACACATGAGCGTAACATATACATGATTTGCATGAATATCAAGAAACAATGGGCTGTAATTTTTTATTCAATTCGGCCTTAATTTTAACGAGAACGTCAATTGCCTTGGTTATTGTTTTTTGTTGTTTAGAGAGAAAAGGGAGTTAAAATGTCCTAATAAGCATATAGTTTGGGTTAGTTCTCTTGATGGAAGGAATTTTTGTTCAGAAGATAACGAAGACTCTTCTTATATTCGAGGATGAAGATGTATTTCAAGGCAACAAGAAAAAAGGTAAATGAAACTAAACATTACTAACATAACTTGATATATTTCAATGTACAGTGGTTAAAACCTGTGGTTAAAATTAGGTAATTAACCAGCTCAATTGTCAAATACCTTATACAATGTACAATAAAACCGCACAAAAAATGACCTATCCTAATCTACAATTACCTCCGACAGCACAAAACACGTATTGTTGACGATACAGTGCTTAAATATGACAGCTGTAACCTATCCAGTTCGTCAAGTGGTGAAAAACCGAACGAAAACGATACGATTTAAATTCCACGTGCGCTGCTAGTGTACCGTTTGCTGTGTCTTCTGGTACACCTCTCCTCTGGCTTGCCCTGTCCAGCATCCGGTCCTATCTGAACGGTCCATCTCTAAAACAACTGCTAGTCAATGCGAATTATGCAAGTGCGATAGGCCACAGCATCACTTACATCATTTAATAACCAGAAGTGCGTTCTTATTTCGTGTTTTATTTGTTTGTTTTTTTTTTTTTTAGAATTATGACTTTTTGTTGAGTTTGTGATTTAGGTGTAATGGAACTGTGGAGTGTTTTATTTGCTTTCAGTGGGAAGTTGTTTTAATGTGAGATGGCTCTTCGTAACGTAGTGTTATATTTGTTTTTCGTGTAGCAAAAGGTAAGATTTTGGAGACTGTTTTGTTAATTTTGTTGAGAAATTGCATAACTCTTAATAAAAATGATCGCAATTACTTGGAAACAAAAAAAGCCGTTTAAGGAAGTAAATTCTGTGCAGTTGTTTCAAAACAATCAGCTAATCTAAAAATAATTACATTTTAATTTTAGTTGGAAATTTGGGACGTGGTGAAACAGAAAAAAACAGCGAAACAAATCAATAATTGCTGGGTAAAATTAGGTGTTACGCTTGATTTTTTTTAGAAACTGACAACTGCAGAGGAATATTGACAATACTCATGGTTTCTAAATTGATACATTCATATATAAACCAGTAATATGTTAGATAAATGTGATCTATATTAATTTAATCTATCCACTAGATACAACTCTTTGTTATTGTTGTTGTGGGAAAGTGAAATTGAAGACTAAATGTTAATTAATACTATAGAAATGGGACACAAGAAGAATCCACTAGCGTGGGCAGACATATTTCATTTTAGAAGGTTAATGTTATTTGTAAAATGTATTGCAAAAAAAATCTGTATATACCTAAATATAACTAATGATAGAACAGAAAAATATAAATCAAAATTAATCTCGTTTTTATACAACAAAATTTACCAAATATAAATAAATATAAAAAATAGAAGAAAATAATCGCCCCTGAAGACAGTCGCAATTTTGCATAAAGTACAGTAGTCAATGTTCTTTGATAAAATTTTTTAATTTTCATGGTTATAAAAAAAATAAAACAAAAAATATGTTTGAGATTAATATATAGAGCATTTTTGATACTCAATCTAGTAGATAACGTTAATCTTTACAACAATGTAACACCCAAATGTCCAAAGCGTTGAGCATTCTGCCACCTAATAATACAGATTTTTGATTGCCGTTATCGAACAATTCACACTAAGTACCAATAAATCACTAAGAATGTGATATGTACCTATAGAACTCGCTATAACAACCTATTCGCCTTGTACTGACGAAAAAATTATCTACGAAACTATTTCACTTATTTCCATAATAGCCACGGTTCGTAGCAACTACAACGGTTGAAATGCAAAATACGCCTGTCGAAAAATGAAACGAATCGAATAGATTGTATTACAAAAGCATCCTTGTGGGAGACATCGTGGTGTGGGTGGCTACGAAAGACAAGCGACGTCGTCGATCTTCAGTTGATTTGATAAGGTTATCTTGTGAGCGATGCCTGTGTGTTGTTGCTGTCGTGCTCTCTTAACCTCTTGACTTGACTGTGGTGTTGTGTGCAACTGCACATCTTACAAGAAGAATACTCCGATTTGCCAAATTAAGGTATTAGTTAATATTATTACAACTAATTATTACCGTTAATTAAGTTGACGATTACTATTAATTTTATTTTGTATTACAATACATTTTAATATTTGGAATAGTCAATATTTACTGTTAAAAGGAATAAAGTAGGGTATCAAAACTGATTAGTTCTAATAATATTTTTTAGATTACCAGACAGAGCTGTACCTATTTATTTAGTCTACCTTGTATTTTTTGATAAAACAGATCTAAAATACATGTATTACTATAGGCCATATACCATTTCGTGTTATCAATTTTTTGTAGCAAACCTTTGTACTATCATTTGTTAGAATAGAAACTGTTGTCATATACAGATTGGATAAGTTGAGCTTCTTTTCACTTGTAAGTAGACTTTTGCTTGTAAGTATATTATTTGCTAAGTATAAGTATTATTATTTCTTATTTGTAAATTCTGGGATTTTGATCAAATATTGACACATTTTAATATGGTATGTTGTTGCTTCGTTTCTTAGAATTTGCCTCTAATCAAATATTATTTGAGTGTGTCTATGTCTGTGAACGCTATAGCGCTCAAACAGTACAATGAGTTGGGTTGAAATGTGGTATATATATTTAGAATTACCAGGGAACGAACTGGTATTATTTTTGGCCACAATCGCTAGTGGCAAATGTTCTGCCAGTGGCCACAACCAGAAGTGGCAAATGTAACCTACATATGTTTTCTTAGGGATTTATCCCTATCCAGTGCCATTAAACATGTGTACCAATTTACAGATCAATGAGATGAGCGCTATAAACAGGGCCAGAAGATAAAATCATCTGTTATTAGTTGTTATTGATTTTGTCAAAGTGTATGAGAATTCATTTCAATTGGTTTTCTTATGTAGATTACAAAAATAAAAGTAAAAATCTTCACTTCTCACAGGTTTTCTTTGCACCGAAGGATTCATGTTGTGAGAAAGATACTTTTTTGAAGTTTGTTGTACCCTCCACAAAAATTAATTGGCCGTAAACGAATTGTTATATATTTTTTTAATACATTTAGTTCTTTTATTATGATCATCAGGTCTGCCAGTCAGCAATTGACCATTTCAAAACAAATTGGTCGACCTCATAATGTGAATACTGGCATAAAAGCTTGAATCTTGATAATGTGGATGTTTACAAGAGCAAACCTACTGTGAAGTTACCTATTACTTACTGTTAAAGATGGAAAATATTGGAATATTGGAACGTTTTACAGAAATACGTGAGATAATCCTATTTACAAAGTAACAATATGATCTTTTCTTGTCATAAAATAAGTACGTCCTGTAAGTAAAGTCGATGTTCTATATTATGAAGTTTTTAGAAGCTATTCTTTTTAATCGAATTTCATCATATCAAATCATACACTTTTAGTGTGTCGTGCACATATAAACTCAAACAGATTTAAAATATCTTCACTAATAATTGCGCTATGGTCCGAGAACATACTACTGAAACAGCCTATACGGTTAAAATGTTTACAAACAAATTTTCCAGTTACTTACTTTCACACAGATATTTTTTCAGGAAATTCTCTGGTTATTGGTTATGTCAAGATTTATAATTGTGTGAAATTCTTATTCCAGGTGGACTGACAAAAAACGCAAAACTGCTTATTGAATATAAGAAGTATCTAGCGGTTAGAAGTGTTTTACGACAATAATTCGCTTGTAGAAAAGAAATCAACTAATAACTTTACAAAGTAATGAGCCGTCCACAAATAAGGATGTAAACCATTACAGCTGCAAGGGACTGCTGTTGTCATATAAAATTAAATAAACAACTCCCTACTATTATCACTGTGTTGATATATAAAATTGAAAAACACGCATGGATTAATTTTTATGTAAATTAATTTTATAGCACATGTTTGACATTGCTGCCTTATACGAACCAAACATATCAAAATTCGAATCACACCACAGTATTTATGGCATAATTATGCTCATCCTTACTAATTAAGTATGGAATACTTGAACTTGACTAATGAGGACTTCAAGGCAATTTGCTGCATTTAAAAAATAAACACGTTGCTCTAATTATATTGTTTTAAAATTTTCAGGTATCATGCCGGTTAAGCAATGGTTTCAGCAATGGCAGCCGATGCAGCTGTACGTGATTCTCAGTTTCACGGTACTCTTTTTCATCGCCGAGTTGATTCTGAGCCATCTAACGCACTCCCTGACTTTGCTCATGGACGCATACCTGACACTCTGCAATATCATTGCGCTATCCGGTTGTCTAATGACTATTAAGGTTTGTAGTAAAAGTTCATTAGTAGTCTAGACCTGAACGAAAAATGAACGATGTCGCAAATGTTATCAAGGCAATGTCATCGAATGATGATATACTAGTTAATGAAATCAAAAGACGCTGCCGATTTTCATGTAATAAATATGCTAATGCTGTTTTTGGAAACCGCTCTGAATGAATTATGCTTTGTTATTGCCAAACGTTTAGTTTTTTTAGAACGGGTGTTCTTTTATTATTTATTTTGGTGTTGATTTTCAATGCCAATGAGATGCTTGTTTTTATATAGGCTGTCACACACAAAAAAAGACGCCCAATACTGTATAATATACATTGTATAATATAATGTATTCCTTTAGCATGGTAAAAATCTGGACAAATGCAACAAGACTACAACAGAAGAACTTGAAGAGAAAAAGGACCAAAGTTCGGAATGTGTTGCACAAGACAAAGAGGACATGAAGAAGTCAGTGACAGCAGACTACCAAGAGAAAAAACTGAAGAATACCTTTGGATGGGCAAGAATCGACGTGCTTACCTTGGTCATATGCTGTGTCTTTTTAGCTTCATTGATATTCTCTTTACTGGTAGAAGCGATACAAACATTGGTACACATCGATCATACCGATGAGATGCATCAACCGATTATGGTTGGCTCGATGGGTGTCTTAGGTCTAATTCTAAATGCCGTATGCTATTTCCTAATTGGAGGTTATACTTTCCATCAGGGAAGTTTCCTTTACGTAACGGAGAGTGGCGATGTAGTTCTTGATAAGGTTGTGACCAATGATTCAATAACGAAAGGAGAGAGAAGACTGTCTAGAACCAGAAGTATGCCTTCCCCAAATACACAAAGACAAAGGCAGAGTTTCAGAGAGATAATCAGAGATACAATATGTATGATTTATTTTATAACTTGTTTGAATATGAATATTCACCATTTTATTTTAGGTTGTATAATTGTGATAATTTGCGCTGTTGTCATTTATATGACCGAGGCTGATGTGGCGAAATTTGTCGATCCAATGTTCGCGATTTTGTCGTCAGTGATAGTCTTGGTGCTCAGTTTTCCATACAGTTAGTTTCACGTTAACTTCTTTAACAATCACATCACTAAATACTATTATTTTAGTGAAAGCCAGTTGCCTAATTTTACTACAAACAATCCCAGCTAGTATGGACATAGATACATTGAAGAAACATCTACTCGAACATTTTCCAGAGATTTTGAACGTCCACGATTTGCATGTCTGGCAATTGACCGCAAGCAAAGTCATATCAACAGTGCATATTATATTCCAAAACCCGAAAGTAAGTAATGCATGTGTCTTGAGATAGAAATAAAGTTGTAATAGTTCTATAACAGCCTACGTTTGAATCTTCTCTACATATATACAAACTTAAATCTTAGGTGTACAAGAAAATCCATAACGAAATCAAGGAATTCTTTAATGACTACGGAATAAATCATGTGACAATTCAACCTGAATTTTACCCAAAAGCAATAAGTATGGAATCGGTGGTTAGTCAAACGGCATGTTGCCTGATGAAATGTCAAGGAGAGGCTTGCAAGTCAAATCATTGCTGTCCAGAGCTTCAACAAGATGTAAGATTTGAAATAATCGAATAATTATTAATATAATTTAATATTTTGTTTATAGATTAATCCAAATCAGTTATTTAGTAAGGCGTCGTCTTTGGAAGTGGTAACGGAAGAAAATAGTTCAGTTACCCTAAAGTCAGTGAAAGTAGATAGGATGGAGTTGCCGGAGACAACCAATACGAAGATGGAAAAAGTCTCTGAGAAAATTGATAGGATGGTTGACGGAGAAATAGTGGCGAATGAAGAACAGCCAAAAGAAGAAAGTAGCCAAGAGGCAATAGAAGAAAACGTTCTAGTTAAGAGAAACTAGTTATTTTTGTTTTAATCAAATGACACACACTCTACCTAGTCTCAATGGATTTTAATTATTGTTCCTGTAATTATTGTAAATTGTAGAATAATTAACTGACCTGTGATGGACACTTATGTTTTTATGTATATATCTAATAAAAAAAACGCGACAAAATATAGTATTTATAAGCTGTTTAATCGTCTTTATTATTTGTCAATCATAAAACTTTTTACTTCTTTATGGTCATATCCATTTCAATACAAGTTTTTCCACTGTCGTGGTCGCCTTCCAGTTTCAATTTTATATTCCCCGCAATGAAACCTAACTGGGTTCTGTATTTACCAATGTTAAACTTTTTGTCTCCGGTGGTGCATAATTTTTGCTGAAAACAAACGAAATGTAAGGTATATAAATTTATAAATATAAAAAAATATATAAATTTGGCATTGTACATTTTTGGGACATCCTGTGTGATGAAAAATAATTTCCTTAAATGCACTCTGTACTATAGAGTATACTTGCAAAATACCAAATTCTTTACTTAATCAATAACTGATCTGCAGAAGACGGGAGGTGAATTGCACTATAGTGCATTTACCTTAGAAAATTTCAAACTTTTTTAAATCAATTTCACTTACCGCTTTTACTGGACATTTAGTAGGAAACGCAAACACACCCAAAGCTTGTCCGGCGATTTTATTTTCTTCGGCAAGAGTACAACCATCGACTATACCTTCAATAGTAGGCATAGGTGGTTTGTTCACTGTATATTTTAACTGAGATTAAAAATAGCTTTAGTTTAGAAACACTTCCTATATATAGTTTATACGTACAGAAAAAGTCTTGAACGGTTTTGATACTGTAGCACAACCACTGGGAATTATGTTACAGTTTTTATCCATGACAACATTAAATTTTTCGGATACAGCAATAATATTTCCAGTCAAACAGTTCTTTATACTGTTGATTTTCAAGTTGTAACCGTTCTGAAATATACATGATTAGAATGAATGATACACGAATGGATATTGTTATACAAGATAGGATTTTTCTTACACATGATAGGGCTTCCTTTACTGTGATGCTGAGCAACACTACTACAACAACTTGCAGACTACGTACGGTACACATCTTGTCGTTTCTATCAATCACAATGGAATTATTTCCCTCTTTTATACAAGATAGTCCGTAATTAATGACGCATGTTATTATTTGGCCTTAACATTGTAATGGTACTCGGATGGATTTTCCTATTGAATATAGCATGCACAATTTGGCATGACATAACCTATTAAATACAGGTGTTGTAAAGAAATTATGTAATCGCTGATGATTATTTGGGTTTATTGGTAAATTTCCGAACCATTGAGCAGCTCTTATGTTTTAGACGGATGTTGTTTTTGGTAATGATTATTGTTACATGACAAAAAATGTTTGTGGAAGTAGGGGTAATATTGGTTACAAAACAAACAAAAAAATAGTTTAACAACGAACTTGATGAGCATTATACGTGTGTGATATACATATATACAAAAAGATAATCTCTCCAGGAGCTAGAGCAAAGTATTCGTGCTGACGTGGAGCAAATTAGTCCTCACATTTTGGAGCGCGGTGTACACAGAGTGTTTACGCTCGTATCGGTCAATGCTAAATGGTTGGTGAAGAACAATTTGAACATTTGCGCTAAATTTTGTGCTTTTTTTGGGTTCAATAATAAGCTTTTATTTTTTAAAATACTTAAATGAGCCACTCTGGACCCTATCTAACGTCAGTTTCTATGACATAATGTCATTTGTCATACTGACATTTAATGTGATGGCATGCCAGTCGTACTGACGTTTGTAAAAATTTGCAACACAGTGACGAAGGCTGTGGATTCTGTCAAAGTGCTTCTATTAACTCTTATAGCGCGTAAACCATCCACCCCACTGGTCTGTAATTTGGTGTAAATATTTAATGTCATTGGAGGATGAACAGATATCAGATAGGTCAAAATCGGATTAATCCCTAAGAAGATGCATGTAACAGTTGCCACTTCCGGTTGTCGAAGTAAAAGATTTCCAATCATGGTGTACAGAACACGTCACTTGCCTATTTATTCACATTATACATACTGCCGCCAACATTTTTCTGTATTAAAGTAAAAAAATGGAGCAACAAAATCAACTTATCTGACACATGGCTAATCGGGACCTTATAGGTCGGCAATAGCACTAAAACAAAGTATTATGAAACATCCAAATGGCATTTTGGGTATTTTTTTAACCGTCAGCACAATTGTCAAAGGGTTATATTTTTTCCCGAAAACATGTTTTCATCATACAAGAACTCCTATTTACAGCAAAGAGTCGGCGATATAAATCCTCGCATTATCAACAGAGCTGTCGATTTAGGTAAACCACAAAACTGAACCAATATCGACAAAACTACTCTCAAATAATTTTCTTTAGCGAGGCAACAACCAACAGTCGATACAAGTGACTTTGAACCGCCCCTAAATCGATTAACATCGGAACAACCATGTATTCCCATAAGCAACATAGATGTAACCAGAAGACCATTAGCTTTTGGACGATTGGCATTACCAAAACTAGTATACCAACTTTATTAATTACTTTTTTTTTTATAAAACCACCAAACCATCGAACTATTTTAGCGGAGGGAATTGCACCATCCCGAAGAAGACGTGGTCTTAGCCGCTGTGACAACATTGATAGACATCATGAAAAATCCAGAGCGAGGTTACGAAGCTGTGAAGCTGAGAATACCAGATAGACTCTCTGATTTGCTGACCAAAGAGGATGCGGTGTTACGAGAGCGTGTTTGTATGGCTCTACAGGTTCTAGCTGAACTTGCCGACGGGAAAGAAGCCATAGTGAAGAATTCGAAGATCCTGGCGAGCTTGGCGCTCTTGCTGGATGACGACGAGGGTGCAGTACGAATGAAAGCGGCAGCTCTTGTCGAGATGGTGTCATTCTTTTGGAAGGCCGCGGAAGAACTGGTCGAGTATGGTTTTGTGCCGATATTACTGGACTGCATCACGAAAGATTGCGAGGAGATTGCCAGTTTGCACTTGAAGTCTTTGAACCACATGATGGCTAGCTGCGACGGACTTGAACAAGCGTTGGAACATGATGCGTACAGCACTTTGGTACTTGTATCAATTGAAGATGAATGTTTGTTTCTTTGTTAATTGTATTGGTGTTCTTAGATTCAATTGTTGGAGAGTAGTAATCCCATGATGCGTGCGCAAGCTATGAAATGCTTGGCCACGTTGTTACAGACGCAGCAAGGCAAGGAGATGGCCTACGAAGCGAACCTGCTGCCAGAATTGAACAGGCTTCTTCACTCTGAGGTAAGGCTTGGTGACATGATTCCTTTCCCGGACATCATTGAAATCATGGGCTACAAAATTATCACAATATTTTAACAAAAACTGATTAACCGGTGAATTATCCGTAGTTTTCTGATTGTTTTCCTGACAATTTTTTACATGGTAGATGTGAACATTTTAGTCCAGTTTTCTGTTATTCTGTATTTCTTTAAACGCTGAACTGTTCTGAAATTAGAACTTAGTAAATCAAACACAACTCCATGAATTATTTCGTACTCATAAAACAAAGTACGACTTAACGACTTATGGTGTTTGAGATTAATATAATTAAAAAATATGTTATTTGAATAGCAATATTCGATAAAGTGATATTGAAACTTTAGATACACCGAATGGAGACGATAATCTTATTAAATATGTTTTGTTTGTTTGTATAATCTCGTGTTTTTATGCAGTCATTGTTCCAATAAAATCGCATACTAGTAGACAAAGAACAAGTTTTTTTCGCCTGATTCATAACAAAACACATTGTTTTACGCTTATTACACACTCAGACTTAAAAAACACGTTTATCAAGTAGGTATACACATAAAAAATACTTAAAGCAATGTGCTTCCTTCCAGTTCTGGTCTCATTAATTAACGAAATTATTGCTAAAGGAAATTTTGACAGATTTATTTTATTATATATATTATCTTCGTCTTTGGTGCTATGGAAGGCAATAATAGGTACTAGAGATGGGCTTATTAGTTCTTTTTAATGAACTAGTTCTTCCGGATTAGTTCACAAAAAGGAACTAGTTCAAAGAACTAGTTCTGAAGAACTACTTTGATCCTGAGACATACTACTTCGATAAACGTGTCTTCGTGTGTTCTAGTACGTGTATATCTCGTTCCAAACGAAACTAGGATCTAGTTTGGACAGAATCGATGTCTGCCTTCCCACTTTGTCTTTTTCTTGAAGAATCGTTATTTTGTTTTGAAAATAAATAATTATTTATAATTATATTGATCGAAGAATCGTTGTCTTATTTTATTTAGGTATATTTTTTAAATATTTATTTAATAAGGCATAAAAGACATATTGCTGCACGTATTTTAGCCTTATTCATACTGCAATTTTAGGTGGAATTGGGGTATTATTTATAAATTATAGTATAACATATACTGGCGAAACTTCTATTAACAGCGTAATCCATTATCCAATAGGAAAAAAACTATACTCTAATTATATTTTTGACATCCGTTGTTAGGTAAAGAAACAACTGGCGGGCGGGGTGCTTTGTCGCTCGTTTGATGTCGCCACAACACGTTCACTGAATGGGATATGTTTCACCAAAAGCAGGACTTTCGAACTAGATTTCATGTCCCTACAAGTCGTTCACTGAATGAGATATGCATAGAGCTATGTTTTAGCACAGCAGGTCTTTTGCGAACTAGTTCTTTTGTTCTAAACCGAGAGCCATTCTCTCGGACTAGTTTGTTCACGAACTACCCACCTCTAATAGGTACACCATAATATTACATTAAAACAAAAAAATATTCTATTTGTTATAACAACAGAAGTACTACCTACAAGGCTACAAGTAAAGTATAATGGTGGACATAAGGTAATACATACAGGTAAAACGGGAAAATATTTGCAGCGCAGATCGATGTACTTCTACAAAGTTCGGCTTTTAATATTTTATTGTTTCCACCATAACATAGGAACCTTGTACATCGGCTAAACGCCTTCTAATTCTTCTGCTTCGTTAATAAGTTTATGTTAATATTCCTTTCTTGGTGTAGCACCTGAATCACTACAACTACTTACTTATAATGATTAGTAGAGATTACGCACAAAAATCACGAAATCTGAACAATAATGTCCATAAAATCACCAGAAAAATAAACGTTACCAAATTTACTTCATTCATAATTATAACTTAGTGCCAGATATGTGACTTGTGCAATCGACATAAGCATAAGCCACACTTAAATATTTAGGACCGCTTAGCTAAGCTAGATATTTAAGAAGCGAGCCATTCATGTATTGTAAGAATAAACTATTTCTTTGGGTTGTCAGATAGTAGAGATATATCAAGCTGCTGCTGAAGTAATTGTCTTCGCTACGATCAAATCTGGTGCCAAGATTAAGGCAACTAGAGTCGTCCACTTACCAGATCGTCTTGTCACACTTCTCCACGACTACGAAAATCCTCCGACACAATTGTACTGCCTACAGGTAAGAAATTACTAAATGATGATCGAGAAATGATCAATCAAAACGAGTCCACAATTTCAACAAAAAAAGGGTCTTTCCTATTCGTTGATTTCGTTTCTGTTCGTGACACTGACGTCAAATGAAAATTGCAGGCTTTGACGAATATCTGCGAGCATCCGATAATAAGGAAACACGTCTGCGAAAATTACTACGACGAGCTGCAAACTTTGTACGTAAACTCTGACAAGGAACTACAGTACCACAAGGATATCCTGCTGAAGATAGTAGGATGGGTACCGCAGGCATCCTGAAATTGTTAGGTTTCCTTCAGAAGGATTAATAAATTATTCGTGTTTGAAATTTTCATGTTTGATTGACCTTGCGCGAACCAGTAGTTATGTTTACGTTTATTCAACCTGATTCAACCGTCCTTGTCGTTTCGTTTTTGTTTTGCTATACCCAGAGCAGGACTGCGTTTATTTCCTTTGTCGCTGATCGGTCATATTGCCTTAAATAGACCTTTTAAATTAAGGAGAATCCGTTCCTGTAATGGGGCATGCGTGGACATGGACTGCCTGAATGTTTCAGCGTTTGCATACAGTGCTGTTGCCACTGCCAGCTGATATTGATAGTCGGCGTTCCACGGTTGCTGAGTGCTGTTGCCTGCGGGAGTGAGATAGATTTTCGTGCTAGCTATAGCTAGTAATTTTCATTAATGATAAACACGTTTCCGTTCTGATATAAAAAGAAAACCACACATACGAAAACATGGGATCCTCTACAACGGGCGTGAGTATTTTTAGAATATTTCTTTCGGTTAGAAACAAAGAGTGAGATTTTTTGATGAAATCTTCATTATCGGGATCATGCTAACTAATAAGAAATCATAAATAAATGTTTTACAACGATTTATTGTTAATTTGTGGTTTCTAAATACTTACTATATGTTCAAAGTTTGTAACGTTAGTGGGTTTAATACAGAAAATTATTAATAATCTCAATACGTTTTGTCTGCATCTTATACTACACAGTTATGACCGTGAATTGTAACAATTTATCTCAATTTGAACGGTTGAATAACACAAACAACTCCTTGATATGCGAAACACTTAAAACTACAGATAAAACTTGAGAATAATTTTAGAGTTTGAACTAATTTGTTACGTAATATTGACAATGTTTTCAATTAATCAAAAAAGAAGCAAAGATTTTACAAAATCAGTAAGGGTTAAGATAATATACACTGGATATCCATAACTTTTTTGTTCGAATTTTGTAATGAAACATATGTCAATCGATAGAGCTATGCAAATAGTATACCGCAGAGTTTTACTCACACAAAATATCGAATGGTTTAGCAAAAAAAAATTGATTTCATTATCAGCGCGTCATCTATAACAGCGCTTGGCGTCCTCAAACAGAATTGCAAATAACGCCATCCACCGATACCGTAGAGCATCAGGAATAATAAATTCGCAATCCACATGAAATTCTGTATCTATTAATGGTATGATCACAACACTACCCTTATGGTAACAGCCCCCAACTTTTTACATAAGTAAAGCGATAAAATGGTGTGCGGCTTACCGTGTATTCTATATAAATGTTTATAACAATTGCAAAAGTTGATGCATAACTTTGAGTAATGCATAAATGAGTAATGCAAATTGTGGGCAATTAATAGGGGTAGCTACCCTGAAAAGCTCGGAGTTTGCTCGTTCAATAACACCCCTTAAATGATCATAATGTGGACCTACCCGATAACAAGGGGCCGACGGACAGTTAATAACATCCATACATATTCTTGCATAACTATTCATTAAATTGAAGGTAATTAACAGGGGTAGCTACCCTGGGAAGGTTGGAATTTAGCTCACTGGATAACACCCCTTAAATGGTTATTATGTGGACCTACCTCATAAGAAGGAAAACGCCGCGCCGGAAGACAGAAAGAAATCATTAATAACTTTTGTAAATATTTTTGCATAATTGGGATAGTACTTGAAGAGCTCTATCGGGTAGCATATGTTTCATTAGGAACTTATTGTATAGGTACTTGAACAAAATATCTTTAATAAATTTCCCTTTTTCAATTGCAGATAACAAGCGTTCTGGTAAAATTGTTACCATTCCTGATAACACTGACGTTATACTTCGTGTATTATATACCGTTCAGTGAGCCAAGTGTGACAGCGGCCGTAATTAAAATACTGCCCATCTACAGCCTCGTTTTATTCACCTATCTTCATGGCAGGGTAGTGAGAAAAGAGTGAGTTACGTTATTGTTAATATCAGGTGTAACTTATGATCAATTCCTTTAAAATTGGTAACTATTTATTTGATTTTTAGTCAGCGATGGTTTGTGAATAAGATCATGGTCGGTTTGATGTTTTCATCAATTGGTGACATTTGCCTTGTTTGGAGGCAAGTGGAGTACTTCCTGCTTGGTATCGTCGCCTTTGCAATTGCTCATATCTACTACATCCAGGCGATGGGCTTGAAACCGACCAACTGGAAAGTTGGAATACCTATCTTTTTAGTTACTAGCGGAGGTGAGTACTGCCAATCAAAAATACGTTCCTGCAGCTCACCTCCCGTCTTCGGTAGCTCAATTATTGATTAAGTTAAGAGTTGCACGTTTTTGGGACAACCTTTGTGGTCAAAAATAATTTCCTGAAATGTACTCTGATGCGCAGGGAATGCCTGCAAAATATCAAACTTGTAATTTATCAATAATTGAGCTGCAATAGAAGAGAAGTGAGCTGTAGGACTCTGTATAATGATGGAACTAACATTTTTAATGTATTTAGCCCTCGTCTACGTAATGTCTGGTTTCCAAGGTGTCGAATTATCTGGATTAGAACGAGTTTTACTTCCTGGTGTTCCTATGTATGCCATATTGCTCACAACAATGACTTGGAGGGCATTCGCAAGGCTTAGCGTACGTCAATCTTAACAAGAGTGTTCGTCGACTTAAGAACATTGTTTTCTGTTTTAGACCGGCTTTAGTTGGAGTAAACTGTTTGCTGCATTAGGGGCACTATCGTTCTCTATATCAGATAGTATCATCGGACTTGATACTTTTAAAACCAGTATTCCGAACAATCAGGTGACGTTACCCAACAAATTTTATGATTGAGAGAAATACTAATCGCGTTTTTTTCTTGTTGAATTTCAGATTTTAATCATGACTACATACTATGCTGCTCAAATAGGAATTGCGTTGAGTGTATTGGATCCAAGAGTTTCAGGCAGCAAGGGCAAAACTAAATAAGTTTACCGACGGTGTGTTTACCCATACTAGACGCAAACATTTTTAGATTACTAGTTAATAATTTCTAGTTTGTTGGATATTCGTACAGAGTAGTCTTCCTGTGTGTAAACAAAAGACATGACAAATTCAGGTCGGGTTTTATCTATCAATCCCTATCAGGCGTATTTAACGTTGAAGTGTACCCTCGATTATTACCTCCTGGTGTCACTAGTTAAGCGTTGATGTCACTAGATAAGATTAAAACAAAAACGTTTTTGCAGATTTTCAGATTTTTTGGCTCCATTTATCGCTACCTAGTTTACTTACGTCAAAATAATGACCATTCACCACAGTATTGTTAACCTGAGTTTCAGATTAGTATTTAACACATTGAAAGATAAAATAATCAATCATTTTCTTGTGCATTTAGTAAATTTTATCGTTATATGTTTTCTTGTTATTTTTTACATCCGGTACAGCGTACAGAGCACATTGTAGCGCAATTATTTTAGACATTTTTTCGCAAAACAAGGCATTACCAAATTTCTTTTGGTATATAGACGAAATTTATTTCACGTCAATGATGAGTACCGTGAGTACCACGCGATTGTAGAATAGTTTCAAACTAAGAAGAGCACAGTTGTATATGCAACCAATCATACCCAGTGTATGGTTTATAAATTGCCTGTGTATATTTGGTTGCATATACAACTGTGCTCTTCTTAGTTTGAAACATCTATACATGAATATGTCTGGGACTACAAGTCATTTTTGTCCTCTCACCCCGATGTCAGACAAAAATATAGACGTACAAAAAGTCCGAAATGTTGCCAATGTTTAATGTATTTATTAATAGCAAAAAACCCTAAATTCGTCCTTTGAAAACAACTCCGCCCTTCCCACACATCCCTGAAATGCATTAGCATTAGTGTATTATGAAATAACCGTCATAATACACGCCCTACTTTTCTCACGAATTGATATATTTGTGAGTGCTATATCAGGGGGTAGACTTCTACCTTAAGCATCGTGAAGCTCATGACAATAGTCTTCCTTATTCTGTTTTGACTGCACTGCCTGTGATTGTATTTTATTTTATTTGTTTTTATAGTAATTTCTAATTATTGTTAGTGATAATTGTATGATTAAGAGTTCACTTAATAAAATATTTTTATTAAATATTAATGGTTGATTTCTTCTTAACTAAACACTTAACGATGCATGTTAATTACATTCTCCGTGAATGTAAAATAAGTTTAAATATGCACGTTTGTATAATTTGACATGCTAATCAATTGTTCTTATAGATGTTTCAAACTAAGAAGAGCACAGTTGTATATGCAACCAAATATACACAGGCAATTTATAAACCATACACTGGGTATGATTGGATGCATATACAACTGTGCTCTTCTCTGTTTGAAACTACTCTATCTACACTCAGATGCAAAAAAAACGGGTCATTTTTTTTTTTTTGTGTATACGTACATTTTTTTCGCTTTGTTCATTGCATAAACTGATAAGTACCAAATGTTGTGTTTTTCTTCATTCTGATGGTTGTCTCTTTGATTGTCAAACACTAAAATTCTTATTGACAGGACTAAAACAAAAAAATTAACTGTTTTTATTTTTACAAAAATAACCCAATGACCCTTTTTTTCTGCATCTGAGTGTATATTAAATGTACACACATGAAAACAATACGAAATAATAAATAAATAAGATGTTACTTGCCTTGTTAATGTGCCACTCTGCAAAGTTTCAAAACGAATAACATGAAGTCGAAGCAAGTGACACAAGAAGGTATGATATGATTTCACACGTTGCTTATGGTATAGGATGCTACTAGGTTTCATAAGATGTTACTTGCTTTACGTAAGTAGCCTTGTTATTAGGGTACTAGAACCATTTTAACGTTGTATCTAATGCATACAATCTGTTAGTTTTTAGGGTTTTGGGGATATGAGAAAACACAACTTCGTGTTTGAAAATGTATATTTGTTTCATCATCAATTGATTTAAAATCTCTCATTCTCGTCGTCTCAACATTTTTAAACAACTATTCAACTGCTTATATCATCATCTTTATACAATAAAATGTACATCTCGAACATTACGATTGCCACTGACTTAATAATAATCGATCACGCAGTATTTGTGCTCGCATCCCCAGTAAGTAGGATATTATAATAGGTAATATCGCAGACGAAACACGGCAGCCGTTGACATAAGCACTTGAGATCAATTACAAACTATTTACAAAACTTACATAATATGTATATAATATATAATATATTTAATTAAATACACATTTCTATATATATTTATATATAAAGAGCTGTAAGACTAGACTTAATAAAACAAACAAAAATAGAAGAAATAAAAAGGTGTGAAATCTTACGCAGATCTTCTTCGATTTGTAATCTCCGCTAAAATCGTCGTCACGTGTGATAAATTAAAAAATGACCTATAAATGACAGACAGGCTCCGAACAACGAGAAACGCAATCGTCATTATCCATCTACTGCGGCAGCGGCGGCCACTGTCAGACGCACGATTCTGGCCCAATGATATTTACAACCTTGGCGTTACACGCGCAATTCCGCGTATTGCAGCAGCATTCCGACTGCGTTGTTGCCGTTACCTCGTTCAGCAGGGCGCCATTCTCCATTTCATTCATCTCTTGCGTTCTGTTGTTACTGCTGGTCGTGCTCGTCCTCTGTCTGCACAGGTACGGCGTGTCGCCAGGAGATGGCGTCTCTTTACCCTGAAGACACAAAACTTTTAACAACAGGCAATTATCATTCTGGTGTCGCTAGTTAGACGCTGATGTCACTAGATAAGATTGTAATTCTCCCAGTTATTATTTCGCAAAACTTGGCATTACTAAATTTCATTTTGTGCTTGGACATAATTGTATTTCGAGATTGTATATGAATGAGTCTGAGGCTAAAAGACATTTTTGTCCTCTCACCCCAATGTGAAACAATAATATAGGCGTGCTAAGAATTCCGAAATACTGCCAATGTTTAACATATTTATTTATAGCAAAAAACCCAAAATCGTTTCTTGAAAATACCTTTCCGCCCTTCCCACACATCTCTGAAACGTATTAGCGAAAAAACCGTGCTAAAACATGACCTACGTTTCTCATGAATTGAAATAATAATGTGCCATGTTTATGTGCCGTATATCACGGGGTAGGTAGACTAGTGTCTTAACAGCAAGCAGGATATTAAAAATATTTTAGTTACCATTAAAAACTGGTACAATTCTAAAGCTTAACACACAATGAAGTGTTAAACAAATCTGGATGATAAACTAGTTAATATGCACACTCTTACAAACACTATACAAAACTTACATTAGTACATTTCAGCAAGTACCATATCAAAGTCAGTAAATGGCAGTAATTTGTTTACAGTTAAAGTTTTGAAAAGTAATTCTCTAAATTACCACAGAGGTTAGGAAGCCCCTAAGGGTACAAAACAACTTTGACCTCGGGTACGACTTTGTCTTTGGCGCAAAACTTAGGCCCAAAATGCAATGGGCTGCGACGCGGACTACTAGGAGACGCCTGCAATATTACACAAAAGTAAAAATGAAGCTCTACCTACACCAACAAAAAAGCAGTAACTACAAATACAAGATGGCAAATTACCGTAAACGAAAAAACGGTTAGTAGGAGGCGGGGTATTACTTGGACAGGCGACGAAGTCTGTCGCGCTGCAAAGGATTGGAAAGGGAACTGGATTAGCAGGGAAGGTAGAAACGGGACGAAAAAAGTACCTTACCTCTTTGGATGGGCCGCAGCACGTGTTCATGATGCATGAATCGCTCAGCGTGTTCGGACAGTCTAAGATGCAGTCGTCCGTTTGTTCGCCGTCATCCGAATTGGCAGGGTAATCGGCGTAGTCCACAAACTCGGGCTGGATGGTCGTCGAATGGATACCCTCGTTGTGGAAGAACTCCTTCACCTTGCCGGCGATCTTCATGTATTCGGAGAGATTTCGACATCTGTACAATACATCTTAGTTAGACATACCTCGAGTAGTGTGCGACTTAAATTAACGAGAGTGGTGTTTGATAGCGGCCAAAGGATGATCGAGGATGCGGGACAACGTGAACGAGGATGAGCAAGTACAGGTATCAAAACATAGTGAGAAGACACAAGTTTATGGTCTCAAATGTGAATTTTCGGATGTTATGAGGTCGTAAAGTAGTGGAAAAAGGGGCAAATATAGGATATTTGGTCAGCCGACACTTACCTTATATGCGCCGAAGCAATAATCCTATCACCAGCCAGCTGCCAAACGTGAAACTCGTGTACGGCGAGTACGCCGTCGACTTTGGCCAGTAGCCTCCTCTGTATGTCGTCGACTTGTATGTGTGTCGGCACTGTCTGCAGTAAAATCAACGCCGAATCTTTGAGCAGTGGCCAGACCGACTTCAGGATCAGCACGACGAGGATTATGCTGAGCGCCGGATCCAGATAGTACTTGTACTTCCAGTCTGAAAGCCAGACGACGAGCGCCGAAATGACGACGATGACGGAGCCGAGAGCGTCCGAGAGAACGTGCAGGAAGACGCCGCGCATGTTCATGTTCAGCGAGTGACTGTGACCGTGCATGCCGCCGCCGTGACTGTGGCCGTGCGAACGGGGCGGTGGCTCTTGCGGAGGCGGGCTCGGGTACGTCTCGTCGTTCTCGTTGTCGTCCGTGACGGCTAGCTGCGTCAGACGGTTCCGGCTCCGCGACAGACCGTGCGGCGAGTGTGAGTGCGATTTGGAAGATCCATGCTCTACAAAACAACAGAGACATGATGATCATGAGGCATGATGACTCATTTTTAGACCAAATTTCAATAGGTTCTGTACGTCTAACTCACCATGAAAGAGGGCTAAACCGATGAGATTAACTGCAAGACCTGCGCCGCCTACAATAAGAAGAAGCTGAGGATCGTGAATCTCCTCCGGTTCTATGAATCTCTTGCAGGCCTCCACGGTAATCGAGAAGCAGAGGGCGACGAGAAAGACAGCGTTCACGAGCGCACCCAGCACTTCGGCTCGTGCCCAGCCAAATGTGTTCTTCGACCATTTCTTCGGCGACATCTGTAAACGCAATGGTCAGTTCGGTCATTGACAAGACAAGGAAGACGCGAAAAGGAAGAGAAGGCAGAACAGAACGATGGAAAACTCACTTTCACAGATACGAATGCGATTATTAGAGCGGCTACGTCGCTCAGCATGTGGAAGCTGTCAGCTACAAGGGCCATCGAGTTTGTAACATAGCCTACGACTATCTCCACGAAGAAGAATCCTGTGGTCAGCCATAGCATCGACAGCAGGCGACATTTTTTGCCGAATCTTCCCATTCCTAAAGGAAAATCGAAATTATTTTATGTAGGAATACATTTGCAACCCGGTTTATAATTTTTTTATAACATTTGTTCATTCGTTAAAACATTCGTTTAAGTATTATTCTTAGAACTATAACGACCTTAAGCATGCACTAGCAAGAAATATGCAATACACTTGCATAGCATATTACGTAACATTCAATAGCAATTCCCAACGTCTGCGTCTGCGACGTCACTTAAAACCGGATGTTAATAAGTTCAAAACAAATCTATCTACATCAATAATTAGATTTGTGGAGGTATATCGGCGCCCTAGGCAATTACTTTATTGCCGCCCCTCATATTAATGAAAATTTATATTATCAGAATTCAGAACAGAACACTTTCCAAATTTCCACTCTCAAAAAAAAAATACAAAACTTCTTATAATAGTAAAGAAAATTATACAAACTATAACTTCGGTAAAGAACATGTATGTAGGAAATAAAAATAAATATTATACAGAGAGAGAAAAGAAATGTATAATCAAATAAATATGTACTTGAGTATGTGCTTGAATAAAAAACATGCGGTTTTATTAAAAATTATTGCTGTTTACTGGCGGGAGATGGCGCCGATAGTCTCTAATCACACGTTGGCTTAGTTTGAGCTTATATAAGCCATGCTATAGCTTCTATAGAAAGTATTGCGTTTTCTCTTCATTTAGGAATATTTCTGTACTCTTTCTCTCCACGAAAGGTTTCCGTGGAGAAGAATAATACAATGAGTCTACCAAAATCTGTTACTGTGTTTTCTGACGTGGGAGCTTGATTATAATCAAATCATAATGCAAGAATGATTAAATTAAAGAAAAATTATTTTAATTTAACAAAAATAATTCACGGTCGCAATAGTTTATCTAATTTGAAAGTACACTTTACAGAAACTAAACTACTATATTTGATTAGGTATATCAAAATTTGTAGTTTTTAAATCAACGAATTTACTAAGTCAAGTACTAAATTGTCAAACAGCAAAGGAAGATTTTTTCTTTCCGACTAGTACCCTAGAAGGACAGTATTGTAATCGACGGAAAATGACATTTAGAGATTTCCGCGGAAATACTCGTTTTGAGGTCCCCTGAATTGATTGCGATGATTTCTGGAAAATGTATGTATGTATGTATGCATGTGTATGTGTGTATGTCCTTGAACACGATCGCAACAACGGATCGGGTTGAAATTTGTTATACGTATTAAGAATTAGCGGGGGACGAACTGGATTGTTTTTGGTGACAATCTGACAACCGGAAGTGGTAAATGTTACATGCATCTTCTGAGAAATTTATCCGATTGAGACCAAACTCATTCTACCAACTCATCCTCCAGTGACTTTAAATACGTATACAAATTTGCAGATCAATGAGATTTAGGTACGGTTTAGGCGCTATATGCTTTTATAGAATTGTTAGATTTTGACAAACTTAAGTACCATCACATGACAAGACATTGACATTAAATGTCAGGATGACAAATGCCAATTATGTCATAGAAACTGACGTTAGTAAGGGTCCAGATTGGCTGTGGTTTTACAAAATTGAATAATTTCAGCAGTGTTTAGATATCTCATTTTACCAACGATATAGTCGGAAAGTAGGGTGAGGGCCACCCCAGGTATTTGAAGATGTTTTCACCAATTTCCATGGTAACCACACTGTTATTTTAATTAAACGGTTTTAGGTATTAAAATTAATTTCTGTAGGATTTTCACAAACACCATGAATTTTATCGAGAAATATTTTTCTAAAAGTTACCAATACGTGAAGTGTATGCTTTGCGCGCTGTGTTGGTTGGAATTGAACGAGTTTTTTTGGTATGTCGGATGTGTGCTTCTATATATGCTATATGCTTCGCGTTCGCAGGTAAGATTTTTTGATGCATTTCATATGTTGTTGTTAGATATTCGGTTCAGTTAGCGACAAGCGTTGTACCAAGTTCGCTCAGCGCAATAACTATGTATTTTCTGATCATAGAAGTTGTGATAGAAGTTTGAAGCAAATAATAAAACGTATGTAACACTAAATTATCTAACATTGCGAAATAGTAAGAACCGACAATACCTGTTCACCACAACCGAGCTAATTTGAATCTTTTGTCCATCTTGCCAAACATTTTCTGCGCGTCTGCGCGTTTTTTTTTTTGACAGAATTTCACGGCGTACGCGTGTGTTGCATACAGATATATACCAGCAAATATTCGCAACCGGTAATTTGTGATATTTTGAGTGGTGTTTTAAGTTGATTTTGTTGAGTAATAACTGGTACTGGTAGTGTTCATAATAAACATTGTGGGTGAATATTTGGTTATATTATTGTTGCAGATGGACAACGACGGTGATGTAGTGAAGTGTTGGACATTTAGTTGTGCGCGTTTTTAAATCTTACGTGTGTAGTGTTGTATAGCAGCCCAAGGGAGAAGAAGAACTGACTTGGAGGAGGATTTTACCGGAGTGGCAGCTTCCAAGGACGAAGACATCTAAAGGTAGGTTCAAGGAGATGTCATCCTTCGCTGGAGGGGAAGAAGACGCAATAAGGTAGAATTTTTGTACTTCTCTAGGTTCGCGGCGCGTTATCGGTCTTTTTGACTCTCTACGGAGTTCTGTAGAGCCGTCAAAAGCAGTGGTAGTGCTAATCATCTGACTTTTCTTGGTAGTATTATTGAAAAATTCCGGTAAGTGGGTATTTCTTTGTAATTCTTGCGATATCTGGTAGAAACGACCGAAGGGAAGAAGATGTATATGGAGGTTAGCGGGGTGGTGGTTTGGGATCTTCCCCCTTGCTCGTTTCTGCTTCAAAAAAGTTAAAATCTGTGTTTTTTGTTTCAGATGGACGAGGAGTGGGTTTCCTTTTTCCAATAGGCGCTACAAAAGTGTTCAATGTTTATAAGTAGAATTAATTTTTTTTAGTTTTAGGCGCATGTTGAAAGTGATTTAAGGCCCCCTCTCCCCATTGTTTGTACTCTTTATCCATGGATTAACTGCAATGATCAGGGTTATGGTTTTCTTTAAATAAGTAACTTTGTAGATGAATGAAGTAGTTATTATTTTAACAGCACTGCGTTTATACGTTTCTTGTTGCAGATTAGGAAGGAAGAACCTAACCGATCTAGATCAGATCAAGGAGTCACAAAACTGACGTTTTCCAATGCCAGACATACAGGTAATAGATGCCTCTTATAATACCTTATTTGTATGATAAATTTGTATACAAATCTTATGATGTTTGATTACAATAATGCAGTGGTTATGCTTAGGACTTTTTACTTTCCGACTAGTACCCTAGAAGGTAAATATTGTAATCGGCGGAATTGTTTTTTTTGTTGAGATTTCTGCTAAAATATGCGTTTTAGGGTCCCATGAATCGATTGCAATGATTTCTGGAAAATGTATGTATGTACATATGTGTGTGTATGTGTATGCGTATGTGTATGTCTGTGTACATGATAGCTTCCAAACTCCAAACGGTACAACGGACCGGGTTGAAATTTTGCATACATATTTAAAATTGCCAGAGGACGAACTGGATTGTTTTTGGTGACAATCTGACAACCGCAATTGGCAAATGTTACATGCGTCTTCTTCGGAATTTATCCGATTTTGGCCAAACTAATATCAGCCCATTCTCCAGTAATTAAAAATAAGTATACTACTTTACAAGTCAATGGGATGAACGGTTTACGCGTTATTAGTTTTTATAGAAGCAGTTTGACAGAATTCACAGCCTTCGCCGCTGTGTTGCGAATTGTCAGAGTTTGACAAACATCAGTGCTACTGACATGACATGACGTTAAATGTCTGTAAGACAATAGTATATTATTATACAAGTTTTATAAGACGCCAAATTGGCGCATGAGTTGTTTGGGGCGCTAGCGACGAGTGCCCCAAATGAACGAATGCGCCAATATGTCTTATAAAACGAGTGTAATATACTATTTTTTCTACTTTGCGTCATTAATTTTATAAAAATTTAGAAGTATATTAGGTAAAATTCCAATCTAGAGTATTTATGGGTGCAACCGTTGGTAACACTGTCATCTGTCACTTAAATTCAAATATCTGTGAAAAAGTAATTATTGATAATTATTATATACCATCATATACTAGTAGTACAAAACCTAGGATGCAACACGCATGTTTAAATATGTATAAAAATATACATACTTCGCAGTTTGTGCGATTCTAAAAAATCAGTTTGTGCTTACTTTTGTGGTTATGTGTATTTTCGTTTGACATGCATTTGATATCAATGTCACCAATCTTAGAAAAAAGTTACTAAAAACGGTGTTACAATTTGCTAATTGTAACACCGAAAACAGTGTTACAATGTGTGCATTGTGAATGCAAAGTAGAAAATTTTCTTTATGTCATAGAAACTGATGTTAGGTAGGGTACAGAGTGGCTCTGGCTTCACAAAACTTGAATAATAATTATGTTCAGACACTTCATTGAGTCGGAAACGATGTAGTCGGAAAGTTGGGTGAGGGCACCCCAGATATTTTTATTTAAAAAGAACGTATAGTTCTTGAAACAAAATGTTCATTTCTTTCGAAATATTATGTTATTAAATTTTAATTAATTAACGTTCATACAAATACGATAGCTTTGAATTTAATAATTCTTATCAAATTTCTTTGCGACAACCAAAGCTTTGTCTGCCACTATTTAACATTTAATTTATATTTAACATCGATCTTTCTTTGACTTCAAGCAAATTCGTTTCATTTAAAAAAAATCTCTTTTTCCTAGATTTTTCTACAGAAAATATATTGTTCGAATATTTATATTTAAAATACCTGTCCCATACAGCAATCAGCAATTTTGTTAGATGTGGTAAACGTAAACCAGCAGAGTTCTTTTGTGATCCATACACATTTGCCCCGAATACGCTAACATAAGCACAAAAACTACTGGGGAGAGGATAAATAAATAAGATAAAAGAAAATAATCACTTTTTGGTTTAGTGTATGCAATTTGACAAATTGTAACTTCAAAAGTACTGAACGTATCTACCTGCAAATTGTCTTGTTGGAAAGCTCAATGTTCTTTCAATCGATCTATATCATATATCATTTAGAAAGAGTGTTCCTTCTTATAATAATTTTCCTTTGAAAACAATACATATTTTGACCGAAGAAGTAATATACAATGTGCACTTTGAAAAACTGTAACTTCAAAAGTACTGAACGTATCTACCTGCAAATTGGCTTATTGGAAAGATTAATGGTTTTCCAATCGATCTATATCATATATCATTTAGAAAGAGTCTTACTTCTTATAATAACTTTCTCTAAAAAAAAATACCTATTTTGGCCACAGAAGTAGTAAACAATGTGCACTTTGACAAGCTGTAACTTCAACAGTAATGGACGTATGTACCTAAACATTGGATTATTGGACAGATCAAGGTTTTCCCAATAAGTCAAAACACACCACATCATTATAAAAATGGTCTTACTTCTTACAGTACAGTATCCTTTGGAAAAAAACATGTTAAACGAGTGACAATGTGCACTGGTAGCTGACGAAATTTTAGCTGGTAGGCAAAAAATCAATTATCCTCGATCCACTTCAAAATATAGTCTATTGTGCGGTTTTTTTTGCTGATTACAACGGTGCTATTGGAATTTCTCTATCCGGAACGGTTCGGAAGTTGTGACGTTTCAAATAAATCAATGTAAATAATAAATGAGATAAATGAAATCATTGTATAGAACGCTGATTTTACTATTTTTGCACAGTGATGCATAAAAATAAATAATTATATTTTAATTTAAATAGTTACAAAAGTGTTACGGTGAGTGATTATGAAAACCACCACTGCCCAAAGTAATAAATTTGTCAATTAAATCAGCATCTTTTTCACATCCAATTTTTTTCCATCCAAGTTAAAAAAGATATTCCTGGAAATTCTTCTCAAATAATATGAAGTTCATCTAGATTAGGCACGTAAGAAGATAATATAAACTATTATTTATGTAACTGTCTGATGTTAATGTTTAATACTTTGGCACCCGATAAATAATGTAACCTCCAATGTTACTAATCCGAATCACCGACTGTTCATGTCGTATGCACTTGCCATCAATATTGTATTCAGAATACGGATGTCATTGTGTCAAAGGTGTTCCATTTTCGGTATCGAAGGTTACAAATTTAAATAGACATTATTCGTTGCAAAAGCAACGACCTACTCTTAGCAATAATAGTGATAGCAATAATAATTATTACTTTCGTGGACTGTGGCTTTAGAAAGAGGATAAAGGATCTTCTCTCACCTTTGCGTCTTGGTGGGAGTGGGGGTGGGGATTTTCGTTTTCTCCGAGTACTTCCATGGTTGGGATGGGGTGTGGGATCGGGATCGGAAGACGTCGACGGGGCATTTGAGGGTGGCTCACGTACACGTTCACCCTGTTCACTAGCAGACCAGATCAGCTGTGAGAGCACCTCTTTCGGCAGATCTTTCGACATCTACACAAAATTCCCTAAACTCTAATTCTGGCTGCGTATTACTCAAAAGATCCTTGAATGAATGAAAAATTTTATTGTTTAAAAACTAGATATTATATGAACGACCCTCTTTTTTTCTCATTATTGACCCTTTTTCTTAAATGTATGTTAATATGTTTACGACATTGTGGGAACGACATGCGATGTTAACATGATACATCTAGTCTACAGCTCTGCTATCTCTAATAAATCGTTTTGTGCGTGACAAGGACAAGTGTCCTAATATTAGTCCATTGTATCATCTGCAAAGTTTCGATCGTTGCACTGATTACAAGTCTTTGATATAACAGTCACGTATGACTATGAAGTTATCGCGTATATACATACATAGATTGTCAAAAATTGCCGCAACTATTAAAACGCTTCTTAATCTAGCCTAGTAAACGTACTGTCCGCTAAACATTAACCTTAATTCGCTCTTCATTATCCTTAATTGGTTAGTTACTGGAATTCGTAATAGCGCACAACAAGCATGTTCTAGAACGGAAAAATTTCTAATGCAATGCGACACAATCATTTTCCAAGCTAGGTCCTTCCCAGTACAAGGTGATGCATGCGTTCAATGCCATTTTCTCTTGATGCTAATGCTGAAGGTTGTCTATTTCTCTGAACAAATTGCCTCATCTTTCTTCTAACTTTCTTAAATTTCGAAATAAATTTTTATTTTTTGTTGCACATTTTGTTTGTGGTCTATTGAAATCAAATAAAAGACATGTTAGACATGTTAGTTTGAAGATAAGATGTGCCATAAAAATACACGACAATGACGTCCGCGCCTTTTGTTATTTAAAATTAATGCTTCATTGTGTTTTATTTCAATAAAACGTAACGCTCTATGTGCTATTTTTTTATTGTAACTAAGCCGCGAAAATCACGTCCACAATGAACGCGTAATGGCGATTGCAACGCCACGGTAGTGCCTTGGGGACATCACACTAGAAATTCCTTTTCGCAGATATTTGTTACGACATACAATTTTGCATGATCAGTCCGAAATTAGAGTAGAATTGTGCATGTAACGTTAAAATCCATTTTTTTATTTACTAATACTTAAAGCAAGATACATTATTAGCTATTAATTAAACACAAAAAGATATTTTAGTTATTTTATGACAATAATTGTTTATCTGAGCAAACATCAATCTTGCAAAAGTCTTGGTTAACGCTTTTAACACAGTATATATGCTGATTATTTTATTAAAGGAATATAGTTAATAGTTATTATAATAATAGTTAGCTAATAGCTAATAATAGTTATTTAGTATTAGATGTGACTCCCTGGAAGACCAGGACGCCACTGGCCAACCTGAAGGGAGTCCATTTGTTTCGCATCTCTGTTTTATTAACAAATTAGTATTGTTGTGTTTGTGAATGGCGATTCAAT
The DNA here is from genome assembly GCA_963971325.1 of Aphodius granarius. NCBI lineage: Eukaryota > Metazoa > Arthropoda > Insecta > Coleoptera > Scarabaeidae > Aphodius > Aphodius granarius. Next base: position 12,827,642 of record OZ020226.1, read on the forward strand.
AAATGATTTATGATTATGATATGATATGAATACAAATAATATTCTTTTGACAGTTTTGGCAACCCTAACCAGTAACGATATGTGGTCCTTAACTTTAACGTTCGATAATTCAGTTAAATTAAATTAATTAGTAGTAAAATAAGTTTTACCGAAGATAAATCAGTCTATGGCGTAATTCATTTGCTATAGGATAAGTATGAGGATAAGTGTTGCCATTCTGTTATACTGGGTATAAAATAAACTATGGGATAACGTGTTTTGTAAGACTGGACCTTAGAAGAGTAGAATAATTTGATTAATTGTTATCAGCAGCCTGTTACACATAGTAAATTATTAAAACATGCAATTTGAGATAAAATTTTACAACAAACATTAGTCCGCTTATACATCTTTGTTTATAGGAAACACTACACCCAGTGACAATTACTCACATGGCAAACCATAATATATTTCGGTCTTGGGTCCATACTTAAGTTAACAAAATCTTTTTTTTCTGTTATTATTATTGATAAAATCAACCGAGGGTAGACAATTTTCTTCAACAGTTACGCCCGTTGGGAATTTCCTATATACATAGTAAAGGTGGGTAGTTCGTGAACGAACTAGTCCGAGAGAATGGCTCCCGGCTTAAAACAAAAGAACTAGTTCTTTAAAATAAAAAGAACTAGTTCGCAAAAGACCTGCTTTGCTAAAACATATCTCTATGCATATCTCATTCAGTGAACGACTTGTAGGGACATGAAATCTAGTTCGAAAGTCCTGCTTTGGTGAAACATATCCCATTCAGTGAACGAGTTGTGGCGACATCAAACGAGCGACAAAGCACCCCGCCCGCCAGTTGTTTCTTTACCTAACGGCGGATGTCAAAAATATAATTAGAGTATAGTTTTTTTCCTATTGGATAATGGATTACACTGTTAATAGTAGTTTCGCCAGTATATGTTATACTATAATTTATAAATAATACCCCCATTCCACCTAAAATTGCAGTATGAATAAGGCTAAAATACGTGCAGCAATATGTCTTCTATGCCTCATTAAATAAATATTTAAAAATATACCTAAATAAAATAAGACAACGATTCTTCGATCAATATAATTATAAATAATTATTTATTTTCAAAACAAAATAACGATTCTTCAAGAAAAAGACAAAGTGGGAAGGCAGACATCGATTCTGTCCAAACTAGATCCTAGTTTCGTTTGGAACGAGATATACACGTGCTAGAACACACGAAGACACGTTTATCGAAGTAGTATGTCTCAGGATAAAAGTAGTTCTTCAGAACTAGTTCTTTGAACTAGTTCCTTTTTGTGAACTAATCCGGAAGAACTAGTTCATTAAAAAGAACTAATAAGCCCATCTCTAAACATAGTAGGCTTCATGGTACAATAACAAGAACCAAGAGATGAACTCACCGGATCTCCTCGAGATCTTAGTCACGGTTTCCAGTTGTTCAACGGAAAACAGCAACGGCATGGCGCTTGCGGCAGCTCACCGATAATTGCCGCATAATAACAAATTGACTGCCTGACCGACAGTGGAGTTTGCACACGACCCGAAAGAAAAAAAAAACGACATTGAACATACATATGTACATACATATGATACCTACTGTGTGCAAAAGTTAGCTTCGTCTGTCTGACACGACTTCAGCAAACACCGTCCATAGATAAACAGTGCGTGTATAAATTTCTCACTCTCTCGATGGCAGTCAATGAGGGAATGTCAAAACGACAAATGTTTACTTTATTTAAGATAGAGCGTACAAACTTTGCTGCTGATTGTAATTTTTTGAACAGTGTGCAAAACTGCAGGTACACACTCTTAAGGTAGAAGTCTACCCCGTGATATAAGGCACAAAGACATGGTACTTTATTATTTCAATTCATGAGAAAAGACAACCACAGATATTTTCTTTCAAAAATTGCAATGAACAATGCGATTGTCCGGAAGTGGTTTTGATAAGTTATCTAACAGCTGCAAATAACTACAGCAATGTTGCTGCACATTATCGATAATAATTTATTTTATACATTATGTGTGAATATATAATTATATTCATATGATGTGATACTTAGTTTTATGATAAATTTTACACCTGTGCAGTATTTTGTCATGTACGATTAGGTATGTAATTTGTGAGTCCCCCTTCATACATCAAGATGAATCATGTAAATTCATGGAAAGCACCGCATAAAAATAATTCCGCGAAATTCTGTCCGACATTCCATAAAGAATTAGGAGAATTTCTAATAAGTAGCAGGCAATAGATGAAAATATGACCCATACCATGGAATATTTATCCCGTGACGTCATGCAATATCACGATAAAAGTGACGAAATTCCATTTTCTATGTCAAATCGATGTGATAGCCCAGATCCAATGTACAAATCCATACATATTACATACACACATATAGTCGAGACACGGGTAGTACAGTCAGATAACGTACAAGCATTGTTGTCTACATAATAAGTATCATGCACCAATAAGACGGGAAATTTATTAGGTAGGTATCTATCGGTAGTCGGAAAAAGATAACGCAAAAGATTGCTCGTTTCTAAGCCAAAAATTATTGAGCACCGCTTTTATAATTTGATTTTGGTTCAATATAGATTTTAGTGTCTCTCATATAGATAACTCTAATTGTGATGGATTGTACATACTTACAATGTTAAAAGCAAATGTAGGCCACCCAAAAATTGATAAGAGTAATAAATATATCGTTATAAATAAACTATAACACATATCGTTCAATGTTAATTAGTTGTAACATAATTAGAAATTTCTCAGGCAGTGCGAATAATTGTGTTCGTACAGTAATCTGCAGTGTTAGCAAATAGTGATTTGGCATAAATGTATTCACGTAAAACGTCCTAAGGATTATTTAATTACAAATAATTTTTGTTAGACACTATTTAAAGTCTCATTAGACTTCATACACTACAGACAAACAATAGAGCAACCTTATAACAAAGGGGTTAGTTCGTTCTATTTTTAACCACATCTTTATCTTCAGAACTCTCAGAACAAAAACTCGAAACAATCAAAATAAAGTTTCATTGACCTTTAGCTTGATCAATATTTTACTAGACCACTGAGGCCCGTCTTAAAAATATACACACACAACAATTAATGAATGAGTCGAAGGGGAGTCTTTACCTTAGTCTAAAATAGAAGTTCTAGAATTCCTAGTGTATATCACGTAAAATAAACGGTAACGGTAGACAGAATCACAGGAGTCACTCTCATCGCCAGGTAAACAACACGGCCTTGCGGTTCAGGAATACGGACTTTCCTCAACTATCATGAAGAAGAACACTGCAGTCTATCGGTCTGTCACGGTCTGTCACGGCACTACTACCACCTGACTTGCTGGCCGTCTGCAAATCGCTCGTTACGATGGAAACGAAACTGACGCACAGTCCGACACACGTCTAAAATAAACCTACACTAAATAAAAACTATAAATAATGCAATATCCCCATACACTTCACACTAAGCCAAGGTTATTATAGTATAAAAGACTTGCAAATACGTCAGCGAGAATGTTTACATCGGCATCGTATATCATACAATTTTGTGTTTGGAACCTTTCAAAAATGCAATCACTCAAACGGTCCGTCAAATTCCGCAGTGTTTAGTGCAATCCTCCACAAATGGCCCTTACCACCAATTCCAAAAATTTGCACGATAGATATCGTTCTCTTCTAGGTTTTCTATGGCCACGCCTATTCAATAGCTATGACGTCAGTGCATGAGCCAACCGGTATTGTTAAAAGGGCAATGACCTGTCAGATTTTGACATTCGTATAATATGTAGGATATTTACGTACTTTAATTATGACAATATTAAGTTGTGTTTTGACCAATTTAACGGTTACAGGAATAATAAGTACGTTGAGAAAATCGCATGAACGAAGTACTACGAAAGCGCCAACTGTCGTTAGAATTCTGTACTTGTTAGTTAGATTCTGTCCGTGGTTCGAGCGTGAAAAAGTAAAAATTCCTAATATTATGTTAAAGTTCAGATGACAAAATAGGTACCAAACACGATGCGGCCGTTATTGTCGAAATTATTGGAAACCACAGGTTACGTAATACAATACGGGTGCTTCGCGCATTGCACGTTCGAGTATTTGGTGGACCTTGTTGTGGTAAGTGCTGCCCTCTGGCTTCTGTGGTTTTGCTGTCAAAGAAGCGCGCGAAAAATTCGAAATATCTTTTTAGTAATCTGTGGGTTTTAGTGTTCTGGTCCATCGATGGAGCCAACACTATATTCAGATAACATCTTATTGACGGAGCACGTGTCGCCGAGACTGAATAGGATATCCAGGGGCGATATTGTGATCGCAAAGTGTCCCACGAACCCCAACCAGAATATTTGCAAGCGGGTCGTAGGCTTGCCAGGCGATAAAATACGAACGGGCCTTACTTCTCATAGGGTTCCGAGGGGACACGTATGGTTAGAAGGTGACAATAGAAGGAACTCCGCCGATTCTAGATCTTATGGACCTGTACCACAAGGATTAATCAAAAGTAGAGCGGTTTTCAAGATCTGGCCTCTCCGCGATGCTCAAGCGTTATCTGATTGAAATAAAGAGTATTGTACTGTAATTATTGTTAAAATAGTCTATTTGATTTATCCAATAAATGATATTCGTATAAATGATACCGGCATGATTTAGTGCGTGTTTGTATTCACAGGTGGCGCTAGTTACACGACTACATTGGGGAAGCCCTCCGATTGTTATTGCAAACGCGTGTTTTTTTTTTACGTAGTTAATCGTTATTAATAGAAAAGTACGGGCAGCACACTTGTTATTCTATTTTGAAAACTCACAGGTGAGTTCGATACATCTCTAACAAGAGACGTTTTACTCTAATAATGTTGAATGCAATCTAATAGGTTATGAATATAAACGCGATGGAAAATCCAATGAATACACAGCAATATAACTTGAAATGGACGAATTTTACGTGCAATCTGTTGGAGAAATTTGCTGACCACCTGAATAGAGAAGCCCTGACGGATGTAAGCTTGGTTTGCGAGAGCACCGTAATTCATGCCCACCGCATTATATTATCCGCCTCGAGTACATATTTTCAGGTAGGTTTTGCTTTATTTGATTATAGATTATGTTCACTAAACAAAGATCTAGTGTGTCATGATTTAATTTTTCATAGAATTTCTATGGCCCATTAGACTTTTTTCTATTAATCATACGATATTAATAATGTTGATTTTAGAATTTATTTGAGCTGTATAGAGTACCTAGCCCCATGATAATATTCAATGGAGTAAAGCTTGAAGATTTGCAGCAGGTGCTCGCATTTATTTATCAAGGTGAGATCAGAGTAGGTGAGGATAGTGTTCAGCGTATCTTGAAGTTAGCCACTGATTTTGGTATCAAGGGCCTGAGCAATATTTCTTTTGGGAACATCCTGGAACAGAAATGTGCCCAAAATGAAACGGTGTCTACTGAAAGGGTAAATTATTTCTAAAACAACAATTGAATTATAAATTTTCCTCATTTATTCAGAAAGCTGCTGAACCAACACCAAATGATAATAATACCCCGGAATATAATAATTCACATTCTCCTGTGTTACGCTTGAGTGATTTTGAGCCTCACATAAAGGAGAGTAAAGAGAAGATTGTTAGGCCACCAAATGCATTCATGCTTTTTACCACAGAATGGAGGACAAAATTGGCTGAGAAATATCCAGGTAAGGTGGTCAAAATATTTGACTGACAAAATAGCATAATATAGATGTTTCTAATCAAGGAGAACACAGTTGTGTATGCAACGGAATATACGCAGGTCAATTATAAACCATACACTGGGTATAATTGGTTGCATATGTCACTGTGCTCTACTTAGTTTCAAAGTACTCTAATTCGTTTTTTATTTGATTTGCAGAAGATAATAATAAGGAGATATCGGTTCGATTGGGCACTATGTGGAAAAAATTGCCTCCTCAACAAAAAACCAAGTATTATTCAATGGCAAGGAAACTTGATAATCCAAAAAATATTCAGTAAGACAACATTAGTTTATTTTTATTTAGAGATAGTGTTTTTTTTTTGGTTGGTAATTTTTATCTTTGTTATCTGATGAATTTGATTTATAGTCTGTTTTTTAACAATAAGTATGACTAATCACTATTGTTGATTATCTTTATTTGGATATTATATGCTTGTTCTAAATCATCTAATGGAAAATTTTGCTTTGGTTGGAATATTAATTGATCTTAATCTATTTTGACTTCAAATTCTGAAATTTTGTCCCAATGTGTCTCAGTCAAATACTGGTCACCTTAAACAATTACAATAATTATTATCAGTGATTATAGCAAAGAAGATGCAAAGCGAAGAAAACAGCAAAGACACAAGCAACAGGAGGAAGGTAGAGTTGACATTAAACAAGAAGCGGACGATTCAAGTGGAGATTCCAGTAGTGATAAATTAGAAATAGTTGAAGATGAGGTTTGAATACCAAATCTGTTTTCATTCCACACTTTTTTAAATAATTTATAATTTCAGGTCGAATTGATAGAACTTACAGATGAAGCTGAAGCCCCAGACAAAAAACTAGATACCAAAAACGGAAAATGATAAATGTTTTTTTTCTGCGGATTGGTTTATTATTATTATTATGATAAAATGGACGATAACTATACAAATGTATTAATCACTGTACCTGTGTTCATTTTTATAGAATAAACATATTAAAAATGTCTTTTTTGCGTGTCTGATATATAATGACTAAATGTGATAAGAATTTCCTCCCCATCAGCAGATTAGTAAGGCCCTGACGCGTGCCTACATCTAACATCGCGATCAAAACTAAGTAGAGCACAGTGACATATGCAACCAATTATACCCAGTGTATGGTTTATAATTGACTCGCGCATATTCGGTTGCATACACAACTGTGCTCTCCTTGGTTTGAAACATTTATATGCGTCTTTCCTAGACAATTTTCAAATGTTAGTAAAGTTAAGACGCATAATACATTTTCCATAAATCGTCGTAAGGATAAAAGTACCGAATAAAACAGTGTATAAAAATAAAACAAAGCTTAGATTAAAAAGACAGAATTTATTGTGAACTTGCGCTTTGTATATCTGATATACTGATGGAGAAAAACTGGGAATAAAAAAATATAACACGTTTACATCGTAATACATACAAAATAATCATCACAAATAAATTAGGTCTTAACTACAGAAATATTTTATACAGTCACTGTTCGCATCGATAATAAATATGATTTTTTTTAGACGTGTAAAATGGCACTAAAAGAAATTTTACAAACTTATAACATTCAGATGCGGTTTTCATGCAATATATAACCTACATAATATTTAGTTTCTTTCTCGTGTTTCATTTCTTATTTTATATTATATATATTTGGTCTCCTCTCATAACGAATCGTATCATTTATACAATAAAGTAGTGACTAAAGTGCGTTTTCGTAGTACATAATAGTAATAGGAATAATAATAAATAACTTACAAATCAGTTTTATAACAATGGTCTGATTTAGGGATGTTCCTCTTGGCATAAAAACAATGTTGGCTACATTATACGAAATATTTTTACAGTTGGCAATTGCTTCAAATTTTTATAAATACAGTTGGCAAACAGCAGTAGAACACAATACAACTAAATAAATACATAGCCTGTTAATGAAATGTGTGCATTCATATATACAGAGATCTATAAAAATTACCTAAAATACTATACCCACATTTTACTTATTATAAATAATTGCCCCCAGAAAGTCAGTGCTTGCGATATAATTTGTGCTATTGTCCAGTTGTTTTGATTCTATTCAACTCAAAAGTTGACCACCAAACTTTTTAAATAGCTAAAACAATGACTAGTTTACTAGATTGGGTAATACTTTAAAACTTGTTGGGGATAAAATACCCCAAAGATCACTGGGTATATTACAATTGGAGACTTTTAGAATATTGTATTGTTGACGTTATTGTAATAAACTTGTGAATCTTAGAGTAGTTTCAAACTGAGAAGAGCACCGTTGTATATGCAACCAATCATACCCAGTGTGTGGTTTATAAATTGCCTGTGTATATTTGGTTGCATACACAACTGTGCTCTTCTTAGTTTGAAACATCTATACCATTGACATAATTAATCATTTTAATGAATCACTGATAAGTCATACTATGTACTTACTGATAAGTTATTTTTTCTCGATAAAAACTATTTCTTTTGTTTGATCTTGTATTGAGTCGTGTGCGTTTTCTCTATATTTAGTAATCCTTAAAGTCACCAAAAGTAGTTATAATAAAAATTTGTCTATACTTATCTGATAACAAAAAGATAAAACTGCTTTTTCTTGTTAATCGAAACATCCCGCCGTTTAAACCTTGTAAAAAAGTTTTATTTTTATTTGTTGTTGTACGATTAGTAAGTCTAAACACTATAAGTCGTTTGTTTCTTCATGTATGTACAAGAACCTACGAGCTAAACCTAAAAACAGTAAAGGAAAATAGGGATTCGCAACTAGACCGTGACCGCGGGTCTTATATTCTTGTCCACTACGTAGAATTTGTGCTTCTTGCCGATGACGCCCCATATAACCGCCACATTCTCGATGATCACATTGAACGGCATCGTTAACAGCGCGCCCCCTATACACAAGACGAACCGCAACAGTCCAAAACGGTACACAGTGAACGATTTCACCACGCCGAAAACATACATGTAAATGTTTACGGCCCCTATGAAGGCGCACAAAAAGTCTATCAGCGCGGGACACGGGATCGGGCACAACGCAGCCAGGATCACATTTGACGTCGAGAGAGGTAGCGTGACCCATGAGTAACATGAGATGCCCAGCAGCAGCTTCTTCCTAAGCGGGATTGCCTTCGAATGGACCACGAGCAGGATACCCTGCAACCAACGCTTCCTCTGTTGTACGAAGTCCCACAGGGAGAATGGACTCTTTTCCCACATTTCGCCCTCGATGAAGTTGAATGAGTAACCCTCGTTCAGGGCACGCATTGCAAAGAAACAGTCTTCGGCCACTGAGCCGTCTAAGCCATTATCAAATGATACCTTCTTCTCAGCACCCAACTGGAACAAAAATGGTACATTATTTCAGCATTCTTTTGCTGCACTATATATTTATTTTTAATGTACATCTCATTTATTCCTAGGGTGGATTTATCAAAAATTTCTTTTAATTCGTTTTTATATTTTTTCTGCTTGTATTGCCTCTCTTATCAGTAAAACATAAAGCCTACCGATTAGTTATGTAACATTTTCCTAATACTTTTGCAAGTCGAACTAATCGAGGACTTACTAATCGATATTTAACAGAATCTATTAGAAAACCGTAATAATAAATATTATATTGTCAAATTTGTTATCTGTCGCTTTCACACAGATAAGGTGGTTAGAACGATTTAACACAAAACTATTTAACAAATTCGGTACGATTATGACATTCGTCATTTCACTGACAAAGTACACGTAGGCCTAAAATAAACAGCCGGATTTACAATGTTTTATTTTGGGTTTACCACATTAGTCCCTGAAGATAACGAAGGACATTTAGGCTACAGATGATAGTGATACCAAACATGCTTTAAAACTTGTTTGCGATTACGTTTTGCGTGCGCAATACCTATATTATATCGATTTTTATTCATCGGAATGTATTTTTAACATTACACAGCATTGCACCGTTGCAAATACAGTTATTAATTAATAGGAATGTGTAGGTAATCAGTCTTTTTGTTGCAGCAGTAACTACGAACTCAGGCCAACTATTGTTGACCTTAAAATTTTATCATTTAGATTGAAAATTCTGGCTTTAGGATATTTTGGAAGGTCAAGCGTGTGCACTTTTGGGATACATTCAGCACGCTGAATCGAATTTACCGAGAAACAATAACAGGCAGTAAATGCACAAATTGCTAAATATAAACGAGCGCCAACAAGGTTGGTTGGATTCCTTTAATTTATTGTTCGAACGCTTTAAATCATTACCACCAGCTATACACTTGACAAAGTTGCCATCCGTACTACGGTTGTAATAGATTTAATACACTAAAACTAAATCTATTGCATTATTACCTTTTACCAAATTATTCAATAATGAGATTTAATTTTTCTTTCAGTTGCGATTATTTAATATAGCTAGTAGGATGCATTTTAACAAAAAAAAAATCTGATGTGGCCAGGCACATGACTTTATCACACGATACAGCCGTGTTCAGGGGGGCAATTTGGAAGTTCAAGGGGCATCTGCTTACTCTCATTTAATTTTTTTTTTCCAAAAAATGGAGTGGACATAAATTATACAAAATTTTCTCTACTATAGTTTATTATTTAACTATTTTGACGAAATTACAGAAATGGCGGCTAATTTGCAAAATCGTTGAATAATGATAAGAGTAAACCTCGAGTTCCTTTGGGCCCTTTTGGACAAAACTTCTTTCAGCTCTAAGTTTAGTCACGAAACTTCTAAATATGAAGTTTCGTCTCGATACCTTCAATAGTTTCTCTGGAATTGTCGCCACAAAACATGGGTACACACACACATACACACAGACATTTTTTTGTACCTTGGTCAAAAATGTTCAGGGGGCCCAAAAAGACCTATTTCCGCAAAAATCTCAATTTTTTTTTCGACACGATTACAATACTTTGTCATACTACGTATGATAAAGTAAAAAATGTTGACTTTTTTTGTTAAAATGCATCCAACTGTGCCTAAACTAAAAACCAATCAGTCTAACGTACTGCTCGAGCAGACGACTGACTGTAGAATCTCATTTATATTGCGCTAATACAGTAGGTATTGGTGATCGAAACGAACCTTGTACTAGCTGGTATGCGTGCTCGATTTAATTATACCCAATTACTAATTAGATTTCGAAACTCTGATCGTGCAAAATCTTCCATGATAACAGGATATTGTTATTAAAATCTGTTACGTTTGAAAGCCTGTGAATCACTCATTTATCGGACACATTTTATGGTGTATTTGTCATAGATAAACTATAACAGGGTACATTTGCGTAATTTGTGTCGCAAATATAGGCATGCAATGATTTGATGAGATAATCGTGTCCAGAAAATGGAGCAGAAGATAAAATTTTGATTGGAAAAGTAAGAAATGACCTGTAACTAATTTAATACGTTAATCAAAAGTAAGAAGTAAACTACAATTGCTACTTTCTGAATTACAATTGCCACGCTCTGAATTACACTTGCTACTTTCTTAATTATAATTGCTACTTTTTGAATATCAACTGGAATATCAATGGAATATCAACATTTTTGTTTTAATCAAATATGCTGCCTAAGAATTTATTTTTTATACTTTTGGTTTAGGAATTTTAGTGTGCGGAATATGCGTCAGAAATAATAACAAACAACTTGAGTCACGGAGTATATCTTGTTGGTTTGTTTGTTTGATGCAAATATTATGCAAGGTAATTAGTTACATATACTGCTTCCTGCTACGGAAACAATTGCCGCGCTCTGTTCATTAATTTGCAACCGCACACCTGTTATACAAGCATACTGAGCAGGTACACTGGTCAACCAGATAGAATGTTTCATATCAATTCCTTTTAATAATAATTTCCTAATAATTCAACAATTATATATAGACTCCGAGAAAATATGTTGATAAATCGATAAATAAGTCATTTCAACTGAAAGGAATAGAATTTTATGATGCCATCGACACCAACCTGTGAAATGATTAAGGACAAAATGTACTCTGTACATACGTCAGACAAGGCTATGCGAATTATATGGATGTGAATCAGCACTTCTATTTTTGTTTATCAAATGCCCCTTTTCTATTGTTTGCGGTAAAATACGCGACAAATTTGGCAATGAATAAATTACACATTTACGGATTACACATCATCGGACAGCTTCATGGCAAATGAAAAGAACTCTCCTAATTTTAACCCGATCCATTGTACCGTTTGGGCGCTAATGTACATACATACATACATACATACATACATACATACACACATACACACATACACACATACACACATACATACATTTTCCAGTAATTATTTCAATCGATTCAGGGGATCCTAAAACGAGTATTTCCAGTTTTTATTTTTTACAGTTTCATTAACATTGTAACTGAAATTTCATTTTTCTTCTATCGATTAAAGTACTTTCTTTCTGGAGTACTAGTTAGAGAGTAAAAAAGCCTGAAAAAGTGTCCATAAGTCCCTCAAATTTACAATTTTGTTATGGAAAACGTAAAGCAAGCATACAAAGTTACAAACTTTAAACGGGATTTTCTCGAAAATTACTTTTTACCCACTAGCCCCTTTTTAATATGTAAGTCCACAAATTTCTAATTTGCTACTCTTTAATTAGGAAACTTCACGTAACGTCAAATATAACGAATATTATATTATATTTACGTTAAGCTGACATTTCATTTCGACAAGTCAAACGGAATGTTGAGTTTTCTGAGCCATTTCTTTTGCAATGTGTGGGATAAATAATTATTTACACACGGTTATATTTGACAGTTGTAAGTAGATATTGCGTGTCGTTGCGACTCGTCGCGTGCTCAGGTGAATCGATCCTGATACGCGGGATCCCCGCATTGCAGTAACATAACCTTTTTGGTCCTTCGTACTTTTCTGACTGCTACTCGAGCAAAGCTATTGTTAATTGTAAATTACGGTGCAGGTTATTGTGAAATTGTTGTAATTCGTGACGACAGATGAAGGGAAAGGCTGCTGCAAAGTCAGTGTCAAGTTCAGACTGACTTGTGCAGACCTCACTGCCGTTGGTAAACAACAACACGTTGACCGGCCGCGGCATGCAGCTGCATTTTTCGAATACAAGGTCTCCTCACCTCTCTCGTGATGCGTTTCTCCGAACGTTTTGTTCTGCACTATATTGTATTTTTTATCGATGTTACATACGGGAAAAGCAAAAGGTAAATGGATACCCGGTGCCGGTGATACGGAACACTGTTTTATAACATTAAAACCGACGATGCGTGCAGTTTCATTAAAAATTGTAACGTATGTTACCGCTAAAGTCCGAAATATGTACGTCAGAGTTGATTTTACCTAGTTAAACTCAGGATATGACAAGCACATAAAACGCAATTATTAAATTTGATTATTATATGCTGCCAGGCAATTATAATTAATAAGAACCAGTTTGTTTCATTTCTTAAAAACAATATCGAGCATATGGATCGCACTCGATAAATCTTTTAAAACAATTTTACATACATAGGTACCTATGTTGTTTCTGAATTACCTACCAAACATTAGTTAAAGCTGTCATTAACTAATTAGTCCTGCTATTCCCTAGTTAGAACCCGAAGCACGGTTCTCGAGGCTTGGGGTAATAGCAGCTTTAATTTCGAAACATATACATAATTTCATTTGGAACACCTTGTTGATAGATAGTATAAAATACTAGCGCAGTGTATATGTCAAAATTTTCGACTTTAGTTATTGGGCATTCTAGAAATATGTGGTTAAGGCTATCCACCTGTCCGCATTCGCAATATGGACATTTTAGGATACATTTTAGGTTATCTGCTATCTGTTACTGTTGTTACGAATGTCCGGCAGGGGGCGTTTCGGGTTTGACGTTACTGTGGTAATAGCAGCAAAACACGGGTCGACAAAAATCGATTTTTTGGATCGAAAATTGTTTTTAAGGCCGTTTTTTTGCTCAAAACTCTTTGCGAAGGGTATTTAGAGGGATGTTATCGTAAGACATGAGAGCGAGCGGCTTTTATAAGGTCGGCAGGAACGGATAAAAAATGTAAATTTTTGACGTTCATCGATCCGCTTGTCGGAATTTCTAGACGTCACGTGACATTTTCTCGAGGTTCGCCTTCACCCGAAGAGGTGCAAAAACGTGATTTTTTTTCAAAATTGACGCATTTAATTTACAAAATATCGCGCAGTCCACGCGGAATTGTGCCCTTTTTTCAATTCGAGCGCCAAAAGTAATATCGAAAAGCCCAGTTTTGCAGCTACTCCATCGCAAATGTCGGCCAAAATGGGCGATTCCGCTGAACGCGCCCTACACTTGAAAGTTCGTAATTAGTATAGGTAGATAGAAAATCGCGAATGATATATTCATCACGTATATGTAGTGTTCAATGGTTAATAAGTAGCTGAACAGTGTGGGTGTCAGTTCTTTATCGATATAACAATCTAAAGGGGTAGCAACCACGAACACGCAAGGGGCAATGCTTTCCCAACGGTCGCAAACTACATACCTATGTATTGTAATTATGCCAAAAGTCAAAACGGATACTGAATTTTCGATATAAAACGAGTAAGAATTTTTCTCGTAAACATAAAAGTATATTATTATCGCTTTGTTAATAAAAGCGCCTGGCCGCCTGTAAAAATAGATTGCACCGCGGGGTTTATAGTTCATAAAACATATGCCAGCCGATATCACGGTTCCATGAACAGGGAAAACAACACCTTGAACTACATACTACATACCGACGAGCTATTCATTGCTATCACAATCACTGAAATGTATTTACAGAAAGGAAAAAAGTATCGCAAATATTTTTGTGTTTATTTATTGCACGAAGCTATTTAGCGCCGGAAATTAAAGGACGGAAATGCCGCGTCCGCGATAATCATTAAAATTCTTGGTCCGTTATCGATTGACGTTATGCCAAATAGGCGACAGGTATACATGCTTCCTCAGCCATTTTATCTGACGCCTGGGTGACATTACAGCCACCAATTTCATATTTGTACATTAATTTACAGTCTGACGACACTAATTTCAATTAGCGAAGTAATAAAACGCCTACTTGGTGCACTGTTGCTGCGCTTGAGCTCAGTGTGATACATCTTCACTTTAAGGGTACAGTCAGACTTTAAGGGTACAGTCAAATACGTGCAGCAATATGTCTTTTATGCCTTATTAAATAAATATTTAAGAAATATACCTAAATAAAATAAGACAACGATTCTTCGATCAATATAATTATAAATAATTATTTATTTTCAAAACAAAATAACGATTCTTCAAGAAAAAGACAAAGTGGGAAGGCAGACATCGATTCTGTCCAAACTAGATCCTAGTTTCGTTTGGAACGAGATATACACGTGCTAGAACACACGAAGACACGTTTATCGAAGTAGTATGTCTCAGGATCAAAGTAGTTCTCCTTTTTGTGAACTAATCCGGAAGAACTAGTTCATTAAAAAGACCTAATAAGCCCATCTCTAATGAACAGCATACAAAAATTTAAAGTCTTACTGGTCGCAGCAATCGGTTGAAAACCATGAGTTTAATACCCCACCATTTTCATTGTTCTTTCTTTTATTAATTGCGGTTTCTACAATTTCATCATGTATATTGGTCCTTTAGGTTTGTTATGAAAAGAAAGTAGTTAGTCTATGCGGTTGCATTTAAAATTATTTTATTTTTTTTTTGCGTCACGATAGTCGAACAACAGAAGTCGATCGTCTGGCCGTACCCTAAGAAGATAAAAGCAGACAGTAGCGCACATTGTTCGCACACTAAGTGCTATTTCATCGTTAATAACAGAAACGGAAAGTCCCAAAAATTGTAATGACTCAAACTATCCGCACCTTGAAAGTAAATCGATCGTAAATATTGGTGGGTTGCTATCATGTTATCGATTCCAGGAACAATCATCGTTGAGTTAAAAGAGTGCATTAATTTTTTATGTATTTTTTAAAGTAATTCTGTACATAATTTTCCTTAGGACAAAGATGATAGGTACCTACAAGTGTCGTATACGCAATGTTTGCGTTTAGCGATAATACAAAGTACAACCAACAGAGTCGTATGTTTATGTATGTTTAAAATTATTGTATCTGCTTTTTTACGTTTATTTCTTTCTCATTTTGTGAACTGTTTGATCGATTTTTCATTACGATGAAAAGGTATAATAATGTCTTTCGTTCACAGGGTTTCTAGAAAAAAATGATTCACACTTCTTGTTGTGTACATCCGGCTTGAGACATGGTTAGGCCTTTCAGTTGGTTTGATTTATTACGGGAACGACGAAGGGTCGCAAAAGTAGGGACGCATGAAAGGTTACCACCCTAGAGGTCCCATGACGCCTCAATTTATCAGAGCTACCAATTTTATAAAGAAAATCTGACAGGGAAATACAGAAGCTACAAAATTCTGGATCGTGTAATTTTAAGACGCTAGACGTTTAGTGTCAGTCACTTAAAACACTTTTAATTAATTTTTGCAACGAATTTGATATTTTTTAGTTGCAAATAACTTGCTGCTACTCGACCCAAAGTTACTGTTAATCTCTGTATAACAATTAAAACTTTGACAGTCATATTTTTTTATCTGGAATAATTGCACTACATGTGCTGGTATCTTGTGGTGGTTAGGAGAACTATCACGAGTTCGAGCAGTCACAAATATCAGCAGGAATATCAAATTAGTAGCGAATGCGCCTTGAAGAATTCGCGATTAATTTGACATTAATAACTTACTGCTACTCGAACAAAGCTACTGTTCTACTAATCTCTGTATAACAATTAAAACTTTGACAGTCATATTTTTTTATCGGAGTGCGTTTCATAATAAGATAGAGATTTAAATCGTATCTAAACATTCGAATGATTCATCCGAATGAAACATGGAGAATCGATAATCTTGGATTCTTTCGTTAGAATGCCCTTATTACTAGTTAAAACATGAAAATGAACCTATAAATTAAATAATACTGGAGAAGAATGACTAATTAATCATTGCTCATCACGTGTACTTTATAGGTACGTGGGTCGCCAGTTAAATTAGTTCGTCACCGTAGCCATAATAAAATCGAAGCGTGATACGGGTGCCTCGACCTTTCTAAATAATAACTTTGGCAGTAAAACCACGAAAAAAATGCCGACAAAACGTCGCGATTGCTTGAGCACACTAAAAAATCGAAATGACTTTGACCCCGCACCGTACGTGATCCAATAGTATATTATACAATATTAAAGCAACTGATATACAGCTGTTGCCAATAACGACCTCAATCAGGGCCGGGCCGGGCGAACGCGAGGCCCGGTACGAAGTTGACTGGCAGGGCGGTCTTTCGTACAGTTATAAGCCTTTTGACACTATTTTTTTTTTTTTACAAATTTTGATACGATTTGCAAATTATCGCACAAATGATGATTTTTTTTATGGCAATTAATTATAGTTACGGTGACCATTCGTACTGTTTTTGGCAGTACAGTACTGTTTTTAAGACGCTGTACTGCTTTTTTTCCTTTAAGCATAAATGTACTGGTTTTTATTTTTTTGTATTGTTTTGTACTGTTTTTTAATGTGTACACTGAGTTTGAGAATATGTAAGTATAAAATACGACCTATAGCGCCATTCATTTTCCCTACCCCAACCAATTTTGAATAGTGTGATCGCCCATATTATACCACCAACTTGCTAAGCTGCCATTGGTTAAATGACCGAGTGACGTTATTCTGCTCGACCTTGTCTAGATTTTCGAATTTTTTACTTCTTTTGTAAAATTTTCTGATTTCTGATTTTTCATTATATTTATTTTAGCCATTTCAAAAAGCAGAAAAAGTGTATTTAATTCAGATCTACCATAAGAGTTTACAAAGAATTCATGTAAAAGTTTTAGAAACTAAGCAACTGCAAGGGGAATTTTCTGATATAATTTCAAACTACATTAAAGATACTATGAGCTGTTAATATAAAAGATAAAGTGGTTGCCCTTTGTGCTGATAATATAAACTGTAACATTGGTGGTGCAGCTAGACGTGGTAAGAATAACGTTTTCGTAAAAATGGAATGCAATAAAAACAAATTAATTTGTATAAATTGTGCCGCTCATATTTTAAATAATTGTATTCAAACAGCAGCAGAATGTCTTCCCATTGATATAGAAAATGTAGTCGTTAAAATGTATTCTTTTTTTAGATATATACACTGTGCGTAGTGAAAATTTCAAGGAAATATGTGACAACGTTGATTTAGAGTACCATAAGTTGTTGGGATAAAGTAAGACCGATGGTTAACACTTAAGCTAGCATTAGAAAAGATCTTAAAGCTATTTAAACCTTTAAAGGAATATTTCTTAAACCAAGAGATATGCCCTATAATTTTGAAACAACTTTTTAATGATCAATGCTCAGAAGTTTGGCTTTTTTGTACAGTCAAGTTGCTACTTTTCATTATAATATTTCTCTTATTGAATCCCAAGAAATATCCATGCTAGAAGTATCTTTGATTATTAAAAATCTAAAATGTAAATTAATGACACAAAATGATGAGGTATTTTTACTTTTAAATGTAAAAAAATATGTATTAGTGAAATGGATACTGGGCAGGTTAATATGTCTGAATTTAAATCTGCAGTCGCTAATTTTTATAAGACATGCATTGGTTATATAAACCAGTGGAATACTGCATTTGAAGAAATTGCGATATAGGATTGATATTGATATAGAAAAACCGTGCCCTTTTGTCCTGTTTTTTTTTTTGTCAGAAAATAATGGTCACCGAAATTATAGTAGATATTGTAGATAATAAGCATTATGAAAATTGTGTATTTGCAACAGTTTCGAGCAAAGCTTTGCAATCATATCAAAATGACAGAAATTATAGGAAAATGTATTGATGCATGTCACTGCAATGCACTGTGACTTATATGCACTTATATACATGACAGGTACCTATAGTTCCTTAAAAATGATTCACCAAAGATTAAATAATAATAATTATACGTTTAAAACTTTTAAATGCACCACAAAGAAATTTCCCATTACTATTCCAGCATATCTCCCTTTAAAAACTACCTACAAGTAGTGCAACTTTACTGAGGAATTTATTTAGAATATTACCTCTTATTTTTTCAGGAAAAACATTACCGACGTGACCTTACCTTTTATCCGGTTTTTGCAGGTACCCGAAACTAGTCTAGACATTTTCCAAGAATTATCTTTTCGGTCAAACCAGTGGCGATAAGTATTTTATCAGTTTTTGTTTACTTTTTGTGAACGTGCGGGGCCTTTCGTATAACTTTGTTAGTGTTGATTTATTCTTCTAATAAATATATCTGATGTTTTATTTATCTGAGCACAGCAAGTCTAAACATTGTTTTGAAGTTTGTTATTTTCGATCCAACATACAGCAACAAATTTCAGCTGTCCCGCAAACTAATAGCTTGTCTTTTAATTGATGGAAGTGATGGAAACGTCAATTGGTTCAATGGTATATGATACCTCGAAAAATTCCACCACGTGACCGACATTCCTGAAGTGCACTCATCGTCGAGGTGATAGATTCAGATAAACGGAAATTTGCGTGACGATTGCGAACGAATAGATAGGAATGGTCGATGAAATAAATCAATATGATATCGTCATACGCATTGTGTACGATATCGGGCACTTCAACATGTGCTACTTTAATAAATTGTTTCGACAATTTGATGAATGGATACATGGATATAAGGCCGGATCTATTGGCATCGAAGAAATTGTAGACAAGTTTTAATCAATATTTTAGACGCCGGCTGTAACGACCACGATCTAACTTTGAATTAATTATGATACTGTGGGTAAACGACACCAATTTTCCACGCTAACGTTCGACATTTCCCGTTGTACTAAACAACAATAGACTTGGTTACTGAGAGAAGCGAAAGCATAGATAGCTTCTCTCAGTAACCAAGTGCTATTTCATTTGAGGCGCTCTTCATTGTTGTGCATACGAGTGACCTAGGGTAACATCTCCAGTCTTTAAAGAATGTGCCATAAGTTGACACCAACACTGACCCTCTTTCGAGGAGCCAAGTATGTCACTTCAAAAATAATTAACAACTCCCACAGAAGAAGTATCTGCTCTTAATTTAGCTTTTTTTGCGGGTAGCCGAGTGATCCGTTGGTCTAGAAGTCTAGACTCTAAATTGTACCGCTAAACAAGTAAATATGAAATTTGTTGTTGGTGTTATTTTTAACACAGATGTTTTCAAGAACTGAACGGCTTCCTGTGATAAACTCAACAAAATACTGATTAAAATGCCTGTCTGCGCCTGATTAAGCGTATCCAATGGTACTAGTTGACATTGGCCGTACAGTAATTATAAATTTAATTATTAGAACAATTTACAGCTATTAGTCTACTTTTTAAGTTTTATAAGACGTCAAATTGGCGCATGGGTTGTTTGCTGGCGCTCCTCGTGCCCCAAATGAACGAATACGCCAATATGTCTTATAAAACGAGTGTAATATACTATTTTTTCTAGTTTGCGTCATTAATTTTATAAAAATTTAGAAGTATATTAGGTAAAATTCCAATCTAGAGTATTTATGGGTGCAACCGTTGGTAACACTGTCATCTGTCACTTAAATTCAAATATCTGTGAAAAAGTAATTATTGATAATTATTATATACCATCATATACTAGTAGTACGAAACCTAGGATGCTACACGCATGTTTAAATATGTATAAAAATATACATACTTCGCAGTTTGTGCTTACTTTTGTGGTTATGTGTATTTTCGTTTGACATGCATTTGATATCAATGTCACCAATCTTAGAAAAAAGTTACTAAAAACGGTGTTACAATTTGCTAATTGTAACACCGAAAACAGTGTTACAATGTGTGCATTGTGAATGCAAAGTAGAAAAAGTACAATTTATTACGTCTACCGTCAATTAATACCTCCTAGTGACGGTAGTTAGGCGGTGATGTCACTAGCTAAGATTAGAACCAACACTACGCTAGATAGCGCCACCAAAGACAGTACAAAATCATTTTCAGATTTGACAACCATTTATTGCTCCTAGTTTACTAACGACAAAATAATGATCACAGCATTGTTAACCTGAGTTGCAGTTTACACATTCAAAGGCAAAATAATGAATCATTTTCGTGTGCATTTAGGGAATTTTATCGTTATATGTTGTCGTGTCATTTTTGACGTCGGGTACAGAGTCGGTAACCCGCAGTAGCGTGATAGTTCTCCTATCCACCGCAAGATACCAGCACATTGTATCGCAATTATTCTAGCCATTTTTTTCGTAAAACATGGCATTACTGAATTTCATTTTGAGCTTCGACAGAATCTGTTTCGAGTAAATGTTGTGTACCACGCAATTGTACTTGAATGTGTCTCAGGCTAAAAGTCATTTTTGTCCTTTCACCACAAAGTCAGACAAAAATAATTTGATTCTTGAAATCATTCGATTATGCAGATTGTGTCTATGTTTTATTGTCAGTTGTTTGTTACCTGCGTGACAACAAAGGACCCCTTCCAGCTGAACAAGGGCTTGTGGAACATGTAGAATTGAAGCCGCAGTTTCCCCATGTCGTCAGCCACCCTGAAGCTGTCTGCCAAAGTGGTGATCCAATTGACAACCTCCTCGTTCGCGTACGTTATCAAACCCTGTCCGAATTGATGCTTGCCGTCCATCACGAAGTTAAGGATTCCTTTGACGGAGTTTTCGGTGAGCAAAGTTTCCTCGTCCAGGTGCACCACCCAGTCCGTGTCAGCGAGGAGGTTTACGTCGTCTTCGAGGCAATATTGCAGGGCTCTCGCCTTGAAAAGGGCTCCAGACTTGGTGCGATATGAAGAAGGAACGACTATTTCTCGAACCCGCCTATTCTGGTCCAGGCCGATCTTCTTGTCGGTCACCACTTCTATCAGAAAATTCTCCATGCCGGCGTCGGTGCACCTGTTCATGTTACGCAGAACGTTCGACTTGACGAGTTGGGGGTAATCGCCCCGCGTCACCACCCGAATGCAGATGAAGGGCGCCAAAATCGGGCTGCCCTTGAGTACCACCTTGTCCGGGAAGGCGTTGTAGAAAGTCAAACCGCAAAAGTTGAACAGGACTTGTGGTAACGGCAGGAACGTCACCAGCCTCAGCATGTACAACACGATCGTCCACAGATACCCGTAACGCACCCAGGGGTTGATTTCTAACGTTTCGTCGGGCCATAATTTCAAGCCGCCCGTGAATATCTCGAAGAATATGATGACGCTAAAGAGCAGGCCGCAGTGCATGAGATGTTTCGTCTTGCTGCTCAACATATTTACTTTTGTGCGCTACACTAAACAATAAACAACCCCGAAAGAAAGCCGGTCACTAACTCACTAAAACTGGACGCCGCGGATTTCTGTCGCACCTAATTCCGCAAACATCGAACCGTGCTGGTAAGATTCGGTAACGCCGGCTGTTTATTCCTGTCAGGGTCTTTGCGGAATCCGTCCTTAGAGGGGTGGAGGTTAATTGACGAGGAGCGCCATCATAGCAGACTGCAATCGCACCGAGCACTCAACTCACGCTATTTGCCACAAGCGATCCTATTCACGTGGGTGGGGATATTTTAGCGTGTGCGCTTACGTTTATCGACGTGGCGCGCCCTCTCTTGTCCACACCGTTATTTACGACGGTCGCTAAAGTAGGATTTAATTATATTCGGAGGAATAGCGGTGGGAATCTGAAATATTTTGACTTGAATGAGATCTTGGAGTTTCGTTTTTGTACTTACAGAATAATAGAATATGAAGAACTAATGTATAATGTAATATCAAATTATGTCCACAATTGACATTGACGTAGCGTCCATGATTGATGAGTGTCATGCAAAAGTGGAAAATGTCGGACAACTTTAATTTAAACATCATGCTTGACATTAGTCTGTCTGTTTGACAAGATGGCAATTGATATTTTTATCATATATCAGGAGAGGCAGTTTTAAACAATATTTGCAATCGTAAGAAAAGCACTCAGGCCGGCCCTACCTATTTTTTAATTTTTATACGAATTGCAAATAATTGCACAAATGGAAGTTTAAAGCTTTTAAATACAGAACAAAGCTATTAATATTAATATTCCATCATATCTCTCCCTTTAAAAATATCAACAAGTAGTGCAACATAGTTCAGACATTTATTTAGAATATTACCTTTTATTTTTTCACCAAAAACATTGCTGACATTGCAGGAAGTTAGTTTGTTTGTACATACGTCTGGCCACACATTAGTGCAAATTTTACCATATTTTATGCCTCTATCACATGAACATAGGATAATAAAATATCCTTTCAAATACCAGGGATGAAAAGAGGAACATACATTAGTAAGAGAATTTATAAGTTGATATTCTGGTGTGCTATATAATACTTTTTTAACACTTCAGTAACATTATAATTCAGAGCTTTTTGTTTTAAGCTCTTCTAGTTATCTGTGCAATTGTGGTATAATAAAAGTATTGTTGATAATAAGTCTGACATTAGTTTTGACGAAACCATACATATTCTTAGGTGCCCTGAGGAAATAAAATGCATTCGCTGTTAACATTTGAGTATATTTTATTGAACACAACAAGTCAACTGCAAATTTATGTTTGTAATTTATAATGTTTAATAGAGTGAAACACATTAATTGAATGAAGTTCGTTGAATACTATAGACAAGTATAAAAGATCTTGAATTGGACTAATCAAGACAGGCACAAAGTTGGATTTTTTATACAAGATACGGGGAACGCAATGACGAATATATATTAACTTTCGAACGGAATGTGAACAAAAGACAATTCTCTGTCGAAAATATGGCCGGCCAGCGACCGCATCACATAAAAGTTGCAAAAGTTTCTTACTGCGGATTGCATCACGTAAATATTAACTTTTTTCCAGGATGTTATAATCGAGTACGTAAAGTTATGGTATAATAGGGAATAACAGATAAACAGATGAATAATAATACTGCATTTTTGTAGTAGGAAACTCTTGCATTACATGTGTGAAAAAAGAACGAAAAGAGTTTACGATAAATGTTATATTTACAGTAGGTAAGTTTATTTGTCAGCTCGTGTAACCTATTTAAAAAAAACCTCCCATTCTCTCTTAATGTAGATATGAAAAATATCTTTCTAGTCAATTTAAATCCTAGTAAATCAAGATTTTCTGCCTTAGTTAGAGTTTTTCTTTATTTTAATCCTTTTAATTACTCGTTTAGCATTGATAATGTAGCGATCCGTCGTATCCGTCACACTCACACACATACACATCATAACAACAACATCATCCCGACAAACAACTCAGTAAAGTCTGTATACAATGTTTTTCTTTGCATACAAAAATATATGTATATATATGTTTATAGCTAATTTCACCTAAATTGTTACAGATTTAACGAAATACTATTTCAACTATAGTTATCTTGGTGCTAACCTCAAAGTTTCTCTTATCGGCGCCCGCAGAACAAGTAGATTTCCCTGACAGCTGTCAAACCTTGACAATGCTACAAGAGCAAGCAAACTTTCCTACGATTCCGTTATCGCGAGCTACTTATTCTATTCTGCATTATGCGGCTTTTCATCTATTTTAAAAGTTAATCGAAGCTGGGTTTAAATAGTTTGACAACTACTCAAACGGTAGACTTATTCGTTCTCTGGGTTTGGGTTGATATGATTTTTGCTTGTTGCAGTTTCTTTATCTTTTGACGAAATAAACGGATAGAATAGATAGATGATGGGTTGAGGTAGATTTGGTTCCAATTGGATTAAGTTTTCCTTTTTGTTAACATTATTCAATTGAGGTAAAACAAAATAGCGGTCCGATCAAGTGCAAATTTGGTTAGAATAAGAGGAACGTTGAGGTTAGTTCTTGAGCTTGAAACTAATCGAAATATAATCGTCCGAGAACCTACCCGAAATGATTGTAAGTATGTTAGGTATATTTTATTTATACAGCTGGATGTTTTCTCTGTTTATTTGAATGCCAATCGGTTACGCAGAAGAGCAGTGACTAGTTAGCAGAGTCGCATAATAATCGTATTAATTAGGAGTAGTAGTAGTAGTAGTAATTTGTTGTAATCTGTTGTAGGTAATAATAGTTAGGTAATAATGTTAATATGTACAGGAGTTGTGCTTTCGACGTTTGTTGGGCGTCGTCGCCGCGAAAGGCAGGTCAGATGGTCCACACCTGGACCTTCTCGGCGACGATGCACCAGCTCGCGTGATCGTAATACGACGATATAATATGCAGGTTCTCTACGTATTTCTCTATTAATTGGTCCAATTCGCCCTCCCTGAACACGTGGTAATACCGATGGTAGGTGATCTCGCCGCCGATATTGTCGGAGGGCAGCGACTCCTGCGACGTGTCCACCTGCTCCCCGCCACCCCCCCTCGTCAGAGACGCCGGCGATCGCGACCTCGTCGACTTCCAATCAGGGCAGGATGTCAGCGAGGCCGTACTGTCGCTGTACCGGCTGATCGACTCTTTCGACATCGAATTCGGACTACTGCCTTTATCCGAATCGTTGCCGCAACGGCAACTATCCGATTTACACTTTAGGCAGTTGCCCCCGAAGACGCGGTGATCGCTCACGCTCAGTTTGGCGAGGTACTCGTTCTGTTTCTGAATTTCGGCGCTCAGCTTGGACAGGTCGTTCAGTTCTTCACTCAGCCTGTGGATGTAGGGATCGTCGATGTGGTCCGTGCCGCCGCCACACTTTTTGCTCTGCTGCTGGTACTGATCGATCTCCTTGAGCAACTTTTCGCTTAGTTTGTCGGCAAAGTCCGTCAGATGCTTATGACAGTCGTCGTTCCACATCTGATCGCTGCTCAGGAGCAACGGCGTGCTCTCCGACGACGGGTACTGACGCTGCATCACCGAGATAACCTCACCCGTTTTCGGTTCCCGTCTTCGCGTTCTCGGACTCGACTTGATCACCTTATCGACGGCATCATCGAGCGAGTTTGCCACTTGAGCGGCGGCTTCTAACAAAGTGCCTTTGCCGTTCGGCGTCTTCCTCTGGTTGTTGTGGTTGAAGGTGAATCGTTTCTTCTTCTGATCCATGCTGACCACCGAGTCGACGGAGTCCGGAGATGATACAGCGCTCGAATCGCTGTCCTTATCGTCTGTTTCTGGGTTGAACAGCTCCAGGGACAACAGTTTCGGCAGCGGTTTAGCTATGGAACCGTTATTTATCGAGGATCTCCTAACGATCGGATAGTTGTTGCACCGCGGCGACTTGACGCCAAAACCGGGCTTCTGGCTCAGCAGGTCTCTGATCTCTTTAAGGGTTTCCTCTTTATCTTTGGAGGCGTCTGGCGATCCGACGGGCTTCTCTTCCTTCATCTTCTCTTTGGTCTTTTTAAATTTCGGAATCTCTTGCACGGTGTACTTCTTGGCCAAGTCTTCGATCGACACCTTCTTCTCTTCCTCACTGAGATTCTTGTTGTTGGCAGTCGCGGACTTATCGCCGTCCTTCTTCGGTTCGACCTCGGGAAACTTGCCTACGGTAGTGGTGGGTTTCGGCGAACTCAATTGCTTTGTGAGCGGATAAATACTGAGCGGCATCTGTTTGATTCGGGGACTCGTCGGACACGAGGACTGCTTAATCCTCGGAGAATTCGGGTTGACGCGTGGCGACGTCGGACCGGGCGATAGCGACGGAGACATCGGATCCGACTTCGGGACGAAAATCACCGACGCGAAACTATCTTCACTGTCGACACTGGTGTCGCTCTGCAAGCTGCTGTCTTTCGACGAGTCCGAGCCGTCCTCTTTCGAATGCCTCCTCTCTGTCGTGGAGTCGCCGTCTTCTTTCTTCTCTTCGACGATGATTACCGTTTCCGTAGTAAGCGGTTCATCGTCGGACGTCGTCGGGGAGATAAGCTCCGAACTGGTCCAGTTTTGAAACATGCGGACGAAGCCGTTTTTCAGCGAGGTGCCCGTCACCTTCTCAATGTTCGTTGTGGAGTTTTTAATCTTCGTAAAGCCAGTCTTGAACAGTTGCAGCCGTTTCGCGGTCGTCGACACCGAAAAGAACGAGTCTTTGAGCGAGTCGAAGGTGTGCTGTTGCTGCTGCCTCTCGTACATCAGGTCCTCATTCAGTGACGCTTGCTTTTGTATGTTCTGGCGCAGTTTCTCCTTTTCGCGGAGTCTTTCCGTCGACATCAATTCTTCGTTCAGCGACCTCTGCTTGAAAACGCTTCCCCTGCTCCTAGGATTGAAAACCTTGCTCTCTGGGAGATGGGAAATGATATCGGTCGCCTTATCCAAGGCTTCTTCGGCGTCGTCCTCACATATCGACTTCTTTTGCTTAACGAGCCTCGGCTTTGCCAAGGTATTAGTATTACTACTGCTGCAGGTGGAAAATTGAGCGCAGAGGGATTCCGGAATGCTCGGCACGCTCGACTGCGACCGATTCATGGTATTACCCTCCGCCGTCCTGATATTCGTCATACTTCGCGATTTCAAGTTAATGTAGAGATCGTTAAAGATCTGAGACGATGGGAACGTCTGGCGTCTCTGAGGGACATCATCTTCGTCCACTCTCCTCAGCTCTATAGGTATATCTTGGATGTCACAGTCGCAGCATTCGCAGCCGTCGGGGTCATATCGTTTCTGTGTGGGCGGGTGTATGTCCTTGGTGCATGTGGTCCAGCCGTCGAGGAACCATGGTCTGTGGACGCCGACCCTCTTGCCGGTGCCGGCTAGTTTCTGGATAGCGCGTCTGACAAAACTGTAGCACGTTTCGTTCGGGCTGCTTAGGCTCGAGCTGCTCTGGGACGAATTTTGCTTCGGGTCGATAGATCGTCCCTTGTGTCTTGTTCGGCCACGTCTCTTTGTGCTCGTGCGATTTCTGAAACGACAAAATATTGAAGTTACGATAATCTATGACTACACGGACCAAACAGCGTTTTCTTTTGGGAAGTTGGGATACCACGAGTGCGACCTATAGAACACGAATTTGAGCACGAGTGTGCACCAGTTTTACCAAAAGAAAACGCTATCCGAATTTTATACATGCTGAAACTTGCAACTTCTAAGCGGAATATTTATTTATAAATTTTGCAAAACTAACCGTCCAGATTTGTTCGAATCTGTGTCCGATTGTGTGTAGGCGTGATAAGGATTGGTGCAGTCGTCCTCCGATGTTGTCGTGGTGGAGGTGAGCTCGAGGGATGGTGTGCTCGGATGGTGGGGTCTGTGCCACGGCACGAGCACGTCCTGCGATTCAAACTTTCTGTGGCTCTGCTCCATCGCCCAAACTGAGATGATTAGACGTCCGCCGATCCTGAGCACCCTGGCCAACTCACGGAGGGCGCACACCCTTCGCTCCGTCGTCGCGAAGTGATGGACCACCGCTATCGAGAGAACGGCATCCAAACTTTCGTCGCGGAACGGCAACGCCAAATTGTCCAAGACCATTACCTAACAATGCGATAATCGTCGGTCAAAAATCATGACCGCACTCATTATTGTTAGTAGTAGTGGGCGCATTCGAATGCGAGCAAAAAATAGTACAACAACTTTTATGTTTAACATTTTTTGATAGAACTAATAATTTACGTTGTGTAGAGAATATTCCATTTAGTGGCCAAACCTATATATCTCAAATCCTACGAGATATCTCGTCCAGATTCTAAAGAGGTATTCGTATGTCAAAGAATCTAATGAATGGGTTTTCGAGATATTTCAATTTCTCATTGATTCCTTGAATCAATTTTTCGCATTGATTCCTTGAATCGATTAATAATCGAGAGCATTTACGAAATATCTCGAGAACCCATCCATTAGATTATTCCAGTCATTCGAATACCAATACTTCTATTCTTGAGATCACTCGCCCATCACTAATTGTTGGCATGGTCGAACATACCTCATTTTCCTTTTCTTTCGCGATTTCGCTTAGTCGAGCACATTTGTCACCGCCGATGTTGAATATTGATGGGTTGGTGTTCAGATACTTTCCATTGCCGCATCCTTCGGAGTTAGTAAAAATAGAGTAAATAAACAAATAGTTAATATTATGCCTTGCGATGATATTGGGGTTGATGCTTACCGATGTCGCAGACCAGGGAGCCCGGTTCTAGATTCTCGAGAAATTGTTGCACTCTAGGCCAGGGTTTGCTTCTGGGGTTGTCGTAGAATTGTTCGTAAACGTCATGTACGTAGGCCTGTTCCAGGGCGACACTTCTAGCGATTCGCTCATTCACCGACATGTTTTACACGTATGCAACCTAAATATAATAGAACAGTAATAATATAATAATTTGACTTGTTACTTTCCAACTAGTACCCTACAAGGAAAGTATAGTAATCTACGTCCACACAGTATAACGGCTCGGGCTGAAATTTGGTATACTTATTTAGAATTACTAGGGGACGAACTGAATTGGTTTTGTTCACATCTGACAACCGGAAATGGTAAATGTTAAATACTTTTCTTAGGATTTTGACCAAATTGATACCTACTCATCCTCCAGTGACTTTAAATATGTGTACTAATTTACATATCATTTGGATGAGCAGTTGGTGTATCTGCTATAAGAGTTTATAGAAGGAGTCTGACAGAATTCACAGCCTTCGTCGCTATGTTGTCAGATTTTGGCAAACGTCACGTCACGGTACTGATATGACATGAAATGGTGTTATTCTATGACTGACTTTAGATTGCCGGATTTTTCCTGATTTTGAACACTGGAATGTCATAGTTTAGAATTAACATTTGGTATAGTAAACGATACTACAATAGTATATTATTATACAAGTTTTAAAAGACGTCTTATGAAGATGTCTTATAAAACGAGTGTAATATACTATTTTTTCTACTTTGCGTCATTAATTTTTATACAAATTTAGAAGTATATTAGGTAAAATTCCAATCTAGAGTATTTATGGGTGCAACCGTTGGTAACACTGTCATCTGTCACTTAAATTCAAATATCTGTGAAAAAGTAATTATTGATAATTATTATATAATTATACCATCATATACTAGTAGTACGAAACGTAGGATGCAACACGCATGTTTAAATATGTATAAAAATATACATACTTCGCAGTTTGTGCGATTCTAAAAAATCAGTTTGTGCTTACTTTTGTGGTTATGTGTATTTTCGTTTGACATGCAGTTGATATCAATGTCACCAATCTTAGAAAAAAGTTACTAAAAACGGTGTTACAATTTGCTAATTGTAACACCGAAAACAGTGTTACAATGTGTGCATTGTGAATGCAAAGTAGAAAATAATTATTTAAGATATACTGCCTCAAATTCTAGAATGCTTTTGAATAAACAGCCAATAAAAATATTCATGAATGTTCCTTTTTCCATATTTGAATTTACAGTCAGTTCAATGAGCAATATGTAATTTTAATCTATACGACGAAATGAAACAAATTTGTAATTCCTTATTCTTAAACAAATACCGAAAATTTAATGTAATATAACTGGATTGTACTCTCTTTGGTAGTGTTATCTATCGCAAGTAGACGCTTAAAAAATTCTACAAAAAAAATGTTGATTCTAATCCTATCTAATGACATCAGCGCCTTACTAGCGGCACCAGAAGGTATTAATCGACACTTAAGAATGAATATATGCAATATTTATTATACATGCAGGACATCTGATTATATCGACTGTAAATTGCTCCTATTATTATTACTATTAACAAAATATGAATGTATATTATAAGCTGGGCCAATTGATTGCTACGGGTTGATTGTGGCAGGTGGTGGCTTCCGATAGACACTATATATATTTTTAATTGATCGTAAAATCAATTTTGTCCGTATTATTTTTAGATCGAAAAGTTACTGTGCCACCGGCACTTGCTCCTTCATATTGATTTATCGGTATTTATATAGGTCATAAATATTTAAGCGGGACCGATGTTTTTCTATACGCACATACACATTGTCTACCGTCCTCCGGTATAATAATGCAGTAATTGAAAAAGGAAAAGAGCATAGAAAACATGAGAAATGGTTTCGTTCGGATTCAGCATATGTATTGATCCGAGTTCGCTCCATCTCTCAGGTTTCCTCTCCGTTCACATATCAATTCATTCACTAAAATCCGCACAGGGGGTTTGCTTCACTTCTTATTCTTCCTACCGTGTTAAAAAAAGCACAGAGATTGCGCGCGAGAGCGAAAAATTACAAAATTGCAACAAATCACACAATCTTAACCATTAGAATAAACTGGCAGACTTACTCCGGTTATGATTGATTGGTTGTTAGGCTCAGTTAGGTGAGTTGTTCCTGTGAATTTTGTCGGTATCCGGTGGCACTAGTCGCCGCTGTTTTGTGCGTCACTCTTATCACAGACATTTCGCGGGCGTCTTTCGCACGGTTTGACTTTGAATGGTGTGCGTCGCGTTCTTGATAAGACCGCCGAGCCGCGCCGTGGGAGAAACAGTTGGGGGACCGTCGTCGGCGTCACCCTGGACGTTGCTCGTCGTCGTCGGTCGACTGGCAAGCGGAGGCGTCTTTGACGTCATACGCTTGCGCGCTGCTCGCCGCGTGATTGCGTCTCCTCCACGTTTTCTCCCGTTCGGTACGTCTCGTCTATCTATCTATCAACCCTACGCCCTGCGTCGACCACCACCACCCTTCTCGGAATCTCAACGAATTTATTTTTAGCACGATTCACCGTCTCTGCACCAACTCCTTACCTACCAGCTAAAACTAGTTGGCACTCGTTAATTTGCTTCCAAAGCTTCTAGCTTCTACAGGGTCCTGCAGCTCACATCCCGTCTTCTGCAGCTCAGTTATTGATTACGTTACGAATTTGATATTTTGCAGGGCATTTAATTCTGCATCAATCGATGCAGAATTAAAAAACAAACATTCTTTCTAATTACAATCCTATCTTTGAAACTTATGTTTGAATTTTTACTTTCCGATTAGTACCCTAAGAGGAATTGTAATCGACGGACAAATAAGAAAAGCAATGACAAAATCAGGATTCTGTAGTTAGGAGTGGTAAAATCGAACCAAAGTTTAGATTCTTTGAAAATGTCGACCGCTCTAAATCATGAAAAGCGTGGACCGGTGTTATCGATCCGATTCAGAGGGCACTGCAGGCGTTCGGTCCGCCTCGGCGCAGCCAACTAGATGCCGCGACCTACGCTTGGGTCTCGACCGGATTCGAGGAAAAACGCTGACGTCAGAGAAACCTGGCTGGTTGATCTGCTCAATTGTGAATGAATGTGCGCGCCCCCACTGATGCCTGCCTGCTGACTGTCCTGGTTAGGTTACCCCGTTTTATTTCAGGGAACAACCCGTGTTTGTTACTAATTTGGCCCAAGAGGTGTACAAAATATGCATACAATAATCTTGTTCATTATTATCAACAAGTTATAATTGATAATGTTTTTGTACCTTGTACATTTTTGTGCACCTTGTGTATTTTGAGTTAAAAAGTCAAGAACGTTTTTTGCCTTAAGGTAGAAGTCTACCTCCTGAAGTAAGGTACTAAAATATGGCACCTTGTTATTTAAATTCACGAGAAAAGTAGGCCATGTTTTAGCACGATGTTGTCACTAATGCATCTCAGAGATTTGTGGGTAGGGCGGAAAATTGTTTGCAAGGAACCAATTTGTTTTTTTTTTTTGCCATAAGTGAAACATTGGCAGTTAAGGCAATATTTGGGACTTTTTGCAGGTCTATATTTTTGTCCAACGTTGGGGTAAGTGGACAACAATATCTTCTAGCTACAGACCCATTCATGTACAATCGCGTAGCACCCAACGTTACGCGAAAGAAATTCCGTCGAAGCACAAAATGAAGTGTCAGAAATAACAAGAAAAAATATAACAATAAAATGTCTTAAATTTACAAGAAAATGATTCATTATATTGTCTTTGAATGTGCTAAATACTAATCCGAACCCCAGGTTAACAATACTATGATCATTATTTTGTTGCAAGTAAACAAGGAGCAATAAATTGTTGCAAAATTTGAAAATTGGATTGTATTGTCTGAGGTAGCGCCCTCTAGCGTAAGTAGTTTCTTTAAAATATTCTACTTAAAACACATATGAAAAACACTTTTTGTAACTACGCAAAAATTATTTGGTTTTTGTCTCTTGTAAAAGAAACACCCCGGCGCCTCCGCCAAAAATTCGCAAAAATTGCTTAATAAAGCGAAAGCTGTAAACACGAACAGGAAAACTAATTTGAAACAATTTGTTTGGAATCGTGTAAGTCTCATGTTGTTTTCTGTTTCGTTTAAATCTGTTTCAGAAAAGGTTGCCCACTATAAATGCACACAACTCTGAAACAATTAGTCGCAGAGCGAATGAGACATTTTTCTTTGGTGAGGCATTGTGCCCCGCTTCCAAAAAGTTACAACACATGCTTATTGTCGATAACTAATAAACAATAATTATTTTACTTTTGGCGCCAGCTATGAGTGAGCAGCCATAGTGTCCCTACTCGTCAACTGTCAGTAATGACGCTTCCTGTAATTCGCGATCTTTTGATTGCATTTGTCGATTTGTTATATGAAGTGAAATATCTTTTCTTGAATCTTAATTTATAATATCTCTTTATATATGTAGCTATAGAAGTGTTTTGCTTGGGTACTGACTTGGGCGAGTATTACAGTAGTTTTAAACTAAGTAGAGCACAGTGACATATGCAACCAATTATACCCAGAGTATGGTTTATAATTGACCCGCGTATATTTGGTTGCATACACAACTGTGCTCTCCTTGGTTTGAAACATCTATACGTTTGTAACATTATGTTGCACACCAAAGAGAAAGTTTATCATAGCTAAGTTGTAATCTAAGCTATTAGTATTAGTTCCAATTATTATTCATTCTTGCTGTTATTAATAGTAATTAAGTGAGATTTGTGTAATCTAGTTAAGTTATCTGTATATTTGACTTACCTTGTATATATGATGGCTATAAAGAAATTTATTAGAAATACCAATATTAACGTTATAGGTTTAGCAAGTTTCTGTTGGTCTGACTATTACCAGACCGGCATCGGCACCTTTGCCCCCCTCATTCCAGCTATAATATAATTTGATTTTATCTTTTAATGTTTTTATTACTTTGTGTCCGATTCTGATTTTGTACCCCCTTATTGAATTGTAATGGAAACGGCTACAAAACTGTATAAGTAAAACACCATTGATCTTTATTATTTATTTGTAATAATTATTGGCACACATTCTTTTACAACAGATTATGGCAATGTTCTGTACAATAATATATCTATTTTTTTTATAAATTCAATCGTCGAAATAATGTACACCGCAAAAACGACATAAATAGAATTGAAACAGAATCGAAACGAGTGCATTAAGTTCAAGCGTAACTTCTTCGGATTTGATGTTATGTATAAAGTGCTAAATGATGTCTTGAGAGAAATTTCAACATATCGTGTGAAAATAGTATGAGTTATTTTGAACAAGAAAGTTTATAAAACAGCGCAACCATATACCTCGGAAAACAATGAAAAAGAACAGAATAATAGAATGTTTGATGTGCTGGCCGTAATGTAGTGTAAACATATAATAAATAACTCTGTAGAACGAACGATCAAAATATTTGCAAAATAGAGAAAAACATACAAACCGTGAATCAGAAAATAATTTTTGAGAACCGAAATTGGGTGATGTTAGTAGCAATTTTACAAAAAACTATATCTTTATATAGTATGTATATGTATAGTATTAAGTGTTAGTTTAAAGCTCAGGCTATGTCAAGTGCATAAGCGCCAAACTGACAATACTTTTTTGTTTTATACCATAACATATATATATGTAGAGATATAGTTCCAACACTTCGTTCTTAACGCGAACGCACTAGTTATCCAAGTTTCGCCAGTTTTTGTCCAATGAACACATGTCTACAAATCGAAGGTTACAAAACGTATTCAGAGACAGTGTGGAGCAATACATATATCACTCAATTTTGCCAAGGCAGAAGATGTTGTTATTAGACTATTTCGTACTTATTTCGAACGTTTTATGGAGAAACTTTCTTGTCCACAATAGCTCATACACACAGATTTTGACAGTTTCTCCTCGGATAACCTATATGCTGAAATCGAACATCAAAATTGCAACAGAATATCGAAATAAACATAACAATATGTTACCGTATGTGCTCTATTTCAAAATCTGTAGCATATTACATTTACAGTATCTAACAGTACAGTACTTTTAGCAATTGATATCCATATATACAACAGTGACCTCTTTGGTAAAAAAAATATTGTAAAATATATTGCGCCATATTGATGAGCAATAAATAATAGGTATATATCAAACAAATTTACAAAATCTATCTAACCGTTTTTATTATTTTTTTATAAGTACCTATTCGAATTGACAAATAATGAAATCCTATACAGAACGAAGGGAAGGGGAAACGCAAGGTATTCGTTGTATAGCAGCAAAATCAGCTGGTTAGAATCTACATCTTAAGCAATAATTGTATTTTGTGCTAAGTACATCGTTTTGTTCATTTTAGCTCCATTTAGATTGCCTCGCTTCCAATTTTTTGCCCTACGTCTATCTTTCTCCCCTGCCTCTAACTTTCGCTCTCGTTCTCTTTCGCGCGCACTCTCAATCTATCTCGTTCTCATACCTTCATCGAAATTTAATTATTATCAATTTATTTACTGACTTCTTTCTCCAGAGCATTGTTTTCCAGGAACTAACTTTTACACTTAATGGGAAAAAGAACCTTACAACCTAAATTAGTCTCATTCAACAATATCACAATTTCAATATTGCAAGAATTTAAACATAGCTAGATATGCTTCCTTATCATCTCCTCGCCCTTTTTGCAGTTTTATATTAATTTATTTAATTTGTTTAATGTCTATATATGTCCTTCTCAGCATATACACTCGCTAGCAAAAAGAAAACGAACTTGTTAATTTTCATTTACTTCAACACTTTTTTGGAAGAATGGAAAAGAAAATATTGTGTGTATTCGATGCGTCATTCTAGAGAATCAAAATTCTGTTACAAGTAAGCATTAGGTACTTTTTTACTAATCCAGACACACCATTATCTGTTTTTATTGCGAAGAGAATGTCCTTGCAAGTAAATCTTTGCAATCTGACAGCCTTGCAGAAAATATTACGTTGTAGTTCTCTATTACGTAATGGTCGTATGCCTTTTGGAAGAACTACGTTTAGATGGATCATTCAGTCGTGGACACAACAAAAAATGGAGCAGAATTGTTTTTTTTTTCGGCAGGACATTAAAAAAACCCTAGTGTCTATAAAAATCAGACATTGGAATAAATAAAAAACCAAAATAACTCGTTCAAAACATTTTGCGCGTAAGATGTTTATAATACTCAGTTCTAGCATTCTTTCTGCTGAGGAGCATATATCTATCTATACATACGCTGTAGCGGATTGAGATTTTCATAGCTCTGTTTGCAATAAAATCCGAAAAGGTTAATTCTCTTAATACGTTTTTTTTTTTATTTAAACTTTCATTGACTAGACATAATAGTTTACTTTTGTATAAGGGTGCTTCCGTCATATAATACCTTTCATGCAGTTGGTAAAAGCGTCAATTTATTTTGTCGACGAAGGCCCAGCACCAAAATACTCGTTTATACAGTGAAACTTTAAGTGGAACCTGGATAAGTGGGGAAACCTCTATTAATGGGACACTGCGATGTCCCATTCATGTTCATATCAAAACTATTTGTTACTGAGACTAACAAAGCTCTCTTTGATTGCGACTTTTTAAATCTGATGGATTACGAATTACAAATAGAATCTATCGAATGGAAAAAAGTAAAAAAAATACATATTTTAAGGCCTCTTTACCATGGAGGTAAGTGAGGATCAGATAAAGAAAACTGAAGCTAAACCGTCAGATCCTACTTACCCGGGTTTTAATAAATTATATGGTAGATGGATTTACAACATAATGATTGAAAGAC
Organism: Aphodius granarius; assembly: GCA_963971325.1. NCBI lineage: Eukaryota > Metazoa > Arthropoda > Insecta > Coleoptera > Scarabaeidae > Aphodius > Aphodius granarius. The sequence continues at coordinate 12,864,390 of OZ020226.1, forward strand.
AATAATATAGTTTTCATCAAAAGATCTCTTGATGAATTAGAGTCTTTTGTAGGTAAAGATAACTAAAGCTAATAACTACTCTCTACAGCATAAATTACTAATTCTATCAAAAATATTAAACATAAAGTTGTACTATTTTTATTAACATTTACATTAGTTTCATTAAGTTTGCTTTGCTTAATTTAAATTGCAACCTGTATTTGCTTTTTTCATTGCTCTTTGCTTATAATAAATGAAAAATTCTTTATATAATTCTGCTGTTTTTATTAATTTATATTTGATTTATTGTGAGTATGTGGAACATTCTTTGATAGAACTAATAATACAGCCTGTAGAGAAAGTTCCATTTAGTTGCCCAACCCGGTATAGTTTATATGGGGTATAAATATACTTTTTTTAGTAATTAATAAACAACCACCTATGATAATAGGTAGACACATTTGTTTCTGCTTTAAATAATCTCATTAGTACTGATAAGTATTGATATTTCTTAAACACAGTATAAAAAAATATATTTTTAGTAATGTCAAACTAAACAATAATACCTAATTCATGGAACTTTCGAAATAATATCTCCTGAACTCAGGCCTAAATGCAACAATTTTGAAAATGATTTCAAAGCTAACATTTTATATTGTCATGCTAAATCGTCATCCATGTACACAAACTAATAGGTATAATCTAAGCAAAATTTCATAGTTCTACATTAGAGGCAAAATGGAATGTCTGAGATGCTTGACTGTCTATTTTTTACGTTCGTTGTCGGCGTTGTGGCAAAAGTCACCAAGTCCATTTTGATCCAGTTTCTAGTTATTGTTGTCAACATCTAATGAACGTACAATATCAATAATTAAAAATGTCTTACAAAAAATACTAATTCGGTGAGGTTTTGTCAGAATGCCGACGAAATTTCCACTATATTAAAGTTCCACTATATTTTATCACATTTTACAGAGATAGAATTGGGTTGGATCGGGTATTTATATTGATGTTATTTTGGTGCTAGCGGCCTGTAAATGCTGTCGCGTTGCCTATTAATATTTCGACAAATTAACGGTGTAACAACAATTGCATTATAAAAGCTTGAGAGGAGGCGTTCGTCTGGCCGCGTCCTTGTACAGAAACAATCAGCCTGGCTAACATAACTAGGAAGACACATTTTTCTTAGTTGTGGCCTAGGTAAGCGACAGGCGGATACTCTACGAGTTTCAAGTAGTACGTTCTGCCTTTTTGTTTCTCTTGATTTAAAATCGATAACTATTTACTTTTGCTTATAGTATTGACATCCGTTGTGCTCCAGCCGGGCGACCAACCTGGCCCTGCCGGCCGCTGGTGAGATTCAAGTCCACTGCCGAGGAATGTAGAGATTGTCGGTGTTCACCGCACGCCGCGGCCGTAACCATCACCCGCCCCACGAACCGTCATCATCAGTCTCGTTTCCATTGGTACTAGGGCTAACCTGAACCAAGTCACTAACTGGCGCATCACTATCACCACTACTATATTGTCGAGGTTGAGGTCGAGGAACCCCTCCAGGAGCACCTCCATACTTATTGTCATCACAATTGTCGCTATAACTGCAACATAGCCGTCCGTCCTAGAAAAAAACGAACAGAGGATGCCATATTAACGTCAGAATTGGCCCAGCAGGACGGGCAACCTTCCCTCACAAGTTGCTGTCCATAATTAAATGTGCCATGGTGCAAGTTGTGCGAGAAGTGCGGAATATACTCAACGAACGTAAAGGTAGGTACTACATACTTAAATAAAATAAAATAAGTTTTGAAAGGGTGATCTGTGCGCGTCTACACATCCACGCGTAGACTTCTCGTGATCTCTCAAAGTGTATGAATCTGTATTATCCTTGTTGATCATATACAAGGTCCTGCAGCTGACCTCCCAACTGTATCTCACTTATTGATTAAGTTAAGAGTTTGATATTTTACAGGTATACCCTATACAGAGTGGTGATAAAGTTCGGAACAAAATTCATAATATCGTTATTTAATGTTTTCAAGAAAAACGCTCGTACACGTAAATTTTAACTTTTAAATAGCCCCCTTGTGGTGTAAAAATTTCATCTATGACGTCACCTACTTCGGAGCGATGACGTCATTCATATTTTTTTTAAATGTCAACACCAATTTTTGGCAAATGATGAAAGATACCCAATTGTGCAAAACAAGATATAAAATGCAATTTAAAAAAATATATCATCAAGGCGTTGCACGTTTTTGGGACACTCTGTATAATCAGAAATAATTTCCTGAAATGCACTTTGATATATAGGGCATACCTGCAAAATATCAAACTCTTAATTTAATCAACAACTGAGCTACATAAGACAGAGGCATGCATATTACTGTCAGAAAACGATAGGTATAGATACAATTTAATAGTGCTCAAGGTAACTTCAAGAAAACAGACGAATACGCGTGGTTTCAATTGCAATAGCATTTTTTAATTTCTCAATAATGTAAATTATGTCATATGCACATGCTGCATTCTTCCAACCATGTATTCCAATTTTCACATAGGCAACAAGAAAAAGGATTTCTACCTCTCTACGTCATGATAGCATAAAAGAAATAAACATAAGGAACCATGCACTACGTAAAGATTAAAGACCGATACACATCTGTAGAGTGCTTGTGGCTCCATACACACAATCACAGTAACAATGTATACACAAGCTGGATCACCACCTAATGGCAAGGTTACCACCCACTGTAGATTTGAAAAGATTGCTATTATCTAAAAAAAATCTTTCGTGAGTGTTCAATAAATTATCGTATTTTTTAGTGACTTTTCTTCTCAGGGACAGAAATATGACGTTACGAGAAAGAACATTAGAGGCATGCTTGTTAAACAAATGTCTTGTTATTAAAACATTGTCTCAATAACGGAGAAATATATAGCTGCATATCATGAAAACATTTCTAACGTACAAGACCCTAGTATGAGACTGCTTTTACAATTATATATGAAAGTAAAAATCTATATAATTATAATGGACTCCAATATTTCACCAAAGAATATTGACAGTTTTCAGAGATTGTTCAGAGTTCACTTCTTTCAGCATGTGTGTACATGTGTAACATAGGAACGAATGTTTGATATTAAATAATTGAGTTCTAAGTTTTGAACCTCCTGTGTCACTGCTTCACTGAATCTAACATAAGTTCCTATGTGATTGCTGTATCCTGAGGACAATTGTATAGATCTACTGGAATAAACACTATGTAAGTATGAAAGTAAGTAATTAGAACAACAATAATACGAGAAGTAATAATAGTCAGGCAGGGCAGGCACTACTAGAGTTGTGTATTGTTTGTCTCTTTTCTCTTTTATTGTATTAACTGAAACTGATTTTGAGTGTAGTTAGAGTGATGTGATTACCGATGCACACAACACGCGACATTGCTCACCAGATCGGCGCAGAACGGCACCTGCAAGGGAATGTAGTGTTAATTGTTAGTACAGCCTAGCGGCAAATTTGCCAGCCTCTGGCGCTAGCGCTACCTAGGGGCTAGCCATGCTATATGTGAAGTTAGGATGATTATGTTAATTGGTAAATATTTCATACGTAACCAGAGCGGCTTTGTGACTTGAAATAACAAAAACCTTAAAGGAAATGTTAAACGATAAAAGTATATTTGGTTAATGTCTGAAATATTTATCATAAGACTAAATAGTGAGCCGCCTATCTCTAGGGGCAATGATGAGATGCGATTGTTAGGGAAAATCAGCGACATCGAAGGCACTAACCGGCACTAACGCGCACCAGACAAACAATAAAAATGCAGCGCGCTGCAAGCGAACGTTTACTTAACAAATCAACAGGAAGTATCGTACCGTACCTTCTTGAGCGAACGTTAACGGATGATAACAGACGAACCGTAGAAAACGGAACAAAATTAAAACAAAAACAAAGTCTAGACCGGCAACCATTTCGCATTTGCTTACCTTACAGTCGCACGTGACACACGGATCATTGGGATCTGAGATTTGGGCACCCGACTTGTACTGCTTTCCATGGTAGAAACACGGCCGCCCAGACAGCGAACTGTTGCCGTCGCTCATTGAGCAGAGATCGAAGTCATCGCAGTGCGGGCAACAGTCGGTGTCGCCCTGCACGGGGTTCTTGCACGGTAACGGTGGGCACTGCATGTCCCAGCAGTCGATTTGACCGCGTTCGCATTCGCAATGCTGACAGTCGTAGCTCCAGTGTTCACCATGTCGCAGTACTACCGAAGACAGCTGTTGATGACGGCAACCAAGGTTTGGGTTGCACTGAGGGCAGCAGTCATTGGTTTGGCTGCCCGGCGCCGAACAGTCGCACTTTGGCTGTTCGCAGGTCACCACTCCATAGTTGCAGGTGCACACCGTACAAGGATTGTTATTCGGAATGACCTGTTGGCCGTTCACTATCTCCTCACCGTTGAACATGCAGTTCAAACAATTTTTGGTTTGGTCTTGACATAGGCAGAGATAGCCACCGTTTGTGTTCCTGCATTGGGCGGACTCGTGGCAGGTGTGGCCACCATTCTGACATTCGTCGATGTCTGAAATATTTTAATGGTTACTGCCTTATTGAATAATTATTATTGACAAACTCGTTAGGACTAAGGCAAAAATAATAATACTCTACAAGTTCTAACAAGCATAACTGATCGACTAACTCAACAGCAAGTTGTTGCATAGTTGTTACATATAAATCTGATGTTTTGACGAGTCGCTATACATAATAATAATAACACGAATATGGGACAGTCTAATTCGTGAGATTAGATAAAGATAAGTTAAAACAGCTCTCGATCAAAACAGAACTGACCTCCGTACACATGCATATATTGGCCAACCATAATAATAACATAACCTACGCACCTTGGCAGTACTCTCCCAAGATGTTGATGTTATTTTCGACGGGACTTTTGTAGCCAGGTTTGCACTTGCAGTAGTACCAGCCGATCATGTTGACGCAGGTGGATGACTCCTTGCACCCGTGAGAGTTGGTGGCGCACTCGTCGAGGTCCTTTTCACAGCTTTTGCCGGTGTAGCCGTGTTTGCAGAGGCATTTTCCGGGTCGCACACAAGTGCCACCATTCAAGCACCCGTGAGTGCAAATTGCTATGAAAACAAATCAAATACGCAAGATGAATAATAACGAAAAAGAAAGCAGAATTGAAGGGACATACGTTTGCAAGACCTGCCGTCTCCGCTGTAACCGTTCTTGCAGATGCAGTGGTAACTGCCTTGAGTGTTGATACAATTGGCATTTGGGTCGCAATCGTGCTTTCCTGCCCTGCACTCGTCCAGCTCCTCGCAGTTAAACTTGTCCAGTCGTCTGTAGCCAGGAAGACACTCACATTCATACGACCCCACCGTATTGACACATTTTGTGTTTTGGTGGCAGTGATGGCCGTGGAGACCACCCTTTTCCAAGCATTCGTTTATGTCTATTGGAAAATGATAAGGTTAAAAATTGCCAAAATTGTGATTACTAATGTTTGGTCATATATTCTATCCATTTACGGAAGCGTTATTCAAATGTTTTAATGATTCAAAACCCTGTATACAACATTCAATCCATTGATAATAGATTTGTTCGAGCAGCAGTCCCAAGAATAAAATATTCAGTACACAACTAACACAACTTTGACTTCATACAAGCGTAGAAGAATTCGTGTATAACTGTTGCTAGCACAAACCTATTGATATTGAAATGTAATTGATAATCGGAATCGTATGTACAATACATATATTTATCTATGCACATCTGACAGAAAAATAGAAATTATACCCTGGCAGTGGTATCCATCTCCTTGGAAACCAATGTTGCAGTGGCAAGTATGCGTCGTCATCAAGTTTCGACAGGACGCGTTAGCATGGCAAAAATCACCTTTCGCACAATAGTCAACCCCTATTAGAACAAACAGAAGCAGAAAGAAACAGTTGCGGTTAGTTCGGTTAGTCAGTCACCACCAACATGTTCGGAGCTAGAATCGTTTGTGATCAACGAAGTCAAGACAATCTTCAGCGAACTCAACGGTTATATAGTTAGCAAAAGGCGTTGTGGTTTTGATAACCTTCCGGGCTAGCTCCGAACATGAATGATATAAATGAGACATAGAAAACGCTGTAAAGTATTAGAAAATCCAAGCTGTAACAATGCAATTTAGCACTCCAAGCATGTAATTGTGGCAATATGTTTAGTAACCCAATTATAATCCCCACAAAAGCAATTAAGAATAGAACGGCTAGATGCAGATCTTCATGTACCTGGACATGACTTGCAGCATTCATTCTGTCTGCGAAATTGTTCGTTGATGGGACAAGGCAGGGGTGGGCACGAGTTGGGATCTATCTTCGTACACTTCATATTCCCGTCATCGCACCGACATTCTAGACACGGTTTCGGTGTGTATGTCTCTCCATGGTCGTACGTTTTGTTTGCGAAGAGACAGTGTCCTGTTGACCAAACATAAGGAGCACCATTAACAGTTTCATAAAGGTATGGGTCATGAGGCTTGCAAGTTCGTTTAAAAGTTTATATGAATGGTGAATCACTTACGTAAGCATATCTGACAGCACTCTCCAGAAACACTGACTGGATACTTGCAGTGCAGCATGGGACATTCCACCGGTCGACACTTCACCTCTCCATGCTGTTGAAATAAAAAAAAATCACTCACCGAAAGTAACAACACTATACAAAACAATTTTGACAGATTTTTTGGCAGTGGCAACAGCGCATCTTCACAAGAATCAGTTGGTTTTGCGGCAGTGATTTTCATTAGCCTAGTAGTGAGTAGTGATTACTAACCAGGCAAGTACAAAGGTCACAGCCCTGCTGCCACGTAGCCCCATCCGCATGTACGGTGCCGTTGTGCACGCAAGATTTCTGGCAATCGCAGTCCTCGACCTTACTGATACGCCCTTCCGCTGACTCCAACTGCAAAGCACACAATTATATACAATCAAAACATTGTACTGAACGCATAAGGGACGTTACATGGTAGTCCATATACCCTTTCGGAAAGTTCCTTAAGTTTCCGCCTCAGCTCCTGTACGGTGTCCTGTAACAGGCTGAACTGACCGCAGGAAGGGCACGCCGCGTCGACCATTGGGCAGGCCGACAGGTAACTCAAAGGGCCGGTAATCACCTTTACTCCCTGCATCGCTCCCTGCAACACCACCAGAACTTAAAACCATTTATTAGCCATTTACACACTCTTCAATTTACTAATTATAATTACTACATACTGCTATTCATTATATACATTTACCAAGGCAAGTGAAATAAATTCGGAATGGTGGAATGGAAAATTCAAGGTTGAGAAAAGTCGCCATTTAACAATGAATTAATTGATTATATGATTTGCTTTTAAACAAGATTAGTACCACTAATTTTGGAATGACAATTTTGTATACAGCTTTGTGACTTAATTTGCGTTCAGCGATGAGCAAAATTGTGTTAAAATATAAGCAAATATCATTCTTAATATTTAGATTGGAGACTTCCGCGGTCCGAACCACTAAGTTCTAGATTTCCGGGAGCTGTCTTACTGTTACGTCCTGAAGATGCCTCTTGCAACAGAGTGCGAAACGTTGACTACTTTATCGTCGTTGACGCGGTTTTCTCCCGGAAATCTAAAACTTAATCATTGTTAAAAGTCAGATTCTAGTGAACAGGTCACTACCATTCTAAAAAATAAGAATAAATTGAATTTTTTTTTAATTAAATATTTTAATAAAGGTTAACCAATAAATTATTCGAAGATGTGGACATTTTAGACCAGTTTTCTGTTAGTAATATAGTAAAAAATCTTACTTCATTTTACTTATAAGAGTATATGGATATTATCAAGAATAAAACTAAACAAACAGTTATTGGAGAATTAACGCGTTATTACGGATAATTTACGTCAAAATTTACTGGTAAATTTGAGAGTCATAATGGTAATGCACCCTAGTCTTCAGTGTTTAACACATCAAGCCAATTAAATATGAAATTTGCCATAGTAGGTCATTTTTTCCATTGGCGTACGTAATGAAATCGAGATTTCCTCTTTATCATTAACATCAACGGTCCGCGATGTAGAAAATTGTGTTAAAATATCAGCAATTATCAATCTAAATATCCATATTCTGGTCAACAGGCCACCACCATTCTAAAATGAAATCCGCTGATTGAGTCATCTCATTATTTCTGACAGTGTAATTTAAAGGGATTTGTGCAGAATTTTGTTGGTAATGTTAAGTACATTTAACAATTACAACTTGGACGATATGTACCAAAAGATTAAAATAACGTTATCAAATGATATAACTATTCAACGGAACAGAAAACGCTATTCTTATCATAATCATCTGTGAGTATTATGTAGTTGTAAATATAGTTGAATTGTCGTTGACACGATGCGATCAAATCATGCACGTACTCGTATATCGTAGGAATGATTATGGGATCAGAACAGCATGCAACACCCTCAGTGCAAAGCGTCTCAACGAGCTTGTTTACCACATTACTGCCCCGCTCTGCCACCCCATTCCTCGTTCCATTGGTATATGTATTTAAAACTTGTAACAGTTTAGTCAAAATCGGTTAAAAATTAAAATATAAAAATTCACTTGTTACATTTGACACTTGGTTCTCAGATTCTGTCATTTATCCTTACACTAGGTGTTCCATAAGAACGTGACACACCAACGTTACGTTTTTTTACTGGAACTCTCTATATTGTGACATATTTTTTGAGCCACATGAACGCGTGGCACGCATTATTATTTCCTTTATATTTGACTACCTATATGGAAAGCAGAACAGTGGTACAAGGACGGCTTGAGGAAAGATATAGGAAACGTAGGAATGATATTTAAGCAGGAATGATACTTAAGACTGTACAACATCATGTCTTCTTACCTTGAATGGACTCTGCTTGTACCGCTGCCCCAGCCAAAGCTGCGTATCGGAGAGGTTCTTTGCAGGACGCCCGGCTCCCAGCAAACGTTTATACAACGACTTACAATCTACGAACAGTTGCACTTGCCAACCAGACACCGACACAACCACCTGGTGCCACTCATTGTCCGCTAACCGATACGGAAATGTCTCCACGTACACTTTAGAGTCTAGTTCTGACGTGTAATGAAATCGGATCTCGTCCTTGCGACCGCTAGACTGCAGCTCCAAATATCTATTATCCCCACGAGCAAAACTCACTATGGAACCCACATTGTGGGTTTCCTGTCGCACATAGGCCGCTATAGTAAACTCGTTCGTCATTTGCAAGTAGGTAGATATCCTCTTCACGGCGCTAGAAGGTACCTTCAGCTCTCTGTCAGTACCTAAAACAAAAAGCATAATACTACTGATTTGATTTTACAACGATATTTTACGTAAAATATAGGTATATTCCAACACTCAACACTCTACAAAACGCCAGTGCTTTGACATTCATCTACAAAAAATTGTTTAAAAGAAAGTTCTTCGATACAACCGCAGAGACAAATCCAATTTCTGGAAATTCTATATACAGATTGGAGCTAGTTATTCTTTTTTTAAATTCTTTAACAGTTTAATTCTGGTGGACTCGCCGGAGCGCTTCACGGTGACAACAGGACAAGTCGTCGAAATACTAAAATATGGATGTCTGCCTCGAATTACGTACGGCCAGACGGATGATTTCCATATTTCACGTCATTGTCGGGTTATTGCTTACTGCAATAAATAATCCTAAAACCACTTTGATTGCACGCTCTCGTAGATTCTGAATGAAATAAATACATATGCCAAATACTGAATGCTAAAAAAATAATACTATTTTGTATAGTTTATTGGTATTGTCCTGTAATCTTCATAGTTTGTCCTCTAATAGATCTATTGCATCGACAAACTTATGCACACCACATTTGCACTCAAGTTAAAAAGCATACTTGCAACAACGACTCATAAGTGAGATAAATTCATCAGGAAGTAATTTTAAGATATAATAATTTTATAACTTTATAACAAACTTGACGGCAAACAAACAATATTTCTCGTTTCAAGAGTGCAGTAAAGCGATATGTCAAGTCGAGAATAGAAATCAATTAAATGCTCAATGAGTTTGCTAGAAAATTAGCAGCGGCTTCGGCGGCAATGCATCAACACCGTTTCAGGAGCGATCGAGCGCGTAATTATGATATCAAAAGGAAAATGTAGTGTGGAAAATCGAGTTAAGGTGCTGGTAAATTGATTAGAAAGTTCAGGTCGCCTATTAAGCCGCCATCAGAGCGGATGGCCAGCATTATATCGGTTTACCCTGTGGCTGCCTGTGGAACGACTACGACGTTAGTGACAGGCAGTGATCCCAAATATTTCTGTCACACCCTGTTGCGATAACAGGAGTATAGTAGTTCAGATATGTCGAAATTTACGGAAATATTTGCTTTAAAATACTTTACTTTCTTTAAATACTTTACTTTATCTTATCAGGAATCATTCTGCAAAATTGTGATCTTTTTAATGTAAATGGTTAAAAAAAGGGTTAAATATCTACTTTATGAATCAGTCTTTTTATGAATTTTCCGTATCCCTAAATGGCGGGCCCCACTGTTTCCACAAAATCGTACCTACATTATTATAGATGCTGTGCAATAAATCAGCAGCATTATCCCGTCCTATTGACTGATATTTATATTTGCCAAGGGAATTTCGAAGTACACGACTTGGTACTCGGTATAAATAATTTATCGGGGAGATCGGAAGCTGACGTCGAGGATGTAGTAAGTTAGGTTCTTTATGGCGTTGAGGGTACACGGCCGCTGCGCACGCTGTTGAATAGCGAAAATGGAAGATTACGGGTGTAGCTTTCCCAAGTAGACATATAAATCCTTACCAATAAAACAGTTTTCTTTTTTTACTAAATTAAAGCAGAAAGTTCTGTAATTAATTATCTACTGGGCACGAATTGCAAATTATTGCACAAATGATGATTCAACTTGTCATAGTAGATGATACGTATCGTGGAATTCTTGTGAATATAAAATGATGCAATAATAACAGTTATTACATGGACAATTATTAGCTGTAAGCATCAAGAGAATTGTTTGTGTATTTGCAACAATTTCTTTATAATCATATCAAAATGACAAAAATTGTACAAAAAGGTTACTGCCAAAATGTACTAAAACTTTGGTTGCAATGATATATCTGAGGAATTACTGTGCCAAATTAGAGAGTAGATGTTTTAAGGAACATAGTGATTTAATTTTTTATATTTTTATTTTCTTTTAATTAGTGTAAAGTTTGGTGTAAAGTGTATCCTACTGCTGAAATTAATAATTCATTTAAACATGTATAGCATTTCTATACATGACAATTATAGTTTGCTAAAATAGTTTTGTCCGTTGAGTTTTGAAGTCTACTTACATTCTATCTAAACTAAAAATTTATACTCTTGTTAAATTAATTTATCTGTTAACAAATAATAATTATAAAGAAAATAGCTTTTTATGTTTCCGTTCGGCTTCCTTAGTTCAAAAATTTTAAACCAACCGGTATTTGGTGCAACATTTTGAAGATCTAATGATGAATTTTTTTTTTAATTTGGTCCTACCAACAACTTTTACAAAGATCAAAGTTTTCTGAAAAATGGAAAAACGTTATTTTATGTGGTTGCAGACTTTCTTGGGCACGCTATATGTCACATACATTTAAGTGGTCTTCATGCAGAAATTAAAATTTGCTTACCTTCTAAGTTGTACGCCGGCATCGTTTGTTGAGGTTTATCCTGGTTAAAAAAACTGACTCCAGGCCTGGAATGGTTATGTAATTCCAAAGACTCAAAGAGGTCAAAGTATTGATTCGACGGATCGAGGCCAATAGCTGAAACAAACGTAACAATAAACATATGATCATAGGAAAGAATCTATACACAAGAATTAGCAAATCATTTTGTATTAATCAGTTTTTGCTTAGTTTTCAATTAGTCACTCCGCGCTTTGTGTACTGACATCAAGTAGATTAAATGTAATTGAAAAGTTGAAAGACCTCGTGAATGTGGAACTGAACGAATAAAATTGTTTGGTCAATAAATGCCGCATACTCACCCGCTCGGGTTTGCGGTTGGTAATATCTTTTTATTACTCATCAGGGCCTAGCCTCTAAGACCCTTATTGCTGCCTAGATTTGATCACTTTTTGTCCGATCGTATAAATCACAATTAGGGCCAGAAAAATTAAAAGTAAATTTGGCAAAATTTGCGATAGCACAATTCAGAGATTACCGAACCTATCTCAACAATACATGTGTTGATAGAAAGTATAAGTCTTGTACTTCCTGTATTCACCATAGAATTGTTCGATAAAAATAGAAATGTGTTCTAAACCAATATTGATATCTGTTTTGTCTTGTCTTGAATGACTGACAAAATGGTACACATTTAACTGCTACAAAACTATATTAGTGTTGACCGATTAAAACCACAACAGCAAAAACAAACAAAAATTACAGGTAGGCATTTAACCCTCCATGCAATCATATCAAATATAAACAGTAAATGCGGTTTAGTAAGAAGGTCGTTTGGATACAATAAAATAAGTATTATTTTATTCACAATCGTGAACGCCAGCAGAAATAGTGAAAGTAGGGAAAGATGAGACTGTAACTGGTCGTCGGGGAGATATCGGCGGCGGTTCAGCATTCGGGTCACAGAGGACAAGGATGGCGGAGGTGCCGGTAGGAAGCGCAACGAGGACAGACTCTATGGCTGGCTGGCGCCCGCTTGGCTGCCACTAGCGTCGCTATAAATTTCGACCGCGACGCCGGCGGGGCCGGCTTTTGCAGGGCATTGTCACACTTTTTATGAGGACAGACCAGTGCAACCAACCCAATCCCACCCTTACGTAAGTGAGGTTGTGAAACATGCACCTGATGGCTAACCAATACGGTTTGCAGTACATGCTTCTCTCACGTAATAACCTAGACAAGACTCATTTTGATTATTAATTATACAAATTGTCAGTTTTATAATTTTAAAATGATATATTGATCTCTTGAATCTTGAAAGATAAAACTGATACTGTACTCTCTGTCGTCCCTTCTGATTTTTTTGTGCAATGTTGTATTAAATAGTATTGCAATTTTGTAAGAGTGAATAAAGAGCTTTTCCCAAAATAAACTAAAGTAAGTATTCCTACTTCTAAACTACTATAACAAGTTATTTTAAAAGCAATAAACATGATAAACTTTGAAAGTTCTTGCGCGCATGCCTGCTCGAGATTACCTGTCATTCATCATTTTTGTTAAATGTCGGAACAAAAGAGAAGGTTTGACTATAAGAAATTTGGTGCTTGCATAGAGCAAAATTGTAAATGAAACTGAAAATATTGAAATAGAAAAAGTTAAAATCTGAAGGTAAACGCCATTATATAAATATTAATCTGCACTCGCGATGGGATGCATGCTAGCAGATAAGTGCTTAACACTCTATCAAGAAAATTTTAACGCTTTGGTTTAAATATGTCTAGTGACATAGTTCTGTAACCACTCACGAGACTTATCGATGGTGAACATCAGCAATGTTTGGTGGATGAATTACATTAGTAATTAGGTACGGATATTCTATATAATTTCAATATTAGTCATGCTTGCATAGCTCCACCTACAACAAAAATACGAAAGGTAGCAATGATTTCTAGAAACCACTTTCCACAAAATGACAAACTATGAATATTTTCACAGCAATTTGATAAAAAATTGCTCTGAAATTAGATTGTCGGGCAACATGTAATTTTGCTGTTCGTGTTAGAAATATTTTATGAACTAAAATTTTGTATAAAAAAACACTACATTTTCTGAAGTTTTCTAAGTTCTGAATACTGGTATTGCTATTTTGGCCGGATATAGTAAGCCCTAGTTATATGCTACCCGAGGTCAGACATTAATTCCCATAGTTATCATTCATCAATGTAAATGACCTTCAACTTACAGAGCAATGCTCCCATTCTTTTCTGCGATACAAACACCTATCTAATCTTATTATGCAAGCTGATTTTGCATGTTACATTCTTAATGAAACAGTACACCTTTCAACGTGCATAGTATTATCAGAAGAATCTAATGATAAATTAACTGCGTTGATAAGTGTAAAGCGGCAGCATTGAATAGAATAGATAAGGACACCAGGAATGCAAAAAATCCACAAACACAAAAGTGTTTAGATACTTCAATGTGTCAACGACGTTTTTACTTTCCGACTAGTCCCTAGAAGGAAAGTATTGTAATTGACGGAAAAAATTCGGTATTTTAGTGGAAATACACGTTTTGATGTCCCCTGAATTGATTGCAATGATTTCTGGAAAATGTATGTATGTATGCATGTCTGATAGCGTCCAAACGGTATAACGGATCGGGCTGAAATTTTTCATACTATTTAGAATCGCCGGTGGACGAACTGGATTGTTTTTGGTGACAATCTGACAACCGGAAGTGTCAAATGTTACAAGCATCTTCTAAGGGATTTATCAGCTGACCATCCAGTAACTGTAAATATGTATACAAATTTGCAGATCAGTGGGGTGAACGGTTTATAAGGTTTTCTAGAAGCAGTTTGACAGAATCCACAGCCTTCGTGCTTATATTGCAAATTGTCAGCTTTTGACAAACGTCGGTGCCACTGACATTACATGACATTAAATGTCAGTATGACAAATGTAATTCTGTCACTGAAACTGACGTTAGGTAGCGTCCAGAGATGGCTCTGGCTTTACTAAATTAAATAATTGCAAAAGTGTTTTGGTACTTCATTGTGCCAACGTTTTAGTCGGAATGTAGGGTGAGGGCCACCCCAGATATTTATAATTTCTAAAAAAACATAAAAATCACTGCGAACTAATGCACTGTAGACTATAACTAAACTGTTTCTATTGCTACTACATTTCCATTACTAATATTGCTATTTTTAGAATTAACTGTTAACAGAAATATGAATTATTAGAAATACTTTCTATAAATACGCTATTACATCAATGGTATGGTTAAATCATTGAGCGCCATTTATAGAGTTACTGTCATCGACGAGTTCTCGCAGTACCTAATAATGCTTACATTCCATGTCTCAGGGGGTTTGCGTGATAATGAACTATTACATTCTACGTAAATCCATTACGTCAGCTCAGACGAATAAAATTACTGGTTTGCCAGGCTAGCAACACGGCTCTTAAAAGAATTACTGTACCTACTTATATTCGAGACAGACAATTTGTATCTATGTATTTTATCTTGGCATTTTAATTCATGATAGAACATACCAGCGCTCATCAATCGATCCCTGCAAAATTCCCATTTCTAACTAAGGTCACATCAAACCTAACCTTTTAGTAATGCGGTGGTGCATTCGCCAACTTGAACAGAACAGAGAAGCACCACTTAGCTGTTCGTCGAAACGAGACCGACCACCACAGAAGCAGTTTCCGGTATTTTGGGCCACCCCCGGCTAAACCACCCCTTATCACCTGTCGCCTTTCCCACTCCGACCATTGACTCATTTTTTCCCTCGCGATTTCCCACCCTAGGTCTCGTCCTCCGGTTCCACAACCCCGGAAGTTTGATTGAGAACTTAAATTATTGATCTTACGCTGGTAGTAGTGTTACTCGTACATTTTCGTCGACGGAGTTGCCTTTTATATGACTACGTTAAACGCAAAACTTGTTATTTGCAAAAAATGAAATTCTGTAACAAATCTTTCTCACGTCTCTTGTTTTTAACAACAAAATACTTTTGGACCTATTTTGCTGTCGAACTACATATACTTGGAAGCCTGTAACAAGGTATTTTATTGCTAAACCTATTCTTGTGCAATTAGGTACAAAATCTAACAAGAATATGCAGGACTATTAATAATTTAATACCTTTGCTGCTAAAACACTAATTAAGATTGACATAAGGCAGCTCCTACCGTTAAATAAAAAAATAAAATTGTCAAAGAATAGTTAGCATGTAGATTGTGGGTGTTACCTGAACTTGTTAAGGTGTTTTCTTATTCAGATACAAACATCCAAGGCACAAAATCGATAAAACTCATTAGTAGGTACGCGTAGCTATTTATTACCGTGGCGTTATTAAATGAACGGAAGCCATTAATCAAAATTTGGAACGTGGGATATGATGAACTTAATTTTCCAACTAAGTTATTACCCTCTTTTGCGTGTTGAAGCTGGAATAATACATTTGCGTTTGCGTACATGTATACGAAATACACAACAGGTTCTACCTAGATATTCTATCAATTCAATATTAGGAACAATCAAACCTTGTATCGATCGACAAGTGATACATACCTCTGCAAGCGTAAAGGTACACTTATTGCAATAAAATGATCTCTTAAATAAATTAACAACAGCAGAAATTTAGTTAGCTGTTTGTGAACAATCAATAAGCAAAAAACCACATTTTTATTAACCGATAAAATAACCCTAATGTTGGCAAAATTGGAATTAAAGAAAGTGAAGCTAACATCAAGTTAATGAATTATTATAATAATTAGTATGTCATTAATTGATATAACCACGATATCCTGATACTTTTAGCTAGACAGTTCTGTTAGTAACAATTATATCCATTTTGTGTTGCTCTAAATACTAGTCCACAGAATTTGCATTAAAAATACATCACAGAAAGTGCTGAACCAAGTCACTTTGGTATAAACTACTTTACGCAATAGAATAAATTTTACCACTTTAACCACTTGACATTGAATTGAGAAATTGAAAACTGCCGCTAAAAATAACATGGTTCGATTTCCAAGTTCGATTCAATAATAGAACTTTTTGACATACACATAGCAGGTTTAATGAATTTTGTATTCGACCATCCGAGATCAAAGTAATGTTTATTCTACCAAGTTGCTGGGAGGGATCCCGAAATATGTCGACAATATGTCTACTAGCAGTATATAATAATCAAATATAATAAATGCAACTTTATAAAGAGTACAGCACAGAATATTCTGGAGATTAACTATGTTTTACGCGAGATGCTTTGCGGTAAGATATACACGGTATTACACACAATAAAGCACGCAAGTTAATTAGATTTCATTTTGAAAATTTGCTTTTATTTACATCGAATGATGTGTTTGTGTAGTAAACAAACATGCAAAGCGGACCAAAGTGGAGAAGCGATTTGAAATCACCGACTATTATCAGTACTGACCTTGCTTACGTGTGTTTATTATGTTTCTATTGAATTTGTAATTGTTGGCTGTACGCTGTTAGAGCAATGGCGAAGATTGGCCACAATAAATACTGATTGGCGCGGCGGGTGGCTGTATTATTCTTCTTTTCTCCGCGACCACAGCATGTGATTTTTTTTCGAATCGGTTCACTTGACTCCACGGCACCAAATTGAGTATAATTCGGCCAAATCATCGCGCGGTTGTTTACTCGGAAATTTTCGCAGTGTGAATCGTAATACGATAGTGCTGTACGCCGAGAAATGTTTACGACCTCAGCTTTGAAATTATACACCGGCATAAAATACGTTATGGTCCATATTACGCTGTGTTTAAAATCCGTCACGAGAGCATCAAAATTACTATGCTTCCTAAAATGCATTATAGACTTTACAAAATATGATTTTGTTACTTTCTACCATACATTTTCTGGTTTATGATTTAAGATGAACCTCATACTACAACACAAATATTGTACTGATGAAATGATGTTTCACGCAACTGGTTTGTTAGAACTTTTTTGGATTCTATTACCTCTACGTCTGTGAAATTCAGAATGTAGATACAGAATGTTCAAACCGATCTTGTTTGTATAATTTAGTATGATAATACATTGCTCTTGGTAATTATGTATTAAGTCAGATGTACAAATAATAACAATACAAAAATTAAATGTCATGGTGACAATTCTATCTTTGATGAAATATGTTCAATTTAAAAAGTTTGTTTGCCATTGAATATGGTGAAACGGTAACATAATTGTTGAACAGTCTGTATAAGATAAAACGATAAATCTAATAACGTTCCATTTTACGAGAGGCATGTTTGAAGAGTACATTCTGAATGCGTTCGGGACGGAATTTATATTGGGCCAATTTGAGATCTTTTGACGATTCTCTCATACCGTCATTACTATCACACATTTGGCACAGTACAAATTCCGTGCCGAACACGTTCAGAATATGTTCTGCAAACAAGCCTAATATCTAACATTGGAGCGGAGCTTTAACGGTGGCTGAGAAATGCAGCTTTAAGGAACATAGTAATAATTGTTTAGAAAACTTTTAGATTAAAATAGCTCGACAATGAAAAGCACCAGGTATAAACAATACTGATCAGAGTCAACATATTTTTGCATAAAGAATTCAAATATATATTAAAAATATCTGGGGTGGACCTCACCCAACTTTTCGACTTCACTGGCACAGTGAAGTGTGATCACATTTGCAATTATTCAATTTTGCGATGCCAGTGCCATGCCAGTGCAGCTCTGGACACTGACATGACATGACATTTGTCTTGATGACATTTAATGTTATGTCATGTCAGTAGCACTGACGTTCGTCAAAATCTGACAATTTGCAACACGATAAAGACGATAAAGGCTGTGGATTCTGTCAAACCGCTTAGCTCCTATAAAAGCTAATAGCACCTAAACCGTTCATGCCACTGATCTGCAAATGATACATATTTAAAGTCCCTGGAGGATGAGTTGGTATGAGTTTGGCCTCAATCGGATAAATCCCTAAGAAGACGCATTTAGCATTTGCCACTTCCGGATGCCAGATTGTCACCAAAAACAATCCAGCTCGTCCCCCGGTATATCTAAATACGTATACCAAATTTCAGCCCGATCTGTTGTTGCGTTTGGGCGCAATCGTGTTCACAGACATACATACATACATACACACATACGTACCCACATACATTTTCCAGAAATCATTGCAATCGATTAAGGGGACCCCAAAACGCGTATTTTCGCTAAAATCCCGATTTTTTTCCCGTTGATTATATTATACTTTCCTTCTAGGGTACTAGACGGAAAGTAAAAATACATTGAAAATTATTTTAGATAAAAAGTCCGATATTAACAACCTGTACAGTATGAGTTTGAAAGACGTGGGTATACTGGAACCAAAATAATATCCCACTTCGGTTAAATACCCAGTATATATATTGTACGTTGCAGATGTGTATAACCACATAGCCTAGTCCATATTACGGAGATTCCAGAAAGTATACACATATGAAACTAAATTTGGGGCATTTTATTGTATACTCGGTATGTATGTGGCGCTTATTTGTCGGCTAATTTCCGCATTAACTGTAATATATAGCATTAGTTTGGCATGAGGATCTGAACCTAGACAGTTATACAGCAGGGTGGGCTGAGGAGACAAGCCAGGATGGACAATAAATCGTCTGGCACTCTGGACCACATGACCACGGACGGAGCATTCGGTCTCTTCTCGTTTCTCCTCTACCTATTAAAAGATCGCCCGCATCTGAATATAGCTGTCACCGCGCGTCGCGTTGTGTCATTCTATTTATTATTAACGTATGGCCGATGCCGTGCCTCGCCGTTTTCGTGCGCCCACCTGTATTCTACGGCTACTGTGCCACAGACAACGTCTGCACGTGCGTCTCAAGCTAGCTGCAAAATTACTCCCAAATTATGTTATCTCCCAACTAGGGTTTGCATTACCGATAACTTATTATTTCACAGTAGAAATAAACGTTTATGTTAAATAATTTAATTTAATATAACACGATCTTCATTGCATTTTAGAAGCGTCTTCAAGTTGTTTTTTCCATTTTTTGATGAGTTGTTATTCTCTATGACTCTTTTTTAACTTTTCGTTTTTTAATTTTCAGCGATCGTTAGTCTTTCCATGCTTAATTAATAAAAGGTAACTAATAAATCTATCAGAGAAGGGTAATATAATATGGATTATCCTGGCCTCGATCTTCGCAAAAGACTTGAAACATAATAGTTCTAACAAATTCGGTGACAAGTCCTCTGTTGCGGTGGCGGAACAAGGATGGCACACAGTCTAGTCTAGGGTTTGGCACACACTACGCCCGTCAGTCCACCATGTAACAGAACAGCATACACCAACTAGAGCTGCTCTAATGACTGAGTCAACTGAGTGTGTTGACGACGAGGTGTCAGACTCAGCCAGCCAGCTGGGCCGATCTCGCAAATGGCCCATGTCCAAACTAATTTCACGGCCTATTGCACGTTGCAGGCCACCTTATTAGATCCAAACGACATGTGCCTTTACTCTACTGTGCCATACTGCGGTCTGTCTTGAAAGAAAATCACGATGGGATACACAAGATTTTTTAAAAATTGGAGGTAATTTTTTGAGTAAAGGTAGTAACTTTGTGTTATTAACTTGTTTTCATTTTCTTAATTTTCGTAAATTCCATAGGTAACTAACACAAATTGGCGCGGACTAATAGCTCTTGACATCATACGATAGCCAATTATTGTAGAGGATTTTGTTCGCATAGCTTGTCTTCTGGGAAGACATGTCGAAAGAATGCCGACTCGATCATCTGATTTTCGCCGACAGACAAAAAGATGTCCGGGCATTGTGCCATACCTTCGCGACTGGATTCCATCAGGGCCTTTCATTCGCCTTCATCGGTGGTCAATTGGCTAACCCTTCTCGGAACGTCGCGACACAAAAAACGGTTTTGATTCACTCTATGTTACTAGACAATACCGGAAAATATTCGCAACTTTCAGGAATGCACAAAAAATATCTTTTACATAACATGGTATTTTATTGTCTGCATACGTTACTAAAGGTGAATTTCCAAAGTGAATTAAAATATCTGGTGTGGCCGGCCTTAGGCAGCCCACACACGTTCAGTTTAACCTGACAGTTTGAACTGTTCAGTTCAACTGTACAGTTCAACCGCTATTGTTTGGTTAAGTTCTAATGACACTGACAGATCGACACACGTAGAGGTTAAACTGTACAGTTCAACTGAAAAGTTCAAACTGTCAGTTTAAACTGAACGTGTGTGGCCGGCATAAGAAAGGTAGTGCATTGGCAATACTTGAGATAATAATAGTATATTATTATACAAGTTTTATAAAACGTCAAATTGGCGTATGAGTTGTGAACGAATGCGCCAATATGTCTTATAAAACGAGTGTAATATACTATTTTTTCTACTTTGCGTCATTAATTTTATAAAAATTTAGAAGTATATTAGGTAAAATTCCAATCTAGATTATTTATGGGTGCAACCGTTGGTAACACTGTCATCTGTCACTTAAATTCAAATATCTGTGAAAAAGTAATTATTGATAATTATTATATACCATCATATACTAGTAGTACGAAACCTAGGATGCAACACGCATGTTCAAATATGTATAAAAATATACATACTTTGCAGTTTGTGCGATTCTAAAAAATCAGTTTGTGCTTATTTTTGTGGTTATGTGTATTTTCGTTTGACATGCATTTGATATCAATGTCACCAATCTTAGAAAAAAGTTACTGAAAACGGTGTTACAATTTGCTAATTGTAACACCGAAAACAGTGTTACAATGTGTGCATTGTGAATGCAAAGTAGAAAAACATTATTTTCTTGAATAAAGCTATAACGTCGTTTTTCTACATAAATGCCGACCTAATAAGTAATAACTCATAAACCATCTATTTTATCGAAAAAAGTTAATATAAAACAATATCCAATTAGGTTTTTCATACATCATACTTTCAGTTATCGGTAGATCGACAGTAGTAGCGACAGAACAGTCGCTCGTTTGCAGTCATGTGTAAAATAAAAGTATCGTCGATGGAATCTTTGGATAACACAGATTATAATTCGTGCGCCCCTGAAGGAGTAGGTAATTCATAATTATGTAGGCAGCTAACAGCTGTACAATATACGTATGGCGATATATTGCACAGGTTGAACGTGTCGACACGACACGACGCGACGCGGCCGGACGATAATTTTCACGATGTGAACAAAGGTGCGTTTTTAACTACCGAACGGAGACTAAATAAGTAATACAATACAAAACATTATTCGCACGTCTGCCGGTGAACGGTAGTCAAGATGACGGACGTGTTTATAAACTCGTGTAAGTGTCAGCGTCGGTCTCGTCCGTCGACTGTAGCACAACGCCCGCCGCGCCGCGCCGCCAAGACAAATCTTGTTTATGTTGTAATTGCTTGTAGTATGTATGTATGTATATAGTGTGCGAGATGTTTTCATTTGTAACCACGCGCTAAAAATATCGCGACGCCGACTGTCATTTGCAAACAAGTGTCGGGAGAGCATCGCGTCGGCGTGCGTCCCGGTCGAGACAGACACCAGCGTCGCCGCTATGTCTATCAAAATCGCTAAACAGATTGATTAATTAAAAGCGTAAAACGGAGAGACGGTCTTGCCTGACGACTTGCATTCTCGTACCTGCCTATTCTTCCTCATATAATGTATTCGATTCCATTATACATGTACCATACACAAATACCTACATCGTGTACATTATTCACTACATCGCAAGCATAGTAGTGAGCTCGGTACGTCGCGACGCCGTTGGCGTTGGTTCGGTAGTCGGTACGGGCGCGGGTATAGACGGATTTAGATTAGCCTTGATCGTGTTATTAGTTTACTAAACATATGTACCTACATGTAGATGAATTGCAACAAAATGAAAACCATTACGCCAGACACATTTTATTAATGTTATGTAATTCAGACATCCCAAATTAAAAAGTTTTTATTACTTAGACACTTTATCGTTACGTTTATTATTACAAAAGAACAACAAAACAGTGCACTACAGACTGCTAACTTAAATTAAGCAAAGTAAATTCTAAATAATTCAACCATAAGAAAAATACCTTTGCTGGAGTAGATGGTAGTGTGGATCTTAAAACGATCTTAAAAAAATAATCATAGAAAACATCCTCAAAACTACATCTAAGGATTCGAAAGGTTTAGCACGAATAAAATTGCAAATATGGTGTGGTATGCATGGGTCGCAGGCCACAGGCTTTTCGAGATTCTTCGACCCGAAGCCGAAAGATCGTTTGTATACAAGTCTTATACATTATAGTCCATCGATGTTCAGCCTTTTTACACAGTCAATTATTCTTCGAGGAGTTTGATGGGCCAGTTCTTCTGGCATAATTGTGGCGGCTCAAAAAAGGTGCTATGCTGCAGAATTTACAGCTTGCAATATTTGCACGTCCAATCTCGATACCACTTTAGATTCAGAATTTCCGAAAAAATTCAGTATTATATCCAGTCTGCACTATATGAAGATTTTGTTTGGCTTTTTTATTTTCGAAAAATAACGTTTAGGTTTATTATATTAATACATACAGTTATATCATATTTATTCTAATTATTCCTAATTTTCGTTTTTTGTAAAATCATTTAGCAAATAATGTTTTAATTAAATCTTAAAACGTTTTAATCATTTAACTAATAAAGGCCGCCATATGTATCTGCTGTGAACCATCTTGAACAATGTATGGCATGCGGTTTATGATATAAATCATCATGGAAACAACTAGACGGAATTTAACCACTGTTTACGTATCGGGACACCCCAAATTTTGCTGCAGTCGGAATTTAATTTGAACAGCGGGAGGATACCATATATTAGCCAAGTTTGACGTTACGATAACTTAGTACTTAGCAAGAATTTTAGATGAACGTTCCACTAATAGAAATATCTTGCATGTAATATCCATTTTGGCACTAGGGAATATCAGAACTAGCTAGTTAATGACAGCTTTAAGTAATTAGCTTGATAGGTCATTCAAGAAACAACATATGTAACATTCTCTTAAGAGGTTAATCGACTGTGGCTCATATTGATTAGAAAACAAAACAAAGTACTTCTTATTAATTATAATTGTTTGGCAGTATATAATAATCAAATTTAATAATTGCGATTTATGTACTTGTCATTAAGGAACCATTTTATTACGAAGATTAAGCTGTACAGTACAGTAATTTTCCCTTTTTCACGTGTACAACGGGTACCTAATGTGATCAGAATTAAATAAAGAAGAATTAAAAATATGTAATAAATATCAAAACATATCTCTACACCAGAAGGGTTAACAGCCTTTTTTTTATGGGACGCTTTTTATGGAACATATGCAGTTTATTCACTAACCTGTCCTGTTCTTCAAAAACTTACCAAGACGCTTAAATCAGTTTTATAAACCAGTCACGGATAAATTGAATTTTTCCGAAGAAGTTGCTAAAGTGGGTTTTTATGTACATATAAGAGACAAAATTATCACCACAGGTTATAATCTAATTTTATATATTTAATTTTAATTAAATGAAATCATCTGTAATGTAATGATGAATGTTCTGTTTAATAAAAAAAAACTGAAACATAAATCACTAGTTTATTTTTAACAAATAAATTCCGATAATAATGAAATATATTTTATATTAATGTATAATGTTTCGAATTAAAAATGGATTATTAGTGGGGTGTAATGTTTTTTTTTTTTTTTGACACCAGAAACTACGTACCTATCCAAATGTATGAAAAGTACATGATGCAATAGAAACAGGATATTTCGGCGATTAACTATGGATGTTGCTATTAACTATTTAGAGCGCGGAATAATCTTTTGGCATACATTTTTTCGCGTTTTAACGGAAAGATTTAGGGACTCCAGAGTTTAGCTAGGCAAAATCAACCCTATCGTATTTCGGACCTTAGCGGTAACATTTATACTGCATTATCCGCAGCAGCCCCAAGTCGATACTGTGGAAAGGCGCACTATAGTGAACAGTCAAGATCATTGCCATTAGTTTTCGACGTAACCTCGTACAGTTGGCAGTTGTCTGTGATATTTTTTGGCACTTAGTTCAACGAACAATTTATGTCACGCAGACACAATGTGTATTATCTACAGGAGATGCGCTTCAATTTTATTTTTGGCGTTTACTCACTAATAAAAGAAATATACACAGACTGAGAGAAGTTGAAAGAAACTATTCGAGTTTAATTTAGGCATTTTGTCTAAGAATATGCCTTTCTATATCTTCACGCACATAGAAGGGATTGGAGACACAACTGCAGTTTGTCAACAGCTTGTTATTATATAACATTAATTTGCAATATTCTAATAAAACATGATGCGAAGCAACATAAGTTGTATGCCTAAAACTTTACAATGGACAGACAGCCCTTCAGTTAATTACCTTAAGATATTAACACGCAATCCCCTACCCTAAACATACATCAACCCAAAGTTTGTAGATACTGAATAAAGCAAATTTGTCGCATTGAATGCTGCCGAAAAAGAAATTACGTGATTAGGACGAGGCCTGTGTACACATACATAAATACTGATCCGGACCAGCACCATCTGTGAGTTATCTTTTCACGATTCGTATCTGGTAATTCGTAGCGGCCCAGTTTCCCACCCCTATTGTACCTTGCTTAGTCTTTAAGTAAATAACATCAAAGAGAGACATTGTGGCAGGGCGTCGATATTAGCGAAGGGATGGCGAGATTTTGGGGTTGCCTGGGGTAAATGCGAATATGCCTGTCTATTGACAAGGGGTGTACTAAAATTGGGGTAGGGATCCACATCACCGACACTGTATGTAATATTATGGGAAATGCAATTTCTTTGCACAATATATCTTAAGGCAATCGTTTGCAGAAATTATTGTAGGTGTAAAGAAATAAGAATCATTTAATTTAAATAATCATATAAAGAATTAGACTGTCATTCTATAATTGTTGATATATTCAGGGGACCTCAAAATGCATATTTCCGCTGATATCTCGATTTGCCATCGTTTACAATACTGGCCAGAGACTGTATAGTATAAAATTCACAAATTTAATCAGAAATCTACCAGGATCGCATCAAGTCGTAGAATATTTAAATAGTGACGATCGATTAATTCGTTTTAACTAGCTGACAAACGGTTCAGTTAACAGATCGATGGTCTTATTTAATGCCTTTCTAACTTTTGAAGGTGAAAATTCCCGGCGAAATGTTTATACACCAGTTATTTACGACATAAATATTTAAATTGTGCGAGCCTTACTGCTTTCAATCAAATTTGGTTAGTCGAATAATCTCTCAGGAAATATTTTTTCGGTAATTTGAATGATACACTGCAGCACTGACTACTTGCAATATCAAATCCATTATTTCTTGATAACATAAATAATGCAATTAGAAACATATAAACAGAAAATAACATTTTTCTGTCTACGCAGAAAAAAGGATTGGTAAAAATACTATGTCACGACAGTAAATCAATATTTACCTTCCTTCAGTTGTAAATTAACAAATATGAACTGTATTGTTACTAAAACCAGTATTTTTACAGATTGTACATTGTAAATTAGCAAATACTTTTAGTAAAATTACTTTTTTGGACTGTAAAGTTTATTCCACGGGTAACAAAATTACCCATCGTTTTCTAGTAAATTTACCAAATACTTTTTTCAGTGTAGGGTAAGTCTTTACCCTTCACACGATCATCGATACGTAGTGCCGTATAATGTAGTAGCAGGCGCACTGCGGGAGCGGGAATAAAAACGAAGACAAAACGGGGCCTGTTGGGTGAACGAAACGGGGTGTAATGTATACGTTATTCAAATGCATTTGAATAACTAAATATTTATGACGGCACTCGTGCAAAGTGGCGCTAGCCAGCCCGCCGTGGTGTGTGGCAGATTTCAATTCCCCGTGCACTTGTGCCCCAAACGGAAATAAAGAAAATGAAATATTGAAACGACCCTTTCGGCATTCGTTGCTACGTTTTCGACAATCATCGATGACACGGCCAACGCCAGTGCACCCATCAAAGGGAAACCTTATTGTTCAGATCGATATTACAGAATTAAATACATAGACGAAAACTAGTCGTTATGGACACGAAACAAGCTGCATTGCGTTTTAAGGGCGGGTTTATTCACCTAGCCATAAAGTTATGTATTGCGAGATCTGTCAAATACGTCAAATTTTTTGCCTTGTTTCAACTCGTACAAGTAATATATGTATTTTCGATGGAAGATGTAATAGTAATGAATAAAATGTAGTGATGGCAGTATGCCATCACTACATCGCTATTATATTATCTATTAACTCTAAAAATGGAACAAAAAGTCAGCAAAATCTGACATAGTTATTCGGGCTTTTATGGGTAGGTGAATAAACCTGGCTTAAGTCAAAAATGGAGTGGGGATATAACTATTTGTTGGATATAACTATTTGTTCTATACATACAAACTAATTAGCAACAAATTAATATTTTGCCAAGCCAAAAGAATAAGCAAAAACTCAATTCTCTTTTTAGGATTGCACTACTTTGAGTGTCTAATATCTGCGTAAAATACCGGAAAACTTGTTTTATTTATTCTCTTTTAGTAGAATGCATCCACGACTCCTCCACCAAATATGACACAATGTTTTTCACACTGAATTGAATGGGTACAAGAAAATATGTTTTAGGTTTCGGTGTCGAAAATAGGCTTCGGCGATATCTTCGAATCTATTGATCAACGCGCGGCAAGAAAGCAAAAAAAAAGTGCTCAATCACGGTCGGTCAAATAAATCAATAGAAAAGTATAGTAGCCTAATGATTGCAGTATTCAAGGGCACCCAAAAGAGTCTTAACGTAACTGGTGTTATCTGTTGCATAACATGGGAGCTTGAAGTGCATGCTGGGCGAAAGGAGAATGCAGAAATAGGTCGAATAAAATTTGCAAAATTACCTGAAGCAAGCCACAGCCAGGTGACCCAAGCCGCGATGAGCCAACAGGCCATGGCCCTTCTTCGCGGCTTTCTAGGCGCACCGTCGTCAGCCTGAAGAAGACCCCCTCGATAGGCACCCCATCTCTACCAAGGTCGGTCACTGGAAGGAAAACACCTGATCCAGGACTCACGTTGTTACGGTCCTCGTCTTGCTCGGGCACATTTTTTACTATAGACCGCGATACCGAAAATAGAAAATTAAGGAACTACTGTGGCCACAAAAATCGTACTCCGGCGCCGGAAAAAGTAGAGTTGATGGTTTCCGAAGGAGCTTTTAATATATATGTATATGCGGTTAGGTATGATTTGAACACGGTCGTACGGTCGTGTTGATCTGAGCGCGCTTGCCGGTGGCCCGTTTGAGACTACCGTTGCCAGTTCGGCTGTGTGTGTGTGTGTGTGTGAGACGCCGCCGGGACGGGAAGGGGCATACGGACGACGCTCGCGCCGGCGCCGCGACGCCTCAATTCTCTCTACGGGACCCGATGCGGGACGCCAGCACCATTCGCCGCTTCGCCTCTCGACAATTGCTACCCGCGGCACTAATTCTCGGTCAAGCTGTTTCTTCTCAATTACAAAATGTGTAAAATTTCCTTATACAAAAATTATCGCACCACATAGTAAGCACTTTTATGCAATTATCATGATTGCTGTCGTTGCTGGAATATTTAGGTTGATTATTTATTGTTTCAATTCTTCTTCTATACAAATTAAAATGATTTAACTGAAACCGTGCAAAATGAACTTCCAACTTCCATAACCCGGGTATTTTTGACCGATTGTGGATTTTACAACACGATGTAAAAGAATTGTCTGAGTTAACAATCGTTGTGTTAATTACCAACAAGATATCTAAAGTTATTGGGCCTTTCTGCAACCGGTTATGTATCTGCCATGTATCTACAATTAACATATCAAAATTATTCAAAGAACATTGTATTAATAAAGGATATAAGTTAGTTTCAAAACCAACTGTAAGCAATTACTAAAATCAAATAACCTTTTTGTTAAGTTTGACATACAATTTCATAGTCAGTACTGAATTGTCGATAATTTTGGTTAATAAAATACGTGTCTCTAGTTATTCTTTCTTTTTATGAAAAGAACAAAGTTTGTAAAAAAGTAATACAAATAAAAAAGCTTTAGAATTAAATTTCCCATAAAATAAATAATAATACTTATATTAAATATGTTAATAGGTTAAAAAAAGTCTGTTAAATTTTAGGCGAACATCATTCCTACTCTTGGGCCTCTTGTCACACCTACAACGTATAACGTTTTTCTAACTTAATGTATTACTAAGATATTGAGTTTTATTTTTCGAAATTTAGGATCCAACTTTGAAGACCTACATATAACTTCACAACTTAGTGTAGAGGTTGCGTATCATTTTATTTTAGGTTCCTTTACATGCCCCTGCTCTGTGTCGCTTCTTATGCGAAACACCCTGTATATTTTGTGTTGAACCGGAATGAAGAAGCATTTTGAAGTCCTGAAAAAGATTTTAAAATAGATACAATGAAGTCTGTAAACCAATAAAAGTTTCTAAATGCGTTTAAAGCAATCAGGAACTTTTAACGAATCAGCAAATGATTACGAATAAAGTGTGTACTTATAATAGTAAATCCCTCAACATAAAATGTTCGTTCACATCTCGAAAGAACAGTATTATGCATTGAACTCATTGAGGAAGTGCGATCTATTCACGAGAATCATTTTCCTCAGATACTAATAACAATTCTTGTTTTCTTGTATACATCGGCGTAACGGTAGATCACAAGCACGTATTAATGGGCAGTCATACTAGAATAAATAGTCGTAATACATCGCCATGGATAAATACACAAGCCAATACGAACTCAAACAATCATTTGGTAATGTTTCTGCACGAGAGCGACGCCTATGCCGACGCCGACGTTTCGTTGAGGTCATACGAATGCAAAGTTATGCTTTTTCTGCTGCCCCTCCTGTGTTGCAGTTGTAAGTGACGGAATGTTGTCGTATTGGTTTGGCTTACGACCATCACTCCCAGGGTTCAACCGACATAAATACATAAACAGAAATCACCAGTAATTATAGATGTATGTAGGTTGTCATTAAGGTCCTTCAAGTCGGATGTGTAACAGAAATAAACGGCTCATAATACTACGTGAAAATCAAAAGGAAACACTTATTGGGGCTATTACGTGTTCACTTCATGTCCAGTTTTGTATTTTACAAATTCAAAGGCTGATATTGGGTCGATATAAAGTTGGGAGACTGAAATAAGTGTCCAGTAACGATTTTCTCCATAAGCGGCGTTGCTTTTCGTACGGTTCCATATTGATTCGAGCTCTATATTTAGTTGTTTTATATATTACGTACCGTGTACTGGAACTGGAGGATCAAAATCTAGTTCGTGCGTCTATTATTTAAATATTTTAACCATTGAGGAATAGGTCGCAATTTTGGGACCGTTGTACCCCGTATTAAAGTAATTAGTAAGTGATTATTTTTGTACCTTCTGTCTTTGACACTGCTAAAAGTGGGTAAAGGGAGAGGGGTAAAAGAAATATTGGGTACGCGACGACTGGGCGCCGGACAGCTGGACGAAGAACAACGTCGCTAACGTTATGTCTATAAACCCAGTGGGTTTCTATTTGCCTTTCTTTTGTAATTTAAATTTTAGTGTTTTTACTGACTTACTATTTCAGAAAAAGTTATTATCTGTGATCAGTAAATTAATAAAAAATAAATTTCCAAGTTGTACGTAGACAACGCAAAAATAACTTTATTGTTACCCAGTCTAGAGGGTTGTAAATTGGTTAGTTGTAGAAAATTGTCAAGTAAGAATTCCTCCTTGTCCGATTTAAATTTTCTTGTCTTTAGAATTTTTTCTCGGATACTTCAAATGGAAAATGGAAAATGTTTTTTATTTTTTTATTTTTTTGATGATATACATGATATTTTGTAAAATGCAGAAATGATAGTAAAATTAAAAAAAATCTGATGTGGCCAGGCACATGACTTTATCATGCGATACAGCCGTGTTCAGGGGGGCAATTTGGAAGTTCAAGGGGCATCCGCTTACTATGATTTAATTTTTTTTTCCAAAAAATGGAATGGACATAAATTATACAAAATTTTCTCTACTATAGTTTATTATTTAACTATTTTGACGAAATTACAGAAATGGCGGCTAATTTGCAAAATCGTTGAAAAAAGAGTAAACCTCGAGTTCCTTTGGGCCCTTTTGGACAAAACTTCTTTCAGCTCTAAGTTTAGTCACGAAACTTCTAAATATGAAGTTTCGTCTCGATACCTTCAGTAGTTTCTCCGGAATCGTCGCCACAAAAAACGGGTACACACACACACACACACACACACACACACACACACACACATACACACACAGACATTTTTTTGTACCTTGGTGAAACATGTTCAGGTGACCCAAAACGACATATTTCCGCTAAAATCTCAATTTTTTTTTCGACACGATTACAATACTTTGTCATACTACGTATGATAAAGTAAAAATATCTGGGGTGGCCCTCACCCAACTTACCGACTACATCGTTGGTACAATGAAATATCTAAACACTTTTGCAATTATTCAATTTTATAAAACCACAGCTAATATGGATACTACCTAACGTCAGTTTCTATGACATTCAGTTAGATTTTGACAAACGTCAGTGCCACTGATATAACGTGACATTAAATGTCAGTATGACAAATGCCATTATGTCATAGAAATAGGTGCAGAGTGGCTCTGTCCAATAATATAGTCGGAAAGTTGGGTGAGGGCCACCCCAGATATTTTTTAAAAGCAACTAGTTTTTATGGTTTTTAACATTCGTTAGTCACTATTATTAAGTTGAAATTTCTAACATTGAATTTAAGCGAAGGGAACAACCACGTAAAGTTATACAGGAATATCGCCATGTAAGCTAGTGTATGATTGGTCTACAGTTTGCAGGTGTTTTCGTAATAAAACGACGGTGATCACTGAACCAAAAAGCAAATGAGCAACCCATTCTAGAATGTGTAACTGCTGTCCGTACACTGTAAACACACTACCCTCCAAATCCGCATATGGTTTACTCAATATCAAGAATACCAATAATGTCTTTAGGGATGTTGTCCTTTACATGTAGAAAATGTAGCACCTTCCGACATATATTTTTGTTCGGTGCCGTTTAAGAATTACGAAGCTTCCTGAAATGTAACCGATACTTGAGCGTCAAGACAATTTGCCATATGCTTCGAAATGATCCGTCTCGAATTGTCCTATTGGTAACCCGATATCCTCAGGAGAGTGTAGATAAGCAATTTTCCAAGTCCTTTCCAACGTACAATATGTGTAGGTCATGCGAGACTGCGCCACTTGCCCACAAATTGACCATCTGACATCGGTAAGCTACCGGGCGGCGGTCGAACACATGCGAGGCACACCTGTCATTGCCACGTGGCACTGTGGCGCAACTAGGGCTCTCAACCCAGAACGAACGGGCCTCAAGACGATAGCACCAGACCTGCGAATGGAAGAAAACGGGAACCAGGAGCGATTTGTTATGCGTCCACATAAATTATTCCCGGACATGGTTTATGAGAAATCGATAGAATTTAGTTGAACGTTCGGTACGAACGTTCCACTTCTTGGCTTGACGTAATCGTACCGCCTAACAAATTACCAACCACTAATTGTACAGTGTAGTACACTGTACACATAAACAGAACAATTGTAGAATTATTTTAAAGCAGTAGTCGCTATTAAACATGCTAAAATAAATTCGTCATTCTTGATTTCAGTCCTACCATGTAATTTTATAAGAACAAAATTTTCTGAGAAATGGATAATATTTTTTTCCATACGGTGCCGGTGCGGACTTTCTTAGAAACACTCCTAGCTAGGACATAATGTGGTTCTTACTTCTTATGCCCGCAATAACAATTATAACTTGCCATCATACGTCATCAAGACAAACAACTGTTATTTAAACTATTTTTCTCCAAAATAAAGTACCCTAAATGGTATTTGCTCTATCGATGGGTAATTTAAATAAATATAGGTGCATTATTCAATTCCGATAATGTATCTATATTTATTTTTGACATTACAATTAATTAAGAATTCACAACAAAGTGCCAGAATCCACAACAGTGTGTTATGCTATACTTGTTGTCGAAATGTTGGGTGGGGGCCACTCCAGATACATTTATCCTTAACTAAATGAATACAATTAGTAAATATGTACCTAATAGATTAACAAAAAATAATAAGTTAATTTCACTGGCTATGTACATAGGTATGTATTAAATTTTATATCACGAATATATGACGAATTTTGTGTAGGTACCCTTTTGCAGACTTATCAACAAAAATAATATGTTGCATAATTCATACAATTTAATAATAAAAACTGCTGAATATGTGCAACGTTTCCGGTTCTAACTAATTGATTAGTAATCACAATAAACTTGGAATGTTTGAAATAGGTTAATTCAGTATCATACTATATTATACGATGTATCAAGATTTATTCGGTTACAAATGCGTCATTTGATTCTGTTGCATTGACATGGTCAGAAAAATTCGTATCTAATGACGCAAAGCAGTAATATTACCAAGATTATTAAATAAGTCTGCAGTGGTCAATAACTATACTAGTTTTTGTAGAAAAATATGTACCTAGGAAGTTAATAAGTTCATGGTTACTAGTTAGAAAACCTGTGTATAAACTTTAGCAACACCATCAATAATGCTTCACTGTTTTCTGTTGCGAGCAATTTTCTAAATAATATTAATTATTGTTCATAAATGAACAGAAACCAACATAACGCACACAGTGATATCTTTGCATCATTTCTGAAGGTAAATTTTGAATTATTATTATAACAAAATATGTTATTACATATGCTGTATACATTTATCTTGTAAAACTGATAGGATTTGTAATCGGAGCATACGACGCCGAATCATACGACGAAATGTGCTAAATGCAACCTTGCAATTTGTACTAACCAACATCGCAAATACGAATGCATCATCGACTATTAAAATTACAAAATGCTTATGCATTCTGGGTTTTGAATTACAGAATGTTTCCCAGTGCAATGCTCTCTCCAGTTTCATTTCAAGGTGTAAGATTTACGACTGCACAAAGCTACTATGTATAATTCATTAGAGCTTCCGAAGATAAGCAATTCTCTACGTTCAAGACGATTTGTAGAACTTTTACATCGCGTTTGCAGCTGTCACCGTGCGATATGACCACAAAAATTATTTCATTGATGTTCAATAAATGCCGATGTCTATCAAATTGATTGAGTTTAATTCGACCGCATTTTTAAACTGTGCTCTTTCAGTGCCGCACTCACAAACAGTTTGATTTGCAGTTACAATTATTCCAAGAAACACCTCGCGATGCAAATAAGTCGTCACGATACCAATAAAACTACGCAAATATTTCTCAAATAACCCATTTAATGTAGGTCTTTATTTTAAAAATTAATCTCATTTAATATCTTAGTTCTAGCAACAGTAAGTTATTAATATCGAATTAATAATTTGTGACTGCTCGAACGCCTTTAATCATCACAAATAATACGCTTGACCATGTTCTAGAATCTAGACGATGCTTGTTACAAATACGTCACGTGACAGACAGACACACTCAAATTTCAATCTGGCAAGCGGACGTGGCAAATGTTATGTCTGCTACAACCACTCTGTTGGAACCAATAATCAATTCAGCTGGTGGACACAAATACTTTAATAAAATTATGAGACTATACATGCAAATTTACAATCACTAACGTTCTACCAATTGCCGAATTTATAGTAATAGATTCATTATCGATATTTGCCTATTGTTGTTCCGGTTGTCCCAAATTTATTATGTAAAATTTGAATTATTAAATTAATTGAATCAGCAAGAATACAAAATGCTCAACGAATGTAGCTTCATAAGAGACTGCGTAATAATTGAAATTTTAACTTATTATGTGTTTTTTGTTGAGACTTCCGCAATACGAATCACTAAGTTCTAGATTTCCGGGAGGAAACCGCGTCAATGACGATACAGTTGTCAACGTTTCACACTCTGTTGCAAAAGGCATCTTCAGGACGTAACAGTAAGGGAGCTACGAAGAGAATGAACATTTCTCTGTCCCTTGCTGAAGTGCGAAACGTTGACAACTTTATCGTCATTGACGCGGTTTCCTCCCGGAAATCCAGAACTTTTTATGTGTTATGTAGAACTAAATACATATTTGCACATCAAATTACTGAATGCATACTTATTGAGTCGATTGGAAAACACTCCTCAAATAAATGGACAGCTATTTGTTAATAATTTGAACTTCAACTTTATTGTTAGCGCCATCGCACGACGAATGGCGGAAGTAGATATACCAGCTTTACTATATTCTGCTCCAGTCGACAAAAGATGGCGCGGAAGAGAGTTAACATAGGTAGAGTAGTTCAAACTAAGAAGAGCACAGTTGTATATGCAACCAATCATACCCAGTGTATGGTTTATAAATTGCCTGTGTATATTTGGTTGCATATACAACTGTGCTCTTCTTAGTTTGAAACATCTATAATTGTAATTCGAAAAACCCCACATTTGTTATAAATTTAGTTATCTGGTCGTGATCTGGTCCACTAACATGTATATATTGTCATTTTCTCTTTGATCAGGTTCTTTGTCATATGCATATGACCATTTGACTAGGAACAGAACCAGCAGCAGTTTTCATAAAATTATCGACTACAAAAGGTGACTTATTAGGTAATTAAAATAACTTAGCTTTAATATTTATTAACAATGATATTTTTGGTTCAAACGGGCTTTGAAGTCTCAAAATGCATATTTGTCATTTTGTATTAATACTTACCATATGCTAAGAAGGAAACCCTGTCCAACATGAATTTGTTGAATAATGAATAAATAAACCAAGCCGAAATTGTATAAATCATTTATTTGATACTTTATCTTATACATATATAGTTACGGAATACAATTAAAGAGAAAAATAGAAGATCTAAAATGCAACAATAAATTATGGATCATTATCGATAAAATAAAGATTATATATCTTATACACGTCATTCTATATGAAACTTGTGCAGTAGAGTGAAGCCCTTCTTCTCATTTACTTCTTCTTGCTTTTGCCCAAAGTTAAGGTGTGGTGAGAACTGGCCATTTGCGAATACTGCTGTTTTCTACGTTGGAACTCGATGACCTCGTCCTCAAGCTTCTTACGGTTATCCTCCAACTTCTTCTTCTCGTCTGTGTGGTCCTTCTTCAATTTATCAAATTTTGCATGAAGCTGTAAATGAATAATACATATTTAGCTACAAACATGAAATTTTTATTACACCGTACTGCAGAAGACAAATCATCAAACACAACTATTAATAACTCACTTATTTAAAAATAACTAAATTCTAACAAAAATATAAAATAGAGTTATTTAATCCATAGATGTAGAAAGATGGTGGAATGTATAGATGTTTCAAACCAAGGAGAGCACAGTTGTGTATACAACCAAATATACGCGGGTCACTTATAAACCATACACTGGGTATAATTGGTTGCATATGTCACTGTGCTCTACTTAGTTTAAAACTACTCTAACACCTTTTTTTAAAATTAGATATGAGTGACAATGTAGAGTTTTCATGAGCATAAGTGGCCAAGGTAAAGGACGACATTCTTGAACCCTTGCTGTTTTTAATTGAAGAATTTGGGCCATACAAATTTGATCAAATAATAAAACAATAAAAGGACAACAAAACTTACATCTTTCTCAGCTTCCTTGAGTTCAGCTTCCTTCTCTTTGACACGCACAACAAACATTTGCCGCATCTCGTCCTCCTTCTGCTGGAGCTCTTGCAAGTGATTTGAACGCTTAGTCTCAAATGTTTGCTGGAAGCTAATGGGTTTGTTGTCAGCATCAACATCACTAAAACCCATTTGCTCCAGACGCTTCTTTCTGAACAACTCATAGTGTGTACCATGGGTCTTTTCCCTCATATCCTCCATATTGGTACGGATCAACATCTCACGTAATTTGACAAAATCGCAGTGGCTTTCATTCTCTACCTGTACAGTGCCCCATGGATACTGACGTGCCCTTGTCATCTTATTGCCAACCTTGACGAAATCCGTGCTGCCTACGACTGCAAATGGGACATGACCATTCATACCAGTGTTTACCTCTGATACGGATTCATCATCCACGGGAAATTCGTAGATTTGTACCCCATTATTTTGTAACTCTGAAATGATCTTAGTTTTGAACTTTTGGAGTTCATTTTTGGATATGGTATCAGCTTTGGCAATTATTGGAATTACGTTGACTTTCTGGTCGAGTTTTTTCATGCAGACCAAATCGATGGATTTGAGACCGTGACCCGTGGGACAGATGAAGTACAAGCAAGCATGGATTCTCGAATCGTGGTATGTCGATAAAGAGCGTTTTATTTTGAGCTCCTCCTGGAGGTAATTTTCAAATTGAGCATCGATGTAGTCTACAATAGCTTTGAAGCTGTCCTCTTTATTGATTTGGTCTCCGTAACCAACTGTGTCGACGATAGTTAACTGAACCAAAGTTTAAGTTCTATTTAAATTTGTTACAATAATAAATAATAAACCTACCTTTAGACGAACATTGCTCTCTTGGAGTTCATAAGTATGCGCTTTTAGTTTGACAGTAGGTAGTGAGTGGGGACTTGGAGAAGATTCGAAATTTGTGTTAAAAAGTGAGTCCATCAATGTGGATTTCCCCAAACCGGTTTCACCTATTAGTATTTAATAATCAAATCATTTCAAATTAATCTACGTATGAAAATATGTAAACAATTAGTCACCAAAGCGGACGGTTATTGTTTAGAACTTACCGATGCACATAATATTGAAGTTAAATCCATTTTGCACACTCTTCGAGACTAATTGGTCCGGTAAACTATCAAATCCTACATGTCCGGATAATTTTAACTGACGAAGTTCGTGTTCCACCTAAACAAACACAAGCAAATTTAATGACAACGCCCTAACCATAACAAAAATGTTGGAATAGCTAAAACGGGGAAGAAAAGATACATACAACTTGTACGTCAGATTTTTCGTTCTCTCCTACAGCCATTTCTTGATACCTTTCAGAATTAAGTCAATAATTAATAATAGAACACCACACTGTATTAAATTCAAGTTTCAAACAATCACAAACCACAAACAGAACCGACGTTAACAGCTACTCAGCAACACAGCAACTAACAGACGAAGAGGCCATGCAGTGAAGCGTACGGGCGTTGAAGAAGGATGGAACTATATCATTCTATTCTACCCCATTACTGACTGTACCGTACGTGACTAAATTACCAGTGACGGCGGAAGTCCGATAAGGCGATATAATAATACCAGTAGCGTAGCATCGGGGTGCAAGGGAGACATTTTTAAAACGTGTTTTACGCGCACACAGAATTTGATTGGTGCATTAAAAAAATAGTACCTATGTATGGTATGTTCAACAAAAAAGGTCTAGTGCTCCAAGAAAAATATTGTAGATTGGCTACTCTGAAACTTGGCAATTAAACTTTAAGCGTTATGTCAATATCCAAATTTTATAGGTTAGAGTTGTTTTCGTTGCTTAAATTTTCTGACGTTTTGTATGTCAATTCCTAAAGCGTATAGCCAACATTAATTTAATAAAGAACAAGTACATAATGGCATACCAGACCTTGTTTTATTTTATACGAAGAGAATGAATGTGTGTGTGTGGAAGGGTGAGGGTTTTTATAAGTACCTGACGCAGGTAGTCAAACAATTGTTGGTTGGGAGGGCGATTGGGGGTGGTATTGTCGCCCTTCCACACACAAACGTTCATTCTCTTCGTAGATGTCTTTAAATTTCGTTAAAAAAACGCTTTAAATTTTCAAGTGGCAAGTCTATCTCAAAAACTAGTTCTCGGAACGACATGAAACCTTCTCTATCTTACTAAAACGAGTGCGCTGATTACAAATTCACATAGAACAATCTTTAATAGTTTTCGAGTTGTGTCAAAATTACGGTTTTATTTATAACCAAAACATAAGTCAGAGCTGTAACGTCATAATGGCACAACGTAGGCATATGAAACCACATATATTTTTGATGTACTCGTCGAGATCTATTTTTTGGTGACGAGGCTACTAATCACAATCCGATTCTCCTAAACGGTATGGAAGTTCTGACGTCCGAAAATTAAAAAAAAAGTGTCAAAATAACTGTTTTATATTTTCTTCGTTCGGAGCAAACTGTGTCCAATCTAATCGCGCGATTTCGATGATTCTAACGGTAGTGGATGGAAAATTATCCCAGGGCAACTAAACTCACTCAAAATAACTTTGTCAAGTCAAATAGAATTTCATGTGTCAGATCAATCTCTCATCCATCTGGTTATTCTGCTACTTCTATCACCCCTTGCTGAGAAAATTTATATTTTTGTCCCTTTGGTGGTGTTTTCAAGTTTCCATAGAGAATAACTATTATAGATGTTTCAAACTAAGAAGAGCATAGTTGTATATGCAACCGAATATACACAGGCAATTTATAAACCATACACTGGGTATGATTGGTTGCATATACAACTGTGCTCTTCTTAGTTTGAAACTACTCTATGTTGTATTTGAAATACCTACCTGTCTGCAAGTGAATTTTTCCTCTGTTAGTAAGAAGTTATCAATCACAATATTTACTTCTCACTGTAATATATTATACAATACCAAGTTTTGAAGTGATCCATCCATTTTATTCATCAAAATATTTGCTACAGATTTAATTTTAATTATAACAATTTGTCTGGTTTATGTAATAATCTTATTCTGCTGTTGGATCTAGTAAAAATCTAAATTGGATCTAGTAAGGTGCTGTGTTAAATAAAACCTGAATGTGCTTTTTTCCAATTTATTATATAAATTTAACAAAACATGGGCACAGTTGTAAACATACAAACTATCCTGAGTAGTTGAAATGCAACAAACGGATTGTACTCTTGAAAAGGACAGTAAAAATTCAACACCTACACATTAATCGGCAATTCTGACAAAATATATTCAACTATATACAGCGTACGTATCAAACAAAAAAATATATATGCCGTTACACGCATTTATTAACCAAAAAAAGGTAAAACAATTGCAAGAGGAAAAAAATAGGCGGAATAATCGATACAAACCTAATTTCAAATCTGTAAAAGACAGACAGACGCAGACGAGAGAAAACGATAAGAACAATGGGGACCTTGGACGCGGCAGTCGTAAATTTCACCTCTCGCTTAAATGTAAAGACCGCAAACTACTCTTCGTGGATGTTGAACAGTTTAGCCACTTCGTTCAAGTCGTCGTACTTCCTCTCGTCCTTCAATACTTGTCTGGCCGTTTGCATACGGTTAAAGACGTTCCACAAAACAATCCCCACAACGATGTCGTCCCGGAGATAGAAGATTATACCCTTGCCAAAATCTTCACCGTCCTTCGGTTTGCTCATCTCCCTCCTGCCTTCCTGAGCCTTCTTGTCCGATTCCGCCTGTTTAGCCTTGTCGATAAACTTTTTACACTCCTCAGGAACCTGCCAAAAACCATCGTATCAAACAAACTAAACTTAAAACCGCTTACCGTAGTTTGAAACTAAGTAGAGCACAGTGACGTATGCAACCAATTATACCCAGTGTATGGTTTATAATTGACCCGCGTATATTCGGTTGCATACACAACTGTGCTCTCCTTGGTTTTTGAAACATCTATACCTCAGTCTCAGAGCGCAGTCCTTCGTCGGTCGCCGTAACCACAGCCTTCGGGTTGTCCTTGTCCGTCGCCTTGGCAAATATACCAACAGTGGGCAGCGTAGAATCTACAATGCCAATCGCTTCGTAGCCAACTTCCGGACCAAGGTCCGACCAAAACATGCTCTGGTGAAGGTACGGCTTGCCGGCTCCAGTCATATTCTCTCCCGCCAAGCGGCCAGAAATGACGGCGTGGTCGTGATGTTCTACTCTTCGTCTACCCAATTTCACGTCGTAGAAACAAGCGCAATCGCCGGCCTGCAAGGCAAACTCGCATCACAAACACGCAACCCAAATGTTAATGTTCAACTTACAATAAACAAATGGGAACGAGCCTGCAATTCGGTATTCACTAAAAATCCGCCAAAATCTGGGTCGGTCTCAAGGTCTGACTTCTCGGCCATCTCCGTGTTCGGGGCCACACCAACCGCAACAACCACCTTGTCGACAAGGATATTCTGTCCGTTGCTTAGTGTCAACTTGACCTGCTCACCTTCAGAGGTTGCAGACATGACTTCAGTATTTGTTAAAACCTACAAATACGTAATGATGGTATATCATGATTGGTAATATATTATAATGTTAAAAGCATTTCCGTTTAGGGACTAGTCTGTAAGTTTAGTTTGACCCACTGCCGCCAGGGGGCAAATTGGTATTCAAATTCAAGTTGAGGTATTTGAGCTAGCAGGTCGTAAAACCTAGTCAAATTTTCTAGTGTATTTTTAATAACAATAATAATATTTAGGGCTAGTTTATTTACCTGCCTTTAAAGTACTGTCAAATAAATTGATTTTATTGCCTAATTTTTTTTTACATTAATACAGAAATATGTTAGTGGCAGTGTGTAGAACGTCAATAAAAGAGGCAAGTGATAAGATCTGTAGAGTGGTTTTAAACTAAGTAGAGCATAGTGACATATGCAACCAATCATACCCAGTGTATGGTTTATAATTGACCCGCGTATATTTGGTTGCATACTCAACTGAGCTCTCCTTGGTTTGAAACATCCATACACCATGATTTGTAATCTATTATGTGCTTGAATGAGTTTGCCATATCTGACACATAGCTACTTGTATTATGTCAATAAACCCGCCCTAAGAAAACAATTAAAACAACAAATAGCATCTCGTTAATAAAATTTTATGACTTGCTCGTCAAGTGAGGTCTAGTGGTCACTTTGACCAAGTTCCAAATTATACAGGGTGATAAATATCTAGTGTCAACGTCGTTAAACTTGAAACAAAACATTCTTTTTAACTGACATAATCTAACATTTGTCTCAGAATCAATTAAATACGCCATAGACTCATTTAATGTGGGTATAACATTCTTTGTTCTTTGTTTTAAATTCACAATTTTAGTTTGTTTAAACGTGTTTTGAGCAGGGTTGCTATAAAAAAACGTTTTCTTTTTATTTAAAACAAAAATACAGTTTTTTTTGTTAAAATGAGTTTTAAAACAATGTTTTAAAACACCTCCAAAAAAAAAAAAACATGTTTTAAATCATGTTTTTTTTTTTTTTTAATTTTTTAACCCTGGTTTTGAGCCTCAGTATGGAGGAGCAAAACTGAAAATGTATCAAAATTGTTACCATTTTGCTTGTGTCATTCATATAAAACAAAACAGACATAAAACTGAAAGTTGAGGGCTAATAATGTAGAACAATAAGCATAGTTAATACATACATGGACCCCTTCATTCTTGACTTTATCTGTTGTCCAGAAGCTCAAGTACTCAGGCAAGATCCTTCCCATATTACCGCCTTCCTTAAAGACCTGATAAATCTCCTGATTGCCGTCAACCTTAGCCTTCCGTCCAAAAGCGCAGGCCAGCTCGCTCCCCAGGAAACCGCCTCCAATAACAGCAATGCTCTTCGCGTCCGTGAAAGACTCGTACAGCAGCTGAAAATCGTAGAT
This sequence comes from Aphodius granarius, assembly GCA_963971325.1. Classification (NCBI taxonomy): domain Eukaryota; kingdom Metazoa; phylum Arthropoda; class Insecta; order Coleoptera; family Scarabaeidae; genus Aphodius; species Aphodius granarius. The sequence continues at coordinate 12,906,920 of OZ020226.1, forward strand.
ATCCCTAAACAGCGTCACATTCTCCTGTACAGATGGCGTGGCATTCGCAAAGACATCTAAATTCCTCGGGCTGGCGCCTGTCGCAATTAAACACTTCCCATAATTGATCTCCTGGCCATTCTCAAGGTATGCCTTGCGCTCCACAACATCCAGATATTGGATAGACCAACCCCTGGCAACAGCAACACCCCCATTCTGACTCGTGAGTAGATCCTTGCATTGGACGTAGAAGTCCTCCGGTTCGTAAAAGAGCGATCGCTGAGTGCCATTCCACTGCTTGAACTCCATCTTCCTGATGCCCTCCTTGTCGTCACTAAACCACAACTCCTTCGATAGTGGGGGCCTCATGTAGGGGTAGAAACCGTCCGTGGTCACAACTAGAACCTTGGCCTGCGGGTCCGCGGACTTGATGGCCCTGAAAGCCGAGAAGGAAGCAGTGCCGCCTCCGATCAGCAGGTAGGGAACTTCTTTTGGGATTTCCTTCGAGTCTGTCGGTATTTTCACAGGTGCTCCTTTCTCTATAGAATAATTACACAGTGAATCGATATAAATTATCACAACTTTTAAAATTATTTGTAATTTTCTAATTTTTTATCTTTCTGATAAAGTTGTACTGTCTGTAGTGGTGCCATCTAGCGCCACCAAAGACAATAGACAAGTTTTAAACTAAGTAGAGCACAGTGACATATGCAACCAATTATACCCAGTGTGTGGTTTATAATTGATTCGCGTATATTTGGTTGCATACACAACTGTGCTCTCCTTGGTTTGAAACATCTATAGCAGACTTCAATGTTAATAACTTACTGATTTTAGGCTTCACTGCTTGTGTTGTTTTTTCAATTTTCTTCTTTTTAGTACTCTTCTTTTCTGTACTGCCTTTCACATTCAAATAAACCAATAACTGAAAAATATTAGCTAGAGAAATGGACAACAAACAAATAAATAAATGTGAACTTACAGCGCCTATACTTAATGCAGCAATTAATAAACCTATAAGTAATATTTTCCGATTTTTTCGCCTTTCTGCTGCTTCTGCCGCGTCCCAAGCACAATCGGGCTTTGGCATTTGGCTCATAATATTTGCTTTCGAACATTCTTGCAGTGATGGAAGAGGCTAAAGAGAAGTGTAGTATGTATTAATGCACCGTTACATGCTAATCTCGGTCCATCCAAACAACTATTGTTTTAACATGCAAAAGTTGCCTGGCTGGTAAAACCATATTGATATAATCTAGATTTGGGGATAGGAGAGGATAGGAAGGGAACCTTTTTCTTGCAAACTGCAACATCTGGGGGTTTACAGGGTCGCTTTTCTCGAGGTTTACAGTCGACGTTACCAAATTTTGACTTATCAACCTCTTTAATTGGATCTGTTTTTCTACTAACTTTGTCATCTCCTCCACGTTTTGAGTACCATCTGTGTGCTAAAAAAAATATTCGATGTTTTCCTAAAAAAGAATGTAGGTGTTATAAACACCGGCACTTGAAGGTTTGAGGTTAGGTCCGTTGGTGATGCCAAATTTGAGTGAAATTTGAAGGGTTTCTTCGACTTACCAGTGTGACTGTGTGTGCTGTATGTAATCGAGCGTATTGCCCTAAACCCGGAAGTGGCCACTTGCCCGAGTCTGAACATTTCTCCGGCCCGTTACGTAAATGGCGGTAAGTCGCACACCTGAGGGATCTTCAATGGCCGGCACCTACGTAAAAGACCGAGCATTTTATTCTGACTGACAACATTGAAGCGAGAGTGCCAAATCAGTTCTCTTATATACACCAATTTTGAGAAGATGACTTTTTTGTTTCGCGCACCTTTCATAAACAACGCAATTTTGTTTCCTTTCTATGGTAACTCTATTAACCCCCTAGACAGATACGTCAATTACTATCATTGCCCAATTTCCGTATTACATACATCATCGGAGTCGGGGAAAAACTTTTTCACCGTTCATATTAGAATAAATAGAATTTTCCAGGAATTTCTACATTTGAAATTTTGAACGTTGGCTGTAATTTTATTCGCTAGATGGCAGCACGTTGTGCTGTGCCGATTATTTTGCTAGACGAGTCGTAATTTACTAACAAAGCATAGATGGCGACAATGGTACTAAATTAAATAATTATTTTTAAAATATAAGGTTTATTTGGAAACACGTCTGACGTCTTAAAACGCTGTTTTCTAAAATATTAAAATACCCAGGAAACTAGCAATTTCTCTGGTTGAAAAATGCTGAAAATATCAAGTCAACAAATAAAAAAAATTTACCTGTCGCTAGGGTGCCCCCACCCAACTTTCCGACCGAATCGATGACACAATTATTCAATTTCTTGAAGCCACAGCAACTCTGGGCCCCAACTGAACGACAGTCATAGAATGATAAGCCATGTCATGTCAGTCATCACTGACGTTATCAAAATCTGACAATTCGCCTCCACAGCGACGAAGGCTGTGGATTCTGTCAAACTGCTTCTATAAAAACTTTAGCACCGAAACCGTTCATCCAATTGATCTGTAACTTAGCATATGTATATACATATACGTACCTATTTAAAGTCACTGAAAGACGGTTGTCAGATTACCACCACAAACAATCCAGTTCTTTCCCTGGTAATTCTAAATACGTATGCAAAATTTCAGCCCAATCCGTTGTACCGTTTGGGCGCTATGGTTTTCACAGACATACCCAGATATACCCACATACATACCCACATACAAACCCACATACATACCCACACACATTTTCCAGAAGTCATTGGAATCGATTCAGTAGACCCCAAAATCTCGATTTTTTTTCTGTCGATTGCAATACTTTCCTTCTAGGTTACTAGTCGAAAAGTAAAAACGCTGCAAGTACCTATAAGTACTCTGAGATACAATAGAAATAGATTATAAATTAGAAAAATCGACCACATTATGTTCTGATTATCTGATACAATTCATACATAATGGCAAACTGTTAGATATTTTGTATTATTCGTTCAAGTCATGGCGTTAACTCTTAACTGTTGTGTTTGCAGTGTTCCAGCTGACGATAGCGGACCCACACCCGGATGTTGGACTTGATCCAGTAAGTAGTCCTTGATAAGCATAGAATTCTGAAATTTCGATTGAAAAAAATATCTTTCCCAATTAGTTGACTATGGCTAATACCCATTAGAAAGGCACTGGGTAACCACCGAAGATGGTCCTCAACATGCACAGGATACGTCATGGACTGAACAATGCCGGCGAAAGTAATAAACCACGGGTTCTGATCCAACATGGAACATGGAACAGAACCTCGAAATCTACGGCCAATCTTCACCCCCAGACTATGATTTGGGAGCTATTTCTGCACCAGTAGCTCTGTTTTATTCAGATAATGATTGGTTATGTGATATTGTGGTACGAAACTTGTCGCAGTCCTTAATCATCTGAACATTCTGACGTACGTTTTATTGGCTACAGGATGTCGAACGACTACATTCTGAGTTGAGAAATCCTGTCCTTCTTCATAAGAACGAGGATTCTAGGTTCAACCACATCGATTTTGTCTGGTCGAATGATATTGTAGAATTATTACAGTATACAGAGTAAATATTAATACTGAACGACAAATAAACAGTGAATCCCTAATTGCACTTGTTGTTTCTATTAAACTTACTTTGTTAAAATAATAAATAAATATATGTGGTGCCCCCACCCGACGTTCCTACTACGTCGTTGATACATTGAAACGTCTGCATTCTTCCATTTCGTGCAGCTACAGCCTACAGCCCCAAGCTACACTCTGGATCTCACTGAAATGTCAACGGCTGCAGTGACGTTTACCAAAATTTGACACTTTGCAACCAATGTGACTAACACTGCAGCTGCTGTCAGACTGCTTCTATGAAAGCGTATAGCGCCTCAACCGTTCATTCCAATCATCTGTAAATTGGTAAACGAATTTTAAGTCACTGGTAAGTTAAGTCACATAGGATGAGCTGGTATCAGTTTGATCAAAATCGATTCAAGCCTTCATGTAATGCATGTAACATTTGATACTTCCAGTTGTCAGATTCTCACCAAAACCGACGCAGTTCGCCCCTTGGTAATTCTAAATAAGCATGCCAAATTTTAGCCTAATTTGTTGTACCGTCTGGGCGCCATCATGTTCACAGGCCATACGCACAGACATTTTCCAGAAATCATTCCTAGTTCATGGGACTTCAAAACGTTTATTTCCGCTGAAATCACAAAAAATTCGTCGATTACAATATATTTCTTGTAACGTGCTAAGGCCAAAATCGCTTAAATACCTAAGAAAATGCATGCATGGAACATAGTTGGAAAATAAAAATGATAGGTGTACCTAAGTATGGCCGCTTAGTTGCGGCAAAATATACAAGTCCTTTATGATTTTATCTGCATGTGAGATAGATCGCGTAGATTACGCATCAAGATTACGCGTAATATAAGAGAAGCTGCCCACTTATTTGTTTGCATTACTGCTTAAAACGATGGCTCTTGTTCATCTATTTTTGGTGGCTGCCCTCTTGCAGATTGCGTATGGCGTCCATCCAGATGTTGGAGTGGATCCAGTAAGTTGAATTACCTATATATATTGCGCAGAAACCTAATGGATCATTATTTTCCATTATTAGTTGACGCTTATTGAAAGTTACGGGTATCCGCTAGAACGTCACTGGGTAACCACCGAAGATGGGTACATTCTCAATATGCACAGGATTCCACACGGACTGAATAATGCGGGAGAGCCGAATAAGCCAGCTGTGTTGATCCAGCACGGCCTTCTTAGCAGCGGAGCCGACTTTGTTAACATGGGTCCGGAGAAAGCCATCGCGTTCCTTCTTGCAGATGAGGGTTACGATGTATGGTTGGGTAACGCAAGAGGTACCACTTACTCGAGAAATCACACCACACTAAACCCAGAAGAGGCAGATTTCTGGAGCTTCAGTTGGCATGAAATCGGATACTATGACATTGCCGCAAAAATTGATCACATTTTGGAAACTTCTGGTCAAGAACAAGTATTCTATATTGGTCACTCACAAGGAACCACCGTATCCTACGTTCTGCTATCTGAAAGGCCCGAATACAATGACAAAGTTCGTCTGGTTGTTTCTTTGGGACCGGCTGCGTACATGAGTCATATGATTAACCCGTTCTTTAGGGTGGCATCTCTGGTCATAGAAGATTTAACCGTAAGTTCCGTTCTGATTGGTTCTGATTAACGTTTTTTACTGTTCTTTTATTTAAGACGATCATTGAAGAATTAGAAATGTACGAATTCTTGAGATTCAATCCTGAAGTCGTTGAGAGCACAACCACCTTCTGCGCAGAAGGGGCAATATATCAAGAGTTGTGTTCCAGTTTGCTGTTTATGATTGCTGGATATAATCTGCCGCAGATGAATTTTGTAAGATCTTCTACTGACGTACGTAGGTAGACTTATCTAATTTTATTTTAGACTATGCTACCTGTTTTCGTGAGCAATGCCCCATCTGGAGCTTCGTACAGACAATTCGCCCATTATGGCCAGCTGATTCAGTCTGACCACTTTAGGAAATACGATTTTGGTGAACAGAATATCGACATTTATGGGCAAAGCACACCACCCGACTATGATTTGGGAGCAATATCTGCCCCTGTGGCTCTTTTCTACTCCGACAATGACTGGCTATGTGACGTAATCGTAAGTTTACCACGTTAGACCGCCTTGACGAAAATACCAACAACTTCTTGTTATAGGACGTCGAAAGGCTTCATTCTGAATTGGGAAATGCGGTTTTACTCCACAAAAATGAGGATTCTCGTTTCAACCACGTTGATTTCATTTGGGCAAATGATATTGTTCCATTACTGCAGACACATATTATAGATATTATGAGTCAATATTGATGTTAGAATGAATATAAATATATCTTTGATAATTAACTTAAGACCACAGTTTTTATGATCCTGTTAGTCTCCAATCCCACCAATGTTCTATGTCGACATATTACAATACCGACAGCGAACCATTTTTTACTGACTTTGATCGACGATTATATCACTCAAGTATTGCTAATTAATATATAATACAATTTTGATTTAGATCTAATTATATTGAACCACTTTAAGAACAATACATCAAGATATGCGTCTTCTGAACTTAGAGACAATATTAGTTTTATCCACTTAAACAGTTTTACGTAAGTAGATGAAGTGTGCTTGAACGCCGATAAAAACTATTGTTTATGAAGAGGACAACCCCAAAGGCCTCTTAATGATGAAACAATTGTTATTCTCAATTGTCTACCACTTGATTTTTTAATTTCGATTATTATAATTTTATCAATTTATCTGTAAAAATGAGTACTCTAATATCTCTTAGTATAAATATTAGTGATCATCCAGTTCGACGTGATTTTGCACCATGGGTCTGCTTGGATTGGCGGCGTCTTTATGCCTTTTGCAAATTGCCATTGGGGCATCAGTGGAGCCAATATTGCATCCAGATGCAGGAAGTAACCACGTAAGTCCCATCAGAGCGTAGACAACGTACAACTTATGAACGTACTCATAAAAACTTATGAATCGTAGATCGAGATGATCCGTAGACACGGGTATCCAGTTGAGGAACACTGGGCTACCACGTCGGATGGGTTTATCCTTGGCATACAGAGGATTCCGTATGCTCCAAGTAACCAAGGGGAACCTAACAAACCAGCGGTGTTGATTGTCCATGGCTTGGGTAGCAGCGCTGCTGATTTTGTAAATATGGGACCTGAGAGAAGCATTGGCTACCTACTGGCTGATAGGGGTTACGATGTATGGTTAGGAAATGCTAGAGGTAACACGTGGTCAAGGAATCACACCACCATGGACCCGAGTGAGCAAGCTTTCTGGAGACACAGGTAAGGCTACTGATAATTTGATACGTATTTGGTGTGTGTTATTAATGCTATAAACACTTCCGTGATTTGTAGTTGGCACCAGATTGGTACAATTGATCTTCCGACGATGATTGACTATGTTCTGGAAGTGACCGGACAGGAAAACTTGTACTATATCGGTCATTCCCAAGGTACGACGTCTTTCTTCGTCATGGCTGCTGACAGGCCGGAGTATAACGACAAAATCCGTGTTATGGCAGCTATGGGGCCTGTAGCCTATCTGTCTAACGTTATCAGTCCTCTGTATAGAATCGGGGCCCAGATTTGGGAAGACATCGAGGTAATTACAATTGCAACTGGCGTCTCTGTGATTGTAATAATTTTATTATTAGATACTCATGGACGAATTAGAAATTTGGGAGGTGGGCCCACATTCTGACCTGGTAACAGAAATTGGAAAAGTGTTTTGCGACGACGGGATACCGTACCAAGACATATGCGCCAATTTGTTGATGGTTTTCAGTGGTTTCAGCCACGATCAAATGGATGCTGTAAGATGCGAAACGAAAGTTTATTTCCCATTAACCTTTTCATTTTAGACGATGCTTCCAGTCATCATGACCAATGCTCCTGCAGGCGCATCCCTCAAGCAATACATTCACTACGCTCAGAGCATCAAAGCCGGTTTCTTCAGGCAATACGACTATGGTCTAATCCAAAATCTGAACATATACGGCCAAGCGACTCCACCCGATTACAACCTAGGCAGAGTCACGGCTCCAGTTGCTCTCTTCTACTCTGCTAATGACTGGATGACACATCTTGACGTAAGAATATCTACAAATCTAGTTGGTTGACGGTACAACTGGCGACGTTTTGCACTCTGTTGTAAGAGACATCTTCAAGACTTCTTCGCACCACGAGAGTTACGTGTGTCTGAATGGGTATTTATAACAGGTATAGCAGATGGTTTGTAGTGTGTTTGAATGTTGTAGAAGTGGTTGGATGTTGCAGGAGTGTTTTCCAGGTGTGGTGTAACTGCTATAAATACCCTAATACATCCAGACAGGCGTCAGTCTCTTCGTAACTCTCGTAATATAAAATCCTAAAGATGCCTCTTGCAACAGAGTGCAAAACATCGACAGTTGCACCGTCGACAACGGTTTTCTCCAGTATATCAAGAATTAATTTGTTTCTAGGATGTTGCTCAAACGATAAGAGAATTGGGAAATGTTGTCGTCGATCATCTGGTAGAGCACAGAACATTCAACCACCTTGACTTTTTGTTTGGCATCAACGCCAACGAATTTGTTTACAATCACATTTTCGATCTTTTTGAACAATACTAAATAAACTATTTATGAGTCAGTACTTCCTATAAAGTTGTTTTATTCATGGTCTATACGCAGTGTTATATGTCACGGTTTATACATCTGTTATATATTATAGTCCATCGATGCGATGTTCAGCCTTTTCACGAAGTTAATTATTGTTTTAGGAGTTTGTTGGGTCAGTTCTTCTGGCTTAATTGTGGCGGTTCCAAGATGGATATGCTTAGCGCATTGTAGTGCTAGACAGTCGCATAGTACATGTTTCGTTGTTTTGGGTGCTGTGTTGCAGAATCTACACTGTTCTGTGAGGAGTCACGTGATCAGTCTGAGATCAGGCTTTTGTACCTGAAGAAACTCTTTGGCTTTAGAAGCAGAGAAGGTAATGGTTGCCTTTGCTTGTCTCATAATGGCTAATGTTTTCCAGTAAGCTTTCTTTGCTTTATCTTCCCATTTTTGTACCATTTTCCTAATATGTCCTTTAATAATTCCACAGCTGGGTTCTGGTCCGTAAAAGGGAGCCTTGGAGCCTTCACGAGCTAGGCCGTCAGCTGTCACTAATATTGTTTTAGTAGTTCATTGGTCAGTCAATGGAAGCGGGTTGAATAAAAATGCGAGAGCAATATTTTGTATTTTTAATTGTAAAATTGTTCAATTTGAGATATTGCTGTAGTTAAGTAACTACTAAATTTTATTGCTTCCTATGCTTGTTTGGTTTTATTGCCAATTACTACATGAGAACTATCTCGCACCTCATTTATAATTCAATGCTACCTACTACATGTTTAAAATTGCTTAAAGTGCAGGTTATTGTGCATTTATTAAACTATGCCGATGGGTCCAGTGATTATTCTTCTGTATTTAGTATATTCCATTAGTGCAGAGTATGACAACGCTACAAAGCAGGACATACTGGAAAATCAAAATTTGAACGCAGTAAGATATTTGTCAATATAGTCCATAACGCTCAGTATCGCATATTTCACTAGTTGCAAGTAATAAGGAAGTATGGATATCCATTGGAAAGACATTGGGTTACCACCGAAGACGGGTTTATACTTGAAATGCAAAGAATACCATATGGACTTTCAGAGATGAACATCACTAATAGACCAGCGATTTTATTCGCCCATGGTAGTTCTGGTAGTTCTATAGAAATGCTCAGCTTTGGACACAAGAGCATGGCTTTTGTTTTTGCCGAGGGTGGATACGATGTTTGGTTAGGAAACGCTAGAGGAACTATGTGGTCTAGAAGACATAAGTGGCTTAGCCCTCAATCTAAGGAATTTTGGGATTACTCGTGGGTTCTTTTATTTTTACAAGATCAAGAGTTCCCCCTTACAATTCTTTATACGTCGTTCATATTTCGATTTCTTGCTTGTTAATATGTTGATTTTTTCTTCAGATTTCACGAAGTATCAGTGTATGATTATCCGGCACAGATCGATTACATAAGAAATAATACTGGTCAAGATAAAATATTTTTCTTGGGTCATTCCCAAGGTGCCACGGGTTTCTTCGTGATGACCTCTGTGAGAGAAGAAGTGAATGATAAATTAAGAATGGGAGTTGTACTTGCACCCACCGTTTATACCAACCACAATCACAATCATGTTCTGAAAGCTTTAGCCCATAATGATGACATGGCCAAGGTATATAATGTATAATTATCATATCCTGCGTCCTGTAGCTCACTTTTCATTTTTTGCGCTGTCATCACTTAAACGATTTTAATAAAATTTTGGGGGTGCGTAGGCATCATTGACCTATATATAATCAAATATAATTTCCTGAAATGTTCTCTAATATACAGAGTTAACCTGCAAAATAACATACTCTTAACTTTGAACTACAGAAGATGGGAGGTCAGCTGCCCCTGTATAATTGTCATGTGTACAAAATAATTCAGTACCACAAGTAATTTGTATAATACATTAGAAATAATATTGATTGCATAGCGTTTTCTGGGCACCTACGGAACATATGAAATACCCCGTATTCCACCTCTTCTTGAACTTACCAAAGCCCTTTGTCGACGCCCTAACAATCCTTTGTTTTTCCTGTGTACTGGAATTGTAAGTACGTTGATGGGGTATGATATTGACGAATTTGACCAGGTTGGTAAATTTTATATTTGAACTTGCAGTACTTTTCTAAGAAGTACCTTTTAAACAAGAGTAAGAAATAACTTTGTTGCAGGATGTAATTCCTACTGTGGTAGCTAATGCTCCCGCAGGAATTTCATATAAGGTGTTTTCCCACTATACTCAATTGTACACTACCAGTAAGTTATCTACTTCAATTTGCCGAATACAGTTAGGTTAAAATGTAACTATCTTTACAGGGAAGTTCCAACAATACGATTTTGGGAGGGAAGGTAACTTAAAGAAATATGGTACGCCTGAACCTCCACAGTATAATATCAGCAAAATCACCTGCCCTGTTGGGGTATTTTATTGCAGGAATGATCCATTTTCGGACATCAGGGTAATAGTTCGAGCTAAGGGTAACAAAATATCATGGATTATTATGAATTATTGTTGCAGGACACGCAGGATTTAATTAAGCAGATACCAAGTTTAGCAATGGACTATTTGGTGCCATATGAAAGGTTCAATCACATAGATTTTCTATTCGGCATACATGTTGTTGAATGGGTTTATAAACCAATACTCGAATTGCTAGCTAAATATTAACTTACACTAGTACCAACAGAGTGTTTGTAATTAAAATATTTTTTTCTCTTCTTTGCTGCTATTTTGCTTATTTGTTAGTAGTTCTAGGCTGCCAGTTATTGTAAACGAATGTTAAAATTCTATATTTATATATTGCTAGAAAACAGTAACATATCTAAACAATAATAACCTAAAACGTTAACATATCTATCTATTCGTGAGTCATGATTATCGTCGTATTTATGCTGCATGGTGTATCTACATATCTTTCTGCATAACCGATCTGGCAATCATAAAAAAAGAAAATGATTGTCTAATAACCTAAAACAATATTATGAAGATGAACCCGAATTATGGTAGGTATTATTGATAAGGTTCTATACCGTTGCAAAGGTTTTTATGCCAATGTCGATTAAACCGCATCCTGTAAAGCCATCCGTTTTCTGAACTTTCCTCATAATAAAAATCAAATCCTTTTTGTGCTGCGCTGTGACTGCGTTGTACCAGTCGCTGTGAAATATGGCCTCAGATATTTCCATAACCTACAATTTTAAAGAAATGTATGACAGGAAAGAATCCTTACTAGCAATTATGTCCAATTTAAATACTTCATCTCTAAGATATTCCGCAGGAAAGCAGTACATAGCAAATTGAAGAAGCATTGTTATTTCGTAGCTCACTGTTTTGGCAAACTCTTCTAAATTGGATAAACCGCTAAAACGATAAATTTTAAATGATTACACAGGCGTATATATTTCAAATATTACCTAGTAGTTATTATGTAAAGTTGACTGCAAGTCGTGATTAATGTAATAAAATACTGATTCAGAAACAAAACGGAATACACTTGTCGCATATCAAGGTAAATTCTAAAAGAAATCATTGCTTAGATACATATTATGCCTATGAAATGTTTTTCAATACAGGAAGTGATATTGAACTTCGAGTATTAAAATCATCCAAAATCTCAAATAAATTACCGTTGCAGAAAATTATGATATTTAACATAGTCGCGTAGTTCTTTTCTCCTAACGCATTCATGATCAGATTTATATGGAGAACTAAATTTGTATTTCAATAATTTGAATTGTATGATCAAATCGGTGCAGAGCGCAATGTAGACGCAATCAAATCCGATTACAATTGAACCAAGAAAATATGAAAAGAATAATTGGAGTGACGCCAATTCGTATTTATATTCATTTGGTGACCAGCCCTCATAAATTATGGGGCTATCAGGACTTATTGCAGGCTTCAAACAGTAACTCAAAACTGTAACATATGCGATCGAAGAAAACGCTAATAAAAAATAATAAACATGTCGTTTTATAGCAATTGCACGATTTCGCAGATTCTCGTCGCATCTGTCCAAAGTCCAGAAGTGGTTTTTGTTGTGCAATAACGTTACAAACTTTGTGTTATAATAAATTAGGGTCAGCCATTTTGTCCCAGTCTACAAAAAGTAAAATAAACCCGTTGTCCTGTAAATATTAAGTCTCATATCTTACGTGGAAGATTGAAATGGCGCTTTCAATTGTTCGAAAGAATAGTACCCCGTCGACTTTTCCTAGGTTTATCAACGTCGACAAACTCATAATAATTAATGTAAGGAGTTTAGCAAACTGTAGAAAGTTGAATTGGTTGGTTCCCATGGGCACTAGAGCATATTTTAAGATACGTTCTCCGACATTTAGCAGTTGCGGATTTTGATTTAGTTTTAGCCATTTGACCACCATTGCTGTTTAATGTAATTTTCGCGATATTTTGTTAAAGGGTAACATCATCCATACATATTTATACCCAGACCGAGACCTAGTTTGGAAAGTTTAGCAAAAGTTTATGGGAACTAATAAAGAATTAATTTTGTATAATGATGGATATGACAAAAAGTTTATTGAATTAGCCGGTTAGTAATAATAAGTGATTATGTAGTAATGAACTGGTTAAATATCATTGACAATGGATACCTTATTTTAAGGAGAGAACCAGAAGTATATGTTGGTGCGATGACAAATGAATTTAATTTACTTCAGTTAATCAACATTCAGTGAATATGTTATTGGAAGGCATGACATAGTAGCTGTGTTTATGAGAATCAGAGGCATTTTTTACTAAAGAATAAAACAATAAAATAAGAACATTCTAGAATGCCAGCAGTTTTCTAAGTGAAGAGTTGATGCCATAAAAATTCCATCGAATAAGGAATGAATAAAAGGACAACATTCTTGAACCCTTCCTGTTTTTAATAGAAGAATTAGGGCCATAACAATTCGATCGAGTAATAAAACAATAAAAGGACAATATTCTTGAGGTCTTGCTGTTTTTAATAGAATAATTGAGGCCATAACAATTCCATTGAATAATAAAATAATAAAAGGAAGACATTCTTGAACTCCTGCTGTTTTTAGTAGAAGAATTCGGGCCATAAAAATTCGATCGAGTAATAGAAGAATAAAAGGACAACATTGTTGAACCCTTTGCTATCTTTAATAAAATAATAGGGGCATAAAAATTTCTCCGAGTAATAAAATCATAAAAGGACAACGACCTGGATTGTTTTTGGTGACAATCTGACAACCGGAAGTGGCAAATGTTACGTCTTCTGAGGGATTCATCCGATTGAGATCAAATTCATACCAACTCATCTTCCAGTGACTTTAAATATGTATACAAATTTACAGATGAGTCGGATGAACGGTTTAGGTGCTATAAGCTTTTATAGAAGCAGGTTGACAGAAATCACGTCTTCGTCGCTGTATTCCAAATTGTCAGATTTTGAGAAATGTCAGTGCCACTGACATGACAAGACATAAATGTCAGTATGACAAATGTTGTTATATCATAGAAACTGACGTTAGGTAGGGTCCAGAGTGGCTGTGGCTTTACAAAATTTAAGTGTTTAGACATTTCATTGTAGCAACGTTGTAGTCGGAAAGTACTACACAAATTCCATCAAAAAATAAGGAATTCAAAAACTTTTTAAGTGTTATTTGAAGGCCTTTCGGGAGGATGCGTTTAGGCAGACCGTTTCATTTAGAAGATTTCCTAGACAACCTTCATAAAAATGTAGTGATTATGTATTTTTGTTTGATACTGATGAGTTCAAACAATTACCAATAATGAATTACGCCTTAATTATTTTCTCCTTGAAACAATTACGTTAAATTGTATGTCACATTTAACACATTTACGCATAACTTTACAATAATTAATAGACCATTCCGCCACGAATAAATTTAAGTGGCAACTGTTTTCTACAGTACACAAACATGCGAGCATATGTGATTAATAAATAATTAATATCATTTAACGACCCCGTACTCGCGGAACTCTTGGTGTTGTTCTGAACAGTTTTTTTAGTTATTCTGAAATGAAAGTATATATCATTGTACAGATACTTATTTTATATAATTTGCATGTACACGCTGAGTTTGATAATGCAACGATAGCGGATATTCTTTCAAATTCAAACTTGAATATTGTAAGTTCTCGACTTTGTGTTGTTAGTTGATCGCGTCTAGTTTTCGTTGTAGTTCCAGATCTTTAAGAAATACGGTTATGTCTATGAACGTCATTGGGTCACAACAGAAGATGGTTACATACTGGAAATGCAAAGAATTCCTTATGGTATTTCCCACAAGAATAAGACAGGCAGACCGGCGATCCTGTTGGCCCATGGCACTGCTGGTACCGCCGCTCAGTTTATTAATTTTGGCCACAGGAGCATGGGTTTGGTTTTATGCGACCACGGCTATGATGTATGGTTTGCCAATGCTAGAGGTACAAAATGGTCAAGAAGACATAAATCGATCAGCCCTAACTATAAACAATTCTGGGAATTCAGGTTTGAATACGTACGGACAAAATAACTAATCGTATCTATATTTGAAGGCATCTTTTAGTCACCACGAGATCGGTGTATACGATTTTCCAGCGCTAATTCATTTCATCAGGAACAAGACGGTACAGGATAAGATATTCTTCGCTGGGCACTCCATGGGCGGATCAGCTTTTCTCGCAATGATTTCTGAACGACCAGAAATTACTGAGTATATTAGACTTGCGTTCTTACTCTCTGCTCCATCCTACTCTCAGAATAATAAAAATCAGATTATACTGGTGTCAGCAGACATGCAAAAAATAATCAAGGTAATAACCTATACAGGATGTCTCACGTAACTCAATTAGAAGCTTCTGATGTTCCGCTAATTCGATATCTTTGAAGGTTTGGATCATATTCTATTCAATCTGAACTTTTAAACTAAAATACTTTCATATCATCTGCCACATCCGATCATCGGAACCCATTGGTCCTTTTATTGTTTTATTACTCCACCGAATTTTTATTATATAGATTATAGAACATTCCACGCGGACCGCGTGGTACGCCTCCTTTATTGGGAATAGAATGTCTGTCCTAAGACAAAGTGGTAAAACGATTGACCCAAGTATGTACTTACGTAGTTAATGTCTTTAAGGTAATCTTGGACCTAATTGGATTGTACGAACTGCCATATACACGAATTGTTTCTGAGTTTCTAAAACGTGCGTGCCACAAAGAGCACAGCTTATTCTTTATATGTACTGGCATCGTTAGTGGTTTAAATGGTTTTGATATTGAAGAAATTGATCAGGTAACTTTTAATAGTGTGGGTAATTTCGTAATAATGTAATTTTATAGCATTTGCTGCCAACAATGTTGAGCGAAGTTCCAGGTGGCATGTCACTTCAGACATTATATCATTTCGCTCAGATGCTCCGAACGGGTAGGTTTTCTTCCAGGGATGGATGTTATATTCTTACTACACTACTATACAAAATAAAATTTCTTTATGAGAGGTAAGCTTTTTATGGAATAACAACATTATTATTATTGTAGGTGAGTTTCGGCAATATGACTATGGTATGGAGGAAAATTTAAAAAGATATGGGTCTGTCGAACCTCCAGAGTATCAAGTGAACAGAAACAGATGTCCTGTTGCAATATTCTATGCCGACAATGATGCGTTTGTCGATCCAAAAGTAATAGAACGCTTACGTATGTGTTACATTAATGTTCAACTTGCCTTTTAGGATGCCGAATTGCTGGCGAGTAAAATGAATAATGTCGTCTTAAATTACAAGATTCCATATGAGTGGTTCACACACATTGGTTACTTCTTCGGTACACGTTCATTCGAACTAGTGTACAAACCAATGTTGGATTTAATGACAAAGTACTAATTAATTGTTGACTCTTGTTATACAAAACTGTAAATCTTGTTATACAAAAATAGCAAATATAGGTATAGGGTAAAACATTTTATATCCCAGGGGCTTCGTGGTAAAAAGTACGAAACATCAAGTGCATTGAATAACGGACATGATATAAAATCATTAGAAAAAAAATATTTTGTTATTTTAATCCATTAATATATAACAAATTCAAACTAATCAATTAATTCTTTTACTGGAGGTATATCCATCTTCTCTTTGTAACTACTCCATCAATACAATTATTACTTAGTATATAGCACACTTGTTCAAATCTCACGGTATATTGTTTTATACATGACTGCTTATTAATCTTCTCATAATGTATAAGTTTAGCGTATGGTAATTGTACTTATATATTCAATGTAATTGGACAACTTGGGGTAACTTGTGATATGGCGTTTTTATTGGTTTGGTGTAGCAAGAGATCTTATATTTGCGTGTACGCTAAGGTTATTGTTTTAAAGTGTGTACTATTGTAAGAAAATGGAGTATGCTCTGAAAATAAAGTTGTTGAAATAATCATAAATTTCTGGTCAAGTAAATCCCATGCAGGACCTGAAAATAGGTATGCAAAAAACGCAAAAAATGGATTTTCGCGTTTTACTCAGGAACGATACATCTTAGAGCAACGAAAGTTGATTTCTGAAATAATTTACCATCCGGTAACATTGCATCATCCAAATCACGCCATTAGATCGGACATAATTTGCTCCGAAAGGAGAAAATGTCACACAGTGTTCAAACTTCACTTTCAAACTGAACGCATAACTCCCTAAGCGTTTAAGATAGAGAACATCCAATACCACCATTGAAATCAGCGTAAAAAACTGCATTAAGGACCATGCCTTACTTGGATCGGATGTACTTAACATTACATCGAATCGCCAAAATTTCGTTAAAAAGCGCAGTTTTGAAAATATAATTTTCAAGTGGCACGCCTTTCTCAAGAACTAGGTTTTGGATCGACATAAAACTTCGCTATCTTACTAAAATGGGTTCCCATCTGGCCCGTTGGAATCATCCTAATCGCGTGATTAGATCAGACGCAGTTTACTCCGAAAGGAGCAAATGTAGTAAAATACTTATTTTGGCACAATTTTCAAACTTTGGCACGTCATAACTTCCGAACCGTTTAAGATAGAGAGAATCCAATAGCACCGTTGGAATCAGCGTGAACCATAACCGAACTAGATCGGAGATATTTGGCTTGGACGATAATTTCTTCATCTTAAACCAAATTAATCGATAGCCTGTTCAAACAATTTCAAAATTTTACGATATCTAGAAAATCCTCAATACAGTTACATTTATTATTGTTCATTATGAATATCTGATATTAGTAAGGTTGTCTTGCCCAATCTAAAAATACACTGGCGAGCGGATTACCCAATGCGTTAGTGAATCACACAGAAGAATTGATAACAACCGACCAATGTATACTTGGATAATTCGTACTAATATAATCTCAAGTGCATGATTAAAAGACGGTACAAAAGACTCGCACTTGTGAACAAGTTCAGTCTTACTGCACAAGAAGCCAAAATGATCTATCGTCTAGCGTGGTTTTTGATTTTGGGAATGGCCAGTGCCAGAATGTTGCCATCGTTCTCTAAGAAGGAAGAAATTAAACAGATATTTTTTGATGATACGAAAAAGGCACACGAAGATGCTAAACTAACCACGGTAGGGCTGTACCAATTTTATTACGTCTTAGTTAATATTTATGGCACAAAATTAAATCTCGTATTTTTTTACTTTAAATATTGTTTACTGCTAACATTATCTTGTATTTCTGCATTCTGCGTCATAACAGCATAATATTATCAATATTGTGTGATCAGCATAATAACATATTTTCCGTTGCTATATTACTTACTCTTTTCTTAACTAGCTTGTTTCATTCATCAAATTTGGGCATACCTTGAATTTACACCTTGTACTAATATCGTTGAAGTTTATAGTATCAAAAAAAACTATAATCGATAAATTAGTATTAGATGGTGTAGTCCAGATATCTCAGTTGTCCTACAAACCTGCATTTTTATAGTGATAGGAGTAATTTGAATTTACTGATAACTGATTTAGGACAGCATCTGACAAAATAATGTTTAGATGTTGAATGTTCATATATGGACCTTTTTGGTATCGCTGGATACGCATGATATTACCGTTACGAAAAACTTGTGATTGTATTGTTATGTATTGTGCAGTTGCATTCGCCTGGTGTGGTCCATAAATTTATTAGCATGTTCGGAGGGGGGGGGTATTACCATAAAAATTACTCATTTCATTTTTAAGTAAAACAAAATAGTACGTGTTTACAATGCTTTTGTGCCATTTTGTGCGATTATTTATTTATGGAAGTATACATTGTTTATACTGTTGGAACGGAAATAGCACGTTCTGGTTAGGAAAACCTAACTTTTTTAATGCAATAACTACTAAATCACCACACCAATCACTGCTTCTACGCCAATGGGTTTACTTCTTAGAGTTTATTTATGTGGGAATATACGTATTAGTAAGTAATTAATGACTGGGCTCGCGAAATATAAGCTTTTTAAGTTTATAATTTAATGTTAGCACTCGCTTCATGGTTACATTCTCTTAGAACATTATAAGCAAACGTCGATAACTAATTTCTTAAAATGTATGTTTTAGCCAGAACTTGTTAAGAAGTACGGCTACCCATCCGAAACGCACACAACGATAAGTCAAGATCAATATATCCTCACATTGCATAGAATACCATACGGCAGATATGGTAATTCGGAAAATAGACCGGTGGTGTTCCTTCAACATGGAATATTGGCCTCCTCAGGAGACTGGGTGATTACAGGCATTGAAAAAGGATTAGGTGACGATTAAACTCTTAATGATTAAACATACAACTATACGTCTTATGTTTAGGTTATATATTAGCAGACATGGGTTACGATGTATGGATGGGCAACGTTAGGGGAAACCGTTATTCCAGAAACCACACATTCCTAGATCCAGATTCGGCAGAGTTCTGGGATTTTTCGTGGCATCAGATGGGAATCTACGATTTACCAGCAATGATTGATTACGTACTCTCACAAACTGACCAGGAAAAGTTGCATTACGTCGGCCATTCACAAGGAAATACAATCTTTTATGTCATGTGTTCCGAGAGACCCGAGTATAACAACATGATTCGGGCTCAGTTCAGTTTGGCACCAATCGCGTTTGCTAAGAACATGAAAAGTCCTTTGTTGCAAGCTTTGTCCTTTACTCATTGGGGATTAGAGGTAAGAAATATTCCAAACATTTTGTTTGGTCTTACTCTTTTGGCTGCCTTTTATTCACATCTTTAATATGTAATATTTTAGCAATTGTTACCCATGATTGGTGTTAATGAGTTTCTACCGCAGACGTCATTCATGGCAAGTTTTGGAAACTCCGTATGCAAAGATGGCGATCTGACGCAAGCGATTTGTACGAACACTTTATTCGCGCTTTGCGGCTTTAACAAAGCACAGATGAATACGACATTGCTGCCGGTTATATTGGGCCATACACCAGCAGGAGCGTCGACGAAACAATTCTTGCACTTTGCTCAAGAAATCAGATCAGGTACAAAAAGAAACAGTTACTAATTTCTTCTTGCTAATTTCTAAATATGTTTAGATTATGTAATTTATATTTAGAAATATATGCACTGCGTAAGTAAATTTCATTTTAGGTCGCTTCAGGCGATGGGATTATGGATTTTTGGGAAATTTAAAACGATATCAATCTGTGTCACCTCCTAATTACCAATTGCAAAATGTTAAGGTTCCTGTGTACATTTTCCATGGCGCAAACGACTGGCTATCATCATCAAAGGATGTTATGGCTTTATACAGAGAACTGGGAAACCCTCAAGCATACGTTTTGGTACCAGACCTAAAGTTTAACCATTTAGACTTTATATTTGGTATAGATGCACCTAGCCTAGTATATGACACAATGATAGCGTTAATGTCCATAGATACATAAAATGTTGACGATGTTACACAGTTTTTAACAGTTTTAGTTAATTTATGTTGTCGTCGTGGTTCTGTAAATAAATGTTTTATATAAAATGAGACTCTTCTTACTTTCTGACTAGTACCCTAGATGAAAAGTATTGTTTGTAATCGACGAAAAAATTTCTTGGGATTACAGCGCCATCTGTAGCGAATCCAAGAAAATGTTTCGAACAAACCGTAGGTAGTTTTCGATGTAGAAACTGAATCTGCCATAAAAAATAGGGCTTCCTATTTAAGTTTTCAAATTTGCCCCACGTCCCACCCACAGAGGGCGTGAGAGTAGGAGTAGTTTACTACTAGCGGGTGCTCCCCTTGAAGATTTTAAAGTATCGATTTGACAAATTTTCTATACGATGCATATTTTTCGAGATATTACAAAATTGCAGGTTGAATAAATCACCCGGTATTTAGAAATACCTATGGACGAACTGAATAGTTTTTGGTGACAATCTGACAGCAGACAATGGCAAATGCTTTTTTTTATTCCAGTCTAATTAAATAAATACACTGACTTACAGTTTAATGAGCTGAACGGACCAATAAAGCAGTCTGACAGATCAATGAAGCAGTCTGACAGAATCCAAGGCTGTGAATTCTCTTGCGATGGTTGCTAACTGAAAAATGATGATATTTAATGTGTCAACGATTTAGTCTGAAAGCTGGGTGGGGGCCATCCCAGATATTTAAATAAATGATTATTTTGTTTGAATGCACCTTGTAGATAACTCCTTATCGATTTGCAATTCAGCATTGTATGGATTTAATTAAAAGTTACATTATTATTCATTTTGAAATCGCTATAGACTTAAGTACTGATAGAAACGTCCTCATCGTTGTTGTTATTTGTATCGCAGAATTATCTATTGTATCAGCTATTGTTTGCTTAATTGTAACTCTTAAAGTTGTAAATCATAAAGAAAGAATAGCAAAACAAAAGAAATATAATCAAAAAGCATTTTATTTTCTTCAAAACATTGAAATACACGTTAACAACTAAGCTTATTTTTCTTGTAAACGCTCAATAACGCGCTCATAAACTGTAGTTCTAACATCAGAGGCGAGGATCAGGTCCAAATTGGATTCGTAGTTGGTTATTTTGATGTGTTCGATAACATTTGGCAACCGCTGGGCCAATGTGTCAACATCTTGTTGGTTGCTCAAGATATCTTCTCTTACGGATACCATTATCACTGGTACTTGTACTTTCTTCAAGTCGTATTCCTCTTGTTCGTTTTCTCTGCTATCATCACCATTTTCAGAGAATGGCCCAAATTTACCTGTGTTCATGAGTTGAGCGTAGTGAAGAAGTTCTTGGGTTGAAGCCCTTGTTGGGTAAGCTTCAGCAAATCGTTTAGCTTCAGTCTATTAGAAGAAAATCGAATTATATAATATGTATTATACATACAAATTTAGGGTTCTTACGCTTTCGTATTTTTGGCCGAACGCATTCATAACGAAGTACATGTTTTGGCAAAGAGTGCTATCTCCATTTTGGTTCATGCAACGGTTTTTGATGTTGTCAATCATAGATTCGGACGGTTTGAATTCATGTTCTCCCAAGTATTTGGAAATCCACTGAAACAAACACGTATGTGATCCGTTTCAAATATAGCAATGGTGGAAAACTTACAGATTTGGAGTTGTAATTGTCGGCTATAAGACGCATCATTGGATGAGAAGAGTACTTCATGTAAGCAACTGGTCCCAAAGCAACCATTTTCTCAATGCGTTCGACGTAGGTGGGTTTGGCAGAGCTCATGACGTAAAAAGCTGTTGTAGCTTGATTGAAACCGATGAAGTGCATCTTGTCTTGTCCGGTCATTTTGGTAATTGCGTCGATGATTGACGGTAAATCCTTAGTACCCATATCATCAAAGCTAATACAGGTGATATAAATTAATAATATTAAGTATTAGGTAGATATGATGCAATATACCAGAAATCCCAGAAAACACGATCTTTCTTGTGGTTGAGTTGGCTGTGGGCTTGTTCTTGATTGCGAGCACCTCTGAAGTTTCCAAGAAACACATCATAACCCTTTTGGACTAGCATGTACGCAATGGAGTTTTCTGCACTGATCAAGTACTCGGAGGAGTCAGAAAAGAATCCGTGCATCAAGAGAGCGACCGGTTTGTCAGTGCGAACCTTCTTGCCATCGCGAACTTGACGTTCGAACGACTCCCTGTAGGTTTGAGGGCCTGGGATGCGAGTCACCTCCAATTGATAGCCATCCTCGGTTTCCACTGTGAAGGTTTGAACGGGATAACCTTCAGCCTTCGCTAGATGGGACTGGATACAACAAAATTTACGTAATACTAACATTAAGAAAATAGCTAAATAACTTACAGCATTGAAGGAGTTGTGGCCTCCATGAGATCTAACTCCGAAGCAATGGCCGCTGGCAGCTAAGACCAACACAGATAATACAACAAAAATCTTCATCTTGAACTGTGTTCTCATTTAGACAACGTGAGCAGTTATATCCTAACACCACTTAGTGGTCTTTTATAGATTAATTGAAAACTGCAGGATCGGCGAATAATTTATCTGCATGCGTTTAACATTTTTAAGACGTTTATCGACTAATGACGTTGATGATTAGCCTACATTTGCCATCAGCATTTATATATCCGCAGTTTTTTGTAATTATTGCAAATACGTCATGATCACGAAAGCAAGAATTAGCAAAATATAATCAAGAACAATATTTCTATTTTTATGTTACCAGTTCTGTTATTATTTCTGTAATATAAAACGTTTAATTAATCCAATAATGTTCAGATATAATATCTGCGGTGGCAGCCACCCAACATTCCGACTACATTGTTGATACATTGAAGTGTTTAAACAATTTTGCAATTATCCAATTTTGTGAAGCCAAAGCTACTCTGGACCCCCTCACAACGTTAGGCATAGAATGACATTTAATGTTATGGCATGTCCTTGGACACTTTTATCAAAATCTGTCAATTGACAACCACAGCGACGAAGGCTGTGGATTCTGTCAAACTGCTTATAGCGCCTAAACCGCTCATCCCATTGATCTGTAAATTAGTACATACAAGGTTGGAAAACTAAATGGAAAATTCTCTACAGGCCGTAAATTAACAGTTCCATCAAAAAGTGTTGAATATAAAAGTTCCCAAATTTTTACAAAATCTAATTATATCTAAATATTTTTAAATGGCTATAAATGACCCGTCATTTATCGTTGGATAGCTCTATTTCTCTCTCTTCTATTTCTTTAGAAATGAGAGTGAATTAATCACAAACCTCTTATTACTTTTGTTTATGGTCTCCATTGTTTACCTTCATTCAAATTTAAATTATTTCGCGTTCTGTTAATCTGGCCATTTCATAAATTTACGAAACAAATTGTACTATTGAATACCACGTGTATAACATGCAACCAGTTTATAGGGCTGTCATAAGTATGAAAATATTACTTGGAATTCCTATTGCAGACAACGCAATAAAGTAGCAGATTAAATAACAAATAGCAATTAATTTTTAATTAAAAAATCAATCAGTATCTTAATAACTGATGACAGATAACTTCAAGTTGTTTGAGCTAGTAACTCAGTAAAACGACAAGAAAATTTGTATTGTAAAAAAAAAACAAATAAAAGTTCACTGGTTTTATAAAGTACAGAGTCCAGAGTACGTTGTCGGGCACTCTGTGGATGCCAACCTTATGACAGTGTCCACTGATGCTTATCAAAATTTGCATGTTTGCAAGTGTCCAACCGCTATAGCGGTTGAATCCCATCCTTCGGTTATCGCATTGTCATAAAAAATAACCCAGTTCGTCCTCTGGTAGTGCTAAATAAGTATACCAAATATCAGCCCGATGCGATGCATTGAACTATTTGGGCGCTGATATCCCAAATTCGTTTTAAGCCTTACAATACTCTTCTTTACAATACTTTTGTTCTAGAATACTAGTAAAACATTTGCAAATGATTAACTAAACAATGTATTTATGTAGCAATAAATAAAAAAAAAACATTATTCACTATCAAATTAGTTGAACAATGTAACTTATATAGTCAATTCAACGTTCACAATATACATACTTCACGAACATCAAGATATTATCAAAATCTGTCACAATTCGCACGTTTTTTTAAGATTAGCAATTGTCGTTTATGAAGATTTTAGATTACATTGCTCTATATCTAACTGATTATCATATCGTTTCGTATAAAATAAAATCAAAGACCGTATGTATCAACCTTTATTGTTGCAAAGATGCTTCAATTGCTCTTTGTTGTACTCGCTCTTGTTCACTGTGGGCTTACTTTGCCCACAGAGGAAATTGAAGTAAAGGAAACACATCCAGATGTAGGCTTGAATGTGGTGAGTAGAATTGTTTCGAAGATAAATTGTTTATAATATTTATATATTAATTCATATATTGATGACGGAATGTAATATTATTATGCTTTTTTAGATTGAAATGATTCAAAGGCAGGGGTATCCTGTGGAAAGGCATAGAAACATCGAAACTAGCGATGGTTACCTCCTGGAAATGCACAGGATTCCCTACGGGTTAAAATCTGGTCCTGCAGATAACAAACCTGTTGTTTTCTTGATGCATGGTCTCTTAAGTAGTTCAGCCGATTGGGCTAATATGGGTTCAGAGAAAAGTTTGGCCTATTTATTAGCTGACTTGGGATACGATGTGTGGATGGGAAACGCTAGAGGTAACACGTGGTCCAAGAATCACGTGTCTTTAGATCCTAAAAAGAACAAAGCAAAGTTTTGGGCTTTCTCGTGAGTACAATAATTATGGAAATTGTTAAGTGTAATATGCTAATCGTGTATTTACAGTTGGAATGAAATTGGAATGTACGATCTGCCAGCTATGATCGACTTCGTTTTACAATACACCAAGCAAGAGAACTTGTATTACATTGGGCATTCACAGGGAACAACATCTTTCTTCGTCATGTGCTCAGAACGTCCAGAATATAATGACAAGATTCGTTTATTTGTAGCATTAGCTCCAGTAGCTTACATGTCCAATATGACTAATCCTCTGTTCAAGTTCATAGCTCTTTTCGACGACACAATAGAGGTGATTTATTTGGATTTATTAAATACTCGACAACAGTGCTAATCGCCGTAAATATGACAGTTTTTAGGTGGTTTGATTGGCATGCACGAATTTTTGCCGGACATGGACTTTATGACTGGCGTGGCTGGAGTTTTGTGTAAAGATGGCGCCATCTTCCAAGATGTTTGCGCCTCCGTTATCTTCCTTATTGGAGGCTTCGATTCCGAACAACTGAACAAAACTATGATTCCAGTAATAGTGACAAACGCCCCGGCGGGTTCATCCACCAAGCAGATGCTTCACTACGCACAAGGAATTAATTCCGGAAAATTCAGAAAGTACGATTTTGGCTTAATTCAAAACTTACAAAAGTACGGTTCCGTCACCCCTCCAGCGTATGCCACTGTTAACATTCGAGCTCCAATAGCCCTATACTATTCAAAGAACGACTGGCTTGCTGCTATTAAGGTTAGTTATTTATTGTTTTCATTAGCCGTAACGTAAATTAATACACTCGTTAAATTTCAGGATGTTAATAAGCTGGCGGGAGAATTGAAAAGCTTGGTTTATCAATACTTGGTTCCCTTCGATAAATTTAACCATTTGGACTTCTTGTGGGCCGTTGACATAGTACCGCTGCTGTACAACGATGTAATACAGTTGTTACAAAAGTATTAAGAACCGATATAATTATGAAATTCTTTCTATCTATTTAGATGAATTCAATAAATACATTGAACTTTATAGTACATATTTTTATTGTTATTTATTCCTTTTATGTCCGTCATTCTATTACCTTTTAAAGATGTGTGTAAGGTGGTTTTGATACGGCAACACTGTAAAGTTTGTCCATGTATCTAGGTTAGGGACCTTTGAGAGCAACCGGGAAGTATAGCAATTTCAAAATTATTTTGAATAAGTTTTGAGTAAATATCTGGTAAAGTGTTTTCTTACAAGAATATTTATTTACTTAGAAGGGGTTATAATAAAATTTCATATGTATCACTCAATTACAAAAAAAATGAATTCCATATTACTGATGGAACTTTTATGGCCCCAATTCTTCTACTAATAAACCGCAGGGGTTCAAGAATGTTTTTATGGCCTCAATATTTCCATTATAAATTGCATGTGTTTAAGAATATTATCCTTTTAATGTTTTGTTACTCGATCGAATTTTTATGATCCTAATTCTTCTATTAACAACTGCGGGAGTTCAAGTATGTTGTCCTTTTATTGTTTTGTTCTTTAGGCGAAAAATGGTTTCACGTTTGATACTCATACAATTGCTATGTAGTCATTCATACTCATAATTTAAAAAAAAGTGTTACGTTCCACCATCCTTTTTGTAAATATATTTGTTTTGGTTAAAGTTGACTTT
Organism: Aphodius granarius; assembly: GCA_963971325.1. Taxonomy (NCBI): domain Eukaryota; kingdom Metazoa; phylum Arthropoda; class Insecta; order Coleoptera; family Scarabaeidae; genus Aphodius; species Aphodius granarius. The sequence continues at coordinate 12,933,514 of OZ020226.1, forward strand.
TAATTTGAATCACCCTGAGGTTATTATTCTTGTTATTCGTATTACAATTATTGTTGGCTTCTAAAGATCTAGTGATATCAAACCCTCGAGGCTTAAAAGAAAGATTCCTTGTCTCTGCTTGACTTTAAAATAACTGCTCTGTTTTTTGCCATGCTACCAATAAAACCAGACTCCGGTCTAACTTACAACAACAGTTTATCAATTAAAAAAGCATATTTAGGTTCGCATAATATTGCTTCTATAGAAACAATGTAACGGAACATTGTCCGCAACCTACATCGTTTTTCGTGGCTGCGCCATTCGAATTCCTGAAATGGCAAAGCAATTATAGGACCCTTTAGGATAGATATAGCGTAAATATTGCTAATTACTAACTTCTTGTTATCTTATGCATAAAACAAGCTATTGTTAGCAGTTAATCTCGATCTTTATAATAGATACTAAACAATTATCAAGATAAAATAAGCACCTATATAAATGTGTTTTGTTTAAAAGAGTATCAAATTGTCGTAAGATGATGAAGCTAACATTTTTCGGTGTTTTAGCTATTTTGTGTTCCTCAAGTTCAACTCCTATTCACAAGGAGACGCATCCGGATGTAGGACTGAACGTTGTAAGTAATGATGGACATAATCAAATGATTTCAAGATAGAATTATTATTGGTAGTCGAATCATTTATTACAAGTAATAAAAATAATTGCAAGTATTGATGAGGTACGAAAAAGCTGCAATCAAAAATTATACTCTTCTAATATAGATTGAGTTGGTCCAGAGGTATAATTACCCAATCGAGAGACATCGGAACATCGAAACGGAAGATGGATATCTTCTTGAGATGCATAGAATACCATATGGACTTAAGTCAGGCCCTGGAGACAACAAACCAGCGATCTTCTTAATGCACGGGCTTTTGTGTAGCTCAGCTGACTGGGTAAACATGGGACCTGAGAAGAGTTTGGGCTTCTTGCTGGCTGATATGGGATACGACGTATGGATGGGCAATGCTAGGGGAAACACTTGGTCGAAAAATCACGTCGAATTAAATCCTAGTAAAGAGAAGGAAGCGTTTTGGACATTTTCGTAAGTGGCCAGCTTCATGTATGCCAAATATTTGCGATTGCTTTGTGATTTATTTTAGGTGGAACCAGATTGGAATGTACGACCTCCCAGCAATGATCGACTATATTCGTGCGTATACCAGCCAAGAGAAAATCTTCTATATTGGCCATTCCCAAGGTACAACATCCTTCTTTGTGATGTGTGCTGAGAAACCAGAGTACAACGATAGGATTCGCTTGATGGTTGCACTTGCTCCTGTTGCTTATATGGCCAACATGACTAATCCCCTACTTAAATTTATGTCGCTATTCGATGACACACTAGAGGTTTGTTCCAAAGCATGTACATGTAACCATGCGTTTAAATATAAACATGCGTTTTCTTGTAGTTTCTTGGAGATTTACTTGGAGTGTACGAGTTTTTACCGGATCTGGATTTCCTGACAGGTTTGGGAAATGTATTATGCAAAGATGGAGCAATACTACAAGATATGTGCGCTGGAGTTATATTCCTCATCGGAGGATTTGACTCTGAACAGTTGAATAAGACTATGATTCCGGTTATAATGACGAATACGCCGGCCGGCGCCTCCACCAAACAGTTCTTACATTACGCCCAAGGCATCAACAGCAGAAAATTCAGAAAGTATGACTTTGGTTTGATTCAAAATTTGGTTCATTATGGATCGGTGTCGCCACCTGCCTACAACATAAAGAATATTAGGGCGCCAGTAGCCTTGTTTTATTCCAAAAATGACTGGCTTGCAGCTGTTGTGGTAATTATGCACTACTTATCACCTTTATCAAAGAAGAAATTATCAAATTAAATGATTTTGTTTTAGGATGTACAAAAGATGTCAAACGAATTACCAAAGTTGGTCTTTGAATACTTAATTCCATTCGACAAATTTAACCATTTGGATTTTCTCTGGGCTATTGATGTCATTCCTATGGTTTACACAAATGTCTTCCAACTTCTTGCAGCTTACTAGCAGCGTATTATTATAAATACAGATTGCATACTTGTAACACATAGTTATTTTTATCATAACCTACTTGTTGTACTGTACATTTTCGAGTTTTTATGGTCCCAATTCTTCTATTAAAAACTGCAGGGATGCAAGACTGTTGTCCCTTTATTGTTTCATTATTCGATGGAATTTTTAGGTCCCAATTCCTCTATTAAAACGGCAGGGATTCAAGTATGTTGGCCTTTTACTGGTTGATTACTTGAGCAAATTCTTATGGGCTCAATTCTTCTATTAAGAACAGCAGGCGTTCAAGAATGTTGTCCTTTTATTATTTTACTATTTAATGGAATTTTTACAGCCCCAATTCTTCTATTAAACACAGGGATTCAATAAAGTTATCCCTTAATTTTTCTCTTAAAAACAGCTGTGGTTCAAGGATGTTGTCCTTTTATTATTTTATTACTCGATCGAATTTTTATGGCACTAATTCTGTTATTAAAATCCGGGTGGCCCCCACCCAACTTTCCGACTAAATCGTTGACACACTGTGTCTAAACACTTTTACTAGCAGCATACTATTATAAATATAGATTACTTGTAACACTGTTGCTTTTATCTCACCCTATATGTTGTATAATACATTTTATTGTTCTGCCAATGATTAAAAAAATTAACGATAAAACGGAATAGATAATAATTATAACTAATGCATTCTCTGCAGGTATAAAGCTGCGATCGATTGGTCTTTTCTACTCCAGCAATGATTGGTTAGCCGCAGTTAAGGTATATTTTTGTTGTTACATGCTAATTGGCAATGCTTGTGATAACTTGTTATTGTAGGATGTCGAGCAACTCAGGAATGAACTACCACTAACTATGTGGTCAAGAGCTACTTTGTGCCGTATTCAAAATTCAACCAGTTGGATTTCTTGTGGGCAATCGACGTCGTTCCTTTGGTTTACAGTGATGTGTTTGCATTACTAGCTAATTACAATTAATGTTACAATGGTTACTGAATATCCTGATAATAATGATGTTAGAATATAAAATAAAATAGATAAAAAAATTTCTTCTTTCGTGGATAAAGTAAACAATAAAAGATTTTCATCACAACTTTTATGGTAATTTATTATTTCAAGGTGACACACATAGAAATTGTCAGATAATATTATTTTGTATTATATTAAAAAGGTACTTTTAGATAAGAATAAATAATTTTGCCGATCATGCTGTAGGGCAGTTATAAAATTGCTGTCAGGCAAATTTGTAAGCAGTAGAAAGCAACAACGATGATGCGCGAGGTGTTCTTAGCTTGTGCGTTTGCTTGCGCGTTGGCTATGCCAAAGCCTGAGCCAATTGCTCGGCCACATCCCGATCAAGAAAAAGCCGAAGATCCTCATCCTGATACAGGATTAGACGTCGTACGTATTTGTTTCTATGTTCCATTGGAAGAGTGATCATAATTAAGAATTCATATTCTCCTTTTTCTAGAATGAATTAATCTTGCAACATGGTTATCCATTGGAGAGACATCAGAACATCCAAACCGAAGACGGATACTTATTGGAAATGCAAAGGATTCCTTATGGGAAGACGAATGGCCCATCTTCTGGCAAACCAGTTGTGTTCTTGATGCACGGAATACTTTGCAGTTCTGCCGATTGGGTGAACATGGGACCGGGTAAAGGTTTGGCCTACCTTCTGGCTGAATTAGGCTATGACGTTTGGATGGGTAATGCCAGAGGGAACACTTGGTCAAGAAACCACATCTCTTACAATCCCGATAATGACAAGAAGGACTTCTGGACGTTCTCGTAATGCAATGATGTTTTTTTTACACTTCACCGTTATTTTTTTTGTAACAAAATTTTAGCTGGAATCAAATAGGAATATACGATCTTCCAGCAATGATCGATTACGTTCTTGAAAAGACCGGACAAGAGCAGTTATTCTATATTGGCCATTCTCAAGGAACTACATCGTTCTTCGTAATGGGCTCCGAACGACCAGAATATAACGACAAAATAAAAGTGATGATTGCTCTAGCTCCAGTGGCTTACATGTCCCATATGGAGAATCCACTTCTTAGATTTCTTGCCCTCTTTGACGACACACTCGAGGTATGCCCTTTTATAAAATTTCTCCCTTTCTACAATACTTTAAAGTACATGTTAACTCATTTTGTTTACATTTGTGATCTCTAGTTTCTTGGAGAACTCATCGGATTGTATGAATTTGCCCCTGACATGGATTTCTTGACTGGTCTCGGTGAATGGGCTTGTGTCGATGGCGCATTATTCCAAGAAATTTGCGCCGGCGTTATTTTCTTGATAGGTGGATTCGATTCCGATCAACTGAATAGGGTAAGTTCGAATAAAATTCTTTCTTCAATTTAATTTTCCTCAATACTTTTCGAAATAATTTTTTGTAGACTATGATCCCTGTTATCATGACCAACACCCCAGCTGGTTCTTCCACCAAACAGTTGATTCACTATGCCCAAGGCATTAACAGTGCGAAATTCAGAAAGTACGACTTTGGTCTAGTCCAAAATTTAGTTCAATATGGATCAGTCACCCCACCGAACTATAATCTGGACAATGTCAAAGCTCCGGTTGGTCTTTTCTACGCCAACAATGATTGGTTAGCTGCAGTTGTGGTATGTTTTATCGTAAATACTGGTAGCGCTTAACATTTATTAATTAATCAACCATTTCAGGATGTTCAACAACTGCAGGGTGAACTGCCAAACGTAGTCAAAAGCTACTTTGTACCTTATGAAACATTCAACCATTTGGATTTCCTGTGGGCCATCGACGTTATTCCATTGCTGTATAATGATGTATTTGCTTTGCTTGATCAATATAATTCCTGAAGTGTTTATGCTATTGAATAAATGATTGCTGTTTAAATGTTGTTTAGATTTATTGTTGATTGCTATAAATAAAGTATCTATCGACACATTGTCATTGTTACTTATCGGTTGTAATTTTTCAAGCCGGTATAGAACTTAGTACAATAGCACGTATTTTTAACATATTTTTATTCCCACCTACCATTATTATTGAAGTGGATGCTTAGAGATACTAAATTTTGCTTTTTAGATTTTATCGGTGATGTTATATATATATTTACATTGTTTGCCTGTTTTGGGTATTATCCAAAATGTTTAAGGTCGGTATTGTTCTCTTGTGCAGCACCCTGGTGTTAGGGTTACCTGTCGAAAATGTCAAAGAAATTCACCCAGACACAGGATTGAATGTGGTAGGTATAAGATATGAAACCCTCTGTAAATATTTTCAAATATTCAACATTCAAATTCAAAATATCCAACAGATTGAACTTGTCGAAAAATATGGTTACCCAATCGAACAACACAAAGACGTTCAAACAGAGGATGGTTATTTGTTGGAGATCCATAGAATTCCTCACGGTATAAACAACGCAGATGAAGTTGACAAACCTGTGGTTTTCCTGATGCATGGAGTCTTAAGTAGTAGCGCCGATTGGGTAAACATGGGACCTGAAAAAAGTATTGCCTACTTATTGGCCGATGCTGGGTATGACGTATGGATGGGAAATGCTAGAGGAAACACATGGTCTAGAAAACACATCAAGTATGATCCAGACTGGAACAAGGCATCCTTCTGGACATTCAGGTGAGTACAAAATACGATTTCTGAGTAAAAAATACGATTTCTGATACAAATTGTCGATTATGTTGTAGTTGGAATGAGATTGGTGTTTATGATTTACCAGCAATGATCGATTATGTGCTTGAAGTAACCGGAAAGGAAAAGCTTTTCTACATCGGTCATTCACAAGGTACGACTGTTTTCTTCGTAATGGCGTCTGAGAAACCTGAATATAACGATAAAATTATCCTGAGCATACAAATGGGACCGGCTGCTTACATGGAGCATGCGTATAACCCATTCTTAAGAGTTCTAGTTCTGTACGAAAGCTATCTAGAGGTAAGTATTGGGTTTTCTGTTATGAATACAATAAATAACACTTTATCAATTCTAGTGGTTAACGTACTTTCTTGGCATGTACGAATTTTCACCAAGCAATGATCTATTCCCGATCATTGGATCACTGATGTGCGAAGAGAATGCCTTGTGGGTTGAAATGTGCGCCAGCGTCATCTTCCTAATTTCCGGCTACGATAGTGATCAACTCGATAGGGTAAGGATCAAATTCTAGACTTTTCAGGACAAGGGTTGTACTAATGTATCTACATTTCAGCAAATGTTGTCTGTATTTATGACAAATGCCCCGGCTGGTGCGGCAACAATGCAATCATTACATTACGCACAGGAAATAAAAAGCGGTAAATTTAGAAAATATGACTTTGGCATGGTAAAAAATCTCATCGAGTATGGTTCCGTAATCCCACCAAATTATGACCTGTCTCAGATTACATCACCCATTGCGCTTTACTATGCAAAGAATGACTGGTTAGTTGCTGTTCAGGTAAGATTCGTAAATTTCAAGAACCCAAAAAGGTTCTAGAAAAAGAATTGTGCGAAATATAACCTGTGTATTAGCATCTGCTTTAAATTTTAAAACTTTTCAGGATGTTGGAAGGCTAATTCCTCTCTTACCAAATCTGGTTTATCAGTACCTGATTCCTTATGAGAAGTTCTCGCACTTGGATTTTATCTGGGCGAAGGACGTCAAAACTCTTTTGAACGACGATGTCCTGAAACTTATGTCTAACTATTTGTGAACACAAATTTGTAATATATATATATTACTGATTGAATAAACATCTTTATGATCCATCATTTCTATTGCATTCCATCTCTACATATGCTGAGAAAAAATAAGTTGTGTATCTACTGCATAACTAAGGGCTAGTTTATTCACCTACACTTAAAGTCCTGTATATCTATGTGTCAGACATTTCAAATACTCTTGCTGTGTTATAATTCATTCAGGTCAAAAAAATGAACTTATCTGACACATTGCTAATCAGGACTTTATAGGCAGGTAAATAAACTAGACCTAAGTATATTTTCAGCTATGATATCATGCTTTAAAACTAACATTCGGCAACCGAGTTGCCAAAATCTTCTGTATCCGTCGTTATCCTGTAAATAAGCATATAAGCTAATGACATTATAAAATTTGAGCGAATCACATGCAGAGGCAAATCAAAGAAATCGTTTTGTTTGTCAAACAAAAGTAACACGTAGTGATTCAAATTACCAACTGGTCAATAGTACACTTGCCTAAATTTTTCTAAAATACACCATATTCTTTATGTCCTGAAATATCAATGCTGCTGTTAACAAACATACCATCTTTTATTAGTTGTAAGCAACGAACGGATTGTATGGTCATGGTCTAAATAAAAGCATTCTTTGATGAATTTCAATATAATTTCTAATTAAGTAGTTCAATTATTTATGTGGTACTACTTTACTTATTTTTTATAGTGCAAGTGACAGTATATTGCCCGAAGATGCTAGTTATGTATATTTACCAACAAATGAGATGAGAAGAGCTTAGTATATACAAACCAACAGTGGTATAAAAAGAACAGTGATGGTTTGTCTGTTTGAATTATTAATTTTACATCATGATTTGGCAATTCTCTAGTTAGATACCCTTTGATACTCTACAGATCGGTATCTTCTTACACTTCTGATAAATATTTGCATCCATTTTTTACGAACTGAAGCCGAGCGGCAAAAAAGCTAAATCTTATCTGATGAACAAGTGGAGAAGCCATGTTATTTTTATCTACATACAGCTATAAAACGTTAAAATTTTACGATTCGGATCAGCAATCATGAAATTCTTAGCTGTGGTAGTGCTGGCAGTTGTGGGAGCAGTCCATGCTCTTCCAGCCAACCATGAAAAAGATCTTCACCCGGACACAGGTCTTAGCGTAGTATGTATATTAATCACCTATAGTTATTGGTGTACTTAATCCGATGTAGATTGAACTGATTAAAAGGCATGGTTACCCAGCGGAGGTGCATAAGGATATTCAAACTGAAGACGGATACTTGCTCGAACTCCATCGGATTCCCCATGGCAGAGATAACTCAGATGCTACTGATAGGCCTGTAGCACTTCTAATGCATTGCTTGATGTGCAGTTCATCTGTTTGGGTGAGCTATGGGCATGAGAAAGGCCTTGCTTTTCTCCTAGCTGATATGGGATACGACGTTTGGATGCCCAACGCGAGAGGAACTAAATACTCCAAGAGTCATATCACTTGGGACCCAGTCGACGACGCTGCCGAGTTTTGGAAGTTCAGGTACGTTCTAAAGATATTGCTGTGTTATTTAAGCTTGATCACTTTCTGTTTAGTTGGCATCAGATAGGTTACTACGACCTTCCGGCATCTATAGATTATATTGTTGAGCAAACTGGACAAGAAAAGATGTTCTATGTCGGCCATTCCCAAGGAACTACAACGTTCTACGTATTGGCTTCTGAGCGACCTGAATATAACGATAGATTCAGGTTATCCGTATCCCTGGCGCCCATAGCGTACATGTCGAACATGGACAACGATTTCTTGAAGTTTATATCACAGTACGTGGATTCCTTGGAGAAACTCTTCGAAATTATTGGATGGTACGAATTCCTACCGAATCTAGATTTCATGGATGAAGTTAGCGAATACTGCAAGGAGTCTGGAAAGGAGTTCTGTGATAACTTATTCTTTTATATCTTTGGTCAGGACTCCACGCAAATGGAAGAGAATATGTTACCAGTTTTCGCCACGCATCTACCAGCTGGCACCAGCGCAAAGCAATTTGTACACTACGGACAGGAAATCATCTCTGGTAAGTGCTAGATGAATTACAATCTAGTCAATGAACAATTCTATTTTGACGTATCTTATTACTTTAATTTATTCTAATACGCACCCATTGATGTCTCTTAGTTGGTCCTGATGTACTGGTGCACATTTTTGTGCATACTAAATAGCACTGATTGCCTTTAGGTACTGTTACAGTTAATTAGCACTGCCTCTGCTTTTGTCACTAGCACGATTTTACTAACCCAAAAGACTTCTTTCTCGTACATCTTCTTATGGGATCGTGGTTATCGAGGAGCTGGGTAGCCTCAATCTTGCAATCTTCTGAATTTTGCTGATTACCATAAGTTTTAGCTCATTCAGTAATATTTTCTCAAAGATTTTTGACACTATATATAGTAGTAACAAGCAACTAATAGATAACTCATTACAGCTAAGTTCCGCCAGTATGACTATGGTCTTGTTGGAAATTTGGACGCATATGGAAGTGTGGAGCCACCAGATTACGACACGACTAAGATAACAGCGCCCATGGCTTTGTTCTATTCAGAAAATGACGACAAAGCTGCCATTGTCGTAAGTAAAAACGATTTTGACTGTACGATGAAATACCATTACCACTTTATTTCCTTTTAGGATGTCATGCAGCTGTCGAGCGAATTGCCAAATGTTGTCCACATGCATCTGGTAGAGGACCCAACCTTCACCCACGTGGATTTCTTATTTTCTGAGTTTGTTGTTGAGATGGTATATGGTCATGTTATTGAAGTTATGAGCAAATATTAGTTTTGACAAATAAACTGTGAATGTACATTTTATTGTTTTAATTGATTCACACCCTCTTGTGTTTTATATAGTAAGAAAGGTCAGACTGCTAATAGATTTTTACAAAAGAATATTATATTAAACGGTGCTCTACACAAAGTAGTCAGCCACTTCACTAGTTGAATAGACACACATTCGTAAACTTCAGTTAATGCTAAGAACACATGAGGCGGCGCGCGACGAAGCGGCCGCCGATTCGTCTGCCGACTTGACAGACAAATCCATTTACAAGCACTTGTAGAGGACACACGGCTCAGCAGCGGCGCGGCGACGAATCGTCGAACCAGAATACAGCAACAAAATGTCGCCGCCTGCGTTTGCACACACGCAAGCGTCGGACGAATCGGCGCCGCGCCGCCTCGTGTGTTCTTAGCCTAAGGCTAAGAACACACGAGGCGGCGCGCGACGAAGCGGCCGCCGATTCGTCTGCCGACTTGACAGACAAATCCATTTGCAAGTACTTGTAGAGGACACACGGCTCAGCAGCGGCGCGGCGACGAATCGTCGAACCAGAATACAGCAACGAAATGTCGCCGCCTGCGTTCGCACACACGCAAGCGTCGGACGAATCGGCGCCGCGCCGCCTCGTGTGTTCTTAGCCTAATTCTGAAATGGCCACTAGCATGTCTACTATTTCTGATGACAATCTTAGAACTATGTTTTCAATATTGTATGTGTCTGTTTATGTATATATAGCCTCAGGTCCTAATGCAACTGACAGCCGTATCTTCCGATTGTATTCTGGACGTTCCAAAAGAATTACAAAAAATGCTGTATTACGCTGTGAGAAACAAATGTATAACAGCTTTTCTTGTTTAGTTTGCTGGTGAGCATTTTTGTTTTCTAGATCATCTGTTGCCTCTCGCGTTACGCATCCACACATCATATCCCAACACTGCCAAGAGAAATGCCATTGCCCTTTCCGGTCTCGTGGTAAGCCAACTTCCAGAACTACACAGCAAACATTGCATAAGAAAATTCATTCTCTTCATCATTTTCTTCGTTGGTCTCTTACTGTTATGTCCTGAAGATGCCTCTTGCTCAGAGTGCAAAACGTTGACAACTTTATCGTCTTTGGCACGGTTTCCTCCGGAAATCTAGAACATAGTGATTCGCGCCGCGGAAGTCTCTAAGCTAGAAATGCATCAGAAACACTGATGGATTGTTAGTTACATTTCCGTTACGACCATGAGGCATCCTACGTAACTGTAGAAGATATTCATCTTGTGTTAATATGTCATTATGAACTTGAAATGTATGTAGATCCAAGAATGCGAGCAGGCCGATAACCTAGCTCGAGAAGGCTCCAAGGCACCTTTTTACGGACCAGAACTCAGTTGTGGAATTACTAAAGGCCACATGAGGAGGATGGTACAAAAACCGGTATGAGAAAAGCGAAGGCAACCATTACCTTCTCTGCCTCTAAAGCCAAAGGGTTTCTCCAGCTACTAAAGCCTGATCTCTGACTGATCACGGGACTGCTCACAGGACACTGTCCATTAGGATATCATCTCACAGAAATTGGACGTGAACATAATGCAAGCTGTATATTCTGCAGCACAGCACCTTCTTGGAGCCACCACAATTAAGTCAGAAGAACTGGCCCAATAAACTCTTCGAACAATAATTGACTTTGTGAAAAGGCTGAACATCGATGGACTAGTAATGTATAAGGGATGTATACAAAAGATCTTTCAGGTCAAAGTATTTCGAAAAGCCTGTGTCCTGCGAACGGACCCTTGAATAACCCATGAAATTCATTATATTCCTGTGATTAACTTAATTTATTTATCAGAATAGGTTTAATAGATAAGAGTAAGTACTTCATTATCAGGATAATTTGTTCATATACTTTGCGTTGAAAATCACAAACAATGGGAAACAAATTAACTGTTTTTGCCACTAGGAGATGTGATTAGATATATACAGCTTGCGTGTGGTAGATGGATAGATATAGAAACAATCATAAATTTTGCTGATTTTTATCATTGGAGTTTAGTATAAATACTTTGCTGATTGTCATAAGCCGAGTGCTTAACAAGATGTACAAAGTTCTGTTGCTAGTTTTGGTTGCTTTAACGGCAACACAAGCACTGCCGACAACCGGCACCAAAGATCTTCATCCCGATGCTGGACTGTCATTGGTGAGTGCCTAATTAAAATCTAATGGTGTAATTATAAGCGCAACACTAATGTGAAGAATTTAGGTTGAATTGGTAGAGAGGTATGGCTATCCAATCGAAGTACACGAGAACATTGAAACTGAAGATGGATATTTATTGACAATTCATAGAATTCCTCACGGTAAAGATAACGCGGACCAGCAAAACAAACCAGTTGCGCTTCTTATGCACTGTCTTATGTGCAGTTCCGCTATTTACGTCACCTACGGGCCAGAAAAAGGACTTGCCTTTATCTTGGCCGATCTGGGTTATGATGTATGGATGCCAAATGCCAGAGGAACTACATTCTCCAAAAAGCATATCACCCTAGATCCCAAAGAAGACGCTCCAGAATTCTGGAACTTTAGTTGGCATGAGATTGGTTATTATGACGTACCAGCATCTATGGATTATATCACGGAAAAGACAGGAGAAGCGAACATGTTCTATGTTGGTTACTCTCAGGGGACAACGTCTTTCTACATAATGGCCTCTGAGCGCCCAGAATACAATGACAGGATTATTTTGTCTGTATCCTTGGCTCCTATTGCATACATGAGTAACATGGAGAACGACTTCTTACAATTTATTTCTCAGTATGTTGATTATTTGGACTACTTGTTGTCACTGATTGGTTGGTATGAGTTCGTTCCAAACCTCGAATTTATGGGCGCACTAACTGAATACTGCAACAATGCCGGCAAAGAATTTTGCGACAATATATTCTTCTTCGTCTTTGGACAAGATTCCACCCAAATGGAAGAGAATATGTTGCCTGTCTTCGCAACCCATCTTCCAGCTGGAGCATCATCGAAACAATTTGTACATTATGGACAAGAAATTATTTCCGGTACAACTGAATCATGATTATAAAATACCCGACAATACTAATGTTCATATTGTTGTAGGATTTTTTAGGCGCTTTGATTATGGATTAGTTGGAAATTTAGCTGAGTACGGCTCTGTTGATCCTCCCAGTTATGATACGTCAAAGATTACTGCTCCAATGGCTTTATTCTATTCAGAGAATGACAGCAACGCAGCCATTATTGTATGTATTATTGTTCTGACTATTGTTCTGACGTAGGAATGTTATACAAGGACTTAAAACTGATCATGTTTATTTTTAGGATGTTAAGCAACTGGCTGGCGAGTTACCCAATGTTGTCCATATGAAGCTTATAGAAGATCCAACCTTTACCCATGGAGATTTTGTCTTCTCCGTCAATGTTGTGGAATTAGTTTACGAACATGTCATAGAAGTTATGAGTCAATATTTATAAATATTCCCACAATATCTGAATAAACTATAATAAATTGTTAATAAACTTATAATTATAACTCCTACAACTTTGGCCACAGACTGATAATAAATAATATTAGCTTGTCAACAGAAATTAAATAAAAAAACAGGGTCAATTTGAACGTATTTTGAAGCACATCTTATGTGCAAAATATTATACTAAATGTATCAGCAAATATGAAAATCGGATGAATTGAAGTAACGATCGATGTTATCATTAAAAAACAATCGTCAGAGGTAATGATGCGTTCATCATGTAATAGAGTGGATGACTCCACAATTTGGAGATTATTGTTTATCTTACATTATAAACACATATTTGGTATCCAAGTATACAGAAAAAATCAAGGTTATATCAACCTTGGTAAGAGTTTTATTAAACGAGCCAAATATGAATGGAAAATCACACATATTTTTTAAAGAAAATATCTCTTTGTACTTACACTTGAGATATCCAATATTTTTAATTCTGCCGTAAAAATAAGTCATTTTGATAGGTATAAAACACTGCATGGTGCAACAGGTGCATTCAGTTTTCAAAATGGCAGCCTGGTGGTTACTTGCTTTTGCCTTGGTGGGCATTACCCAAGCCCTTCCAACCAAAGGAATGAAAGACTTACATCCGGACACCGGTCTGGATATTGTATGTGTACTTTTTTCTTTTCTTAAATATAGCAATGGAGATTATAATTTATTTTTCAGATGGAACTGGCTGAAAAATATGGTTACCCATTCGAGATTCACGATGACGTCCAAACTGAGGATGGTTACCTTTTGCAAATTCACAGAATTCCATATGGAAGGGACGGTATCATCAGGGAAAACCGACCTGTTGCTTTGCTGATGCATTGCTTGACTTGCAGTTCCGGTCTTTGGGTAGCCTATGGGCCAGAGAAAGGGTTGGCTTTCATGCTAGCTGATTTAGGTTACGACGTTTGGATGCCCAATGCCAGAGGAAACATGTGGTCCAAAAAGCACATCACTTTGGATCCAGTTACCGATAAAGAAAAATTCTGGAAATTCAGGTAACCTACCTATCTAATTTTTATCAAGTGAAATGATTGATAAAATTGATCAAGTGTAATGCATTTCCAGTTGGCACCAGATTGGAGTTTACGACGTTACTGCCTCCATCGACTATATCCTTGCCCAAACCGGCGAAGAGAAATTGTTCTATGTGGGACATTCTCAAGGAACCACCACTTTCTTTGTCATGGCTGCTGCTCGCCCTGAATACAACGATAAAATCAGATTGGCCGTCACTTTGGCTCCGATTGCGTACATGTCGAACATGAACAACCCAATTCTGCAGTTTATTTCGCGTTATGTTGACGAATTAGAAACTATTGCTGAGCTCCTCGGTTGGTACGAGTTTGCGCCAAATCTAGAACTCATGGACGAAATTGCACAGATGTGTTCCGGCGAAGACGAATTAGGCGAATTTTGCGATAATGTATTCTTCTATATATTCGGGCAAGATTCCACCCAGATGGAGGAAAATATGTTGCCTGTTTTTGCGACACACGTTCCAGCTGGTTGCTCGACCAAACAATTCGTGCACTATGGCCAAGAAATCATCTCTGGTATATATATATACCAGCAAATGTATACATAAAGTAACTCACTGTTGATTTTTTTCAGCTAAATTCCGGTTGTTTGACTATGGCATGGTAGAAAACCTGAACGAGTATGGTCAAGCGGAACCACCAAATTACGACACCAGCGCCATCACTGCACCAGTAGCTCTCTACTACTCCGAAAATGATAGCTTTGCTGCCGTTGTTGTATGAGTTTTCAAGTTTATGTGATGTGTGGTCAAGTTTACTGAGACTGGTTATTTTCAGGATGTACTACAACTTGAAGGCGAACTTCCAAACTTAGCCAAGAGTTACTTGGTTCCAGATCCAACATTCACCCATGTCGACTTTCTTTTGTCCAAGAATGTTGTTGAGTTAGTATACAATGATGTCATTGAACTGATGAGCCAATATTAAGACTGTTTAAAGTACTGAATAAAGAAATAAATTGATAATAAGCTTTTTTATGCCCTTGTAAATATCTCAAAAAAATCTCATTAAAAAAACCGAAAACCCAGGTGTAGAGCTTAAGGTGTCAATCATACTTGTCAATCAAGAATATAATTCACAGTGTTAAGGGTCAATAGGATCAGATATAACCAATCTATTCTTATTGTCATTACTATCGAAACTTTAAATCAATGCTCCGAAACAGTATTTTCATCAATATTCTAAACAATAATAATTCGTATCTGCAAATAATTTAAAATAGAACGATAAAAGAATAATCGTTGAGATCTAAAGATAATGGCTATATAATGGTGTTATCTTCTCCCAGAAGCTCAATTGTGAGAAATGTTTTTATTGGCATTAACATCTCTTGTAATCTTGGGCGCCGCCCAAGCGTATCCAAGCAGCGATGTCAAAGATCTGCATCCAGATACAGGTCTCAACATCGTAGGTTTAAAATATTAAAATACCTATTGTTTTTACGCAGTACCAAATGCAAATTTCAGATGCAAATGGCTGAAAAGTATGGATATCCATTCGAAATCCACGATGACATCCAAACAGAAGACGGCTACTTACTGCAACTGCACAGGATTCCATATGGCAGGGACGGCGTCATCAGGGAAAATAGACCGGTTGCTTTGCTGATGCATTGCTTGACTTGTAGTTCGGGTTTGTGGGTTGCATATGGACCGGAGAAAGGCCTAGCGTTCATGTTAGCCGATTTGGGATATGATGTTTGGATGCCAAATGCAAGAGGAAACATGTGGTCCAGAAAACACATCACTTTGGATCCAGACACTGATAAGTCTGAGTTTTGGAGATTCAGGTGAGAAATTAACGCAAAGGTTATTTTTTATTATTCTGGTATTTTGGCATAATTGGCATTCATTTAGCTGGCATGAAATTGCTGTTTATGACATTCCTGCTTCAATCGACTACATTTTGGAGAAAACTGGCGAAGAAAAGGTTTTCTACGTCGGACATTCACAAGGCACGACCACATTCTTTGTCATGGCTGCCGAAAGGCCCGAATATAATGATAAAATCAGATTGGCTGTCACTTTGGCACCAATTGGCTATATGTCCAACATGGATAATCCTATTTTGCAGATTATCTCTCGTTATGTCGATGAATTAGAGGTATGTATGCAATACAATTGCTTAATACACATTCATTAATTTGTGTCTTCTTAGATTTTGGCCGAATTAATTGGTTGGTATGAATTTGCACCAAACTTCCAATACATGGATGACCTCGCAGAATTGTGCAAGAAAGAGTCTCCTCTTGGAGAGTTCTGTGAAAATGTCTTCTTCTTTATTTTTGGCCAAGATTCAACGCAAATGGAGGAGGTAAATATTATCAAGCATTCCAGTTGTGTTGTTAAAAAATATATCTATTATGCAGAATATGTTACCAGTATTTGCAACTCACGTGCCGGCTGGATGTTCAACCAAACAATTTGTCCACTATGGTCAAGAGATTATCTCAGCTAAATTTAGGCAATTTGACTTTGGACTAGTTGGCAATTTGGATCGCTATGGACAAGTCAACCCACCGAATTATAACACTGGAGCCATTACTGCACCGGTGGCTCTATACTATTCTGAAAACGACAGTTTTGCAGCTGTTGTGGTATGTCTTGCTAATAGAAAAATCGGTGAAGAACCGATGAGATGATATTTTTCTGATTTTAGGATGTTCAACAACTTGCTGGCGAACTTCCAAATCTCGTCCATAACTTCAGGGTAGCTGACCCAATGTTTACCCATGTCGATTTCCTCCTGTCTAAAAATGTAGTCGAATTGGTATACAACGACGTTATCGAGTTGATGAGTCGCTATTAAAGAGTGAAATAAAACATACAAACATCATAAAAGAATCTTGTTTTATTTGTTACTTTACATTATACTCTGACATTAAATCAAACATTCTATCGTACACTAACTTCTCAATATCTCTAGCAAATAAGAAATCCATATGATTAAAATCGTCAAAGGGTACCAAATATTGGTCAACTGGGTTTCCCAATTCTTTAGCAAGCGTTTCGACATCCTGAAACAAAACAGATTCCATGTCTTTCTTAGTTTTTCATTTTATCAGATTTTTGACATAATGTCAAACATCTGGAGAGCCAATATTTCTAGATGTAGCACAGGCCTTTGATAAAGTTTGATATGACGGATTGAAAGTCAAATTAGAAAGTATCCTTCCAAAACAGTTCGCAGAAATATTGGAGTCAAACAATTTATGATGCTTGCTCAGGTCGGAAAGAAATAAAAGCGGGGGTACCGCAAGGTATTGTCTTAGGGCCTCTAGTCCTTTACCCATTTCATACAAACGATCTCCTTGACCTAGAAGACAATTTCGTGGCATTCTTTACCGATGACACAGCCCTTCTTGCTGTCGGTGACAATAATAATAACAATGAAGAATCTACACGAAAACTTAACCAGCTTAAGTCAGTACATGTTGTTTTTACTTATAAAAGCATAGAGTACATCTCGGTAACTATAGGATATTAACCCAAGATGGCACCGAAGTCTAGAATTTTACAAGAAGCCACCAACAATGACCTCATCAACACGTGAAAGAGGCTATTCAGCTCCTTGATGTCAAAAAGCAAAAAGCAGTAGCTGTTATTTAGTGCGCATGAAATATCTGTAACAGTACATGAGGACCACCTAAGAGACATCAATGGGTGCCTGTTAGAATACGTTAAAGTTATAAGATAAGTCAGGGTTCAATTGTCATTAGATGGTCAGATGCTAATCATTTCAAATTTTTTTTTCAGTTTCTGATATCCCCCGTACTCACCTTAACAGATACCAACCAATCATTCTTGCCATAGAATAAAGCAACTGGGGCGGTAACTTGCAACAGGTCGTAACTCGGCGGTTCTTTTTGTTCATAAATAATCATATTTTTATCCGAACCATAATCAAATTGGGTAAAGTTGTCTGCAAAGATGCTTTGTAATATTTGATATTAGCTGCTAAATTAAAAAATACCGGTATAGAACAGTTGATAGTAATGTTGCAATTGTTTGGTAGATGCACCTGCCCCTGCATTGGAAAGAATTATCGGTACCTTAGCCTGAAATATTCAGCAAGAAAATGATTGAAGAAACGAAAGATAAAGATTCAAATAAGTATACCCTATCCAGTTGGGCAGAGTCAAATCCGTACATAAAGAATAAGACCCCAGCACAAAGTTCAACAAGCATTGCTCGGTCATCGCATAAGCATGGAACAATATCTCGGACAATGTCATTCAGTGCACCGAGAGAAAAAAAGTCATGCGGTTCAGAGGCCAATAAATCCTAAAAAGTAAGATATATTAACAAACATTTTCCTATGTACTTGTTAATTACTACACCTTAAATAAGTTCATACTATCTGCAACTCGCACTAGAGGATTTGGCAAATTTCTGTTGAAAGCCACCGGTGCTAAGGAAATCATCAACGCGATTTTCTCATTATATTCTGGCCGTTGAGATGCCATGACATAGAAGACTGTGGTCCCTTGACCATGACCGATGTAGTGTATTTTCGTAGCTCCTGTTTCATCTATAATATAGTCTATAATATTTGGTAAATCGATTTCGCCCATCTCGTGCCAACTAAAATATAATAAAATTATCAACGTTGTGATTAAAAAGAATCGTTGAATATATTCTTACCTGAAATCCCAGAAGTTTTCTGGAATAGAGCCGGGCCTGGAAAACGTGTTTCCCCTGGCATTGACCATCCAAACATCGTAGCCCATATCAGCTAGTACGAAAGCTAAACTTCTGTTCCCCATATTTACAAAATCCGCCGAACTGCTGAAGATATCGTGCATTAAAATAACAGGCATCTTGTTCGGTTCATCTTCATTTTCAAGTCCGAACGGAATTCTGTGAACTGTCAATTTGTAAACATCTGATTCAACCGCGATCACATGAACTGGATATCCATATTTTGAAATTAATTTATCCTAAAGGGAACATTTAATGTTTAATTTTGTATCAAATATGGTTACTTATTTATATCATAAGTCTTATGATATAATCTGATATTAAACAAAATACTTACAGGTTTCAATCGTGCGTCCTCATTCTTCAAATAACAAAAATCTATCCCAAACACAACTGAGAAGTTGATACACAAAAAGACAACGCATGCAATCTTCAGCGGCATCATCAGTCACCTACCTTTACCAAGTATAAGTGAACACTATTTACTTGTTTAAAATGCCATTCCTACTTTCATCCAATCTACTGATAAATCATAAAATCGACGAAATGTAAGTGAAGTACCTACGCCAATCAATGTTTGTTATCAATGTGCCTGGGCAACCATTGCAGTATTTTTTAACTATTTTTAACTAATGTTCATATTGTTCTATATTTTTAATACGTATTTGTGAATTACAATGATTTGCATATTGCATTAACGGGTATACTACTGACATTTATCAAAATTTGATAATTCGCATTTATGTAAATGGTTATAGAGTCTGTCTAAACCGATCATTTTATTGATCTGTAAATTGCTGTAAAACAATGTGATAAAAATCGATTGAATCTATAAGAAAATGCATGTAACATTTGACACTTCCGGTTATTAGATTATCACAGAAAATAATCCAGTTCGTCCCTTGGTGATTCTAAATACGTATACCAAATTTCACCACGACTCGTTGTTCCGTTTGGACGTTGTCGTGTTCACAGACATACATACATAACACAGGGCAACAAAATTATGATTATGAAGTACTCGTCGAATAATTAGTTTGTTTAAATTGACTCCAGTTCTCGTGATAAACCGTGCAATCAAAAGTATAGTATACGTTAAATTATTTTAATTTAAACCTCAATAAAAAAATATTTTTGCTTTTTGTGCAGCTAGCAAGTCTTTATTTACCAAAACCAAAGTTTAAACTAACTTTTTGAAATACAACATGTTACTCTACAACTTGCTTCGTTTTTGCAACTTGCGTTTTTATTGGGTCAGCAAAATGGATGCACTAAATATCCCTGTTTTCTCTGTCTGTGGGACAGTCTTGCAAAAAAATGAACATTGGGATAGGAAAAACTGGCCGTCGATAATAACTATGACCGTAGGAAAAGCCACTACCCAGTTGGGAAGTCGAGAACAAATAATTCTTTTACCACTACGTATTAAATTTGGGCTTATTAAACAGTTTGTGAAAGCTTTATATAAGAATGGTGTTTGTTCCAAATATATTTGTCAATCATTTCCTGGCTTCAATACAGGAAAATTACCGTTATGATTTCACTCACGTTGAATTGGAGGCATGGACAAGCTTTATGTCAGTTATCAAAAACTTGTTGTGGAATCACAAAGCTGAAAAAACATTCCAAAATCGTTAATAAAATGCTTTTGAAAAACGCGGAACCAATATGAGTATCAAGTTACGTTATTTCCATAGCCATTTAGATAAATTATCTGACAATCTGGAAGAAGACGAACGGTTTCACCAGTCTATCAAGATAAAGGAGGAAAGATATGAAGGCCGATGGGATTGCCCTATGATGGCAGAATACTGAAAGACCTTACAAAGGGATTGTCCGGGACAAATATACAACAGAAAATTACATGCAAAATGTTTTCTTAATTTAGATTGGTGTCTTTTTCAGTTCTTTTATTGTTAATTTCATTGTGTATTATATAATTTGTAGCGTTATTTTCATCTGAAATCTTTGAATGAAAGTATATTAGACACTTTTATTTAATTTTATTTCAAATACGTACAGTTTAACAAATATTTTATTATTTTTGTATTTAGCAGATCACAATTACCTAAGATTGACTAATAAAGGTCATTCCGCAAAATCAATGTTCCCTGTGTAATCATTGCAATCAACACATAATTCAATAGACGCAAAATATCACAGAAATCTATCTAGAAAATGTATTACGAAATCCGCGTTATGTCAGTAACTTAACAATAATAAACAAGATATTGAATTTTAACCTTTACAAAATCGGATAATATTTGGTTGCTAAAATTTAAACATCTGGTATACAGAACCGTAAACGTCCACATGTGTGAGGTGTTTCTACCTGCGCAACCGCTCCATTTGACTTGATTTCGTGCGAGTGTGTTTTTTGCTTTTTATGGTCATACTGCAGCAAATGTATTTCTGCTGTCAAACGTGCGTTTCTTCGTAAGTGTTGACCAAATTTTACGCGAAAACGGTGTGTTTATGACAAGATGTGCGTGTAAAAATTTGCAGTTGGTGATTTCTCCTACATATTTCATGCGGTGTTTCAAGTGATTTTATGCGTGTTTGTACCGAGTTTAGCGTACGTTTTGAATACGAGGAAATATCTACAATAGTCAGTAACCCATGTATATAGAAACGATATTCTGTATATTCATTTTATCGTTGATAATTAACTTTATTGGTGATCAACAGCCAACTAGTAATAACGTTAATAATAAATAATAATATAAAAATAATAATAATAAATAATAATAATAAAGTTAATAAACATTTTGTTTGTATGCAGTATGCATCGGAATCTGATGCTATTTTGCATTCGCGTTGTTTGGTCGTATTGTTGTTGCAGATGGACCACGGCTGTTATGTTCTCGTGAAGTGAGAGTGTAGTGTAATAAAATGGCCCTTGGGTCTTGTACATCAAGTTGTGCGTGCTTAAACTATCGTGTGCAGTGTTCAACGGCAGCTGTAAATATGTGAGGACGGAGGACGATGACGTGAAGGAGGACCCTGATGGAGTCGCATCTTGCAGGGATGAAGACATCGTGTGCAAGGTAGGTCCCATGGATGACACCCATCGTTGGAGGAGAAAAATAAACTGTAAGGTAGGATCTAAGCAATTTTTATATGCGCCGCGTGGGTTGTCGGGTTTTGTGACGACTCTCAAAACAAAATTCTGTAAATATCGTAAAAAAAGCTAACCAGAGAGTGGCAGTGATGATAGTGTTCACAACACGTTTGCAGTATGTATTATTTGTTTAATTTACAATATGTGTATTAATTATTAGAAGTAATTATTTTCTTTATTTTAAGGAAAGATTGAAAATATTGACTTGTGGTTTCCACTCCTGATGGTTGAGTTCCTTTCCCAGAAATTAACTGCGACGTTGAGGGTTATAGTCTTCTCCGATCTTGTTGGAGTAGGCAATTTTTAACAACATTAGTGATTATTTTAACAACGCGGTGTTTCGTTCTTTTGTTGTAGATAAGGAAGGAAGGATCAAATCATTCAGATCAGATTTTGAAAAGACTAAACTTGGATTTTGAGAAAAAGTATACTTTAAGGCTAAACAGGTAATCAAAGCATTATGTATGTTATTTTTTCGAATAATTTATATGCAAATCTCGTTATATTTGATTAAAATAATGAATTGTTTACGTTTTTTAATAAAACTTAGTTATTTTTCTTGGATATCTTGTGTCTAAACACTTTTTCATTTATTCAAATTCGTGAAGGCTGTGTATTCTGTCAAACTGCTTCTATAAACTCTTATAGCTCCTAAAGTCACTGGATGATGAGCTGGTTACCGTTCATCCCACTGATCGGCAAAACTTAAAGTCACCGGGGGATAAGCTGGTAGGAGTTTGATCAATCGGATGAATCCCTCAGAAGACATATTACAAGATATTTTTGACTTTCAGTTGTTAGATTGTAACCAACAACAAATCTAGTTCGTCACCTTGTAATTCTTAATATATGTATCAAATTTCTGCCCGATCCGTTGTTCCGTTTATGCGCTATAATGTTCACAGACATACATACATACACAGATACATATACATATTTTCCAGAAATCATTGCAATGGTTTCAGGTGACCCCAAAACGGTATTTCCATTTTTTCCGTCGATTATAATACTCTCTTTCTAGGGTCGGAAAGTAAAAAAATTCTCATTTCCTTGCAGGGTGCAGATAAGTAAAATAATCTCTAACGAAGATGTCAAGTACCTATGTATTGAGATAAGTCAGATAAATCTCAGATAAATTGTTTTATACAATTGATCACAAAGTATTTTTAGGTACAGAATACGATTGTATCTTTGTATTTATTTATCTAATCGAAGTAGCATAATATATGAATTCTGTTGAACACTTGAAGATATGCACCGCGCGTAAGCGGTGATTTGGGCATATTTAAATATTTGATTTATTTGATTCCTTGAATATTTGCTGTAGTATCTGAATATCAATTGTTACTGTCTAAATATCATTTGCAATAACTAAAATACATCTGCTCCTTACCGAATGCCATCGGCAACCCTTTTGACCAATTGTTGAATTTTGACTTGTTTTGTGGCTAGAAAATTTTATTCCACCAAACACTATCAACAAAAGCTGGACAAATAAAATAAAACCGTAATTAATAATATAACCACTAATTTCATGGCAGAATTGGGCACGATAATCCTAAAAAAATAAAGTCATCATTGGATTTAAATAAGTGATGCACAGGTAAACGAAGTTTGCAAACTTTATTTTAAAAAATGCACGCAGCAATAATTACGTAACGACATTTACGGTTGAATTATAAAAACGTCTTTAGAAGTTTGTTTTTGTGTAGCAATTTGTGAATTATTATTTATTGTACTGAGGCCCTTTCTAGGTCTTGAAATTATCTATGGGTATATATTAGAAACGTTTGTACAATGCTGCTTCTTCAGTCAGCAGTGTAAGTAAGCAATCACACATCTACTATGCTAAAGGCAGACGATATCCTGCAGGAAGGATTATTCCTTCTGAAATTCATGTTCGAATGGGAATCGAAGACAACAAAAACAACCATTATATACCGATGTATGTGTTTCTGCACACTGATTTGTCTTACCATACTAACGGTGACAAATTTCTTCATGGTACACGACGATGTTATTATCAGGACTTTGGAGACATTTATTACAGAATACCATGTGAGTGATTAACTCGTGTAATTTGTTATTTTCAAAGTGTTTTATCGTAGATTCTCACAAAATATATTCTATTCATAGCGTATAAACGCATTTTCGAAAACTTCTTCAGCTATATAGAACATTTTTGGCCGCTTGAAATGGCAAAGGATGAGCTAAATTACGAAATAAATTCCACATATAAACTTGTACGAAAGATTCTAACCGGGCTGACGTTGTCTGCTTTTGGGACAGTCGCAACATTTTTCTCTAAGGCAATTACAAATAAGGAAAACTCTATGATGTTTGAATGTTGGCTACCAGGTGATAATCCAATCGTTGCAAGTTTCATTTGGGTCATGCAAGCGCATCTTCTGTTCATCGCTGCGTTTTCTGTGATCGGATTTGATTGCATATATGTAGCGTTATGTACACACGTATACGTTCAAATAGATTTACTGAAGCATGAATATGAAAATATGGCAATGCTTGTGAACAGCACACCAGAAGAAGATGACCAAACTAGAAGAACGTTACAGAAATGTGTAAAACATCATCAGTTTATTTTAAAGTAAATATTTTTGACTGGCTTTCATTCGAAGATTCATCGCTGATTTTTAGATTCTTTACTGGCATGAGGACGGTATATGCACCGTTGTTTGTTACTCAGTTCTTCTCCACATTAGTGACAACTTGCATGGAGTTATATATTATTTCAATAAAGTAAGTGTTAAACTAACTGGAAAATATACATATAACAAACAATATTTACTTGCAGTTCAAAAAATACTAATATACAAGAAACGATTAACAAGGTATTATACTTACTGACAATACTTGGTCAATTTGGTATGTACTGCTTTCCAGCTGAATATCTTTCCGTGCAGGTATATATACAAATTATTGCTATACAGGGTTGGACAACTAAAAGGATTTTGCCCCTCTTCTATTTCTGTCGGAATGGACATCACTGAATAAATCACCAACCTTTTGTTGCTTTTGTTTACAGTCTCCATTGTCTACCATAATTAAAGTTTCTGTTTTTTTTTCACGTTCCGTTAATCTGGCTATTTTATAAATTAATTAAACAAATTGTAGTATCGAACACCACGTGTATACCTTGGAAATAAAGCTATTTTATGCGTGCGAATGCAACTTATGGTTGAATTATTAGAATTTGTTAAGTTTACTTTGCTATTTAAAATGACTAGATTTTGTAAAAAAATGTAGAAAATATTCCATTGAGTTTACCAACTCTATATATCAGCTGTTATTATAAACTGTTTTTTAGCTGAAAAGTATATCGGATGCAATATACAATTCACGGTGGTACGAAAGTAAACCAAAATTTCGCAAAGACTTACTTGTTGTTATGGTAACTTCGCAAAATCAACCAGCTTTTACTGCTGGTGGGTTTTCTGACATGAGAATCGCAACATTTACATATGTATGTGCCTTTAGGTCGTTTAATGTTTTGTGATATAATTTTAGCGTGTATTTTAGGTGCTGAAAATGTCCTTCTCATTCTACACCTTGATGAGAACAATGCTTAACGACTAAATAATTTCAATATGTACCACAAACAAGTTCGAAATAAATTTTATAGTATTTACAAATTGAACAATGTAGTATAGATATAAAGATCACAAATAAAGTATCTTTGAAATAATAATTAATGTTTCGTTTATTTCTGATTTTAGAAACATTATAATAACACCAAAATTATTGATTACAGATTTGTGAATACTATTTTTCTATATTCAAATAATATTGTACATCTGCTATAATTATACAGATGTAGATTTTCTGGACTGGTCAAAGTAAGCAATTTAATCTAAAATTATAACCTTACTTGAAAACTTTGGGAAATTATTCCAATTATCAATATTCGAATTGCTCTATTTAGAATCTGAAATTGGTGCTTTTGGTCTTTCCGTGATCAGTTGTTTTCTGGAAATAGACTAAGCCGGTAGAGGGCAAATTGAATTCCACTCCACTGCATATAGTCATATAGAATGCTTCATTTCACGTCGAGAGCTCAAATTCGGATGTTTATTGCTATTATATACAATGTTGCAATCTATTTTGATCTCGTATATTTTATTGATCTGTTGGAAAACATTTTGATTATTACACAGGTAAGCATCCAAACAAAGTGTTTATCAATCATAGATTCCTTTCACATAAATTCCTTTCACGTGTGTAATTTCTTTTTAGGGACTAACAAGGTTCATCAATTCCGGTCTACAGTACCTAAATGTTGCAAATAGTTTACTTTCCAAAGTGGCATATGATCAATCTACCGAAACCCTGCAAAGATATACGCAAGAGACCAAGCTATTGATTGAAAAAGTACAAGCTATGGCAAATAACGTGTTGATGACTTTAAGATTTCTAAGACAATTTAATACTTTGTTAAATTCTGTCAACACAAAATAAATGAAATGAATGTAAAATATTGGTGTTATTTTATATTTTAATTCGTTTTACTAAACTTATTTATTAAACTTAAAATACTACTGTATAACATAAACACAGTGCTACAAATGTATTTGGCATGCCTGTTTTCAATTAGGTCCATGGTTGTACCTAATTCATATTTTATATCATAATAATAAAACCTTATAAAGCTGATAAATGCATACCTAATAGCATAAAGTGTATCGTTGAAAGTTTTAATGGGAAATAAGATTAAATTAATGTTGTGCAGTCATGAACTTAATGATGTATGGCCTTGGGCTAGTAACAATATTCAGCTGGATGATCCTTTATATTTTATACTTCGTCAAGTATAATATGATTTGCAAGATACCAGTGTACCAGTAGACTTCCCAGAATATTAGCATCAAACTCATACTGTGTCCAAAATGTAAATTAGTATATTTACCCTAAATTATTTTCTGGTATATCTTTTCTATAATATTTTCCATATGCTTAGAGTCTAAGAAAACCTTACGAAATATTCCAGGATTAAGTAAATATTAAATAAATTAAACAAAAACCGGTTTCTGATTTTTTAAGACCTTTGATAATAAATGGTACATGCAAATAACTAGAAACTAAGTACATTTTAATCCAGTTTTCTGTTATTATAACAAGGTGTCACATACGGTTAAAATGTGACCATCATGCGACATTAACCTTGAAATGTCGCAAAGGGAGAAAGAGTAAATGCAGATACACTGTTGCGTAATACTCCAGATTACTTCATGTAATGCAACAAAGTAAATTATTGCATACATTGACTCTGCATAAAATTACTTTACTATTCTGATTTCAATTATGGTAGAGAAAAATCCTGTGGACTTTTATAAATTTATTTCAAAATTGTTTTTATTTTTGGTGTAAATACTAGATTAGGCACGAAAGATCGGTAAAACAGGTTAATCGGTTATCGGTAATGCAATCCCTAGTTAAGATGATTCAAAATAAAGATCAAGAACGCCAACAAACATATTAGTAATCAAAAAACTTATTCAAAGACCACGCTTTTCCACTGACCATAAACATACAAAAATCTGGTGCAAACATGATAATGACAAGAACATTAAACTTAATGTTTGAAGTTGCTGATATCTTGAGATATGAGAAAATCTGTTGAAACATATCCGAATCATAAAAAGTGCATACCAAATTGTGTTGTTGGACTGGATATGTTTGGCAATTACACACAAATTTGTAGACAAAGGTCCTTACATGGCCACGTTTTTTTTTATGACGTGTACAAAACCATTCTCATGAATTATCTTAATTCCGAAAATCGACCATTAATATAACAACATTTAATCATAAGAGTCCCCATAAATGATTTAGAGACCACCATGACAATATATGATTCATAATAGTTTGATCGCTGATGTCGAACTTTATTACGTCTTCAACAATCGAGCTGTGCGCGCAGTGTTGAAAATGTTGCCGAAACATGATATATTATCCGTGGGCTTGACCCTATGGAAGATGTTAGGAGAATTTACGGAGACAACAACCAACAAAATCTTATTATTTCGTATAGTCAACGCTGTTATTTTCCTGGAAGTCTTTCTTTACACATTTACCAATTTGTTTCATGTCGATGGCGTCAAGTTTGTCGATGCTATAGCTAACCTTCTTGCTTGTGTTCATGTGAGTAAGAAGTATATTAAATAGAACGCAGAAAATTAAGAAACTATTTTGTTTATAGATAACAACAAAATATTTCATTTTTGTTTATTACAAGGAAGACTTCAACATTTTATTGATGGAAAAACATTTGAAATTCTGGAATCATGAAGAGTTTACTGAAGACTTGAAGAACGAGTCCAACAAACTATTCAAAGTTATGAAGATAGTCCAAAATAGTTTAATTTTTGCAACGGCGGGTACTATAACTTCATTTTTAATAAAACCATTGTACAGCAAAACGAAGATATTTCCAATGGACGGTTACGTGTGGATGAATTCAATATTTTTCGAGGCTTTCGCTTTGTATTCCCTATATCACTTTTTCTTTGTGGGTTTCTTCTGCGTAATGGGATATGACTGCTTGTACATATCGTTATGTGCACACGTTGTCATTCAACTCAGACTTTTGAAGAACAGAATTGCCTCACTCTCCAAGGAAAGCTTTTATATGACAGCAACCGCCTTTAAAAGGGAATTAAAACTGTGCGTCCAACATCATGTGCTACTGTTGAGGATATTCAGTAGGATGCAAAAAATATATTCTGTAATGTTTTTGGTTCAGTACTTACTAACTCTTGTCACAACATGCAGTCAAATGTATCTTCTATCAATAAGGTTAATATTGCTATTATTTCTAAATTGGAGATTATTTAGCGTTTTTTTCTTTTTTAGCAATGACAAATTGGATAGCGTGAACGCATTTCTGTGTACAGGTTCACTTTTCGCTCAGTTTGGTTTATATGCCTTTCCAGCGGAGCAAATTGTTTCCGAGGTATGTTCCTTCATGTGTAGGCACATAGGCAAACCCCTTATCTGCCATCACTTGCAATGAAATATGTATCAAAATCCCTTAAAAATCGACCACTTTTTAGCCCTCATGACTTTTATAATCTGTGAATTCAGTACATTCTGATGACTCTTTCAGAAAATAATTGGCAAAGTAAAAATTATTCCATGTAAAAATAATCAAAATTGTGCTAGTATTTACCAAAATAATGTCACGTCCTCCTAAATACTGAAAATAAGGCACTGTGCAATGTGTTGAGACAATTACCATAATCAGGGTTGTGAAATTTACTTTTACGTCTTTAAAATTGCAACTGCATTGTCCCACAGGATGTTCCAAAGAAGCAAACAAACAAGAACATAATCTCTTCTGTAGTTATTTTTCTTTTACAAATAATCATTTAAAAAATGTAAGCTATGAAAAATGTTGAAGAGTTGTCTGTTATTTTCTAACAGAGTCATCAAAATCAAACAAATATTTAAAAAGTTATTGTGCATTTACACATATTTATTTACTCTGTAGGTCAGGCATATTTAATTCTATTGTATATCTATTAATGAAATATTTTAAATAATTGTACAAAACCATTTTACAGATGATGGAAATACCAGAAACCATCTACTTATCAAATTGCTTCAAATCTGCCTCGACTCGTCAAAAAGATCTTTGGTTAATAATGATACGGAGTCAAAAGCAGCAGTACTTCTCAGTTGGAGGCTTGATGGACATGAATATAGATACATTTGGATCGGTACTTGATTAAACGTGAAGTGTAGTTGCTTTTTATTAAGCTAATTTAATTTTTAGGTATTTCGCAAAGCATTCTCTTTCTATTGCCTTATTAAGAATGTTCTGAATAAATAAAAGCAGGCTGGATGAAATGAAATATAAGTATATGGGAGCACACTTAATAATAGAATAACAGCGATTAATAAAAAAATAGTTCTGTAAGAGATTATTAATTACTTTATTTTGATCTTTATACAGATTTGTACTATACGCCTTTGAAATAAATAACTAAATTCTAATAAATGGCTAAAACTGTCTATATTTGTTTAGTAAGGATATAATAGGTTCGTATAATAATTTTCTAACATCTGTCCCCCACATGAAGTCGACGTGGTTAAATTCAGGCAGTGAAACTCTGTGCAATCCGACGACATTTGGTAGTTTCTTGGCAAGATATTCAGCATCAAAACTGGTAGCAATATAATCCCCATCCCCGTAGTAAATCGCCTGGGGTGCAGTTACTTTTCTCACATCATACTCGTAAGGTTCGTCCGCGTTATAAATAAATTGATTCATCTCCTTCCCGTAATCAAATGCTTTAAACTGCCCTGTGACAAATATCTGCCGATAATGCAATATCGTTCGTAAGGATGTACCATCCGGAAAGTATTTGTACATCTCCGGAAATATATCCTGCAAGAAAAGACATAATAATAATCCAAGTTTTAATAATAATTAATAAATATTTATTTACCGTATTAAATTGTTTGTAGTCGAAACCGACCAGTAAGAACATCATTGTCACGCACAGTGCTTGAGTCCGTGACCCATTTTGACAGAGAAGTGTCAGAACATTTTGGGTGGTTGCTCTTCTAGGTAGAACCTCTACAATATCAGCCTTATATAGCACCTCCTATAATTAATAAATAATATGTCATTACTATCCGACTAGTACACTAAAAGAAATGTATTGTAATCGACGGAAAATATGGGATTCAGCAAAAATATGTGCG
Source organism: Aphodius granarius (assembly GCA_963971325.1). Lineage (NCBI taxonomy): Eukaryota > Metazoa > Arthropoda > Insecta > Coleoptera > Scarabaeidae > Aphodius > Aphodius granarius. The sequence continues at coordinate 12,964,230 of OZ020226.1, forward strand.
TTGAGGTACCCTGAATCCAATGCAATAATTTCGGGATTTTTATTTGTGTGTGTATGTCTGTATGTCTGTGTGACGAAATGGACATTTTGGTATGGTTACGAATTGGCAAATTTTGATAAACGTGACCACTGCATTGTTATTCTATGACTGGCATTAGATTGGTATCCAGAGTGGGTGTGGATGGACGAAATTGAAGTATTAACATGTTCAGTTCATACTCACGCTTAAACTGGGCAATACAGTAAATGCTAGTTTAAAAATCGGCATTACTGGTCGTTTCAAAAAAATTGTCGGCGCCAGATTTACCGCCAATTTGACTTTTGAATTGTATTCTGGTCTTTGCGAGAGGAACACTTGTCCGACCGCAGTTCCCATGGAATAGCCGATGTAGAACAGATCATGTTGCTGTGTTTTATTTAAAATGAAATCTATGGTTGCAGGCATGTCGTACACACCCAGTTCATGAAAGCTGAAAGTAAGCTAATTTCAATATTAACGTTACTTGAAATAGTATAGTTACCTAAAATTCCAATATTCCTTATCAGTTTCCGCATTGAGCGAGATGTGTTCCTTGGAGTATGAGTTTCCTCTGTTATTGATAAACCACATGTCATATCCTGCGTCAGCTAAGAGGTATGCTAAAACATAAAGGCCATATGCATAAGTTTCTTCCCGTATGCATAGGACAATTTAGTACGCTTTTAACATTCTTGAACCTCTGCAGTTTTTAATAGAATAACTGGTGCCATAAGAAATTTAAGAATTTTATAAATTGAGTGATATATGTAGGTATATGAAACCCCTTCTAAGTGAACAAACATACCAACGCCCGAAAATGTTTAATTTTTTTACATATTCTTTTTCTTACGCAAATCTACATGTGGGCCTCTAAACAGGAAGCATTCTGGGGCCCCAAATAATCCAGGGAATAGTAACGCCACTGGTCGTTTCTTACTCGTCTGTTTCCTTCCATAAGGTATTCTGTGCAAGGCAATAATATATCCTTGTTCAGAAATAACTCGGTATGTTTCCAGTGGATATCCATATTTTCTTGTCAGCCTTTCCTGCAAAGTAAAGAACGTGAAAAAAGAAAACAACTCGTCATCCCAATAAATTGAGTGATGGAATGTTTGTGGTTTATTTCTGGTTATTTTTTTATATGACATTGACCGAGCGCTATTATTTAATTTAAGAAATTGACTGCGTATATTTATTGGTGCTATCAGAGGTAATGGTAGAAAAAAACCTTGCTAAAACACACATTTCAGAAGTGAAGGTCGTTTTGATATTCTGTTACAAATGGGCATTTTATCATAATTGACACGTTACGTCAATGAATTACAAAGTCAAACAATTAAGTTACAAATAAATTGCGCATGTTACCAGTGAAAATATTATTTTCTTATTTATACAAAATTAGGGACAATTGAGTAGGATATGCGAACCGGAATTTGACGTCCTTGAAGATGACATTCTTTGTTAAAAGCAAAACGGATATAATTAACGATTATATTGCGAATCTGGGGCATTATTTGCACGAAACCATGCTTTTGCTTACAGTACGCAAAGAAGTATTGTTCACCTTCTGTTATTGATGGTAAACATAAGTCACAAAGAAACAGCTGACGACCGCGATGAGTGAACAGTATTCAAAAGTGTCCCATTTGCAGAACCGTATTCAGTCCAACCAACCTCTTTTCCAAAATTTTTTAATTAACCATCCTAGTGCAATACCTTATATTTTATTTTAACATTTTAACAAAAACCGGTTCTGTTTTTCTGACGTTTTATGATAATAAATGGTACATGCAAATAACTAGAAACTAAGTGCATGTTTGTTTTAATTTCGGTGGACATTTTAGTCCTGTTTTCTATTATGGCATGTTGTCACATATAATACAGTTATAATGTCAACATAAAACCAAACCAAAATAAATTAGTTTTGTTTACTTACAAACAGATTTGATACTAAATACGTGTAGTGTTGACCGGTAAAAGCGGTTAACCGGTTATCAGTAATGCAGTACTTAGTTGCAACCCTTAATTATTCGAATAATTTGCATCAGCATAAATTTTATGGTGCAAGAATGTAATGCCGGCAAAATGCAGTGGATACGGTGCTGCGCGGTGTCCTGATTTTTTAAAATAACGCACTTCCCCATTCGAAAAACGCGACAAAACTGTGTCAATTCGGTTGTAACGTTTGAACCGGTACCTGCCTTCATCCGTCGTCGATCCGTATTCAAGACCAAATACCACGGTTATTATACCACCTACTATTATATTATTGAGTCAGAGTAAACCACTATAGCCGTGGTATTTGAAAATTTAAAACAGTTAGGTTTTCTACCGGGAGGAATTTTAACCGGTAAGGCGTCTTAAGTTTTTAGATCTCATATTGCAGCAAGCGCGCGCTATTTTTCTTGAATACCAAACAGAGATATAAATTTTACTTTCCAGGGAGTTTTCGTGTTGCACAAGATGACGTTCTTCCGTGCACTGAAAATAGAAGAAAGTGACTTACCACGTCTGTGATCGACGAATTGGTTTTGTTCGGGTTCGACCGTGTACCGGTGATTTTTAATCGCGGACCTATCGCTAGCTCTAATAAGTCGACACTGCACAGGTTTACACTGATCACAAGTGCCGCGAGAAGTAACAGTACATGTTGGCCATGCTGTAGGTACAGTTTCATCGTTGATACCAAACTACTATAACGTTTGTGTAAACGTACAATAAGCCAGCTCTTAACCCGTGCGAACTTTTAACCGGCCGCCTGGCTAGTAAGGTTGATATCGAACACCTTGAAGATCTGCCTGATGAGGTACTCCGAAAATTTCGTACAAAATGCCGATGGCAACGCATCGACCATTTGAATTACCACGAAGTACATCGTCGACAATACTGTTCGATTTATGCTTACGGTACAAAATAAAAGAACACAAGAGGAACAAAATAGAAGAAAGAAGAATAATTTACTTTCCGAATAGTACCCTAGAATCGAATTATTAACGGTTATGGTCATAAAGGTGTGTACTCGCCAACAAAAGATAGATTTTAGCTAGTACATCAAATTATATGGGCTTTCAGATGCACTCGTTGTGTCATCATGACGTTACAGCGCTGAATTAGCTTATTTTTGCTTATAAATAAAATCGAAATTATCACATTACTCGAAAACTGTTAGAGGTAAACACTTTTTCTATGATAATTTGTAATCAGCGCATCTGTTTTAGTCAGATACTGCAGGGTTCATGCCGATACGAGACCTAATTTTCCAGATAAGTGTGTATAGATAAATTATTATCAAATTGAAAGGATCCAACTCATAAACCACCAATTTTATCGAAAAAAGTTTCAGATAAAACTATCATCAAATGAAGAAGGAAAGTATTCTGTATGGTCATCACTGGTTTTCAGAAGCGCCATCATTGTTTTTCAATTGTTATTTATATTAGTTATTTTTTCAAATAAATACATATATTTTTTGATAAGTATGCTATTCTCCACGACAAAATAGCGTTTATTTGTAACATTTAGATTTAATAAGAATTTACGCATATTAAAAATTCAAAGTGTAACTAGGGAGCACCACAGTTAATATCAAGGAGACCGGGAAATATTAAGACGGCCATAACAACACGAACTTGACAGGTGGGGTTGCCTTAGTACATACCTACGTTTGTCAAAATTTCCCTCAACAACAATTTCATTATAGTACAAGATCCGGACCTAGATCGACCTTCCCTCATCCTTTTTTCTAATCAAATCTATTTTTTATACAATATAATGTATAAATGAACACAGTGTCCTAGGGTTGCCGCCCCATATCCTGGCAAGGCTATTTTTAAATTAATATTATTTAAGGTATTTTTTTAAATAGTTTCGGTCATTTTTTTTCTTGAAAAATTTGGTACCAATCGAGAGCCAAAGACTTACAAAAAACGCCAAACTAAGATTGGTAACTGGTAAGTACGAAGGTAACTGCTATTCTGCTTCACTATCAGCACAGCGATAGTGTAAACGCGCGCTAGGTGCTTGTCATGTGAACGAACTCTTTTACTCAACTATTCATATTTAAAATCGCGACAACCTTAAGATATGCCAACTTTTGCAAAGGCCCTACACCACGATGTTCGCAACAAAGCAACCTACATTTTGGTATACAATTGATTAGGAAAAACGATGAGGGTAAATTACTAGTACCAATTTACCTTAAATAATTTGTAATTTAAAATAGCCTTGCCAGGATATGGGGCGGCAACCCTAGCACATTGTGTTCATTTATACCTTACATTGTATGAAATATAGATTTGATTAGGAAAAAGGATGAGGGAAGGTCGATCTAGATCGGGATCTTAGACTATTAGTTACGTTTCATTTTCAGTTTTCATTTTTCTATTTTCAGCGAACGTATCTTTCCATACTTAATTAATGAAACGAAAGAAATAAAATTTTTGCTACAAGCGAAAAGTTGGGCCTATTTCCGCAACTGAGTAAATTCTGCCCTCAGTAAGATTTCTTTAACGTGCACGTCGCATTATGATAGCACACGGGACTACCAGCTTTACTTTCTCACCGGATGAAAAACGATGATAAAGTTTTTGTTCGCTGCCTATAAAACCATCACTGTCGATTAATTCGTATGGGGCAACCCCCAAACGACGGCGTACAAAAGTTGTAAAGTTGTAGTTACGTCTGTCAAAAGTTGCAAGTGGTCGCAAACTTTTTTTTGTTTGAGAACGCAAACAAACAGTACCTATATTATGTGTTTGATATATTACTAACCGTATATGTGTTACTTGTAGAACAGGATATATTTAATAATTATAACTGAATCATTAGGTTTTATTTCACTTTTATCCTTGTTGATTGATATTTACTGCTACAAAAGCAAATACGTAGAACGGTGTACATATATTGTCATTTACAGTAAGTAGTAGTTAACCGTTTTGGAATTATTCGTAAATATTTTCCAATTTCACAAAACGGAGAAATTGTCGGTCATGGTCATTTAATTCTTAAATTTAAATTTTTAACGGGTTTTCTAGAATTTAACGTTTACAATATATTTATTAATTTATAATACGGCTGACAGGTACAAAATCCGTTTTCATTAAATCAATGTTATATAAGAATGAACAACAGTAGTATAAAATAATTACTTTGAAACGATCAAAGCATTTCCTGCAAAAATTACATAAGCTTATATTAAAGATTAACTAAGCGATAATGGAACATATGACGCAACGTGAACTAAATATTACAACCATAGAAACGTTTGCATTTAATTCTGAAATGTCAAATTTCACATCTCGCATGCGTTTGCGTGCGCTCGAATGATACGATTGTGTAAAATATGTTTTGAATCATTTATGTTAGTTTTTGGAGCAGTACAAAGTTACTTTCAAAAATAATTCATATTTTAAAACTTATATAATAAAAATTCTTTTTATTTTAACTTTATTTCTAAGTTCTACTGAACTCCTCTGTAACCGTCGTAACTGTGTTAAACCACTACTGAAAAACTAGCCCTTAATTAATTAAATACATAGTTAGAGAAGTTAATAAAATATGGGCGTTACCGCCGCAGGGGACACCCGGGTTTGAACCGGGGACCTCTCGATCTGCAGTCGAATGCTCTACCACTGAGCTATATCCCCTCTTCATAAGTATAGTTGGTTAATAACCATAACCGTAAACATAACTGACCTATACTTCGCAGTCGGGTAACCAAAAATGCATAATTTTTCATCTGGTATATTTTGATTCTGCTTCATATGTTGCTTATTTTAAATTGGGACCCCTACATAGTTTATGTCACTCGATGCAGAATTAAAACACAAACATTCTTTCTGATTACAACATTATCCCAACTTTGAACATTTGAAAAGTTCTGCGTTGAAAACTCATATACCTTCATGAAGTCGTATCCCCAAGTCAATAAAAATCGAACATGGCTTTTCAACATGGATTTTCATTCATTTTTTAATCCAGTGCTGCAAAAGCGATTTTATTTCGTTTTATTTTTGCGCTTCTCCATAATAGGCACCCAAATGGGTAAAAAAGATATATCATGCAATTTAAAAAAAATATCATTATCGCGTTTTACGTTTTTGGGACGGCCTGTATAATCAAAACTAGTGTCCTGAAATGCACTCTGATTGCAGGGTATTCCTGCAAAATAATAGACTCGTAACTGAGCTGCAGAAGACGGGAGGTGAGCTGCAATACCCTGTATAGTACTAATCTCGAGCTTTATTAATGTTGCATTTTTTAGTTATGGTTTTGAAGTGACCTATTCAATTTGTTAAGATTGTAGATTAGAACAGTGACGACTTGAATGAAATTATTATTTGTTTTGATCACAAAGTATTTGTGAAATTGCTATTCACTGAAACATATTGTATACATCATTCGTGTATCCGATATGATTCGTAGATTAACCACGTTGTTTATCTCACATTCTTTGAAAGTCACCAACAGATAACAATGTACTCGAGATCGTGTGTATAGGATGTTATGGTCTAAGTTGAATAAAACAACGTGAGTGTTCAATACTTTATACTTTAGTTTATTCTCAAAGTACAACTTCTTTAAATAAGAGCTTACAAGCGACTAACGAATATTTTGGGTTTGTTGGCAAAGGCGGACGATAACATAAACACATTCCCAGGCCCAATGGGGTAGTGTCTAGAGTGTCTAGACCTTTTAAAGTGGGTACATTAACGTCATAATAATATCGGAAGAACACGGTTGTGTTCTAAACTAATCTAAACATAAGATAAGTGAATACAGTTTTTGTATTAAGTTTCACACCAAATACCAACAGTGTGTACTAAATCACTAATAATTTCTTTATCTTAACTAAAATAAAACACATATTTTGCAATCAATATATTTATTGTAAATATTTTTATATTCATATTTATATATTTACACAGTTCAAAAATATATTAAAAACGCTCACAACTTTAAAGCAACATAATAATATGTATAGATTAAATATTCATTAAGAAAAGGATGTGGTTTATTAATAATAATAATAACAATAATGACAACAAGAAAAATGTAATGCATTCACACTACAAATTATAGGTATAAAAAAACCTTTTGACTACACAATATATATGATATATTGAGCAAAGGTAAAAAGTCGTTTTTCTTGGTTTTCTTATCGATCAACTATTCTTTATATAAAGGAATTAGATGCTTAGGTACTTTGATAATACAGATTCTTATTCAATAAAGATCTTCGGTCCCAGATCTTCTAGTCCTCGTTTTTTGTTACCCTCGGGTAGAGCTGAAAAGAAAACATGACAATTAATAAAGACAATAACACTAAGAAGTATTTAAAACATACCCCAAGAAGATTTCTAGGTACATAACCTTCTTTATCACCTAATCTCGACCACCACCATTCTCTTTCGCTCTCATCTCCCTTTCTCAAGATCGTCAACTGCTGGCCTGCTGTAAAACTCAGTTCATCTGGTTGCTGGGCTGTATAGTCAAACACAGCATAGACAACGCCTCCGGAGAGAATTCCCAATTTTTCTTGAACACCTAATAAACGAGAAATGCTACATTCGAAAGGCGAATTTGAACAACAAGAACAATTCACTTACTGTATAAGTATTCAGAACATCCATCAAATCCTTCCTCGTCTTCTTCGCATTTCTCAGCCGCAGTTTCATGGTCGCTGAGAGTCGTCGCAAAAATGCAAGCTCCATGTTCGACTAGGAACTTCACCATCGCGACGTTATTGCAACTGGCTGCACAGTGCAACGGTGTCCATCCATCACTGTCCTGCGCGTTTACGTCACATCCGAATTCAACCAGAAACATGACAATCTCAAGATGGCCAGCACAGATGGCGTTATGGAGAGCCGTAATTCCTTCATCATTTGCGGCACTGGGGTTCGTTACTTGCGTCGCCGTTTTCTTTACTAACTCCAACTCACCCTCCAGACTTGCGTCAAGCAAAAGCGCCAGTGGATCAAAACTGACCCTCCTTGATAAATTTGCCTTCCCTGTCTGCTTTAAGTTTCCCTTTTTACACCGTCGCACAACACCTTCGATAATCGGCTTTGTGTCTTTGATTTCTTTGCTCAATTCGGCGTCTTCGTTCGAGGATTTGTCGATTTCGTCTTTCTCTTTTACCTCTTGGGAATCGGAGCCTATGTCCGGCTGTTTTTCCGGTGTGTGTTCGGGAAAGTGAAATGCGGCGGGCATCTCAATCCTTCTACTTGTCGCGCTACTTCCGTTTATCTTCGAGTATGAATTAAGAGTCCTCAGCTTTGGTTGCTCACTGAGTGGTTGCTTCTTTATTGTTAACGGTTTGGCTTTGATTATGGGCATGTTATCGCTGGTGTAACTGATCTGCGTCGACGTGGGGGTATTCCCAGGGAAACTACCCAGTATTGAGGACGAGTAACTTTTCTGTAGAGGCAGGTATTTTGGTTTTTGTTGCAGAGCGGGCGCTTTATCATCGGGAGGCTCCGATGTTGGCAAGGGTGGCGGCTGACTGTTTTCATCGTTGGCCACTGTCTGTCTGGGTGGTGGCTTTATTGCAGGCTTCGGAGGCAGCGCCGGCTTTGACTTATCCGACGTTTCAGGCGTTGCCGAAGGTGTACTTGTTGACTGTGGCGGGGACAAAACCAGCGGGGAACTGTTAGGCAGGTGACCCAGCGAATGAGTTGTTGTCAATTGTTTATGTGTACCACTCAACGTTTGCGGCTCAACTGGTTGCACTTTAATCGATGATGTCTGGTAAATATTTGAAATTTTACCAGTGTTATGTACAGATGTCGGTGCGACACTACTTATAGGCTTCTGAAATAAATAAATAACAGCATATCAGTAAGGTGTTATGTAATAATACAAGTATCCCAAAAGTAACGGATAAATTCGATAAATAATACGGAAAAGTTCTTCTGAATACAACCTATGTCTGGCCTGGTGCCACTACCAAAAGTAAGAAAATAAAACGTATGAAATATTTACCTGATATTGAGGAACTACGGTGTTATTTACAGAACTACTAACTGGTCCATTGTTGTTATCATGAGGCCTGATACCGTTTTGAGCATTTCTCTCATCTATTGCCTTCCTGTGGATGGCGTCAGTCTGATTTAAAGGCGTCGCGATGTTCTTGTTCAGTAGATTAAGAGGCGCGCTATGCACGGTGACCGCGAACGGCGATTGTACGGTTCCGTTGAGGAGTTGTGTCGGCATCGGGACCTCATCCTTGCCGTCCACCGCCTGATTTGCATTGTTATTCTCGTTGCCGTCAGTGCCCTTCAGGTTACCGCCCCTGTTCGGTATTATGTTGACCGTAAACTTGGTGTTGTACGGCAACGTTTGGTACTTGGGATCCGATTTGGACACGGCAAAGTCCTTCAGCAAATCGTTATCCTCCTGCTGTTTACCCGTAGTCGTTGTCGTGTAAACACTGGACACCTTGTTTGAATTCGCGATATCGTGCCCGTCTGTATGATGGTGATGTAGCTCCAATTCGCCTTTGATATGGGTATTCTGCTGATACGCGGGATGATATGTTGTATTCTGCATGGAAAATTTCGTCATAGTTAATTCATAATAATAATCACTAAAATTTCACTTACATCTACACTGCCTGTTCGCATGTTGTTCCTGGGTTGCTGAGCAGACGGCAGGGGTACATGATTATAGGGCTCTACTGCGGCAATATTGGTCCTATTTAATCCGTTCGCGGGATGACCAGCCGGATGTTGGGGTTTTCTTGGGTAAGCCTGATTATTTTGATCGGTCCCCGCTAATCTAAAACGAAAATTCAGAGTTGGTGTTACGCGATCACAATTAATAATAAATGAAATACGGCGGCGCCGTCAATCCACATCCCTTACACTAAAAAGTTTTCATCCCATATTTCCCGATAATGGGTTCACAACTTAGCAAAATGAAATTTGGCTATACATATTACAAATATATAAGTGATCTGGGTGCTAAAGTTAAGACAAGTAGTTACTTTGAATTAATTCATAGCGAAAAAAGCTTCAAATTAAAAATTCTAACTAAAAATTGTAACAAAAGTCATTGTTTGAGTTGGTTTGTCTTCGAAGAAGGAACGTTCTACATTTTCTTATTTGAGGAATCGCAGTTGACAATAGATTTAACCGAACAACTGCCAAAAACTAGTTTGGAATCAGTTATTTAGATGACAAAATAATGAGTCAGTGCTATTTATAATGCAGTAGCAATTGAACTAGTTTTTGCTCAAACATACCTATTACAGTATTGTATTGTAGGTTAAGTTGTTTTGAAGAAATCAATAAAAAGTAGATTTTTGTATGCATACAGTTACATACATAGTCATTTAAGCGTGCTGAAAATTACCTGACGAGTTGATGGTAGGCTGCTTTGTGCGAGGTGGCGCTGATCTGGTTAGCCAATTGTTGATTCAACAATCTCTTCCTGTGCAGTCGCTCTTGCAGTTCCGAGATTCTTTTGTCTATGGCGCTCATCTCTTCCTGTCGCGCCGTCAGCGCTTCCCGCTGCTGGTGTAACCTTTGATTCTGCTGCTCGTTTAATTTGTTTCGATACTGAAAATAAATTGAATAATAGTTGAGATATAAAATCGCCTTCACTTATTTCGTGCTCAATTCTCTGGAATTGCCGTAGACAAACAGTTAACGAAGTTATGTGGGCGCAGTGGTCATACGCAGCTGTACCAGCAGGATTAATGTAACATCGCGGGCGGATTTATAGCAGAAATACCGACACAAATTGGTACAGCTAGTGCAAGGATCGGTAACGTGATTGAAGGATATTTTATTCACAACTTTTCGATCGGGCATCCCATGCCTGGGCAACTTAAATATGCATTATTCTTGTGTGTCTATTTCCCATTATGAGTAATATCCATGCACTGTTTGATTGGGAGGAAGTGGACTTTCAACAAGCTGTAGCATATAATCCGTTTGAGTTTTCAAAAATGGTCTTATTATATAAACTTTAGGAAAATATATGTGTGTAGTTTCCGTACATAAATGCTACTGTCGAAGAATGAGTCATTACAAAGAATTTTTAAAAATATCATGCTTTTTTTCTACTTTGTGCTAAATAAACACTTTTTCCCGATAAAAATTCTTGGTTCTAAGATTTGGACTTAATAAACTATTAAGTAGACTTAATAAAAAGCAGTGCAAAGCCCTTATTTGGTGGCAGACTGAATCACAACAATGATGGATATGTGTCTTTGAAAATTTTGGAATATGAAGTTGTTTGAATTAGATGTTTTTTTATTACTACCTAACAAAAAATAATTCCGTGGTGGGCCTTAATGGTTAAATGTAATAACGCCTTGGCATCTTCTAAATGACATCAGATTAACATATCGATGGCAATTGTGCGGCAGGGAAGGCGCTTCACGAGTACAGCAATAAAAGATAATAGGGCCAGGGAACATTTAAAGCACATTTAAAGCGAGGATTTCAGGTCCTGTCGGCATTTCCGAATAGAGGCGCGGCGAGCGTCGTCGTTAGCGAGATCGTGCGAGAATTAAATTAGGCATATATTTTTGTTTGGCCCGGCAATTATACGCATCGCCGTCAGCAGAGTCCGCGGGTGCTCAGGCGTAACGAAGGAACCCTTCGTAAAACAGAACGCATTTTTTGCTCTGCATCCGCGCCCCTTAGCAAATAGATTTAAATTCAATTCACAAAACGTTCTACCGGAACCAGATTTCCCAGGATAACTCGACGCGTGACTGTTTACTCAAACGTCTGGCAAATAAAATCTGACCAATAACCAATTACTAAATTAAAATTACATTTTCCAATATGAAGCTTGCATGCTGCAATCAATACACGTTCAGAGAAACATTTTCGAAGATGTTTTAATTGACCTTTTGGGTAATCTACCATTAAGTGCTCAATATATATTGGAACGTTCGTATAGGACCAGAGAACACTTCTGTTCAGTTGGATCATTTCAGCCCTTAACGATACTACATGGCGTAAAATTGGAAACTGCCTGACGGTAAACGTACCGGATAAGTGAGATTAAAATGGAACTTTGTTCGGTGAAAATCGCCGCAGCGCGCTCCGTCTGGGAAAACGCCAACGATTTATGCACGTTATCGACCCCGTACGTTCGGGGATTTCCCGGCAATTTCTTCGGACTCGCCACGAAAATTAAAATGCAAATTGGCGGCCGGGGGAAGAGGCGCGGACGGCCGTAATTGAAACCCCACTTAATAGTGCGCCAAGTAACTCAGTACATTCTGTTGGCAGTGCTTCGTTTAATCAATCTGCTCGAAAAAAAAAATCTTCAAATTAAAGTATCGACTGTAATTGAAACGGCAGAAATAAGATACGTATTCGTTTTCTTTCAACAGTATATTTTTTGCTAATATATTGTGTAATAAACGACGATGGTCGCAGGCGCGTGGAATAAACTGTCCGAATGATTTATAGACATTATACGCTAGCTCCATACTACTTTACTTTTTGGAATTTCAGCGAAAATACGCGTTTTGAGGTCCTCTGAATCCATGATTTCTGATAAATGGATGGGGGGTACGTATGTGTGTGGGTGTGTGTTTATGTATGTGATCAAGGCTGGCCCGAGGGGTGTGCGCCGACAGTTTATAATAAGTTTATTATTGTAAACGAAAGTTATACGAAAGGCCCCGCAAGTCAACTTCGCAAAGTAAGAAAAGAAGTGATAAAAAACAAACAAGAAACTTAGCGCTTCTATTTTCACCGAAAAGGTGAGATAATTTTTAGAATCTAGAAGATAATTCGTGGACTAGTTTCGGGTACCTGCAAAAAGCGGACAAAAAAACAGGGTCACGTCGGTAATAATTAATCCCTGAGTAAAGTTGTACTACTTGGAGATAGTCTTTAAAGGGAGATATGATGGAATATTAATGAAAAATTATGGTTTGGTGTATTTAAAAGTTTAAACGTCAACAAAATTATAAATTTTTAGTTTAGGTGGATTGTAAGTAGAATTCAAAGCTGTACGGACAAAACTATTTTTAATGAACCATACAGGTCATGTATATAAATGCGATACAGAATTAAATGAATAATTATTAATTTCAACAATAGGACACACTTAATAAATTTATGAATGGAAACAACCATTTGTCGATAACTGGAACAATGAGTCCTTACTATAAACGATTTGCTTGTTATAATTGATTTTGGGAAATAATGCTCTTGTTCGCCAGAACAATTATTGTGACTCACAAGGTTGCTAATTGCATTATGACATTAGTACATATGTACCTAACTTGAAAGATATGGAATAACAAATCGACACAATTTTCGTAGCCAAGTGTATTTCTGGTTTCCTTTGTAATATCAAATATGGAATATTTGTATCGATTTTATTTAGTATTTTCGACGAATTATTTCCTGTCCGTGGGTAATTTCTTTGAATTCTTTTCACGCTAAAAGCGCGAAAACATTTTTTTTTTGTCGGCCGTTCAAGTTTGCCAGATGGCCAATGTTGTCCACAGTTTTGAATAGTATCTCTCTAAAAATTAAACTTGTTTCGTGAAATGGTACGTTATGTTTTTATGTTCATAAATTTTTCAACACCACACGTTCAACACAATTTTTGTTTTAGCCGTTTCACCTTCGATCAAGCCAGATGGTGCATGCGTATTTTTATTGTTTACACATTTCGCATAAGGATATTTAGTAAAATAATGTTTTGTTTTTATCAGAAAACAAATGTGCCAGTTCAAAGTACTTTTGCTGGCAAAAGCGCACAAAATTACGGCAGGTTGTCCTTATCGGACGCATTCGTTATCGTTTTTTGACACATGTTGCACTTTTGCGTGCACTCTGTCGTCAAATTTGTTATCTGGCTTAGATCACGCAACAAACTTATTTAGTTTTAACAGATATCCTTTGATATTAAACGCAACCAATTTAAATTTATAATCTTGAGTGTAATCTTTCTCTGTCTGTAACGCATTTTAGGAATTTCTTTCCTTAGCGACAATGAATCACTATGACCTGTCTGTAAAGCCGCTGATATTTTCTTGTCTGTACTCTGTAGTACATAATAGTCTGGATGTAGCTGAACCAAGGGTCCTTCCATTATGCGCCAAGGTAAACTTGTTCCAGTCCGCTGAACGACCTGAATGTCTTCGGCTACAGAATCCACAGCTTTCGTCACTGTGTTGCAAATTGACAGATTTTGATAAACATCAGTGGCCACTGACATGATATTAAATGTCATTAAATGTTATTATATGACTGTCTTTATGTTAGCGCCCAGAGTGGCTGTGATTTACAACTGCCCTTGACTTATAACCCATAAATTGTAGAAGCAATGTAGAAGGATTCGACGTTTCAATGTGTAAACGAGGTAGTAAGAAAGTTGATAAAAATATGCATGAAAATATTTCATTATTTATTGCGAATTATGAGCGTAAAGTATTGGATTTCATCAACCATTTTCATTATTGTCTTACAATTTATGAAAATATCAGCCTCCGAACAAGTTTGTTATGACTGTCAATTGAACTGTGTAACAGTAGTACATATTCATATACTGAAGGCGGTAAAATATGTTTAAATACGTACCATAAGCTCCCTTCTGAGCTTATCCAGCTCTAGGGCAGACGCAGGCGGTTGGTCTCTTGCCGATCGGCCTCTTCGCAATTCCTCCAGCTGCCTGGTAAGTTCCTCGACCTTGGCCACAGCCATGGACAGTTCCTTTTCCTTTTCATTGAACAGGGCTCTTATGGAATCAAGGTCACTAGCTATTGCCACAAAAAAAAACAATTTTTAGCTACGTTAAGCAATTAACAATAAAACACAGCCTCAATATAAAGCAAAACTTTATCTAAAGGTAACCAGAATGTAAGTAGATTAACAGAGAGTTAAATTCCTGGAATAGGAATTCGAGGAAGAAAATGCGCTAGAAAGGAATTGCGCGGAGTTATTTATGTGTAATTCCAGTCAATGACTCTGTAAAATGTCAGAGGACATTCTTGTGTTAATTTTGCAGATGTAAAATCGATTGTATTCTTGATTAAATAGTGCTTATACTGCAGAATTCTTGGGTTCGCATAATGTTATCCCGATTATAAATTTTATTACACAGACCTCTGTGACATTAGAATTAAGAGTTTACAGGTCCGGCACTATAGCCAAGCAAAACCATTCACCACAGCAATGATACAAAATGCAAGATACATCACAAGTTATCTAGTACAAAAGTAATAATAGCTTTGTTCGAGCAGCAGTCAACAAAGTCATGTATTGGTATTCGACCAAAAATAAGTCGGTAAAAAAAATAATTTGGTAGAAGCTAATAAAGTAATAGATGTTATTTCAGTATATTAAATCTATTACAATTTACAACCGTGGTACGGATGGCAACATTGCCAGGCGTACAGTTGGTGATGATTAAAAGTCTTCGAGCAGTCACAAATGCCGGCACAAGTTTCGAATTGTCCTTAGATATTAATAACTTACTGCTTATGCTTTGTTTAATAAGTCAATTAAGTCAAAAAGCAATAATTTTCAACGGAAATCAAAGGAAAATTGTTTGGGTAAAATTGCCTAAACCGTGCCTGCACCAATAATATGCCACACACGTATGGATGGAATCAAAACGGCATCCAGCATTCATGTGGACAGTTGTTTATCGCTTTCAGGTTTAATGTAATACTGCGGACGGACGCGGGCACCGCTAAAAACAGCGCAACTCTTTCTAATATCTTCCTATCCTCCTAGGGCAAGTGTTTACTGTAGTTTGTGCCGTTATATAAAAGGTCATTGAAATATTATTGCATGTTACTCGACTCTCGCTACAGAGGTAATTCGTCTTGACGGACTTGAAAAACTAAATAAATAATACGATGGCACATTTTTCCATTAATCAAGTGATGCAAAAGCGATTTTGTATCGTTTTAATTTTTTGTGCCTTTATCACTTAATTGATTTGATAAATTTTGTGGGGTGTGTAGGCAGTAAAATATCAAACTTGCAATAACTAAACAGTGTCATGGATACTAATGTACGAATGCATAGTAATGTATGCATTATGGATATAATAGTAATAACGAGATGTAAAATTTCTCCGCATTATGGCGGGGTTAGTTGTCGCTGGTCGTGGGTTCGGAAAAGCGGAAGAGATTTATTAATGGAGTAGATGTTGGAACGGAAGGAAGTTTTCCCAAAGTAACGTCGAGTGAATAACCCACGTTTAAATAAATCAGTTCCCAAAGATAATATTTAATTTACGAACTTGATATCTGAGCACGATCTGGTAAATTCATGCTGTTTATTATCATTTATACGCAGTTACTTTATTTATTTTCATAGCTTTGCGGTGCTGGTTTCCTAAAAAGAGTTTTTTTAATGTCATTCGAGGACTCGGCACAATGCAGATTCTAATCTTTTCCACCACAATGGCGCCTAACTAAGGTAATCTATGCAAGCAGGTACTCCGACTGTGACATTCTGAAGAAAGGCTACACCGTACCGCGAAATATGTTGAATATATCCGATACGTAAAGCAGCCAGGCTATTCTGAGCGGCTTTTATGGTCTTTTCTCTTCTATTTTTCGGCACAGGCTAAAATGCAATCTTGCCCTCCGGCAAGGAATCGATACAATTCAGGCCGGCTTTACCGTTGTCAATAAGGGCCGAGATTAAAATTGTAAAAGTCAGTAAAGTGGAGAGAATTAATTGCCGAACATTTAAATTCCGAACTCCCCGCCACGAGTAATTCGATCAAATCTAAGCACACAATTTTACATTTAAATTTTATACAGAACTTTCCATACAAACTTCTCTGGATTATACATAATTCAATTTAAAAAGTTAAACCATGCAAACATACTTTCTTTGTACAATCGTATTAAAAGTAGGCCTTTTTTTCACAAACAACAAAAGTTACATCTGATGCTATTCGGTATAAAATATGT
Source organism: Aphodius granarius (assembly GCA_963971325.1). Classification (NCBI taxonomy): domain Eukaryota; kingdom Metazoa; phylum Arthropoda; class Insecta; order Coleoptera; family Scarabaeidae; genus Aphodius; species Aphodius granarius. The sequence continues at coordinate 12,981,169 of OZ020226.1, forward strand.
AATCAGACTAGTCAGTAAGTGCGTCACTACGAAACAATACTTTCCGATTTTTTTATTCCCTTCTAATTTTCTGAAAATTTTATTAATATTTTAAAAGAAGATTAAAAATCCGACTAAACTGTTGACAGAACTGTCTAAACACTTTTAATATTCAGTTTTGTGAAGCCATAGCCACTCTGGACCCAAATATTACGTCTGTCATAGAACAACACAAAATGTGCTGTCATGTCAGTGGTGCTGACAAAATCTGACAGTTTGCAACACAGTGACGAAGACTGTGGAAATTGTCAAATTGCTTCTATAATCTGTATCTGTAAAGTCACTAGAGGATGAGCATCAATTTGGTCAAAATCGGATGAATTCCTAAGAAAACGCATTTAACATTTCCGGTTGTCGTTCGTCCCCTGATATTCTAAAGAAGTATGCCAAATTTCAGCCTGATCCATTGTTGCGTTCGGGCGCTATCGTGTTTACAGACATAAGCACATACATACATTTTCCAGAAATCATTGCAATCGGTTTAGGGGTGAATTTCCGTGAATTTTTTTTCAAAACTAAACTTTTAAAACAGAATAAGCCAGATATGTTTCAATGGCACTTCCTAATAAATAACAATGACATATTATTTGTGTCGTCTAAAAAACTAATAACGAAGTAGCTAGTGACAGCTGGTCGAATTAAGCTATTGTATGATTGTCATACGAAATAAAATCACTATTTTTATACTAGTATCTACAAATTTATCTGAATGTTAAAAGACTCAAGATATAGTGACTTGACGTAACCATTATGAATTTGTATGCAAGTCTGACTTACATCTGGGTAAGTTGTGGTAGTATAATCACTATGCACGGTGTTAATATAATTCCGTTGGGACGGAATAACTTGGGGATTGTGCGGGAGAGATTTCCCATTGCATAACTATAGAGGTCGCTGCTGTAAACTATATAAGTACGTCCATTGTGCCACTTACTAAGTGATAAGTTGTTTTGTTTCTGGTGGTCCACTTGGCCCCTAATCGCTCTAAGTTTCCTTAACTTCAGTTCCTGCGCGTCCACCCTGTCCCTAAGTCGACGTAGTCTTTCGCTCTCGGCCTGCACCCTCTGCTGACGTGCCTCCTGCTCCTTCAGATAGCGTAGCCTTTGCTCCTTCGCGGCCAGCAGCTGATGCTGCGAGTCGATCTGAGACTGCTGTCTGCACGCCATCTCGCGCAGCTCACTCAATGTTAACTGAACTCCTTCCGGTAACTGAAACATAAAGAAAATACGTTTAAAACAATAAAGTAAGTATCCAAGTGTTCAGATATAGGTACGTATTGGATAACACAGAAATGAAAATATTTCCCGTGTGTCAATCGATCCACATAAAAGAAAATTTCATAAGAAAGTGATACTTTGGACGCCGTCGCCTCCGAATTTCTATCTCTAAGGAATTTTATTTTCGACTTTATTGGCTCCTAAAGGCGCCGTTCCGTGTCCGTTCTTAGTTTGGAGGCCGCTGAAATCCAGGCATATTGCATTTCAGGAATCGATGCGAGTGTCGGTCACAAAAAGAAATTGATTAAAACGAGCAAAAAAGTATACTGAAATGATCGGTGAAATGAAAGCAAGTCGTTAACATTGCGTCACGTTTGATTTCATGTTCCTGACAAATATTCGAGTCAGTAATGAATAGCACAAAAGTCACGTCGCCATGACAGACTTCTACTATCGATTTTGTCTCGTGTTGTTTTAATTATCTAGTTTTTGTTGACTTTACCATTAGTTATCCTAGAGGTTTTCGTTGATTTGTGTTTCTGGGGACATCGTATTTTTAAGTGTATTTTCATCAGGTTTTTACAGATTACGATGAGCGCCATGACTACTCATAAATATCCCTGGCATTCAAGAAAATCTAGTGTCAAAGTTGTCAAACTTTAAAGCAAATTTGACTTATTCTAAATCGAAACCCCTACACAATTTTATATTAATCGATGCAGAATTAAACAACAAACATTCTTTCTGACATTGCAATATTTAAGTTTTGTAATATTTTTTTGTAATATTTAAAGTTTTGTCTTGCAGTACAACCAAGAAGAGCTCGTAGATATGATATTCATATTAGATGAATGTGAAAAGAACTGTTTTATTGACAAGTCGAGTTTACGCACAGCGTTATCCTGAACGACGACATCCAGATAAAAGAAGTCTGCAAAACTTATTAGACTTATTGCTTCGAAGAGAACGTAAGACATATCGAACATCAGTTTCAGTAGTTTCAGTTCATTTTATGAAATAAATTGTTTTCAAAAGTCACGTTCGATTTTTATGAATGACGTGGAATACGAGTTTATGAGGGAATATGAGTTTTCGGCGCATAACTTTTCAAATGTTAGGAATTAGTATAGGGTTGTAATTAGAACAAATGTTTGTTCTTTAATTCTACATCGATTGGCATAAAAATATGTAGAGGTTCCAATGTAAAATCAAAAATATCAAAAATAATTTCCTGAAATGTACTCTGATATTCAGGGTATGCCTGCAAAATATCAAACTCGTAACTTAATCAATGTATTAGTATTAGCTGTAAGCGGTCGGTAAAAATGATAATCCAGACGACAAAGTTTAACCCGCCTGAATATCGACAGAAACGTCAGGACCGCTTACGAAGATCGCACAACGCAAAAAAATTGCTGTAACTTAGCATTGTTCTTGTAATATTAACGAGTAAACTGCGTAGAATTTGATATGGGTAATAAGCATTGCATCTGCGCAAACACAAATATATTGTTTTCCTGGTCACATCTGTTTGGTATCAACTGAATGGGATAACCATATCCTGTAATGTTATGTCGCGACTTCAGATAGAATAATGTTAACGCTCGTCGACTACATACACTATCAAAGCATGTTTAATATGAAAACATCGCATATCGATTTGCTTCAGTACACCCACAAGTAGTATAGTGCATAAATATAGCGAAAACCCTCTATAGGCAAGCATCCAGGGTATCGTTTATTATTCCAGTGCGATAAAGAAATTAGTCTCCTTCAGTTCAAGGTTGGGTTATAGATTTTTCATTGCATGTTAACTAACTAACTAGCTAACTAATTAAATCAGGGATGCAAATAAATGCAATTACGGTTTACAGATTTGCCCCTTTATAACAAAGCCCCTTTATAACAGATCAACAAGGGTTGTCTTTGCGACCGACTCTTTGATACATAATACTCGACAAAGACCGGCCCACATGTGGTCTAATTTGAAAACCGACCGCTCAAAGAGTTCGAAATAAACTGGCAAAATATGACCAGGCGCGTCTTTGTGGGTGCACGATATATTCCTCTTGTCAGGGCCGGCCCGAGGGATGTGTGAGTGGTGCGACCGCACAGGGCCCCGCGCTTCTGAAAGCCCCGCGTTAACACTTTGTAATAAGTTTATTATATACTCTTTGGTAACAGATAAAGTAGTTTAAGTAGAATTAAGTAGAATTCAAAGCTCAACGGACAAAATTATTTTTAACGAACCTGTCATGTATGCTATACACATTAAATAAATTATTAATTTCAACAGTGGGATACACCTAATATTGGACCTTTTCATTGATGACAAAACAAAACCAATAAAGTCACAGTGCATTGCTGTAATATGCACTAATACATTTTTTGCAGTAAATTTTGCAACTTTTTGTATGATTTCTGTCATTTTGGCATTATTGCAAAGCCACTGCAAAGCTTTGTTCAAAGCTATCGCAAATACACAATATTTTGATATTTATTATCTACTATGACAAATTGACAGGAAAAATACATGCCATATGTGCGACAGTTTACATAAAATTTGTATCAAAATTTGGAAAAATGATAGGTGTAAAAGAAGTGGTGTTATCAGAGCCTGTTCCAGGTACGTGCGGGCGGGGCGGTGCGACCGTACAGAGCACCGCGCTGCTGAAGGCCCCGCGCCGACACTTTGTGTTTATTATTGGACGAAAAGCCCCGCACGTCAACTTCGCACCGGATCGCGCGTTTTCCCGGTCCGGTCCTGCCTCTTGTCACAGTAAATCACACGTAAAACTTTAAAAATGTTTTACGATGTATTGTGCCGAGGTAGACGCAAATATTTCAGGTAGAATAATTGGGAGCCCGCACAATTTCCCACGCGAAATATTCAAGTAACTTCTTAGAAAACATTTCCATTCAACAAATACGGATATCACAGAAGCAGCAGGTAGTAGAACTGTTCCACTACACAGAAATAACAATGTTCGCATTATATTATCGCATTGCGGGTGATGCAATAGAATCGGCAGAATACAATTTTATTGTTAGATGTGAAATCAAGCGTGTGATATTCCGGGCCTTATTGTTTAAGACTGTTCGTTGCAAGAAACACTTTTGTAGTTATATCGAGAGCTTTGGAAACTTTAGTTTGAAACTGTTTGGCGTAAAAGTTGGAAGGAAGACACAGGATGTAATTGAAGTTGTACTGGACCCGCAAATGTCCCATTCACTCTAGAGAGCTTTACTCATGCTTTACTTCTATAAATAAAAGAACGTAGCTACTAAACAAATAAGTTCTTTTCGTGCGGTTTTGTTGGACACAAGTAGTTGACTTTGACATATAATTTGACATTTAATGATCAAACATACAATATGATATTTAAATACATATTATTCGTAATCTTAATGATCTTGATGTTAGTAACAATTCGGATGGTATTATCTCCACAAATACATGAGTTGTCGCCTAAAGTTATGACTACATCTACAAAGACTAAAATTATCGACCATGAAGTACTTTGGACCTATAAATGTGAGAAGCAGATCTGCGTAAGAGGACCACACATAAAAGGTGAAAGGATGGCTCTAGAGACGTGCAACATGGTATGTCGTTCACCACAGTTATGGCCAATCCCTCGAACTGTTTCAGCAAAGGTTAGTGTGCCTTCACAGTTCTGCTTAGGAGATGTACAATTTGGCGACAACGGTAAAGGCATCATAAAGATGTACTTTAGTAAGACATTCGATATATTTCGCGGTAAAGTTGAATCTTTGGTTCCTAAAGAAGGTGTAAACTGTTCACATCATACACAAGTTTTCATCAATGTACACATTTCGAGTAATGATGGATCACATTCCTTAGATACGATTGAGGAATATTCCCTGCATGTCAAACAGTTCATAGGACGAAATATCAATGCTACAATTAAGGCGCATAATTATTTCGGTGGTAGACACGGTTTGGAAACACTGTATCAATTGATCTGGTGGGATGAAGTTGCGAATTCTTTGATGATTCTTCACGAACTGGATATAAAAGACGCGCCCGCGTTTGCCTATCGCGGGCTGATGATAGACACGGGCAATAACTACTTCTCTATAAAATCCCTAAAGAGAAATTTGATGGCAATGGCAGCTAATAAACTGAACATATTCCACTGGCACATATCCGACACATATAGCTTCCCCTTGTTTCTGCAGGAATACGCAGACTTAACCAAATATGGTTCTTACGGTGACAAAATCTATACTTCTGAAGACATCAAAGAAATATTAGATTTAGCCAACGTGTTGGGCATAAAAGTCTTGATAGAACTCGATGCACCAGCTCATTTGGTAACAGGTTGGGATATACTGCACGAAGAATTAATGACAGAAGGTAAAAGTAGCAACGAACAAGTGGTCCACATTTACGGAATTCTCCATGAATTACACAAATTTATTCTAAACATTACCGGCGAAACAGAAGTGTTTCACATCGGAGGTAACTTATTCGAAGACTACAGATGGAACTACACGAAGAAGCCAAGAGTAAACGAGAAGCTCATGGCATACATCGGTAAGGAATTCAAGAAACTCAACAGGACAAGATATACCATGCTCTGGATAAGCGAATTTGCAGAAAGTATAGACATTTTACGAGTGTATAACCCTCAAAGTACCATCATACAGTACACGAAAGGTAATCTGGATATCATCAAAAAGTCCAAGTACAACGTGGTATTTTCCAGTGACGACTTCTGGGTGTTAAGCTGTGGATTGGGAACGTGGAATGCAATGACAGAGACCTCCCACACCGCATACATTAGTTGGCAAGACATGTACCAACATGCGCCGTGGATAGACACAGAATTCGAGAGGATATTTGGTGGAGAAGTACTTTTTTGGTCAGAAACAATAGGCGAAGACACGTTAGATTCAACGATTTGGCCAAGAACCGCAGCGTTTGCTGAAGCTATTTGGAACACCCCCACATACACCAAAGGTATACCCAAACAAGTCCATACAAGATTAGACACCCAAATTCGTAGGCTTGAACACCTTGGAATTGAATCTGGTACTATTTGGCCCGAATGGTGTACTCTAAACCCAGAAAAATGTTGATTCTTCTTATTAGAACAAATTTAAAAACAAAACGGTTTGGTGTGTTTTTTTTTACAATCGTAATACCTGGTCAGTTGCTTGGTCATCAGGATTGTCTCTTGTCTGTTTAGATTGTTCACCAGATTCCTCTTCGGCACACTTGTTTACCAATATATTGCACTTCTTCTGCTCTGTGTTCTCGCGTTTCTTGACGCGTGCACTCGGTTCAGAGGTGACCACAACTGGAATGCGCAAAGTCCTACCGGGGGGTTTTGGGATAGCGCCCCTATGGTCAAGTCGCAAGGGTGGCGCGCCAAGTGGCACAGGTGACCGTCTAAAGATCCCCGGATCAGTCGGCTGACAAACGCAGGCCAACATCTCGTCCTCTCAGGAATGTTAGAGCGCCTCTTTTAAGTGTCGGACCCTGCGGAAGTTACACATAATGGTACACGCCCACCACGGAACCCTTAACACGTGCATTCTCTCTCTATTCTGTTGGGTGTGTTTGGTATAATGGGGTTGGTCGTTAAATAATGATCAGACGGAGCCGAATTAACATTCCATCTGGAATTATCGGTCATAATCCGGATTTTTGTATGGAAATTATGGTGAGAAAGTTTTTTACTATAGTAAAATATATAAAATTATTTTCTTTCAAAGTAAGGCTGCAGACTAAACATAATGAAATCTTATTGCGTTAGAAAGGCGCTGAAATCCCCTGATATATGGCACAAAAATATGCCACTTTATTATTTCAATTCATGAGAAAAGTAGGTGATGCTCCAACACTGTGTTTTCGTTGTTGGTTTCAGAAATCTGTGGGAAGGGCGAAAAGTTATGCGAGATAAATTTCGTCGGTGCGCAAAAAAAAATTTAGTAATGTTTTGCGAAAAAAATGTCTAGAATAATTGTCCCCCGATGTCAGAAATGACAAGACAACATATAACGATAAAATTCTCTAAATGCACAAGAAAATGATTCACTATTTTGTGTCTGTATATGTTAAATACTTTTCTGAAACTCAGCTTAACAATACTATTGTCATTACTTTGTCGTAAGTAAATTCGAAGCAATAAATGGTTGTAAAATTTGAAAAATCTTGGATTGTACTGTCTATAGTGGCGCTATCTAGGGTAAGTAGATGCTTGAAAAAAATAGACGCGAAAAACTTTTGGTTCTAAAAAAAATAAAAGACATCAGCGCCTAACTAATGGCACCAGAAGGTATTAATCGAGAGTAGACTTCAACGTTAATTAAAACAGGTTGGTAGTTAGTTTACAAAGCTACACTCCTCATTTTTATGATGTGCATAAGCTGAGTGTAAGGTAAATATTCAAGAAGTTAGAGTCGGATTTTCAAAGTGCACTTGATCCTGAGGAGTTTCATTAAAATTCAGTGTGACGAGCGTACCGGAAAAAGTTTCGCGATGTTAAGCAAATATTTAACAATTTCCGGTTTGTTTGCGCCACGCTTAATTATTAAGGAAGCGACTGTAATCCCTGAAATAAATTTTCAGGCATTTCAGTGTGTCTTTTAAATTAAATTAAATTATATGAACAACTAACAATTTCGTTAGTTACGTTTGATCAACTAAGCAAGGAAAGACTTGAAAAACCAAAAAACGGCTCTAACGGCTCTAAAAATGGCGCAAGTAAATCAGCTTATCTGACAGATAGCTATTCAGGAGTTTATGGGTAGGTGAATAAACCCGGCCTAAGAGATATTTCCTTGTGATCTTATGATCTCACTCAAATTTGATAAAGAATTTCTAATGGCGCCAAATTAGTTGGTCCGTTTTCTCTTTCAAGTTAGAGACACGCAAAATAATGAAATTATGAAGAGATACTGTCGGATTTTGCCCATTACTCGCGGTCTTCGGTCGTAGCAAGGCAAAAAAAAGAAACTGTAAAATTTTAATGAGCCCCAATCTGAGATGTAGCGCGCCCGGATCGCGGTGTTTTATTCAAATAAACCCGTGGATAATTTGCCGGTTAAAAGGGTAATTAAAGCGCAGTGTTTTATTAATTGTACCGGGGCAAACGTAGTTTATCTGCGGCAGAGGGCGTATATGCAAACCCGGAATTATCGGCAATTCGACGTGAATTATCCGATTACAGTTACGCCCCTGATGGTGAAGCGACCGCTAAAAAGTAATAAAACTTATTGGGAATGGAGTCTCATCAATGACAGAATGAACGCAACGCGCAACTGGCCAATTTTTATAGAATTATATAATCGAAGATATTCAGATATGTATTAATTATGTTGTGGCAAAGTGGCAAAGTGACAAACACTACACTAATGACTACTTTTATAAAGGAAATTAATACAAATTCGTCTAGTATTATTTACGGTCCTCACTCCCGGCTATTCCCATTTGAATTTTTGCCGGGGCGGGTGGTCTGTCGGGCCCTCTTCAAATTTATGATTCCAAGGGCCGTTGAAGTGAGGACCGCTTTTTGCGTTGTCGAGTAGTAGGAGGATTTAGCGCTAATATCTCAAATTAAATTATTATTTCACGGGAGGACTGAGAGACCAGGGCGCACTTTCTGCTAAATCGTACGCATTAAATCCCTAGTGAATATTTATCACCCTTCCGTTTATTTGACTTTATTAAATCCGACAGACGATTACCTACAACTTGCAAGACGCGAAATCTCTAAATTAATATGAATAAGTTAATTGCAAAAGGGAATTAGTAATATCATCATAATAATTAAATGCCCATTGGCACCGCTTGTTTGAAACATTACTTTAGAATCGTTCTTAAGTCCCTAACGTCATTTAAGTACATCCTAAGTTAAGCCCGCAAAAAACATACAGTTTGACTTGTGATTGAGTGCGCTAACAGAGTTAAGTGTGTCAGTATCACAAACTAAATTTTAGTGTGTTACACATCCATAATTCTTAAAAAATACGGTGCAAACGGGCATAAGAGAAGTGACCGAATTGAGAATTAAACAGATTCTAAATATATGTTTTTATACACAGAAGTTTCTAGTCGGTTTAATCTTAGAGCTTCACGTACTTCTTTATAACATCTCAAAGGGGATGGTAAAAAATGAAAATAGAGACCACGACAGTCACGCCAGAGACAAAAAGTGCAGAGAAGTGTTGTCACCGGTTCCGGCTCGACGGGGCCTCGAAATTCTCTATTTTCCGACCGCCGCGGAGAAAAATGTGCCAACTTCTCTGCTAGTAAGGAGGTGCGGATTAAAACTTGAAAAACGATTCACATTAATGAGATTTGTGGTCTTTCATTTGCCGTAAATTCATTATGTGACTGAGAGGGAACTAAAGTTTTTTTTATTATGCGTTATTCCATGTTTTCCAAGTTTTACATGCCAACAATCACTCAACACAAATTGTACGTCCATATAAAAGCAGTAATACAATGACCGCAACCTTATTTATTCTTTGTTTTTGATATTTTAACCGCACTGTACCTATGCCATTCAGTTTGTATAATACAGTACATCATGTTTGAAAAGAACGTTCTGTATATTTGATTTTGCTGCGAGTTCTAAAATCAATTTTCTCCTGTCGCTATCCATATTTAGTGAAGAAGGATGCTCTTTCGAGTCCTTCACGTAGTGACAGACTGGCGGGCTTTGGAACATAAAATATGACGAACACGGAACCTAAAGTTATGTAAACTGGATTTGGACGTAAATTGGACATGGGGTGTTGAAGCAGACACATAAAATCTATTCTGTTATAAATTCCGGTTGGCTGAAATTAGGGACAACAGCGCCGGCCTGTATATTCGATAGATTGCTACAGTTTAAATGGAACTTCGCTCAACTTTCCGACTGCTTCAACGACACATCAAAGCCTCTCAACATTCAACAAACTAACTACGATCGCTGAAAATTACAAAAAAAAACGAAACCTGAAACGTAACTAATGAAGTGTTAGCCCTCTACCGGTACGATTGGACGACATTAACAGATCTGACGTGGTGACAGAAGTTAAATGACATCAGCTGGATTAATTAATCTGAGCAACGCGCCCCCGGGACCTTGGCTTTATTGCCGTGTTGATGAGAATCAGTGGAAAGTTAGATAGTTTTTAGTTAATTAAACTCTGCGACAAAGACGGACAGGGAGGCGACTACGAACACTTCCGCGGGAACGCTACTAAAATAATGCAGCGCCCGCCGGCGCCGCCGGTCTCAATTGCCTTTATCGGTGCGCATTGTCTCCGGATTTACGTTATTATATCCTTAGAAAAGTTTCCCATTCGGTAAATAGCAGTACCGGGCTAATGTGCCATAAACTTGAACTTTATTTAATTAAACTTTTCTTGAGCTGAAGTAAACAACAGTTTAGTTTCAGTCCAACTCGTTTATACCATCAAAATGCTAATTATTTTGCGAGTAATATTTTTCTCTTCTTGTTTCTACGGTTTTCAAGGTGATAGCTAAATCGGGAGATAAACATCGTGAGAAAACTCTGGCGTGAATAAAACTATCATCATGAAAAGGGTCCCTAACTTTCCGATTAGGTTCCTTAGCAAAGGAAAATATCGTAATTGGCAAAACGATGTTATGAATTTTCACGGAAATGCTGATGTCCCCTGAATATATGTCAATTATTGTCGTTCCTAACGCAGCCCCGATATTACACATAACAGCAGACAATGTTCGAAATTATAACATACTTGATAATGAAGATCGAAGAGTGCATACTGCATGGTGTGTGTTACTCCGTGTTGTGTCAATTTTAATATTTGAATTAATTGAAATATTACTAGAACCCTATAATTGCACACATTGCACATGAGATATGTATTCGAAAAGCTTTAAGAAATGGTTTCGGAAACTATTATGGCACGACCAATTTATCACGAAAACACACGATGGAAGTACCTGTTCATAAAAGGATATTTACCTGGACGAGGATCCAGGAAGTACCCACTCGGGAAGCATTTGTTATCTAACCTATACACTGCATAGGTACCTGTGAGTCAATGTATGTTAAAATAAGTTAAATTGAAAAAAGTTTATATTTAAGTTGAGTTTAATGCAGCGCGAAAGTTTTAATTAGTTTTTCGCTTACTTTTACACTTAAGTAATCAAACATATTTGATACAGATTAAATTAAAATAGCAAATTGTTTTTATAACGACCAAACCCAAACGTTAGATTTTACCAAAAACACCCAATAATTCAATCAAGAGAGAAAATACAAATAAAAATAAACACTTACCAATTCAAATTATTTAAAAAGATCACCTCACCGCGATTAGTCGACTTCATAAAATATAAAGATATCTTATACACCGAAAATTTTACGCTACGAGTTAAAGAGAACACGTTAATTTCATGCCGGTACGTAGACGATCCGAACCTACCCCTATCTGAACCGGATTCTGACTGTTGTCGCCGGAGCTTCGCATTGTGGGGTTGAAACTCATTTTGAACACATTATAGCGCATGCGTGCGCGTTCTAAAGAGGACCTAAATATACCTTATTACTAACTTTTAAGAGTTTTTAGACTCGTGATTGTAGGTATAATTCATTGTAATTGTTATTTGTACCTGTTAGGCATTCGTGGAAAGTAGTATAGAGTACACCGTTAGGTATGCCACCCTATAAAGATACCAACTCAGGTCTGGAAAGAGTCGTAAAGAGAAAATTTGTGGCGACAGAAATGATAACGATTACTTAATGTAGCTTTTAAATTTTGTCATTGCTGTGATGCTATGATATGTGTATATGCCCTAAAATGTATGTTCTAAATCACAATGATTGTTTTTACCAGAAGTATGAAATTGGTTTTCGAGTAAAAATAACTTAGAAATTCTACATAAGTTATGGATTCTACAGTTAGTCGGCTATTCGAGCAGTACTTTAGACTGATTGGTTTTTAGTTTAGGCACAACTGGATGTATTTTAATAAGAAAGTAAATCGCGACACATCAATTAAAATTTTTGTATAAAGTCTAAATTGACACTATATTTTGTTGACTATAATTTGATTATGTTTAGTTGATTTATGGTTGTGTTTATTATCAGGCGCAGTGCACTGAAAACAAAATGATAAACATTAAATCTCATTATTCAATAATTTAAGGAGAGGTAATAAAGTAATAGATTTTGTTGCAGTGTATTAAGAGCTGATTAAAAGCGTTCGAGCAGTCAGAAATACCGGAACCAATTTTAAATTGCTCCTTAGTTACGCATGCTCCTTGAAGAATTTCTTAATACAAATTCGATTTTAATAACTTACTACAGTTCGAACAAAGCTATAATAATATATTATGAGATAGGACCGCGGGGTGGATTGTATTTCAGTGAGGTCGGCATTCCTCCGTAAGTGCTGGGCAGTAAAAAGTAGGGACTTTATTATTATACTAACAGAATATACGATTTCTTTCCTCCCGTCGTCGGGGTTAAAGAACAATCTCGCGGGTGGAATTCGGAATACGACCGGCACAATAGAAAACTTTCTGCAACGGGGAGAAACAATGGGGTTTTATCGTCCTAAAATATAGTTTTCTGGCGATGTGCGTCGACTGTAAACGCCCAAACTGTCCGTATTTATCCCGCCTTGTTTCCAAGGCAAAAAAGACACCCTAAGGGATAACTAAGTAAATGATGGGGTTGTAGGTAATACACATTATTCCGTTTATATACTATTGTAGATAATAATAAAAAATAATATAGAAAAAGAGTTTTTGCTTGTTGTAACAAAATGGTTTCACCTAGTGATTTACTGAAACAGAGTGTTTTATCCACAAACATTTCGAAGTGACAGAAATGCGCACAGCCAGAAGTCAGCATAAATCCTGAATCCAACGCGGCAATATTTTGCCTGAAAGCGATTTTTAAAATACGACGGCTAGGAGATATTTGTTGGGATACGCATATTTCCGTGGAAATTCGGCGCTCTGGTATTCGAAGCGACCCCTAAACGCATCAAAAAACAATTTGTTACCGTAGTTGCCGCCAGGGCGAAGAGACCATTCGAAGCGTCGCATAAAGCACGCGAAGTGGCGATACCCCGGGCGCACCTTATCTTCAGACGATCCCCATTTGTACCCTCGTTCAACGACAGGCGCCACACCACCCCTGAAATGATCTACACGGTGTCTAAATATCTGTTTATTTTGTAAGGACTACCTACCACATCGATACATACACACAATAGTTTTGGTTTACATAGTGTTGAATGACGTGAAAGACAACCTTTTCGAGTGACAACCTTTATTGGAGAACAAAATTTGACAATCTTTTAGGTAGTCGTTTTCTTTTTTTGCGCTGCGTAGAGTTTCTGATCACGCGCATAGTCGTTATCTTTTACTACCCGACGTCACGTCCGCGGTTCTCCTATCCCCCAGTTGGGTCACTTTGTGCCCCGCAAAAGGCTTGAATCTTCCGGGGTCACGTAATTAGTGGCAACGGCGGATCAAAGATACGCCGCGCCGATCGGCCCAAGATTGCAATATACCTCATCTTGGTCTCGTATCTGCAGAAGGACGTGCACCGGATATTTCCCTCCAATATTGCCCTGCTGCAGGGGAGTTGTTGCGGATAGTACCAACGTGCAGGTGACATGTAATTAGCACACCATTCGGTTTTGGGATACTTATTGTCCTCAAGTTTCTATTTTTATATCTTACTGATGCGAAACTCCATTATGGTGGTAGGAGAGGCAACGTTCTAAAGGGCTATAATTCGAAACAAGTATAAATAATGGGTGATTTATTTGGTGGTACTTTTTCCAAAATTAAAAAATAATAATTTCTCTGGCAATCTTGGTCATGATACAAAATAACCATTCTTTACATTTATTCTGAAGTTTCAATTTTCGATGACGCGTTCGAGCATTGCGGATGGTATTTGGCGAATGATGCGAGTAATGTTGATTTCTAAATCCTGTATCTTTGCCGGCTTACCCATGCAGATTCTGGACTTTACGTAGCGTAGAAAAAGTCTATATAGTGGAAGAATTCTAGAGGCAATTCACCGGTGCCGATATACTTTTAAACCAAGACCTTTACCTAAAATACGACAACCGCAGCTATATTTTCTTCACTACGTGCTAGATGTGGTCTATTTGATCGCGTATTATCCAGTATTAAAAACTGGGTTTCAAATTTTTCAATGGTTTATTGTGAATTGTGTGTTCGGTAAGCCAATTATGTGGACCATAAGTTGCTCTAAACGCATAATTTCTCATATAACGCTTAGTTTCGTAATACACCTGAGTAATTTACACGCTGTGGCGAACTAAGTTCTTCCATGATGAAATGTCAAACACTACTGAACAAATCAGGACTAGTGAAAAAGTACGTCTAAATAAATTACCCTGTAGTAGAGCAAATGAAGCGAGCTAGAAATAAATAATCGATCTTTGATTGCGTAGTGCTCCATCAAGTTCGGTGTTTGTGTTTAGCCGAAATGTTGCGGCATTTCGCTGAGACCGATGTTTATTGTCGGCCGTTTCGTACTTGTCGCATGGTAGGGGACCCGTGGGGACCGGATATTAATATTGCCGTCGAGTTATTTATTAACGAAAGCATTTTCCGCTTTTGTCGCGTAATTTTGGCGTCCGAATTTGGAGGGTATTCGGTTTTTGCGAGGGCCCAATTAACAACCGACGACGACTACTGCATTATTTACAGCTTTGGTCGCTATGCGAACTGGCCAACGCGTAAGCATATTTTTAGAATGAACAGATTTCAATGTATATATGACCGCTAATACCCGAAAGTACGTTACTGCTACTATTACCTTGCTAAACTCAAAATTACCTACCAGTTAGAGTTGACACTCAAACCGTGTTTCGGGTTCTAACTGGGGAATAGCAGGAGTAACGAGTTAATGACAGCTTTAACTAATGCTTGGTATATAGGTAATTGAAGAAACAACATAATATGTAACCTTGTTTTAAAAGGTCTAAGGTCTAATCTACCGCGACCATATGTTCGTTATTAATTATAAAGAGGTCCAAAGTACTTCTTATTAATATTATAATTGCCTGGCAGTAATATAATGGTGAATGTTCTGTTTAATAAAAAAAAACTAAAATATAAAGAACAGTTTATTTTTCATCAATAAACTTTGAATTTAGAAAATAATGCAACAAATACATATTTTTAATTTAGTATCATTTATGATTAATTTTTACAAATGTATAATTTTTTGAATTAATATTGGATTATTAGTGGGTGTGTACCGTTTTTTTACAACCCGTTAATTTTGTCATTAACTAGTTAGAGCGCAGAATAATCGCTTAGCATGCATTTTTCACGTTTTAACGGACATATTTAGGGAATCCTGAGTTTAACTAGGTAAAATCAACTCTAACGTATTTTTGATGTTAGCGGGCTTGAAGAGAGGCGTGATAATCTGGATGAAGGGTAATAAATGGTGGTGCGACCTCAGACCTAATAGAGCTTTAAATTTAGACCTTCACGCGGAGGAGAAGCTTCTTTTATTTATTTAGTCGGCAATCGATATTTTGTCGGCAACAGAATATCTCAGTTATCTGGAGTGGCTTGAAAGGAAAAAGTCGCCGTGCGTTACCGAAGAGGAGCACATGTCCGCTTGATCGATCACACTGCATTGCGTTCGACTTCGCGGTTTTTCCTTAACCTATTTTCAAACCGCCCTAAGGTCGTGGGCGTATTAAAAAGTAATTCATCACCACCCTCCGTTTTCATTTTAGATATTACATAGGCAACTGATAACAAACAATCAAAAAGATGAGAAGATCTCAGACGCTCAAATACCTAGATGTTCGGTAATACTGAAGGATTTTAATTGAGGGCCTAAATGGAATTACCGGACGTGGCATGGGTAAGGCAAATTCCGTCAAACGACGGCAATCAAGTGAAAGTCGGGTCGACGAGGCCCTGCTAAATTAGATAAACGAGGAAGGGAATTCTGTTCTCTCCAGGACCAAAATTTAAATTGACCCGCAGGTGTTTGCAGTCCTGCTAGACGACAGGAACTGTGCCCTGTTCATACTTTACGACAATTGTTGTTTCTAATTTACCGTTGAAAATAAGGTATTTTTCACTTCGAAAGAGGTAGAATAACTCATATGGAGTGCTTTCAGAGAATTCATACGCTACAACAAACACTAGGGCGACACGACATGAGCGTTAATTTTTTTAGAGCGTACCGTACAGAATGGCATCGTTTAAAAATTGCATGCATTTCATTAACCCCGTTTTTATTTTCGCAGCAAAATAAATTCCGCCGAGTTAGCGTTTTTATGTTGACTGTCCATGTCACACTTTTTTATTTAATCCGCTCTGTCGTATTGTTTATATGCGTGTGTATTTGTAGGGCACTATAAAATGTTTGCCATTTGGAGATTTAAATTGATGGAGGTTCAGATAAACAACATAAGATTCCAATCGCGGTCAAAGTAGAAAGTCTACGATGAATTACACACATCTTTAGTTTCATTCAAAATATTGCGTCAGTTGTTAAAAAAATAATGTGGGTATTGAATAGCTCGAGTATCGAATAAGGCCATATATTTGAATGCAAATTGACCTCGGTCAGCTACATTTTTATGGTAATAACCTCTGACATAATACGTGTACGGTCCAAGGATTTATTTTCGTCTGTACGCATTCCGAGTAAGTGGCGAAAATTCCGACACCCACGTCGGATATTATTAACATACTCGAGATTCGAGGAATGCAGAATCTCCAAGTTTAAATGTCAATAGACTCGCGGGTTACTCAATATCATCTAAACTGTACACAACAACGATTGTTAGCGAGTCTGCACAGAATGGTTATGGCTAACTGATTTTAGTCTTTGGTAGCGAAGCTTTGGTTCGCTCCAGTTAAACTTAAATGTTATATACTTATTCCGCATGGCGAAAGACCAGGAAGCACTGCAGCGGAAACTCCCAATAAAATACGGTTCGTTAAGATACCGGACTGTATCACGAACTCCAAGGATTACTTGGTACTGAACTTGATGGCCGTTGCACTCTTCTTAACTTACTGTTCAACATCATCATAGTACCTAGCAAGTAATTAAATTAAACCTTCTATATCTATTTCTCCCTTTTCTTCTATAGCTCAGTTATTGATTATATATTAGAGTCCATTTTAGAAAATTATTTTTTATTATTATACAGCATGTCCCAAAAACAAAAATTTATTGACAGTACAACCAAGAAAAGCTCGTAGATATGATGTTCATATCACAAGAATGTGAAAAGAACTGTTTTTTTAGAAAGTCAAGTTTACGCACAGCGTTATGCTGAACGACGACATCCAGATGAGCGAAGTCTGCCAAAACTTAAGTTATTGCCTCGAAGAGAACGGAACCGAACATCAGTTTCAGTAGTTTTAGTTCATTTTATAAAATAAATTGTTTATTGACCCTGTATTTAAGGTTTACTGCAGCATTTCGAGATAAAGAATTATCATAATAATTGAATTAATTCTATGCTAAATGCGTAAGCTTTAATTAGAACCCAAACCGAATTAAATCAGGACAAACAAACCCTAGATTTACATTGATAATTATTAGGTGCTTGAAACAAGCTACAAACTTCGATAATAAATTAATTTAAAAAATAATTGAGGCCTATAATTAATGTTATTATATTATAATTCCTTTAAGTCTTGAATTTTAATTATACCTTCTGCAAAGAAAACAGAAAATATGAATAAATTTGAATGACAAACCCCCAAGATAACTAGTATCAACTGAACGACCGGGGAGTAATATAAACAGTGTGCCCCTGATATCTAAAGTATACGGTCATCTGGGCTATTTGTCTTTATAGAAAAGAAGGCCCTTGGGGTTGATAATCCCGTTCGGGAGTTATGGTCGCGTCGGTCCCCTAGCCACTTTTCAATTTGCGCCCAAACTCCTTATACCTGCCGAGAAAAGACAATACCGAAAGTTAACGAAAAGTAAACTTCGATAATGGAAAACCAACTTTACATTTAAAAGGAAAAAAATGGATTTTTCTTTTTAATATGTAATGAACGAGTTGAGGATTTTTACGTTTGAAGAGGAAAATGTTAAGTCGTACGACACACAACAGTATTGATTGCGGCATTGCGTGATGGCCGTAATGTCATTTGAATAATATACTTCGTACTCGTGGTAAAGTCTTTGTCTACTGCACGCCAGTCGTAAACCACATTTTCATACAACTTAATCGATTTTGGCCACACTGTACGTTGTAGAAAATGTATTCACACTGCGGCCAGTGCATAGAGACCAAACTGTATTTTCTATGTTTACGCCAAGTTTTCCAATAGAAACAATTAAATATACTTCAGGTACGTATAAACCCAGTAAATGGGTGCAGCACGTAGACATATGGGATTGGCTAGGAGTCATCGTCTACACATTCACAACTACTTTACCCATACGGTGACTCGGCCGACTATCCCCAAACATTAACATACTATAGAGGGCGATATACTGTTCGGTTTTGTTGTGCTATATACGACAGTGATCGAAGAAATTATGGATGACAATCGAAAATGCGTTATATAGAAAACAGCGACAATCGAAAATGGGGCGCTGAGGGCTTTATTTCCGGCCTATAATACCCAAGCCATTACCGAACTAGTTCATATTTTGATACAGTGCCCTCGATGTCAAGAACAGATCTTGCTGATTCGCAGTGATGGCGACATTCAAGACCTAAATATTTTATACTTGTAGAAATTGCACGGAGATACTACATAAAATTGTGCGGTTTGCGTAAGTTTATACAATATTCTTAAAATAGTTAATGATATCATACATCATACAAATAAGTATTCCCTAAGGACCGTAGTAGCTGTTTACATGGAAACTTGTCACGATATTTTATTGTATTCACACCCGAACTTGCCCCTAATTATTTTTAAACCAGCTTTTACGTAATTCGCAGATTTGAAACGATATTACGCTTTAATTTACGTATCTCTCTCCTAATTTATTTTTATTTTGAATGAGATATGTTCAATTTTATTGTTGCTGCAGATGAATGAAGACAGAAATCTAATTATTTTAACCTCATCAGCTTTCAAGACATGTAAAATTATATTATTATATATGTTGTCCTCACATTTTGATGGGTTTCTCAGCGGATAAAGAAAAGACTACACTATTTATATTAAGTTTGAGATTATTATTCTTTCGATACTACAATTGAATCGTTTAGCTGTTACTAATGCTCGATTGCACCACTTCCTCTTAAATGTTGAGCTTATTTCTGTCACTTAATAAAGTTATATAAATAAACTTATGAATGATGTCTACTTGGCAAAGTTTATTTTTCTGGTGATTTGATCGACATTTTTGTTCAATTTTCGTGATTTTTGTGCAAAACGTAAATCACTATTAATTATTTTGTAAGTAAGGGGAGTTGTAAGACAAGAATATTCCAAATTAGCCAAACTAAAAAGGGTCAGTTTTAGAGCAACAACTCTTCAGGCAAGATATATTACAGCAAGAACTTCTGCAACAATATCTGCTTCATAAAAGACATAAACATGAACTCAACACAGATTTATTTATAATAAATCAAAAAATCAATCAAGATGATTTGCATTTTAGTAAATTGTGTCCAACTACTACCAGTTCCACGAAAATTTCTTCCACCATGTCATTGCCTAGATTCATCCGTTCAAAAAACCACACAAATGACAGAAAATAGTGTATAGTCGGAAGGTAAATATAAATACATAATACATAATTTTAAGTTTAGATATCTACTAAAAATGGTAGCTTGACTGTCGCTTCAACAAGTCAGCGATTTTGCAAAGGTAAACAAACTCGACTCGCTACTGTCGCGAACACAAATATTTGCTTTCGACTTAATGAACGGCGAAATTTTTAAAGTACACGGCCGGCATAAGTAAATATAGTTATACACGTTTTCCGGCAAAACAATTCGCGCTGCTGTCTCGGCAACGTCAAAGATGAGAAGTCAACACCTCGTTGGTTAGTAGCTGTTGGAAAGTAACGAGGGGATCGAGCAGCCCGCTATGAGCGGCTTAACACCATTATCGGCGTCAAAACTTTTGAATGTTGAACTTGCAATAAACAAACAGATATACGCCAGGCAGGATATCCGACCGACGCCACTTTCGTCTCGAAACGACGGCGTCAGATGTTTTCTTTCCTCGCGTTTCTATTGCCGTACATACCAATAACGGCAGGAGCTCTATTCTTGACCATTCGCTAAATCAAGATCACTCGCATTCGTGTTTATGCGCACGGTTGATATTCGTCACCATTTGCTATCGAAAGGTATTCGCTACTGTCATTCTGTTAACAGCAACCGCTGATAATAGCTGTTTCAGTGAGAGCTGATGACAGTGTCTTTTAATGTATCAAAATAGTGCCATTTAATTTTAAATAGAAACGTTTCTTTGTAAATGATTAAATTGAATTGAAATGTGTGCTTTGAAGTTACGTAAACGTTCGCTATGTTGGCGTTTGCAATGGAACGTATACTTCTCCAAGCGAATCGTTTCGCGAATAGCAGTCCACCTTGTATGTCGTACATGGCACAAATGCGGAAAACTCATTTTATAGCTAAACGGGAACAGATGCCGGCGACTTATTTCTACCAGATCTCAATCTGGATAAAAGTTTTCTAAAGGGTGAACCCATGGAGTGTTAAGGTGCTTTTATTGTTGACTCGTTGCCGCGTGTTGTGCTGTACACCATACTGATGATTCCCCTCTACTCAGCGTTCTTGTAGCGTGCGTTATTGGTTACTAGTTTAGTGGACACTTTGGAGAGGGGATGCCTTCAACACGTCGTGCGGCACATCACGCCGCAAACTGTTAATAATAAAAGCTACTTTAGACTTACTAATTTTAATCCCGCCCATTTGAGTGACCGCCGTAGTGTGGATATACGGTCAGTGTTGACAAGCACTGTAAAGTCTTCTGCGGTACATGGTGCACTGTGTCGTTTTTCCGTACGGTGTGTACCGCACGCTTCGTCTTCCAGCATGGTATGCTTGGTTTCCGGTTCACGTAGCCCCTGACAAAGCATCACATTTTCACTGAAATTATCCTTCATTGCCCCCGGCGGCGCGTACGCGACATCACCCCATCAATATTTCACCCGCGCGAGACGTGCTTGCTCGAACGCAAATTAATTTCTTTCGTGGACGCTTAACCGGAATTGGATGGAAAAAATTCCGTCTGACTGAGGACAGTTTTAACCATGGACTGGAATCGGTAAATTGTGGAAGACATGTTGGGTATATTTAGACGGTCCGACGGTCACGTGCCGCCTCGCACTTAAAACCGCGTCTCTTTCACGACGGGGGAAGAGACACACCGCGTAATTATTCTGGAGTGTCGGGAAAGATGCAGCACATCCATCCACACCGTCTGAAACCGAGAGATCCATCCAATTTCAGCTCAACAAGCTTGAGTGCAGGAAAGATAATACAAAGGACCCTTCTCCAGCGATACTAACAGATCTACCGGGTTTACTAATTTATATATTCATTTAACCAATTCACGGTTAATTACACTCACATATTTTCTAGTAAGTGTAGTGGATTATGTAGCGCAATTTCTCAATAAAAGTTTGACTGCTACAGTTCGCGAATTTCGTTCAAAATTAGGTTGAAATATTGATTTAACTTCGTCAAATGTGAAGACAGTAATTGAAAAATCTTGCATAAATTTTGGGACATTCAAACATTCGACCATGAATCTCTCCTCCGTTTATTATGCATTTTAATATTAACGAAGTGGTACTTGGGGCACTTACTTAACATAGGCGTTTAACAAACAAAGCTCCGAAGGAGCAAGGTGCATTAGTGCGCCATCTGCCCCGAAAGCTGCCGTAATGGCGCCATAAAATTAAAACGTAATCAATTTTCTCGACGGTAACCGCAAGTTTGCACATTTCCCAGCGTATCTGCACACACACATGCGCACCTTTAGTGGCTTTCGTCTTTTGTTGCATACACGCCTTCGTCTATTTACACCGGTACGGTGCAATTTGAATGGTGCGCCTACAACTTTACGCGGTGTGTTGTTGCGGTTTTGGATACACGGCGCGCGAAATGAAGATTATGCCCGCTATGCGGAATATTATCAGATAGCGTTTCAAAGGGGAATCTAATTTGGAGACTAGACCGCGCTGGAATTTGGAAAGTGAACGCCAAAGCGGCTGAATATATTAAAGTGCGAGAGATAATGCGCCGCTATTATGTAATAATAATTAAACCGCTGCTAGAGCTGTTCACGTTCATATTATAATTATAACATGCTGGCTTGTAGCACGTTATAAAGTTTCTGTTGTGACAGTTTACTGAAAGCAAACTATAACTTTGTTATTTTAAATGAAATGTCCATATAAAAACATTAAACATTGGCAATAATTCTGACTTTTTGCACGTCGCAGGCAGTATAAGATAGAAAAGTAATAAAAAATGTAACTTTCCATTTAAAATAATCAAAGTTGTGGTCTACTTCAGCCAGACCAAAAGTGGCGACCATACTGAATTTCAAACAAGTACTAGCACCCAAGAAATTTCTAACGAACCTGTTGCGTGGAATACCCTGTATATTATCTCCAGAGTGTTATCGTAAAGAAATTATGCATCAGAGTGAATTGCAATTAAGTATTTAGCGAACAGGCAAAAGCTATAGCACAGTACGTTGCCGTTGACGATATTTTTTTGGACAGCTGGCCTGCAGACACAGCGGCGTAGCAATAAATTTACATGTTGACGTAAGGAAAAAGAAGGCATACCCATACAGTGGGTTCTTCATATGAATACAGATACGATCTGTTTATTATTGTGTCGCAGCACTTAGGAGTGGCAATGAATATACATATAACACAAGACAGTATTATGGAGTCTAAAATACATATGTGTATAAAATATTACATGTCGAGTATTTAAACACGCAGACTGATAGGTTTTAGGTATTATCTATCAATTTCAAATCCGGAAATTTATTACCGGGATTGAAACGTGCAAAAAACAATATAAAATAGTTCCGTAATCCAACCAGAGTTTAACAACCGCTCCATGTAAAGATTTATTTGCACCGCGCTTGAAACTGAATTTGCAACTCATTTTCATGACGCATTCTTCAAATTCCCAACGTTATGCTACACGATACGGCGAAATTATGCGAGAAAAAAATGCATTGCATGAAAATTTCATTCATGCAGTTCTTTAACATGCCGCGATATAATGAGTTTTTGCATCAGGCACGCTTAACAATGTGTTTCTTGCAGAAAAAACGAGCGCCGGGTGCGCAGTGAATGCGATCCGCCACTATTATATAGAAAATTCACTTGATTCTGCCCGGTGACAGCCAGGAAATGAGTAAGCAGGAAGGCCAGATAACTGAACTCCGTTATGGCACGTCTGCACGCAGGTGATATATAGACATAAGCAAAATGGTAGTTACCAATGCTACAGATAACGTCTACAGTGAAAAGGAAAAGTCTTATTCGTCCTGCAGGAGTGTAAAACTTTCCGGGCATTAGAATTTAAAAGTTGAGCAAATTTTTCGTGAATTTTTAGTCAATTTGTCACGTGTCGTGAATTTGGAACTGGGCGAAATACATGAATAAATCTGTCGAAAACCTGATGGCGAAGCGAGAAAGACGAGAAGAAATATTTGTACAAAGTTAGTGCCGGCACGGAAACGGTTTACCCTGTCGTTATTTGCGCGTCGGAAAAACTGAAAAGTACGAATCGAGTTGTGGGAGCCCAACGCGCCCGCACGACCACGTGAAAAATGATGTGTTCGCAAGGTCTCCCCATTTCATAAATCACGCGCTCGAATCTTTAAATAATTTTATTGGAACGTCCCACGGTCGAGTATTTCACAGCAACGGTTGGCCAAAATTATATTTCGATCTAAAATGTTTTTATAAGACTTTCTTTATTAATTAAAGTTTATTAAATTCCACTCGCTGTAATAAAAATCACAGTTAAATAATAAAATACCTACGAAAGAGTCCTTGTCACTTGTTACAGAATGTACTGCGTTGTCTATAAACGGATCACTGTATAATCTAAGAGATATGATATTGCTGCATACTGATATACTGCTTTTTTTGGCAAAATATCTCAGCTGTCCCCCACCCAATTTGATCACTTTTTTAGGTTTTTGTGTGCGTTCCATCATAAAATACAAATTAATTACAACCACATAACAATTTCCCTTGTGCTCTCATTTCTCTATTTCAGTTTTTCGGTTTATGTTTACTTTCAATACCGAAAATCAAATGTTGCAGCTCAATTAAATCAATATTAATATAAAAAAAATCCAACCAAACCAGTACGCAATATTTGCTTGCGTAAACTGGAGTGCGTATTTCTCTATGGGTTGGGCAACACAAAAATGAAATCAACTTTCGGTGTATTCAATTTAAACTAAAAAGCGTAACGGCGTAAAATGGTACAGGTCTACTTACTAATCGCAAGTAGAAAGTTGCCGAGACTTTGTATTTGAGCACTTATCTCGCCAAACAAATCGTTTTCAGACCGGTATATGTATGTTGGTTATCGATCGTTTACGTTCAAACTGCCAAAAAATGGCGTTCCTTGCCCCAAATAATTATTACCGCCGATGAAATGGTTGTCAAGATAATTGAGAATGATGTAGTTTGGCCCCCTCCTAGCAATCGATGACAGCTTTTGATCGTCATTCACGTTGTTTTCGGTTTTTCGTTTACGTTAAAAATCGTACGCTGTTTCACGTTTGATGTTCCTTTAATTGAATCGATAATTGCCAACTGACTAGAACCACTGTTCCGGAGCGATCTCGCTCCGGGAACAGCACTATGCTTTCGCTATAAAGTGCACACAATTTTCCACACCACTATTCGACCAGTTCAAATACTCTGGATTTTCCGCCAGAAGTGATTAACTTTGCCTGAATGCTGTGGGTAAAATACTGCGAAAAATCTACTAAAAGAACCAAATATCCAGTGCCGTATCGGGAGATTTCTGGTGCCCATTAGAGTAAACATGCGTTACACTGGGTCGGGTACAAGTGGAATTCCTGATGATATGAACCCGCGCGGTTAATACGAGATAGAAAGAAGAACCTGGATGGTGCGAGTAGTGGGGGACATCTGCCGCGATTCACACATTCCAACGAGCCGATGGCCTTGAACTGGATGACTGCCCGTTGAGCCAAGGACCACAATAAAGTCCGGTGGATATAGAATCGGATTAAGATCGAAGCATGGACCGTAAAAAAATCTTTATGTTCAACTACACCTGCCATTCGTTCACACAGACCATCAATGTAGGTCTTTCTCCCACCACACGACAGCGTATTATACAATCGACAACGTATTATACAAACGACGACATATTATACAAAAAGACTTCAGATACACAACATCTGTTTCTTCAAGAAAAATCCCAAGTTGATATCCGATGACAGGTGTATACCCAAGCGATTTCCCTTTCGAATAGGAACGCACGAGAAGATTAATCGTGGGCAAATTAGTTAAAACTGAATGACAAGCGCACGCTGCGTTAGGGAAAACCTAGCCATTTTTTTCCACCTTCAAGATGATTGATGATAAATTGTATCAGGGTTTTCCAGGACAACCCGACCATCGATAAACAGCTGACGCTTGAATATCGAAAATACTACAAATCTGAATTATACAGTAAAAGAAATTTAATATTTACTTGTCCTAGCTATTTGCTATCATTTAAGAATATATAAATTATTACTCTACGACAGTCACAGTCTTAGCGTTATTGCTTTCGTTTCAGCATGTTATTTGTAAAACAAGATAATACAAGTTCTCTATTTAAGAATTTAGGAAAATATACTACAAATCCCGAAAAACGTATTTATCCAACGGAATAGTATTATACAGACCCAATTAATATTTGATTAGATTGTCAAGGTTTTCGCCGAGCTAAGTGTTCAGTAAATATTTGAAATTAAATCGAGTTTTTGCGCACGGAAATTTGCCGCGATAGGGCGTTTAGAAGCGGTTTTTATTTTCGCAGTCAATTGGAAAGCTCGAGGGTGCACTTTTCCGGCGCCCGAGCAATCTTCGTCGTAGTGTTTTTATGTGTTATGCGGAATAAACTCACCGTTTCGCCGAACTGATCTGGTTCCTTCATACCATTTCTCTTTTCGTATGTCCCACCTGCAATCAAATAGAAAGGATTAAGTAACTACGAATATCTGTATCCTAAACGTATTTTACTCAAGACAATTGCATCATACCAACTAAAATATGATAATTCGAAACTTGTGCTGGTATTTGTGACTGCTGAAACGCTTTTAATCATCACCAACTGTACGTTTGACAATATTGCTATCTGTACTGCGGTTGTAATAGATTTAACACAATGAAACAAAATCTATTGCTTTATTACATTTTACGAAATTATTCAATAAAGAGATTTAATGTTTATCATTGTTTCTTTCAGTTGCGATTATGTATTTAATATAACTATTACGATGGGAAAAACAAATCTAGTAATCCATCCACCCAATTGTGCCTAAACTAAAAACCAATCAGTTTAAAATATTGCTCGAAC
Source organism: Aphodius granarius (assembly GCA_963971325.1). Taxonomy (NCBI): domain Eukaryota; kingdom Metazoa; phylum Arthropoda; class Insecta; order Coleoptera; family Scarabaeidae; genus Aphodius; species Aphodius granarius. Next base: position 13,008,021 of record OZ020226.1, read on the forward strand.
AGTCGACTGACTGTAGAATCTCTAACTTGTTTTTGCTCTAATACCAATTTTATAGTGCTGCTCGAACAAAGCAAATAGTGATCCAGCGTGAGACATATCGTAAGTAGTTAGTACAAGGATCAGTGTTTTGATTCGCGATCGTGTTCACGTAGATTAATTTAGATTAAGTCAGTTTGAAAAGTTGCCGAGCCATCAGCGCGTCTACTCGAATAGCCGGCCGTCTCATCAGCTAATGGAAGCCCGGCGCGGCCCTGATAACACATACCCTCATCTGGCCCACCATACAGATGTGCTCACCGCTACAACAGCGCCACATTCTATCAAATTATTACCGCAATGTAAGCAACCAACGGTGTGCATACCACTTCTCGCACTAATTTATTTTGGAATGTGAACAAACTTGGTGTTATTAGCATTTCGAATACCATAACGTTTTCCAATAACGTCTAATATAAATAGAGGTCGTCCGTTGCCTTGGTTCGTAAATCTGATAAGAAGGAAGGGCGAAGAAAGGAGGACAGCAAAGCAAACAGGTGCCTGAGGTAGTGTCTGGCCATACTGGAGCTTCGCTCCGACTAGAGAACCTAGCTACACTTTTCGCAACAGAAAAAAATAACGTAGAAGTCCATCCTCGATCAACTTTTTTTGCACGTAGAATTTCTTCAAGTATCTACTTATGCTAGATGGCGCCACCAAAGACAGTACAATCCAATTTTCAGATTTGATTTGCTCCTCGTTTACGTACGACAAAATTATTAGTACTTAACACATCCAAAGACAAGATAATGAATTTTTTTGTGCATGTTTCTAATCATCCTGTCAATTATTCTAGATATTCTTTTGGAATATATTTTGCGTAAATGTCTGGTACCACGTCTAGCTAGTGTGTCACGTGAAGGTATTAAATTCTGATATGTATAACCAAAATTTCCTGATCCTTCCTGTGTGCACTTCTCGCAAATTAACACTGCATTACGGGCTCTTATCCATGCTGGGGACCGTGGAAGGTGTTCGTCTAGGTAGTAGTAAAAGAATAATACACGAGATCGTCGACACAGCTTGGTCGTGGATAATTGAGACAAAATCTCACCGCGGAGGTCGGCTGCGCCGCCGACTACGACGCCGGCAATTGTTTCCTTACAAGACGCATTAAACTTAACGAGACTACCGTGTCTATATCCACTTCCCTGAGAACCTGAATCAAGCCTTCTTCCTCGACGTTATATTGTCTACCTACGGACTAAATTTTATTTCCGCAATTCCGGAATTGAGGTTTAATTGTAGATGTCGTAGCTGTACTTCTTGTTCTAGAAATTAGTTTTTAAGCAGAAAAAAAACTATAGCGGAATGGATGTATGTAAGTAAGTGGTCTTATCCAAAGTGGGAATGATGACAAATTAGAACTGTCTCGTCAGTCGATAAATTACAAGTGCTAAGCAGCCGCTTATGACAAGAGTCAATAAGGCAGCTAATGTATTCTTGTGGTAAGCGTGCTTGTAGACGGATGACGTTCCCACGGATTCAAACTGATACCATAACCGCGAGAGTTCCACGATCGTGTCGTGCTGTTCGTCAAGAACGCTGCTCGCCATCCATTCGCATGCCATCAATTCGAGAGTCCAGTTTTCTTTGAAAACAACTCTCTAAGTGCTTGGCCATAGTTGAGCTTCGCTTTTTGAATTAGCTTAGTGAATTAGCTTAATAGCGAATTAATCACATATTCTTTAAGCACTGAAATAATCTATTACCTTGTACCAAATTATTCAATAATAAAATTTAACATAGTAATGACGCTCGGAAAAGCAAATCCAGTGAACGTGGATTAAGATGCTTGTTAAAATGCATCCAATTATGCCTAAACTAAAGACCAATCAGTCTAAAGTACTGCTCGAATAGCCGACTGCATTGTAGGTACTGTTGACTGAATTTACATTGGTGTATAAAAAGTATGGGAAAAGTTGCAGTGTGTAATGCAGTGACATGGTCTTGAATGTATAAAGCTCTTCCCGATATAGCTACACGGCTTGCGTTTTCCGCCGACGAAAACAATATGCAAAACGAATAAAATCCAATTTCCATATTTCAGAAACTATTGTTCAGCCTGGACGCGCTGAGAGATATCTGCTATGCGGTCCATTCTAGAGAAGCGAAAAACATACTATACAATGCACACGTGGATATAACTTTATATCAGTAGTCACATTCAAACAATAAAAATTAACAACGCGAGTGATATTACGATTTACGAATATAATATTAACTTTTCAACATATTCTGCAAGAGACTCGGCGATACTATTTTCATCCAGTCAGACAGACATTGATCAAACAAACCAAAAACGATGCCGTGTTTGTTCAATGCTGCAAACAATGGCTTCACTCAGGCTATGACATTGTATTTGCCCATCCCAAGGTTACAAATACAAATAAAACAGCTTGTTTGCTATATTTGATACACGCTGAATAATCTGTTGCTAGAGCATGCAGTTTGGCTGCTATATTACACCACAATGTTTATTGAATTTGTAAACTACATATACTTCACTGTAGATAATTAATTATTCCTAGCGAAATTTTACCCTATGCAAGTTAAAACTGATACTGCACTCCCTATCGTCCCGTCTGATTTTTTTTATTTTTGTATTGTAATTTTGTGAAACTGAATAAAGAACACAAAAGAGCCTAAAGTATTCCTATTTCTAAACAATCAACTATAACAAGTTATTTTAAAAACAGTAAACATAAACCCTGAAAAGTTCTCGCGCATGCCTGCTAGGCGTTGTCGTTTAATATTTTAATTAAATCGCGGAGCATACGAGAAGGTTTGAGTAAAAAGGGGTTTAAAGATATTCCAAAATCTACAGTAGAGGTACCGACTCAAAACGCGTAGTTCCCCTGAAATATAGATTTGTTTTCCCTTGTTTACAATACTTTTCTTCTAGAGCAGTAGTAATTTACCAATGTGACAGGTGATTATCAATAATGATATTCTAAACACTGCCATTTTAACATTGTAAGTTACTGTATTCCTAAAGAAGTTATGTGTGTTGTTCTTGAGAATAGAACAATAAGCGAGTAATTGCGGGAAGTTAAAACTGGGTTAACTCAGAAATTCGTCGAGTTTTTTCATTGCTCTACATGCATCAGTAAAGTGGTCGTTTCCGTAGATTTACGATCGCCGATAACTAGCACGTATGTACGTTCGTACAGTTTTGCGATAAAGCGGTAGAGGAAACAATGGCAATAATTACCTACGGTGGGCCGCGTGTGTGACTCAAAATAATAACCAGGGCGATTAAACGTTCAGTTTATACTGCAGGTCTATGATTAAGCTGAGCTGCGACGCTTAAACGAAGGCAATCTACCGAAATGCCCGGTTTTATTGTGCGATAAGTAATGAGTTTACTGGGAGTTTGAGCATCGGATGTACGGCGCGGCGCTCACTCCAAATCCCGCGATAAATAATCCGAAGTATCCCACTAGGACACTTGCTTATTTAAATTATGTGCGAATTCAATCTAAAAAAACAATGCAAATTGTATGATTTCTGTTCTTTTCAGTCATTCTTTACAAAGATATAATGTGATAACTTTGATTTTAGCTGCATGGATTTTTATGCTTTTTGTACTTTGAAATGGACTTACGTAATCTAGTGTAGTATGTTGTATTTTTGTAAATGGATAAGCTGATTATTATTGCCTCATTTCTGTTTTCAGTTCTTCAATTTGTAACTTTTCTAATTGGAAATATTACGTATAGTAGGTCAATTTTTATATACTTTTGTCCACTTTGTCTTTTCGTGTTACTTTTTAATTAATAAGGCTTCTAGCAGTACTTTAGACTGACTGCTTTGTAGTTTAGGCACAGTTGGATGCATTTTAAGAAGAAAGTATTTTAGTGGTCAGTGAAGAGCACAGGTAGCGATATTTAATGTCTATTTATCTTAAAAGGTGGAGGTAATCCAATCTTTGCAATGTTAGCAACCCTGGAATTACAAGTGACATGTATGGGAGTATTGTAGGGTCACGTGAGTCGCCTTTTCAATTGAAATTGTTGTGTGAAGTCCAAATTGATCCTATGGTTTGTTGGTAAGGATTTATGATTATGTTTAGTATCAGGCACAGTGATATCATTGCTAAAGCAAAACTTTTACTAGATTTGTTTTTCCGAGCATAATAGCTACATTAAATAATCGCAACTGAAAAAAAAATGATACACATTAAATCTCGTTATTGAATAATTTGGTAAAAGGTAATATGTATGCCATGTAATACATTTAGTTTTAGTGTATTAAATCTGTTAAATCTATCTATGTCATGATTAAAAGCATTCGAGCAGTCACAAATACCGTCACAACAAGATTATTATTACTTTTATTTATCACAATCAACCGACGGCCATCTATTACAATAACATGATCAGTTTCTTATTAAAGTTTTTCTGTCTGGTAATGTTCATGGTTCGAATGGTTGTAAAATGTGTGTTTGCAAACACCAAACACCAAGCCGACGTTTGTATAAATTGTACGGCAATTTCAGCTCGATGTTATAAACGCGAATCTCAACACCTCTTTCCCAGCAGGATTTACGACCGCTGGAACAAGTAAGATATTAAGTGTAGTCTTGTTGAATGGGCAAAGTTTGTTCGGTCGGCGCTCCTTCTTGAACGAAGCCATGCGTCAGTGGTGTATTGTAGAATCCAGGGTTGCCCGGCGAACTGCTGGAATGTTCAAATTGAATGCCGGCAGCAACTTCGTGTAGGTGCCTTTACCCGATCCAGACTTGACGTGTTATACCTCCGCCAAAACCAAGGGCTTTATATCTACGTTCAAAACTATACGTTATACAGTGTGGTCAGAAAAGTCCGTGCCATATGGTATATATTACTCAAAACATTTGGTCTCAATCTCTTCGTAACTCTCGTGGTGTGAACAAGTCCTGACGAAGAGTCTTGCAACAAGGTGCGAAATAATTATAATGATTCGAAGTCTCCATTCTAGATATTAAAGGTAGTTTAATCTTATGCCTAGGGCGATGACATACACAGCGGCTTACGCGCGGTTGTGCCGACTCGGCGTGCCGAGTCGGCGTAAAACACACATGGCGTTTTTTTTGCTTCGGCGGACTAACGGTCATGATAAGGAACATAAAATTGCAACAAAAGTACTGTGTATGCCCAGCAAAATGGATGAAGACGTATATGATTTAGCACTGTTGGGTTTACTATACATACGTTGGAAAGAAAGAACTAAAAAAAAACGGCGAATGTGGGTGCACCCAATTGTCGACGACCGCCTAACCAAAGGGCAATATTATACTTTATTTAATGAAGTGCGGGAAGATGAAGAAAAATTTTTGAATTTTACGCGTATGTCGAAGGCTACGTTTGACATACTACTTAGTTATATAAGAGAAACTATAACGAAGAAAAACACTCATATGAGAGCTAGTATTCCAGCAGAAGAAAAATTGGCTATAACACTGAGGTAAGTAAATAAGCATTATATTTTATTCAGTTATTTTTATTTATGATTTCGTAAACAAACATAATAATAATAATAATAATAATAATAATAATAATAATAATAATAATAATAATAATGATAATGATAATAATAATAATAATAATAATAATAATAATAATAATAATAATAATAATAATAATAATAATAATAATAATAATAATAATAATAATAATAATAATAATAATAATAATAATAATAATAATAATAATAATAATAAAATTTAGCTATTCATCTGAAAATCATTTTCGTCGGTAAAGTTGGAGACATATGACGCAACAGATTCGGCTGGAGATGATGTCGGCCTCGGGGTTGGTACTTTTCTACTGTAGTGCAGTGAAGGTTGCAGTTGACTTGAAGTACAAGCTAACGAAGGTTGAGGGGCGTACATTTGATTTTGGATTGGTGAAAACTGTGGTTGTTGAAAGTGTTGCGAATGATGTTGTGGATATGAGTGAGGTGGTGGATATGCTGGTTGGTGGTGCTGTTGATTCATTATTTCGTATTTATTTATGGTTTGTAAAATATCAATTCGGCATTTTGTATTTAAATTTCTAGGCAAGGACTGAAGACTTTTTAATAAAGATAGCAAGAAATGTCTGTTATCATCGTCTTCTTCCTTTTCCTTCGCTTTCTGCAGTTTTGCTCTGGTTTCATGTCGGTCGAGTGTTTGTAAAATTTTTTGTTCAACAGGGTGAAGCCTCTTTTTGCCTACAGTTATCGCCTGCACTCGTGTGCGACAAATGTTTGGGGTGTCATTTTCGTTATCATTTTCATCGTCGTCGGAGTCATGGTCTTCTTCTAGGGAGATTGGTTCCAAGGAACTCACTGTTGCTTTTGGTGTTATGCTATCTTTTAAAAACTGTAGCTGTTGCGTATACATATATGGTGCTCTTTTGAGAGCTCCATCCCCACTTTTGCCTTTCCTTTCGTGGACATCTCTGGTGAACCTATCTCTAATGTTTTTCCACTTCTTATGCAATATATCTCCTACAAATAATGAAATCGTTATATTATACATAAATAGTTACGTAATCGTGTGATTTTGTACATTACTTATTTTTGATTTAGTATAAAATATCGGTTATGTCTATGTAAGTAACATTAGATATTTATTTCGGATATTTGGCTACGGGGTGTTCGTTAACTGAACTACATTATACATTTCGAGTGGGAAGGTCAACGGCCAGTTATATTATTAAAGACGTGTGTGAAGCTATATGGATTTGTCTTGTTAAGGAAACAATCCCTCCACTAAGCACTCAAAAGTTCTTAGACATAGCAGCAGGATTCGAAAAATTTGCAAACTTTCCTAATGTGATTGGAGCTATCGATGGGAAGCATATTCGAACCAAACAACCTCCTAATAGCGGTTCCATGTATTACAATTATAAAGGGTATTTTTCAACAGTGTTGTTTGCCATGTGCGACTCCAATTACTGTTTTTCCTACATAGAAGTGGGATCCTACGGCAAATCGAGTGATGCTGGAATTTTCAAGAATTCTATACTTTTTGACAAGTTATGTAATAATTCGTTGGGAATTCCTCCACCACGTTGTTTGCCAAATTCAACTGAAAAGTTTCCATATGTAATTTTGGGAGACGAAGCTTTTCCCTTGTCTGAAAACTTGCTGAGACCGTACGGAGGAAAACAATTAACAGAAGATAAACAAGTTTTCAATAACCGATTATCCATTGCTCGACGATATATTGAATGTACATTTGGTATTTTGGCAAACAAATGGAGAATATTTCATCGTCCAATAGATGTAGACATTGATTTTGCTGAATCTATCATCAAAGCTGCCTGTATACTTCACAACTTTGTAAGAATAAAAGATAAAACGCAGGAAGAAGCATTTGGTGACCCACATATATTACAGAACCAGACTATGGACCGTTTGCAGCCTCATACCCGTAATAGAGGAAATGTAAGGGCTCTGTCGGCGAGAGATAAATATGCAAATTATTTTTCAACAGTTTAGTTACTTATATTATGTATTGTTGTATCTAATAATTAAAATATGCTTACCGAGCTTCTTCTTATTCTCCAAACTTAAACCATCCCCAGCAAACACATCTGTAATTTCGTCCCAGGATTTCTTTCTTTGCGTTCTGTCGCTATAAACATTTTTTGTCATATCCCACAAACCTGGGCGAGCTTCTACTTCACTGATTAGCTTCTCCATATCCAGATTTTTTTCAATGAGTTTTAATTCTTGAGTCATTTTGTCGTAGAAAAATAATGAACGTCCGTCACTGCGCGTAATTAAAACCGCTATGTGTGGCATGCACCACTTCAACTATTGTAAACAAGCGCCGCTCAAGCAATTAATGTAAACAAACGCCGCTAGCGTTTCTTGGCGTAGACGACGTGCCGAGACGGCACTTGTGCCGACAGTACACCGTCGACGGTGTGTGTGTTTTGCGCCATTGCTAATCACAGCCGTAAGTGCCGACTCGGCGGCCGACTCGGCACGCCGTCTCGGCACAACCGCTATGTGTGTCATTACCCTAAGTTGGGTTCAATTAATAACAAGAAAAAGCTACAAAAATTTCTTTCTGCAGACGAAGCTCAGCTATGAAGGTGAGCACAAGTGGTGGCCTCTTGTAGATTCTTTTCAGGTTGGCTCGAGGGTTCTTTCTGTAGGTACGTGCTCTATCCGGCGAGTTAAGCGCCGGGCCGGCGGTTGGACATGCCGGTAGGTCGCACTGTTATTAAAATGCTAGTTGACCCACTTTCTCGGCACGCACACATGCAAAGCCGCAGCTGGTCGACGGGAGCAGCAGCAGCCGCGCCACGACAAACCGCGACCTCAGTAATTAGAACACGGCGAAAGAAAATTGTGTGTGTGTGGGCGTCGTTATTTGTTTTCTCGTTCCGCCGACTACGGGCCTATCCCCCATGATTTCGTGGCGAAGATGCCGTCGTTCCCTAGCACGGAACGGTACCGGAAAGGTCGCAGGTCGCCACGACGACGAACCAAATGCCATCGTACTCTATTTCGAATTGACGAGGTCGGTACAAGAATATAAGAAGAGGCAAGACTTTAGGTTTTATGGACGTTACTAAGCATTCTAAACTTATTTACACAGTAAACTTTTTTATAGAAGAATAAGTTTTTCTTCGTCAAAAAAAATATACTTAACATAAACATACTAAATTCTTAAATCGTAAGAATAACTAACCGTTGAAACAATTATATTGAAATTCTTATTAGAATAAAATATTATTTGGATAGAAAAAAATTCTCTTCATGCTACACTTTATACGCAAGAATAAATCCCTCTAATAATAGTTTTTTTCTGTGTACTATGTACCACACAAAATTGCAACCAAAATGCATTTTTTTCAGTAGTATGCAATCTCTACAGGTGAACTAATACATGCTCTTATCGATGAGCATGCGTTATGTCTGCATCGTAACGTTGAATTATTGAACTATGTGATTAAGTATGTATATGTGCATATATATTATGAGGTAAGTGATATCGGGGGTTGTCAAAATCGGATGAATCCCAAAGAAAATGCATTTAACATTTGTCATTTAAGATGGTTCAGTGTGTGGCAAAAAACAATCCATTTCGACCCCTGGCAATTTAAAATATTAAATTTCAGCCCGATCCGCTGTACCGTTTTGGCGCTATCATGTTCAGAGTCATACATACACACCCACATACATAGATAATTAGATACATTTCCCAGAAATCATCGCAATGGATTCAAGTGACCTCAAATCTGGATTTTTTCCGTCGATTACAATTTTCCTTCTAAGGTACTAGTCGGAAAGTAAGAATGTACACAATTCTAGCGTCAGATTGATTATTAGAGTGTTATTAGGTGCAGTCGGACACATCCTATCTCCGGACACCGAGGCAATGGTAAATAGACGGGCGTGCCAGGCGGGCACAGAAGAATGGAAATGTGCGCGACACAATGATGGGCGTGGGGTGTCGTCGGGCGCTCGCGTCCATAAATTCCACAGGAAATAGATATCCGGAAGTGCACGTTACGAAACCATAAAACGCATCCAGCTATCGTTCGGCGGTCGCGACGACACTCCGCAAGTATGAAATATCGCCTTCATATCGACGCCTCCGACTATCGTAAAGGACGCAAATCGTGTTCGTCCCGTGCAAATCATCCTACGGTTATGCAAACGGCGTAGATTGGAAGAGATCTTTACGAGATGACATTCACTATAACGGTACCGAGACAATTTTGCTTCTGTATACGAAAGTTCTCTCATATAAACCGAATAGCCATGTGTTAAGTTACAGGATATTTGAGGATAATGGAGTCATTACTAGGATTTACTACATATATGCATATTACCAGATATATTGGTGGTTAAGGTCATCATTTGATTGTAGAAAACCTCTATTATCGAACGAAATTACCCCTCTTCCATATGAAATGGTTTGAATTAGCCTGTATATGTTTGTTGACGAATAACTCCCGACAACTGTATGTATATATTCGCGTCCACCATATGGTATAAATTGCAGTCTAGCGAGCAATGAGGAAATAAACGCGTTTTATACCGTGGAATTCCAAAAGCGGCCTCTCCACAAAGAGGCAACATTTAAACTCAATTAAATCTTTACGAGTCGCCTAAAACTCTGTTATATACGGAAACTTAGATAATATATCGTTCGAAATTCTAAACCTAAACCTCACGTTTTTCTCTGAAAGTTGCGCTTCCGTATACGCCTTCGGAGGCATCTCTCTCATTACTTATAATTAAAGAGCAACTATTGATTAGTGCTTATGTTGGAACGAACCGTTACCTTTGCGAACCCGTTGATTAATAATTACGACATTATTAATTAGGTATAGACACAGGGTACTACAATATGAATAATGTACAACCATGCATTGATTGTATATATATTTAAAGGTACAGCCAGAAAAGCGATTTTTTTTGCGCGACAGTCGTGACGCCAGAAACAGCACACAAATTACACTTTGTCGCGACGTAGTATAAAAATTAATATTGAATTAACAGCGGGGTAGCGCCTTTGCTTGTGCGATGTCGGAGAAAAAAAAATCGACAAGTGAGACGATATTTGATGAATGCCCTTATAAGTATGCATTTTTAAAATTATTTTCGAATGTGCTTTTTAGTGTAGTTGTAGTTTTTTATAGCCAGAATCAAAAAGGTGTTCTTTTGTTGTCTCAAATAGTCCCGTAGCAACGTCCACCGTTTGTGGAACCCACTTCATGCGACAGAAAAGCCAGAGATAACAGAAAATTACGAGAAATGTAACAAAATTTCCGAAATGCATCATGCCGATTGATGAAAAACGTATTACCAATCCAGCGCACTTAGGATCTTACTTTTTTAACTAAGAAGTCTTATTCCATTCGCTTGTCTGGCCGTCCCACTAACAAATGTTTGGGTGCCAACTAGTGCAGGTAAATGGTGAAGGTGCCAATTGAACAATTCGTATAATTCTCATTGAAAAGTTGACGTGAACTTCTCGAATGAGTCGCATAAGCTGCGCCATAATTCAAACGTAATTTCCCATTGAAACTTCCGGGGTTTTCGCCATTCGGGAAATGTGATGAATAGACCGCTTTGGAACTTGGAATGCACGTCGAGATTTGCAATTCGGCAGAAATGCCTACGGCATACTTATCCACCTAGAAAATTGTTTAAGTTTCCCGAAAGTATTTTTCCAATTTTTCTGACAACCAACGAATATGAATGAACAAAGTCCGTGTAATTAATCAAACAATCCGTAAGGTTAAAGTTACTAAGTGACTCTAATCTCTTATAATTTATACGATGGAAGTAAGTATAAGTACTCAGAATCTCTCAAAAAAAGTCTCCCTCTTCGTCTAAGGGGAAAACTTCCAACGTCGGCGTCGTCCAGGTAGAAAAAGATAACAGCCTCCGGTGAGTGTTTTCGCTGTTAGTGTATCGCGTCAACTGCGAAAAAAGTCTCTGTTCCATCCGAAAAAAGGGTGAGGTAATCACTGTTCGGTGATTAATGGCAAATCCTACGATTTCTCTTCGTCTCGAAGCTGGAAGGTCCGAGAGGAAGAGGTCAAGTTGTTTTACGCAGTTTAGCACTTTATAAGACGACGTCGACCCTACCACAAGTTTAAATTCAACCCCCGTGCGATGTCGCGACCACCCGCAGCTTCGAACCTAATGGAGATTTGATGTTGTTTTTACGAACGAGTCGATTACAAATTCAATTGATGTATTTTCTTTTCATTTCAGTTGTTCGTTTTTTTTGTTAAGAAAAGACACTTGAAATAACACTAATTACCTAATCGATGTATAGATAAAACCACATCCGCAAACACAGGATAATTCGTTAATGTCCTGTGGTGATAACACGGACAATTCATGATGGCATTATCGGAAAGTTACGGCTCGAGCGTAAATCGAAATCGGTAAGAGGGTCAATTGCTAATTGTTAAATGATTAACTGAAATGAAAGCGATTTATCATCCGAACCATTGACTTTATTACAGCTGCGCATTCTAATCTAATTATTATTTTGCCCAATCGTCTCTGCTCATAGGAGTATGTAAGTGCAGTTAATTTAACATTAGCGTTTATCTGATTGAGACGGCTATAGCGGACCAATTACGTACATGTCACTTAAGGCAAACTACAAGGCGTGGGTGAAGAAATTCCGACGCGGAATTGGACCACCAACAAAGGAGTGTATAATAAATTTAATGCGCAGAATTACTACAACGATTTGTTTCTAGGTTGCGCCTCTACCGGGTGAACCACGCCAGATAATCGAATGAAATTTGGAGGTGTTATATTAGACAAAAAATGCTATTTGGTAACATATCGTATGATGTAAGTATCACATTCGGTTTTTCGGAAGTCATCAAATTCTAAATATTCTTAATTCAAACAGTCTGTTCCGATCTATTCCACAACGACGAAGGATCTGGCTTTTGTTAATCTCCTCTTATAAACATATGTAATTTGTATACATATTTTAAGTCACTAGAGGATGAGCTATGTATTATCAATTTGGTCAAATCGAATGAATCTCTAGGAAAACGCATTTAACATTTGCACTTCCGGTGTCAGATTGTGATAAAAAAACAATCCAGTTCATGCCCTGGTAATTCTAAATAAGTATACAAAATTTCAGCCCGATCACAGAAATTACAGAAATAGATCCAGTGGACTTCAAAACGCGTATTTCCCTGAAATCTCGAAAAAAATCCATCGATTACAATACCTTCCTTCTAAAACAGCCAAATATAAGATATACTTGACATGGAAGCCACATAATTGTATTTTATCTAATGAAGGTCCATCCATCAAAACCAGATATCTTCCAGGAAAATATGTTACTGCCACTGTATTATTTATAGCGTAAGATATGTTTGTAAAATTCTTTCTAGTAAAGCCGTCTTGGAAGAAGTTATTACTGCGTCTCGTTTGTATTTCCAAGACCGTGCTTATTCTGCAGTTTGAAATGATATTTTGATATGACCCTATTATGGAAATCTTATACAACGAAATTTGATTCCGCCTTTCAAAGTTATACGTAGTCATATTGTTGTATCTCGTAGGGAACTTTATTGCATCGCGAATCAGCTCCGCTCGCGCGGCAAATTTGAAAGTAATGACATTTGTGCACACTCCACATTCTCTCTACACACACAACCAACGGTACATATCATTCTTACGGCGCACCGAGATTATTTCCCTGTCTCTCATTATGTCGTTTGAGGTTTTTAGAACGTGCGTGTTCCGCTCAGCTCACTTTCTGGGATTACACTGTGCAGTGACTCAATGACATGCTTGAAATCACTTAACAACAGTAAGTATGGCCTTAGAAGCAAGAACAACGTGATATTTTAATTCGACGGTAATCACGTGATTGTGTAAATTGCATCTTACTTAAGTTATTAGTAATGATTTCGATTTAAAGGTGTTGTATACGGAAGCATTGTTCATTTTCTGATCACAATAATTAACATGTACCTTCAAATTGTAAAGTCTTAATGATGAGCACATAAATAGAAAGTGTAAGGCAAACAGAAATGAGTTGTCGGAAATGAGGGACTAGTAGAAATTTCCAACGCCTCCAATTACCGGCTACTTAGAGCACAATTACGAATGTGTAGGTTTTACGGCAAACCAACAAGAACGGCTCGCTCTGAACTTCACCTTCTGCGATGGCGGGCAGACATAACAGATATTTGAGTTGCGTTACATGCATGGCATTAGCGTTAGCGGTCAGCGAAACGATGAACCCGCTCTGTGCGACGCTCACCGCAACTTTCTACCGCAGCCGTCCGCGGTCTTTGCCGATTTCCAGTGGCGTAGCAAGGAGTGATTGGGTCCGTGCGTAGACACTGACGATGGACCCCCGAACCCAAATGACAAAACAAAAAAAAAACGCTATCAATAAGAGCCTAAAATTCCTAAAATCATTGAATACAGTTAATATTATAATGGGGCAAAGGAGAAACATGACAAGCTCAAAAAAACTGGACAGTTTTCTTAACATAGTAACATCATCCCTATGCTTAAAAAGTAAAATACTAGAACTCAAATTAAAAACAAAGTAATATTTTTACTGGAAATAAAACTGTATTTTCGATAAATGGGCCGTTCTTTTTTCAATTAATGGCATTTTTTGAAATACCTATAAAGAACCCAAAATCAGAAATTAATTTACAGATTAATGGGATGAACTGTTTAGGCGCTATTAGCTTTTATAGATTAATATTATTATGCTTTTATAGATTAATACAATTATTCATAAAATTGAATAATTGCAAAAGTGTTCAGACACTTTATTGTGCCAACGGTGTAGTCGGAAAGTTGGTTGGAGCCACCCCAGATATGTACGTTTTTTTATCGCTAAATTATATTAATGTATAAACCAATTTTTCGCCAAATTTGAATATAGGATAGTTCTGCTTTGAAGCGATGAATATTTAATGTTTAATGAAATATTAATGAATGTTTAAAATTATAAATAATTGTCGAAAATTATTGTGTTTAGATACTTCTATTTACCTCTTCCAGACGCCCCTAAATGCCAAAATTATAGTTTCGCTCTACGTCGTCTATCAACGACAATATTTCTAGATAGACGCGATGTGCATAAATCGCCGCAATGTCCGAACACTCTGCACACCATATTGCTACGCCACTGCCGATTTCGATTTTACAATTAAATTCGTAATGGCATGGCGCGACCGATAAGGAGAAAAAGACGATGGGCGATAAATCTGGGTCAGTTTAATTTTCTTCTCACGTAGCTGTACCAGAAGATATGTGGTCTATTGTGCGCATAAGATGAATAACAAACGCGGCTACAGAATTCTCTGAAACTCTTACATCGGTCGTGTTCCTCTGGGAAATTGTTTTCGTAATAGTTGCATAAATTTGGTGAATGAAGAGTATAGGTATAAAAAAAAGAAAACAATTCTTATTTAGACGTAACGGTTTAGAGCGTGTACAACGAACATCTGTTCAGTCCAAGCTGCGTGATGTTTCCACATCTTTCTGTTTGTAACCTGAATACCATTGAGTGATTAGTGTATGATTTTCCTAGTCGCGTTACGTCCAGCGTGCTGAAAAATTGCTCTAACTGTAACATTGCGTCTATGGTGCGTTCTCGAGCGCAGAAAATACACCATCCTAATGACCATGATGGCTCTATTGCTCCCCGTGCTTTGCCATTATGCGGAAGGTACGCTGCCGTTGCAAATAACAGATGTTCGGTCTCGTTCCACGACGTAATTGTTAAGTTCGCGCCAGCAGAGCGTTGTTCGACGCCACAGTTGATGTGAAACGCAAGATGTCGCTGACATTTACCGGTAAAAGTGAAATCCACACAGAATCAAAAGGGCAAACCGATAATTTATGTCTTGATTGGTGCTGGCTATCTGAAATTGGCATCTGCCACCATAATAATCTTGTTACATCCACAATTGATTTTATGGGAAAGTCTCGCAATATCGCATCTTATATGGGGTCATTTATTTGAGTTGTGTCAACCGGTCCTGGTATTTTTATTCATTAATGTTTGACATTTCATCATGGAAAGACTTAGCCGGCAGCCGGTGTCTAAAAATTATTCGGCTGTATTAAGAAAATCAGCGTTCGACGAAATATTTCATTATTGCATAATACGGGACCAAGTAATCACTGAAGAAAATACAAATTCTTTTGTCTCATTATCTATTATAAGAAAAGCTGATTACTATATCAGACTGAGATCACGTTTCATGAGACTCTCCAGGCAATAGGAAAAGAGAAATAGTTGTAAAGTTTGCGTTTAATTGGTGCAGTATAATTTCCATAGTATCTGTCGTATTTCTGCGGTATTTATTCGCATTCCATCACGTTTGAAGAGAGATAGGAGCAGAGCGGAGAGTTTGAAATATGTTTGTAGGTCCGCAGATTCCGGTTGGCGTGATGGCAGGGGGAAAGGGTGAAGATCAAAAGACAGGCAGTGAGAGAGTTTCTCCCGATCCATTGCCCTGTCGCGGCTGCAGCTACCGCCGCGCCGTTCCGTTGCCGCCGCAATTCGCAAGCACGCTCCGGGTAAGAAAGCGGCCACCAACTTTCTATTATTCCCATTGTAGTAATTATTATTCAAGAGTGAAGAAAAAATGAACGCCGGCCGTACGGTATTGTTTTCCGGTCCGGCTGTTACTGCGGCTCCGTTTTCTTTTTTGACGTCTTTGTTTGGACTACAATGGCTTCGGACTCCGATTTTTCTCCTCTCTATTTTATGTTTTCCGCAGGACCTATTGTTGTGGTCATCATTTGCCTCTTATTTAGAGATTTCAACGAAACTTTAGGACGACTGCAAAGAACTCACGTCATAGACGAATAACTAAAGTGTAAATATTTCTTCTACTGTCTAATTAGGGTAATAATTTTGGCCTTTCGAAATAAGCGAGGCATGATTTATGTGCAGATAACTATGAGATAATCTGTGAGATCGCAGATAGTATTTAAAGTGTTCGACGATTTCCGCTGCCAGGCCACGCAAGTATACTGCGGACCTTGAAGCGTAAACCGACCCGGAGCAACAAAAGAAAAAACGCGAAAATAAATCAACATCAGCAACGTTTGGAACGGGAAACCGAAAACCGAAACATGACTCCGGCCGCTGCTGGACTGCTGCGAATTTAATTTTTCTACGTCACGTTGTTTTTACAAATCCTGTTCGGTCGTGTTACCCGCTAGTGAAATTATGCATACACACATAACCCAATTACAAAAACATTCCAAGTATTATTATTATTGCATAATTACATCACAGTCATCTGGTAACTGTAGATAAATTAATTATGCACATTCACTAATGCACAAACTGTTTAAATTATTATCGATTTTCATTAAACAAGTGACACCAACGCACATGGGTAAGTACTTCTATAGCCATATATGCGATGTATGTATCTAAAGTCATCATGGCACTTAACTTAGTACATAAATACAACAAAAGATGAAGTAAACATATTCCAATTCATTTTCCTTCATAAGAAAATAATAAATGAGGGTTGGGTTACTTTTGTACCACCTGATCCACATGTCAGCCGGTTGGAGACACAAACCATCAAAAAGAAGCCATATGTTACATGGCGCCACCTAGCAATATAATATCCCTTGGCCCTTTCGAAGCACCCTCGCCTCTTGAAGTACGTTCATGTGGTTATATAACAAATACAATAAACTGGGCAAACAAGGTCAATGAATCACGTGAATGGATACCTTGACTAGTATTAGGTTTCACAAAATTAACAAAACATCAGAATGGCTTCAGAAAACTATCAAGTGCCAAAGTACTCTCTACTCTTTCTGATCAGTGACATTAAAATTAAAGGCGATATCTTACTACGGTGTTTAGTTTTCATAGGCAATGCTGTTGAGTAAGAATCATCTTCTCACACTGCATTACATCACCTGTGTTGTGTGAAGATGAACATAATGTTGAATTTTATAGTCACTCTTGCTTTTCAGCTGGATAATCCTTTTGGAAAGCCGCCGTTCGGGCCTAATAGTTTTCATTGTACGTTTGCCCATAAATTGTTCATCTGTCGCTGTAAGTTTCTTATTTATCGGTACGTAAAGGCATGCCGCTGTTAGTTTGATACCGTACCATGTTATGAAGTGGAGATTATGCATCCAACAAAATTAACATATTTTTACAGATACTGGAAGAATGTCATTGATATTTCAAAACACCTCGGCTTCTTATTTTGTAAACAGTGACACGGAGATGTCTACTCCAAACCACAACAATGGT
Source organism: Aphodius granarius (assembly GCA_963971325.1). Lineage (NCBI taxonomy): Eukaryota > Metazoa > Arthropoda > Insecta > Coleoptera > Scarabaeidae > Aphodius > Aphodius granarius. The sequence continues at coordinate 13,025,812 of OZ020226.1, forward strand.
CGGTCTGTGTAAATATCACAGATCAGGTTATCACCTTAAGGTAAACGTTGTAATCGCAATCTGTCATCTCTCTTACTTGATGTTATTTTGTGTCTCATCATACAGCTGTTTGAACGGAATTTCTGTAATTATAACTATTTGACATATGTTTGGTGACGTCAGTTTGGATGTTTTGACTGCGTCAATATTATCATCAACACGAGAGAGCGCTGCCTAAGCAACAATTCGAAATGGTATAAAGTGGTAGAGTCTGACCTGTGGTTTTAATAGGACTCGGAATTTCGGTGTATTTGTAAAATATCCTCGGGTGAAGTTTTGGTCCGTCGAGCTGGCTATGTACACTCACAGAGGAACGTTAACTTTCAAAACTTGGTGATGGTTGCGCGCACAGCAGGCATATTTTTAAACTGGCTCGAACCGAGCTGAACTCTCACCACCGCACCGCACCAGAACCAAAACCAAAGCACCACTACACGCTTTTCAAATTTGGCGACACATTTCGGAGCCGTTTTTTTCACGTTCGCTGGCCGATTTCGCCGTGGAATTCGAACACTTGCCACACACAGAAAACCGTTGGTTAAGCCGACGCGGCGGTCATACTTTGCCTCTCTTCGTGGTAAGGTAGAGGCAGCAACCTGTGAGTGTGTGTGAAAAGAGCGGCCAGGTGGAGGGGGAGGCACCAATGCAACTCTCCTTCTCTGTTCCACTCTACCTGGATACACAGGTCGGTCGCGAACGTGGCTTGCCCGGCTCAGCTCAGCTCAGCTCACGAGAAGCAGACCAACCTCCCGATGGCGTTTATTCAGCCATAATGTTTTTAAAATGAGCCAACCGTCACCATGTCATCGAGCAGACCGGCCAGCCACACTCCCACGCTTGCAAGCGCACTTTTCGTATTTACTATTTTTAAGTCGCCACCGCGAACGCGTCGCGTCGCAACGTTCCAACCAACATTCAAAACACGCACAGACACACCGACTGCAACACTCACACACGCAACGTCCATCCAGACAGGTAGGTATGGGCGGGTTGTGACTCCTGGTTATGGCGGGAAAACGACCACCAGCCACACACTACGTTTATATCCAACCATGCCTCTGCACGCATACCAACGACCAAGCTTATGATCTAACGGCTTATCTCCCGGGATGATATGCATTGATAACCACAATGCATAAGATTCCGATTTAACATGGAAAGTCTCCCCTCAATTAATATCTCCTGGTGCCGCTATTTAGCCGTTGATTTCACGAGATAATCTTCTAATTGTTCTTCAGTGCAAAGGAGTCTTGGAATACGATCCCAACCTAGGTTCATATACTGTCAGTTATAGTCTTAAATCAAAACTGTAGTGGAGTCCCATCAGTCGATGGGAGTTCAGGCTTGAGGCTTAAACATGATTTGTCTGAAGTTATCTCCGGTCAAAGCATTTTTACAAAATTATATCATTTAAGAGGTTTAAGAAGAAGATTGAATTCAATTTATCGGACCATGGGAACCTCGTGGAGGTCTGTATTTTTATTGACGTGCTCCTTCCTATTCAAGAGCCACAAAACTCACTATGGCCACAGTCATGCTCGAACTGATTTCACTAGATAAGATTAGAACCAAAAATCTTTTGCAAGTTACCATACAACAATCATAAAAAATCAAATTGCTTACATAAAAACATGTTTTCGCTTAAAACTAGACAACAAACTTGTACTACAAAAAATAGAAGAAAGTATAATACATAGCTTTAATAACTTGTATAATAAGACCATCTTAATTTTATTACTTTCCTTTCCTCGCAAGTCAAATAAATCATAAACGTGAATTAACTTCAGCATATCAAGCGACAAGCACCAATTATACGAGAAAAACAAAAAGTCTTAGATATATCCCTTCGACATGGCAATTATTTAAATTTACTCTTAAAGAATGTAGGAGAACGTAAGCGGCATGTAATTGGCCAGTTTTATAGGACAGGTATACCAATAATAATACTTAAAAAAAAAAACAATAGCTCTTCAGTGTTGCGCATGGGGCGAGTGGCTCTAGCGGTAGAGTGCTGCTCTCCTGCTAGGAAGTCTTGGGTTCAAATCCAGGCATCAGCTGAAGATCCTCGTCCCACCGCCTTTCGCAAGAGGCGTAAAACCGTGGGTGCCGGCAACCAGTTGAACACCTCTGGTTGTCGTTATCAAACAGTATGTAAAAATGGGTAAGCACAAAGGGCCAAGAATTGGCCTAGGTGCAGCGGAATAAACCGCACCCAAAACAACTACAACAACGAACAGTGTTGCGCAGAAAATGTCTCTCGTTCCAGCATTGAGCAAAACGTTGGTATAAACGGCATGGCGCAGAATCATGTAGACTGGATTGGTTTCGTGCTTTTATCGTGCAGAATCTATAACGTCTGGAATTCAGGATATTCCCTAACTTGGCGTTGCGGTCGGACGCGCCGAGAGAGGCAGGCAGGCGCGGGTTCATTTACATCGGCAACAATAATTGCATACAATTTAATATAATGAGCCAAGCCGAAGTCAATTACACAAATTACTGGCGCGCGAGGCATTACCCGCACGTTTTCTGATATCCGACGTCGATGTTCGATCGAATTTTTGCCTTCATTTCCCTTATTACCGTCCCATAAATTCCAACGGAAAATTTGCATTGGTGATCTATAAAGGCATGATTTATGATATATACCTCAATGTATTTCTGTTCTTTAAAGTTGGACACAAGCATAAGCATATTCGCGCCATCAATTATGTACCTTCACATTTCGTAGAGAGCAAAACAATTCACATTTAGGACGGTAAATCCTGTAAACGCCCCTGGGGGAGGTTTTCGCATCTGTCCGTTGTAAATCAGACATTGATGTGGATTCAGCTTGCGATAACAAAATAATCCTCGCAGGGACGCCAACCTCATTAGTAGTAATGGTAAACATTTGCAGACATCGCATCTCGTTCATATTACTTTCAAAATAACGTTAAATTATTAAAAGTAAGCCTAAGTTAAGGGCCTGGGATACTCCAATTTTTTGCTTTTTTTGGAATGACCTTGAAAGTATAAAAAAACGGCAATTTTTGAAGAAAATTTGACTGGGTAAGTGATTATTTTCCTTCGGTGAAATCATAACCTCAAACTATATTTGCAGTGTGCATTAGGTTGAATATACACAGTAGTTTACACTACATAGCTCTATTATAACATTTAAAGCGTTCCAAACCAACCAGACCCCTTAACCGACCTCAAGTCACCCTAAAACACACTTTTCTATCAATAATATCAGTTTCCCGAACGTTTCCTCCCTGTTTTAACATTTTCACAACCCCCTTTCAATTAAAACACATTACACCAAAAAATTTTAGTATCCCAGACCGTTAACGTTACCTTTATTATTCTCCAGAAATCTGCATTATATACGACAAGAATACTAACAAAAAATTTGAATTTGTCATGCTGTAATTTCAAAAATAGTGGCCATATGTACCTAGAAATGAGCTTATTGGAAGGTTTATCCAATAGATCTACACCATCTACATCACTTTATAAATGTATCTTCCTTCTTATAGTATCGAAGTAGCAAGCAATATACAATTTGACAAGCTATATCTAAAAATAATTAAAGTGCTTAAAGTGCTGTGCGCCGCAAATTCCTTTGATGTTCGTGAAAAAAACCGACAACGTTCGTTGTGCGTGTTGTGCGCAAAAATATTTGTGTTGCTTTTGTGCGTCAAAGCGTCTACATTGCAACACGCACACACCACATACAACGCGCACAATCCACACAACGCAATTTTTTATTGATGTAGACCCAGCTTAACAAAATGTTGACTTGCCTATGAAATAAATTCCAATAGTGAGTGCTTTGCATTTTATCAATTTTGAATGGTTCGGGAGTTATGTCATTCCAAAGTTTGAAAATAGTACCAACTGAATGATGGCAAGTTCAGTAAAATAAGGAATATTAGTCTTAATATTTTTTTAAGGGATAAACAGTAAGGAGAAAAACAAAAAGATCTCTGAGTAATACCCACTCATGATAGCATGGTAACATTGTGCGGAATGAAAGGTACACAACACGCATTCCTAGGGTTTGTGGCTGTATATATTTGCTGCGGTGAAGACAGGATCATATTCGAGATGTCATCCATTAAGTTGGCAGGCGTGGACAGCGTATCAAATGGACGTATCCAGCATGAGCGGTGAGCAGCAGCAAGCAGGAGCAGCAGTGGACGGACCATCACGTAGCGTCGCTAGATCGCCCATACGCATGTATACGTGCAGTATAAATACACAGGTCGGGGCCGGTTCCATCCGAAGGTTTGCCGTAACGACTTGGCCGAGGCCCCACGACTCCAAGAAAGAGAAGAATAAAGCCGCATTCCGACAGGTGTTTGTAGGTTAAGGAATTTGGCTCGGAGACGACCTAGAGCGGAACAGGACGAGCGCAAGGCGGCTGTGCCATACATTACGATGCGTGGCGTATGTGGTGGATATGTATAGTGACTCCAATTTCCCCGCAGGAAATTTAGGAGACACCAAGTCACCGTTTGATTTATCGGGCACCGAACGAGATTAATAGTTGCAAAATTCACTACGCAACGTCACTCTTGTGTAAAATTGGATCGAAAATAGGTTAACCCAAGTACAAACAGTGCCCAACTTATTTATGGATCTTCAAAATTAAATTCTGACAGTGTAATACGTCGCTTTTTGGACCCCACATCAAAAAGTAGCGAATGGATTTTTATTGTTGTCAGAATATTTAATCAAAAGCGTCAGGAAGCGCCAATGACCACATTTGCAATTCTTTTCAATGGATAAAGTCGCATCTTTTCACAGTCGTGATGCTTTTTTAATATTTAAATATGTTAGCCACCCTCCTTTCCTTAAAATTCTCTTTCGCAGTCGCAGAGCTAAGTGGCTAATTGTAAACATTTAGAGATGATTTCAACTAAGAACGTCACTCCCCCACCAGTACACCTGCGCGGCGGGAAAATAACGACGTTGATAAATAGCTCCATATATCTACAGTGCTAAATGGAAAGTGGTCTACTGCGCACTTGGCGGGAAGTCACGTGACGTGACGTTCTTAGTTGAAATCATCTCTAGCTTGGACAGTTTTCTTGTTCAGCTTAAATTAAAGGATCTCCACGAATTACAGAATAAACTTTTTTTGTGCTTTTTGAGCAATATAGTTTTAGGTTAGCGCCTGTTGGTCGGTCGAGCGTTTATAAAATCAATCGGTGGATCTCGGATTGCTGGCCAATTATTTAAAACAAAAATGTAAGAAGTTTTATCAACGAACATTGGCTACAGTACGTTATGCAAAAATTACGTACGTTATGAATAATTGCCCCTGAAGACAGACGCATACTATCTTCAGGGACGATTTTTCTCAGAAATATATTCATACTGGGCCCCTTCTTAATTAATTTAAACCCATGTTGCACAGTTTAGCTTCTTCACCCATGTTTAACAATTATATAGTTCTTTTTTTGCTGAATGTGCTCTTTATTTTCACGTTTACTTTTTAGTGCCAAAAATAAATGCTTGAAAATCCGTACCCAATCACGATATGACTTTCAAGGAATGTACTTATCATATTTATGACGTCTTAACCTTTTGCAGCAGTTTTTAGTGCTCTACAAAACAGAAATTCTTTTTTTTATGTCATCCAAGTGAATATCTAACAAAATCGAGTAATTCAGAATATGTCTCGTCAAGTTGAAAGGAAAAGACAGATATATGTATATTTAAGATTAAATGTTCATATCTGAAGTATAACAAAATAATTCGTAGATAACTCAATGCGGAGTCAATGAACCATAAAGAAAATTTATTGCCATATTATTAATTATTTCAGTAATTAGAACCTGATATTATAAACCTACATACTAACTTACCATTAGATAAAAGATAATTTATACATAGTACTTTGTGGTCACCGCTGGCTTACAAAGTCGTAAACATAACTTATAGCGAAAATAAGCAAAACGGGGCAATTAAAATTGCACGAATAAATAAAGAAGAAGTAGACTATAATTTGTAACAGTAATGGTAAGTAGCACATTATGCAAATGCTAATGCAATTATGTGCATTCCAGAGGAGGCACACCAGTGCGTAGACAACCAGTTTTGTGATCGTTGACTCTGTGTATTAATTAGAACCACCGTAGACACGATTAATATGCAATCGGTTAGAATTTCTCTTAATTTACGCGCTTGATTATGCCGGCACATATTTTACTGGAATCACCTGTTCTAACCAAAACATCCTAATGTTTCTATTTGTGAAAGGCTTACTTTGCCTAAGTAGAACAACAGCTTAGAATGCCAGGATACAATATATTTGATACATTTCCTCACCGTTATTTCTTCATTATGTGAACTCATACTAACTAAAATGTATTAGAGATCTCCGATATAAATACGACTTGCAAATATCAAGTTGAAACACGACAATGTATGTGTCTGCAAACATCAAATTAATAGCGGTATAGTGCTCATTTTTTGATCACCATTTCTAGGCAGATGGGCAAATCCGTTACATCGTTTGTATGCAGTTTTATTGCACATGTTGTTATTGGATACCAATCAATCTATTGTCGTACATTGAAGTAACATTTTGCGTATGTACTTATATAGAATCCTGTTATATTAATCTCGCACATCGTCTTTTATGCAATACACCGTAAAAATCGCACAATGGACTGCACATTGCGGTATAAAACGAAATTGGAATTCATGCACAAAACGGAAAATTACGTTTTAATATTAACAGGCGCATTATTTATGCAGAATGCATCCCGACCATTTCTGTACAGTAACCAATCGTTAAAACAAGCGGTAAAATACGTTCCGTTTCAGATATCCTCAACCGCCAAACGTGAAATTAATAACAAAAAATAATAAACTAATTATCGGATTAATATGCAATTGAATTAATTTCGACACAATTGAACTGGTAACATAACTGAGCCGGAAACTAGTTTTAAAATTACTTCAAAGGATATATACTAAACTTCCCTTTACAACACCCTTGGGGCTGAAACATTTTGCATAAACGAGGTGCGAGTCGGACAAAGAACAAATCTAATAAAGTTATATCCGCCAACTACCTCCATCGCCGCCCCCGGCTTGCAAACTACATTTGCAATAAATTTCAATGTTCTTAAAGTGCGAAATAAAACAGTGCATAGCGTTCTCGTTCCCTTTCTACCCAAGCCGATCTTTGCTCCTCCAGTTTAAATAATAAAGAAATATGACCTGACAACTTCTTATTCTGATTTATGCACGATCCCTGTTGCATTATTTAGACACGGACGTCAATGATTCAGTCAGAATAAGAAATAAGAAATAATCAGCTAAATGTTCGCATTCTATTTTTATAAATTTTCAGTTAACCAGAAAATTCGTTTTAATTGCTTTCTCTTATCACAATTGTTTACTACATTCTTCAAAAACATTTAACTGAAGTATCCTGGAAATGAAAATGGTAATAAATATATAAAATAGTAATTACACTATTAAGAACGGAATGTCTACAAACCTAATATAAATTGGTGCAAAACCAACTCAGTCTTCAGTTTTTTGTAGTGAACATAACTACGATCTAACTACTACAACGATGAAAGTGGCAATAGTCCTTGCTGCACTATGCGCAATACTTTGCACTATATCCGCAGGTAAGTTTTAAAATAAGTTTCCATAATTAGGTAGAAATTTTGTTTTTCATTCGCTTACAGAGGGTATAGGTAAATACCCCCATCTCAGACATCGTAGATCAGGGCACGACAAGCGTAGTAAGTACATACATACTGCGTTAAAACAAACATAAAGCTTGTTTTAAATTGTTTTCTTGCTTGAAGTTGATTGGGATGGTTTGTTGACAGGCCTGGAAACAACAAAAGCACCGCAAATAGGATTTCCAGCACAAACTGACCTGTTAGGTAATCTTTTTGGAACCCAGGACAACTCATTAGCACAACTGGTGGGAGGAATAGGTGAAACTCTGAGTGGTGTTTTGAACACTGCCAATAAACTTCTAACGAATTTGGTAGGACCTTTAGGTAAGCACAGTATGCACTGCTTGTTGTAGTATTTTGGGTGCGGTTTATACCGTTGCACCTAGGCCACTCTTGGCCCTTTGCGCTTACCCATACTATCACACTATTTGATAACGATAACGAGAGGTGTTCAACTGGTACCCTCGGCTTTACGTCTCAACCGAAAGGCGGTGGGACGAGGATCTTCAACTGACGTCTGGATTTGAACCCCAGACTTCCTAGCTCTACTAGAGCCACTTGCCCCAGTATGTAGTGCTTATGCTAGTAAATTTTAAAGGTTTTGTTTGCAGGTAACGCCCTGGTAAATATACTACCGCTACATCAAGTTCAAAGCCTGTTGAGTGGCTTATCTGTTGCTCTATCTGGTGTTAACGAAGCTACTCAAGTTGCTGCTCAGAAATATCTGAACGACGTGGCCACTGTGCTCAACCCTTGTGGACAAGCTAGTGATGTAGTTACCTCCAAAATGAGCGAAATTGTGAACCAGGCGAAGTCAGACCCACAAGTTGGGCAACGTAAGTGCCGTTTGTATTGTTTTATAAACTAGTAATTCTTAACACTAATAAATACATTTTTGTTTAGTAAGCGATTTTGTCACTGCTCTTGAAGCCCTCACTTCAGCTGTTTCAAGTAAGTATTCTAATCTACAGGCAAGTGACCATAAAATTCTTATAAAAAATTATTCAATTTTTTATAACTGATATATCAAACGACAAAGTTAGAGAAGACAGAAGCATTTTCATTCCATCTTAATCGCTATAGTTATTAAGTATTCAAACAATATTGTCCTTAGCTTTAATCTTCGATATTTCACTATAAGAAGCATAGAATAAAGTGATATAATAACTTTGTTATCAGCTAGCCAGGACCTATCACCTCTCAAAATTTGTGCACTCTAACATGTTACACCCTACATACTTATATATTTCTTTTTCTAAAATAGACTAATTTTATATTTCAGCTCAATGTGCATCTAAAATAAACCGTCTTTTCTGAGATGCGATCATAGTTTTCACGCAATAAGGACAAGGGAAATAAAATAAAGCAATTATCATAAATATTACAGCTTGTTTTATTTCAAAATCCAACTAAATCTTGCTAAAAGACTTCATGGTACAAATTATAAGACATCCTGCTGATGGGAAAAGTTAAACTCCTAAACAACAACTTAAATCACTTCGGTAAATAAATAGCGAGCATGTCTGCAGCAAAACTGATTCTGAGTGTTTGCGAGGCTGCAAATTGAACCAAGAAGGACAATGGTGAGCGTGTCTTTGACACACAATTAAGGACGTTAATAGTAGAACCGGTAATTGAATTTTACTCGGAAAATTCAAATTAACGCGTTACATTTTTTCCGGATTGGCTTCCGTTCTATTGTGTTCAACATATTTTGTAATTTGTGCATTATTCATCACATAAAGATATTGACATAACCATATCAGCGTAACTAGACTCGCTATACGCCAATGTTTACCATAATTGAGTAAGTTTAATGAAATTCACATTTGATCTGCACCAAACTGGATGCTTCATAACCTAATATATATGTCCCACCGAAATGTATTACACGTGACGGCGTATTAAGCAGACACTCGCGTATTATATACAGTGTGGTGAGATGTTAATATGCTTGCAGCGTGTGTCTATCCCTTTTAGCGTACACTGGTTTAAACATAACGTTGTCGAGAAAAATAAATACTACGTGTTAAATTTCAAATGACATGATTACGTTGAGGAAAATTTAATTTTCTTTACGTAATTCAACGCCTCGCTTGTCCACCGACCTGCAACAATTTTAATCAACGTAGGAATTTGAGTTTTTCCTTTAACGTTATTTCGGGGGTTGCGAAGTGGTTGGCCCCGTGTTGCTGCGCACAGCAAGCCGCCTAGTTGTGGGTGTTCATTAAACTTCTAATTACCTTTTGAATTATGCTTTTAATAACGGGAAAGCGGATGTCGTATGACACAAGACCGCGTGCGCGCGTACTTCTCGCGCGCTGATAAAATTGCACAAGTTATTTAGCTTTGCGGCGTGCTAGAGATAAGCAGAACTACGAACGACCAAGTCTCGGCTCCACTCGCAATGACTTATGCCGCAATGCTACGATTTAAGACGATCACGTTTTTGCGACACGCTCATCATGATTACGAATTAGCAAAATTAGCTTCACCTCTCTCGAGAATTGAGAAATCACTAAATACAGGGGTATAGTTGGGAAACGTGATTTCAAATGCTTCATTTACCTTGCATTGATTTACGTAATATATTCCAATATGATTTAAACCGTATTCAGGCAAAGACAGCGCTAGAGATGGGTAACACTGTGCTGTGTGGGGCGCAATTGTGTCAATACACATTGGTGTGTTGATTTAAATGAATATTATGAAAAGACCACAAAACCTGTATTGTCCTTTACTTCTGAAAAATGTAGCCATATCTGACATTTTCTTGTGATGTAGACATTAGTTATCTATAATAAGGAAATGTTGACTAACACAGTTGACTGACGCAGTTAATTTTACTGTTACCCATCCTTTCCAAGGATAGAAACCAGGCAGTGTATCGAACACGTAATCTAGGATTAAATTGGAACACGTAGAGACAAATAAAGATATCGGATCTTGGATTGGTGCGGATAAAATAAATACTCTGGGGGTTATTAATTGGTAGGGGGTGTACAGGGACCGATAGAACTAATCGCGCTAAACACGTTCGGCTTGAGTTTTATGTAGGGGGCGCTTCTGCAGCGTGGCACACTCATTGGGAAGCCCCTTCCGCAATAATTCCTTATTAGGTTTCAAACTCTAGAAAGAATTCTTCCAACAAATAACGATCCCTATCCAGCGTACTTTATGTACTCGGCCAACTTATTGCTTACCAGGACGACCGAGGATGATTGTCTTTTTATCTGGAAGAGCACTCCTTTCAATCCTCTTCAATTCGTCTCTCTCCCCGAACTTCTATTTGAGTTTTCCAATGCCGCTGATTAAAATTTCGACGAAACTAATTTCAGTTCTACTTAATTTACCCACCATATACAGGCTGTTCTACAACCTAAAGATATAAATATTTTCTACCCGGCAAGTAAAAATGTGAAAAAAATCGTTTTATTGTAAAAACACGATATCCTTTTGTGCGGTAACAAACCTTGTCGTACCTCGCAAACTTTCCGCAATCAATCAACCTGAAATTTATTAAGTATTCCTGAAAGTTTTCATAATACCGACGGTTCATTATGAATAATGACGTCGTCCAGCACAAAGGCAACTTCAAAAACAAATTTCTTTTGAACCGCATCGCTTAAGGAACCACAACAGAATCCCGATATTTAACCTTTTTTCTTCTTGCTAGGTCATACTATCAAAAACGTTTTAGCAATTGAATTACGCTCGTCCGTAATAAAATTAAATGAGATCACACATCGTCTGATATCATTCTTCCACTTTTCAAGGAGCGAATTGCCGTGACGCTCGGAACACATCTCCTCCCGAGAATCAGAGCGACCGATGGGAAAATAAAACGGCATCCGGCAGCTTCCTCAAACTCCCTCGACCCCCTTAAGAGGATTGAAAGGTCAGCAAAATGTTAATCAACTTGAATGTAGACGCATAAGCCCCTTTGGGCCCAATCGGCTTTGCATTAAGCAACAACACAATCTACAATTCATCAGCTAAGGACTCATTAGCAGTATAACAGAAGATGCCACCTTAATTGTATATACTTACATCGTCGTACTATCTCATCTTCGTGCCTTATATAACACGGAGAAAGAAAATTACCACTTCAATATTAGCAGGATCAAAAATGCAAATCCACCGTCTTGCCCCTAATAATAGGATTTCCAGACAGTGTAAACTTTACATCACACTGGTTTTAACCAGATATGTTAGAACCAGCGTGACACGGCGGTATATAGGTACATATTTGCATAGTTTTAGGATTGTAGAAGACAGGGGGCGAAGACAGGGCGGCAGTACCCGAACCAAATTGAATCGAAGAGGTGAAGACATGAAGTCGTACTAAATCAAATTGAACACGAACACAATTAAGCGGCTAAATTACTATTGTTTGGAGGGGAAGGTTGGCAAGACGCAGCCCTCAATTAAGAGATATCTAATCCCCCTCATCCGTTGTTAATAACCCTCTTACATTTTATTATACCACAGAATCGATGGCAATCATTTCAATCTAACGATAAGTCATATTATATTAAATAATAAAAAAGTATTGCACGTTGAACCATTAGTACATTTTAGTGCAAAGATAATTAATCAATAGGCAGTTGTTAGTGGGACACTGTGGGGACGTTGTCGTTGAAATTGGCAGGGTGAAGGATGCACTGAGACGTGTGTGTTTCAAGCGTTGCATTTGATTCCAGGAGCATCCTCGTCGCCTACACTGAATGTGCGCGGTACAGCGACACTGTACAATCGTCCTCTATTCCACAAATTAATCGGGCACAACGGAATTAAATTGCAGATATTGTGCATCGACCGCACGTCGGCGTCGGCATGCCACGCTCGCAGCGTTGCCTTCATACCGACCCGTTAATTGAAGAATTCACATCGTCAAACGCACTGTTCGGCGGTGAAACAAAATAAAAACTGTAATTCTGGAACAGCCTATGGAACTGTGTGATTTCTCTTGTGGTTGAACCTTGTTGGGTTAGAATGTTGGAAAATGGAAGAATTCGAATAAAAGTTTGAGGCACAGTTTAACCGCCACCAATTTCCTGATGTGGGCGTTGTTTCTCTCAAGCCAGAAAGCCAATACATTCCTCTAAACTAGACACAGCCCTTCGGGAGTACCTGCAATTTATATGGAAATTGGCACAGAACCCTCACAGGGGTACTGATGAATTAAATAAGTTGATCGCTGACCTCAGAGAATAACAAATCGATTCTGTTACCGTTCTCAAAACAAAAAGACAATATAACAACACAACACTGTATATTTAAAAAAAATGTCCATATTGGAAATGAATTGAATTGCTAACTGATTTGTTCTCAAAACTAACGAGAATTGAATTGTAGACATAATCATTTTAATAACCAGATAAAATCTAGATGAATTTGCTGAAAGAATTATAAAAGTAAACCAGAGATTTTAAAAGTTACTGGTTATAATAGAAAATAAGAATACCCATTATGTTCGTATCTGGATGTACCGAAATTCTGAAGTTCAAGTGCAGGCATAAAAACTTAATAAAACATTCCTTTAAGTACTAATAAAACCAAGAAAACCAGATTTCGTGAATTTTATGGTTAAACTTGCGCCACATTCAGAATTTAATATTCATAACGCGCATCCTGAATAGGAAATGCATATAACACCATTTCTGTATAGGAAGAGAAATTTATAGTCTGAAAACCGTGAACTTCTGATTCGATCGTTTAAATAAAACTGTCTTGTTTTATTGCAGAATAAATTTTATTCAAACTAAGCCGGATGAGTAAACTTTTTATTGTAGGGTAAACCGGGTACAATCGGGTTCATAACCTTAAATTGTAAGATAGCAATAGAAACTTATGCTCAGCTGTTTATAGACTATTTACTTAAGAACAAATTCGGAAAGCTCTAATGCAATGTCAAAATATATATGCTACAATTATTGTATAAAAGTTATACGATAGGCCCCGCAAGTCAACTTCCCCTACGTAGTGCAAAACGTGTTAAAAGTTCTCGCGGAAATAAAAACATTTATGACGGAGATACTTCGTTTTAACACTTTTAACAGCGCGCTACGTATGACAAAGTTGGCGCACAACTTTCATGATATTCAAATGTAACACGACGCGGTATGCATCAAGTGCAGCGCAGAGGGCTCATCAAATTTTCGAGGGGTGGGATTGCGAGTTGAACCCGCCACCATTACTACCGGTTGATGTGTAAATGTCAAGCGTGTGAGTTGAGAACATCTGCATTCCGTGACTGTAATTTCCATTGCGAAAACGAAATCTCACCGTCGCCTGTAGACTTAGAAACAATTCCTGTGGTTATCTTTGAATTTTTAATGTAAAGAAAGGGTTGGAAAAGAGATACTGGGTCACAAGTCGACACCTAATCCACTTTAAAAGTCTACCCGCAATAAAGCATCCAAGGCACTTTGCACGGTCCACTTCCGCGCGCTCTACACGGGTCTTACAAGTCTTTTGTGAATCTAATAAAGATTGTCCTTTACATAGTTGATACGTTTCCGGATACGGATAACGGAGAGAGAGGGAAGAAGAGGAGAGTCCACTTGGAATTTTTTTCGTTCGTTTAGAAGGTTTGGACCTCTGTGAGTTCAGAGTCCTGCATCTCGAGTAGATTTGCAAATGTTTGCTGTGTCTATATGGAGAACCGGACGATCCACTCCCGCTTCATCACAAAGCATCCCAAGAAACGATAATGTTACGGTTCGCGAATTTCCTTTTAGATTACAAATTGGGAATTACTCAACCGTATTAAATATATTAGGGGAAACCGGGCACAAATATAACATAGGAACAAAAGTAATATGGGAACGAAAGATGGTATGTTATCATCTCCTTACTTTTATAAATATCTAGACCAATACAATTTGCAGCGTACTGTTAACATCATGCATCAAAGAAAAATCGTGGCCTAATAAGAATGGAGAAGCAACATGAAGACAAATTTTAAATAATAAATACTAAAGCAGTATGTGTATAATTCAGGTGCTACACCATGAAAGGAATATTAGCGTAACGTTATTAACGAAGCAGAAGAAGTGGATGGACAGTTAACTTACACTAAACTGATTTGCATAAAGTTGTTTGGGCTAAGTTATTATTCATTAAAATATTGGGTAAAATTCTTGGTCTTTATGTCAACTACTCAAATAATTTCATCTAATATTCTTTCTCCTTATCTCAACACATTATTTAATATTAAATATGAAATTTGGAATCAGAAACGTAGGAATTAAATATAGATAAAGATTAATCTCGTTTTTTTCACTACGTACACCAATGGAAAAAAAAATGACCTGTTATGGTAGGATCCGAACCCACGACCTTCTGCTTTCCGGGCAGGTGCTCTACCAACTGAGCTACACAACAGGTGTGCAATTCATTTCTTCCGTGTGTGTTATAAGGATCTGGCGTATATAATGTCTTTGACCAAAGCACAATTAATAGCCAACGTCAAAGAGGGAATTCCGATAGTACTCGAGAGGTAGATATTACAATTAAATATGAAATTTGGAATCAGAAACGTAGGAATTAAATATAGATAAAGATTAATCTCGTTTTTTTCACTACGTACACCAATGGAAAAAATGACCTGTTATGGTAGGATCCGAGGTAGTTGGTAGAGCACCTGCCCGGAAAGCAGAAGGTCGTGGGTTCGGATCCTACCATAACAGGTCATTTTTTCCATTGGTGTACGTAGTGAAAAAAACGAGATTAATCTTTATCTACATTATTTAATAGGTTCAAGAAGACATTGGGCGTTTTCACACTGGCCGACACCGACACTTAGACGATAACGACAACGATGTCGATGGACGCATAATCTCATATAAATAATAAGAATGCTTTCACACTCGCCGACATATGGGTATATGAGACTACTAAGCAACTAAGCATAGCTTAGAACTTAAGGAAAAGTGATGTAATCGGGCATAATTGGACTGGACTATATCGATGATAAACCTCACATATGTTTACATAATGCCTATGTATAATATCTGTGGGTACCTTAATTCGACATTCCACCGCAAGGTCGGCTCCCTGGAAAGCAATATGAGAACCGTCATCACCGGGTTAGTCGACGTCCGACGTCCTGAAAATCTCGCCTGTGTGCTTGTATCCGGCATTTCAATTATTTACGTTAGCCCCCACAGCATACATGCCGCTCGGGTCCATTTTTGCAAACTATAAATTCTTTGCGTTATATCCATGTCCGACATTCCTCCGCTTTCTTTACAGATTTATATGGCGCACAGATCTGTTAAAATGCCAGAGAATGACGGTTAAATTTGTAATAATCCACCTTGAATGATTTCGTATATGAGTTAGAAACGGTAACAAACCTTTTCCCTACAAATAGTTCTAGTGAAACGCTATGCTTGTCCTTTCAAGCAGCGAACCATAGATAACATGGGTAACACGTGATGATATGTAAAATTTCCCTTGTGGCTCTAAGGTTGATATATTCAATTCAGCTGTAATAAATGTAATAAAAAATAGTGAACTCTTTGTGGAATGTTGTGTTTTCGAACAATTCAGTTAAACTTTAGTAATATAAACCTATTTGGCGCTTCCATAATCACAAAGTTGTAGTGAAAATTGAATTCTCGAGATATAATACATTGTATTCCGGTTCGGACTTACAGATGCTGCCGGGACATGTCGGCCGTAACTCACACGGGCGACGCTGCCGAGCTTATGGCACCCATCTCTCCGACCCGCGAAATTTATCCCCGAGACAATGAAATTCTGCGGGATCTAAGCCCGAGGCGCGCGCGGATTCGCAAAATGGGAGCCCATTTATTCGGGTACGGCAACTGGGCCGCGTCTGCCATTGTTTCCGGATTTATAAACGGCGACAGTGCAAAACTACGACAGATATTGAGTCCATCATCCGTCGGATAAACGGTCAGGATTAGCGCAGACCGCATTTTCTGTCCAGAGAGACACGAATATCGTATTTTGTAAACGCATTAATATGGGGTAGTATTGTTACGTAAACGTTTCGAAGTACATATATACCGGGTGAGGCATTTAAATTGAGATATTGGTCACACTTCTTTATTAAATAACAAAATGTTTCAAATAAAAGTTATTTATTTTGTCATGGAGAATAGCATACTTATCAAAAAATAAATATGCAAATGCCTTTAACAAAATTTACTTAACAATTGACTTCATAAGTTTTAACTGAAATTGATGCTTCATGAGTTATTATTTTGTCTCAATTTAATATAGCTCATCCATTGCGAGTTGGTAATGATTCAATAATTCAATCAAATGATTGATAATTATAACGTCAACATTTTTTCTTCAACTTTCTGTTAAGCAAAAATCTTTCCGCAGTGACAAAAAGTAGGTTTGAACTGGTATAAACCAATACTGAATGTGTTTTCTCTTCAAGGACCAAATAAGTTTGGGAACCACTGCTACAGAACATAATAATCTCACCAAATATAGGTACAAACATTGAAATCGCATTTTTAGTTATCGAATTTATAATTGTGTATTACTTACCATCGGTACTTAGGACTGTGTACCGAAGGAATAAGCGTCCGGATCCCCACCTCTGAAGGATTTCGAGTGGATGGTCCGTCTCTTGAAGTAGGCAATCTGAAATCAAAATAAGTCATTTTTTTACATTTTTAACTTCTATTAAGATGTAACCAACCAATAAAAAGGCAAAAGCCGGTTTATATCTCATTGCATATTTTGGCGGAGGCGCCGGAGTAATCAATATTTTCTATAAGCTGAACCATGTTGAGAACGTACTCTGAACGTTTTCTTAATTAATTCTCTATACTACAACATTTAAAAACAAAATTAAACAGTTTCCAGCTAGAATTCGTTTGTTCATGACGTTGAGTATAACTTTTTTTTGCTCACACAAATTTTTCAATTAAAATGTTGACAAAGCAACACCAATCTCGGGGTTCAAGTTCTCGACGCCTTCGTAACCTGTTTAACTCGATTTAATAACGTTCCAATTACCGATAAGGTTAACTGGCCCGTCACTAACTCACAACCAAAATCAATCCGGCAATTTTTTTCGTCTGAAAGCAACCACTTACCTTTCGGAATTATTTCGTATTCCCGTGCGCCGCCTTCAAACTTCGTATCGCTGCTCGTTACCACCATCATCTTGTATAATGTACAATTATACACAGAAAACTTCTATACAATAAAAGTGTCGAGACGGCAACTACCCCTTGCCGAGTAATAAACTAGTATAGAGGTCTATACACGTCGACGGCTACCACTCTATCGATTAGTAATTGTTAATTCTCGTCTTGAATAAATGATAATTCCCTTCGGTACGTAAGTATGCCGCAAGTTGGAAATAAATGATAGATAAAAGTGGGGTCGCATTGGTAATTACTACGATCGATAGCAACACGTTTTGTCGACAATTGTACCATACAAGCATGTTTTCGATCCATGAATAATTATGTGTGTATGTTACCGCTAATACAAGCTAATCTACTCTGTTTAGTGAGAGTTGACACTCAAACCGTGGTTCGGGTTCTAACTAGGCAATAGCAGGAGTAACTAGTTAATGGCATCTTTAAATAATGCTTGATAGGTAATTCAAGAAACAGCATATGTAACATTGTTTTAAAAGTTTCCATTGATTTCCATCGGTTTCACGAATACGTCAGACCGCGTTGCGGTAGGCAACATATCGCGGTAAATTATATTGCATTCGGTTAAAGGTTTTGTACACATGATAAGCGGCGCTTCAATAGGAATGAAATATTAATAATATCAAATACGTCAGCGAATATGATATTAATTTAATACGTTAAATTGCTATAGAAATTATATTGATTATAATCAACAAAACTGTCACAAATCATATTTTAAATATGTTTCGGAAAAATATGTACAGTAAAATAGAGGTTTAATGCAAATTTTTCGTTTACTGATCGTTTACCGAAGACCAAAACTCATATGGAAAAGTTGCCTACCAAATTATGAAATAGACAACTTTTACCCAACAACAATTAATTACCTACTCTGTTTAGTTAGAGTTGATATTTAAACCGTGCTTCCAATTGTAACTATGGAATAGTAGGAGTAATTAGTTAATGGCAGCTTTAACTAATGCTTGGTGGGTAATTCAAGAAACAACATTGTTTTAAAAGGTTAAGCGACTGCGACCCATAATCTCGATATTGATTAGAATATGAAACAAAATACTTCTTTTTAATTATAATTGCCTGGTAGTATATAATAATCAAATTGAATAATTGCGTTTTTTTGTGCTTCTCATTAAGAAGCCATTTTATTACGAGCATTAAGCCAAACAGTATGGTAATTTTCCTTTTTTTTTCACTCGTACAACGAGTATCTAATGTGATTAGACTTAATGAAAGAAGAATTAAAAAGATGTAATAAATATCAAAATGAACTTGAAGGGTTAACAGACTTTTTATGAAACAATAAATGGCATATTCAATAAACTGTATATAAACCAGTCACGGATAATTAGATTTTTTTAGAAGAAGTTGCTACAGTGTGCTTTTTATCTATAAGCGTCAAAATTATTGCTATAGGTTATAATTTTATTTTATATATTTACTTTTAATTAAATGTAATCGTCATTAAATGTTCTATTTAATAAAAAACGGGACATAGAAAAACAGGAGCTTATTGTTCATGAATGAACATTAAATTTAGAAAATAATCGAACAAATGAACACATATTTTTAATTTAGAATGTTTTGTTTTTAATTTTTTATTTATTTATAATTTTTCGAATTATAAATAGACTACTATAGGGTACTATTTAATTAGGAAGTTTAACTAGATAAAATCACCACTAACGTACTTGGGACCTTAGTGGTATAGATGTTTCAAACTAAGAAGAGCACAGTTGTATATGCAACCAAATATACACAGGCAATTTATAAACCATACACTGGGTATGATTGGTTGCATATACAACTGTGCTCTTCTTAGTTTGAAACTACTCTAACATGTATATTAAGTAGAAACTTTCTGCTAACATATTGCCATGGCGTTTTCCTTCAGCAAGTGTAGGCCACCCAATATACATACCGAATCTATAGTATTAAACCTACACAACATCATATTCTTTACGAGTCATGGAAAGTTAAATTTACAAAGTTTGAATTAAAAGAATATCTTTATCGAAAGTTAACATATCGAAATGAAGTAAAGAACAACACATAGCTAATTGATTTGGCTTTGAAACTGACTACCCGAGACGATCAAGGTCCTTAATTTTCCACAGGCAATGTAGACCAACAAAACATTGTGTCGGTTACACAGATAAAATAAGTTATAGAAATTAACATCTTGTCTAAATGTTCTTAGAGATAGTCTTGCAGAGTTATAAATAAATAAAAGATTATGGTGAAAAATTACAGTGTTGAAATATGTGGGATAGCTATAGTCTGTAGGAAGCACATTGTTCAGTGATCACCAGGATTTGCGCATATTATATCAGCACCGTTCGGCGCACTATCTCATTTGCATGCGTAGAGTCGTTCACAAAGCGCCTACTAAGTTGAAAATAAGGCAGCCGCCGTCATATGGATACAGCAGTAATTACGACTCCTTTGTAATTTCTCCAGACGCTGACAAAGTGTCTTTAATAACATTTTCGCATACAATGAAGATATCAAACTACCCACGTACAACTGCTAATATGCACAGAGCTTACTGATAATATTACCCGGGAATTTATATGCAAATTTGTTTATATTAGACATTTCTTACCTCCATGGTCAGGACAAGTTGCTACCAGTTCACAGGATTCTTCGCCAGGATCACGGCAACATTCGATTACATCCGAACTTGTCGTTTCAGGCGTTACAGGCACGTCTGTCAAAGTTCCATCGCCAAATACTCGCACAATCATCTGAAACATAGTATTGTGGTATAAGAATAATTATTACATAACCTATCAAGTTTTCTTCCATAGGGTGATCCAAAAACATCATTCGGTTAAGTACATAAATCAATTGAAAGTTGTACTAAGTGGAAAGCATTGTTAAGAATATCTGTCTATCTGAATATAGTTCAAAATATGCAAAATGCAAAATCGTTAGTTTTCGGTATTTACGTTCATCGCCATATTTTATTCTTAACGGATTTCTAATGCGACCCGGAACGTTATTTCTATATCGGGCGGTGGTAATCTATCGAAAACACATAATGGCCCTCATATATTCAAATCACGGCAAATGGCCTGTAACGAGCCGCGCATGGCGGCAATCGTGTACGCTCCTCTTGAGTTACAAGCCTCTTGAACTGATGAAAAGAACCTTCCGCCATACATTCCGACGTTTTCCAGATTAAAAGAAAAATTGTTCGGCCATTTATTGCTTCTGAAGGAGGAAAATGTTAAATAAAGTATCCGGTTTTATTTTCAGATCCAAAGTAAACACGGCGCTGAAATATTGAAGGCAATACCCCTAATTGAAGTTATAAGTATTATTCTGCTAAGAACGAAATACAAGTAACATCATTTTAGCCTAATTATCGTAAATTTGGATAGCGGTATCTACGATTGCATTGGGCTATAAGTTTAGTTATAGTGTTATCATTCTTACGACCGTAAATAAATCATACCATACGTGTAATTGATTGAATTTGACAAAAACTGCTTCTTATCGACTTATCATGAACCGCTGCTGCTTAAACCGTGCGATTTTTTTTATCCGTACCAATCGGTATCAATCCGCACTGTGCGAAAGAGCCTATTGGGTCCCATTGAATAGAAATCCAATAATGTGAGGCATAATACGCATACGGTGCGCAACAACCAACGGTACAAATGTGCACGAGCCGATCTTGCGCTAGCCATCTCGTTATTATTTTATCAGGAAATGGAAACCCGACCGGTGACATGACAAGTTGCACAATTACGACGATGGACCGTACGGTAGCCGCATACAAGTTTACAGTTTGATGTGTGTGTGTGTGTGACGTTTGGAATACGCTAGCCGCTAGCCATTCGAAGGGGCATCTCGACCAATGGAATCCATAAATGCGTGACTTTAAAACTCATGACTTCCTAGTTGATTTACGCATTAGCGGTTCAGAAGAATTAACAGGCCCACACGTCCTTTAGCTCAGACGAACAACTTCGATAATAGATTTCATTCCGTACCCACACATTTTCGGACCTATGTAGTCAATATTGATAGACAAACATATCACCTACGCATACTATTATCTCCTCTAAACGATAGGCGTGATTTGGAAATGAATTTTAGTGATATAGTATTCTTATATGGTCAAGCATGTGCATCATAACATCGTTACAAGATTACTGAAATGACTTAAAACAGGAACACCACTGTGCTGAACATATTATTGGATGGCTGCAATCATTCGGCACTTGAGCAGTCAAGATTAATTTGAATACTTGATGCTGTCTGTCTGTAGTCTCAAGTGGGGTTCTGTTTTATTTCACTTAAGATGACTCCGCCATGGCTCCGCCGAGGTTATAATCGTCTCTTTGTCGATCTTTATTGGCGCGTAAAGTTGTAATTGACGTGGGAGCAGTATTCGATTCCCGACTTGTGCAGTAACAGCTATTCATTGATTTATCGCAGAGAATCGTCTGCTCCCGAGAGTTGTATATTTGCTAACAGAAGTTCTTGAATTCGTAAAATATGTATTCTAGAATCTAGATTGTATAATCAAATGGCTGTAACTTGATATGGATTATAGACAAATTATCTAATTATATCATGTTATACACTACCGCATTATAATTTCTAATTAAGGATCAGTTAATAAATCAAGCCCACCTAAGTACGATGCCGATCATAAAAACTTAAGTCCCATTGTTTCGAAAAGCCATTGATGTCTCTCTCTATATCACTTACACAATACAGAAACGACCTTTTTATTATCAAGCGAGTGGGCCATATTTCACTGTCCTTCATTTTTCCCCTTTCAATATGAGACGTAACCGCTGTTACTTTGTATTTCATTTTATATTAAGTACGATATAATACACCACGTACATATCACAGCTCGATATTTGGAAACGTAAAAAATTTAACTGTCGCTTAACAAGAGAGAGAATGCATTTAATCAAACGATTAATCACTGGATCGAGTGTCTGGAGCTGTTCCCCTATTTCATTTGTCAACATCCAATCACGATTCTCCCTCTGTACAAACCACCCAAATGAATTCCAACCCCATCAGGCTTTGCTTCGTCCTTTTGCTAGAAACATTTGAAATCAAAGCTGTCTGATTAGAAATTGAATGATTTAAACGAGTCCATCAAAAGAGTTTAATAGTAAAACAACAACACCAGAACTTGAAAGCACCCATCTCTTTGCATAACTGTTATCCCTAATCCTTTGTTTCATTCAATTTTAGTCACTTAACGTCAAATTAATGAACTGCTGCTACTTACAGGTGGAATCATGGGAGTCATTTGCAGTTTGGCTTTCTGTTCATTAGATGATAGATTTATATCATCCAGTGCCATTTCCAGTCATCTGAAACAGAGGCAAAAATTAAAAAATGTTGAAATACTTCATGTGCCGAATACACCGGTACCAAAAATCGACGAAAGAAAAAACTGTAAATACATCGAGTATATGCTATACACTTGTCTTATTCTGGTAATAAGAAACTGCACGGACGGGTAATGCAATATCCACTCTGCAATTTCAGCGCTGCAAGGCACACTTTGGCACTCGTATAGTGTTACAAGAGTATCACGTAGACACATATTGTAAGACTTCAACATTCGAGACAACAATGGATTTTCATTTGTTTCGAAATTAAATTGATGCCATTCTCGAAACTCATAAAACGACGACAATAAATATTAATCAAAAACCATTAAACGGTTTGATTATTAATAAATAATTTTCTTTTACACTGTTTACATTACGCACAAAAAATGGGGAAATCAGTACAACGGTAAAAAGTAGTGTATATTTTTCCATCCCAGATTTCTCGGTAACAGGATGACAGAAACAAGGTTAAATTTGTTTGCAGTAACAGTTTCCAACGGTTGGGAGTCAGATTTATATTGGACCAGACGTAATTGTGCGAGGTGAGTAGGGGAATAGTATATACTATATAGCAAGACATCGCATTGGCCGAACCTGCAAACCGTTTGCAAACCGTTAGAAACTGTTACCGCAAACAGACCTATTATAGATATAGATGTAACCCAACCTCTCAAGTTAAGAAAACTTGTTCACAAAAGAATCACACTTTAGCAACTTCTTCTAAAATAATCTAATTATCAGTGACTGATTTATAAAATTGATGAAGTATCGTCGTAATTTTTTGAACAGCAAAAAAGTTCCATAAAAAGTCTGTTAACCCTTTTTGTTTAAAGGCATGCTTTGATATTCATTACATCTTTTTAATTATTCTTTCCTTTAATTCTGTTCACATTAGGTATACGATGTACGAGTGAAAAAAGGATAACTACAATACTGTACAGCTCAGACTTCGTAATAAAATGGTTCCTTAATGAGAAGCACAAACAACGCAATTATTAAACTTGATTATTATATGCTGTCAGGCAATTATAATTAATAAGAAGTACTTTGTTTCATTTTCTAATCAATATCGAGATTATGGGTCGCAGTCGATTAACCTTTGAAAACTATGTAACATATGTTGTTTCTTGAATTACCTACCAATCACTAGTTAAAGCCATCATTAACTAGTTACTCCTGCACGGTTTTAAGTGTTAACTCTAACTAAATAGAGTAGGTAATTGTTGTTTGGGTAAAAGTTGTAAATTTTATAATTTGCTATCCATATACTAGAGATGGGTTGCTAGTAGAGATGGGCTTATTAGTTCTTTTTAATGAACTAGTTCTTCCGGATTAGTTCACAAAAAGGAACTAGTTCAAAGAACTAGTTCTGAAGAACTACTTTGATCCTGAGACATACTACTTCGATAAACGTGTCTTTGTGTGTTCTAGCACATTTATATCTCGTTCCAAACGAAACTAGGATCTAGTTTGGACAGAATCGATGTCTGCCTTCCCACTTTGTCTTTTTCTTGAAGAATCGTTATTTTGTTTTGAAAATAAATAATTATTTATAATTATATTGATCGAAGAATCGTTGTCTTATTTTATTTAGGTATATTTCTTAAATATTTATTTAATAAGGCATAAAAGACATATTGCTGCACGTATTTTAGCCTTATTCATACTGCAATTTTAGGTGGAATTGGGGTATTATTTATAAATTATAGTATAACATATACTGGCGAAACTACTATTAACAGTGTAATCCATTATCCAATAGGAAAAAATACTATACTCTAATTATATTTTTGATATCCGCCGTTAGGTAAAGAAACAACTGGTGGGCAGGGTGCTATGTCGCTCGTTTGATGTCGCCACAACTCGTTCACTGAATGGGATATGTTTCACCAAAGCAGGACTTTCGAACTAGATTTCATGTCCCTACAAGTCGTTCACTGAATGAGATATGCATAGAGATATGTTTTAGCAAAGCAGGTCTTTTGCGAACTAGTTCTTTTTATTTTAAAGAACTAGTTCTTTTGTTCTAAGCCGGGAGCCATTCTCTCGGACTAGTTCGTTCACGAACTACCCACCTCTAGTTGCTAGTTTATTTTTTCAAAGTTTGAGAGTCAGGCATGGATAAGCTGCATGAGTTTTGATCTCCGGTAAACGATTATTAAACCGTATTTAAAATATCATTAGTTACCGTTGTATTGATTTGGTTTAATATAATTTCTATAGCAATGGATGTATTTAAATAAAAAAATATTGATTGTGAAATCGAATTAAATTAATATTACATTCCGATGATGTATTTGATGTTATCAATATTTCACTCCTGTTGAAGCGCCGCTTACCACGTGTACAAAACCCCAAACCGTATCGTGGTCTAAACTCGTATTACCATAATTACTGACACGATTATGTTGTCTACCGTAACGCGATCTCGCGTATTCGTGTAACCGATGGAAATCAATGGATATAAAGCCCATTGCAACAGTTTGTAACGAATGTATAACGATGAATTAAATTAATAAATGTATATACAGAAAATTGTAGCGATTTGGTTCTCACAATGGTGTTACTTTCGTGACCAGTAATTTTCTCTTTTTAATCACTGTTGGGACACTTTAAACGTTTGCGAAAAGCACCAAAAACTGAACAAAGGGGAACAGCGTGACCGGTCAGTCATTGGCGATTATACCAGCCAATGATTATGGTAATTGGAGGTAGACATCATTGTGTTCGGCCCGCCGTGCGTGTACATTCCCATGCCCTTACATACACAGAAAAAGTGGTAGTTGTATATTTAAAAAATACTGCTTAAGCTACACTTTATATTTATAAATAGTATAGAATAATTACTACACTGACTAATTCATCGAACTGATCGTTTCCTTCGCCTCGATAGAGCCTGTAGGTTCTTATATATCGAATAATACGCAGCCAGAGCTGCTTCTCTTCTCGCGTTCAGTTTTGCTATCTGCCTTCTTGTCCTAATAGCTGGTCGCTTTCGCTTTAACCTATCCTCGTAACCTATCATCCTTTTAATTTTGTACACTAAATTCTTATATCTTAAGTCACCCAATTGTCTTCGTCTCCTCTTCACAATTGTCCTCTTATTCCTCATGGCGTTTTCTTTGGCTTCATGTGCAGCGCAGGCTGCTTTTGCGGCGGCTTTCTTTGTATTCGAAAGATCAGCTTTCGCCGACTGAAGTTGCCGCATCAACGCTTCGCCGTGGTTTTTGGCCGCCTCCAAAAGCTGTTCTTTCTCGCCGATTTCCTGCTGAGCGCCTTGGGCAGCCTGTTCGGCATTAGCAGCGTTCGCTTGGGCGACCTGTAGGGCGTTCGTCAACAGTTTGACCTGTGCTTGAGATTCTTGCGCTGATTGCAGGGCTGCATTCAGGAAGGCCTGCCCTTGCTGCAAACTATTGGTCTCCTCTCTCTCAACTTCTTCCGCCTCGTGAACCTCACTTTGCAATTGTTCCACCACAGCTTGCTTGCCAGCTAAAGCAGCTTCCGCTGCTTCGGCTGCTTCTAGCGCTTTCTCTGCCAGTTGCTCTTTTACCTGATGAGATGCCTGCTGACCGGCGACCTGTTGCGCCTCTTCCGCTGCTTTTGCCTCCTGGGCGGCCTTCTGAGCAATGCTCGAAGCTTTTGACCTTCCCGCTTCACCTTCCACTTTCGGTACGCCACAGGAGGGATTCTCACCGTCACCACTGACGGAACTGATTATCACTGCATACAATGTCGTGATCAATAGAGGGCCAATTCTCATCACTTAAAGCCAGGGGTTAACAAAAAATATGTTTTTGAGTTAGCATTTGACGTTTGTTGTCATTCCGAAATTGTATCTCGCTTTCAAGTGATCTGACAGAAGTGCAGATGACATTTGACGTATCGGCAGTGGCGTAGCAATGCTGCTTTAGTCTTATTTTGAGACTAATAACCGGATCACACTGTGGGTACCAGCACATGGCCGAGCAGGCCATCGGGAATACAAGCTATAACGTAAACTAATACGCGCGTAAAAATTATCGGAGTTCACCTGCTCAACCTTGAAACACGAAGTATGCCTACCTAGTAAGACGGTGGCCTCAATTGTTGAGACGGCTTACTTACATCATTTTTATGTGCTGATTGTTGTCTTTCGCCTGACAGTTGATGTGAGACTGTAGACGCGATTTATCTCCACGCCAAATCTCTTCCACTTCCTTCAGAGCTTATTAGTTAAGCTCATTTCAAAGTCACCTTGTTTGTTCCGGCGGCAATGAGCGAGCTCTTTACGAAATCCGAACTTCTAAAATTATGTCACGTAAAGGTGATTACTGACTTGATTGTAATTACCTCCGGGCTTAAATAATGATTAGACTATGATCTTGAACAGCAACGCGAATAACAAAAACTTGGTTACACACTGACAAATTTTGTAATGGTAGTTTTTAGCCGCAATAGCGCAAAATCACTCAGGTGTTATTGTCCTCAGAATATTACAATATCATGCTCCCGCTACAAGGTCACAGCATCAACGTTATGTAAGCAATTGTGTACGCAGTGTTACATTATAAACAATTTTCCCATGAATTTGTAATTATTTTAGGTAATCATTTGCCTGAATAGATTTGTGTAAACATTACAAACTACCTAAGCATTTTTTACTCTCTGACTAGTACCTAGAAGGAAGAAAGTGTGGTAATCAACGGAAAAAAAATCGAGATTTCCCCGGAAATACGCGTTTTGGGGTGCCTTAAATACATTGCAATGATTTCTGGAAAATATAAGTGTGTATGTCCGTGAACACGATAGCGTCCAAACGGAACAACGGATCGGGTTGAAATTTGGTACGCGCATTTAGGATTACCACTGGACGAACTACATTGCTTTTGATGACAATCTGATAACCGAAAGTGACAAATGTTACTTACATGCGTTTAGGGATATATTCGATTTTGACCAAACTGACACCATCTCATCCTGCACTGATAGTGTTTTATGAATATTCGGTTTGTCTCCAGTGGTTTAAGAAGCGTTATTTGTTTATTTCTTTGTTAAAAAGAACTTTTATTTTAGCAAAATTATATAAAAATTAGCATTTGATAACTTAGACATAAAATAATCTTTATAAAGTTTGGTTTTCCTCCATTTTACAAAGTTTTATGAACTTGTTGTACAGATATTTTGCCAATAAAGGTACCACTGGCCAGAGGTTTATCTGGTATGATAGATAAGGCATTGGGAAGGATAATATAAACTCTAGGAGAGGCAACCTAGAGATTCGAGGAAAAGAGGCCAGGCAGTATGGTGAAGGAGCTCTAGGGGTGTAGTGTGAGGTGTGTTGATGTTGTTCTAGAATGACTTGGGCTAGTCATAACGGTGTTATGGCGGTATCCCCTTGTCCTCCGCTTCACTATGTGTGTGTAATGTTCCATCCGGATTGTGGTTGATTTGGAAGATTTTAGATGTGATAATGATAAAATGTTCAGATGACCAAGCTAGGCGATGAGTCAAAGATATTGATGACATGGAGAAGCCGCTGACGAGAGAGAAGAGGATCCCCACAGGCTGGGGACTGGAGTCAAACAAATGTAAGTGCGTTTCCTGGGTTTGTATAAGAACTCTATAGCAAGATATGAATGATATTCGCCATTAAATTAGTCATTCAAACCTCCATACTCTTAAGCACCCCACACAGTCCCAAATACAGAAAGGACAATAAATCTCATAAGCATACATAAGCACCAACATTGCGCAATCTATTGCAGAGTCGAACCGGTAGTGCTTCATACAATCTACGCATCTTATAATCACGTTAGTTCACGGTCACATCCGACAATTCTACGATTCAAATTGCACACGAATTAACAAGAATACAGCAATATCCTTTCCAGCTTCCTACATTATGAAGTGCAGTTCCTTGAACGAGTAATTTAGTAATTTATTTGTTCATGTCGTTCGCAACATGGAAGTATATAAATCCGCTTTTATTTGTTTGCTTTGGTACGCCTCTATGCGGTACGTCATACACTTCTGACGTCCATTTCACGAAAAGTGTTTACCATTTCGGATAATATTTATAGTCTGAACGATTTAGGTCTTTAAAGCAAAGCAGACCAGCCAGTGATTATTTAAAAATGTGCCTATTAATAGATTAATAGTTACTGTTAAATGCGTCGTAAAAAATCTATAAAAACAATGATTAATACGGACGAAAATTATTACGGACAAAATTTATTAATTGACATCGTAGAAGATTTGTAACCTTGAATTAAATTACTTCCGCGTTTCTCTAAAAAATAACTTCCCGCCTTACAGTCAAAAGTGTTATTTCAAAATATATATAAATCTAAAGAACCCAATTTATCATCTACTGATTTAAGAAAGGAAGTAATTACCTTCGGTTTTTTTTGTGGAACACTTTCGAATTCTATCGATAGTAGTGCCGATGAAACAGACACACACGTGTGCGCACAAACAAACTCACAAATAAACAAAACTCACGAGGCGACGTCGTTAAACCGATGCATGCGTGCGTCCACAACTGCGGCGACCGATTGTTTCGAAAAATACGCACCGTCAAAAAATTACAGCCGAGCTAATTACATTGCGTATGACCGGAGGTTGTGCCATGGACTGGTTAGTATGTTCGCGGGTCCGCGAAAGAAGGAACAAGGTCGGAAAAGGCCACCTGAATGAGATCCTCCTCGATATAGAGTCGAGGCGGCCGGCGCGTCGAAGACGACAAAATTTACGCATAGACCTGATTCATTAACTCAACTAAAAAATAGCCGAGCACGATGATTCTGATTATTCTGACCGGTCTGTGCGTTGCGTACCGCGCGATTGCGAACTGCTGAGAGACGATGCGAGGTTCCCGGCAATGATTCTAATTTTACGGCGTCGATTTACTGTACGAGAAATGGCAAATAAGTCGCGCTAGATTGACGGATCGTTAAAACAATACGGTACGATTTTTTGCAGCGCCGCGGCGAGAAGCAGTTTTTAACTGTTTCGGCGAATCTACAGCTGCTACCGTTACATTATTACTTACAGGTCTTCCGCATCTCGCAATGACATGTACGCGATTGAAATCTACAATACGCAATACGCTGGCGGTAATTCTGTCGCGGAAGTTGTTAAGAATGATTAGGTTAAATTGGTAGTCAAATTGAAGATAATACAATATTAGAAATTGTGAAGTAATGGAAAACTGATGTCAGCTGAAGACTATTATTTACTATAATAATAGGGAATTTGCTTCATTGGTGTTCGACAATAATTTCTTAATTTTCTGTCATACATTCAACAATATAGTATTAAAATATACATAAGAGTTTGGGCAACTAAATGGAATATTATCTATAGGCCATTAATTATTAGTTCTATCAAAAAATATTGAATATAAAAGTTGTTTGACTATATTTTCCCAAAATTTTCGGTGAAACTAACGTAAATGTTCGGATTGGGCACCATTCATTTCTCGACAATAATAAAGTGTATCAATAAAACTCTGTAGTGCGTTAGAATCGTTAGATAATGACTGTGCTGAAGTGCGTATTAACTCACGTCGGATTGGTTCTTTCATGTTTTCTAAACTCTGCGGTCTGTCTCTATGAACCCTATTTTTATTTAAATCACAACCATAAATAAAAATCCAAAGGGCTTAAGACTGGTGAACGCGGGGGCCACTCGATTGTCTCTCTTCTATGTCTGTCGGAATGGACATCATCACATAAATCGCAAATCTCTTGTTACTTTCGTTTACGGTCTCCATTGTCTACAATTTCTATTTTTCGCATTCCGTTAATTTGGTTATTTTATAAATTAACTAAATAAAGTCCACACCACGAACAAATACCACCATACAATAATGTAATAAAGCTGATACTTTGACAAACTAAATGTCTATAACGTTGTATTTTTGTGTATTATTTGTTTAACTTATGGTTGAACTATTTAGAATTTATTTTACTTTGCTCAATTTAAGTTAGCAGCCTATAGTGTAGTTTTGTTCATTTCTAATAATAAATGAAACGCATTTACATTGGATTTATTATGAGTATGGGGGAATGTGTTATACTGTTGTAAAGGTATGAAAGCTATCCAACGATATATTTTACTATTTAGATATAACAGTAGGGAAAGCAAATAGTACAACAACCGCTATGTTTAACATTTTTGATAGCACTAATAATTTACGCTGTGTAGAGAAAAATCCATTTAGTCGCCCAACCCTCCATATGTACATCTTTTATGAATTAAAGATATTACGCAAGTTTTAGTTTATATAGACAAGGCATCCCTTCTAATTAGAAAAGCCAATGGAGATCAAAAAATCAGTAAAAACGAAATTTTACATTTTTGGTGGACCCGCCGGAGATGACAAATTTTACATCGAAATAACATACTTGTTATGGCTCACCGAATACACTTTAGGAGCCATATTCATAGTCATGCCACAGAATGCATCTTGAACATAACTTATGTAATTTTCTGACAAGATTTGTTTCGGTGCTTGAGATGTACACGTATTAACGTTGAAGTCTACCCTCGATTAATACCTTCTGGTGCCGCTAGATAGGCGCTGATGCCACTAGATAAACATCTACTTCAGCTAGATGTCGCGACCAAAGACAGCACAATCCAATTTTCAGATTTTACAACCATTTATTGCTCCTAGTTTAGTTACGACAAAATAATGACCATTGTATTGTTAACCTGAGTTTTGAAGTATAGTATTGACATTCAAAGAAAAAATAATGAATCATTTTCTTGTACATTTAGGGAATTTTATCGTTATATTATGTTGTGTTGTCATTTTTGACATCGGGTTATAGTCGGTAACCCGCAGTAGCGTGATAGTTCTCCTAACCACAACAAGATACCAGCACATCGTAGCGCAATTATTTTAGATATCTTTCCGCAAAACAAGGCATTAATAAATTCCTTTTTTCGAATCGACGGAATTTATTTCACTAAATGTGGAGTTCCACGCGATTGTTCTGTTGTACTGTTGTCGTTTCTTGCTCAAGGATCATTTGACGTGAGCTACTCAGTTCAGAAACATCTATTTATTAATACGGACCAAGGTATAGATACCAAATGAAACAAATAATAATTTAATAACTGCTTTAATATATTTTTTTGATATTTTAAATATTTGATTCAATGCTACAATAGTACGTAACATAAATTAACCTTAGGAATGTAGTCGTTACTCTTTGCAAACAAAAAAAGTCTTAACAAAACCTTAAAATAAAACACAACAGAAAAGTGCATAGCATATTTTGGGCAGGTAAACTAGTTTACTCTAACCGTTACCGTTTACTGAAACCGTTACCTCGAGCAGTACAATTGTTTATTATTCAACTGCCTCTACAGTGTTTCCTTGAATATTGTCATAGCATGGTCTACAAACGGGCACAGCCTTATGAGCATAGTAACCTGGCAAAACCAGTTGTTTATTATTACATCTCATACAAAATACGTCGCCGCATTTCCGGCAGTGGTACTAGAAAGAAAATCACATCAGTTCTTCAAAGTTATATCAAAATGTATTCTATATTACCTTCCGGCGAAAATTATCAAATTGTGTCGAACAGCCGCATTCGTTGACATTACGGATCGTCTTCCAGTCCAGCGCTACGGAATCGAGTTCTTTAGTGATCTCCTCAACGCCCGACGACGGACATTCGATTTGTGTCGGTTTTTCCACGTTGTTATCAATTTTTAACGGGTGGTTATCGTCCGCCGACTGCAACTCGCTCATACTCGTCTCGTACAAATATTTATTATCCACTAAGTTGCGGTTGTCCCATTTTATGTTTTCGTTCCGTTTTCTATCTTTCTCAAAGGGTCTTGAAAGAACATTCTTCAGACCGGATATTTTCTGAAAGCAATGTATAATAATCCTTCAGTTTTACCATGTAATAAGAGTGTCAAGTGTTTGTCAAACGTGAAACTTGTCTCACCTTCTTCAGATACTGGATGTGGTCTTCTAAGGCATAACTGTGGTTGCAGGTGGCTAATAAAAGATCACCGAGTGGCTCCCTAGGATGTACTCCATTCTCAAATCGACAATACATACCCCTCCAAAATCTAAAATAATAAATTTAACATCACAATAATCGATCACATGTTTAACATACTTAATATTTTGCGGACAAAGTACCGGTTTCATGGTTCCAGGAGTTTCATCAGCAACATATAACGGATTAATATATTCGTTCATTTGCCTTGCCATGAAACCCCAAAGCGAATATGTCCTCTCCGACAACCTAAAATTTACCGCAAACATAAAAACACCGCACCCGTACAAACATTTCTTTCTCATACCTTAAATCCAATCGATCCTTTTCGCAATTGCCTATAAACGTACCGAATTGTGACGAGTGGACGTGGTCGTGTAAAGTAAACAAAAACGTATCGTTAAATTGAAATGACAGCGGAAACTGTTGCATCAGTTGCCACGTGGCATCCAGAAGTTGAGTGAAAATCGGCGACACCTCTTTACTTTCACTCTGAATGTGACCGCAACGTTCCGAAAATTTGTGCCCAAAACCTAACCAGTCTTTTTCGATAAGAGCCTGTACGAAACAGAATGAGTATTATAGACTCAACGTGCAACGTGTTGTGCTGTACACGTGGTGAAGGTTCCTCCCACGCCAGAATCGCACGTGATTGGTTAAAAGATAGCAAACTCTGAACAGGCAAAACCTTCAACACGTCACGTTCAATTCCTTATTGCTCGTAAATGATTTTGTTATCTAAGAATAGATTTATGAAACTTTTGACTAAATTAGCTAAATACTTTTGATCACCTAGATCGGCAATATTTCCCCCATAGTACTTCGTGTGTTGATAATAAAAGCTAGTTTACGCTAGAACAATATTGTATTTTTGGACAATACCTGATATCCAGCTATCGTCCTATAATACGGATCCAGAAGCATAGAGGCTAGTGAGCAGACTTGTGCAGTTCTGTCCCATCCGTCAGAACAATGCACCACTACACTGATACCTTCTTCAATTGCTTGTGCAATAAACCAGGAAGTATCCAATATGGACTTGATATGCCGTAACCAGCCACTTGATTCAATACCACCGATGAAACTATTCATGGTGGGATTCTTTTGTTCGCATGCTATAAAGATCAGATATTAACATTGTTGAATACAGACTGCGCCAACAAAACATCTATATACACTTTGGCATGCTCCAGTGACGAACTCGGCTCACTTCTCGTTAACAACCACAAGAGGTAGAATGCTGAATGTAATTTTGAGGGTTAATTAAACAACCTATAGAAATATTTTTTATTTTACTATCAGTTAATGTTGCAAATGAGTACGTCAAAGTGTTTATTTTGCATAGGATGGCAAAGTATACGCTGTACATACTCTCCATAACCTTTGTAATACTATTCCTCATAACATGAATATTCTCAACACCCAAGAAGTGAAATTTAATATTCTCGTAGTTGGCCTCGTTTTCGTAGCCTTTCCCGGTGGCCCTATTCGCCATCGCGTTGATCTTTGGCCTTGTATCAACAACGTACATATAATTCGCGTTCGGATTCGTCCTGAGAATGTGGTTGAGAAGTTTTTCATCCTCGACGCATCTGGCGCTGAACCCAGACAATGGCTGACTGCACCGGCAAATACTCGCTTTGTTGTGGTGCAGGTAAGTCAGGACTGGCAAGCGACCTTTGGAGCGAAAACGCGAGCTTGCCATTAGTGTTGTCGTACTGGCAGCGACAGGTACGAAGAGATGCTTCGGGTATGTATCACATAGCTCGTAGTCATTATTGCAATTAGTGAGGCACCACTGATCATTGGGAAGACCCATCCTCTGAAACTCTGATTGCAAATTGAAATAATCCCATCCCTCGCCTTTGGGAATATCCTGCGCGCT
The DNA here is from genome assembly GCA_963971325.1 of Aphodius granarius. Classification (NCBI taxonomy): domain Eukaryota; kingdom Metazoa; phylum Arthropoda; class Insecta; order Coleoptera; family Scarabaeidae; genus Aphodius; species Aphodius granarius. The sequence continues at coordinate 13,060,978 of OZ020226.1, forward strand.
GAATTTGTACTCGAAACAGTACAGTTTCTCGATATTGGTCGGCTGGGATAACAACTGCAGAGAGGTGTAGATGTCGTGACAGTCGCGCTCCCTCGGAATCACAAAGGTCACCGAGAGGAACGTCTTCGTTCTCACTAATAACGGTGATCCTGTTGTGGTCAATGGGAGTTTCTCCACATTTGCCATGTGCATATTCAAAATCTGTAATAAATATTGTTATGAATAGATACAATTAGATAATGTAAGGGATGATCTAGGTGTTCAATATTCACCCATGTCTCTTTCTTTCCATCATGGTCCACAAATATCAGATTCGTCGGTGTCAGGTAAAGCGTTCCTTGGGATGGAGTTTTTGAGTATCTATCCAGCATCTGCACATTTTCCACCTAGAAATTGAGGCGCTTCAGTATAAATATTACTGAGGAATACATTTGGTCACTGAATTTAGTCATGTGTAATCAGAATCGGGAATGTTATAAGTAGGTAACGATCAACTTTCAATAAGTAAGGATTATTAATACAGACAAACAGGTTTATAAAGTCGATAAGATTCAAGTGATTACTGACATTACAAATGTATGAAGTATAATCAACTCATCCACAAATTTATATCAACCATTTTATTGTAGATCCTCTATAGACCATAAATTATTAGTTCTATCAAAAAATGTTGGACATAAAAGTTGTTTGACTATTAATTTTCAAATGGCAGCATATGACGTCTCTTTGCAACCGTATAACACATTTCGCCATACTCACGTATCTTGGCAAAGGTATTTTTCTGTATTATTTATTGAACTTATGGTTGAATTATTTACAATTTGTGAAGTTTACTTTGCTTAATTTAAGTTAGCAGCCTGTAGTGCCCTGCTTTGTTGTATAGATGTTTCAAACTAAGAAGAGCACAGTTGTATATGCAACCAAATATACACAGGCAATATATAAACCATGCACTGGGTATGATTGGTTGCATATACAACTGTGCTCTTCTTAGTTAGAAACTACTCTACTTTTCTAATAATAAATAAAACGCACTTTATTAATGATTCTAAATTTTTTATTAACATCTGATTTATTACGAGTATGGTAGAATGTGATATACGACTGTAAAGGTAAGAAATAGAGCCACCCAACGATATATGACACGTCATATGATGCCATTAAAAGAAAAATGACGTCATAGTCGCCATGCTTTCATTTTACTATTTAGATATAACTAGATTTTGTGAAAATTTGGGGAAAGAATAGTACAACAACTTTTATGTTTACATTTTTTGACCTAATAATTTGTAGAGAATATTCCATTTAGTTGCCCAACCCTGTATTAGGAACGAAACAACGTCAACATAGTAGATTAATGATTAATGACAATAATGATTTGTTATTACCTCCCACAAAAGTGTATTGTGTCAAACCGAATATCAGACGACACCAATATGACCTAGTGCAACCGATAACAATCCTTTGTATAGTTGTTGATTTATGTAACAACAGATTACGATTATGTACACAATCAATGCTTAATTTACCAGTCTTTCTAATTTAACTTTTCTGATACATCCTCCTAAGCCTATGCTAGCATTGTGTACCTAATAGTTCCGCTAAATATTCATGAAACATGAATAAATACTCCAACGAAACATGAATAAATACTCTAAAGAAGTGGGCTAAGGGTGGTTATATAGGGCAGGTTCGCACAGACAATCAATACCATCAAGGCCGTTGGTTATCTACCTTCAATGTTACAACATCACCGCAAAATATTTCCGGCCCAATATCTTCATGTCCGCTAATCCACGCCTTTATTCTGTCGTAGACCGATATGGTTGAGGATGGTAGACCGCAGATGTCAACGGCACCCTCATCTTCATGCATACTCTTGAGAGCAATTAATTCTTGATGTGCACTTATCAATTCTCACTGGTATTAATTGGTTACTCGATTACATTTTTGTTCAACTTTGCGTGAAATTCAATCAAATCACCCGGTGCTTAAGAGGAACTGCAATTCAATTTGCTTGCTGCAAATTGCGATTTCGACTGATGTCTATTTTCTTTCGCGGATATACGTAGCAGCTGATGTTCGAGTCTGCGTCTTGCTGTTTTCATCATCACCTATTCTAAACCCACGCTTTGACTACCTATTTAAATCTTTTCTACCCTTGATGCAAATTTTAATATTAGAACTAGGTTTTCATGCACGATTGCGTGGGTAAGATTAATTAAACAATAACGTCAAACAATGTTTCATAACGAGAAGAATATTTACAAAACATAAAAACGTAGAGATTTATCGTGCGTCAATTGTAGTCATCATTAGCGTTTCGTTAATATACGTTTCGTTTCAAGCATACCTTCTTCAGGCTTGCATGAGACAATTCCTGCATTTTAATTTTCAATTGAGTAACATTATTTTCTAAGCATACAAGGACTTATGTACATAATTCTATTTTTCGGTAGATATTACATTTGTTATATTAAACATATTAAACAACCTTATTGTTTATACACTTTTTGTGCACATGGAGAAATGGATTCATACTCCCTCGACCCTGATATATAATGTATAGGTTGCTATATTTTTTATGGTAGGTACAGACTACACACTCACCTTTGGTATTTTTATTAATTCCATTAACACAATGAGGATTTAAAACCACTTGATGTTTAGGCTTCCAATATTTTTAGTTGACTGACGGGGACTGAATAATCAGCTGTCAGCTGTCAAGTTAGTTGTCAATAGTCCGTTATGATTCTCTCATTGACAAAAAACACCATACATTCACGCGAAATAAAACTGTACTCTTGTAACATAATTATCTATGCAACATTCAGCAAGTAATAAATTTGCATGAATAGTTTCAGGCTAAATAAACCGTATAATAAACTGTTGTAATAATAAAACAATAACACTACAACGTATTGCTCGCCATGTTGGTACTCTGATGACAATAGCAGGCTGTAGTCAACTATTCAACCGACAACTAGCCACAACTAGCTGCTGGCTGCTAAGCTACTCGCTGAAAGGTGGCGCTAGCTATCCCTATACAAAATCACTATATTTTTTATAGCATTTTTAAAATTAAGTTATAGTAGTTCCCCTCACATTTTCAGTACGGTATGGTATGGTATACATCCCGCAATGTGCTGAAGAATTTACAGCTTGCATGATTAGCAGTCCAATTTTTGTGAGATGATATCCCAGTGGATAGTGTCCTGTGTGGAGTCGCATGCTCAGTCTGAGATTTGGCTTTTGTAGCTGGAGAAACGGTTTGTCTTTAGAGGCAGAGAGTAATAGTTGTCTTTGTTTCATACCGGTGGATGTTTCCCAGTTTCCCAAGCTTTCTTAGCGTTATCTTCCCATTTTTGTAACATCCTCCTAATGTGACCTAGTAATTCTGCAGCTGGGTTCTGGTCCGTAAAACTAAGTCTTGGAGCCTTCTCGAGGTAGGCTGTCGGATTGCTCGTTTGTACCCTGGTATCCACACCAGTGATACCTTGTTGGTTGATGTTGGCTCATTAAGGCATAGTTTGCAAGCTCAGACAGTTTTGGACTTGTGAGTTCTTGTTTGCAGCGTTTTCAATGCTGCTTGTCCGAGCATATGTAAATGGGCCATGTTGCCCTTTGAGTGTATCTACGGATGCAATATTGCACACATCGGTCAATGGTGTGTATTACCGCCTGAAAGATGGTGGATGTGTGAGCCACGGCTTTGAATAGTGAGAAATCCGGCCCAATGATGCCTACCCCAACTCCCAACACATTTTTAGTAATATACTTGTGGGGATAACAAACAACAGTCGGCAGCGCATAAACAAAAACTGGTTCTCAATGTTTTTGATTCGTCTGAACGGTCCCCACCATGTCCCCACTCTCAGTAATCCCCATAATCAATTTTGCAAAATGTCGCGTGCGTCAAAAAATTGAATATACCTAAAATGTGTCAGATTGACAACTTCGATACGCAACTATGGCTAAGGACAGGAGTAAGAAAGCATCCACGAAGACAGTCGATGCTGTTGAAAAGCAACAGAATGTCGAGCCAGTTCCTGAGCCTGAACCGCAAGGACCTCCCCCAAATATTATCAGAGTTCAAGCGAATTCTTACCAAAACATAGTAAATTGATAACTAAACGTTATAAACCCAAGACCGTCCTTTTTTTATTTTAGACAACTGTATATCCCGTGGCCGATCTAACTATGAAGATAGAATTCCAAGGAAAGCTCCTGTTTGAATCCCCAAAGACAAACGTCATTAGAAATGATTGTATCGGTACAGATTTCGAAATTACGCTTCCGTGCGATTTTAACGATGGTAAAGACGTGGATCGATTCATAACAAGCCCTTTAGTTGGTAAATAACATTTTTTTCAGTTCGAACTAATACGCGATATAATTTGGTGTATTTAGTTACAGTTATAGAAACTGAAAGAGAGGTGGACATGACCGACTTGAAATTGGCCACACCAGCTGATAAGGACACTGCACCTCCCACTGAAACTGCTTCGTCGGCATCCAAAGACAAAAAATCAAAAGGTTCGAGCGATAAAAAGTCCAAGAAGGGCGGCAAGGACAAGAAGAAGAAAGGCAAAGGTGGTAAAGGAAGCAAAGGAAGTAAAGGAAGTAAAGGGAGTAAAGGAAGTAAATCTTCGAGCAAAACTGCTTCTGTAGTTGCCACAGGACCGCCAAAACCAGTTGGGCCACAAACAGTTGGAGTGGCAAAACTTGACCTATTGCCTTTGTTTTTAGGTTATTTGTTCTTTTTATTTTACAAAAGTTGTGCTTATATAAGTTTTTTTTAATTGGTAGGGAAGGTGGAGTTTGATGAAAGTCTGTATATAGAACATGTACCTCCGGTGTTTGACGAAACAGCGACAGCCATAGAAAATCTACTTAAAGTGGAGGTTCATGTCCAATTGGAAGGTCCTGGGGTACAACCTGATACCCATACACTATTTCATCTTTCTGTTGAGTCCATATACAACATACCAGCGTTTATTGTTGAGGATTACCAATACAATTTATGCTGCTTATTACCTGGGCAAACCACAGTAATTATACAGTAGTAATGAAATCGCAAAATCGTTGAATATTTATTACCTATGCAGAAATTAGAGCCCCTCAAGTTCAACAAAGGGATATGCGTATCAGAATATAGAAAATTTAAATATAAATTTTATCCAAGAGCGTCAGAAACAGATCCTCCAGTTGTTAGCACTTACAGGTGAGTAATCTTTTCCTCTAATCCTTTTTGTCTATCACCGATTATTCCAGGATTGCGGACGATGTCTCGGACATACGGAACGAAGTTGACGTCGATCTGGAGCCAGTGGTATTTGGAGATGGCCCAAGAATCGAATGGAACACCATAAAGAGGGAGTTCATCACGAACGACTGCTTATCGAACCTCTTCTGGCAGATAAGAAAATACAGGAAGATCCCAATTGAAATCTACATAACACCGTCAGTTCAAGATGAACCAGTGGTACAAGTATCCAAAAAGAAGTCAGCCGGAAAGACAAAATCGAAAGATAAATCCGATAAGGGTAAAAGTAAGGCCTCGACGAACACCAGCAGCAAAACGGAAGCTGCTCCAGCGACGCAAGGTGTGGATACGTCAGTTGATTACTTGCACCTCATGGCGATAGTGGATGTCGGTTATCTCCTATATCCAGGCATCACAAAATGCAGAGTTGCCTGTCCACTCAACACTTATCAAGAGAAGGAAATCCTAGAAGCAGCTGGTCTGGAAGATTCATTCTTCAGGCCAAGGCCACCACCACCCCCTCCTCAACCACCTCTAATGCCTAAAAAGGCCGGAAAAGGCGGTAAAGGAGGAAAGGGTGGCAAAGGGTCAAAAGGTTCGAAAGGCTCTAAGAGCAAAAAAAGTTCAAAGAGTTCGAAATCTAGCAAGGGCAAAGGAAAAAAAGGCAAGAAAGGAAAAGAAAAAGCTCCACCGGCAGAAGGAAAAGATCTTGCTGAGTATTTACCTCCACCACCACCACCAGAACCAGAACCAAGCAAGCAAGTATTTAACGACTCTGGCCAACCGGCATTTATAATAGTCGAGATGGAACTCTTAACACCGCTATCGCCAAAGAGAGAGATGGAAGAACTGGACGAAGAAATGGAGAAGATTATACCAACACGGCCAGACCTACCAAAACAATTCCTATCCTCGCGATTAGCTGAGGAGATGTACTACGAAACTATAAGAAGTTTATTGTACGACATGGACGGACAATATAAATCGTATACCGAAGAGAGAAATCAATGCAAATGCGAGGTTATACAGACCTTCCTAGAACACCTCCAACAAACTGGAGCTTACCAGACTTACCTAACAACCATAATTCGTAGTCTGACAACATTTGTTCCAGCCAAATACGACTTCGACAAGAATACTCTAAAATCTGGCCACGAATACCAGCTTTTCGTCGCGGATGTTTTCGTAGACGCCATACAACAAATGAACAGGGTAATCAACGAAAACATGATTTGTAATGTTAACTCTCAAGAGCACAAACATCCAACACCTACCGATAAGATGCTTCTCTATGCTAAAGAAGCATTGGAATTGGGTGAACAGACTACTGCAGAAAGATACTTTTTAGAGGTATGTTTTTCTGGTCAATTGTCAAATAAGTTGACATAACAAATTAATTGAACTCTTACAGAGAATTTGCTGTAAGGAAGAAAGTCCAGACTACTGGTTTGACTACGCTGTTTATCTGATGGAGGTTGGTCTACACGAGAGAGCTGTAGAATGTCTCACAGAAGTTCTGTCGCTTGACAATATGCACAAATACGGGTAAGTAAACATACAAATATTTGATCTCTTCAAACATGTTTGTTAATTCAAACGAGTTTGTTAATTGCCTTCAGATTACTCATGTATGGATTGATCTTATCGGATATGGGCAAGCACATGGAAGCGGAAACGTGCCTCTTAAGAATGGTTTTCGCGCATCCTCGTTGGCCTGAGGGTTGGGGCAGCTTACACTCATTCTACAAACGAACGGGCAACTTTGAAGGCACTGATTTCGCCTGGGAGTTGGCGGAAACTTACATCGCGGACCAAAGCGAGACCAACGATTACTTCAGCGTCAAGGACGACTTGTGTTGGTCGTCCGAGAAATGCAAAGAAGACATCCTGTTGCGAACGGCTGTAATATTGATAAAAATTAGACTTTACGAAGTATTTTTGTATATACACGAAACGATTGTGATGTTATCCATAACTATTGTTTTAGCACGCAGAAAGGGTCCTGGCTTGTGCTTTGGTACGTTTTAAAGGTCACTGCAAGTATTTACTTGGAGTAATGGCTTACCTAAAGAAGGAGTACACACACTCCTTGGACCATCTTAGGAAGGCTGAACGAGCAATGGGTTTGGTAAGCCTGCCATTTATAGGATTTGATGTACACATTTCAATCGCCGATCTTTATTTTCAGGATTATGGTATTTGTAGCTTAATAGGCCATTGCTATATAAACCTAAACGATCATGAGAGTGCACTGAAATATTACGAGATTGTTCTCACGATGTACGACAGACCTGAGGATGTTCATCTGGTGTTTTTGAATGCTGGAATCGCCTATGACGTGGACGGTGATTCCCAAAAAGCTAGGAAACTGGCGTTGATGGCTTGCAAGTTTAGCCCAACCCCACAGACATGGTTATTTGCAGGAGGGTTCTATTTCAAGCAGAACGACATTATCAGCGCGGAAGAGTGTTTAATACAGGCGAATTTGTGTGATAACAGGTTGGCGGAACCGTGGGCTTACCTGGCACTCATTAACGCCCAAATGGATAGATTCCACAAGGCCGATTTGTGCCTCACCCAGGCGAAGAAGTACAATGTTGAGAAGAAAAGACTGATCAAGCATATAGAAGAATTGGTTAAATCATACCTGAAGAAAGTGTAATTTTATTTCGTCTTGTACTATTCCGAATTATTGTTTAGTAGTCATCCAGTCTACAAAAAATAAAACCTGATATTCCTTTTAACTAACAATTTATTGCTTAATAATTATTTCATATCTCATATAACTTCGACTGTATTAACAAATTAGTTTCCATTGCACCATTCGAAAGCATTTCTGAACATACATTCCCATGGGCTCTTCTGATAGTTGTGCCAGTCTCGTGGCATATATGGCCACTGGTATGGTTGCACGCATCTCTCGGGATGTGGCATCATGGCAAGGTGTCGGCCATCCTTTGAGCAAACGCCAGCTAACCCTTCAATGCTGCCATTTGGATTCATGGGGTACACTTCTGTTGGTAAACCATTGTCATCAACATATCTCAAGGCAGTACAACCGGACTCCACTAGATCCTTGTAAATACCATCATTCTTAAACACGAATCTGCCTTCACCGTGAGCTACCCAAACACCCATTGTGGAACCTTCCATTCCTTTTAGCATAATGGAATTGGATTTTTGGATTGTTACCGTCGACCAGCGACATTCAAATCGTTCTGATTTGTTATGTTCCAGCATGATATCCGACATACCATTCACGTTTGATAGGTTTCCAATCCACCCTATTAGTGCCATTAACTGGCAGCCATTGCAAACGCCCAAACTGAAGGTATCTGATCTCGATACGAATTTCTTAAATTGCTGCTGGATGTCTTCATTGAATAGAATACTGGCCGCCCAGCCTTTAGCAGAGCCCAAAACATCTTGAAAATAAAGATATTGTGTTATTTTGTTCCAAGGAAATCGCCAATAACTTACCAGCATAGCTGAATCCGCCAGGGAAAATCACTCCTCTGAAGTCGTCCAATGAGGCGGTTCCGGTAATTAAATCCTGCATGGTCACGTCCCAAACATGGAAACCTACTCTGACAAGAGCAGCTGCCATTTCTCGGTCTCCATTGGTGCCCTCTTCCCTCAAAACGGCAATTTTAATGGGACTTGATTTCAAAAGGCACAGGTCCGCATCTGGATCGAAACTTAACTTATACTTAGGTCCAGTTCTAATGTCTAAGGAGTTGTGCTCGGATTCGGCGCATTCCTTTATTGTCTGTCTCAGTTCTAAGTGATAACTGGTGTCCTCCCACATTTTCATCATTGGTAACACAGTGCTTTCAATGCACGCGTGATTTACGGTTATCGCTATTTTTGAGTCCATGCCGTATCCAACGCTAGTACCAATATTGTAAGCTTTGGCATTATGCTTCTCAAAAACGGCCATGCAATGTTTTAGATCGGTAGGTAGAACTTCCAAGATCCAACCGAGTTCTTCAGCGAAAAGGATTGGAATGGGTTTATCCGCTTTGTGAGTCATCTTAATATCGATGCCGGAAATCCCTCCAAAGCACATCTCCAATAAACAGGTAATCAGGCCGCCGTCGCTAATATCATGGCCGGCAAGAACAGCACCATCTTTAATTAATTCCTGAGTCGCATTAAAAGCATTCTTGAAGTGTTCAACATTTTCGATGTCCGGCACTGAACTTCCCAGCTGATTGAGGCATTGAGCTAATGCAGAACCACCCAGCCTACTCTTACCATTAGAAAGATCTACAAAGAGTATAACCCCAGTCTTGCCCATTGATGGTGCTTTAAGATCAGGAGTGACAACCTTTCGGACATCAGGGCATGGAGCATACGTAGAAACCACCAAGGTTCCAGGTGCCTTAACAGTTTCTTTTCCCACCCTAGCTGCCATACTTAGAGAGTCTTTACCACCATCGATGGCGACGCCAAGTTCTTTCATAACTTCCGTCATGGCTACACACGCATCAAAGAGACCAGCGCCCTCTCCCGGCAGTTTTGCAGCCCACATCCAATTGCCAGAGCACTTTACGTCGCGCAGATCTGTTATTGCTGCAAATACCAGATTTGATAGTGCTTCCGCCACTGTCATTCTTGCGCCAGCCGCATTGTCAATAAGACCTTTTATTGGTTGTTCTCCAATTGACGACGCTATTCCCTCCTATATAAAAGTGTTGATGACATCTTCTGATTCATGTAATTAAAAAAAGCGCATACTTACATATCCAAAATGGGTTATGCTCGTCACTGCAACATCTGCTAAAGGAGTGTGAAGAGGGCCGACACATTGCTGCTGTGCTATAAGACCAGTTACACACCTGTCAACTTTGTTTGTTAAATACCTTTTGCTGGCCACGGAAGGTAATCTTAAAACATGCTCCAGGGCTTTATAGATGGAGAGATTATGGGGTAGTTGGAGTTCTTTGACCATGTTGACTTTCCTCTCGCAGTTGTATACTTTTCTCGGCATTTTGCCCAAGACATGTTCCAAATTCAAATTTACGGGAGTTTTTGTGGCTGTCTCGTCTAAAGCAAGGACGACCAATCCTGTTCCAGTGACTTCCCCAACGAAATTAACGGGACACCTCTCTCTGGCGCACATCTGTTTGAGCAATTCCATGTCTTCTTTCTTGCAGAGGAGGGCATTGCTTTCTTGGTACTCTGCTCCCCACAATTCCAAAGAGTTTATTGTGGGATCCCCCAGATCAAAGCGATTTGCGTAAATTATACCTCCAGCTGGTTCCACTAACTCTTTAAGGACGTTACCATTTCCTCCAGCACCTTGATCGTGGATACTTAAGATCGGGTTTTTCCTTCCAGATTCTAGGCACGCCCTTACAACTCTATTCAGCTTATTCTCCATTTCGGCATCACCCCTCTGCACTGCATTGAAATCTAGTTCAGCTTTGTTGTCTCCTTGGACTTCTACCGAACTCGCGGACCCACCACCAACACCAATTCTGTAGACAGGACCTCCGATTTTCACGATTTGGTCGCCCTTTGTAGGCGTTGCCTTCTCGGTCATATCAGCTTCCATAAAACCTATGCCGCCGCTGAACATAATCGGTTTTATCCACTCCCTTCTGTCGTTGTTGGAATCGACCATTCCAAAAGATCTAACAAATCCTGAGATTAAGGGCTCGCCGAATTTATTTCCGTAGTCTGAGGCGCCATTACTGGCTTCGATCAGAATTTCAGCTGGTGGGGCGAAGTTAGTTGGATATTCGAATGTTTTGTCTTCCCAAGATAGAGGATAATCTGTAAGTTGTGTGTTTGTAACACAACTAAGAAGCTTATTATTTTATTATAACACTTACCATTGAGGTTTAAATTTCCAACGGAATATCCGGCAGTACCAGCAATACAGTAACCCCCTCTACCGACGGATTGTACATCTCTAATTCTGCCACCGGTGCCTGTAGTGGCGCCACTGAATGGGGCGACACCAGTTGGAAAATTGTGTGTTTCCGCGGTGAATATTAGATGAGATTCGGAATTCCCTAGGCGCAATTCGCTGACATGGCCGGCGTTTACTGGCTTCAAAGCTCTGTGGAGGTAACCTTTTATGGCACTGAAACATTAATTGGATAAACATTCCTTGAACAAAAGAAAGTAATGTATCGTACCTGCTGTTATCACTGAACTTGATGACGTTATTGTTATTGGTGTGGCTCTGTGTCTCGATGATCATATCAATTAAGGACTTCTCGTACTCCACTCCATCGATGATCATTTTGCCTTTGAAGAACCAATGTCTGCTATGCTCACTGTTGGATTGTGCCAAGTCGAAACACTCTACACTGGTTGGATTTCGTTTCAGGACATCTTTGAAGAGATGTGTGTAATAATCCAAGTCGCTCTCATCAAACGCCAAACCCAATTCGTCATTGATATGCTTGAGGGCTGCTCTCCCTTGGCCCATGATATCAACATCTCTCAAATCATCCTTTCTGCGTAAGTTTTCATTGAAACTTTTCTTGGGCGTGTTTTCCGCGGTGTAACGGCACTCCGTCATCCGATCATACAGTAAAGAAGCTATATCGTTCTCCTCTTTCTTATCGACACCACCAGTTAAGGTAATCAAATACCTTCGCGATCTCTCCAATCTCTGCACGTTGGCCATATTCAAAGTTTGGCATATAGAGACCGCGTTTGTGGAGTTCGACGTTGAGAAGTTAAATCTTGGTCCAACTTCAACTAAGATCTGGTTCGATTTTGCAGCCAAAACCGACGATTCGGTGAGTTTCTGTGGTTCGAATGGACATTTAAGAAGCCATTTCATCGCTTCAAGTTGACTCGCGTCCAGTTCAGATTTCCTCGTTTCGATGTAGAAACATAATTCAGTTTCAACGTTGAGAATTTTCGCATTTCTCGCCTTTAAGTTCTCCAGGAGTTCTTTAGATTTTGCCGCGGTAAAAGCTGGCGTTCTAAACAGTCGACGGATAAACGAATCGCCGTCCATTGTCTTCTATAATCTATAATAACAATAAATTAATTTTAACCAGCGCGACTCAAGTCGATCACAGTGGAAATGTTAGACACTTAGAAATAACAAGCTATATACGACGAGGCAGGTCATTTTACTGTAATACAGGGTTATCGTTTAGTGTAATCTATCTGCTTGTCGAAAACACTGGCACAAATAATGTATAAAAAAATAATTATTGGAAACATCTCGTAAATATTTCGTCATACTTTTTATTTTTTGTAGAAATTGTGGTTCTGCTTGGAATCGCCATAGCAACTGGTAATTTAAAAATAGGAAAATAACAGATCCTAAAGTGATATTAAGCTAATGATACTTAAAATAAACAAAACCGTACGCACTCGCTTGATATAGATAATTACTTATTTGTTGTTTTCTTCCTCACATACAGCGTCAGCGTTGTGAAAGAAAGTTCGAAAATATATTTAATGTCGTAATTACCAACATACATATACTGCTATTTTTTTTTTAATTTATATAAACTTGTAGAATATGGAAATTGAAATAAGTGATAGCCCTTTGGAAGTGGAACATATGCACAAAGTAATTTTTACTCCGGAAAGTTTGAATTTTTTGGCACGATTAGCACAGGTGTTTGACGAAAAGATAACTGATGTAAGTAACTACCCAACTAATTAATCGATTTTTTAGTTAAACAAAATTCTTTTCAGTTATACATCAACAGATCTTACAGAAAATATGACCTCAAGAAAACAAACACACTGCCGAATTTTAGAAATTCCAAATGTAGGCAGGACAAGACATGGAGAGTTTTGGCAATACCTTCACGTTTGCAAAATAGGCATTTAGATTTAGGGGATGTGTCTCCAGCAAACACCGAGTTATTCATTAATGCCTTAAAACAAGACGTCCAAGGAGTACAGGTTTGTAAAGTGCCAAATTTGTGAGAGAGGCAGTATGCATATGTACATAAGTATGCTTACCATACCTTTAGTTGCCTTTTAAGCGTTGCAAGTACCCACTAGTTAGTATGCTACTAGAACCATTTTAACGTTGTATCTATCCATACGGCCGCAATAATCTACACTGACCAACGTACTGTAATGGAATAACGGAACGACTAGATTAAATAATCGAACCCTGACTCATTGTTACACATACTTATAAGAATCTACTCCAATTAAGAGTGATTTGCGGAATAATTTGTTATGATTTTAGGTCGATTTCGATGATGGACATTGTCCAACATGGAAAAATCAAATACTAGGCTTGTATAACGTATACTGGGTTGTCCATTACCATACTAACAAGCTAGAAGATTTGCCCATTATGATGCTAAGACCTAGAGCATGGAACATGACCGAACACAACATTATGGTGAAATAACTTTATATTTTTTTTTCAAATCATTGTTACACATTATTAGATCAAATCATTGTTACACATTATTAGATAAACGGAAAAAAATTACCGGGTCCTGTCGTTGATTTTGCGATGTTGATGTACCACAACGCCAAGATAATGTGCGAACACAACGCAGGGCCGTACTTCTATTTATCAAAGCTAGAAGGTGCCTCAGAAGCGGAATTATGGAACGAAATTTTTGTGTGGACTCAAAATCAATTGAATTTACCTTACGGTACAATAAAAGTGTGCGTTCTAATAGAAAACATCCTAGCGTCTTACGAAATGGAGGAAATTCTGTACGTGTTGAGGGATCATTGCATGGGTTTGAATTGCGGTATATGGGATTATGCTGCCTCAATTATAGCCAAATTTGGTAAGTTAAGAATATTTATTATTAAATTTATTATTCTATGGGGTCATTTTCGTTAGGTGACAGAAAAGAATTTGTTTTACCCGATCGTAAGAAATATGTTAATATGAACCAACATTTTCTTAAGATGTACATGAAATTGGTGGTCCAAGTATGTCACAGGAGAGGTGCGATTGCGACAGGTGGTATGGCAGCACAGTTGATCAACACCAAGTAAGTATATTAAACAGATTATTTGAGAGATAAAGATTTATATTTCTTTTAGTGCCAATTCAGTAATACAACAAGTTATCGACTCAAAGAAAACCGAAATACGAGCAGGCGTTGATGGTTTTATGGTATATGACACCAAGTTAGTACCACATATAAATCAGGTATGTATTAGATAGTATGTTCAATCAATACAAAGGCACTAGTGTGCCATTATTTAATCCGACTAGTACCCTAGAAGGAAAATATTGTAATCGACGGAAAAAAATCGAAATTTCAACAAAAATACGCATTTTTTCGAGTCCCCAGAATCCATTGCAATGGTTCCTGGAAAATGCCTGTGCGTATGTAGGTATGCATGTATGTACATATATAATACTGTGAACAAGATACACGCCCAAACGGTACAACGGATATGGCTGAAATTTGGTATACATATTTAGAATTACCTGAGGACGAACTGGATTGTCTTTGGTCACAATCTCACAACCGGAAGTGGCAAATGTTACATGCGTTTTCTTAAGGATTTATCCGATTTTGGCCAAACTGATACCCAATGATGAGCAGTTTAGGCGCTGTGAACATTTATAGAAGCAGTTTGACAGGAATCCACAGCCTTCGTCGCTGTGGCTGAGAATTGACAGACGTGGAGATTGTGGAGAATTGACATGGTGCTATGATTGACATTAGGATGGGGTCAGAGTGGCTGTAGCTTCACGAAATTGAATACATAAATGCAAAACTGTTTACATACTTCAATAGCTTTGTTAAAATAATCTGTCATATTGCTATTGAATGCAGCTGCCATTGAAATGTATCTGGACGACTCTGAAATATTAATTTTAAAATAGTTTGTTCACTCCTCGAACAAACCTATTGTATCAACAATGTAGTCGGAAAGTTGAATGTAGTTGGAATTGTCAAAGTACAAAGTACCTAACCAAAACAACTACAAAACTAGTCAACTCTAACCTCTAAAACTTGGATAATGACATAAACCAAAAAAGCTTTAAATTTTAATTGTCAAATTTCAGAGTAGCCAACCTACAATATTTTCCATGGCACACTAGACCTTTTTCTATGAAACATATGATGTTTTTAATTTTTATTAACAAAACAAAGATTATAAAATTCGTATTTTTCTTATAAAGCTTTGGAATGATATGACTCCAGGAAAGATCAATCAAATGGACTATGTACCAAGTGGTGACATAACAAAAGAAGATTTATTGCAGCTACCAGAAGGTAAAGTTACTTGGGAAGGGTTACTGCATAACATCGAAGTTACCATACTCTTTGTATACAACTGGATGAAGGGGGAAGGGCATTTTTATAATAAAGGGTGTGTTGAGGACTCAGCAACAGCCGAGATATCACGATCACAAGTTTGGCAATGGATAAAGCATAAGGTAAATAAATGTGTATTATAGTAAATAAATTAACGTCTATTACAGTATTAAATAATTTTTTCCGTTTCAGGTACAAATTGAAGATAGAGACGATATGATAGTTACACCAGCCTTGGTTAAAACACAAGTGATGGCGTATTTAAAATCTAATAGCCATCTAAACTATAATACCATAAAAACTGCAGTAGACATTGCTCTTGAGTTGTTTTTCATCAACAAATTTCCGGATTTTATAACTACTTTTCTAAATGACCATTACGCTCTAAAAATGCATTACAATAACACACCAAGGAATAAATTGTAAATTTAAAATAGTTTATTCAAAAAAATAATATATATCTATACTTAACAACAATCTCTTTCAGCTTAAATATATTACAGCGAATAAAACACAATAAAAACATCAATCAGTGGAATGTGGCAATAAATGTGCTTAAAATATACTTGTACAAATAACGAGCAGTAAGAAATATTTTAAATCAATTACAATTGTCTTTTTTTGGGGGCTCCTATTTTATTCAGTTTTTTAATTGAAATTGTCAAGTGGTTACAACTTCTAGGACACACTGCATCTATCCCTTTCATTCCTGCCAGTACTGCTCTGTCCTGATGCTTCTGTTGCTTGCAGTTGTCTTGCTAACGCTAAATCTAATTCTTCCTGGGACAGTGGTTTATTTCCATTTTCTTGCATAGACAGTGCTAATGCTTTTGCCAATGCTTCATCTTCCGACTAAATAATAATCATAATAATATCTGTAGGTGAATAATTGTTATAAATTAGTAATTACCATTGTTCCTTGGACAGAGTTTGTCAGTGCCATTAATGAAGGTTGTTGTAATTTTTGCCTGAATGATAAATTAGAAATGTTAATAAGAAATTAATAATTCCTTTAAAAGTACTTACAGTCGATTATGTTTTTTTGTTTTATCTTTTTCACAGTTATGATCAAGAGGGTGTCGATGTTTCAAGCAATAATTTAACCCACAATCATTGCATAAAACTGGTATAACCTCTTTAACTTTACATCCTTTCAAGGAACACCGATTTGTAAAAACTTTTCTTCTGTTCTTTGCTGGATTTGATTGGCAGTCTGCGTCTATGTGGGCACTAACGGCAATATCGGGTTGCTGCCCCTGCACCGGTATTGGAATATTACACAGCGGGCAGACAGGCACTTGGTTATTCTTCTTATACGATTCTGAACAATCGTGGTTAGTGTAGTTGTAGTGATCGTTGCTGTAAAAAGAAGGAAATAGGTCATAATTTAAGCTGAGTATTATTGTGGGTCTGTCTTACCAAAATATCTGTCCACAAGCATCACATTTTATAGGTAGAAAATCTAAAAGACACAATGGACAACAATAAAAATAATGCTGACACAGCAGTTTATTACTTATTGTTGATATACTTACCGAGTTTATTGCATGATTTGTTTGAACAATGGTTGCCCAAATGAGGCAACTCCATGGTAATAACGTGGTGATAACTAACACAATTTTTGTATCCGTCGGATTTATAAAGACTCCCTCCAATTTGAGGAATATTCTAGCACAATCTAGCGTGAATGAAATGTTGACGCAATCATAACCAAAAAGTTGTAACCATGACAATAACCAATTTTGACAATCCGACTACCAAGAGCATGCCTACCAACCTACCAAAGACAAAATCACCAATTTTGAATTCATAAAGTTAAAATAATTATTTAAAAATAAAAAAAGAACATATTATTTAACTTTTAGCGTTAAAACCTACTGCTAAATCGATTTTATAAGCGACCTTTTTTATGTTATTTTCGATGGGGATATAAATTGCATAACAAGAGGTAACACACCACATGGCAAAGTGGCTTAGGATATTCCAAAAAAGATGCTTTTTCAGAAGTATTGTATTCCTATCACTAATTTTCAGTTTATAACCACTGTGAAACAATCAGAAATACCTGCATACTCCTTTTGTGAATTAATAATTAATACTTAATTTATTACTATTAAGTACCATATGTTTTAAATGATGTAGCTACAGAAGAATGTGAAGAGATCTTACATTCCTAATGAATACTAATTAATTGATAAGTACTATGGCAATTTTTATGCATAATTTGCCTGCCTACTTATATAAATTACATATATCTATAATTGAGACGATATATAACAATGCCTGTACTAATTATGAAGTAAATAAAAAATATGTCAAAGCTAGATACACATGGCAGGAATGTAAAAACACCGTTCGTACATAACCTCAATTTGTAAATCGCGCCTTGTATATCTCATATCAGTATGTAGATCATAATAACTTACCAAAGAAGTAACGAAATAGTTATCAACAAACGTCTACTAAACAAATTAACACATACACTATCGCACTATTTGGAATGTAAAGTATTTTCAATAGAAATTCTCCTACCATAAACTTATTTGGAGGTGAAATAGGCAACCGCGCAAACTGATATGCTATTGTGGTTATCTACGTCGTAGAATTGCGAACAGGGGCGGATTAAGGTCAGCTGGTAAAATGTTGGGCCTTTTAAAATGTGGAAGGGCAGTGACATTATATTTCAGGTCCTATTAAACTCAATATATTTTCCTTGCACTGATGCGAATCGATTTTTAATTTGTTGGAAATGTAGTACAGCTTTATGTGGAAGGTATCTTCAATGTTTTCTGAAGGATACTAAGATAATTAATCAATACTCGCTAAAGATACTTTGTTCGCTTCATAGATGGCATTTAACAGCACTTTTCGTATTTCCTTTAATTTAACCACTCCAAATTAGTAAAAAATTCTAATAACTAATCAATCTCCTATTTAAATCAGCTTGAAGGCATTATATGACTCATCCTGTATAGAATATATTTTGCGAATGGAACACATTTGTATGATGCAGCAGTGGTTCCCAACCTTGTCTTAAATCGCGACCCTTTTCTGATTTCCGAAGATGTTTGCAACCCCTCTTTTTCATTCGCCATATTTGATCAATAAAACCAGTAAATTGCAGCCAAATTGATGAAAATTTCCTCCATTTTTTGCTCAAGATGTAGTTGTAGTGAAAAAACAAATTGTCTTGGTTTTATTGTTGGATAATTTTTAATAGTTTTCTAGTACCCTATCGATTCTCGAGTAGGTAATAACAAAAAAATTGATGCAATTGTTTAGTTGCTACTCCTGAAACTACACAGAAAAGCCAAGCTGAAGGGGGTCGTAGATGGTATATATGGTATACGCATTGTGGTGGTATGCGTGCGTACATATATTACCGTCCCAAATGCTGAAATTCTCGCGTATCAGAAGTTGTACGGCACAACGCGACGCTTCGTGATGTAATCAGAATTATTAATGTTTCGGATAGGATAATTTGATAGGCAGAATGATCTGGTTTGTCCCTTTATAGCAGAGACAATTTGTGTAGGTGTAGCGAATATATAAATTATATACCACCTATACATATTCGTCATAAATGGTATTGAAATTTCTGGGATCATGTCTAGCTTTAAATTTTAAACATGAAAGTCACATTGCTTCACATAACATGACTTTGGTTTGCTTATATGTTTGAAAAGATTGCGCTTGTTTGCCTCCTAAAGACAAATGTTAAGGTTATGTCCAGCGTAGCGGTTCAACAATATGTTTTAAATGAAACAAAGTTGTCTATTCTTTCTTGCAACTTTATGTCATTTACCCATACTACTCGTAAATTTCTGAAGTACTACGTTCAATATATTTTAATTTAGTTTTCGTAGCCAGAGTGTTGGTCGTGTTGTAAGCTACGCAAACCTGTTTTCCCCACCCCATGCCATTTCGCGAATCTTCCTCTTCCATCCTGCCGATTGCAAGTAAAAACTGACAGTTGTGTATGAATTTGTGCGTGTGAACTGTGATGTACCTCGTATTTACGAATCCGATCTTCAGAAAAACTTCACTGACCCTCTGTTTGTTCTCCCCATCAACGCAACGCCTTTGGAATCTTTGGATGCACTCGGTAAGTTTCCTTTCCTTGTGTCCGAGATTGCTCTCTAAAATCAGCCCTGCACCAACAACCTTAATCTTAATTATATCATGTGCAGCGCCATTGTTTTTGGTGACAATCTGACAACCAGAAGTGGCTTTTGTTACATGTATCGTCTGAGGAATTTATCTGATTGAGACCAAACTCATACTAACTCATTCTCCAGTGACTTTAAATACGTATACAAATTTGCAGATCAATGAAATTTAGGTACGGTTGAGGGCTAGTTTTTCAATACTACTTTAAACCACGAGTGAGGTTCAGCACTGCTGATAATGACGTTTTGATGACCAGTATCCAGTCAGCTTTGGCGAATCTGACAGAAATCAAGAATAGAACGGAGTTCAATAGAACTTAGAAATAAACCAATATTGAAAAACTAGCCCTTAGGAGCTATATGCTGCTTATAGAATTGTTAGATTTTGACAAACGTCAGTGCCATCAAATGACATGACATTAAATGACATTAAATGTCAGGATTACAAATGTCATTATGTCAAACTGACGTTAGTTATGGTCCAGATTGGCTGTGGTTTTACAAAATTGAATAATTTCAAGTGTTTAGATATTTCATTGTACCAACGATATAGTCGGAAAGTAGGATGAGGGCCACCCCAGATATTTGAAGATATGTGTTTTCACCAATTTTCATGGTAACCACACTGTTATTTTAATTAAACGGTTTTAGGTATTAAAATTAATTACTGTAGGATTTTCACAAACACACCATGAATCTTATCGAGAAATATTTCTGTAAAAGTTACCAATACGTGAAGTGTATGCTTTGCGCGCTGTGTTGGTTGGAATTGAACGAGTTTTTTTGGTATGCCGGATGTGTGCTTGTATATACGCTTCGCGTTCGCAGGTAAAATTTTTTTATGCATTTCATATGTTGTTGTTAGATATTCGGTTCAGTTAGCGATAGGCGTTGTACCAAGTTCGCTCAGCGCAATAACTATGTATTTTCTGATCATAGAAGCTGTGATAGAAGTTTGAAGCAAAGAATAAAACGTATGTAAGTAATACTAAATTATTATTGTCTTACGCATCAAATTATTATCGGCTAGTAAAACCGAATTATCTAACAATGCGAAATAGTAAGAACCGACAAAAGGTAGATGTATTATTCTCGTCACAAAGCAATGACAATACCTGTTCACCACAACCGAGCTAATTTGCATTTTTCGGCCATCTTGCCAAACATTTTCTGCGCATCTGCGCGGTTTTTTTTTTCTTTTTGATAGAATTTCACGGCGTACGCGCGTGTTGCATACAGATATACCAGCAAATATTCGTAACAGGTAATTTGAGATATTTTGAGTGGTGTTTTAAGTGATTTGGACCTAACCTATTACCCCGTGTGTATAAAAATCATGTTCCGTACTCATTTCAACGCCATTAATCAAATTTTGTTGAGTAATAACTGGTACTGGTAGTATTTGGATCATAATAAACATTGTGGATGAATATTTGGTTATATTTGGTTATATTATTGTTGCAGATGGACAACGGCGGTGATGTAGTGAAGTGTTGAACATTTAGTTGTGCGCGTTTTTAAATCTTACGTGTGTAGTGTTGAATAGCAGCCGTAGATGCCCAAGGGAGAAGAATGACTGACTTGGAGGAGGATTTGACTGGAGTGGAAGCTTCCAAGGACGAAGACATCTAAAGGTAGGTTCAAGGAGATGTCATCCTTCGTTGGAGGGGAAGAAGACGTAATAAGGTAGGATTTTTGGACTTCTCTAGGTTCGCGGCGCGTTATCGGTATTTTTGACTCTCTACGGAGTTCTGTAGAGTCGTCAAAAGCAGTGGTAGTGCTAATCATCTGAACTTGATTGGTGGTATTATTAAAAAATTCCGGTAAGTGGGTATTTCTTTGTAATTCTTGCGATACCCGGCAGAAACGAGCGAGAGGGAAGAAGATGTCGCTGCAGGTTAGCGGGGTGGTGGTTTGGGATCTTCCCGCTTGCTCGTTTCTGCTTCAAAAAAGTTAAAATCTGTGTGTTTTTTTTTTGTTTCAGATGGACGAGGAGTGGGTTTCCTTTTTCCAATAGGCGCTACAAAAGTGTTCAATGTTTATAAGTAGAATTAATTTTTTTTAGTTTTAGGAGCATGTTGGAAGTGATTTAACTCCCCATTGTTTATACTCTTTATCCATGGATAAACTGCAATGATCAGGGTTATGGTTTTTTTTAAATAAGTAACTTTGTAGATGAATGAAGTAGTTATTATTTTAACAAGACTGAGTTTGGACGTTTCTTGTTGCAGATTAGGAAGGAAGAACCTAACCGATCTAGATCAGATCTAGGAGTCACAAAACTGACGTTTTCCATGCCAGACATACAGGTAATAGATGCCTTTTATAATACCTTATTTGTATGATAAATTTGTATACAAATCTTATGATGTTTGATTACAATAATGCAGTGGTTATGCTTAGGACTTAGGTACTTTTTACTTTCCGACTAGTACCCTAGAAGGAACGTATTGTAATGGACGGAAATTTTTTTTTTCGAGATTTCTGCCGAAATACGCGTTTTAGGGTCCCATTTTTTTAGGGCCACTGACATGACATGACATTAAATGTTAGTATGACAAATGTCTTTATGTCATAGAAACTGATGTTAGGTAGGGTAGGGTACAGAGTGGCTGCTCTGGCTTCACAAAACTTGAGTAATTGCAAAAGTGTTCAGACACTTCATTGAACCAACGGTGTAGTCGGAAAGTTGGGTGAGGGCCACCCCAGATATTTTTATTTAAAAAGAGCGTATAGTTCTTGAAACAAAATATTTATTTCTTTCGAAATATTATGTTATTAAATTTAAATGAATTAACGTTCATACAAATACGATAGCTTTGAATTTAATAATTCTTATCAAATTTCTTTGCGACAACCAAAGCTTTGTCTGCCACTATTTAACATTTAATTTATATTTAACATCGATCTTTCTTTGACTTGAAGCACATTTGTTTCATTAAAAAACTTCTCTCTGTGTATTCCAAAACTCCTTTTCCTAGATTTTTCTACAGAAATTATATTGATCGAATATTTATATTTAAAATGCCTGTCCCATACAACAATTTTGTTAGATATGGTAAACGTAAACCAACAGAGTTCTTTTGTGATCAATACACATTTGCCCCGAATACGCCAACATAAGCACAAAAAACTACTGGGGAGAAGATAAATAAATAAGATAAAAGAAAATAATCACTTTTTGATTTAGTGGTAGGTAATGTCAATTAGTCTATGATAAGAACTCCCTGCCGTTAGAAAAGTAATGCAATAGATACACTCCGTTATATAGGTATATCAATGTAATAAATAAATAAAAAAAATGTAAAAAAAACATCAAATATAAATGTATTTTTCCTGAAAACCACAGTTATTATTTTGGGATCATATCCTGAAGATTTATTTGTAAATTTCCACACACACACACATATACTTTTAGAAAAACATTCAAGATACATATCAATAGTTAAGAAATGTATATTATATGTTATTATTTATTAAATATTCTGTACTATGTACATTATTGGAACAAAGTTTTTCTAAATTAATATTAGTAAAAACGTATTTGAGAAACACGATGGGAATGACACGTTTATCTAATTTAGCTCTAATTTATGTGTGGTGAAAGAGTTTATACATTAAATTTAGATGACTGTAATAACAAAAGTAACTGTGGCTTTTTTAACACTATTTGACGTAAAATGAGTATATGTTGCACGTTATGTGTGCACGTTATAGCTGTTATGTGTAGAGAGCGAAAGAGGTTATACATTAAATTTGGATGAGTTAATTAACAAATTTCCGCCCTTAAAAGTAGGTAATGAACGCAAATGTATCTTAGGTAATGTGAATCATACACAATTATTTTTGTGTATTTTCTTTTTGGTTTTTATTCCTTTCGTTTTGTTATTAAGTAAAAAGGTAACTGAATTTAGTGCAAACCAGTGTCAAGGTTCTCTTGCGTACTAATTGCATACAATGATCTATACAATCGTCTAGCCTTATTGCTACGCCACTGCTAACCAACAAAAAGTTGAAATGTTGACAATTCTCATTGTGTTTATCTTCCTTAGTGTAAGAATCATTGTTCTTTGGGTTAGGTCAATTAATATATCGAATACATCCTTAATAACCGCTGCATTCTTTTTCTGATTAATTGCTTAACTGCCGTAACTCAAATAGATCTAACAGAAGACTATGGTTCTGTATACCTATCGGAAGCTACTGCGGACGTTGACATAGTGAGCTTTGACCTGTATCCTGGCCCGCAGAAACAACAACAAATTCATCAAGTGCCACAAAGGGCAGCGAGCGACTTTATTGTTTCGGAGCGGGTGCGGTCCGCCGTTTCTCTGACCTAGGAAATTCATTACAATATGCCACAGTGGCCGCCGTCGGGAGCTGTCGAACACCACCCCTTAACTTATGGATTTAATTAAATTTAATGCTGTTTTAATACGACTGCTCTTCGGCATGCATAATTCCACCCGTAGCCAGTTCTGTCTATCCAGTGGAATCGGAATGCAAAGAATTCGTAGTTTCTCAATTTCTAATTTAGAACGGTGGCGGAACGCAGAACTATTCGATGTATGTACGTAGTGACGATAGACAGCGTTTGTATTTTGATACTTTTGTGTACTTTAATCTGTTTTGCGGAAAGTTGCTTATTCAGTCTCGCGATTGCGATACTATCAAATATAACACAGTACAAAAAAAAGCAGACAGGACGATAGGTGTGCACTTTTCGCAGGGTTTTGTTAATACCGGTATTTTTAATGTCAATACCGGTTCTCTATACCGGACAAAATACGTCAAGGGTGCTCGTATTCGGGATATATTATGTAATATACACACGCAACAAACGTAGCCATCAAATAGAAGCATTATTAAATGAGCGAGCTGTATAAATAATGGCTAGATCAAGATAGGGCCGTATGGAGTCGGTGCTTCCCGGAGCTTTCCGGGAACTTTCGCGCGCCTAACTTTCAATTGAGAAAGCTCTCTCAGTACACCATTTGCTGCGTTCGCGACACATTCAACCCCTATCGCTCCCCAAGCGCGCAAAATACTCGACGACGGTTGCGTAGTTGTGACGAGTGTCTTTCGACTCAGTTTATTTGACACTGAACAGTTTTGTTACCTGTTAATTTAACTCAGGAGAATTGGTAAGAATATTGAAAATTTTATAGTTGCTTGAAACTTTATTATTTTTAGTACCGTTATTGGTTTATTTTATTTTAATTAATTCCTAGAAGAAAAATGAATGATACTAGTCAAGCCGGTTATCACATTCGCACATTTTAATTGCACAATATGTCATGTATGTTTACTTAATCGCCTCATGCATTTTAATTTATAACTTAATTTACATGAAAAATCTACTGTTTTATCTGGCGCGCTCGGAAATTGCGAAATGTATGCAAATTACTTAATTTTAATACGTATCAGATAAAAAAATCTATTTACTAGTTCAAGGAAGATTGTGTAGTCTAAAATCGTAGTTTTAGATCATCAATCGAAGGCAGAAGTGCTAAAAAAAAGAAGGAAAAGTAATTGTATGAATTTTGGTGGCAGGTCCGGTGAAAAACGATTTTTGCGATAATGATTTCTCCAATTCAAGTGAAATACGCCTGTGGGCGTGTGGAAATTATTACAACGAACTGGTGGATTGATTAATATTGACCCATTAGCATATTATTAACATTAATTTTCCATTAGTAATAATGCGAAATGTTTAATTTGAGATGGCGGCGGTAATTTCGGGAGGGGCGCTTAACATTGTACATTGCAAAGTAATGAGAATAGTGTGGCAAACATATTTTAACCCGTTGTTATATTAAACACGTCGCCCGAATTGCCAATGCAACGACTGTGATGCATTCATAGTTTCGCTAATGAGCGCACTAGATCGCATTGTTTCTGGCGGTAATACATCCAACTGAAACAGTTATTTTTAGGAGTAACGAGTAGAATGTATAATGGTGTTATGTGTTTGTCACTAAACAAATTTCCCTTCGTCATACACATAATTAAATCATCAACAGTAGAGACAATATAATTGGTAGTATTTTATACAATTTGTCAAGCAAGTCTGAATCATATAAAAAAATTGTCTTTGCAAAAATTGTCGTTGGGTTTGAAACTAAAAATGCTTAGTGATGGTATCTTAGAAATTTTGGATGATAGAAAATCTTTATAATTATATATATAGAATATATTGACACTTTGACACTTTACTATTGAATTTTGAGAAACTACAGCCACTTTGAACCCCAACCTTCTATAAACGCTCATAACTCCTAAACTGCTCATCCCAATGATCTGTAAATTAGTATACATAGTTAGAGTCACTGAAGGCTTAGCTGGTATCAGTTTGGTCAAAATCGGACGAATCTTTCTGAAGATACATATTACATTTGCCACTTATGTTGTCAAATTGTCACCTAAAACAATCCAGTTTGTCCTATTCGTTTTAACGTTTTTTAGCGATTTGCCAAAATAACTTTTTCCATATGTTGCAACATTGTGTATTTTGTTGACAGGTAGTTGACATTTCTCTTTATAAATAATTATTGTTAGATAATTAATACAATTATTGCATCGTCAATAGTAATATCAGTAATATCCAAAATCACTTTGTGATACTTCAAAATTAAATCACTTAAATCACTAGTAAATTGCAAAAAATAGTTCAGAAAGAACTTGTATAATACAATAATAGCTACTAATGTACGTCATAAAACTGGAAAATTGAGCAAATTCGGAAGAAAACTTTATTACTTTCCGAGTAGTACTCTAAAAGGAAAGTATTGTATACGCGTTTTGAGGTCTCTTGAGGTCCATTGCAATGATTTCTGGAGAATGTATGCATTTTTGTATGTAGGGTGAATGTTGAATGGCTGGTGTATGAAAACATATGTATGTATATATGAAACGCTACAACAGATCGGGCTGAAATTTGGTACACGCATATTAATTTGCCAGGGGACAAACTGGATTGTTTTTGGCCACAATCTGACAACCGGAAATGACATACCTGCTCATGCTCCAGTGACTGATATAAAGCACAAAGTTACGGACTACAATGGCCGACTTTGTGTCATATAAATGAATGGGAGTTTCTTTAACCATTAGATAGCAAGAGAATTAAAAAACAAAATAATAAGTAACATATGAAATGTATTTCATAAAGACTTTACAGCTTTTTTTGGTCAACATGGTTTACCCCTGATGGTCTACTGCTGACTGTGGGATTGTTTCAGAGGTATGCACTGTATGCAGGTTATCAATCACTGTTCCAAAATCATTTAAAATCCGTTTTAATCGTTATAGTCATTAACCATCGATATTTCTGTTATTAAGAAGAATAGAAAAATTGATATACGAAATTTATTATCAGCTAGCCGGAACCTATTATCTCCCAAAATTTGCGCACTCAAACCTGTTACACCCTGTATATGTACATGCTCCATTTTAAAGATTTTATGATGGAATTTTTAATTTCAGTCCAATCCTCAACTTTTATAAACAACAAATGCATCTAAGAAATTGACATACCGTATAGGCGAATGATATTATTCGAGCAGTATATATTATAGAATATATATGAATAGAGAAAAGCTTACGTAAACATTCTATGAAATTAGTCTTTATGATTCATGATACAGCAATCGGTCCTGATTTCCCAGGAGTTCCACAGGACTGTTGAAATTTCTAACTGTTAATATATTAGGTACGTTGACATGCAGTTGAAACCGCTTGCAATACCGTAACCTCGAATGCAAGCCAATAATGTTATGGTAACGCGTCATAAATGCAAAATTTCTAAACAATACCAGTTCTCGAGTCCGCCACGGCAGTTCAGTTTTTTTTTGCTTAAGGTAGCACTTTATTACATATTTCATTTTATCAGAAAAGTTGGTCATGTTTTATTAGCACGGTGCTAATATTTACGTGAAATAAATTCCGTCGATGCACAAAAAGAAATGTCTAGAATAACTTAGAGTATAGTATAGTCCAGAAGTTACGCTACTACTGGTCACCGACTCTGTACCCGATGCTAAAAATGGCAAGACAACATATGACTATAAAATTTCCTAAATGCACAAGAAAATGATTAATTATTTTGTCTTTGAGTGTGTTAAATACTAATCTGAAATTCAGGTTACCAATGCTATGGTCATTATTTTGTCGTAAGTAAATTAGGAGCAACAAACCGTTGTAAAATCTGAAAATTGGATTATGCTATCGTTGATGGCGCCATCTAACGTAAGTATTACACTGAAAAAAAAAAACTACTTCCGAAAAAAAATTGATCTAATCCTATCTAGTGTCATCAGCGCCTAACTAGCGGCACCAGGCGATATTAATTGAGGGTAGACTTCAACGTTAACGAAAATGAACACACAGTTGCAACAATAGCGTTTTTTGTGAGTAACGATTTCATAATAAATCAGGTTATATTTGAATTATTAAATATTTACAACAGCAATAATATTAACAATGTATGCGCACCGACGTGCATTCATAACAAATAAATGTTTAAATATTAAACGAGTTTACAGTAGTCGGGAATTCGCAATTCACATGTCAAAAGTCAGAATATATAATACAAAAATATTTTGCCGCTATACGTCACCGCGTCCGTTATAGTAATTTATTTTTTGTTCGCTCAAAATTCCGAGCAAAAACGGATTTTACACGCAGCGGTCTAAATTATCACGATTTGATACGGCAGGGCCCCAATCATAATCAACTGAGATACGATGGCAATAAACGCTTATTGACGTGTATTGCGTGTTGCATGATTTGCGGCAATAGAGAAAAGAAGGGACGTAATGGGAAACCAAACTAAATCGGCCATTAAGATAAGGCGTTTTTACGCGCCGGTCAATTTCCACCAAATGACACTGTATTCGATTAAAAGTTGGGACGGTAATAGCAACCCGATTTGTTGTCTAAAGGGCTAGCCATCATCATTAGTCGTCTGCCAAAGTCTCATACATTACGGTACGGAATCCTTGGCATCTGCAAGTTGCAGTTTCTAGGGATGCACTTCGTTAAGTTGTCTGCTGTATCTAATGAACGTGATCTACTTTACCAACGGTTTGGATCTTGTGGCCTGAGATGATATGAAATTTGGATAAAATTTTCCAAAAATTTCCCGTCAGGTACGGTTGGAGTGGTCCAAATCACGCGATTAGATCGGACACACCTTGCTCCGAAAAGAGACAATGTCGTAAAATAGCTATTTTGACACAGGTTTCAAACTTTGGAACGTCATAACTTCCGAACCATTTAAGATAGAGAAAATTCAATGGCGCCATTGGAACCAGCGTGAAAAACTGCATTAAGGACCATTTCTCTAAACATAATGTAAATATTGACCACGGTGACTCAAATAATTCATCCTTTATTAAACATTCCAAGCAAAATGATTAAATTCTGCGTTCTAATTATATCCTTTTTCCATCGGCGATAGTGTACATTGGTACAGCAATTGTCATTTGGAAGTCTGTGACCTTACACTTAATAAAAGTTTTCCATCCAGCTTCGGTATGAAGTGAATTGGGCGTATTCATGGGATGGTATAAGTATATAGACAATAAGAAGAAGAACGGAGAGGTGAAAGGAAAAAATTGAATAAGATATCTGTTGCAGGACGACGTGTAATGGGACTCAAGAGTATTCTTCCTTATGGAATGAATCGTGGCATATCTGTGCAGGGGATGCTTTTTTCTCTCACCTCCTTTGGAAGGTTTTCTTGTAGCGATGTTCTCTGTTTTTTTTTTCTCGGTGGCAATATTACACGAAACATATTCGCGCGAAGAACTTCCCCCTTATCAGCATCGTCGGGTTTTCTCGGTCAAATGTCTGCCATTCAAGCGGCGTCCGGAGTAGAAATATAAAATAGGGGTGCTGCGCCCGTATAATAATATATTTCCCGCGCGGTACTGCCCCCGGTGGACTGCGCCGTTGGGAAAAGGGTACCGGATCACGGGTTATTCAATTACCGACCTCGGAAAATGCTATTCACTCGGCCGTTTTTCGCCCCGAGGGTTCCCACTAGCACAAATCGACGGAAAATCAGTAATCGCCGATCTGATTGCCTCCCATCACCCAATAAGCACGGAAACTAATTATCTGTAGGAGGAGCTTTTCGGCGAAACTTAACCGGAATGGATCAATTATCGCCAACTCGCAGGATTTCCTTCACTTGGTTGCTGAACGACGTAAAGAACAACTTAAAAGTTCGTAAATCAATGAGGTTCTATTAGCCATTGCAACATTATCGCAATTTGTACCGGTAAACGGTAATTATTTTAACAATTGAACAATTCTCAAGTCTTCTCTTTTCATTTTGACATAGGCTTACCAGCGGAGCTTAGCGTCAAGTATCATGCCGAGGTATTTTGATTTTTTTCGAATTAGACTCTCTGGCCTCGCCCCGAGCGATGAGCCGCCTCTCACCAGGCTATCGGATTTAGCTGTGTTTGCGTACGGTTCCTGTACGTTATTAATAAAATCAACATGTACTGACTTAAGTTATTGAGTTTAATCCTTTTCTTTTTTTTTGTAAATTTCATTAATTAAGCATGGAAAACCTTACGATCGCATGGAAATTAAAAAAAAAACTCTATTTGTGAATATGATTGTATGTAAAATTACAACATTACATATCGCACACATATATTGTGATATAATGTAGTGTACTCTGTCTGATTATGGCGGAATTTATTATCGGCTGTTTGAGAAATACTTCCAACTTCCAATAAATTCTCGAAACATATCATGCCGATTGTATGTCGGTTACAAATCATAGCAATTATAGTCGGTACTTTTAATCAGCGATATGTCTTCCGGGCATTAGTGGCAAAACTGTTCCGTTTCTGCCGCAGGTACCGGCTCCGTGGGGCGTTACATTTATCACGGGCAGAACGCAAATGTTCCAACGAAACGGCGACCATTAATCCTACCAATAACAATAATGAGCACGATACATCGGCGTGTTCTTATATTTCGAGCTGATGCCCGTATTTCATTCGGCCCAGTTTTGCGGCATTATTCAGCAATGAATCAGCACCCTCTACTTTGGCACGCCCCACATCCCAAAACTGAATACGCACGCACTCCCTTCCCTTACACAGAAGAGGTAACATCTGCTCGAACAGCATTCCTATTATAACAAACAGTAGATGTCAAAACAGAATCACATTTGTACCAATATTTCATATGGGTGTTTATATTAAGCCAGTGGTTCCCAACATTTTCTTAGTCGCCACTTTTTTTATATATTTCATCAATAAAACAGAAAATTAAGGTCAAATGATGAAATTTTTAATTTGGAAAACTCTTGGTAGCACGGACAAATCGGTGAGGCATGCAATATAAATAAGTCTTTTGCTTGGAATGCAAGAAAAACTTTTGACTGAAAGTTCGACCTCGGACCAACCATCGGTTTCCTGGCCTACACACGTTTTTCAATTTCCTTACTTTCAAAGATTGAACTTCATGGCGTCTTAAATCTTGCTCAGCAGCTTTTAGTGCTCTGCAACACAGAAACTCTTCCTTGATCTCCTTTCAATGAATATATCTCACAAAATCGAGTAATTAAGAACACGAACATGAACAAAAGACATGTCTGAAATACGTCTCCGAATTGTGTTGTTGGACAAGAAAATACTATGCATTTTTACTCGTTGCTCCAAGAACTAGCTTCATTGACTTTAATAATCGAGGGTTGATGAGAGTTCTTGACACTGCATGGGGCTTCATATTTTTTTCAAATTCCAGCACAAATTGTACGATGGTAGTGTTGTTCAAATGTCCCGGTTAAATTCAACTAATACCTATCATATATAAATCATTAATAATTTATCATTTACTTTTAAACTTTACTTCGGAAAACTGGTAATCCAGAAAAGCCAACGCGATATAACAAATGATTTACACTGTTGGTGTTTGAATTTTATTTATATATTATTACTGTTTCCAGATAACGAAGAAACAGTTTATGGGTGGTTAATAAGAAGTATCTTTTTTCTTTTTACCACTATGACCTGTATGGATTTCAAGCAGCCGTGTATGCGCTCAGTCCTGAATCCTTTGAGGTCTTATCCTTTGAATCGCCCGGACAATAAATTTTATTCCATGGCCCGAAGGTTTTTACGAGAATATATATTTACCTATATATTCACGAAAACAGATATAACTATACAATTTCAATGGTACGACGCTTTGTATAACATATCTTAGTAACGTATGAAAACATGTCAGAATTTTTCGTTGTACAATTATAGATTTTTTTCTTTGCCTAAATCCGAGAAAAATATATATTTGAATGAAGGAAAAATGAATACATTTGGCGTTATTAGACTGCCCTGGCCGTTCGAGCAGCGGCTTAGGGTTCCACCCCGCTATATATAGATATATATTATAGGAAATAAGGGACGAAGTTGATCGCGCCGGGGCGACACAAATTGGGCCCTAGATTCAACTTAGTTGAATGTTGTAATTTCCTCCTAAACCCCTCCTCACTGTCATTTTGCACTGTCATTGGGATTATCAGGAAATTGTGCATCTTTATTTCAGTGTGTTCAATGTGGCGCCCTGTAAATCATAAATAACCAATTATCACAACTGGAAATTTGTTTTTAACATGCCTAAAGGACAGTTTCAGCTTCATGTTTTTTCCTGTTGAGGAAATTATTCTTGGTGCTCTCATTTATGTGATTATTACTTCACAATGGAAATGAACGTTATTCTTAAATAATTTATTTTAATGTAACGCCTATTAATTAACTAATATTTTTACTTTATCACAAATATGTTGAAAGAAAATCCTAAATGGATATGGTAAACAGCAGGTAGTCCCAATAATAAGTAAACTTGACGGCGGTCTGGAATATTGTATTTTATGACTAGAACGAAGTTAATTCGCAAACACCAGATGCAATAAAACAGCAGGTGCCCCAATAATCAGTACACTTGACTTAGGTCAGGAATGTTGTAGTTTATGACTAGAAAGAACTTAATTCGCAAAAACCAGATGCAATAAAACAGCAGGTGTCTCATTAATCATTAGGTCAGGAATGTTGTATTTTATGACTAGAAATAATTTAATTCCCAAAAACCAGATGCAATAAAACAACAGGTGCCTCATTAAGCATTAGGTCATGAGTGTTGTAGTTTATGATTAGAAAGAATTTAATTCGCAAAAACAAGATGAAATAAAACAGCAGGTGTCCCAATAATCAATACACTTGTCTTAGGTCAGGAATGTTGCATTTTATGACTAGAAATAATTTAATTCCCAAAAACCAGATTCAATAAAACAACAGGTGCCTCATTAAGCATTAGGTCATGAGTGTTGTAGTTTATGATTAGAAAGAATTTAATTCGCAAAAACCAGATGAAATAAAACAGCAGGTGTCCCAATAATCAATACACTTGTCTTAGGTCAGGAATGTTGCATTTTATGACTAGAAAGAATTTAATTCCCAAAAACTACATGCAATAAAACAGCAGGTATCCCAATAATCAATAAACTTATCTTAGGTCAGGAATGTTGTATTTTATGACTAAAAAGAATTTAATTCGCAAAAACCAGATGAAATAAAACAGCAGGTGTCCCAATAATCAATACACTTGTCTTAGGTCAGGAATGTTGTATTTTATGACTAGAAATAATTTAATTCCCAAAAACCAGATGCAATAAAACAACAGGTGCCTCATTAAGCATTAGGTCATGAGTGTTGTAGTTTATGATTAGAAAGAATTTAATTCGCAAAAACCAGATGTAATAAAACAGCAGGTGTCCCAATAATCAATAAAGATATTTTAGGTCAGGAATGTTGTATTTTATAACTAGAAAGAATTTAATTCGCAAAAACAAAGTAAAGACTACCTGGAGTAAAACAGCAGGTAGTCGTAACAATAAATAAACTTATCTTAGGTCAGGATCGTTGTGGTTTACTAAAATCTATGTAATTCCCAGAAAGATAATTTCAATAAAATAGCAGACACTCTTAATAACAAGAAAAAATGGTGTTTAGTTTAGGATTTTTTAGGCTTGTTCGCTGAGCATATTCTGAACGTGTTCAGTGTTGAATTTGTATTGGACCAGATGTGTCATAGTAATGACGGTATGGGAGAATAGTTACAAAACCTTAAATTGGTCCAATGTACATTCCGCACCGAACGCATCCAGAATGTGCTCAGCGAACAGGCCTTTTAAGATAATAGTCCATTCAGTTTCTTTCCATTTGAAAAACTTACTTAACAATTAAATACATTGATGGCGCTTCTGAAATTCAATGAATACCATACAGAATACTTCCCCCTTTCTTATTATGATAGTTTTACCTGTAACTTTTTTCGATAAAGTTTATGGTTTATGACTTATGGAGATCGACTCAATATAAATGCCTCACTCGGTATATTTTTAATTGATTTTAGAACATTCCATAAATGAAGTAATATTAAAAAATGCTTCCTGTCACGTTTTGGTTTACCAGACGTTGTGTTGGTTATCATATCGACTAAAAATAAATATGATGTCTCATATTGTATATGAAGTTATTACTAATGAATTACTAACAAAGACCAAGCGTAAATGTAATCAGCGTGCATACAATTAAAAACAACATCAAACTCACCTCAAGGTATTTTCAATCCATATACAAAAAGAAATATGTTATCAATTACTGTTGTTCAAAAGGACCTGCCTAGTTTGCAATAAGTACAAGCTAGGTTATTTGTTATTTAGGCGGTTTATATAGACGGCTACAGTCGTGCAACTAGTCAAAAATCGATCAGCCTTCGGGCGCTCATCCATCAACAAACGATGTAGGCCTCTTGCATCTCCGTCTTACCAATGTACCGTTATAGAGACAGGTCGTACGTGCACACGTAGCGGAAACGTTTTGAAGGCGTCGCTGATTTACCGTCAGGTGTATCTTTGATCTCTCAGGCAAGTGTATCGCCACCGTGCGGAATTCTCCCGCATCTTTCGGTCCATAGACTGCCGACGAATTGGCGCAACCTCCGGAACTGCACTCATTGCTCTGCTTGTTCCCTTTCCGGGACGGGGCGGCCTTGCACAGCTTCCAACCCGGGAATTACGACCTCCACGATTGACATGAAAGAAACTCGACGACGACGTAAGATGGAGCGTTTTCAACCTGCGACTCTTCATAAGTCGATCCTTTTTAATGGGGCGCCTTTTGTTGGCTTGAAAGGGTTGCAGAATCTATTGTGTTCGCTTTGTTTTATTATAAGTATGAAATTTTGAAGGAACATTATTAATTTTATGTATTACTGTCCGACATGATCTCTAGAAGGATGGTATTGTAGTCGATGAAAAAACACTGGATTTTAGTAGAAATATGCGTTTCCGCTGTGACGCCACTGTAAACAAAGAACTGCTAGTTTTTTTCTTATTCTGATCCCCTATCAGTGATGGCAAACCTTTTGAGCTCGGTCTTAAAGAATCATCCGATTTTGACCAAACTAATACTAGCTCATCATTCGACTTTAAACATGTGTACCAATTTACAAATTAATGGGATGAGCGGTTTAGGGGCTATAAGTGACAGAATCCACGGCCAGAATCTACGTCAGTGTACACTGACATGACATGACATGGACATGACTCTAAATGTCATTCTATGACTAACGTTAGCATGGAGTCTAGGTGGCTTCACAAGATTGATGCATTGCGGAATGTTTACCGTTGTATTGATGTATCGGAAAGTCGCGAGACAACACCGGTATTTTCTTGCCCAGCAGATCATAATAATAATAATAATAATAAACGTCTTTATTCAGGTTATTCAGGCATTTATGGAATTACCAAATACAGTTATTTCATACATAAAAATAACAATAGGGTTACTTATGCAAATATCTTACAATTACACCTCTGGTGAAGTGCTACATTTGCAAGTGAAAGGGTTCAGACGTGAAGTATACCGAATTCCTTTGAGCGTAGCTTCTGGCGTCCATCGTAGAACAATTGAACGCAAATCGTCCTAAATCAACTGTTTCTGAAAACAGACCGGGAGCGGTGAGCGGTGTCGCGTTTTCTCTCGTCGTCTACGACATAACCTTAAAACTGTTCGATCCGTGGGCCGATTGCTTTTAATTAAACTCCAGTCGTTCGGCGGTAACGACCTGCGACGGAAGTAGCCTTTGTGAGGCCGTTTGTGTGCCGCCCGCTCGCTACGACGCGCGACGGCGACCCAGGGGTCGAGTGTATATCCGCCATCGATGGGACCTGAAATCGAATTTATCACCGCCACAAACGGAACGCCCCGGCCGGGTCCTGTAAATAAACTCTTCGTCACACTAACATCGGAGAGTGGTGCTCGTCTTTGACTAGAGCTGATCACAATTGACGTTACTTCAAGTTTACTTCAAGAGTACGGAAGACTCGATAATAACTTTCTCTGTTTTTCTTTCTCTTCCAAAATAAAACGTTCTCAATGGTCGATCGCGAGATAAATTCGAGACAACGGTATATCCTATAAGTGCGAGAAAAAGAATACACAAATTAGCAAGTTTGTAAATATAACATCATTAAAATAATGGACATTTTAGTAAGAAAGTTGCAAGGAAAGTTATCGAAGTCATGCATTGGAATTCTTACTTAAGGAAGCGTTCTGAAATCCTTTATTAGGTACATCAGAGCAAAGTTAATAGCAAATACCGGAAGATATTTCCTGTGGAGTTTAAAAGTCGAAGAGTTCGGGGAGAGATATATAACTGCCTGATATTTTGAAAGTAATCGGTAAGTTATAGAGTTCGAGTTCGGGCGGAGATATTGAGTTACCGTGCTCGCGGACGGATATGTGTCTGGGGAGATTCGACATTTAATTTTTACTCTTCTTCGCCCATCAGGTTGGCTGCACCTACGCCTCCGTCCGCGAACTATCTAAAGCAAAATGTCAGATTACGGTACCTCTATCCCAGACAGGCTTCAATACTTTATGGACGGCATAAAAGTGTTACAGTTGCATTAACCGTCGTGAGCTTCTGCTGACTTTTAAACTTTGGTATAGTGCAAAAGGTGGCCGGCAGTAAATTTTAACTCTTTATACCGCGGGCTTCGGATATCCCCCCTAAGCGACGACTAAAATATCGATGTTTTATCGAACTACTACGGCGTAATAAGTGTTCCGGGGAAATTCGCTTAAAAGGTTTGCAGTTTAATACTAACATTATGGAATATTGTGGAGCACATGTGCTCCATATTGAATGTTTAACCTTTTATGGAGTTCAATCTATGCAACTACATACTTTGTACACACAATTTAACACCGTTAGATAACAACTTTAGTACTAGTGTTTATATACCGTGCTTAGAAAAAAATCCGCAAGATTCATAAACTAAATACACATCATCGTGTACATGATGAGGAAAAAACACTTCCGCTTACACATCTATGTAAAGAGACGGAGTGCGTTCTGAGTAGCTCTCTTCAGTACTCTTAGAACCACTTTTTCATAAAGCTCACGCACAAAGCTGTTATTTGTCGTCGCCCCGTAGCTGTTGAGTGAGGGCGCTCGCATTCTCACATATGAACGCCAGTATACCCTTTTAATGCGAATAAACACCTAGCTGGATTATTAATAGCACGCCATTTTTGGCCCCCAATGACTCACACTGTGAAAAATGTACCCTGGTGTGTGTTTACCCTTGCATCAACATTCACTCAGACACCTATACACATTGTGAGTAAAGGCACGTTTACATTGCTAGGTTCACAAAACCACAAAATAGAAAGAAGTACAGATTAATGTACATTTATCATAGTCACCACCGAGTCTCATTTTTACTTTCCGACTAGTACCCTAGCAAGAAAAAACTCTGTAATCTTTTACAAGAACTCTTGAAATAAAATTACCAGACATCATAATTAATGTGACATGGTCATTTCGATGGTTTTGTATCGTTACTCGAGACTCCACATTTCGCGCATGAAAAATAATCGATTATGCGGTTCAATATTACAGTCATGTTTGCGTCAAAACTCCGATTCCGCATTATCCATACAAATGCGAGTGCTCTCGATAAGATATCCTACTCCTATATATCAGGATATCATGACTTAAAAATGCGTCTCACATGAGTCGCATCTGTTGTACAAGGTGACAGCACTGTCGTTATAATGATATTCATAATGATTTCTTGTTTGTTATCTGGGTAGTTTCAACATGGATGGATGCTCAGTTTGACGATGTGGACGCGGCTTGGTATGGTTGGTAGGGTCTTGTTATATGGGAAGAGTCCATCCGGTGCTCCGACATCTGTAATACGTCAAGCGAGGGAGTTTATTATTTCGTCAAATAAAGCATTT
Organism: Aphodius granarius; assembly: GCA_963971325.1. Lineage (NCBI taxonomy): Eukaryota > Metazoa > Arthropoda > Insecta > Coleoptera > Scarabaeidae > Aphodius > Aphodius granarius. The sequence goes on from OZ020226.1 coordinate 13,098,995, forward strand.
TTCTCGGAAAGAGCGGCATGCGCGCACATTTTTCCTCTCGCAGGTGTTGTGCGAACGCTTAACGAAAATTGTTTTTAACGCGCCCCTTTTCATCGCCGTAGACAGCGAGAGATATTTCAGCGGCACGCTGCCGCGACCTACGCCCCTTAACGCCCTCCACGAGAAACGTTTGAATACTTTCGCTTCAAAATAATTTAATATCCTTCGTGTTTGCCAGAAAAAAGGAACAGTATCGTCTACCCTCTTCCTTGCCGTAAAAAATATTTAATAATTTCCGTGGGTGGTGTTGCACAAAGTGTTGCATCCCATTGTTATTAAAATCCGTAAATATTGAGTGTTCGGTGTATTTTGGCGGAGGTGCCGGATCGGTTCATTTTTTGATCTAATACCATTAGATTGCTTGCTGAAATGAAGTGGTGGGTAAATTAGTTTTGTCCCCACAGATCCGTATTTATGGTAATTACTGTTCGCGTGCGTCGACACATCGACGCGCTAGAAGTGCCACTAATTCTAACTGACGCATGATAATTCTTCATTAGTTCGACCACTGCATCATCCAAATTAAGATCTATTAAAACGTCGAAGCGAATTATGCAAATGGAACGCGAAATCCATCGCAACAGCGAGATACGCTAATCCACTCGCTAACAATTATACCGCTTTCCCCTTATACGATTACAAATTTAATACACTCAAAGCCTTCATTTAGTATTTTACTGTAGAAAATTACCTCTGGAAGGGAAGTGAACAAATGTACAGCTAGATTTCCATGCCATGAAATGTTAAAACGACAATTGAAGCACATTTTTAAATTGATGCCCGTTGGGCAGCGAGTTGTTAATTCAATGAGCATATGTTATGATCTATTACAGTAAACTTTATTATCGGCTGTGACAAATTGTCCAGCGAGAATTTATTTGGACTCGCGCGATCGGATAAAACGTTTAATTAAATCTTTTAATCAATACATCGTTTACGTTCTAAAAATTGTCAAGCGCCGTTCAAATATTCAGTCCACTGGTTTAGTTTGCTAATAGGGTGGTGTAGATTCGGTAGAAACGGATCCATGTGCTTAATGAATAGGAGGATCCGTAGCAATCTGCATAATAAGCGGCACAAGAAACCCGACAAGTTCTTGGCCGGACAATTACAAGTGGTGTCTGCTTTAAATATGGACGAGGTACTTTCCCATTAGTCAAGTGAGCCCATATTGGCCGGCAGTCGGCAACGGGCGAATTACTGGGGACATCCTCTTCAACCAAGTCCGAGTTTGACTCTCCATTAACGACTAAACCTAACTCTTGCTGGAATTAATTCCGGATACAGATCGACTGGCTCCATCTGTATCCCGGCCTACTACTTCTAATTAACAATCGGCGCCATGACGACACCGAACATGAAAAGGTATTTCACTAGGCTAATTGAACGGAATTATTGCCAATTTCCGTCTCCTACTAGTACTAGATGTTGATACGACTCGTATCAACATTATTACCTAGCAGACAGGGTCGATTTTCCCAATAATTTTGGTATGCGAATATATTTTTTAATACACATACAGATATTCCAAAAATAACTGCAATGGGGATATCAAAATGCGCACTTCCGCTGAAATACCGATTTTTTTGTCGATTACAATTCTTTTCTTCTTAAAGTAAGAATGTATGAAAAAAAAATGTCATTAACTTTATGTTATAGAGAAGGTGTGTCAATATCTTATCAAAATCGCATGGTTATAAAATTTAGTAATTGCCCTTAGAAACACGGAACGTATTCTGTTCAATTAGGGGTATTCGTGAAATAGTTAGTAAGGGTGGGCAATGTTCGTAGTAGAATTTGTGAGCGACCGTAGCGGAAGTGTGTAGCCGTTTTAATTGTATTAATTTTTTACTTCCGGTCGAGGGCATCCACTTCGTTAAATCCGGGTGATGGAAGGACCCGGTTCGCAATTTATGCAGCAGCAATTAAGGACCCCCATTTTCTGGGCACATCCCACTCGCGTCCTCTCTTGTTTATCATCGAAGGCTCGCCGTCTTTGACTCTGCCGCTTGGTCTTCTTCTTCTTCTTCTACTGCTTTATAAGGACCGAAGAGACAAAGAGGTTGCAAGTTAGGCGGCGAACGCGCGTAAATAACTTCCGCAAATTAAGACCGTAAGCTGGTGTACACTTGCAGTCATTAATTATGCCACCCGGCCGAAGTAAAACAGAACTGAACAATGTAGATGTTGCATAATTTTTCTTGAGGCGACACTAAGTGAACATGATGAACAATGTCTTGCCATCAATCACGCAACCATATAATTTTATAACTTTTTATGGATTCTGACTGCGAATGACTCAATCAATTTTATGTTTCTTTATTACTGAACATCCTGTATAATTAGAAATGAAGCGATGAGATAAATCAGGGAGAGGATTCTATATTCTATATATACAAGACGATGTTGAAAACTGACATCTACATTTTTTTAGAACTGCAGAATTAATTCGGTACCGTGATGTCGAATGGTTGTACCTTCGCATTTCCTATCGCAAAAGGGGTTTCCATTAATAATAAAGAATTTAATAAAACTCCATTAAAAGAGTCGCTTTGGTGTTTAATCCTGGGCAGGGGAAAGAGAATCCTCTAACAATTTCCTTTCTTCGAAATTGGCGACTGGAGTATTCGGCGTCTTGGTAAAAACGAATCAGGTCTCCTTTCTTTTTCGCCAACGAAATGTAGTCCTGGATGTTGTACGTGTAAGCAAAGTGTATATCGTCGCCTCTCCTGCCTCTATTGATTCAAATTGAAACTTCATAATCGTAAAGTACGCGTAAGGATGAAGACGCGACCGTGCTCTATCTACTCTCCTTATATTTTCCGCGGAGTCATCGAACCCTTCCGTCCATTGGCCCTCTTTGAGACGCCAGTCGAAATAAATTGAAAGTAAACGTCGCTGTTCTATCGCCAATCTAAATCTGTCTGCGCCAAACATGACTCGCGAAAAGTTAGTGAGAGAATCCATAAAGATGTCTTCATTCAGAACTGCATTTCAAGAATTTTATAAAATCCCTGTGTTGAATCTCTATCTTGAAAAGTGTTATTCGTTTCCAAAAAAAATTGTATTGTGTAGCAAAAAAAAAATGTCATGGTTTAAATTCATGATTTTTAAATAAACGTTTTCCAATTTGTACTCGTTAAAACAAATTGTAATTGTTTGGACACGATTGTGTGCAGTGTATCACAACCGCCTGATTGTCTGCGGTTTGGTCGACTATGCATAAATAAATTGACGTGGTTTCGACGTTTGGCCACAACAATTTTATTGAAATCTAGCCGAATAAAGACTAAATAAATAAACTACTAAATATTTTCTACCGCAATTTATTCCAATATAATATATACCAATTTTTGCACTTTACATAGCCAAAGACTATATTAAAGTTTATGTATATGTTACGGTCATAGTGATAAATAGGTTATTATTAATAATACCGGTTATTATTAATAATAGCCAAGTGGCGAGGTTAAAGTGAAGAATTTATCACATGAACCGGCTATTATTAATAATTTCCAGCATGCTGTGGTCAATGTGATATATTTCAGTTCGATATTGCATTAAGGTGATGCTACAATATAATAGAGCCTCAGATTTGAAATTCTGTTAGTATCTACATAATTGCCACACAACGAATCTATTCACTGGGTTTTCAGTGTTGGGCCTTTAGTGACGTTAGTCCTGATTAACTTATTTAGTTACTACTCAACACTAAAATAAGGAAGATTATCAAAACGAGACTAAAAAATGCCAATCCACACTAATTGCATGCACGAGTGTGTAACTCTTTGGGTCATGCTTATTTGCGTAATTCTTGCAAAGTAAGTAATAAATTAGAAACTCGGTTTGTCTTATTTTACCAGTGCAAACGTACGTAGTGCTTCTGCATTTTGACTTTATTATCTTTTTAATACAAAACTTTAAAAAATGTTTTATATTTAATTTTGAATACAGAAGTTCTTTCTAGACCTTTATTTTTTGTGGTAGTATAACAATGACACCATTTATATTGATAAAGTTTGTAACAATAGGACGTCATCTTCTTTTGTTTTTTTGTATTTTTTGTTGGTGATAAACACTTTTTGTTGGTGATAAACACTAGTCTAGTTCTTGCATGTACATATTTGCATGAAAATACAATATTGATAAAATTATTATTAAATGCGCAACATTTCAAGATAATTAGGATTTGAGAATTTACTTAATAAATTGTAATTGTACATTTACAAAAAACTACCCACATGCATTAAATATAAAAATGGGTGTTATTGATAATAAAATGGTTAACTTTTTTAACACTCTGTATAAACTGTTCTTTTTTATGTTTTCGTCATTGAGTCGTCCTTGGGTGTATACCAAATATCAGTATCAATTATATCCAGTAGTTTCTAAAGTACAAGGGAGACAAAAAAGCATTCTGTATTATCAATGTTTTGTATTATTCGTAATTTTGGTCATTGGGGTAGCCGTACTGATTATTTGCGTCGAGTAAATAAATATAATAGCTTACATAGTAATCAAAATAACTGAGCTAACTTTTTTGAAGACTGTATACAAAAGATCTTTTGTAAAAAGTAACATTTTTATCACTTTTACCGTGCCCGTTAGGAAATTATTAATAATAGCCGGTCCATGTGATTATTTAAGTGTTTCTAATCACATTGACCAAATGATGCGGTTATTATTAATAATAGCCGGTAATTATTAATACAAACCACATTTATCACTTTAACCGTAACATATATACTCTTATCGTGAGTATTCAGCATTATTACAAACATCTGAAATTATGATTTTGCTTTAGTTTGTTTTAAGTAACATGTTAAGTATGCGTCTCTTTCGTCAATAGCATTTATACAGGGTCCTGCAGTGCACTATCTGACTGAGCTATAAGCTATAACAAAATGATTTTATCAAAAATTACCTTGATAATCGATATAAAGTTGGGTGAAAAGTTTAGCGGTAATAACTTTCCAGCAATGCCACCGAAAGCGATCCAAACACGAGCCCAACAAACAAAAAGCAATCTGAGCAGTTACTGTCGGCCGTGGTCGCGCGCGCCACCTACCAACCGGAAAGTCTGACCGGAGCTATCCGAAAACTTATTTAATATTAATGCGATAAAACAACAGGCCGCAATGTTCCGTCCGACGCCGCGCCGTATACGAATTCCGCCATTTAGGACCCACTTTCGCCTGAAGTCCTCGGCTGAAGCGCACAAAGCCGAAAGGGTTGAAAAGTGGTTATTGTTTCTTTTTTGCGCACCGGCCCACGGTAATTAAGTGGGAGAGTGAAACTTTTCGCTTGATTTATAGCAATAATAAGTTGAGAACGCCGCGACCCGCTTACGAGAATTAGAACGCAAAAACATTAAATAGTTAAGGGACGCACCAACGGTTTTATATAACCGACCATGAATCTTCCCTTTTTTGGTTCCCCAATCCGTGTTCTTACCAAAACGATAAGCATACCTTATCGTTACGTAAATGCTGACTTGTAGTAGAAATAAGAACTATTTGCGCAGACTGCAACAAAACAACGTCATGATATTAATTGGTAGTAATTTTTCTTGTTCCGATCGTGATAAATAAATAGTGGATCGATATCAAATATCTATAACTCGGCGGAAGGCGTAAAAATATCGTATTTGCGGTTGCAGACAGATGCAGGGTCTCCGGCGCGTCCAGACCGATTACGTATGCAAGGATCGTAGGATCGCTTACTGCGATAAGGGATTTAACCTCGACCATGCATGATTACTTTGTCCCCGTAACTTTTATTTTTAAATGATAAAAAGTCCGGGAGTTTGGGCGCGTGCAACGAATTTAAATCCCAAGCCGCCTCCCGCCGTCACGACCGTCCAACGACACCTCTAAGCTGAACTGGAAATCCACCCGAGCGACTGCACACTCTTGGCTAACATCACCATTGGAAAAATTCCAATGGGAATGCACACATCAAGAATATGGACCACCTTAGAATGAACACTTTTGATAGTAATATATGTTACATGTGACTCATTTTTTTGACCACTATCAATGAAATTAACGGTTTAGGCGCAGTCGTAGTCGCTATGGTTTGCAAATTGGCTAATTTTATCACTTTTGTGGCTACTGAGAGTAGGTTGGGATCCAGATTGTCTGTGGCTTCACGAAACTGAAGAATTGCAAGAGATTTTGACTCTTCAATGACTCTTCAATCATTGGGATGGTCGGAAAGTTGGGTGGAGTTACCCCAGACTTGTTTTTCATTTTCTTTCTTGTTTGCTATCAACAACAGCACGGAAGGACAAAAAAGGCATAATGGCCACTCAGCCGGTGGCGATAATTTGCACGCTGTTGTGGCTTTTCCAAGCCGATGCGGCGATCCCGACCGATTAAATTCACCGGGCCAAACGGATCGAAAGCGAAACACAAAGAGCGCCTAATTCGTTCCGAATGAGAATTAAGCCGACCGCCGACCGGCCAGAAAAGCGATATCTAGAAAGGTAATCATGTAAAGAAATTGCGATGGCGTGTTTTGCGGTTGTTTTCCGTGCGCCGCCGACGACGACGCTATCGTCACATCAGTGACGTCACCGGCGCCAAAACTGACATTCCCGTTCGCGTGCTTACACAAGACCCCTTGTAAGTTGAACTGATACACTTACCAAACTTTAAGTTAAATAAACTAATGGAGCGTTCACAATATAGTGGTGTTTTCGAAGTGCTGACGCTAAGGGTTATTTACTATGACGACAGAACATTTAGATGTCAATAAACCAAAGGGCAAGTTTACATTATAACGTAGCACTAGTCGGAAAAATATGTGTGGTTATGGTAAGTGTTCAGAAATGGTAAACAATCAATCCATTGTCAGTGTTGGCTTAGGAATTGTATTTGTGTATTTCAGAAAAAAGAGATTGCAAGTCATCAATAAAAACAATCTAAACAAAGATTTTCTTTTCCTTTTTCGTTTTGAACGTTTTAGCTGATAAGCGACAAAATATCAGTATGCAATTAAAACAAGAGTACTACAATGGGCATCCGAGATGGTTATCACAATCGCATTAACTTTAAGGCCGTCGTCATTAAATCCAAATTTTCCACTAGTCGATTGTTAATAACCCTAAAACTTTGTAGACTCTGTTGTTGGCCCCGCGCACAGTTTACAAGTGCCTCTCTAGACAATCAAAACCAGATAAACTAATTTATACCGGGAGTCCCGGCGAGCGTTTACACCCTCGTTTCAGAGTTAATCTAGATCGGAATAAAAGTCGTAAAGTTGGGTTAGGGTCCCGCGCCGCAATTCCGAAAACTCCCCCTTCGATTTCGGCCTACTGCGATACCTATTGTACGTTCTGCGTCCTCGGTTTAAAACTAGACGCGATAGTAGGCGCGCTGTTTTGCCCACTTCCTGCCACGTTCCTTTTTCGTCGGGGTCCGATAAGGGCCGAACCTATCCTTTGAAATAACGACGTCACCGAGACCCCGAATGTCAAGATATCGAATTTTACAAGTTTTACAGTCCGAGATACGAACCGAGTTCTTTTCTTCCAGCGATGTCGCTGACCAAGTTTTTCTTTTGCAGCGCGAGTAGGTTTTACAAACTGCAGTTCAAACCATTCATTGAAATAATTATGACCACCTCGTGGATACATTCAAACCTTAACGTTGAAGTCTACCCTCGATTAATACCTCCTGGTGCCACTAGTTAGGGGCTGATGTCACTTAGAACAAATTTTTTTCGCAATTGGAATTTTTTAAAACATCTAGATCTACATTCAGATTTTACAACCATTTATTGCTCCTAGTTTGCTTTATGACAAAATAATGACCATAGTACCTAATGTAAACATAAGTTTTAGATTAGTATTTAACACATTCAAAGACAAAAGGCGTATTTGAGTTGAATTTTCAAATCATTTTCCGTCGATTACAATACATCCACTTACTAAAGTGTGATGAGTTACGGTCCAGATAACGTATACATTTTTTTCTTGTGCAGTTTAAATAAGATTTTTATTCATATCGTTGTGCTTTATGCATTTTAGTAGAGCGTGCATGCATGCATACGTGCCACCTGTGTAATCCCAGACCGCGTTTCGGCTGTGGGAGAATAATACGGACAGTGCAGCTACAAAAGCGGGTTTATCGACCATTTAAATCCTGAAACGGCGCATTTTTAACCTTTGTCTGCAAAACAAAGGTACAATGAAATATACGACCGCACCATTTCATCACACAGCAAAACCACAATAATATAGCTTTATTGTAAATCACTGTTATCATAATATTTGTGCAAATACAAAACGATGCCATTATATTACTAACATTTTGGCCAGTTTGACTTTCGGGACATTTTGGATCACTATTTCGACATTTCACTTGAACCGTTTTGTATCTTTTGGAAACTTTATGGGGCACATTTTCGGTAATTTTGAACAGTTTTTATTCTTTTGGTCAATTTTCGATGTTTTCTTTAGTGCACTTTGTCTAACATTTTAGACAAATTTGGAATATTTCTAACAATTTTGGATAATTTACATACTTTTCTACCATTCTGTGCCAAATTAAATCATTTTGTTTAAATTGTAGGGCATTTTAAATCTTTTTAAACTTTCCATTATTGTATATCTTAGTTTTCCCAATTTTTCCAGTTTTCCAAGTAAATTTATCCATACTTAGCGCCGAAAATGCCACGTAAATAAAAGTTAACAAATATCCAATAACTTTTGTGACCTTTGGTGGGTAGTAACTTATTTGATCTGTGTAGTAGATATGATATTCTACTGATCTAAGTTGGAGCACTTTGTTGAAAAATTACAGTCCTTGTTCAAGTTTTTTCCTGCTCAGTTTTAAAGCTAAATTAATAAGTAATGTAATGTCCTTTGATTTATTTCGATATGTTTTATTGCAGAAGAAGACACTGTTTTAAATTAAATCTTGAACATCTAACTACCACTTCAATCGTCTCGTCCGTTTGCATAAGTTTCTTAGTCGAAACTCACATCATTTTTTACACCCTAATAACTAAAACCTGTATGCATACAAAAATTTAGTAGACTTTTAACGGTAGTAGACGGTATTTTTATAATTAATATTCTGATCGATATCAACTCTGTACTGTATTTTATTATCTGTATTTTTTTTGTTACAGGTAAGGATTCCATATTCTTGTAATGTAAACATACAACTGCAGTTGGTGAGTTATTTGTCATATATTGTGTCCTTAACTGACATCAAATAAGTAAAAAATTAAAAATTCTATTAGCTAGAAGAAAGTTTAAACAAATTGTCTATAATTTGCGTTGAACAAAAAATTAACAAATATTAGGTTACTTACTTATAAAAAATTCTCATAAATATCAAAATATGTAATTTGTTGTTCTTTAAATACCTTAGACAATATTTCAACCCTCAACTTAAGAGAAATTGACTGTAAATCACTGGAAGACCCAGCCGCGCTGTTAGCTTTATAAATAACGTTTATTGCGGCGGCGGTGGCCAACTTCTTGTTGAAGACATTGGGCCCAAGTGCCTCATCCCCGGGAGGGTCCGCGGTCACATCGGTTCGGGGTACGGGGGCGACTCCGATGATGAAAAAACAAAACTGGCCCTCTTAATACGGACGCCCGCTTAAAAGAAAGCGTTACTGCCCTCGGAGGAGACACGCCGCGGTTGTTTTACTGCCCCAATTTCACTGCTCATCTATCAAAGGCCGCTGTATACCCGAGGGTGTGTCGCCCCCCGAGAAAGGATGAGGAAGAAGCCATACCCGCAGATGTCGTGGAGACGCAACCGTCGGCTTCTTGTCCCCGCAGAAATTAGGCTTCGCACATCAGTATAACAAGTTTTAATAAAGGGAGAGAAATGAGCCGGATACTCGATGGGGTTTCTTGTAAACAATGACGGGCCTTGTAACTTCTGGCTCCCAGTTTTTGTCATCATCCTAAGTTATATCATAATGTCTTGCGTTTCGGTATCTTTGCTACACTTCTTTGTCAAAACACAAATTCTTCAAGGCGCATGCGCAACTAAGGACTGATTCAAAACTTGTAGTTGTGAGTTTTGTGACTCCTCGAACGCTTTTTAATACACTGATATAAATTATCTATTATACCTTTTACAAAATTATTCATTAATGAGATTTAATGTTTATCATTTTTTCTTTCGGTTGCGATTCATGTCTCATACAATACGAAGATAAATAAGATTGTTTTACCGCTATTTTTAAGATAAATAAACATTAAATAGTGCTACCTGAGCTCACTAACGTCTGAAATATGTCGGGAGATGTTGGTCATCGTGTGGATTAAAATATTTTGCATTCAATTGACTGACTGTACAATTTATGTTTGCTCAAACACCAATTTTATACTGCGTATGCGTTGTAGGATATATGACTTTTTTACTGCTGGTCGAACAAAGCTTATAAAATCACATCAACAGACATGGACATACTGGATAATTATTATTACAGATGTTTGCTGTCATGAAAAGTTAGTGATGTTGGTAGCGCTAAACGTTGACGTGCAGTAATTAATTAATTAATTACGTCTTTTGCCGAGTCGTGTGAGTTTTTAGTGCTACCGGCATAATAAGTCATGCGTTTTATGTAGAGTTGTGTGTAGAGCAGCAGGGGCGGACGAAAATAGCAATTTTCATAGCGGTAGGCAGATGGTCACGCAAGAGGACCATTAACAGCTTGAATAATTCGTGAATTTAAACGTTGTGCTACCCTTGCTGCTCGCCCATGTTCGCCCTTTTTTCTGAACATCAAATATTTAGATCAATGTCAGTTTACTTCACACAAAATTGCTAAAGGTAGTCTATTTCTGTAGCAGTTCAAATGCTGCAAAAACAATTTAACTCATAACTTATTGGTGTGATGTTTATATAATTCACTACATTTATATATCATATTATTCTTATTCTCACATTATGTTTATTATATGCCAAATTTTGGTCTACTGTATTGACTACAAAGAAACAAATAACCATGCCGCAGAGGTTTTGTAATAAATTGGTAAACTGGATATGGATTTCTGTAGGTATATTATGACTGTAGAACTAGTACTGTCGTCAAATTGTACAGTGTTTTTCAAGTACAGAAGATGCATCAAGATTGCTGCTTAGTTTATAATTATGGTTCCTAATTCTTTAATTAAAATCGACATCACACCCAACAGATCCATTACGATGACAGGTGGCAAATAGTTTGGAACTGGAAATGAATTGGATTGAATTCCAACCAAATTTTAAGCAAAAACAAAATTTTATTTTTTTAAAGCAAACAAAAATTATTTTTCTACATTAATTTTAATTTACACTAATGTTTTAGGGACAATATGTTGACTGTGTAATATATTTAAAGCAAATATTAAATGTTTTCTCTCCGTATCTCTAGGGTTTACTATTTCTTAATTCATATACCTTCATTAAAGATTTAAATAAAGAAAACGGTCGTTGTAGTAAACATTTCTTATAGACAAAAGTATTTTAATTATGTTTTATAACGTAGTCTTGAGTATTTCTTTCTGAGCAGTAGCAAGATCTTTTACGGTAGCAAGATCTTTGTATTAGTTCCATAACAAGCGGAATAATAACACTACTTAAGTATTAAAGACGACTCTGCGGCGGCAGAGAATGGTTTTGCGCAAACGGTGACAGTGTAGCATTTGTACCGTAGAAAATTACAAAGTTTCGGGTTGCTTTTGCCCGGTGCCGGTAATGGCGTTTTGTGAATCCCAGGAAAACCACGACCAGTTCTGCGGTTAGCTTTTATCTCGGTCGCTCCTGTGCGTTTATTGAGGCACTCCCGGAGTTTCCAGCTTCGATCCGAGCTTGTATCTTTCAATTAACGATGGCGGGGTGAGAGACTGAAACGACGCGGCCCCGATTTTTATGTGAATTGGATTTGTTCCGGCGAGATGCGTTTTATCGTTTGCCTTAACGACTGTGCGAACAAGGGGTTTACTACTTCAAAACAAACAGAACCTTTAACGTTGAAACTTCCCTTCGCACTTTCTGCTGCTGTTATCATTAAGAAGAACTCTTTTTCATTAACTCTTTGAAGCATTGGCATTTGAACAGAGTTAAATGACACTTTTTTTATCTGTATGCGCCTTTAATAATACGTACTTTATGCAAGGCTATTTAACATGATATTGGCTTGATGGCACCGAATATATCTCCCATATTCCGTACGGGTTACCATTACTCTGGTGCCGGAGGTCTTTGTTTGGCAGTGCGGCCGTTGCGGCAGCCCGCGTTCGTATTCCTACCGCAAATCCTGGCGCGCTTCCCTACGTCTACGCTATCACGGGGTGTCCTTCCGCACCATTGTGTCCCGTGTCTTCGCCTGTTGAATTGTGCGAGGTACATCCCAAGCACCCACTTCCGGTTCGCTGCTTACATATTCAACCGCGGTAGGAAATTCTGCAAGAATTAAAGCGCGCAGCGGTAGGGATCAATATAAGAGGAAAGCACTAAGCATACTTGCTGGTGCGTGTGCAAAAAAGCAGAACGTACTATATTCTATAGATAACTTATTTACGCGATGTGTAATGTCCGTGAATACGATACACAACGGGTCCGGCCAAAATTTGGTATACTTATTTAGAAGTGGCTGTTGCATCACGAAACTGAATAATTGCAAAAGTGTTTATACACTGCAATATGCCAAACAATGTGATCTTTTTAGTAATCTATTTTATACTTCTATTAATTATGTAATTTACATCCATGTTATATTAATCCCTGCTTTCTATAAGTAAAAACAAAATTACATGTTTAACCTACATATATAAGTATTTAATACGAAGATACTACTTAGCGCGTAGTTTTTGCCGGAAGAAACTCGGAACTAAACCGATATATTCGCGCTGAATCAAAAGGAAAAAATAACTGTTTAAGCCCTGATTTTAAATGCAGTAAATTCTTTTTAAAGAAAGTAACAGCAGTCAGTACGACTAAAAAGTATGACAGTCCAAAAACTAACAGAATTATTACAGAGAATGAACGTGTGTATATTGATTTTTTTCAATGCAATTACACGTTAATCAGCAGCGCCATCTACTCGCTATATTTACTTTCGAATAATTCGCTTTCCTCTCCCACTGGAGAGGTGAAGTTAAGGGTGCGATAGAACGCCAGCGCCGCGGCGCCGCGCCGGTTCCTTTTTGTGTCAATATTGAAGGCTCCACAATTCGATTTGTGAATTTTAACACGGAAGGCTAATAAATTCCGTCCGAAGGAGAATGCCCGGGCCGCAGTTTCCCCCCTATCCAGCCTGTTGTAAAGCTAAATACCGGTCGAAGGGATGGTTATTCAGACGTTAAGTGCCGCGAGGGCTTTTGTTATCGAATTTATCGTGCATGCTCATGGATAAGTTCAATATACTTTAAAAAGCTCAGAGATTCTTTTTTGAATAGGCTAGAGAATTCAGTCAATATTGTCTGTTGTATGTATGTAACTTTGTATTAAATTAAGCAGCAAGGAGCTTTGAAATATACAACAAACAACGGCAGATAACAAATATTGCGATTTCAATTTTTGGTGGAGGTGCCGGGACACAATTTTTCTGGGCAATGTTAGATATGGAATAGAACTTCTGAAGAATAGGTATCAATTTTTAGTTTCTGTTGTTGCGTGATGTATCGGTCATGCGTTTTTGTATTCAATTACCGGCAGCGCCGGATAGAAATCGATGTTCGGCGGTATTCTTGAATCGGTCGCATGAATAAATCACAGTGACGGCACGTTCACGACAGGTGTTCAATCACCCTGCGTATAGTTGTGCACGTATACGCCACTGCGTATAATGAATCCCAACTATTATATAGATTACATCGTGAATTATAGGTATAATGGTGTAATTGCGGCCTGCCATCAACATTCCTATTTGTGATTTGATCACCTAATTAGGGTAGAATTAGGTAATTAGCTCTTTGCGTGAGTATAGACAGACAAGCAGGATGTACGTAGTGGACATTGTCTATTGTAGTAGTCCAAATTACATTTGTTTACTCGATAAACAAGAGCAAAAATACATATAACTCTGAAGCGTATATGTGATGTACAGTGCCCATTGTTTAGTTGTAATTATCCGCTGTCCACATAAATGGTTTCTCTTTTATCAGTCGGTTTTATTCAATAAAACCTATCATTACGCCTAAGCGACAGTGAAATGACCATATTACCGGAACAATACACACGTGTACCCGTAAATGTGTTTCCCTACGTCCCAACAAACATTCACGACGAAATGATTCAGAAGCATAATAAACTTTACTATTCTGACACTGATTTTAGTTTAGTTTTGGAACCGATTATAGTACTAAACGAAAATAGTAAATCCGGCTTCACTAATATTTTCGAACAACGTTCAAAGTAGCTTTAGGGGACTCGTAGTTTAAGCTCACTTGACTCGACTTGCTTAAATCACTGGCACAGCATATGTGCAAGGCTTTGTGTGTGTGTCTATATGTTGGGTGTCCAACTTTGCCATGACCATTAAATCTTTTATATCCCCTCTGTCGCTTCCGGACTTCTGTACTCTGTAGAGTGCGCTGTATACTCTCCGATGTTGCTTGTTCTGTACAGCAGCAGAGCTCAAACTCAAACCTAATAGTCTATCCGGGAGCTGTTACTTGTCGGTGTGTTTCATTGCACTTTATACAGCTTTGTCACAATGATCGACATGTTCCTAATGTGTGAAATTGCTTTGAAATTAAAATATATATATATGAAACACTAAGACCCAATTTCAGCGGTAAAACTTATATGATATTTTGATATGTCCGGCTTATACAAGCTCTACTTAGATTAAGGCTCTGATTTATTGTCACACAAGTTTCAAACCTTGATTTTTAATGGGATATTTCAGCTGGTAGTTTCTTTTTTAATACGAAAGTAGAAGCAAAAAGAAGAAGAATTGATATAATAAATACTATAGCAGTATATCTACATATGATTCAGGTGCTACACCAAGAAAGGAACATTAACATAACATTATTAACCAAGCAGAGGAAGTGGATGAACAGTTAACTCGTTCAGGGACACGTTGACTCGGAACATTTTACTCCGAATAAACTTTACACTCCATTACACCCAAAAATGCGAAACTGCAGAAGAAATATCCGATTTGCAGTAACAACTCCTCAGACAAGCAACAACTTCTGCAACAATATCTGCTTCATAAAAGAGACAAATGTGTGCTCATTACAGAAATATTTACATTAAAATAAAAAATCAATCAAGTTGAATTGCATTTGGTAATTGATCCATTCAAAAAGCCAAACAAATGAAAAACCCTTTCAGGTTTTGACATCTTCATATCATGCCAAATTGTCACCTGTAACCGTAAGCCGGAGATTTTCGCGACCATGTATGCCCAGTTCAGGTGATGAAGCTTTGTTTAATATTCATGTGGAATGCAAAAAGCGACACTTACATTATTTTAGCTACGCGTAGTAGGGAAAGTGGTGCAATCAGGCATAAGTGACTAATGCAGCAAAAAAAAATTAAGCCAATTTCAAGCCAAGTTTAAATTCTGATTATGAGTGGTGCAGTTGGTCCTAAAAGTATGAAAAATTATTGATTTCACTTTTGGTGGTGGCGCAGAATTTTGAACATGGCGTGCTCATCATCACGCAACTAATACTCGTTAGTCCGCGTAGTCGGCTGTAATTACAGTACCGAAAATTGCAAGGTATAGGTTTCCGTGTACGCACGCCATCTGTCCTTTTTATGTGTGTGTGCGCGCGCGCCCGCATTTGCATTCCGCATTATCAAGTGTGGAATGGAGAGATCTGTTTTGGTGCCGCGGTAATAACCAGAAAAACGGCATCGCCCTACGGGCAACGATCTAATATCAATTATCCCCGTATAATGACGGCGCGGATCGCACGTGAGAACCGTTTTCAGCACGAAGCCCCACCGCTATGGCCGTAATAGATTTTTCCGATCGCGCGGTGCGATTTTCCAACTAGTGCCAGCGGTTTTTTACCATTGCCATTTTGTCCAAACCCATCATTTGCGTAATGCTATTCAAATATTCAATAACCCTTAAGTAGTATACTTTTTCTATATGTGTTTGATTTATTAGCAACGACAACGGTAGCTATGTGATTTAATAAAAAAATAATTGCACCTTGAGATTTTATCAGGCTAACGTAACTGGAAGGAAAGTAGTTCACCGACGCTAGCGCTGGCTGAAGAAATTTTTTTTTTAATATACTGAAGTATGGGCTATCCGTTTCACTCAAAAAGTCATAACAGTTATTACAATCTGACCTTAATAATTACGTATTGACATACATCCGTTATAAATTTGACCGAGCTAATTTTGCTGTGTCAATTACGTATGTTACTGTTCTAAAATCGCATTATTGTCGCATTCATGTATCTTCAACTAAAAAACTGGTTTTATGTTCAATCGTCGCGGGTGGATCGGTTGCTGTAACTATAGGTCACTTGATTCAGTCCCTAGCTAGCTCCTTTCTCTTCTCCAATGATGGTGTCGGTGCCAACATACCGCAAGTTTATCCTCGCTGGACCTGCAGGAAGTGGACCTTGATGATCATTTTCTTGAAGAACTGAATGTGGATTTAGGATAGGCTTCGTTGTGTAGTAGTTGTAAATTCCGGCTGGGAGAACCTCTCCCACCTGGTCGGGCTTGGCTTGTATTTGTGTTGAACAAGTTTCAAGCACGCCGGATGGCTTGTCTAACTCTGTTAACATCAACGGACCATTAAGAAAAGAGTAAGTTATGCGAGACGATTGTTTTATTCTGGTTTTATTCATAGAATCTATCGATACATATATACATAAAAATATCTGGTGTGGCTCCCACCCAACTTTCCGACTACATTGACACACTGTTTACACATTTATAAACTCTCTAAACGTGCATAGACTATAGAGGGTAAAACACCAAAAAACGAATGTCCGTAAGATAATAATAGTACTATATCGGGATTATAACAATACGACTGACTGACCTCCGATACAAATAACTCTAATATAATACGATTTTTATTTCTCTACTTCTTGTTTATTTATTCTTCAATGGCGGGCCGGGCGATAATATTCAAACAATAACGTGTGAGCTAACGCGGTATGATGACGTCAGTTCTCCATTACGTCACAAACGAATCTATATTAATACCTCTAGCGCCTAAATCGCTCATCCCATTGATCTGTAAATGTGTATACATATTTAAAATCACTGCAGGATGAGATGGTGTCAGTTTGGTCAAAATAGGATGAATTCCAAAGAAAACGCATGTAACATTTGCCACTTTCGATTGTCAGATTGCCACCAAAAACAATCCAGTTCGTCCCCTGGTAATTCTAAATATGTATACGAAATTTCAGACCGACCTGCTTTTCCGTTTGGGCGCTATCGTGTTCAGGATCATCACACACCTAGGTACATTTTCCAGAAATAATTGCAATCTCATTTTTTTGCCGATTACAATACTTTCCTTCTAGGGTACTAGTCGGAAAGTAAAAATCACAATAATTATTACACTCCGACCAACAATTACGTATTGACATACATCCGTTAACAACTTGACCGAGGTAATTTTGCTGACTCCACAGCTGTGTCAGTTACGTATTTTACTGTTCTAAAATTGAATTATAGACATAAACACGTACTGTAAAACAATAGATAATTCATGAATGTGCTAACTAAAGACTGGCATTCCAAAGTTTGTTTAACTGGATTAAACAAGAACAGTACCATACGAATTAACCTTTATTTTACGTCTGTCTCGATCTTTCTAATTAGTTAATACAGAGTTTACTGGATTTTATATAAAGCTGTTATTTCATAATTTGGTCGACATTAGATGGAGATAACGTAAGAGATATAGAAGAAAGCGCAGAGTGGGTCTCCTATCATGTGCTAATTATATCCTTTGGTGATGAGAGACGTCGACGGACAGGTTATAAAAAAAATTCTCCATAAATACATAAGCAGCCCTAAAACAAGTGACAGGCGGGTCCGTAACTACGGGTCGACCACTTAAAACTTGACGAATATCATGAAAATATTATAATGTTCCCTCGAGACCGGTATCGGCGCTGCTTCGTTAGTGCTAGCCACTGACTGTCGACGTGTACGCACACAGCCACACACACGGACACACGCGTGTGTTTGCGTGTTTGTTCGGCTTTCGGTAATTCGCAAACAACAAAACTGTACCCTCGTTAAAAGTGTTTACCGAATCGATACAGGATTTTCGAGAACCGCTGAACAACTCGACGCAAAATACCAAGCGTAAATATCTGAACGTGTCTGCTTATATCAACATAAACATCATTATTTGGTCGACAGTCGCATAGCAACGCTATATGAACATTATGTAATACTTCAGAACTAATAAACATTCCACATAATTTTAATTCAGTAGCCTAACCCTTAACGTACTCGTGATGTAAAGGATCTTGGTTCAGATCCAATTCAAAGTCTTTTTTTTATTTCTTGAGCACCTCGATCTACCATCGGCTTCACCAGCCGATATTGTCACCTGATATTCAACACATTACACGATTTCAATAAAATTTTAGCGGTGTAAAGGCATCCATAAAAGGCACCCAAATTTGTAAAAAACAATATCAATTTTTGTTATTGTTGTTGATGATCTATCTTTCAATGCCACGCGGCGTCGCGACAAAGTGTGGTTTGTGTGGTCCTGTCGCTGTTGCGATTTCTGGCGTCACGACTTACTGGGCATTATACACTAATACATTGTGCACGACGTATATAATTCCTCATCGGTCAAATTAATCCGGAAACTGTCCACAATGTACAGATCGTTCTGTCTTGGCAAAACGTACACACGTCGTCGGCGGTGTGATCTATCGATTCGGGCGTCTAATCTAGAGGGCGCAGGGCGCGCTTTTCGTGATTGGAAAACCGTCATTACATTTTATTTCCATTCCGCGTCGCCCCAGCCCCGCCGGGACGTCCGTTCGACCGGGCTTAATTCAATAAAGCAACTTAATACTAACAAGATTTGAAACAAACTGAATTGAACGATGCTGTCTTGTGTGTCGCTCTCTCGTTCCATCGAGGGAAGATTGAGATATACCGAAACGACAAGCAAGAAGACAAAAAGCCAGAAAAGCGTTTGGTTATGGGACAACCTGTATGTATATCTACAGTATGGGTAATCTCACTGAAATGGATCTAAAATACACTTGCGAAGTTGCAATCTCAGAATTTCGTCAAGTATGAAACTAGATAGGGGCGTTAATCTGCCAAATTGCATTACTACTCATCATCATTACGTTATTACATCTGCAACGTCTACGTGCAGAGAGTAATTAGCTTTGGACGTTGCCAAGTTGCTTCTCCAAGTAGCTTATTAGGCAACGCAAACTTTCCTAGAACTATAGCTTTAATTATGCAAGCAAAATCGATGTTAGTTGCTCAATATTGAATTTCTCATTATGATAGATACTGTAAGTAACTATACATAATTAAGGTAGAAGTCTACCCCGTTATATATGGTACAAAAACAAGGCACTTTGTTACCGACTCTGTACCCCATGTCAATAATGAGAAAACAATATATGAAGATAAACCTCTCAAAATACACAAGCAAATGATTTATTGTTACGTTTCTGAATCTGTTAAATACTAATATGAAAGTCAGATTGACAATACTATGGTAATAGTTTGGCGAAAAAATTTTGGTTCTAATCTTTTCTAGTGACATCAGTAGATTTTAATGTTAATGATTCTAGGTTTTCAATGGAATGAAAATGTTTAAATTAAATATGTACAGAGAATTGACTGTAAAGAATATTGTTTGCTTTGTTAATTGCACTAACATGTCATCAATTATAATAAAAAGAAAGGCGACGCCGACGTAACTAGGATTGTGCGAAAACAAACCATTATCGCGTTCAACGAGTGTGGAAGATTCTTAATTTTTTCCGCCCGTTAGATCTAGTTACAGTGACAGTGATAAATTACCCGCTGGATTTAAATGACTGATTGTCCCTCTCTGGACAAATTGCTGACTTTTTGCGTAGCTTTCACGTTGCAACACCGTAACTTGCTAAAACACAATAGCATTTATTTTATTATGTAACCTGTTATAGAAATTTAATAAAAATACATTTTTGGTTTACAGTAGCATTATGTTTGACATAAACAGTGGAAACGAAGGGTTACGGTGCCAAGTACCGAAAGGGTCGCAAAAAACTCAGACCGGGAATACATTTAATACCCTCGGCCAAAGTTCTCTATCATGTGACGGGTTTGTCCCTTTTTTTGTATCGCCCATGTAATGCCGGACCCAGGAATTTTTTCATTAAAAATTCCCACTTTGTGGTTTTGTCCAACTTTCTTGTTCTCTTTTTTCTGTCATGTCTAAATTACTTTCATCTAATGGTGAAAATAACTCACTTTTGTCGGATTATAAGTTGTTCAGTATGCATATGTAAAGGCCCCATCTCCTACACCCAAAACGCGCCAATACACCACTTTGTTAGAATAGGTTCTTAAGCAAATTTGCGATTATGCAAATTTGAATGTAAAAAATTCGGAGTGGCCTCCTCCTAACATTCCAACTAAATTGTTATTTATGATAGATACTAGAGCAAAAATAGTGTTTTCTGCGATAAGGGTGTGATAAACGCAGACCGTTTGAATTTGACATGAGAGCCTTAAGCAAAAGAAAAAAAATATAAAAGATTAATCGCAACAAATGTTTCTGTACTGTCAAAACCACTTACTCAAAATTTACGGCCGCATACAAAATATCCAGGTATTGCACCTCGCAATATGTATGCAAATATACATCTTCTTGTACCATTTCGCCGATTCGGCTGTTATTAAGGTTGCAAATGTCGGCTCGCCTTACCGCTCGACTGTCGAACTTCGGTTTTTGTAACGCTAGAGGCCGCTACTTGCAAGCGCGCCCATAAAAAATGCAATATCGGACACGATTCTCAACTCAAAAAACAAGTGCCGGGCGTAATGGATGCCCGACTGCGCCATGGTTAATGTGAGTGGACGCACACCGCATCCCGTTGCCCCGACACACTGTAAAACACGGCAAAATAAACATATAAAGCGCAAATAGCCATCCATAATGCATATCCAGGCCGGTTCGGTTCCATGTAACAACTGTTCCGATTCGAATTGCCAACGTTATACGACACCGACGCATCCACGTGTTCATGTATCAGTACTTATGTAATCTGAAATTGGGTTTTATCTGTCAATGTTCCATTAACAAGTACCGACTAGTTATATAAGTGAATATATAATGACCTGATAAGTTTGAAAACCACTGGTTTAGATATATTAGATTGTAAGTTATGCTAGATATTTTTAATGCATAAATTGTTTGGTTTTGAATATTTTTTGATATAATTACGCTTCGTTGATATTGGTACATAATTTAAAGGTAGTACCTTCAAGAAAATTCGCTCTCCTCTCAATAGAATATTGAACAAGACCAATTTATCGGAAAATTATATTCATCCTTGGCAGGGAGCGCATCTCAGAAGACTTCGACGTTCTGAATGGATTTAGCCTTGTCTAAAGGGTTCGAAATAGAGTTACTGTCTGTTGCTTCCGTTCGAACGGTGGGGCGTTGACTGCCGAACGTATTTAGCATACGGGAAATTTGATAAACTTTAAATTTTAACGAACTTGGCACAGCCGTTTCGCGCAGCTCAACGCGTACAATATAACAGCAATGTTAAACAGCTTTTATGGAACACGTTATAAAGAGCCGCGAGCGAAATGGAAACTGGTTGCGTTCGTATGATTGAGGCACTCCGAATAAAGTGTAGTCGTAACTTTTGGTAAGTCTCAGATGAATGTCTTACGTCACATGCTTCATACATCAACTTTATGAGTTCCAGCTCGGAGTGCTGCAAACTGTAAATTTACTAAAAATGAAAACAAAATCATCTTTTCAGAACGGAAGAGCACGGATTGATCAAAAGTATTTTATGACATGGTACTAATTTAGCGAAAAGTTACATAAATCTGTTCTTAGATAACCAAATGATTTAAAAGTAATTAGATTTCTACCTTAGAAACCCTACATTACGTACACCAACGTTCTAAATAAAGTCCCCGCTAATGTAAGCCTTGCTCAGCAATCCTCGACTCTTCAACTATTTGTGACCATGTGATTATGAATAATATTAATGTAAGCTTTCATATAAACATAAATTCTGAGACCAAATTTGGGTTTTTATATTAATTATTAGATGGAAAAATATAAATTGTGCTAAGCGTGCAGTTTTTGCAACCAATTGCAACCAAAAAATTTAATCATATTCCGAGACCCTACTTATCTAGTTATAAGATCATCTAGGAGTGATTGTCATAATATGTCACAGTTTTATTAAAACATTATTCTGTCCACCAGAGCAGTTGCAATATGGACTTTTCATATACAGATATGGGTCTATTTTTCCAGAGATTTTTAGTTATTCATCACTAATACATCTGTGGAATATAAACATACTATAATTGTTTCAAAAGGATCATAAGAAATACTTTTGAACATTGTACGCAGTGGTCCCTGGTAAAAAATCGACATAATAACATAAAGAGCTTCAAAAAGGTAGACAATATTTTCAGCCAACAAAAAGTCAAGTTTAGTTAGATAATTGGACAGTCGGTTTTCAGAATTTAAGAAAACAAACAGTTAACCGGATTTTTTTATAATAACAAAAAATAATAATTTAAAAATAAATTATTAGAAGGATCTACTAAACCGTTTCTATTTTCCTTATTGGATTTTTAAAATTGTGATAAATGAATACATAGTCACATGTTTTTATAACTTGATTTAGTTACTTCTAGAAAAGTAATTACGGGGCAAAATTGCTAATGTAATAAAAGGTCTGTTAAGATTGTTCTTGGGGATAGATACGACAAAGCCAGTGCCTTGCTAGGGTCACGCAGGTCTGGCAAATTAAGATAAGTTACCTGGTGGAGCGGCGGCGTTTTCGAGTTGTTATTGATGTTGTTGTTATCGTTGTCGGTGTGTTGGCGGCTGTTATCGGCCTCCCTACCTTAATTATTTCGCCAAGTATTCTCAAGCACACCTGAACTACACCAACACCAAAAGCAGTGCTTTGAACCCATTCATTGCTTACAATAAACGCACTGTTTACTCAGACCTACATTATACAGGGTGTAACATATTTAATGGAACAAAAAATTGACGGATAATATTCTATTCTTCATAATTGAATGTTAATGACCTGAAAAAGAATATTCATCAACTTATTTTAGTTAAAAATCTGACAAGTGCCTAAATACTTTTAAAATTATTCACGTCAGTGGCCACTGACGTTTGTCAAAACCTGTCAATGCGCAAGGAGGGCTGTTAATGCTCTCAAACATCTATAAAAGCTTGTAGCGGCTAAACCGCCCATCCTATTGATCTGTAAATTGATACAAAACCAGAATTGGTGGAGGAGACAGAATTTTTCTAAGCTGTTGCTTAATAGCAAGTAGACACGTCTCATTGCTCATTAAGGGGTGTCCCCGAAGCGGTAATAAACCGGTCATTATACATGAAAACTTGATGCGCCAAGGTGAACGCCGTGGGAGCGAAATTTACTCGAGGGGCGAGCGATTTATCTTACGCGCGGGCACTGAAAACTTAAAGAGACGTCATTTATTACCGGTTGGCTGTCGGTCGGGCCCTGCGTAGGAGGGGGAATGCCCGTTATACCACCCGACATTACCGACAGAGACTCGCAGGTCAATGGGTTTTTAATAACGCACGTATAGTGGGATTTCAAGAGGATGAACCCGACTCGGAAAGCCATTATTGGACCTTAATCGCGTTCGGAAACACATTGAAAAATGTACAGGACGCGTCAGCACTTTACTGAAAGGTATAATTTTGATTTTAAGGGTGGTATTTTTGTTTGCTAATCAGGGGTATTGATTTTTTTTTTACAAACCCGTCTGGGTCTACAGCTGAAAATTGTGAAAAATTTTCACAAAGCGTTGTAACAAGAAAAACGAGCCTCCTTAAGATATACTACGACATTTGAAAAATCCTCACGTTTCAATGGAGCCGGGCTATACCTTTTGTATCGGGCGGGAGTTGCCGTTGTTCTCCCCTTTTGTAATCCGTTCGGTTTCATTATGCCGCCCTAAGAGACGGAAAAACACATTTCCTGTGTCGGGTTCCTTTCTTCTTGTCGAGACCTGGAAGGAGTGCCGCCGGCTGGCGCATCTACGTTTGCTTTAAATTCTTCACGAAACACGTAAATTGTTTTTTGCTGACCCGCATCGTCCCGTGCGTGAGAACAGCTTCGTATTCTTTTTGGCAAAAGTGAAAATCTTATATTTTATAGCGGAGAAATAAGATATACAATCTGTAATCCAATTTAAAAGTATCTTGGAGCGGTTTGCTTTACGTTTTATAAGTATAAATTTTAAATATAGTGGCCCCCATACAAATTTCCGGACGCTATCGTGTTCACAGACATACCCAATTACATACATACATTTTCCAGAAGTCATTGCAATCGATTTAGGGGACCCCAAAACGTCTACTTCCTCTGAAAACTAGATTTTTTCTGTCGACTACAATACTTTCCTTCTAGGGTACTAGCCGGAATGTAAAAATGTAAATATTTGAAAGAGTTTTATCGATCGGTGTCGCTAATTGGCCCCTTCCTGAAGCCTCTGAAAATAAGGTTATTTCCCTTGGTATACAATCCTTTAATTGGCTTATAACCGGTAGGGTTATTAACCAGCTTACTGCATTCATCCGGCTACTCATGTATATTGAATACGGCAGGCCAGACTATATGAAAAATATACGGGCTGTCCCCCACCCAACATTCCGACTACATAGTTAGCACATTGAAGTTACTAGATCTAGATCGGTGATATTAGCCACTGTGTATTTACAGGCATGCACACATACATATACACATACATACAATTACAATGGGTTCAGGGGACTCCAAACGGGAATTTCCGATAAAATCTTGAAAATAAAAATTCATCTTTTACAATATTTTCGTTCTAAGGTACTGGTCGGAAAGTATGAACATAAAATACACAGATAGAATGATTAATTAATCCAGAAAATTGCAAATATAACTTATAATCCGTGATATATCGAATGAACGTAGTATTGGTTTAGTCATCGTAAAAACAAACAATTTCGTGTATTATTTATTTTTCATTTTGTATCGTCGTCCCAGGGCTTGTGGTTGGATAAAAAGGTTGGACTGATGTATGCGCCCGCTGGGGCGCACAAATTACCACTATCGGAACAGATCGGTGGTACGTTCGTTTTTTTATCGAAAATAAATTTATCGTTTTTTTTTTCGCTGACGCCGAGCGCGGTGGCGCGGATGGGGGTCCGGCCTCCCGCTAATAGAAAAATAGGACGTCGATTGATTGTAACAAATGGAGTTTTCCCGTTTACGGAAATCACTTATATAATTTTCCCACACGTGCGCCGATTTTATATATCAAAATGTTGTCTGTCTGTTCGTAAACTGAAATCAATAATATACAATTTTTCTATGGATTGGTTGGTTTCTTATGCAAATTCATACGAAAGAAGCTGAAAAGTTCGATTTTTTATCTTGCGGAAATTCTGTGGGCTTGTCAAAGAAATCAGATTTGTAAAATCGTCCTTTACATTTCAAATAGTGGGGCGCAACGACGTCTTCCTGTTAATACTAAATGGATAATGCAAATGACCTAACGGAATCGTCCAATTTGTTTCAGGTGAATTGAATCGGGGCAAAATTTTACCAACGACTGAGGAAGAAAGCTCCACATCTAGAGGAAAACCGGTAAGTTGACGGTAGACACGTCTCCAGCAGAACCCCGCTGAAAATTTTATTCATCTTTCACCCTCCGTCAAGGTTTACCTTTCGCGTTGAAAGGTTACACTTAAATCTTGTATAAAACATTCGTCGCTTCTTACCACCAGCGGCCCCAGTCCAACTAAATAAATTACATTTTAAGGGTCAATCTAACCTTTGATTCACTATCAACATAGATCTATATCCCTAAAGTCAGCAATTCTCTGATTTTCAATCTTTTTTTTTATCTCGGAATGCGGATGTAGTTGATTTGTCGACTAAAAATATCAAATTGCAAAAATTTGATGAATTTTTATTTAACATGACCCGCCATTATGATTTTAAAATTAATTCCGTTGGAATTTTTAATTAAATTTTTAACCAGAATATCAGATTTTTTGTTGAAATTAATAATTATCGCGAATTTGCATTCTAAAATCGCTTAAGGTAGTGTACCCGCTGATATAAGCACAAAAACATGGCACTTTATTATTTCAATTCACGAGAAAAGTAGGTTACGTTTTAGCACGATGTGTTCGCTAATGCATTTTAAGGATGTGTGTGAAGGGCTGAATGTTATTTTCAAGTAAAGAATTTGGAAGTTTCGCTATAAAAAAATACGTTAAACATTGCCAATCTTAACTAGTGACATCAGCTCCTAACTAGCTCAACGTGAAAGCCTTGTTGGACACATCGAGTACGATGTAGTTCATGTTTCTACAGGCCATACGTTTTTCCCTCTGGCTTGTTTGCTTTCTCTGCAACTTGCACAAGCGCAAATGTATTCCATACATCAAATATTATAATGGCATCGCCAGGAATAAATTTCACGCTCTAATTACCTGCAGAATAAATGCGGATCCTGCTGCGCTGTACTCAACTGCAGCGGCGTCGACTGCCAATTCGACGACGAGGCGTCTATTTGCATACAGTTTCGAAATAATTCTAATAATGTATTGTTGTTCGTTAAGAACGGAAGCACCGGTTGTTTCGACAAACTACAGCAGTTTTGCATCGCATCATCATACAGTTGTAGTTGGACTATTTTACCATAATACCAGCTAAATATTATCATTATGAATACACCTTTGCAGTAAATTTCAAGTATTTAATCCGATTCTACACGATGAATGATTATATATATAGGTATATGGGTTCAATATATTTGGGCAATATACGCCACGAGTAAATATTAGATTGGAACGAAGAGCTTGAGTGGAAAGGTTTTCTATTCTGCCAATAAATCACACACGAATATGAAATGCCCAAAGCGTACTGGAGAGTTTCGCGGCTCCACAATATTGAACAATGGAAGGATGTTTTAATAATAAATCTACAAACAGGACCAATACACAGTCGTCCACTTATATTTCAAGCTACATAAATATTTGCGCTCTCGAAGTGGGTCCTATTGATTGCCCCCACTTAATATTTGCTCACTGAAGAGGCCACGAAGAAGACTTGATATAAAATATTCCCCGTATTCGATGCCAAATATTTTTGTTCCAAGTTTTTCATTAATACCGACGTCTGCTTGGTTGAAGACTTAAATCGCATTTAGTTTTGTTGGTGGTATATTTTGTTGCTGAATACAATTTCGCTGCAAAAAAAAATATTAAAGAGGGGTAATAAGAGGGGTAAATTGAGCAGATATTTGTCACACTGCGAGCTGAGAACTGAGAGAAAGCATGTTAGAAAGGATGATTTTATAGACTTTGTTTTTAGCTAGTTGCTAAGCCTGATTTTAAAGCACAACAACACGAAAACACGACTTAACGGCTATGACGGAAAATTCATCAAATATTCTGTTAACTTAACCTTCTGGACCGGCAAAAAAAAACGTATGCAAAATTGTCGAAAGGTTTTTTAATTAAATACAACGATGTAAAAAGAGGGTAGAATGTAAAACCTTTTTTTTTTTCAAAATGATTATTAATGATCACATTGCGTTTTTATGAGTATGAGATGTACATATTTTTGATCATTTGATCAATTGCTCATAATTTGAAATGAAACAATGACGGAAGAAACTATACGATGTCCGGTTTTTCTCTAGCGTTCAGCAGGCCGGCCGCTGCAGCAGCGCATCACATCAACGTAATAAAGTAATTGCTCACGGAAACTGTGTTCACTGCAGTACGAAATTCAGCGGTAGCAATCCACAACTGTCATGTTACTGCAGCTTCGGCGGATAAGATGTACAGCAACGGAGCGCATATCCCAAACCCGCTGATTGATCGATGGTAAACTTTACATCGCATCGACGCCGTGGCGGACCATGTGTTCATCTCCGCTGGGATACCGACGCGAGTGGTGACATAGTGACAGCCAGGAATCTGCGATCTTTCCAAACTTTTCCCACGAAATCTTTATCGTAAACCATCTGTCGTCTTTTTTTTCTTCAAATTTGCAAGACACTGTTGTCTAGACAGTGCGTGTCATTTTTGTGGTCAGGTTGGACAGTCGTGACGCCAAAAATTAAACTACTTAACAATTTTGATTGCAATCACACAGACGCGCTACTTTCTATCGCACCTCGTTCTATACAAAAACTCAATTTTGCAATCAGAATTGATGTTTATGTGAAAGCTTAGATTAATATTATTCATAATGACATGGTAACAAATCGTTTAATTCAAAACTCGAAAATTAGTAAACAAGACTTATGCACATTAGCGCAAAAACTTTGTCGGACTTTAAAATGTTGGTGTATGCAATGTAGGTTTTCTAGCGTACAAATCTTATTGCTTGTAAATGATTTTGTTGTCTAAGAACAGATTTATGTAACTTTTGACTAAATTAGCATAAAATTTTGATCGCCTAGATCGACAAGTGCAACGTCGCAACAAAGTGTGGTTTGTGTGACTGTCGCGTTATAAAAAGTCACTCGTCTGGCCGGATTCTTATCCATAAGGCTTACTGTAACGATGTCATGTTAGAAATTCAATTACAGGTTACGTTGCATTTTCGTGCGCCCTACTTTGCCGACCGTACATAACTCTAATTACTACCAGGGTGGCCGACGTTTGGTCTCCGCGAGTAATTGATCCATAAATTCAAATCAGACCGTTATAATTTTAATATTGCCGTGATTTACGGTCAGTCGATCAAGACGAAACATAATGAACTGGACTAGTTTCGTCCTGCTTTCCAAGAAAAATATAATACACACGTAATAGAAACCGTCAGCTATTAACTTTATTTTTATTTGTATCAAATAAACCCGTAACAACACACGAGAAGCGCGTGCTCTGTGTTTTTCTCGTTCTTCTTTATTTGTAATTTTATATTTATAGAGATGGCTACACGGAACGACCATCATAGCGCAGCGGTGATCTAGCAGAACGTGTTGGGGTTAGAATTTAGCGGCTGTAACATTTATATATAGGGTGGCAAATAAAAGAAGCTGACTTGGAATGACCGGAGAGCGCGCCGGGCGATTTTGTGCGAGCAAATCTACTGCGAGCGCACTCAGATACAGTTGTAAAACTTAATTGCTTCCACATCTGATGTGCGAGCGCGCGGTGCACGTTACAATTTTAGGTGCACGCCGTGTCGTTAAATTACGTAATCCCACCGAGGACCAATAAGCGCACAACTTTTAACGCCTCCGCCATAGTAAAATTGGCAATATTCAGTAAAAATATGGGACCGCGTTACACACACTCACAACCTGTTGATCTATTTCCAGAATTTATCAACTATCTTCGGGAACCGTATAAAATGAAACCTCTTTGATGACAGCCTTTACCACGCAGAAGGTCTCAGTAATTTAAAATCTCTAACTCCGAAAGTCTCTATTCATAAGACACAAGCCAATTCTCGAAAAACGTTGAAATTCAAGTCAAATCCACCCCAGGGATGTCATAAACAAATATCTCTTTATTACCCTTGGCCATCTTATTCTGATATAAAGAAGTAAGTAAGTAAAGTTACTGCCGATTACTTCTTTAAATTTGAATTTAAATTGATGACTTTGTACAGAATTGAATTTCCTTTTAAAGATAATAATAAACGACGTGTCACATTATCAAGGTGTCAAGAATTAGCAACGCAGTTTTCTTTCCGGAAATCAAGAGTGAATTGAATCGGATCGCGAAAGTTTTTAATCCATAAAACTTCAAGGATGCCAAAATGGCGAAGTCGCCGGGTGGAGGCATCATTTCCTTTTTATATATCGGTGTTACTGAAAAACGCATACTGCTAATTTAATGCGGTAAACTATAGAGAATGATGGTGGATGGGTTCGTCGCATAGGTGGCGCAGCGAGCGGCACCGTAGCAATTACAGCCGCACCGGCGTTGTTTATGGCGCAATAAAATCCATCTCCGGTGTTCGAAACTAAACAGTCATCTTCGTGGATGTTGAGTGCCCCGCCGATGGCCCTATAAATACCCGAATTTACGATTGGGACCTTTGAAGAGTTCATCCGATAAATTGCCCAAATTAGCTGCGAAAATAGAGGCCGCCAGGGTGGAGGACGCGTAAATTTGCCGCCGGCCGGAAAAGAGGCGATCTGGGCAGCGTCCATTAATATTAATTAAAAAGTGCGGCCCCGAAGCCAGGCGAGGCGCTCTCCTCGTAATTGAGCCACCTATCCAACCCCATTATTGAATCGGAGTGCTGCATTTGCCCTCTTATCTGTTTTATGCGAGAAGAAGCACAACTTTAATGAGGAGAACGAGTTGTAGGTACTGAATAAATACATAAATAAATAAAATATGGATGAGGTATTACTTACAAAACCAGCTTAATTTTTCAGGCAACATTCATTCAGTACTCAAGTAATTATTTATTAGAACTATTTCCACCACCGTAGGTAATTTATAAATAACGTTTCACTTATTATATATTCAATAGTCTTCGTTAGAAATTGTTGGTAATATTGATTGATGTTTAATTATTATTAGAAGATAACCAGTAGTGATAACTTTTACAATTATTTATGAATACATGTTGTACATTTCTGTGTCAATCGAAGCAAGATTTCAGTAAAGTTCGTTTCGTGGAGCTTGTTTCTTTTTGCTGTGGGAGACATTAAAAGTTTTTAGACTACGATGGGAGCCGGAATGTTGATGAGGGGGAAATTTTTTGGGTCGTTTTCGCCGCGGGGCCGCAAGACACTGCGGCCTTGCTAGAAAACTTCGAAACTTATCGCCCGTCTTTTTTTTTTTAGGCGATCCATTTGAAATTATAATTAGGCCATCGCTTTGCATATTTGAATTCTGCGGAATGGAAAATTCACTTTTTAATCGTCGGCAATTAGCCACCCGCATATCGCCCAAGCAACTCCCACGTAATCCCTATCCTTGACAGTTACACTATAAATCATAAAAGACCAATTTTTATTTCCCATTTATTTTTGACGCATTACCACAAATGAAAATATTTACCACCATAAAGCTATATAAGCATATTTTTTACATTCTGTGTGAAATTATATGGATTCAACTTCTCGACTATGTCTTTGACAGATTTAAGCGTTGGAACCTCTTACAATACATCAATTTCGCACACAGCCACAGTCATAGACAACTGTCCTGTCATGTCAGTGGCCAAAATATGCCAATTCGCAACCGTAGCGACTTAGGCTGTGGGTCCCATCAGACAGCTTCTATAAATATTTATAGCTCCCACACCGCTCATTCCACTGATAAGAAAATTGGCATACATGTTTAAAGTCATTGGAGGATAAGTTTGTACTAGTTTTGTCAAAAACAATCCAGTTCGTCTCCTGGTAATTTTAAGTACGTGTACAAAGTTTTAGATTGATCCGTTGTTCCGTTTCCCTCGATTGCAATACTTTTCTTCTAGAGTACTAGTCGGAAAGCAAAAATCCGTGAGCTCTTGGACAAAATGAAAGCTATTGAAATAAATAGTAAATCTGGGATAGTTTTAAAAATGTTCAATTGTAGAACACATTCTCCAGTTTAATAGAGCAATGACTGAAACAATAATATCCCGAAACATTCGGAAAAACTTTACCCGTCGCATTTTTTCATTCGGAAAACTTGAGGGAGCGTGTAGGCTGCTCCATCGACCCAAATTCGCTCCCAGAAAACTCGGACAATTCAATTGGAAACAAAGTTTCGGGTCGCGGAGGGTGTCCCCTATTCATCTCACCCCCACAAAAAAAATCCACAGTAAAATTCGCAATGTGACGCAAATAATCGTGGATTGCCGCGGGTGTCGTTCCTGTGGTTGTATTAACGATGTCGTCAAACCACCAGCCGGATTTAATTACGTCACACGTGTCGCGACAGCACACAGTGCGTCCTACGCCGATAGGGGACTCCACCATGCGAGATTCAAACGGTTCAGCGATCGAGTTATTTGCGTGAAAAGCGACGGAGCGGTTATCGTCTAGGGCGCGCCAGCTACTATCTGATCCGCAGTACCATTGTTTTGGCACGAACGCGCGTATATTATCATTTGACAGCAGCCGCGGTCTATCCTTGTTAGACCGGAACTGTGAACTGTGAAGGAAATACCACCTTCAGGAGATGTAAATATTGTAGAATTTTAAGAACCGTAATTTTCTTACTTCT
Organism: Aphodius granarius; assembly: GCA_963971325.1. NCBI lineage: Eukaryota > Metazoa > Arthropoda > Insecta > Coleoptera > Scarabaeidae > Aphodius > Aphodius granarius. Next base: position 13,131,405 of record OZ020226.1, read on the forward strand.
ATAATCTTATTGCTGATGTACTTACTATAATAATAATTTACTAATTGACGAAAGCAGTACATATTTGATGACATAATTATCTGAATGTCTTCAGTTATGTCCAAATTATTTGTCACACTGTATGCTTGCTGTTGATAAAAATCTCTGTAAAGTTTAAAGAAACTTGTCCTTTGATGTATCAGTTATTATAAAGAATTGAATAATTTTTTATTACATCCTGTATAATTTAACAAATATGACATTTTGACCAATCTAAAATTCACCTGAAAATGTCTATCCGTTCTACTGAATATCTTAAAGTAACAACGCTCCAAGTTATTTTAAAGACAAACTTTTGGGATTATGCATTCGAAGGCGAGGCGCAGCCACTCAAGCCATACATAATGAATATAAATATATATATATGGTTCGGGGGTTGGCAGTTTCCCTTATAGCCGGAGTGTCGCACTAATACCGGCAGACAGTGTTCTCCGCCCTTACCAGCGCGGGTACCATTAACTCTATACCTTATATTAAACATTGTTTTGAAATTGAATTCTGTGGCGGTCCGGGAAAACCAAGGACGCGACATACGAAACTGGATGAACCCGGAGACGTGACGTGCTTTTACAAACGTGTGTCTCGTAAAACTCTATCCCTCATTCGAATCGAAATGCTTTATTTCGGCAGCCCGTGCCGCCTACAAACGAACATTTTTCAGTTGCGGACCGATCCTCTCTAGTTTTTCATCATTTTTCATGAGCGGCGGAGGGCGAAGCGCACACGAAATCTCATATTTCCATGGTATAATTATCTAAAGTCGTATATCGTAGGTCATCTATCTACCTATAACTTTTACAAACTTTTATCTACCAAATAGGGAATATATCTAAGTTAACTGTACGTATATTACGTACCTCTATCTATTATTGAAAACCTAGAAAAAAGTGCATTGCCTCGTACCCAGAATCCAGCGGAAATTTGTTTCATGTTACTGAAATCGAATTACATTATACTCGGTCTCGCTTGCTTTCACACAAACTTTCTTTGAAATTGTTAAAAACCTTTTAAAAAGAAAATATGTACTTTCGACTGGATCCTCTATATGAAGTGTTGGAATAGATGGAAAACAGATCGAGATTTCACCGGAAGTACGCGTTTAGATGTTCCCTGAATCCATTGCAATATTTTTTTGAAAACGTATGTGTGTACGTTTACCTGTGAGTACGATAGCGCCCAAACGGTACAACAGATCACAATTTGATAACCGAAAGAGGCAAATGTTACATGCATTCGCATAAATTGCGATTTAAGCGAGTGCGAGCGAGTATCTATCGTAGAAGTTTATTTCCGACAGACACTCGTTTCTATTTCTCTAGTTTCTGTTTCCTCTTGCCAAAGGGCTACATATGCATTTAGAAAATCGATGAGCTATTTAAAATATTTGCGACTCGTGGTCATTTTGAAACATAGGCGCTTTGACAGCTGCTTTATGGGTCGTTTGAGAAGCACCTAAGAAGTAAACTAGTAATGATTTTAACCGAACAGTTGCTATTACCAAATTTCGACTTAACAGCTGCCTAATTAAATTACGGGTATTTGGCGATGTAAGTTTTGGTATAAATAGTCTAACAGTATCCGCAGCGACATTAGGGTGGCATCAAGAGGCGTTTTAGCTTCATAAAATTCAAGAATTGCAGAAGCAACACTCTAGTCGAAAAGTAGAGTGGGAACCACCCCAAATATTCATAAATTTCGAATCAAAGCAAATTTTATTGTGTGAGCAGGATCGACCCGAGGTCTGTGCGATCGGTACCACCGCACAGGGCCTCGCGCTGTTGAATGCCCCACGTCGACACTTACATAATACATATATTATTTCTATTTTAATCGAAAAACTAAATAATTGTTACTATAATTCTTAGGATGACTCTTAGAATCTATTGGGTTGGGTTGGGTCGGTTGGGATGGCTTGGGTAGAAAACTGATAAAAAGACAAACTGGACATTTACACCGAAAAGGTGAGATAATATTCACTTTTTTAATCTACTATGACAAATTGATGTAAAATTGTGCGATAATTTGCAATTCGTATCAAAATTTAAAAGAGTAAGTTTAAAAGAACCGGCCGGAGGCGTGTGCGAGCAGTGCCCCGCGCTTCTGAAGGCCCTGCATCGACACTTTGTAATAACTTTATTATGGTACGAAAGGCCCCGCAAGTCAACGCGCCGAGCCCCGCGCCTACCTGGGCTTGCCGTGATTGTGAGCATATTTTCTCTCAGTTTTATGTCGAGTTTTTCCGTCCAGTCTAGTCCACAACTATTCGTTCCACTCTAGCGTAGTAATTGGAACCTTCCGTACTTTAATACGTTGTACTGGGACGTCCGATGCACGGCGATGCCATAACTGGCTTGAAATTAGAGTAACTTTTCCGCACAAAGTTCCGGAAGTAGTAATCCGGTTCTCTTCGCAGGCGCGCGCGCGTTGTATTCGACGATTTAATAACGCGAAATCGAATTAATTCCACGCCGGTGCGCCTCGATTTTAAACACACTTACCGGTTGTTCTCGCATAAATCTAATATGCGCGGTGTAGACACGGAGAGTGGTAATCCGTGAGTGGATTCGCATGTAATTGTCGAATGAACGGGGAAGGAAATCGTTCGCGCACCCGACAATTGGATAACGAACTTACTTAAAGTTGTGCATTGGGCGTAGCTTCGCCGTATCGCACCGTTCTCGGCCAGATCAACGGGACGGAACGTTGCATTCGGGTAAATATAATCCCATTACAGCCGTCGAGGCAAAAGGGTCGCGGAGAGCGAGTTGAGGCGCGGTTAAGCCGTCAAAACGGTAATGTGCTCTACCATATAAGTGGCATAGCTATACCAGCCATATTCTTACTCTTTCGGTCGTGAATTTCCACCGTTTCCATGCTTAGTTAGTTCGCACGGTAGATTGGATACGATTTTACGAATTTTTACCCTTCTAAAACAGCACTGCCAGGGGTAAACCTGTTACTAGGAAATCGTATATAAATAATAGTGCAATGGTCGATTGTTGTGTTGTTTTCTTTTTCTTAACCTAGGAAAGAGGAAAAAGTCGTTAATTCTAGCGACTACGCATTGGCGGGAAATGCAAAAAATAGATTTTCGCGTTTTATCTCACATTTTATTCTCGAACGGTACATCATAGAGCAACGAGGTCTTCAGAAATGGCTTTCTGGGATAATTTCTCGTACCCTTGAAACCATCGAAATCGCGTCGCTAAATCGGACGCAGTTTGCGCTGAAAGAAGAAAATGGCAAAAAAGCTATTTGGATATATTCTTCATAAATAATAATGGCAGTTTTGAAATTATAATTTTCAAGTGGGACGTCTATCTGAAAAACTATGTCTCGGATCGACCAGAAAAGCCCATAAAACCGACCAGAAAAGCGCCCAAAATTGTACAAGGGAAATTTGTACAGTTCTTCTTCTTTCTGCGAGTCTGCAATGTACGAAAGGGAAGGACAAACACGTTCTACAAGGGGACAAATTAGTTTAATTTATACGACGAAGACGACAGTCCGTGTCGCCTGTGGTCGCATCATCCCATGCCGAAAAGCGGCCGTATTAGCATTCACAACCCTCGGTCAAACCCCAAGTCGCAAATCTTGTTCGGCCCATTCCGTTTTAGTATAACGTGATGGTCCCCATTCTCGCGACAACTGACCGTCGCTAATTTATATTATTAGTTGTTCAGTTGTTCGGTCCCTATCTCTTAATTTATTAAACAACGACCCTAAACCACATACTGTATATGACGGAATTTACTGGACCTGTCCGGGAATATTTTTTAAACCTTCAAGATATGAAGACCGAATCAAAATTCGTTTTTACGACTGTAATGTCGTAAACGTTACTATCCTCCGATTCCGTGACTTCGGCTCTGGTCGTTTCGCATCCCCTCTTACCGACTTTTTTTCATGGTACGTAAGGCAAGTACTCATTTAAATTCTAACGATCGGAAATTTGAATATTTTTTCGTCGGCACCGCAGCGATTATTCGTTGGGACTTCGCCTGCCACCAGAAAACATTCAATAAACTACGCCCAGTCAGAACCTCGAACCGAGTCTTAAAAAGGATTCAGACTTCACGATGGGAATTTAAAGATCGTCGTTTGCTTGTATCGAATTTCTATTCGGAGCTCCAGCTTCAGCCCAAATTATTTTCCGTTAACATCTTTCCATCAGGAGGCGCAATTGCCTACCCACAGATTGATATTTAACTTGCTTTGATATACAGAAAATTTGTTAGTGTATGTATATGTTATAGGGCAACCAAAAATATACTGTTTAAAAAACATTTAAGCGCTTAAAACACGCCATATAGAAATGAAAATATGCTCTCAAAACGAGTTTTGATATATAATTGATGAACTCCCACTGGTCGCTCTGGTCATTTCGGAACCAGCTAACGGAAAAAGGGTTTTTTTCGACTACGTAATTTTCCTGTACACGTAGTGTATGTTACTAACATTAAAAATCCATTCATTGACTAGTATTGTGTAAAATAACAGAACTCTTTGTGATCTTTCAAGTAACTCTACCTAAAAAAACGTTACGTAACTTTCCATCTCGTCAATGTGGAAATGAATTCTGTGGAATGTATTGCACACAATCGGTTCGGATGTACGCATTTCCGTTGTTCGGATCAGTAGGTCTTTTGTTCTCGTAATCACTTCAGCGAGAGAACTGGCGCTCGGTGAGTGTACCAGATGCCTTCCTTTGTGAATTTCGCCCATCGGAAAAACATGTACACGAGCATTTTTTCGCGAACGTACAAACGTAAATCGCACGTCCAAAAATAATTTGTTTCTCTGTGCATAAACAGTAAATCCAACTTTTTATCGGCGATAATACCCAAATGTATGCGCCATGGAATGAGACGTTAAACCGACGAGGCCGTAAACTGTAAACAAAAGAATTCTGGGGACGATAAAAGTCGAGTCATAACCGGAAATGTCATAATTCTACAAAGGGAGAACACCCCATAAAGTATAATTTTATGAGCTTATCTTGAGCGACGTGCGCTTTATGTGAGCTAAGTGCGTACCATAAGACATAATATTATCAGTTATAATGGTCAGCTTCTTTTCACTTTGAGAAAAATACGCTGATATGCACTTTATTGCAAGCCTTTTATAAAATAACTGAGTGAATAATGATAATACTGCACTATTCCATAGATTTTTGCATTTTATTAATTGTTTTGTAATTTTGGATAATGTGGAAAATTAGTATTTAGTTGTGTTAAATTGTCGAAATGGTGTACATTAATTAATTAATTAATTATAATACATACATTGGTGAATGCGGTAAATTCAGCAAACGTACACAAATACATTTACTCGAACATATAATTAATTAGTGATCAGAGCTATTTTGTGTTTATAATTTGCAACGTGAATACTAAATCAATAACAGTAGAATATGCCCAACAATAATATTTGATATATGAGATACCACTTGTCAAAAATGTTTTGGTTCTATTCTAATTTAGTGATCTTAGCGCTATCCCTACCAACAGGTATTAATTAAAAGTAGACTTCAACGTTCTGAATTACATGGAATGGGCACCCAAAATCCTATGTTAGCAAACATGGGGTTCGGTTGTCACCTCACGGCAAGGACTCAAGCACCGCGTTTGCCAAACACCGTCCTCTATTACCTCAGCAAGACAACTGTATTCAATCTGAGAGACAGCTGTCTGTCTGCACGAGAACAATTTCTTGCGCTCACGTATTCATCAACATCTGGATTGCTTACATACTTACCTCTGTTGTGTCTGAGTAAACGTGAAATATGGTTTACTATGTTAAACAAGAACGAGCTCAAAGGATACCAGGACTGGAAAATTACCAGCATAAACTGTAACCATCAAATATGTCTAGTTGAAGTTATAAGATAGTTCAAATATGTTTGCTATTGTAGTTTATAATAAAATAATCCATTTGAAAAAAATGCAACGTTTTTACGAAACTGTAACCCATTTTCTCGTTCGACTTTGTGCAGTTGAAATGTTCTCCAATTTTGACGAACAATGGACGACAAGAATAGCCTATTTCTGCCTACGCGTAGGAAACTAGGCAACAGCATAATAGAAATGACCTAAAGCTACACGCTGCCACATTGTCCACGATAAATACATGTTTGTACGAAATTGTGAAATGACTAAAATAAAAGACAACACATTATGTGACGCTATTGTATGTACTGCATTGTTCTTCGATACATTGGCCATAATTGTGCAATCATTGAACTTGAATATATTTTATAGAAATTATCATTAAACTTACTTGGAAAATTTAGATATTTAATTTTAAATATCCAAACCTTGTGCAATTTTGTGAAACCGCAGTCACTCTGGGTCCCAACGTAATGTCAGCCAATGAATAACATTAAATGTCATGTCATGTCAGTGGCCACTGACGTTACTCGCTATGGTTGCGATTTGACAAATTTAGACAAACGTCACTGGCCACCGACATGATAAGACATTTAACGTTATTCTATCATTCGTTTGGACTCCAAACTTTGGAGTACAGAGTGACTATGGCTTCACAACGTTAAATAGTTTGCAGAAGGTACACTTTAATATGTCAACGAGGTAGTCGGAACACTTTGTGGGGGCTACTAGAGATATTTTATTTTGATCCATCTGCGATATTACATACGTAAGTAATAATTATCATGAAATTTGCTTTCGTTAACGTTGTTTTACAATTTTTTTCAATATTTGTTGGTATTTTGTCTTTTTTGTACAATTTCGAATATTGATTAGATCTTTATTCCATATATGTAGCTCAAGGTTATGTATTTTTTATGAAATGATATTTTTCCTTGTTATTCCATGATAATAAAACCCCACCATAAGAAATATAAGAGGTGCACAAATAATCAGCAGTTTTGCTTCACCATAAATCACTGCATGATATCGAAATGGTGAATCATATCAGCTTTTCATTGTAAATTACATCTGCAAAAAAATCGGTCATCATTTCTTATTCTGACCCACATTTTCAAATAATATTTCTCGATAATGTTAAAATTAAAGGTTGTATATGCCCAGTTCAAACATTTTGATAACAGGGTGGATCAAAATCGTTATGGTACATATTCTTGGCGTTATTTTCAGTCAATAAGTCTGTAGTGTTATAAGTCTTGAAAATTACAGGCTTTGGCCGGGAAAATGGTGAGAAAATTATTATTGTATTGAAATTGTTGATCCTAATGATGTGTTGCGGACAGGTGGCAATCTTGGTGCGGAGATAGTTCGTCCTGGGTCCAAAGGAAACACGAACGCGTCCTTATTAAGGCCGCATTAACCGAAATCCTTATGATTAATTTATCACTGCCCGAGTGATGAGTTTATTCCGTTCGGGTGAGACGGCTTCGTTTAATATTCATTAATCTGGAAGGTTCTTGCCGTCCCTTTGCCCCGCCGAAGCTCGTTCTGCCTCTATCAGATCCATCTCCGAGGATTCTATTATCGTCGCTCGCAGTCTTGCGGAACGGAAGCCGCGCTAATTGTCGCAGTTGCATATCCTCCTCCAATCTCTTAATCGACAATCGACGCTCTGTTACTCAATTGTAATTTAATATATCGCTCGTCTCTAATCTACTTGTAGTTAATTTCGACGAGAATTTAATACCGAATTGTCGGATATTAACGACGCAAGAGGCGGTCCCAGTTGATGGGAACACGTCGAAAATTGTGGTTTACAGCATGTGCAGCCATTAGCAATAATTTGAAATTTAATTGAGGATGATCACGGTAATTAATCTTTAAATTTACAGCTGCATATTTGCTGCATTTTGACGAGTACACGCTTTGGAGCGTGTATAATGAATAAACTCCATATTTATTGCTTTGGCAAAAATGTCGATATAAAAACATGTACATATCCGATTATTTCTAAGATTCAAGAGATGAGAAAAGGATGTTCAAGTTCCGTGCGAAACTTCGCTGTGTCCCCTTGAATATTCCATACACGATGCTACGGTGTCGAACAGTTTAAACGTTAAATCCTTCCCGGAAGAGATTTGCATGATTCTTAGTGAAAACACGTACACCTAATGGCAAATCTTTCGCCGCGCTAATGCCTACTAATTTTTCACCTGTTATACGGCTTAGGAGTAGGTACTCAATGAGATTTCTCGTTATACAAGATTTTATTGTATCTTCATATCCTTTCATCACTTAGAAAGAATACATTTAGGAGACGATTTTTGTCTTAAATCAAAGCTTGTGTTATGAAAACGTTGGTCGAGAGCAAAGTGGTAAAAATTGGGATCATCAAGATAGCAGCACTGCTCGTCATCTTTTGTTTGAGGCGCAGAGATTTGGGGTGAACCCCTGGCGTGTCCCGTGCTCACTTTACCGAAATTTTTATTAAGTTATCCGGGAAATTTTTTCGGGACGATACCACCTCTCGAGCGTCGTAGGACTCGCCGTCTATCTCCTGCAAGTTATCGTGGACGTCGTCTTCTTACTGGAAATGTTCGCCGCCCGAGGGAAGTCACGCAAGGGTCCCTTCTTGGATGACTTAGTTCCGCCCACCCTATCCCACGTCTCATATAGGCGCCCAAACTTTCCCTTAGGCTATCGCAGATGTATAATTTATCTCCAGCTGTATGTACATATTATATGCATGTACTAGTTTTATTATTTGATCGTGGATTTTTGTATCATGTTTATCATGTGCGGTTTTTGTTCATTGCAGGTCCGAAACTGTGTGGGTGTCAACTATGTGGATGTGGGTTGTCAATAAGTAGTTTGGACATCAATAACAGGAGGTAAGTTCTAACAGTTTCTCGTCTCGATAAAATTGCAGACATCACAATTTAGGAGAGTTGATAGAAATCGGTGGTACAGAAACAATTGCTAGCGAACAACGGAGGGTAGTCGTGAAAAGTCTACCAGAGAAAAGTAAAGTGACGTGATAGATAATATTAAATGCACTTTGTTCTCAGAAATGTCGCCATTATTAGACGGGACTTTTTGCGGTGGGTCTTTGTCGGCGCGAATAATAGTTAGCGGCTTTGTCTTCCGGTTTAGTTCGATCCAGCGCAGAACTAGACGATCCCATTCATGGCCCATAGTTTCGCACGCTGATGAAGTTCCGTAATCGCATTATTAAAAAGTTTCAGCTGCAGAATCAGTTTGGACTCGATTTGAAACGCAAAAATTCCGACGGACAACGGCGCTCCAGAAATTGTTTCTGATTTAACTGATAAACACTTCAGCGAGCTGTATGAATACAGATGAGCATATTTCATTAAAGTTCGCTTTGGTTTAAAATTAGTGACATAGTTTTTGTAACAACTGATAGGGCATCGCTTATGGCAAAATTGGTGAGACTTGTGGAGAGGCTGAACGTCAGCAAAGTTTGGTGGATGGTTTACATTAGTAATTACCGATGTTTGATATAAGCCAACCCCAAGTGTAGATAAAGATATACCAAATGTGGTGGTTACCAATCAGGGTAATTATTTCACTAACATTAGTTAGTGGTTTTGGCCAATTTTGAATCGTTGAGTTTCGAACCAAAAGTCTCCGTAAATTCTCATTTGAAACCACTACGGTTAAATTACAGCAAAATCTTACAGCAAGACCAGGTTATTTTGAAGCACTCTTAGCACAATGAACGTAATAATGAGCCTCTTTTGTAAAACAAAAGCACCTTCCGCGCACCATTAATGGAAGCTGCCGAGAGAATTTGAAACTAGAGTTTAAAGACCCCAAAAGACAGGAATTTTTGTACATTGAATGAAGCTCATGTAAGAAAATTGCATTTCTTGTTAAAAGTTAAAAATAGCTTAAAGTTCAGGTCAATCGAGCAGTACATTACGGTGGACAAGACCGTGAATTTGATACAATTTGAGGATATTTTCTCAAATATCGGATCATATTAACGAGGTAATTAAATATAGAAATACGTACACCTCTATCTTTGCTCTATTGTTTGCATCACCGCATGCGGTACAATTATCTCATTATTAGTTTGGGGTTTATGTATGTGTTCGATATCAAGATTCGATCTGGTGTGGAGGTCTATTATTGGGAGTTCGTACGGACCCCATTCTAGGTGGCAGTAATTAGGTACATACACTTTAGCCCCGAGCGGATAGGACCCGCCGTAAAACGACAACTAATTGTGGGGTTAGCCATTGGTACCGTAATTGATGGTGTTCTGCGGCCTCCGACGCTCTCCGCGCCACCTACAACCCGAACAATAACTATCCAATGACTTTCCACTTCAAATAGAACCGTCAGTAAATTCACTCAACACTTTTTACGCTCGGAATCAATTCAATTGTAGATTACTCAATAAATTTTGGATAGCGAGCATAGCGATTGCAAATTAAGGCCTCGCGATGCCGTTAAATTATTGTGTAATAAACAAAATTTAGTGTGGGGCGAATGCGAAATTATGACCATAAAATCGGTAGTTAATTTGATAACGCGGATTGTGCTTTTGCTGGAAACGAACAACCCATGGATGATTACAATCTGAACTCTTTCATTAACAGGTCGTCTAGATTCTCTAGATTCAAATTTTAAATCATACAAGTAGAATTTGTGGTTAAAAATATTTATAACAATTACCATTTAAATGTGACTTACTTTCTTAGTAACAACTAACTTCATTTTTACACGCTACTAGCTAAATATAAAAATCGACTTCAGATATGTTTTGCTGTCGTTTAACCCCACTTTCAGTACGGTAAAACTTTTGTATTAGTTTTTTTTTATATTTTATCATATTAAGTAAAATTATTCAATTTTATGAAAGCACTATGTTAAATAAATTTTATTTCAGTTAAGAAACATTGAACATGCTGGACGGCAGTTAAAACATCTAACTGAAGATATTTTAGGTACGTACTACTAAATAAACTGATAAATTAACAACTATTATTTAAAATAGCTATGTTTCCGCATTATTTCCATCTCTGTAAATAAAAAAGCGTTGCAGAAATCTGATATCTATTCTCCCGTGCAGACAAAGCGATTTTTATTAACCGAATCTGGTCCCCGTACACGAATTCCAGTGGATTCCGGGCGTACCCGAAGCAATTGTGCGAACGGAATACGATATTTGTACCGTATGCCGGCGCAATTCTTGGTCCGGATTAGGAGTAGCAACCCTCTCCGCGCCCGTTTTGCAGCTGTGCCAGAAGGAGCACAGGAACAAAGTGCGCATGTGAATACCGGAAGCGATAAATCATGTATACGACAAACAACCTGATTCTGTCGGCGAAATAATGCCGTATCTCCTTGGATAGGAAACTGCAGCGGTGGGCGACAGCGGCGCGCCGCGGCGGCGTTTCGTAGGCACCCTCCGCACCGTTTGGTTGTTCCCTCCCGAGATGAGTAACGTAATAGACGTCGGAACTTTGGAGCTAGCTGGCTTACTATACTAGATAGACGGACGAGTCTAAACTAATGCATCTGAACAAAGCGGTGATGTAGGAATTACTTGTGTAGGGGTGAGGTGGAGGGGGCAATTTTGAAGACAATGATTTCATAACTATGATATTTTTTTTATTCTCACGTTAACTATAGATATTATTCTTTCATTCAATTACAAATTTTGTTCAAAACTCTTATCTCGTCATATGTGGACTAACTAATTTAACAACTCCGGCACGAAAACAAGTAAAATATTCATCTAAAATCGTCGACGGTAGCGGAATTTTGTTAAGGGAAATACAATTCATTTCGTGGAATAAGCGCGCCTCCAGAATTCGTATAAATCCGCATCAAGATTTTCAGCCAATCAATCCAAACGTCTGGGTATTTGTGATTTATCACGTGCAGGCTATACGAAATCCCCGTGGAAAAGTCGGAAGTTTAATACAGAGCGGCGTGGCGTAGCGCCATCTATATATATTCAGACGTCGCGCTTCTCGGTGAAATTTAATACAGGCCCTCGTCGGGCACAAGGTTTTATGCAGACTCGCGCATGGCCTGAGCCTCTGTTACTGTCAGATTCAGTTACTAACCGCAACGGTAACATTTAACAACCACAATTTTCAATTTTTATAAATTCCGTCACAACCACCCAACTTGCCGTTGGCCAATATATTCAAAGTAATGAAACTGTTTATCTAAAGAAAAAGGGCGGGCAGTATGTGTTTTTCTTCCATTTAATTCGTCGAATAATAGCAGAAAACTATAAGTTCCGTTACATCAATCAAAATTGCATATACATTCATAATGACAAAACCATTGATCTAAGCTACATAATTGTAGCTTCGGCAACAGTCTACAACAAAAAGCAGTAGATAATGTTTTCGCTCGATTTAATTCGTCGAATAAAAACAGAAAATTCCTTGAAAAAACACATTGTGAACAAAAGCCCGTATGGTAGCGGTGTCGTCATTTCTGATCGATTCGTCCCGCATAAAATCGTTCTCCAATCACAACACCTCGGACAAATGTTCGTGGGGCAATACAGCGGGGGGCGAACGACGGCGACGACAATAGATTGCAAGAATTTGTTCGCGCCGACCGAACGGAATAGAATGAAATGCGGGTGAGCGACGGGCGCGCGCAAAGGGAAAAAATGAGCCGCTTTATCAATTTCCACTTTATTATCCATGATAAATTCGCACCATTCGTGCATACGAGCGACGCGGCGCACGGATTACACTCGCAAAAACTTTTTCTCGCACGACTCGTACGGAAAATACCGGCCACGGCCCCGAAACTGGACTCCGCAGCTAGTATTTCTCTTTTGGCCCGATGATAACTTCATATTAATGCTTGCATGATATACTGTTCTACACGTACACTACCTGTATACAATTACAGTGTTTGTTCCCTTGTGTGCTTTAATTTTCTATGCAGGGTCGCACCGAGGGGTGTGTGAGCGGTGCGACCGCACATGGCCCCGCGCCAACACTATAATAAGTTTATTATTGTACAGAAGTTATACACAAGGCCCCGCAATTCCACTTCACACCAAGCCCCGCATTTTCCCAAGCCGGCCCTGTTTCTATGTAATGAAATAACGTTCTAACTGCGAAGCTAGCCGTCATAGATAGAACAAATCTAATTGCACCGGTGTAATCATCTAATCGTCGTGAAAAACTGCGTTAGAGACCAGAATCCTAATTGGAGCGGTGGTAGAGATGATTTCAACTTAGTTGAGCACACTCTTACCACTACATTATGGACGTAGACAACAAAATATGACCTTGGATACTTACATACGTCTCATTACCATAGGTAATGAGACAGGGTTTTCCAACAGGGTTTTAAAATGGAAAGAAACAACAAAAATGTCGTTTATTTTATATAAATAAATCTTAAATTATTGGAAAGTGCTAAGTTTTATGCCCTGTGTTTCAACCAACACTAAAATTGTAGTTGAAGCAAGTTTTAATTTGAATTAAGTTTTATGTTAGAATTTCTCCACTAACATTTTTGAAGAATGAACAACAGTAACAAAAACAACGGATTCCAAACTTTCCTCCTGGATCTGTCTTGGTACCTATTAAAAAATCCTCTTCAGAGCTGTGTTCATAACTTTACACACATACCTATTACAATATAATATAAAATTTGCGACACAGAACATTTTAACATGGTCGTGGTTTTCTGTAAAGTCGTAGGTTTTCGCGTTTTTCAAGCACATTAAAGATCTTGGAGCATCAATATTATGAAAACTGGGTTCTCGTCCATAATTTTCTATCCGTCACCATTGGAATCATCCAGATTGGACACATAGTTAGCCCTAATAGTCCTAAAAGGTATTTTGGCACTGTTTTGTGACATTGTAACAAGAATAACCTAGTCAGTAACTAATATGCATGGAATCTAGCGTCAGAGGAGTGAATCCGTGATCGATACGTCGAAGAGCGTTCATCGAATACCCGTGGAAGCGACGACATCGAAAATTCGAAGTGGTTGAGTAGGGTGAATACATACTAGGCTATACGGCCTCCATCGGAATATCGGCTTTGCTCGACGTCGCTCTGATTTGAATAATTTAAATCCCAATGAAATGAATACATAATCTCTCGGAATATCGCCAAATCTCCGGTTTACTCCCACTAATAAAAGTGGCCTGTTTCGGTTCGAAGTTGTCGGTTCCCTCTTTCGGTGGAATGCCGTTTCGCAGCGGCGGCATTGTTGTTGTTGTTCGTACCACACAACGCCCGTTGTACGGCATCCATTACGGCGAATTAAATTGCCCAAATTGAATATATATTGCGCCCGGGCAGCACCAGAGTACATCCAACTCTAGAAAGGGACGATTTAAAACTAGTACGCCAGAGCAACTATAATTCTACATGACGTTGTAATCACTATTACTGCTAGCGGCCCGAGATTGATGAGCTAATAACGTGCTCTCTGTGTTAAAGTTTGCTCGTAAAAGAGTTACTAGCTACCGCGCACTGATGAAAAAGTTTATTTCTATGCTTTGTATTCTGTATATGTTTCGCTAGTTTTGTTTCTGATGCATTCCATTACAAGTTAAAACATAAGTACACACAATTAAGGTGACCAGATTATGGTGGACATCAGTCGGGACAAATTTCCAGGATGAATGTGAAAATTTAGTAATCATAAAAAGAGGTTTAAATATGAGGCGAGTGGTTCTAGTGGTAGTGCGTTGTTCTCCTGCTAGTTTTGTGTTCAAATCCACACATCAGCTGAAGATTCTCGTAAAGCCGTGGGTCCCGGCAACCAGTTGAATACCTTTGATTGTCGTTATCCAATAGTATGAGAGTATGGGCAAGCGCAAGGTGCAGCTGAAAAACGCATCCAAAACGACTCGAATTTTTACTAGTTATAAAATACTTGATTTTAATCTATTTCGGATGACAAACTAGACGACAGAGTGCACGTAAAACGGTTACATATGTATAAAAAGCAACAACGAATGCGTCCGGCATTCAGGACAACTTGTCGGTAAAAATCACGTAAGTTTGTTTGAATTTCACAGCAAAAGCGTTCTTTTAACGTTTTAATTATTGAGGACGACATTTGATGTTTTAGTACCAAGTAGTCTCGCAAAGAATTAAATAATTTAGAAATAAATGAGAAAAAGACAACTGAAAAAAAAGTGTTTGTGAATATAATGTGTGGTATATTTCACATTTGTGCTTAATTCGAATCTTTTCTTCAATGAAAGAATTCTCATACATTCAAATTACTAGTTTAAATAATTAATGGAGTCAAAAAAACACGGTAAAAATTGGAATTTTGTATGAAATGTTTTCTCCCGGCGACTCCGCCAATGTGCAAATCATCGATATTTTCCAGTTCTGGTTCTCACTATCGTCAAATTTAAATCAATTTTTGGGGCGCACGGTGCGGAATCGTATAAATCTTCTAAAACAAGCGTCTTGAGGTATAAGTGCGGTGGATTAATTCCGGAGTTTACGTGATGAGGTCGGCATCTGCCCGAGTCAGGATATAAATTACCTCCTCGGGATTTGATTGTTCTGTGGCGGCTCAGTTTGGCGGATCTCGAAATGCCGGTCCGCATATATGTGTAGGAACGGCTGTTGACGTACGTCTGTGCATGCATACGGGGCGCCCGTATTTGTCTATCCGCATGCACGTTACACAGAAAGTTAATGTAAACTGGCAGAGGAGGCGGCCGCGTTCGCATGCCGAACGTCACCTGGCCACCTGATTGGTAATGGACTTCGATTCGTGTTGATATAGTTTTGGGATTGTTTGTTGAATTGCGATTCGGCTGTTTGATTGCTTGTCGCACTAAATCTTCGTGCTAATTTCCAAATCCATTTAGAATTCATTGCATTATTAGCGCTAAGTAAACACACTGGGGCGAGGACATGGATTGATGGTCTGGTCGAGTATGCATTGCTTGATAGCAAGATGTCACTCCAATTTGCCAAGTGTACCCTCCAACGGGTATACAATCAACAAGATTGTATACAAACTTATCGTTTTAACAGAACGTATTTCAGACAGAAAATATTTCTTTTTCCAATGCGACAAATTCTGGATAAAAAGTTGTCAACGCATGATCACCATAAACTCAAATTTAAGCAACAGAGTGGAAAACGTCGATAATTGAAATCAAGAATTACTTGATTAGGACTTGCAGAAGTCTCCACTGCATTCTAGACTACAACAAATTTTATTTCATATCTCTTTCATTAGTTAACATAATGTGCTTAACTTTCGATGTTAGTTAACCCGATAATAGAGTTTACGAAAGTGGCAAAATTGATAATATTATTGTAGCTTAGCACGCCATAAAGCGGGACGTGTTTGTGCATGCTCGCATTGCAAAGAGTGTAAGCAAATTTATCGCTTGATTTGTGCGCTTTTGTCGCTCAAATGGGATGAAAACAAACATTGCAAGTAGGGCGGGCGCGGCTGCAATAAAAACCGTTGCGTCTGTCCATGCAGCGGCATTAAATTTTGGCGGTCGGTCGGGCCGGTCGATTGTTTCCAAAAACCACAGAACGAATTGATCCAAAACAATCAGTGTCCCGTCCCCATTGTTATATTGGTATGCGTACATGCTGTGTGGCGAACATGTGTGCGTGTCAAACCCGCGCGTATACGCGGAAATTTGTGTTCGAAATCATCAACGCTGTGTTTAAACGGTGCCCTCTTTCTAGTCATCTGTTTTATAGCGATACAATGCGACGAAATGTATTGCAATTGTTGCGCGCTCACCCTGACAGCTTAATGATGTATGTGTAATTATGAATTATGGACGGACGTGCCAACGTTAATTCTTTTCTGCGATACTCAAATATTCATTAAACTAATGGCAGGTGATTCAAATCATTGCATTATTAGTTGTCATGCGTGCGTTTAGTTATAGAATCGAGAAATGATTCACAAAAGGAAGTATCAAAAAATTCTGTATACTTTATAGCAAAGATCGCGTGAGGTCTGGGTCGTAGGAATGTTTTTACAAAAGCGTATCGAACGCTTACGTGCAGCCCTCGTGAGCGATATGTAAATAACTGGGCGTGCATACTCACAAGAATTAATTATAGTGTAGGTACAGTTCGTAGGCAGCCTAAAGTATACTGCCATGTGAAATACTGTCTTATTATGTGAAATTACAAACAGAAGTCGACATGCCAAGCGAGTTATGCTATCAAATATCACACAGAAACTGCGATTTTTTGATTACGTTCTGCAGAAAGTGAGGTGGTTTCTCTTCTCGTACAGTTAAACAAAACTTTGCTGTGTGACACATTTTAAAACGGGTGGCAGGTAGAGATATGCATACCGCCACTCAGTAATATTTTCAACTCTGAAGCTGACGGTTGGGTTAATGAGAATTTCGGGCTTGTAATGGCTCTCGAAACTTTGACAAAACACGGTTGTAATTCAATGAGCACGCCCACTTCCAGACGGAATACTAATTAGGGTGACCCGTGTAGCACACTTGTCCCCCTCATTCAACCGCCAATAATTGACTATTATTTATACATATTTTGCACCGGGACAACAGAATTACCCGGTCGTAAAGTTGCGACGGAGGCAAAACTTAGACACGCACGTGCTCATAATTATAATTTTCATCGTCTTTTACTGTCTAGCATATCAGCAAACATAGGAATTTCACTGATTTCCGGACTCCTCACAGGACACTGTCTACTGAGATATCATCTCACAAAAATAGACCTGCAAATAAGGCAAGCTATAAGTTCTGCAGCACAGCACCCAAAACAGCATCTTGGAGACGCCATAACTATGCATACAATACACCATACACCAAAATAACGTATTCCACCGCCTAAATTCCATGACCCTCAACATATGTGATGCTCCTCTTCTACCTTCACTCGTACTGTTTGTATATTGAAAAACTTTAATAAATTCTCGGGACGGGATACGTCGTCTCGTCCACCTTTACTTGGCAATTCAAATTCGCCAGTATTTTGGTGGAGGCGGTAGGTTGTCTTCAAGTTTATCGCAAACAATAACATTCGGAAATTTGCGGATCCATTTCGCATCGCTAAGAGGTAGTGTGCCGAACTCTGGAGTAGAAATTCGACGTCGGGAAGAGCGCATAACGGTGCTGCCCTTTCAAAGTAATTCAAATAGTTTCTCTCGATTCGCATTACCGAGCATACCGTGTTCGAGCGAGTTGCCGCCTCATTGTCGCAAGTTCGACGTAAACAAAACTTTGCCGCGCCTTATTATTTCGCAGTAATCTAGTTAATACACCGGAGACTTCAAAAGTTTAACGCCGGGGCCACTATGGGCTGTATATTATACTATTATCTACTTGATTTATATTAAAAGTTCGAAGCGTGGCCGAGTTTTGGTGTTTTCGAAATGGCTAATTAATTGTTATTTTTGATTTATTCAGTTCTGCCGGATTTTCAATTGATTTATGCACCCGCTTTCTATCTATATATCGCAAAGTGCAATTTATTTTCCGCCAAGCACTATTAAGAAAGCGCACCTCGTCCATATCTCCGCTACTCGAGAGTATGCTGCACTATTTTTCGGCACATTTATTTACAGGATATTCCCTGAAATAATCCAGACGTGCAAGAGGTACCATGCGCTTATCTAAGGCGAAATTTTTCACGCAGACAATGCATGTAAATCGCTTAATGCCGGAGCAATCCCGAAACCTTGTAAGCAATTTCTCCGTGATATAAGGCCGAGAATATATGGCCGCAGATAAGATGTCGGTCCACGTAAGGATATGCAGTTCAAAAACGAACAGCTAAGACGTAAACAGATGCCGACCGGGACCTATTTCAGAAATGTACGACCACCCGGTGCACAACACATTTTCTACACACCAAAACCGAAATTTTCATACATGTCAAGAGACAACTCATCAGTGAATGAAAAATTAAGTAGTGGTTTTTCTTAGTATAAGTGTAATATTATTATCATATTACTCATCCCCTATGGGACTGTTTAGTGTTTAATTTCTATATTTGTGGGAATGTTGAGAATAAGTTATATCCGTTGTGGCACCCTCTCAAACTTGTTTGTTTTAATTAAGGATTATGGTATCGTGGAGTAGCGTATTTTGTGGAGAAGAGTTTTAGCCAATAATGGAAAACTCAAAATCTCCAGACAACTCTGTGTATATAATCCACTAAATTAGTAACCACTTTGAAATTGTTTATATAAGCGCGTATATTAGAAAAATTTACTATTTTTAATTTCGCATTGTTTGTTATGTGCAGTTATTAATTTATTTTTCTTTTTACCTATTTGTTGCCTTTTTAGTGTGTTGTTTTGTTTATGCATGTACAAATTAGCAAATACCGTACCGTAATTAATTGATTTCTTTTTATCTTTTACTATTATTTTCCTTGTCCGTTTCTATGCCAATGAGCCAACCAGACTTGAAATTGAACAAACGTCTATGTATCTCGGGTATTAAAACTCATTAACTTAAAATTAATTGAAATTGGTAGTTTCACAGCAACCAAAGAGTGAAAACGCCTACTACACACTTAACGGATGACTTTGAAACAAGAGGATAAGTACCAACAACGCAGTAACGCAACGAAAGAGGTAATCTCGTTTAAAATATCCTGATAAGATGTTTGCAAGTTATATTTTAAAATGATTACTCTATGAGTAAAACTGCTGTTATTCTGTCCAAGAAATTCCTTAAAAATTTTATTGGAAAAGTCATTGAAATATCATGGGAAGTTATGAAAGTGAAATTAGGGCCCCCGCTATCCGTTCTGCCAATCTAGCGGATTAATTATTCCGGTGAGGCATGGGCGCCGGCCCACTGATCAAATTTTAAATTATTCGATATTCTGAAGTTCTGATGGGAGTAGCAGCAGCAGCGGTAGCTCTTAAGCCCGAGAAAGTTACTTGTGTAACTTAATTTTCCGAAGCCGTTATTCCGGCCGTGCGTCGGGGGCATTAAGTTACGTATTGTTATTAATACGAGCTCTGAGCCGGTCCCCCAGGATGGCCAGCAATTAGTACTCCCGCAACGACATACTCGTAGTTACCTTTGACGACGACGGCTGTGTTAACTTGCGGATGATGGTTATTGAGCAACCAGTCGACCGGAATTCGGCAAAGCCGTTTGCTCCACGCCTACACACTGCATGGCTTAACAGGATTACAAACCCGAATCTGTTATCTCCCATGCCTCACCCTAGTAATTGCTTTGTTATTATGACCTGTAACCTGAAAGATCCTCCTCTTCCACAGTATTAAGTCATAATACATGCTTAGAAAGTAATTTTACTTAATCCGCTTTTCTCACATCCAGCAGATTATGTAGAAAATCTATTTTACAATATACAGTGAACAAAACTAAGATTTCGGCAAAAATCCCTTCCCAGCAAAATCTTCAAATTAGTGGAAAACGGAAACAACACTATGTACTTCCAGTGCTTAAAACCAGAGTAGCCCGGAGAATTTCCATTTTAATCCTGTCGGTAGCGGCCTCGAGAAATGCCAAAATGGCACGTTGGCTTCCTCTGCCTTTAATTATAAGCGTTAAGCAGAAGGATAGCAAGGCAACGGATAACCTTGCAAGGCCGCACTTTGCCATTCTGTCGGTCCCGACTGGCCCGCTGAATGGCTCGCTTTACTTTCTTTGCTGCCGTCCGACGGCGGGCAAAATGGAACCGCGAAATTAAGGAGGCACCGTGTAATCTGTAATATTTTTCAGCGGCCGTTTTCAGACCTGCACTCGGAACGAACCCGATGAATTATTTAATTTCATCCATCCGTCAAGGTTAAAATGTTTTCGTTGGAATTTATGAACGAGAGAAATCCGAAAGCTTTCACTGCCTACCTTGTCTAATTCATCTCTTCAACGCCGGCACGTTTGAAATTTAAAATTTTAATAATGTCAAAGTTTTATGCTAGTTTTTTGCTGTTTTGTACCGCAAACTTGATGTTCTTTTTGCTGTTTTAATTTTTTTTGATGCTGCAAACGAGAAATATTGTGCACAAAACTTTGACATTTAAAAAAGTGGTGGGACTCGCATGTTTCCAATGCCGCCAATTTAATTCAAAGAGTACAAAACTTATAGTTTGCTGCACAAAATTGCACAAAATCAACACACAACTTTGGCGTATGGTATGGTGGTATGCATGGGTCGCAGACCACAGGCCTTTCCAGATACTTCAACCTGAAAAATCTTTTGTATACATCCTAACATGGCTCAAGAATATGCCCATCGCATTGTAGTGCGAGACAATCGCATGTATATGTAATGTGCTGCAGAGTCTACAGCTTGCATTATTTGCACGTCCAATTTTTCTGTCCTATTTTTTGATATCGCAGTGGACAGTGTGAGGAGTCCCGTGATCAGTCTGAGATCATGCTTTTGTAACTGAAGAAACTCTTTGGCTATAGAGGCAGAGAAGGTAATGGTTACATTTGCTTGTCTCATACCGGTGGATGTTCCCCGGTAAGCTTTATTTGCTTTATGTTCCCATTTTTGAACCATCCTCCTAAAGTGGCCTTTAGTAATTCCACAGCTAAGTTCTGGTCCGTAGAAGGAAGTCTTGGAGTCTTTTCGAGCTAGGCAGGTGCCCTGGTATCCACATCAGTGATACCTTGTTGGTTGCGCTAGATCATAAAGGGATAGTTTGCAGGCCCAGACAGTTTTGGACTTGTGAGTCATTTGGCATAGGAAAAAGTTTGCGTAGAATGTGGCGTGTTTGAGGACTTTACCTCCAAATTTAAGCCTTTAATATTATTTGTTGTTTTGTAATTTTTAATAAACGTTATGACTTGAAAACGATCGATTTTTATCTTTTAACAGATTCTTTCCTTGTTTTCTCGCATAGAAAAAGATCTTAGGTGCAATTTCCAATTCTAAAAGCAAAGCCGCAGCAGCTGCACGTAGGGATAGGCATGGCGTTGAGTTTGAAAGATCGGTGTGCGGTTGAAATCCGCTCAAGCATCTGCGTCAGCTGTCAAGATTCGCAAATATACATGCACGGCGCGGTATAGGCGGCATAAATAACCGCGCAGTGGCAGCCCTGCACCGAGAATATCCCAACTTGAAACGAATCGTCAGCCATTTGCATAGAGAACGCCCAAACGAAATAACACCGGCGGACTTAATTGCAAGACTTCGCATTCCATGTAACCGGATCACACGCGCCCGCAAGCAGCATTATGCCCCTGTAATTGAAACCCCTGAAATGATACAACAACAAAAAATCTCTTTTGCCATCGTGCTTCTTATTCACTTATAGTTGGAAGATTGTATTTCATCGATTGTATTTCTAATACGATCCCGTTTGTGACCTGCAGAAAATATTTTATTAAATCGCCAGGTCATCCTTTTATCCAAAAGTAATCCAGTGGGGGTTCGACAAAGCCTCTCGACTTGATTTTATGATAGCGTTCGCCCATTGTATCGTCAGCGGGCGTGCGTCTGACGTCACGTGATAAAGTACCACACAGACACACATCCGGCACAGCTAGATCGGAGGAAAGTACACCACGAAGAGCAAAAAAGTTGGCTCGCTCGAGTGCTCTGGCCGTACGTGAAACGTTCCTGTAGGATACAAAACAACTGTACTGACTATCCGCTTACCGTTTTGCACATGTTTTATCCAGATCCTTGCTAGACCTGAAAAATTCACAGCTCAAGGCTCCTAAAGAGATTGCTGCAGCTATATAAGACACGCTGATGAAAATACACACAACCGTTTGGACTGTTCAAACCAAATAATGGACATTACACACCCGGTACTAGAGTAGTCGATATTTGCTGATAATTAACGACAGTAATATAGTCATTTGATTCATTCGATATCTTCAATTTCGAAGAAGATATAATGTTTTAATCTAAACCGGGCACACTTTACGATAGGGTAGACTTCTAACTTTAATCGTTCAAAACTGACTGTTTTTACATTTTTTTCTTATAGATTGACTATTCTAATCAAATAAACGTATCTATATGCAAAAATGCCCACATGCGCTTATAATAAGGACGTCGTTTTATGTGAACATCACGAAGATTTTATGGTATAAGTGTAGTGCGCACACGGCTAAAAATATCGCAGCGTTTTTATTAAAATGAAGTCGTTTCATAGTTGTGACACCGACGGGTGGGGCGCCGCGACGTCGCGATGACAGAGACGCCGAACACTTCACGTCGACTTTAATATAATCCGTATGGGGATTTTTCACTCAGCAATCTCTCAGCAAAATGACGCCGATACTTAGACCCTCGGATGTGGAAGGAATAGAGGGCTTATAAAGTGAAAGGCACCGGCGACGTTTATTGGACGCAACATCTTATTGTGTATTCAGCGTAAAAATCTACGACGAAATTGCTTATAAAATATTGACAGTTTCATCTTTTTTACGGTGTAATTCTTTGTTCCACTGCCTTCTTCATTCCTTACACCGCGGAATGACGATTGACTTTTTAATTACCAAAGTTCACTTTAGACACACCAAAAATACATGGATACGTGGAGTTTTATCAAAGTCCGAGATAACTTTGCTAAAGTATAATGCCCTTTTTATTAGATTCTCGTTGATGTATCCCATAGTAAATTAAAAAGTTAAGCGGCGATCTTACAAAGAATTTCATTATGGGAGACATTCTGCCTTGAATTATCTCCCGGGGCTTATTATAAGCTGTCGATTCATATTCAAAGTCTACGGTGGTTAGCCTAATTAGAAAACGTGCTTATCTAAGAGTTTAGCAGTGCAAGGATGAGCCTTTCAATCCGCAGATGCCTTCTTGTTAAATGAAAATTTTTATGATTATGAAACCTAGTATAAAAATGCTTTTAATTACATTCTTGCGGGAATATTTACAAACTAGAATTGCCACGCAATGTCAATCAGAATAGAATTTGCCTATGTTGTCCGGATTACGTTCAGTCCCTCAAATTGGCACACGGAAAGTTCCACAATATATACAGTTCCCAGCCTCCAATTTAAGTTTCTGTATTAATTCTGACAAGGTCGACAGTTTACAACAGCCTGCAGATTGCCTTTGTTCCCGAACAATCCTCTTTCCGATTGACAACTCACATCGCATATTTACTTTAAGCGTACGGCCAGACGAACGACTTTTTGTAGAGCTACAGTCGTGGCGAACTGCTGCTGTCGAATTACTTCAGCTTGTTATTTACTCCAATTTTCCGCAATCATAAGTTAAACACAAAGTCGCACCATAAAGTTAAAAATTCCTCATTTCACGTAAACATGTTAAAGCGAGATTCACAGAACGTTATTGCGAACAATAAAAGACGAACGTAACTGCGGTGCAGTAAAAGAAAGCTGTAAAGGCAGTACATCACTGAAAACCACCCGCCTCGCGGTCACGAGGGTGCGCCATCGTGCTGAGGTGGCGAGAGACTCCTCCGCGATAAGGCCGGACCATGAAAATTCGACGCACGTATGTATCCGCGTAAAACAAACATTGGCAAAACTGGCGTGCAGTAGTTATCGCCGATTGTTCGTAACCGCGAACTGTTTGACTACAACAATACACTTTCTGTACAAAGAAAGATTTATCTCCCAAGAGAACTACCAGCCAACCAGACCGTTCTGTTGAGCACAGAACTCAATAACTTTATTCCACAGGCGGAGCCAGTTTACTTACTACGTGACGAGAAACTTAATCCAACACGGTTATTAGTATTACACTAACCACGTTGAACTTGTTAATAATTAATCTCCTACGGTACATATTTTGTTAGAAGCGGGTAGCTCCCGTTCGTATTTGAACTGTAAAATATGGTATATATGTATGTACAATGGTACATGTCAATTCTCATGATGGCCACATTGTAGTTGATGATTTGGTTAATATGCTTTCGTGTCAGTACAAGACAAACAATACCTGCAACTGATCTGATATTTTTGCCATCGGAAACAATAAATAAATTGTTTCCGATGGCAAAAATCAGCAAAATTTCAATCTTTTGTAACATTTCTTAACAGAGTTGTTAACTTTAGATCGATTAAGTACAACTTAGCCATATAGAAAAGTAAATACTCTGGAGGTATGCTCTGTGCCCGAAGTTACATATACAAATAAGGATTTTTTCAATAGAAATGTTGGTAACAAGGAGCCAGGTAGTTTCTGCGCGCTCCTTGTTTTAATCGGATCGGGAATTGTAAATTCTGGGCAAGCTGCTTATCGCCATCAATCATGCCGTTCAGTTATAATCCGGCGTCGCGCCCCGGGTCCGGTTCAAAGAAAAACGCTTTTATTATGTTAGGCGGCGACGCGACGGCGGCGATGCCTCGGAAAGCGTCGCTGCAAAAAGGGACGCCCCACGTATTTACTCGTCGGATATTTTTCGCTGTCCGCCGTCTTTTTTATCCCTTTTTCGAAAAATCGTATCAATCACTGGCCCTCTTCAGAATACCGGGCTCGCACGAAACTGTGCAGAAATCCTGCAAACTTTTTTTTTGTTATTCACGATGCCTGTCCTTTTAATACATCAACAAAACTGTAAGTAATTTCACACACATTCTGCTGTCTGAAAAGAAGGTAGAGATAATTACAGAGTACATCACAGTCAAGGGTTAAACTATTGCCTAGCTAGTGGCGCCAACTGGTGATTATTCCAGTCCGGGATTTATTTGTAGGAAGCGACGGCGACGCGCTTAATGAAGGCGATATATTTTCGAGTATTCGCTCACATCAGTCGCAGGGGGTAATTGGAGCTTTGTACCGCTTAGAGTCCCGTAGGCCAGACGCTATGAATCCCGCTAATCGAGTTCAAGATATAACCGCCCATCCCGTGTCTCGGAGCAACGTCCCACAGGACTCTACGGGAAGATCTACCCACTGCCTCGGAGGAAACTAGAAACACTGCTCTACGATAAAGACACAGTAGTGTAGAACCGATAAAAGGAGGAATTTTAAGAAGGAGCAAGGACAGATAATTAAGAATCTGATTCTATATGGTTGGGCTGGGTTAGGTTGAGTGTAAACCCTATAAAAGCACGAATCTTAGGAAACAACAATATTACTATTAATATTACACAGCATATAGATTACAAGATAATTGAGGACTACAAAACATTGCTTCTAAACAACAAATTGATCACTTATGAAGGATTGTGCATTTGATCTAAGTAAGCATCAGAATGGTGTAGTTCTAGATGGCGCTTACGTCGCAATATCGGCGCATAATGCTCGAAGCAGAGCCCGCGGCTCCCTTCACTGCAGCAACCTGTACCTCATCAACGGCAGTAATTAGCAGCCCGGCAATCATCGGACCACATTCCTTCCCATTAGCCGAGCAACGAAAAGCGACCTCCGGGCCCCTCCATTAACCGACAGCCACATTAATATTTCCGTCCCTAATTGAATGCCGCACCTATACAGACGCAAACTGGAAAGTATAATAATAAGTAGCATTTTCATATGTTAGAAATTATTGTTAGCACACTTGGCATCATGTTATTTATATACAAAGATATATCATACTTACAGGGATAATAAAAATGACAGGACAAGAAATCTCCAAGAATAATTCTAGAATAGAATACATCAGGATAACACGCTCGTAATTTCGTTATAGGGTCAGGAAGGGTCCAAGCGTCCGTTAATAAGACTCATGTCATGTAACTGCAATTTGGTCAATAAAATTTCAATTACAATCTCGTCGTCGTACAGAAAGTGGCGCAGCTTTAGTACTCAATCCTCAGTGTGCGCGATGTAAATTTGAACGCCGCGAGCTGGCAGTAAACTTTCGGGCAGAAATGATTGTTTAATAGCGCTAATAGATTTTAGTTACGACGTAATAAGGAAGTGCAGTCACGCGGAAGCGACGCGACGGACGCTAAGCGTCTGAATCCATTAATAAAAAACGACTACTCATTGCCTGAACAACAAGTTGCAAAACTCTTAAAGCAAAAAGTATCATGACATACTAATCTTTCTGAAGGTAAGCCAGACGCAAAATAACAAACAATGGCACAGAAAACGGTTCCTTATGAGGCATTCCATAGGTGTCCCGTTCCCAAAAGGTTTTAAAACGGAAAGAAATAACAAAAATGTTGCTTATTTTATATATTTGAAAGCTTTACTCATTTGACAAGGGTAGAATTGCATGGCTGCATGATTCCACTAACAATAAATTGTGGTGAATGTTAGAATTTTAGGAATTTTACGTCGGTCATTTTCGCTTCGCTTCTACCGGTCCCAAGTCTGCTGCGCAGTACGTTTCTATCGTGAAAAAGAGAAAAATTGTGAATATCTCCAAAACCGTAAAAGATAGGCACCATAATACCTGTATAAAATTGAAAGAAAATTAAATTCTAAATCTGGTTATGTAAAAATTGGTACATCGTTCTATTTAAAAAATCAAGTTATCCATCATTGAAACGTTCGAAACTTACAGATCATCCCTACTGAAGACCTCCGTAATTTAAATGCGATAATTTTAATAGCGGACGTGTGTTATTTTATGCTTAATCCAAAACTGAAAACCGCATCTTTCTATATTTCACAGTTTCGAAAATATTTCCAAATTTAAAAGGCGCTGCAAGTGCCATTTTTTTTCGAAAATTGTTATGTAGTTCAAAAACGATTCCACTTAGACATAGTGTATCCTTATCAAAGTATAATTGAAATTTATCATAGAATCCAAAAGTGCAATAATATGTAGGGTGTTCTATTTAAAATAACAAAGTTGATACCTATTTCCGGTATAAGCGGAAGTTCGCCATTACTGAAACTAATTTTAAAATGTGTAGAATATGATTCAATGCAACTTTTATCCGAAACATTTTTATAAAAAAATCAATAATAAGTCGGCTAGGGCAGCTTAGATAGGACACCTGTATATGATAGCATAATTACAGATTTTGTTCATTTTTTTAAAAGGCTGTATCTCGACGATCCTTTGCTCAATTTTAACAAAACCTACACCATTCGATTGCCCTCTCCGTAATCTATAAGAATGTTGATGGGTCCGATCAAAATTAAGTTTAAGGTTGCAAACGTCTTCCAGTCCCATTTGATGGGAATTTACCTGTATGGAAATATAACAATTATTCGACTATCCTTGACGATATTGGAATGAAACGAACACAGCTCTAACCAGCAATCATCGGCCAATCTAAAACTTCATGGGTCCGATTCGAAATATGATAATAAGTATGAGTAATTAATTAATAACTGATTCGATGACACCACAAATTCGCTAAAATCTCGATTTTCAAAGGGCTCTCTCTATCTCGACAAACCTTTGCTCAAATTTAACAAAACCTACACCATCAGATTGCCCTCTCTTTAATCTATAAGAATTTTGACGGGTCCGATCCAGATTAAGAGAATGCGGGCACCATTTGCAGACGACCGTCGGCGTCGCGTTGGCATGTACCGTCCAAGGTTGCGGACGGTCTCCAGCCCCCTCTTATGGAAATTTACTTGTATAGAAATTTAACAATTGCTAAGTTTAAATCATCTCTACCTCATCATAGAACCTGACGCTAAAATATAAAATCTAAGATCCAGAAAAATAAAATAGGACAAAACGGTTAATACTGAGCACATAAATTCAATTCAGTTAATCAAGTTTAGCGTGCAACGTACGCTATGCGCCTTAAATCAAATGAAGCACCCGACCGGACGTCGAAAAAAGGATCATATCTCGTCGTCCGCGGAAAGAATTCACTGCAGTTTTAATAACTTTCGCCCCTTCCGAGTTTTAAAATATGACTTCGGTAATTATTCGGATTCTTAAAAGTGCAGAAGCCCGCCAGGCGGCTGCTACCAGACGCAAACGTGACTTTCGAAAAAAAGAACAAAACAAACTTTGCCATTTACAGTTTATTTCGAGTGAAAATGGTGCTCAGTCTTACCTCGTTACGTTATAATATTCCAATTATGTATAACGGAACTTTGCCTGAAGAGATTGTTTGATCTTTTCTTAACAGATGTTTCTGAAAAAGTACCTTCATAATAACTAAAATTACAATTTATTTGTTGCAGATGTTTTAACCGACGATATCAGAAAGATGGACGCCGAAGAGGATGATGCAGATCGCACGTTTGAAGCCATAATGAACTCGTGAATACCAGCAAAATGGTGCTGCGTTCACAACTTCTTCATCACTTCATCATTCTATTTGGTTTCGTGGTGCTGATGGCTTACTCCGACTGTCCGCATCTTTGCGAGTGCAAGTGGCGCGATGGAAAAGAGTCTGTGGTTTGCTTGAACGCGAACTTAACATCAATACCACTTCATCTGGACACAGCTACTCAAGTCATCGACCTGACCAACAACGTAATTCCGAATTTAAAAAACGACGAATTCAGCAAAGCTGGTTTGCTGAATCTCCAAAAGATCTATGTCTCAAAGTGCAAGCTAAAAACTCTTGACAAATATACATTCAGACACTTGAACAATCTAGTCGAGTTAGATCTTAGTTACAACTTGATTAGCATGATTCCCTCGCACGCGTTTGAGTCAATACCCGAACTGAGAGAGTTAAAACTTAGCGGAAACCCAATCCAGAGGGTACCCAATAACGCGTTTAACCATCTACCACACTTAATACGGTTGGAGTTATCCGAATGTAAGATCGGCATTGTCGAAGAACGAGCATTCAAAGGTTTAGAAAAATCATTAACCTTCTTAAAATTAGACAATAACAAATTAAACGAACTCCTAGCAAACTCAATCTCCAATTTAAAGAAACTCCAAGGATTAGAGCTGGATGGAAACCCTTGGAATTGCTCTTGCTTACTGCGACCGCTAAGAGAGTGGATGTTGAAACAAAACATCCCATTTGGTGCACCTCCCTCGTGTCAATATCCAAAACGACTTCAATCGAAACCCTGGGATAAACTGGATTTAGACGAATTTGCCTGTGTACCTGAAATCTTCGCGTACGAATCAAAAACGCACGGCGTTGAAGGCAAAAACATCACGATGACTTGCAGAATAACGGGTATACCAGAACCAAACGTACGCTGGCTTTTAAAGAACAGAGTTATAGCAAATCTCTCAGGGACGTCGTACTCAAACGGAAAGAAACTTTACGTCGTTAAGTTGAAGAATAATTCAAGCAATTTAACCATACTAACAGCTGATTTACAAGACGCAGGCACCTACGTCTGCGCAGCGGAAAATAAAGCAGGAAAAGCTGAGGCTAGTGTTACTCTAGCAGTCTCCAAAAAACTGTCAGAAAACCAAATTACCAATAAAATATTAGTGGTCAGCATTATCGCTGGCATCCTCCTGGCAGTCGTGTCCTTCCTGGCAATGCTCTGCATGGTCACGTTCAGGAGAAAGCATTTCTGGAGGAGAACAGAATGCAGGAACGACGACAACTACGAAAAAATTGAACTTAATCATAAGATCAGCGGTAGTAACCTCAATGGAAGACCAGCGCTTGCGGAGATTTCCGTGGTAGGGGGTAACAAGAAGAATGGGGAATACAGGGTGGTCCCAGGAGGTGATACGGACCAGGAAGTTGAAGAAGAAGAGGATAACAGCGATGACATTGCGAGAAATAGTCAGAGAGAGACGAAGTTTTGGACCGCTGGACCTGTCAGTTCACCGGAAAACAAGCGGACCACAGGACAACCCCAAGTTGACAATGATGATCTGCATATACCCAGAAGGCCAAGGATGGATGCAAGGTGCGTTTGTGTGATTAATAATGTAGCTGCTTTTTTGGGAATTAAATTCTTTCTAGTCATAAAATACAACATCCTCGATCTAAACAAGACAAATTTATTTATTATTGAGATTACCTACAGTTTTATTGCATCTTCATTTTGTCAATTAAATTCTTTCGAGTCGAAAAATACAACATCCCTATCCTAAGACGAGTTTACTTATTATTGGGACTACCTGACAATGTATTGCATCTAGTCTTAGAGAATTAAATTCTTTCCAGTAATAAAATACAACATACGTAACTTTATTTCATATTGGGACTACTTGCTGTTTTATTACATCTGGTTTTTACGAATTAAATTCTTTCATAAAGTCATAAAGTACAAAATTTTTGAGCCAGGACAATTATATCATAATATTACTGACTGCTCGATCACTGACTGCTTGATTACCTGCTCTTTTATTGCTTTTACACAGAGGTAAAATTTATTCGATCCAACACGAATATCTTTGAGTGAAGAATGTCAGTTGTTTCTATATTCGCAGAAAGATCGTTTGATTGGTTCAAGTAAGAATATGATGTTCCAAGTATTACGTTTTCTTGTTTTAATTATGAAGGAACTGATGGAAAGGAATTACATTTGTTTTAAGCGATACGTACGTATATTTTTGAGCCAAGAAACTGTTTGTTCGTTGAAGAATGTATATTTTTCACCCAACAAAATACGGTTGTCGTTGTAAAACGAAGGTCTTACTCTTTTTATATGTAGAAGAATAACATTTTCTTCGTCAGAGCAAATTATACTCAACATAAACATACTAAACTCTTAAACCGGAAGAATAACTATAACATGTACTGAAATTCTTATTACAATAAAATATTATTTGGATAGCAAAAATATCCTCCTCATGCTTCACTATATACGCAAGAACAATTTTTCTTGATATCCAAGAATAGAGTTCTCTTTGTGTAGGCAATTAATTTTTTTTCCACTAATAAACTGCACCATTCTTGACCAAAGACAATTTTACTATTGAGACTCCTTGCTATTTTATTGCAACTGGTTTTAGAAAATTAAATTTTTTTCAGTTATAAAATACAACATTCCTGGCTGAAGGTATCTTTATAATTGAGACTGTTTCTACCTTCTGTTTTACTCCAACATGTTTTAGGGAAACATTCCTGAGCTAAGACAAGTGTATTATTATTGATACACTTTTATTAAATTTTCAGTCAGAAAAAAAAATGAATTAAATTCTTTCTTTTCTAGTTATAAAATTCAACATGCAGTACCTAGCACAATTTTATTTACTTAGTTAATAATTTCTGAAAATAGAGTGTTTTATCAGTCCTGTTTCACTGTCCTGCCAAAATCGGGACGTCTGGTCACCTTGCTGAGTCTGGGGGATGTTTTGTACTATTTTAAGCCCAATATTGATCACATTCAACAAATACTGACCCAATTATTTTTCCAGCGCATAACTTTTTAAATGTAAGAAATTAGGATAGGGTTGTAATTAGAAAGAATGCCTGTTTTTTAATTCTGCATCGATTGACATAAAAATATGTAGGCGTTCCAATTTAAAATAAACAAAATAACTTGCTTTAAATTTTGACAACTTTTACACTAGATATTGATCACCCTGTATAATTTGGATCAATGGAACTTGGTTAATGTGACCAGTAGACTGTAGAAGACGGAAGGTGAGCTACAGGACTCAGTACATGTTTTCTTTTTATATTTGGAAAGAGCAGAATCGAGATAAATTTAATTGTCGAAGATTAATTACCTTTTCCTAGTTTAATTAATTCAGTCGATTTAAAAACCGATGCAGTAGAATAAATAAAACATAAACGAGATCACTGGAAAAATTGAAATGCTAATTTCTACCCCCGCGAATACTCTAGAATTAAATTCCACCCTCCTTGCTCGGCGACCAGTATTTTAGTATGTGTATTTTTTCTAGAGACGATTTCAAGAGGAATTACAATTCGACGTCTGGTACATATAATCTGAGCCCGTCGACGTCGACTGGACTGCCCCTCCAGCAGCAGCATCACCCCTACAGAAACAAGTCGAGTTACACAGACGCGACGTCTCCAAATCTGTACAATTCCGGCTTCTCGTCGGACTTATCCTGTCTGGTGGAAAGCGACGAGAGGAAATATCCCGACCTAATTGAGAATTCATCCCCATCAAACAGGGCCGGCTGCAACCCCGCGCCCCATAAGGCGAACAGCGAGGGTGGCAGCATGAACGACCTAACCGAATTCTTTTGCACGTTGCCGAGAAAGAAAGGACACGGCACGAGATACCGAAGCACGGATAGTCAGTCACCGCTACTTCCGGAAAGCAGGTACAATAGCAGTGGGGGAAGTAGTCTAGGAAGTCATGAATTTTCAACGAGAGCCTCACCAAATCGTCACCAAAAGTCCTGTAGTTACCTGAATTTGAGCAGACAGATTCTTTCGCCTACCGCTGCTATACAAGAAGTACCGAACGCAACGCCTTTGCTGGACGTTTCCAAACTGGAGAGTCGTGTTTATTCTAAGAATATAACACCGACCACTCATGTGAATCCGAATTTAAACACGTATGATTACCACGCAGCTCAACTTGAAAGGTTTTTGGAAGAGTACAGATCCTTGCAGAAAGAATTGACGAAGATGAAAGAAACCTGCGATAATTTGAAACAAGAAAGAGCGTACATGAATCAAAGTTTGCCCACGCCATCGTCTTCAGAAGATGGTAAATTGTCTGATAACATAAACCCGAGTGAATCGCTCAGTTTAACGATCAGTGAGTTCGAGAACGACCTGACAAAATACTTAAAAAACCAGACAAACTTAAGTAAAACTGACAAGTTTAACAAGTAATTTGTCTACTGTAAATAAACTGCTAATAACATTCTTGTGACTGTTTCTTGCGTTACCTATACATAAACAAGATCTCTAAATAGATTTTATAGGATATATTTGTGATATTAACGTTTAGATATTTCCGGTTCTTGGTTTTCAGTTGGTAATATCAAATATATTAATGAAATGTTTGTATTATCCATCTAAAACATATCCTTTATAAATATTGTTTAAATAAAATGATTTTAAAAACGTGGTTTGATTTGTTCCATCGTATCAATTGTAGCCCGTTCTAGAAAGTCCCAAAATTTAATTCTCATTAAAAACTTCCGTAGCAGAACAACCGGGCGTTGGTGTGGATGGTTCTCAGAGGTTTCGGTTTAGGCTCGACGTTCGTGTACGGCGCCACCTAGCGGACAGTAATTAGAAAATTATAAAGACGCTCTTAATTATAACCGGAGCGCCCCCTAATTGAGGCCGTTCACAAGAAACTCCCCATCGCGTGAATTATACCTATTTAATTTTCTAGGCCGGTCTTCTATCCAGGGGCGGAATGAGACAATTTTTATTACCGGGTAGAATGTAGACCGGCCCCACAGCCCCCACAGGTGTTAATCTGATCACTTTTACTTTCACTTCGTGTTACTCGCTTTGAAATTTTGCAGAGTGGCACGTAATGAAGGTAAGTAACATCTTATGAAACCTAGTAGCATCTTATACCATGAGCGACGTGTGGAATCA
Source organism: Aphodius granarius (assembly GCA_963971325.1). Lineage (NCBI taxonomy): Eukaryota > Metazoa > Arthropoda > Insecta > Coleoptera > Scarabaeidae > Aphodius > Aphodius granarius. Next base: position 13,165,572 of record OZ020226.1, read on the forward strand.
TATTATACCTTTTTGTGTCACTTGCTTCCACTTCGTGCTGCTCGCTTCGAAATTTTGCTGAGTGGCACGTCATCGACGTAAGTAACATCTTATGAACCCTACCTCCTAACGTCAGTCATAGAATACCACAGTCATGTCATGTCAGTGGCACTGACATGACAGTGATTCTGTCAGAGTGTTTCTATAAACACTTATAGCGCCGAAGCCGCTCATCCCATTGATCTGTAAATTACACATGTTTAAAGTAACTGAAAGACGAGCTGGTATCATATTGATCAAAATCATACGAATCCCCAAGAAAATCCATTAACATTTGCTAAAAAAAAACGCGTGTAACATGAGCGCTGTCGTCTTCACAGACATACCTACATACATACATACACAGTACACACATACATTTTCCATAAATCATTGCAAGCGATTCAGGGGGCCTCAAGACGCATATTTCCGTTGAAAACTACATTTTTTTACGTCGATTACAGTACATACTTTCCTAGAGTAAAGTAAAAAAGTCCTAAATGTTGAGCGACCTAGATCTCCGTCCGAGCGTGATAAATATTGTTCACGTCAAATTCCAATTAAATTGAAAACATTCAGCTGCGCGAGTCATTTCGGTGGCGTTCTCAAATTTCCAGTGAGAGAGCCGGCTCGACAAAGCAATTTCTATCCAATTAAAAAAGCAGTTAAAAAACAAAGAAAAGTTAATTACTGACACAATAAGGAGCGACGAAAGAATGCCGCCGCCTACAAATTGCTACGAGCGGCAAGATTCAATTAAGTCGCCAAAATGACATCCGTTTATTGTGTCGTGTCCCTTTGAACGCAATTATTTGTTGTTGACCCACAATACATCCAAAAAGTGCCAGTCAATGTCAGTTCATGTACAGTCTATGTTTGCAACCAAAAAGCCATTTTAATTTTAACCTGGACAGATTTTTTTAGCCTAATGTTATATTTAGTAAACAGAATGAATTTAATTCCTTATCCTTAATTCCTTATCATTTTAAAAATTGTGTTAAGTAAAAAAAATAAGGTTTTGTCAATTATTAGACACTGAAATAGAGACTCACCGACTCAAACAGGGACTCAAATAACGACTAAAGTGAATAATATCCAGGATATTTGATATTATATAATCTATGATATTTTTAACGTATCTCCAAACCAATATCGACTTTTTTGTCTTATAATTTCTAAGATTTTCTGTGCGAGTAATCATTTCTTGTGCACTGGGCGAAAATGATAAAGCAGAATGATTCTCTCGCTTCTTCATACAATTGTAAAATCGTAGAGGCGATAACGGTGCACGATTGCGGTGGCGAGAATCGTCTCCTGTGTGGAATTTACAGCGTCGATATAGGGGAAGGACGGAGCGTCGCCGCTTCGATAAAATTTCAGTCGGCGTTATCTGGCGGTTTTCCGTTTTTACGGCCTTCATATACATAATGCCCCCCTTACGGTTGCACGGTTGCGCGGCTCGTCTCAGCCGCTCGCTGACTTTATTAGCCATTAATTTACGTCGCGCGGAGAGCAGTATTTTTCTTCTTCGTTCTTTTTTCTGTTTGCCCAAGTTTTCGGTTTGAGGAGCACGGTTCGCGCTACTGGCTGCCCGTGACTTCGCAATTTTCGCATATTACGCTGATCCACGAAATGGGTTCTGCCCCGAACACGCGCCGGGAAGCTCTCGGGGTCACTAATTGAAATAACAATGCCGAATTAATGGATTCCTAGGTATCCTTACCATTGATTAAAAATGCATTGATTCTTTTATACACGACTCGCGAGTATTAGTGAGAATTAGGGTACGTTTCATAATAACAGTGAAGTGACTTCAAATATTTAAAGTTAACTTCAACTGCAAGATGGGTTTTATAATTCACTTTAAAATTAAAAGCTGGACTTATCGCTAAGTTAGTTCCTCTTTACCGCCGACAGTCAGCTTTAAATTTGACAGATGGTACATAAGGTATTGTTAAACCAATATCACTATTCTCTACTAAGCCTTTGTCAAGCTTAACATGTTAGGTCACTGTTGCTATGTAAAATTATTGGCTGTTAATGTTGAAGTCCCTCATCTCCCAAGATCTGTTGAAGTAGTCTACTCTCGATTAATACAAATAAAACTTTTTTGCAAGTGGACTTTTCAAGTGTCAACTCACCTCTACTTACACTAGTAGCACCACCAAAAACAGTACAATACAATTTTCAGATTTTACAACCATTTATTACTCATGGTTTACTTCCCACAAAATAATAATAATAATAATAATAATAATAATAATTTGTGCCTTATTCAGGGGTTAAACTTCTGCCTTAAGACTCAATCGAATCTCAAAAGCTTGCATAAGTTCCTGTCAAAAGTGCCCAAATAAGACGAACTTTCGGACATTTCACAGCTGCCTTTGCGATAAATACAAACAAGTACCCTCTCCCAGGCTGAGCTCTCGCAGTAAGATCTGTTGTAAACTTCATCAAATAACTTTCTTTAAAATTGTGTTCTGTAAATCGCATTACGCTCCAAAGCTGCCCGAATTGGAAAACTTTGCTCCGTTTAATAAGAAAATCTGCACCCGACGAAAACTCCTTCGTCCTTCGCCCGTATAGGTCAGCGAAATGGGAACCATTTGGCGCGCCAATTTATAATAACAACGGAAATGTACCGCACTATACTGCACGATATAAAAGTTATTATTGTTCAAAATTTATTAAATGAACAAACACGTTATAATTGCAGTAACATTTTAATAAAACGTAAACAAACTGATATACAATTATCAATACAGATTTACATCATAATAAATCATAATGAATCATAATAAATAGTAACATTTACTAAAATTATAATCATACAAACTCTATTATAGAGCCTTAGCATAAGAATTGAATAGCTCGGCTTTAGCAGCAGCAATTTCAGGGGTGTCTTCAACACTTGGTGCCAACAATTGCCTCAAGTTACCAAGGAACTCTGCTGGTGTGATGGGAAGTTCCAAGTTATCAGTTGGGCTTTCCTGGAACCTCGGATTTGATTCAACGCTCTTGAAAATGGCAGCATGTTGGTTATGGGCTTGCACAACTTCAAGGGTATCTTTTGGAGCAACTGGAACGTCAGCACTGTCAACAACAAATCCTTGTTCTCCACCGCTATACTTGACAGTGTGCTTTACACCATCCAAATCAACGTAGGTGTAAATTCCAGATGTGAAGCCGTTTTCCCTGCGATCTTCTACTTTGGTTTGGTCTCCAAGGTCAAAATCAAACTTGTAATTACCCAAGGTGTCTTCGGCGACGTTGACGTGGTGGATTGGACCAGCCAAGGCAGTGGCAACAAGGACAAGACTTAAGCAAACGAAGGTGTTCATTTTGGTTGTTGTTGTAGTGGAGTACTGACTTTAAACAAACAGTTGTGGGTTTATATATTCTTTTCAGAATTAATATGAATATCCTAGGGAATTAAGGTACAAGTTGGAATTTCCTGTACTTTCTTTTCGGTCTGCTTAATTAGATTTTAATGTTCTGGAATACCCATGGTGTAGCAACTTTATAACAAGTTTTATATCGTATTTGCCTCTGCTTTAGATTATAATCTCTAGATAACGTCTAATTATGCTGTGTTTGATTAGAACGTTGAAAACCATATTAAAATAAGCATTATATTCTCACCGGGAATGTAGGAAACTGTGTATAAGTCTAGCTATAGGCGTAAGCCTACAAAAAAGACCAGCCTTGCAATCAATACGCAAGACATGGCCCATTTGTCTGCTGAGGTTTTGGCATAACTCACACGTCTGGAAAAAAGATTGCACATCGTTCCCGTGGTTAGAGGGCGCTTGTTCACGGAATATATCATACGAATTTCCACAGAAATATATTTTGTTTAATAAATATTTTTTCATTTATCCTTTTAAAAAGTATTTTTCTTCAATAAAATTAACAAACAATAACGTCATATCGGTTACAGATGTAAAAAAAAACACCCCTAGCAACCATCAGACCCCCATTTGTCTTATGTTAAACGCGTTCCCAAGGAGATTGGACACCTGTCCTTATGTGTTATCCTGTCGAAAAGCTGGGTGAAATTGGGTCACCGCTCTCTATCGACGACCTATCAAATTTCCAGCTAGCCTTATATCGGAACTATGCAGGACAACCACATAAGTAGTGAGAAGAACATCCAGGCCTTAGACACATTTATGCCCTGCAATGGTGTAAAAAATACTTTGGATACGCAATCAGGGTGAATAGATTTTGTCGATTCTGATTATACACAGCGCCTTTTTGACATAGCACCTACGGGCTGGCGAAAAAAATTATAATTAAATTTCGAGCGTCATAATTTCCGAAACGGGGTAAGGTACAGAAAAAATGCAATAGCACCAATAGAATCAGCGTAAAAAACTCTATTAAGAAACATTAATTAAAAATTAAGAAACATTAAAAAGAAACCTTAATTAAAACCTTAAATCGAAGATAGTTAACTTTTTAAAATGAGACATATCAACAGAATAATGAAGTTTTAAGTATTAATGCTTTGTGATTTAAGTTTCAGAGCTAAATAGGCAGAAACAAATGATAAGACTTTTCCTTACAAAGCAAGGGGGCGCCATCAAAGAGTCACTTCAATTAAGTGAAGATTATACTGCCTTTAAAGTACATTCCCGCTGTACGTGAACGGGGGTAAAAGTTTTCGAGAGACGATGATCGTAAATCGAGCACCGGCAGGGTAGAACTACCTCGACGGGACGGCGTCCATAGTTTCGCTGGTAAAGAAGCTCGTTTCCGATAACTCTAAACCTCTTCCGAGAAAGTACGCGCGGTAACTTAAACGGAAGCAGCCTCGCCTGACGAGGAGGAGGTCCGATTCCTTGCGCCCTTTCCCTCTAGCCCGCCACAAAAAGTTATGATCCGTGAAGTGTCGGTAGTCGAAGGAAAATTGAAATTCTGGGCCGAACGACTGCCTTCCTTCTCCTCTTCGGACGTATCACTGAGTTATGTTGGACACGACTAGGCCCCCATCTTGTCCATAACTCACACGAAATCGCCCCGAACCGTACAACCTACGTACGTGAATATTTTCATTGATGTTGATAAATCGTATCTAATGAATTCATGAACTCGCTTCGATTCGCATACACGAATTCTTGAGCAATATCCTTAATTGTTCCACAAGATATTCCAAACAGGGTTTCAAACCGGAATTGAACCAACAACCGAAAGAAATATCAATATTATAATCCAGTGGAGATCAAAACTACCGCATTCCCGTATACAACGAAGGTAGGACCTTAGAGGTAGCTCGGGCTTCACGAGTTGACAGTTATTGATACTGAGCGGGTCGCGGAGGCACTCCATGGAGGTCCTCTCCACCTTAAAAGCGCCATATTTTTCCGCGAACAATGTCTCTGTCGCAACCGGCTGCTTCCAACGGTACGGCGTCGCGTTCCCCGTGCCCAGGAAAAAAGCTCTCGACGCAGCAATGAACGATCGCTGCCGTTGACAACGAACCCTGGGATAAATACAATATATATTATATTTTCGTGTGCATGCTCGGTGACATTGGGCACGTACTATGGCGATATATCGTCCCAGCGATGACGCTACATTGCCTGCTTTCGACCACTTGGATTTGGGAAGAACAACGCGGAATCATCAGAATAAGTTTGGCGCAGATGTTCCCAGCCGTAAATCAGCGTAGAAGATTTTGGCAGCGTTTCTGATTTTGCTGGGCCCTCAGACTCATAAGTGTATATAACAGTTTTATTATTGATATCACCCATATAATTGTTGAATATGTTGAAAAAAAAAACCTAAATGGATATTGTTTGTATTAACTTAAAAAAATCAGAAAATTACCCATATTTTTCGTTTAATCGGTTTTTGTTCCAATATTTACCGTTTACCGGTAAATACAAATTGCGATAATTTTTGCAATCCCTAATTGTAACAGAGGAAATCGATTAAAAATTAGAAAGAATTCTAGAATTAGTAGTGGCGTGATACATTTTATCCAGGTGGAAAAAACTCATGCCATCAATTAATCACAGTTGACAGCGTGTCAAGCTTTCGTATACGAACGTAGCCAGTATTATTTTGGGTGGGTGGTTTGCCATACATGATACATGATCAATTTCCGACACAGTTCCGTCACCTGCTTTCACGCAATTTTTGCTTTATATTTTTTCCATGAATAGTATATCCATAGAAGTATATGTACTAATAATAGTACCCACATTGTGTCAGTTAAGTACATAGCCTTGAATTGAATGATATTTGAAAATCAAACTGCATTAACTGCACAATAACATATAAAAACGTTTTTATTATGTCAGTAATCAAAAATACGGTACAAAATGCTAGCAAGTCTCGACAACGTACAAATAAAATTAATCCAAACAGTATTTTACACACACAGTTTACAGTATTGTAAAAGCTCTACATTTTAAGGATAGTTGAGATTAAACTGCATAACCATGTATTAAATAAACATTATTATTCTGTCAATCGTCAAAATACGATGCGAAAAAGTTATCAAGCACCATCGAATAGCAACAAACAAATAAAATTAATGAGTGCCACTAATGGAAACATTTCCGATATGCAATTTAATAGTTTTGAACAAGCGTGGCGTCGGTGCTCCCGTCATAAATTTGCAGGCCGCTTATAAAATGTTAATAATAAATCACGCGCCAAACAAACATATTTAAACTGCACGTGTACAAATAGGCATTGATTATCAAACGCAAATATTTAATCCTGTTTTAATAATCCCAGCGGTTCGACGACAACAAATCACCGATGCGTGAAATTGTTAAACAATAATAGTGTTGTTTCCACTAATTTCAACCTTAAAGAGAAAACACTATTATACACATTTTCTGGCTATGTTATGTTAAAAATGTTATGTGTTTTACTATTATTCAATTTCGTGAAGCCACAGTCATTCTTGTTATCCGTCAGCCTGCACCTATCATCTCTCAAAACGTGTGCACTCATATCTGTTGTACTGTATAAACTATAAACACTTGAAGAGATTTTGAAGGCAAAAAAATTCAAAGTTTCATTTCTGGCGGAGGTGCCGGCAGGTTAAATTAAAAAAGCATAGTGTGACAAACAGCATCTTATCGTAATTTATTTCAAAAACATACACAACAAATTCCTGAAGTTTTTACATAAATACTGAAAATAAATCTTTAGGAAAACAACGCCCTCTTCAAATCAAACGTCATACTAAACCCGAGAAACCGTATTATAAAACATTCTACACATTAAATATTGATACACTCATCATTAAATGTTGCTCCAAATTGATGTGTTTACAAACTAAATATGTTATGATAAGGTATGTTTGTTCATAGTGTTACAGAATGATTACAAAGATGTTGGGCTGCAATACTGCTATTTGTGTAGCTAGAGACCGCTAGAGAGCGCTTGTCCTTCTTGAAGATGTATTCTAATAAAAATTAATAATAACAATTTCATTCGTTAATTATACAAAATTATTCTTTTGGTTAAAAGCAACAATCAAGAATTTAAACTTTATTGTATTATTTATCATTCAAAACAATACTTTTCCCCCTCCATACACAACAAAACATACAGATCAATAATTTTATTGAATAAGTAATATTCAACACGTAGATAACTGCTATAGTCAAAAGCATCACATCGAAAATCCTAATTTAATATCAATCTTAGACGTAAACCATAAGTAATTAGTCAGTTTTATTTAGACTAGTGTAAGCTTACACTGCCTGAATTTCAGGAGGTGCACTCTGAAACATTCAGCGCCCGTACGTAGCGCTGAATGTTTGAGAGTGCATGCGCGGTGCTTTCTGAGCTTTAGCGCTTCTGCGTACATACGCCGGGCTTTCGTTTATCGATTTCCTGAAAGCACTGGAAACAGCCATTTTGTTGTGATCGTGAGCGCTGCCACAGACTCCAGATACTCCTGGGCTGAGCGCCCCTCAATAACGAGATGATCTGCATTTCTTGAACGTCCACAATAATTTGGATTAACCAGAGACATCCAGTAAGAAAAGGTAAGTTAAGTTCAATCAATATTACAGCCTCTTACGCGTATTATAATGCAGAGAAATGAACAACTGCGATTTTTAACATTGTTGTTTTAATCGTTACCAGTAAAGATTATTTAGTGTTTTTATGTATTGATTGGTAGTGAAGAGTTATTATGTCCTTAATTAGAAATATTGAAATTTTGATATAGGACGCCATGTTTCGAATTGATGAATTTACCAGTAAATCAGTTTTAATTTCGGAGAAGTGAACGTATTGTTGCATGTATTCTTGGGACTACTAAACGTCAAAGTGTATTGTGCAATGCAGCGTTAAAAGTTTTGCTCGAAAATCAATAGCAGTTGTGTTGTGTGTGGGTTTCGATTTATATACTAGAGCTTAACCTTTTTTGTGCCATTATGCAATCGCCTTTGAATTGATAATAAAGATCACACACGAACGTTTCTACTTATTATCTGTCTCTAAAGTATATTCTCCTGGAGGATATAAATATTCTTGGGTGACTTCGGTGATTTTGGATTCTTTCACAGGCCAAAAATAGCCTATCGATCAAATTAGCATGCGTTACGGAGATTGCAACCCAAGTTTACGAACTGATTTAGCACCTAATTGGTAGATGGACTTGGTAGATATAGAATTTCATCTAGTAAGATGTCGTAACTGTCACTTAAAATTGCTGGTAAGACCAATCGATATGGGCGACTGGCTTGACTCCAATTTCATTTCAGCAGCTACTAAAAGTTGTTTTAAATCCTTTTTCTATTCATTTAAGGGCTGGTTTATTCACCTACACATAAACTGCGGTATTGCTATGTGTTAGATAGGTCAAATTTTGTTGGTGTGTTACGACTGATTCAAGTAATCAAGTACTAATCATGATGTACAGAACTCGTCACTTGATTCACGTTCTACACATTGTCACAAACATATTTCAGTGTTAATCACAAAAAAATGGACAAATCATGACTTTACGTACAGGTGAATAAACCTGTATAAATATTGTGTTTTTTCTCAGATCATATATTAACATAAGAGTTACCAAATCGCATTGTTTCTCGTTATCAGGAAGGAAACACAACACTGATATCGCATACTGATAAAGTACCATGACGTTACACCAAAACAATATTACTATATTACTATTAATGTGATAAATCCCTGTTTCTAGAAAGATGGCACCTCCAGTGTTGCACGTGTTCAAGAGGGAGGTGAACCCTCCTGAAACTGAGGCTGAACCTCCACCGGAAGCACCAGAGGTCGAACCAACGGCTACCACGCCTTGGTCTTTCCATCAGAAGCACATGCACGACATTACCACCACGCCGTTAGTTCCAACGACCAAGCAGGCAGAAATCGGTGAGTATAAAGTAGCTTTTATTCTCAACTTCGTGCAACATGACGGGCCACACTGCCCACACTACGTGCTAAATATTCTCTCTCTCTCCGGAGATTCTGACTGTTAACCAATCAGGTTCGTTCGACGTAACGATAATTCTGGAGTGGGAGAGCCTTCAGCCAACCTCAGGAAGCTTAAGATATCTTCAGCTTCTGGAAAATAATCATTTATAAAGTTACAGATGCGGAAACTACGATGGTAACTACAACAACAACTGGTAAGAGTCTGCTGAACCAAGCAACTGAGGAGATAAGCAGTGAAACAGGTCTGCCACCATGGGCGGTCTACACCATTGCAATCAGTAAATCTATTATTATTTTTGTAGCTTTGCGATTTAATAGCAAGTTTGTTTTTAGCGATCATGGCTATAGTGTTGGGCATCTGTTTCTGCTGTATTAGAAGATGCTTCAGGAAGAGGCGTGCAAAGGATGGCAAGAAAATGAAAGGTGTGGATTTGAAATCAGTTCAGTTGCTTGGATCGTCTTACAAGGAAAAAGTATGTACTGTTTACCTTTAATACTGACAGTAAATAATTTAAATTTTCAAAGGTGCAACCGGATATGGATGAGCTCACCGAAAACGCCGAAGAACCGGATGACGGAGAAAAGCCTGAAGTCCAGAAACTGGGAAAACTTCAATACAAAGTACTGTAAAAGTCCTAGTTATCGTTATAGCAAAGCTAACTCTTAACTCTTCCAGCTGGAATACGATTTCAACCAAAACAGTTTATCCGTGACTGTCATTCAAGCTGAAGAGTTGCCAGCCCTTGACATGGGCGGTACGTCTGATCCTTACGTGAAAGTTTACCTCCTGCCCGACAAGAAGAAGAAGTTCGAGACCAAGGTGCACCGCAAAACGCTAAATCCGGTTTTCAACGAGACTTTTGTCTTCAAGGTAAGTTATACAGACATTCGATCTGTAGAATTAGTAGAACATTCGATCTACTAATATCTGATCTCGATTCTGCCATAGCAAATGCCGTATGCTGACGCAATGAACAAGACCCTGGTGTTCGCCATATTCGACTTCGACCGTTTCTCAAAGCACGACCAGATTGGAGAAGTGAAGGTACCACTGTGCCAGATTGATCTTGCGCAAACGATAGAGGAATGGCGTGAACTGCAGAGCGTGGAGGGCGAAGGTGGTCAGGTGATATCACAGTTTTTTGTCTTCTTCTATGATAGAATTAATATAGTCCGGTCAATGCTTCAAAGCGAGAACTCTATTTCACACCCAGTTCCGACCATTGGATGCTTGCACAGGTTCTTGCATTTGTGCACTTTTATTATTAGTACTTAATTGTTATTATTACTACAGTATTTCAGTTGTTGTTATTATTATTATTACTGTATAAGAGACAGCATCATAGAAACCTTGTTCAAGACGTAATGTGTTAGTTTTGGACCACAGGAAGGGGTTTGTCTTCTTTCATCATCACTCACCATTTTCTTTCAAATCCCTCCTTCTTAGGCAATTTTGGATCACAACAACTGTGCTATTACTACTGCTTTTCTTCCACTATCTTTTTAACTATTAGTTGATCTTAAATAATAAGAATTTAAAGCAAAAAACAAATCGAGAAAGTATGCAAATCCCTTCTTAGTAGTTTGCAGTCGCCTCCAAAGTGTGGCCGTTTTCAGACCATCGAAATTGTTGTTCTATTACTGAAAGCTATTTAGGATCTACCAACAACACAATACCCACCGAAGCAATGTTGATCGGGACTATAACTCAACATCTAAAACTACTACTACCTACTACCTACTACTACTACTACTACTACTACTACAGTGAAGATTTGTATTGACGTAAATTGTTTTTTCTCTTTTCCCTAATTTCTCTGCTCTGCTTTGGTTTTGGCTGTGCTATGGTTGTGCCGGCCACGCATGCATGACGCTTCAAAAAATACAAATAACTCACGTAAGTATACATCAACGTTTACCGTTACTATTGCAAAACCAATGAAACCGTTCGAATTTTTTTTACCGAGTATGTACTGCCAATGAGAATGCAAGGAAGTTGATTCGAAAGCAATAGAATCGAAAGGTTATTGATTTTGCACCATAAGGAAATACTTTTAAGACTTGCAAAAGTTGATAATAAAGATTTTTTAACTATGCTTCACTTTCCCATAACAGTAACCAAACTTTATGTTACTGTTATGGACTATTATATAATCCAGATTTAAGTGTAATTCGTAATAATTGTACTTTTAAAAAATAAAAAAATGTACAATTTTTATGAATTATTTTACAAAACATTATGCCGCAAGAAGTTATAATCTAAACTAAAATCAAGTCATTAATTTCTTGTGGTACAAGTGTTGTTAAAACCTTGTCAATTTCACTGTCGATTTTATCATAATGTGAATTGGAAAGTTGTCTATACGCTACAACAGTGAAGTTATTAAGGTATACAGAAAGCCTTTTAGTATGTTACTAATTATTTTGTGAAACTATTTAACACAAATTCTTCCTTTTCATCCTAAATTTCTGCATCTGCATGAATCCTCTTTGGCGTTTGCATCTGGCTGGTTTTTGTTTATACGAGAAGACTCTAATTTTGATTCAGTGTTATTAGGGACGAGCCCTTAGAAGTTACATGAAGCATACGCCCAACGATTTTTTACTATTGAATATTATTATCCCGTTCCGATTTACTTACTTGTAAGATAGTGTTTTTCTCTATCGAGCAAAGTTCTAGCATGCCCAAGCACCATAGTTAGTTTACTATTTTATTCGAGCACAGTACGTTTTAAAGTAAAATGTTACCGTTAGCTGTTTGTTCTTTTCCATCTCTGTTTTATATATATATATTACATATTTTATATTTGAAGAACCCGATGTCTCTCTATCTGTGTCTCTGTAAGTCGTTGTTTTTATATTATATATTATATTCTACGCACACATCTCACTTTACATAAAGACATTACTCTATAATGATCAACCTGTTACTTACATAGAGCAGCAGTCTTTCTTTTATTTCTCTTTATGTTTAGTTTTATGTACTTCAAGCGTCACATTAGTTCTTAGCTAGCTGGTTCGTTCTTTTTAGTGAAAGTACTGTGTTGAAAATACATGGGTTGCTAAAAAGTCAAGGTTTGAGCTGGGTGGTTTTTAGATTATCAGATATCGCCACGAATTAGTGATGCAAATCCAATCAGTTTGTTTCTCATCCTCTGTACAAAGATGATGCAAAAATTTAGTTCCATCAACCCCCCCCCTTATTGTTAAATTGTTGAAATAAAATTCAATTCAAATTCTATTCCAATCCAATAACAGCAAACATGAGACAATTTAGCAATAAGTCTGCTTTTAGTAACACTGAACGCTATGATCCCAATGTTTTGGTACAACCCGAAAAACCAAAATATATGTTTTTCTTCTGATCCCACCTCATGTGAAAATTCTAGTATCACAAATCCATCGCTTGACCACACTATTCTTTGATTGCGCATGCATTGTGATCTAACAAAATTAATAATTCCTCTGTGTTGCCACCTACTATGTATATTAACTGTTCTGATGGTTTTCCTCGTGTTTGTGTTGTCTTAAACCAAAAAATATAAGCCAAAATAAGCATCGCAAGAAGAGACTACTGTGATTAGGCTTCTCGTGTACAATGAGTCTGCCAGATCACTCTATTATTCGGCTGTTACAGGAAAACAAGTTGGGAGACATATGTTTCTCTTTACGCTACGTACCAACTGCTGGAAAACTGACCGTGGTCATCCTTGAGGCGAAGAATCTTAAGAAAATGGATGTCGGAGGATTATCTGGTTAGTTAAGACACACCAATCTTTTAAAACCTATATTAAATACCTCGTTTTAGATCCCTACGTTAAGATAGCGTTGATGCAGAACGGGAAGCGACTCAAGAAAAAGAAGACTAGCATCAAGAAATGCACTCTGAATCCATACTATAACGAATCATTTACATTTGAAGTACCGTTTGAGCAGATTCAGGTTCGTACGATGACATTTCTTAAAATCTTGATAACAATTGTAAACCCTAAACGCTTTATTGTAGAAAGTAAACCTGGTCGTTACCGTCGTTGATTACGATAGGATTGGAACATCTGAACCAATCGGAAAAGTTGTTCTTGGCTATAATGCCAATGGCACCGAGTTGCGTCATTGGTCAGATATGTTGGCCTCACCACGCCGACCTATTGCCCAATGGCACACTCTGAAGGATCCTGAAGACGAAAAGAAGGACTAAGCTGGCTACAAAACGTATACATAAGTATGCAGTGAGTGTTAATATTAGAAACAAATATATTGATTTTCTTCTTTTTTTTTAGCTAACAGAAATCTTCATGTTATAACTTTAATTCAAGACAACTAGACAAAATATATTCTATGTTGCAGACATATTAAATTATCTACGTAATATATCATAAATCACAATTTGCATAAGTTAACTAATATACCTAATTGGAATTTGAAAAAAATTTATTAATATTTATTTATATTGTAATCGAAGGAGGAGATGCGGCAATCTATTTGTTGAATGTTGTCCCTTTTATAAACTTATCCTGTTGATGGTTGCCAAGTCTCCTCTGGGCGTGAATTGTTTTTATCGATTGTGTATTCACTGAAAAAAAAAATCTTCCACCAAAATTACTATCTAAGATATCCCCAATCAAAAAAGGTGTAATAAAATGCTTGAAATTTGACGTTTATAGGATTCCTAAATAATCTTTGGGTCGATGTTTAATGTATGTATGTACTAAAACCCCAAAGACTGTTAATAATTACTTAAAAAATACATCAAGTTATATTAAACTAGCTGAAACTCTCCATCTGAAACGACTTATGTTTTCCTAAGCCTTAAAGTGATTGGAGATCCTATATTTGATATATGTAGGCCATATCGAGTATGAAGGTATAGGGTTAGGGTAGCGGAGCATTATATGACAATAGAATTTTCATAGCTTACGTATAGTAAACTTTTTATTTGTATTTTAAATAATATATTTTTTAAGAGAAGAAAAATGAAATAGAACTTTGCATTCGGTTATAGTTTTTATTGTTTCACGTTGTATATAGATTGTTAGTTTGTAGTTTCCATTTTTTATAACAAGTTCGCAGGTGTGTGATGGTTGTAAATTGTGCACAAATATCATCACGACATAAATAGATGTTACACGTTGTGAAAGAAATAGAATCAGGATTTCTCCTCTTTTCCATTCTATATATATGAGTGTTTCTGATCTTTGTCTAATTTTACAGTAAATGTATATAATTATAAATAATGTTCAATTGTTGTGTATATTATATGAAACAGATATGTACTTATATATTATACTTATATAGAGATTATTGGCCCCTCCTACTTAAAGCCCTTATTGAACAAAACATGTATATCCAAACACCATTTACGGGCCCAAGTCTTTCCTAGTATCCTTAGCATTCTAATAACATTATAAGTTAGACCATCAACTATTCATTAGCATTATTCTTTAACGAATTAGCCTATAGATCATGTTGGTAGCGTAACGTTTCATTATGGAATCTTACGCTATCACAAAATCTATTATTTTATTTATGTTTTCATCAATCGGCTAAAAGGTCGTCCATGTTTGTCTGAACTAAAACTATGGATATAAAAAAGACGATGATCATATACATAGTTTGCACCGGCTTTCGATAACTGGCAATATATAGATGATGATGTGAAATTATAGAGAGATGATAATAATAAAAACGTATATGTACATCATAGTTTGTATTAGTTTTAGTTGGTTTAAGTGCTTTCCTGAGAACCTTACATCTAGCACTCGTACATACAAACATAGCACATTTCTCAATGTTACCTACAGTTTTACAGACATGTAATTATTATCATTAATGTCATTATGAAACAATAATAGCTTTGTTCGAGCAGCAGTAATTTATTAATATCGAATTAATTCTTCAAGGCGCATGCGCATCTAAGGCCTAAATCGAAACTTGTGCTGGCATTTGTGACAGCTCGTACGCTTTTAACCATCACCAACTGTACTCTTGGCAATGTTGCCATTCGTACTACGGTTGTAATAGATTTAATACACTGAAACACAACTTATTACTTTTTACCTTTTGATTTATCTTTTCACTGACATCTGAAATATGTCGGAGATGTTGATCATCGTGTGGATTACAAATTTCACTCTCTCGTTAAAATGCATCAAATTATGCCTAAACTAAAACTCAATCTGTCTAAAGTACTGCTCGAACAAAGCTATTAATGCGAGATTAAATAAAATGTGGCAAAGTTGCCCTTATTATATAAAAAATAAATCATATCAGTCACAATTTGATGATTTTTGTTCCTTTTATTTTTCAACAAATACAGATATTACACAAAAAATATAAACTTTATTATGGAGAATCACACTTTTTACACTAGACTTATTTATTTACATTACTAATAACATGTTCATCCAGGTTATTTGTTATTTTCATCGTAATACCTCCTCTTCAGGGTTCGGTACTTCTTCAACATGTACAAGGCCTCCAGTTCCTTTACTATATACTGTCCATGAGCTAACAATTTTTCAATCTTTTCAGGATCTTTTTCATCTTTATTTTTCAGAAAAGCCCGATGGAGTCTGGTTCGAAAAAAATCAAAGCCCGAAGGATAGTCCTTACCTAAATGCAACAGCTAAAATCATAAAACGTAAAAACTACTTTAAAAAATATAATTTAACTCACGGTTTTGTACAGTTCGATAACTTTGGCACGTTGACTCATTTTGAATTTCCCGCCAGAAATTATTTAAGTATTATGTATCTTTCCTATTGTTTTTAGCCACGTATAATCCAGAGAAATCACTACAAAACAAATGTTACCGTTCGTAACTCTAAAAATTAATTGCGCTTTGCTGTTTAATACCACAATTCATCAGCTGATCACGACGTACGTGTAATATGTACACAAAAATTATAGAAGTTTACCTTTGTACCTTTGGGTCGTTTGGGATTATGCATGCACATGTATTTGTATAAGACCTTTAACATAGTTTCTGCTATTGAATTAAAGTTTGTAATTAATCCTAAGTTATATTTGAAGCATGAAATAACTTTCGTTTTATATAGATATATTATGTGCTTGGGTTGGCAATACTTATATGAACGCATGCGTGATCTTGCGTGATGCTGAGCCTAATGATCTGTAATAGACCGTTATCTACTCACAGTATTTTGGTGATGGGTGGCAAGCGCCATCTCTGGAGGGTTGCCACTAAACACAGTAGAATTAGGCGGGAATAATGTGGATTGCTTTTCAAGGGAAGTTGTAGATGTGAATGTAAATTTAAACAAAAGGTATTGTTGGAAGCAATCAATTGAGAAATGAGGATTACTACTGACAGAACGCCGAAACAGGCAAACACATTTCTGATGCATTTCTGCGCCCGTAACGTCATGTTAAACAAACAAACTCAACCAATCAGAAGAGGTAATTTCAAATTTCTGATTCATCGACGGCAGGGCAGTGACAGGCGCCATCTCTTGAGAGTTACATTAGCAGCCAATCAAAATTGTGTATAGACCTGCATAAGACATGCGTCCTCATTTGATGCAGACGTTTGCCTCATTTTGCATGTTTATTGATTGTGCGCGTGCGCATTTCTGTCGGATAAACAGCACGTTGTGAAATTACCATGTGGACATGTGGAGCAACCTTCATGAGTTCTATGACAGCTGTATTAAAACGTAACGTGCATCTTGCAACCCCTGTAACCTGTACTCGCTGTACTAACAGAAAATAGGGAACTGAAACGTAACTAACGTCTGTCTTTGGGAGTTATTACCACAGGTATGTAACTTTATCATAATATTATGCCAAAATTATTAGATAGACGATAACGTAAATTATTTCTAGGATTATTTCTAAGAAAGGCGAAACATTTATTGAAAGAGGTTTGGAGAAAGGGTAGTCAGCATATTGTTTGTAGGAACAGAAACCATGGACGTTAAAGGCAGTGACCCTATTTTAAAATCAATTTTATCGTCTAGAACACCGGCAGTGCCTGCACCAGATTGGTCAGCCCCGCACACTGCAACAGCCTTACAAAATGTAAATATTGTACTCTTGTACAAACTCTAGATTTATGATAAACTCTCTTGCAGTTAATGATTAAATCACCGTCAAATATGACCGTGGCTATTCCTGGAGCTTCTTCCACGGAGCCATTCATAAACATAACCTTGCAGAATTGTGTGTCGACTATAGATGTAGGTTGCCAACTGGACCTGATGACAATCAATTTTCGTACCAGGAACTCAGAGTACAACCCTGGAAGGTTCAACGGTGTTATCATGAGGATTCGTGAACCAAGAACTACTGCTCTTATCTTCAAATCGGGGAAAATTATCTGTACAGGTGCAAGAAATGAACAAGACGCGTTACTCGCATCGAAAAAGTTTGCTCGGATCATACAAAAACTCAATTTTAATGTAGGTGTATTTAAGTGACTTTGTCATTGGGTTTTTATAAACATTTCTGGAATTTTTAGGTTAAATTCACCAAGTTTAAAGTTCAGAATATTGTGGCATCGACTGATTTGAGGTTTCCCATTAAATTGGAAAGTTTAAACCAGTTACATGGACAGTTTAGCAGGTAAGGGTGTAAATAACTTTGTTCGAGCAGCACTATGTAGTATATGTACATGACTTTTTTTATTTTCAGCTATGAACCAGAGTTATTTCCTGGTTTAATTTATCGGATGGTTAAACCTAGACTAGTGTTGTTAATATTTGTTAACGGGAAGTTAGTGTTTACCGGTGCTAAATCCCGGGAGGACATCAAGGAGGCATTTGAGAACATTTATCCAATACTCAGGAGTTTTAAGAAAAACTAATGGTGTCTGTGTTGTTGCGTTTTATTTATTTATTGTTGTAGCTTGTACATAAATCCTATAATTAAACTTTATATTTTACATAATTTGTGTATTTTTATTCTTTAGGGCGGGTTTATTCACCTGACCATAAAGTTCTGTATTGTGATCTGTCAAATACATCAAATTTTGTTGCGCTATCCGCCTGAACAAGCGAATGTAGATGGCGCTATTTACCATGAATTGTTTAATTCAAATTTCTACCACCAGAGCGGAGATTCTTTCGTTCGTTGACAGCTCGTACAAGCAATATAGACAGCTAAGTCTATAAGTTGGCAAGACTAGATTTGCCATGTTCTTATTTTATTACTAACTGTTGGTAGGAGTGATGGACCCAAGCTAACCTCAGTCATTTGACAACAAATATATCTTTTCTATTATGATAATAATCCAAGAGATTCTAAATGTACAATTGATAGTTTTCGAATTGTTTAACTTTACCACTATCCCAAATATGGTTTAATTCATAGTACAGCTTTTATCCTGTAGATAACTAACTTTTGTTGGTGAAATCGGACGTCAGACGAGTTAATGAAGAACGTTGTTCGTACGAAATTCCATGAAAATGTACAAAGGAAAGAAAAGGCGCAGTCTAAATTTTCTGGAAGAAGAAAAGATACAATTATTGCATATCATAAAACGATTTCTACCCATAGTGGAAAATAAAAAGACAGATGCAGTCTCAAGCAATGTGAAGACTAAAACCTGGGAGTTGATTGCGGATGAATTTAATTCTTATGCGGAGACAGGTGAACGAACTGGACCCCAGTTGAGGGCCCTCTTTGATTCTCTAAAGAAATATGCTAGGAAACATGAAGCTGATGATAAGGTATAATCAGCTTTCAAAATTTATTTGTTAATTCATTTGCTATCTATTTTAGGCAAAAGTAATAAAGACTGAAGATGGAGTGGTTACTCCACAACTACCATCATTATCAGCTGTTGACAAAGAGGTGCTGTTGTTAATAAAATCAAATGTACAGCCAAATGATCCATTAGATTGCAATCCAGATTATGACAGTGCTTGGAGTAGTAATGTTTAATTCATATATTTTTCATTGCTTTATTGTATTAGTTTTGTTTTTTAGATAACTCAGTGGAAATGGATAGTATACAGCAAGCAGACAATAGCTCATCAGGTACAATAAATGATTACAAAACAGATCCAACGGACGAAGGTAATGTTTCTTACTGTTGATGTAACAATATTTGAGTTATCCTAACTTACATACAGTTATACAAATAGGTACAAGTACAACTTCAAAATCATTTGATGAGTACCATGAAGTATCAAAAGGCAAAAGAGAAAGAAGTCGAAATTTCATAGAAGAGGAAAAAGTCCTGCTATTCAACATAGTAAAACGTTTTCTTGCAATAGTAGAAAACAGAAGAACTGATTCTGCTTCTAACAATGAGAAGCACAAAACCTGGGAACGAATCACAGATGAATACAATTCATCTGAACAAATGAAAACCGGTGAACGGAGCATTGGGCAGTTAAAATGTCTCTTTGACCAGATTAAGAAACAGGCCAAGAAATACAAAATGGACGAAATGGTAATGTGTAACAAATATACACTTTTCAATCACTGTCACCAACTTTGCAATTACAGACAGAAGCATATAAGACTGGTATTTGCACAAAGACCCCATCCAGTATGACAGCATTATATGATGAAGTACTTCAATTAATTGGATCTGGGCTACATCCCTTACAAAATCCATTAGATTCCAATGCAAATGATGACAGTGGCTGGGGCTTTTCAGATAATTTAATGGAGGTTGACAGTACCAGCAGACCAACAAGACCAGCAGAAGACACCATGGCTGATGAACCTGGTAGCAGTATATTTCAGCTGGATGCTGGTAGACCATCTTGGGCATCTAAGAAGAGAAAAGAAGTTGACAAGCTGGACTACAGGGAAGAATTGCATAAGAAAAGAATGGACATTTTGAGTATTATGGAGGAGAGGGAGAAGATAGATCTGCAAACAGCGAAAGTTAGGTTTAGGATGTCTGAGGAAAGAGAGGCTATAGAACTTGAGAAGGCTAAGGTGGAACTGGAAATTAAGAAAATTGAATTGGAAAAAATGACCAATTCAAATGCCTTGTAAATATAAGTTTAAAAAAATAAATATCTTTTAAATATAATATGTTATTATTTATTTCAATTCATGAGAAAAATAGGACATGTTTTAGCATGATGTTTTTGCTAATGTATTTCGAAGATGTGTGGGAAAGGTGGAAGGGTGTCTTCAAGTAACGAATTTGAGGGTTTCGCTATAAATAAATACGTTAAACATTGGTGATTTTCGGATTTTGTGCATGTATGTATATATTTTCGTCTGACATCGAGGTGAGAGAACAAAAATGACTTTCAGCAGCAAACATATTCACGTACAATCATATGGTACTAACATTTATGTGAAATAAAATGCATCAAAGTACAAAATGAAATTTAGTAATGCCTTGTCTGCGAAAAAATATCTAGAATAATTGCGCTACTATGTGCTGGTATCTTGTGGTGGTTATGAAAACTATCACGCCTCTGCGGATTACCGACTCTGTAACCCATCTGTAACCGATATAAAATATCTGGGGTGGCCCTCACCCAACTTTCCGACTACATTGTTGACATTTAAACGAATGTCCGTAAGATAATAATACTACTATTAGATCATAACACAAGGCACCTTTCGATACAAATAACCATAATATTATACTGTCACGTATCTGTATTTTTCTGCGAGATGTTTATTTATTCTTCGATCGCGAGCCGAAAACATGTGGCTGCATAAATGCTGACACATACAGTGAGCCATCCATCAGCCCTTCATCACGACACAAACCGAAGGCGCCCGATAGGTATAAACTCTTATAGTGCCTAAACCGCTCATCCCATTGATCTGTAAATTTGTATACATATTTAATGTCACTGCAGAATGAGGTGGTGTCAGTTTGGTCCAAATCGGATGAATCACTAAGAAAATGTATTTGACAACTGCCACTTCCGGTTGTCAGATTGTCACCAAAAACAATCCAGTTCGTCCCCTGGTGATTCTAAATATGTATGCCAAATTTCAGCTCGATCCGTTGTTCCGTTTGGGCGCTATCGTGTTCACGGACATACGTACACCGTACACACATACACACATACACACATACACACATACACACGTACACACATACATTTTCCAGAAATCATTGCAAACAGTTCAGGGGACCCCAAAACACGTATTTCCGCTAAAATCTCAAATTTTTTTTTTCCGTCGATTACAATACTTTCCTTCTAGGAGTCGGAAAGTAAAAATGACGAGATCACTTGAAATGAACGATAAAATTCGCTAAATGTACATGAAAATGATTCATTATTTTGTCTCTAAATGTGTTAAATACTAATCTAAAACTCAGGTTAACAATACTGTGGGCATTATTCATTATTTTGTCGTAAGTAAACTATAGGAGCAATAAATGGTTGTAAAATCCCAAAATTGGATTGTACTGTCTTTGGTGTCGCCATCTAACTAGCAGATGTTTGAAAAAATTTCACTTGCGAACAAATTTTGGGTGTGATTTTATCTCTTGACATCAGCGCCAACTTACGACACCAGAAGGTATTAATCGAGTACCTAATCGCAAAAGACCACTGTTATACTAAAACGTATTTTATTTTCTGTTTACTTTTATACAAACATAACAAAAACACTTTATATTTACAGATCATCATCGAACCAAACCTATATAAATTATTAAATAAATTATTCTTTAGTTATTCCCTTGTCTTCATTGACTGTCTAAACGGTATTGGCGACAATTCAGTTTCCTTCATCGTCAGTTCAGTACTTGGATGATCCGCAGGATCTTCTATGTCCTCAAAAACAGTACTCAATTTCGCTTTGGGCCTTTTTTTAGCCGCTAACGCAAAAAGTACGACGATCACAATGAAAAACACAACGCAGGCCACAACTATAAAACCCACGGCAATAGGTGGAAGCTCATTATAGGCCATCTTTTCTTTAAGGACGTCCGAATAGTCCTGCCAATTCACCCAAGTGTTGTTGTAAAGGGCAGGATCAGCGTTAGGATCTCTTGGCACGTTAATGATTGGTAATGCGGTTATCCTAAGTTGTACTATAGCGGATTCTAAATTGGTCGCGATCAACGGATGTGCTTTGATTAAGTTAAACCTCTCGCAAGGATCATCACGTAGGTTGAATAAACACGGTGACTCCGAAGGGTTGCACTTGTACTCTGGATTAGTATCAAAATCGGCGAATTTATCGCAAACCACTTGAGCTTGCTTCCTTAAAAACTTAATTTTCTGCGCGTCCAGAATTCTAACTGTATAATTCGATTTTGCGTGCTTCTCCCGGATTTGTTGGTATGTTACGTGACCTGCTAAAGCAGTGGCCGCTTTTGATTGGAGCACTCCTTCGATATCATAGTGATAATGCGACTCATTCCCTATTGATCCATACCAAAAATCTTTCTTGGAGACGCTTCCATACAAATACTTCCAGTCTCCTTGCCGGATTGCTCCATATTCCCAGACATCGTCGATGTTGTACAAGACTTCATTGCGAGCGGGTTTAGCATCTTCAGAAATAGCCTTCCACATGTCTTTACCATCGATATCACCCAATTCAGAACGATTTAATCCAATCGCCGAGTAGAACGTTGGCAACCAATCAGATATGTGGATCATGTCATTGAAGACACGCTGAGGTTTCTTGATCAGAGGACTCCAAATAGCAGCAGCACACCTCATCGCGCCTTCAAACGGAGAATTCTTCATCTAAAATGTTAAAAGTTTATAGCACCTTTCCAATATTATAAGCACACAATAATTATAAGTACTCCCAAAAGCATATTACCGATCTTAGAGGATAGTTAGAACCGGTGTTTGAGTGAACTCCCACTGTTGCACCACCATTATCAGACATAAAGAGGATTATAGTGTTCTCCAACATGTGCTTCTCCCTAAGGGCGGCTACGACTTCACCAACGCTTCGATCCATCATGGACATCATAGCTAAAATTTAAATTACAATGTTGGTACGTTCTTGGTCTAAAATATCCCAGATAACAATCGTGATTGACGGGCAAAGTTTACGTCCGTGCTGTTAGAAACGTTGAAGCTCATAAACACAGCGTGAGTACAGCAATGATCATAGCATGGTCACTGGTCACTACTACCGCAGCATGCTACGCAATCAAATCTTTGAGATGACAAAGTGATATTACATTGTCACTTTATTCCCACCAAGTGCTTATAATTTTAACAAATAAATCTCAAAATGAGCGTGTAACATTACAATCTTGTCAAACATTACAAATTTGTCAATAAAAACTCCATATTTTAGACAGTTTATCTGCTCTTTTACAAAAACTTGTTAACAAAAAAATAGAGTGGTAGCGGTGTTACTATTTCTTGCACACTGGCTTATGCTCAAAACTGTTCAAGAATTGATATAGTAATGGGACGGTCAATCACTTGTTTGCAGCATTAACCCACACAACAGTTTAGAGAAACGTTTCAAGCATGGTGTCAACACGTCGTGCTAAATTTTGAGACGCGTGTTGACCTCTTGCTGGCGCAGTGAGTCCTCATATGAGAGCACGTTGTGCTCCTCACGCGTGAGTGATACCAGGTTATGAGAGGACTTAAAAATGTGTCTGGTATACGGTCGCATCTGTTGTACAAGGTGACAGCACTGCTGTTATAATGATATTCATATGATTTACAGTTTGTTATCTGGGAAAGAACAATTTTGACTTTATACCTGCGAAAATTCTTCTTTCGGGATCTTCAATATGGGCAAACTTGGCAATTTCTTCATCTGGTGCTTGCAGTGGGTCGTTGTCATTGCCAGTGTGTGGAGCGAGGTGCGCAAAGTACATGAAAAGCGGATCTTTAGTGTTGTGTTCTTTTATTGTCTTCACTGCTTCTTCTGTGAATAAAGTGGTCGAGTATTTTCCTTGAGCATCCCAATCAACCGTCATGTTCCTTCTCATGTCATATCCATGTTCTGGAGTATACTGTCAACAAATGTTGCAAAAGCATGTTACCTATTGTACTTACTGATAAGTAATATATTAAAAAGTTCATTTATAATAGAAACAATAAAACGGATACAAAAAATATTAAAAACAACTTTTTCTGGAGCATTACTAAGCATATTTTTTTGACAAAACGTACTGTTGCGTGAACGGTGTGATCGTAGTAGTCCTGGAGACCCTGCCAGTACCCAAAGTGAGAGTCGAAGCCGCGATAGGTCGGCGTGTACTCCTTCTTCGAGAAACCAAGGTGCCACTTGCCGATGGCATGGGTCTTGTAGCCGTGCCGTTTCAAGTGCTGTGGCAACAGGGTCTCGTTCAATGGCAAACCCCAAGGTTCAGGTTCAAGGATCACCAAATGCTGCATGCCTATCAGTATAAAGTAAAGAAAAAAATCTTAACCGGTGTTATCTCGAGGGAAACTTGTTGTTGACGTTCTCTTGACGACTTTGCATAAGTAATACCATAAAACGACCTCATTAAGATAAATCGCTACTGCTCACCGGAGGGGTCTAAACACCACTCCAGTTTTAGTACAATACTGAACTTAATTCTTCACCAATAGTCACATACTATACACCAAATTAAAGATAAAGGATTGTCTCGTGCGGTATTAGTACCACTTTTTTCACGTTCATTGCTGCTTGTCATAAAAATCGCAATTTTAGGTACGGTGACTGAAATTTGCTCTTAAAAGACGAATACATTTATAATCTAGTTATTACAGGAGGGAGCGCTAAAGGAAGAAAAATGTAGAAAGTGATATGACAAGTAAACTAAAAATGCTGCAGCTCAGTTATAAGTTACGAGTTATATATTATTTTTTAAAACGAAACAAGAATTGCTTTTGCATCACTGGATTAAAAAATTAAGGAAAATCACAAATAGCGTCTCGTTAATAAAATTTTATGACGTCCTCATTAAGTAAGGTCTTTTGCTTACTTTGACCAAGTTCTATTCGTCCAAATTGTACAGGGTGTTTAAAGTTTTACGACTTTGACACTAGGTTGTCAATGTTGTCAAACTTTAAAGCAATTTCTTTTCGAAGCAATAAGTTTTGCAAACTATCTGAATGTCGTCGTTCAGGATAACGCTGTGCGTAAACTGCAATTAGGTAAATAATTTCGAAAAAAGGTTATTTATTTAATTCGGAGACTTCAACAATGCATCAAGCGATGAACCGACGTCTTCAAATTGTCCTTTCATTATGAACAACCTGCGGAAGTGAAGGTCGAGACCACAAACCAAAACATAATTAGCAAATAAATTGCTCTATAAGCCACTTTATTCCGAGTAAGCTCTTGGTTTTTTGGTATTTCTGACGCACCTATATATAAATGTTCAACTGAATTATTTGCGTGTTTGTGGTTTATTATTTATTATCCATATTTACTACCTAATTTTAGCCTTTCTAAACTGTATTGTTTCTTGTCATTACCATATTACTGGCTATATTATTGCTAGACTTGTTATTTATTCTGTCCCTTCTTCCAATAAACAGTTCTAATATGCGACCCTGAAAACGATACGTATGTTATATGCAACATTTGATAATATTACAATGAAATCCATATTAATGGCTTTAATACGTATTCTGCTATACTTTTTAAGTGATATATGCCTTCAATTAACCTTTCTACAACATTCCACTATAAAATACCACCGTACAAGGGTGTGTATACAATCCATTATAGAAATTCTAAAAAAAAAATAGTTACTCTATTATTGTTGCGTGACCGAGTTGCTGATGTATCCGGATTTGTGACAATTAACTGCGACCTTCGTGTCAATTTGAAAAATCATAAAGTAACCGTTTATCTCAATCAATGCTTTCTTTGTGACAATATTGTATATAGATTATACGTACCCAAATGAATAGGATATTTTCCTGTTAAGAAAGCTGACCTGGACGGCGTACAAAGAGCTTGTGTATAGTGGCTGTTCAATATGACGCCGTTGTATGCCAGGGCGTCTATGTTTGGAGTCGGAATTTCGTTGCTACCATGAAAACTAACATCGTTCCATCCCTGTATGAAGAAAAAATTGTTACATACAGAATGTGACATAAGAAGCGCCACTTTTGTAGCTTGGAAAAGTCTTTGGCTTTATGGGCAGAGAAGGTAATGGTTGCTTTTGATTGTCTAATACCGATGGATGTTTTCCAGTAAGCTTTCTTTGCTTTATATTCCCATTTTTGTACCATCCTTCTAGTGTGGCCTTTTAATAGTACTCCTTAAAAGGGAACCTTGGAGTCTCCTCGAGCTAAGCTGTCGGATAGTTTTCAGGATCAGACAGTTTTTGACTTGTGAGTCCTTGTTTTCAGCGTTTTCAATGCTGCTTGACTGTCCGAGCATTTGTAAATGTTTGCCGTTCGAGTGATCCAGCTGATGCATTCTTGAGCACATAGGTCAATGGCGTGTATTTCTGCCAGAAAGATGGTGGGTGTGTGGCCCATGGTCCATGGCCAACATTTTTTATTCATAGATAAATTAATATGTTTGGGAAACATAGAACTAGCAAATTAGCTTCCACGAACAGATATTTACTGTGTGGAAAACTATTTCCAGCTTTTTCATCACCAGCCGATACTATTAGATACACATTATTAAATAATAAATAATAAAAATGTTAATATTTTTGTTTTTTATTTTGTTTGTTTGAAACATTATAGGTAATAGTAAGGCGTAACAATTAGACAAACCTACTTTAACAATCGTTTAATACAACATTGTTATTAATTGCGAAATTACCAATTGCACATACATTAAAACATTATAAGTGTTTGTGTATCGAAGTTGTTTTTGTCCTTTGCCAGTATATTTGATGAAAGTTCGTTGATCTGAAGTCAAAATGATATTTAATAACAGGGTTATTACTTTTAAACGACTCAGTTAAATTATAATTATAACAGTAAATGTTGTCATTTTTTTCCTAGTTCAGAATTGTGACTACTGACTAGGTAGGTACTAATAAGTCATTCATAATATCCTCTTTTATCATTCCCGGCAACATAGCTTGATCCAGATTAGTGTTTTTGCATAAACCGACAACTTTTTATTTAACTTTTAATCGGCACATTAATCAAAATAGTTTTTTCTTGGTAAAAAATTAATTGTATTCATTGTAACACTATGACATTCACGTTCCAGACAAGGTTAATAAATTGCTAATTATTAATTATTCATTATTACTACTATTAATACGTACAATCACTAAAAAAAAACAATATCGGATATGTTGACACTGCATTACACAGTTGGATATTTTGCTTATAAGTTATATAATAATAACAACACACCTCACTTTCTTTTGGCAACTTTCATCCTCTAAAGATTTAAACAAATATAATGGTATAGCAAACATCCTCATCTCTAATGCCTTCTTCCGTTTGTTGCTCTCATTAAAACTACCTATTATTATATTACACACCTATTATTTTTATAATAACTTGTATTAAAATAAACTCTATTACATATTACAAAAAATATAAATCAAATACATACAAGCAGTTATCTACTCACCATGTCGTCCGCAATGATAACTATGATGTTTGGTTTTGAATTTTGAAGAAGTACAGTCCCAACAACACAACACATGATTGTAAATTTGAAGAACCACATGTTGGATATTTGAGACGTTAATCGAGTTCAAAATTTAAAGAAAGGAACAATCTGAACCAATTAGTGAACGATGTGTCCACTCTAAGTTCAGACGTGATCTCAAAATGTAGCTCCGCGCGAAAATTCTTATATGCTACCAGATCTGAAAGAACTGTTGTCATGTGGAAGGGATGTTGAAACGCTCAATAGTAAATGTACCCAATATAAAAATAAAGGTGTTATAATTACGTCAAACTTGTCAATTTTATAGGTACATTATATTAGAGTGATTTAGTTTCTGGTTCCTGGTAGGTATATTAAGATTTTTTAGTCATACATTTTTTATCTTTAGTATAATTATAATCTGCTTAACCTTACACAAATTGCGTCAGGTGTCTTGTTTGTATCGTATTTTGGAATCCCCAATTTGCCTAAAGGCTTGTTTTGGGCTTATTGTATTATTATTATTATTTAGATTTTTCTTTTTTCTTCTTATAACAACATATTCTATCCACCGGGTCATCATAATTAGTATTGCGCCCTGTGGAGGTTAATTATGACCCGGTATTGTAGATATTTATCAATAAATAAAAATGTGACGTCTTCAGTGTTCAGTGGTTATACCTACCAACTTTGAATATCTACGTAAAACAGGCATTCCCACAGCCACTACTGGTCAAGGGAAATCCCTGAATGTGAATCATTACAAAACAGTTTTTGCGTAAAACCAGAACCTGTCTTTCGACCATATTAATTATGGTGTTTATGTCTTTTGTCTAAAGGTACGGCCAGACGAGTAAATTTTGTGGTTCGACAAAAATAAAACCAATAGTTTTAACAATGTTCTAGTTTTGCTTAATTTATAATTAATTGTATTTGGTTTTTATTACCAACGTTTCAGCTTGGATGCACCATACCAATTACCACATTACCAAGCACATAATTCATAAATTCTTTAGAATAATTGCACTTTCCACATAGGTACTCCAATATAAATGGTACTAAAGTTAAAAGTTGCTGCGGGAATGTTACCTTTCAGTTCCAGCAATAAAAAAGAACGAAAATACTAATTCTTTGACGGATTATAATTTTTATATTCGTAAATAAATAAAAAATGCAACGCAATCCTGATGATATTTGGGCGACATAGTTCCTTCGCTGACGCCGTTTCTGGCATCACGACTGTCGCGCTACAGAAAGTCGCTCGTCTACCAGGACCCTAACATATACAAAGGAGGTGGGAAAGAGTTATTATGACTTTGACTACCATTAAATATTGCTAATTCTTGACTAATGCTTAATGATATATTAGCACTGAAAGCACTTGCATTTCGAACAAAAGACTTTTTACTATGCACGTTGCTTTAATGACAAAGTGACATATCAATTATTAATGATCAGAAAACCAGTTGCATTTATTTATGTAAATAAATTAGCATTTATCTCGAACAAAAAATCGTACATGCTCTACGTATTTGTTTTCCATTAGATGTGATCATTTGTAAGAGTTATTGCTTCTAATAGCAACTTAAATTATTTTAAACAACAAATCTAAGGAAGCAGGATGTTTAAACTATAAGGACGGGAATGATTAAAATCTCTATTATCAGATAAGAGATACAATCAAAAACTTATTATCTGGTCCGGATTCGGAAATTGAAATTTTTAGAGATTACTTCCGTATATTATTTCTAATACCACGTAGATTGTCTTCGACATGTACAGTATTACTATATCAAGGATTTTATTATTCACTAACAAAAGTATCTAAATATTCGACGCACTATTTAAAGTCAATGTTAAATCAAATTCCACTTTTACCATTCACTGAGTATGCGTTGATAAGTAGGGCCGCGAAATTGACTTGCGCGATCTTTCGTACAATAATTTATTTTCAAATTTTGATACGAATTGCAAATTATCGCAAAATGATGTTTTTTATATCAATTTTGTCATAGTAGATAATAAGTATCGTGGAATTCTTACAAATATTAAATGATTCAATAATAACGTATCGACTAACGTATGTGCCTTATTTACTCATTTCATGGACAATAAACACCTCTAAACAGCAAGAAATTGTGCGAAAGTGACTTTATTGATAAATTTTGTTGCAGTCATATATCTGAGGAATAACTGTACCAATTTTATAGTTTCTATCTTACGGTGACTGAGAATTGCGGTTTTAAGAAACATAATGATTTACGTTTTATATTGGTTTATTATGTTTCTTGAAATTGGTTTAAATTTTTGTTTTGTCATTAGTGGAAAGCAAAGGTCAAATATTAGGTGTATTCTACTGTTGAAATTAATAATTTATTTAAAAGTGTATCGCATTTATATACATGACAGGCAGAGTTCCTGAAAAATAGTTTTGTACATTGAGCTTCATAGCTCTGCTTGCATTCTACCTAAACTAAAAATGTATACTCATGAAAAACTATTTTTGCTGTTACTAAAGAGTATATAATAATAATTCGACGTAACTTTTAAATACCCCGCAAAGTAATTTCCCCTTAATATTCCAGCATATCTCTTGAAAAACTATCTACAAGTAGTGCAACTTTACTACCCGAAACTAGTCTTAACCCATTATCCAAGAATTATTTCCTTGATTCTAAGAATTTTTGTTTGTTTTTTATGAGTTTTTTTGTTTACTTTTTGTAAATTTTGCGGAGCCTTCGTACTGACATCTTTTTAGACAAAATGAGGTGTACGCAAGGTTGCCGAAGCTCGCTGTGTTATTATACTTCGTTTACCACATAGATGTCGCCACCGCCATACACTAGCAAAATATGAACAAAACTTCAAAGGAAATACGATTATTTGATCACGAATCATCCAAAAAACAATTTATTTATTGTATTTAGAACAGCTTATTGATCAATTCAAATAAAATAAAAACTAATTTGTCTATAAATATATAAAAAGTTATAAACGACATTGCGAGTGGCGTCCCCTATGTTAATCTCCAGCTCACTGACATTTCCCGATTGTTGTATGTTTAGGTTTACTGTCAAATTTCGTGCATCGAATGGTCGAATTTAATGGCAATACGCCAAAAACTGAATGTGCTAGATAATTTTAGCGCTAATTGCGTAGGATAATTGTTGAACCCTCCGTAAAAACAGTGATCAAACGCATTTTCCACCATTGTTGCAGTGTTGTGTGTTATGTAGAGCAGTGACCAGGCTGCACTGTGAATAACATATTCTGTACGTGTTGTCCCTAACAGCGGTAAGTGTTTAGATTCCATAGTTTGTATTGGTTTGTATCTAATACAAGCATGTAATATGCGCAATGTTCCTCAGAAATGAGTGCGCCACCTCCACCATGCGATTGGCAAACCACACGGCGAGAAGTTAAAGAACGAGGCCAGTATTTGCTCGAAACAGGAGTATGGAGTGATTGCCGATTTATAGTCGGCACTGACCCTAATCAACAAGTACTCGAAGGACACAAACTCTTTCTGGCTATGGCCAGTCCAGTCTTTGAGGCTATGTTCTATGGTGGGATGGCCGAGAAAGACCCAATATCCATTCTTGATGTTCAGCCGGATGCATTTAAAGCACTATTAGAGTATGTTATGACTTTGGATTATGTGGCAATTATAAAAACATTTCGAATTTTTGCAGATATATTTACACCGATAAAATAAACTTGACTTCTTTTGACCAAGCTTGTGAACTTTGCTATGGTGCAAAGAAATACATGTTGCCACATTTAGTGGAGGAGTGCACAAAGTATTTGTGGTCCGATTTATTTCCAAAAAACGCGTGTCGGGCGTATGAGTTTGCAAAATTGTTTGAAGAACCCGGATTGATGAAGAAGTGTGTTGATGTAAGAGATTTTTTGATTAATACGCAAGGTTTTCAGTCTAAACGGTTTCCTTCTTAGATTATATGCCACCAAACGCAGGAGGTCCTGTCCGAGAGCAGTTTCGACGATGCCGAGCTGAGCACAATTCTGACCGTCTTCGATCAGGAAGTCCTGAATATCTCCTCCGAATTGGACCTGTTCAACGCCCTGTCAAGATACGCCCAACGCCACAATCAAACTTCAGGTGCGAAAGTACCTAGACTAGACGGTATAGGTAATTGCAAATAATTTTATTAACTACATTACCAGCCGATTGTTTTTTTGGCTTTTTAACTGTTCTAAAACGGCTTCTTAATACAATATTATTCACTTCATCATGCAGCAAGCAATGATTTCGGTATATTTAATGTAATGTAACCAAGGAGAGCACAGTTGTGTATGCAACCGAATATACGCGGGTCAATTATAAACCATACACTGGGTATAATTGGTTGCATATGTCACTGTGCTCTACTTAGTTTAATTTAAAACTACTCTAAAAATAGCAAACGCTACGACGGACGCTAGCCCACCGAGATATCCGACCATAAGAGACGTCCTGATGAAGATTAGATTCCTCACATTAACCCCTCAGCAGTTTGCTGAAGGACCTGCAACGTCAACTCTACTATCACAAGTGGAGAAATTCGCCATTCTGATGAATATCTCGTCTCCGAATACGGACGTGATCATGCCTCAAGGGTTCTCCACTTCCACAACACCCCGTAAGAGGCGTAACAGTGCAACAATCACGGACCCCTTTAATGTAAAATTTTTTTTTCTTGGTTGGAGGAATCCTTAAATTTTGTATTTTTAGCAACAGGGTAATATGATGGACACATCAAGGACTAGTATGATTACTTTTGAGGGGAGTAATGAGTCAACCAGGAAGTTATTCTGCACAAGACAATTGTTAAGAATTACTGAATGTATGAATACAAGTGTTTTGGATTGTGCTGTCACCTTCACCTGTGATAAGAATGTCTGTGTTTATGGAATACAGGTAAAGTTGATTTTTATTTATCATATATTAAATTAAAATCTGAAATTTAATTAATTTATAGGTACCTGCACAAGTTTTGATGGATGAAGAAAGACACCAGCAAGACAGGAATCATCTATACAATAGTTCTTACACAGAACTGTTGTACGCTCACTTATTGGACGCTGATGGCAGTCGATTAACATACACGCATTTTACAAGTCGTGTATCATTTCGATCTCTAATTGATATCTCATTTAATAGGCCCGTTTATATTCAAAAGAATAAGGTAATAGAGTAGTTTTAAACAAAGTAGAGGACAGTGACATATGCAATACACAATTGTGCTCTCACAAAAATATGTTGTCATAACGAGATTTCTTGTTTATTTTTTTTTTTTTTTTTTTTTAGGTGTATAAAGTTGGTGTTGTTTTGAATAAAATTGGATGGTACCCGATTGGATCGTACCCGACTTGTTCATCCTGCAATGGTATTGTGTTTACCTTTGCCCAGGGTCAGTTCAGTGATTCTGTGAGGGACGGCCTGATCCGTTCGATAATCTTCTCTATTGCGCCGCCTAATCAGAACACGAGCTCGAGTACGACGGTGTCCGGAGAACCGGTCAAAATGGTGCCACTGTAAATGCTGACCCTTCTAAACCTACGTAAATTAGTTTGCGACGGAATACGGTAGTTCTTAGCTTATCGGTGATTTTGGTTGGTAAACTTAAAGAATGAGCACAATAGCTGATCACTGAAATCGTATTTAAGTTTGTTTTCATTCATTTTCCAGGTCATTTTATTCATCAGGCTTCTAGAGACTATTTTATGACGTCATGAGAATAAACGTATATTTTTTTTGTATTATTTATTTTGTCTGTTTCATTTTAAAATTATAATAAATTAATAAAAAATAATATATACAAAAATAAAACTTTATTTGACTTTGTTTATCCATGTGGGATACACCACAGCACCATAATTATATACCCTTTCCATGGTAATGTCCTCTTCGAACGAATTTGAACAATTGTAGAACTTCTGCAGCTCTTCTATTGCCTTATCCTCTATCTGTTGAACAAGTAGATCAATTAATACAACAAATAACCAAGCAAGCTTAACATGTATTCTACCTGTGTATACATTAATGGCTTTGAAATCATTTTATTAAAATTCTCTTTTTGCTGTTTTTCCTGCATTAAAATCTCGCCCATATTTACAACTTCCA
Organism: Aphodius granarius; assembly: GCA_963971325.1. Classification (NCBI taxonomy): domain Eukaryota; kingdom Metazoa; phylum Arthropoda; class Insecta; order Coleoptera; family Scarabaeidae; genus Aphodius; species Aphodius granarius. The sequence continues at coordinate 13,199,605 of OZ020226.1, forward strand.
CCTTTTCAGGAGATTTTGCTATATCCTGTATTTCATTGATCTTCCATGGGTTTCTGGGAGATTCTATTAAAAATAGTGAAAGGTATTACAACAGAACACATACACAAGGTTAATTAATACATTCAAGCCCTGCCAGAGGGCAAAGTCGTATTTGCATTACATCTCTCAAATAGTCAACTTGTCTTTTTAACTTTTATTTCTAATTAGAAAAAAATTAATAAAGACGATCTGAAAATATGAATTATGAAATATTGCCAATTTACCTGGTTTAGTGAAAATTTCCTTTACACTTTCCTCAGAAGCTTTCCGCTGCCTTTGGGATAGTTTAGGCATCCTATGTTTATCAACACTGTTCTGCCTGTTAATTTTAACAAAACCCGTCGATTTTGTATTTCCCAATGACGGGAAATCATCTGCGGTGAAATCATTCTTAGGACTTGATGATAATCTGACAAATTGTTGCACGTCCCTCTCCTGCTTGAGTTTCTCTTGAGCAGTAGTGATGGCTCGGATGCGTGCCACTACAGGATCATCCTTATTCCTTTCATCAAAATCCCTTTTGTTTATCTGTTTATCCATGATTTCCTCCTCTGTGAAGCTCTCCCTTGAAATACTGTCTTTTGTATCATTAAAACTATCTTTTAAATCGCTGACCGAATCTTTATGTGACCTCAGTCTGCTTCTATGTGACTTTGACGATTTCGATTTAACCTCGATATCTAGATCACTGGACGATACTGGACATAATCCGGCAATCATTTTCACGTTTTCGTCGCTTGGCGCTGTACTGTACGGAGTTATAATTCTATTCTGCATGATCTCAACGTTTGAACAGTAGAATTGCGTTAAATCATCCAGTAAGTCGTCATCTAGACATTCTAAAGATTTCAGCTCGAGGTACATGGCCAAATTTGAACAGATGAACGTCATTACGTACTCCTTTAACTCATTGGCGTTATATATCGCGGATAACGCCAATAATTGCACTGCGTTCTTGAAAGTCAGCATGTTGCAAAGTACGATTTCGCATAGATTTCGAAGGCGTGCTATTAAGTACTGGTCACTTAACTCTAGTAAGTGACAAACGGTGTCCACGTCTAGATGATAAGCCGATTTTATTTCGTCCGTGTAGATGTACTCTAAGAATAGCTCTAGGACGACGTATGTGAAAGGTAATTGGATTTTGCCGCTAGGTGGCGTTGTGTTCCATCGATTGGAGTACATCTTCTGGAAGAAATCCGCCCTAGCTACTAGAATGCAACGGTGCGCCTTAAGTATTTGTCCATTCTTAGCAACTATTGAAATATCATACAACTCTGGATGATTGGATCTATCATAAGCCAAATTTGCGACAAGACCATCATCACTTTTTCCTTTACTGTACTCAATCCGCCCGCCGTTAATAGTCAACTTTGAAAGTCTCTTTTCTAAGTCGGATACACCAAATTCTTTCGCGACATCTTGTAATACTCGAACAGCGTTCTTTTGCTTTTCATTTATGTGAAGGAAATTTACTGGACATTGTCCGACTTTCAGCAAGCTACAATTGCCCGTATAGATCCATATCAACAACTCTTGAAATATGTCAGGATGAATGTTGGTGATTTTATTGATAGTGTTGGTAAACTTTTCGTTTATGTTGCTTTTATTTGCTAGAATGTACCTATGTGCCGCAAATGTTCGATAACCTACTTGAAATTGGACGTCGTGAATGTAATCATCAGGTTCAGATTCGTCCAAAAGCGTCCTATAATCGCATTCTGCAGAACTTTGTATGGATACAGGGTATATCAAGCCAGATTTCGGATCGCCCTGCAACGGCATAAAAGTTTTTTTTTACTTTGCCGTTCCATAATTTGACTAATATTAGTTCAATTAATTTGAGGTTGCTTTTAATCAATTCCGCAGTTAATTTTGAATAAAAAATGTGAATTTTAAAACAGCGGATGTCCCACAAAATGTTTGACAAGATTTTATGTGAACTGATGTTAAATGTGAACAAATACACTTACTTGAATAACAGCAAAATTGGATCCTCTTGGGTCAGAAGTGATCGATATTGCCCTATGTATGTGTTGTAGTTTAATGACTTTAATGTGGTGACACTCATCCTTTTCTAAAAACTTATTAAACACCATTTGTTTGGGAGCGTTGCTTTGTTGGTCTTGTTTTTTCTTTGGCTTAATTGTCCCTGTGAAAGCTTCCCCTTCGTTATCAATGAACAATATCCCATTGGATGTGAGTGTCACTTGTGTAGCAATCACTTCTCTGTTTAAAGATAATATGCATTGTGTTAAATACGGACAGCTCTCCTGCCAAAGTAATATCTTTCCGTGGCGTGTGATTACGGCAATTTTCAACTCGGAATTTTTCTCTGCCAATAAACTAGTGTCCAGTGAGGTATTTAATTTTCCACCGATGACAGAAATATCAAGCAATTGTTGCCTGAAATGTGGTGTAGTAATAAAAAAACTCTTACACCTGAACCATTTATTCTAGAATACTTTGATGAGACCGTTTTGCATCTATATTCGTGGAATATCAGCAAATCCCCTGTGCTCGTAAGTACAACAGTCGCCCCAAAACTCGTAACCACTTTTTGCACGTCGGATTTTATCTTCAATTTTGTTACTAGTTTAGGACTTATTATGTATTTTTCTGATGATGTATCATGCCCTAACTGTCCTCCGTGCAACCCCCAAGTGAACAGTGTCTTTTCCGTCCACACAGCAGAATGGTACCTCGATGCAGACACACCCTGTGCATTTTTTATATTCGTGAGTCGCTTGGGTGACAGTTGGATCTGCGGTGGGGGATTTATCCCAAGAACACAATGTGTATTCAATCCGCACGTCCATACCTTAAACAAATCCACCCTTTCAACATTTAAATTTTGAATTTCCCGCGAAATGTTAGCTGGTTAACCGGTTTTAGGGAATTAAATTATTTCTAGTAATATACTACAACATTCCTGATCTAAGACAAGTTTATTTATTATTAGGACTACCTGCTGTTTTATTGCACCTGCTCTTTACGAATTAAATCCTTTCTAGTCATAAAATATGTACAACATTCCTGACTCAAGACAAGTTTATTTATTACTGGGACTACCTGCTCTTTTATTGCATGTGATTTTTACGAATTAAATTCTTTCTAGTCACAAAATACAACATTCCTGACCCAAGACAAGTTTATTTATCATTGTGACTACCTGCTATTTCATTGCTTCTGGGTTTTGAGAATTAAATTCTTTCTAGTCATAAAATACAACATTCCTGACTCAAGACAAGTTTATTTATCATTGTGACTACCTGCTATTTCATTGCTTCTGGGTTTTGAGCATTAAATTCTTTCTAATCATAAATTATTTTTCATATCATTTGAAATAATCTAGACATTCTGTCAAGTAGTAAATTAAATAGAAAATTCTTACCTGTTTTCCAGTATCTGATCTAGTAAGAAATACAGTATGATCTCTCCCAGCACTTGCTGAGATGCACTCAACATTACCAAGTTGTTTATCGACAAATGAGATTAATGTTGGTTTTAGTATAGTCTGTTCAGAACTTAGTCCCAACCGACCTCCCTGTCCATGTCCCGAGCTATAAGCCTTCCCACTTTTCGTAACGATAAGACAATGAAATTTCTCTAAATAGATTTTTGAAACAAGATCTACAGAATTATCTTTATGAAAGCTGTCCCATAGTTCAGGAACATTACGCGCTTGCTGCATCCCAAACACATAATTCACATTTGTACCCCAAGTGTAAACAAATCCGTATTCTTCTTCTTTACAAAATGGCACATTTTTCATAGCATGATCAATGAATGTTAATCCCTCATTATCACTTAAAGCAGTGGCCCCTTAAAATTGACAGTTTTCATTAATTTTGGCCCCAATTTATTTATAAAATATTGCTTACCTCCTTGTAACAATCTGACAACAGCTTGAATTTTTCCAGAATATATACTCCTATGCAATGGTGTATAACCAGATTCAAAATCCTTAATGTTAATATTAATAGACTTCCGCTTTAGCAGCCATCTGATAACATCAACACGGCCCATGGACGCAGCCACATGCAAAGCCGTCCTACCATCATTATCCCTTACTTGTTCGCAGTTGTGGCATATTTGTTTTAGGTAAGCACACAACTCCCCATCTGTTACATTTCGTTTGGTCAGAACACTGCTCAGATCATCTCCATGCAATTTACTTTTACAACTTTCTGTACAATCACAAAAATCCATCTGAAACCGGTAAGGACGTTGTCTCTATCATCCAATTTAGCGTTTACCTGGTGTTTATTTACCTCAGCGAACAAACACAGATTAATTTGTTGATGCTTCTATACTATTTTTGTGTGAAAGTGAGGTTATGTACGTGTTGTGTAAGATGTCATAATAACAACGTCAACAGTAGACGTCAACACCACCGAGAGTAGTTTCGGTGTTCCACGATAGATTGCGCTGCGATACACAATTTGAAAATAATTTTTGAAATTTTTCAAATAAAACACTCCTAAAATACTGTATCAATTTATTTTGGGGTAAGAATATATGTATTTACAATGTAAAAGATTCTACACTTGTTCATAATTTTGTGTTGCTAATCATTTGTGACAATAGATTGAAACACAACAATATCCATTTTATGTAGACTAGGGCGTTTATAAAATTAATTATATTTTGCCACGTTGTGTGACTCAACAAAGTGGTTGATTTATATAAAATGTGTCATGGATAAGGCGTTGCTTTCACCAAAAATACATATAGGGACCATAGAAAAATATTTATTTGGCTTAACTTATTACTAAAAATTAATCTATTACTTATGTAAATTTCGATAAGCCTTAACGGTGGTGTTGATTAGTGGTTACAGACTTTACAAATAGTGTTATGGTTCATTACAAAGCTTCTATGAAATATGTACAAAATATCGACAATAAAACAAGTCTTGTTTCAAGAGAAAAAAAACATTCAATTTCCTTATTCTACGATATAATTTACTAGTCAGATCGTACATTATCACTGAGTTGTTGGTCTATCTACGTAGGTGTATACTAAAAGTATAATACATTGTTCATTTTGCACTGGCACTATTACTTTTCTTGTTTCTTAGGACATCGCCCTACGTCCTTTAGGTAATTTCCGTATTCACAACTCGGGGTGCTGCACTGACCATTCTTGATACATCTACAACAGATAAATAACGACATAAATAACTAATATTTAGACGAGTACCCAGACAACAATCGTTTATTATTTAATTCAAATTGGTCTTTTTATATACCCTGATATCACCACAAACGCATTTTCTATTTTGTGCGGTTACTATGCGCCTCAATATTACATATCTGCGTGAAAAAATGCGTCTCATATGCGGATGATATGCGGTCGCATCTGTTGTGACAGCATAATGACATTCACATGATTTCCTCTTGATTATCTGGGTAGCTATGGTTAAATTACAGATATAAGTAAGACGTTCGACAGATATAATTTACGAAGTCAAAACATGGGAGAACCATCTTTAAAGTATACTCTCTATGTTGTTCTGTTAATAATAACGATATATATCGCAGTAGATTACCAGACAATATATTCTTACATGGATAGTGAGGCACCAGATCCACCTGATTATAACCGTCGTTACAAATGTAAATTGTTACTTTTGGAGCGTCAGGCTAGTAATATTATACCCGTGCGAGATTCTAGAGAGTTATGCTTGAAAGACCATCTTCATTTGGTAAGCTTAGCGAATTTGGAAGCTCTAGGTGTGATAAATGACCCATCTATTAGTTGCTGTTACACGCCATTAGTGGGAGGTAGTGGTAAGAATTGGCATAAACTTCAGAAGAAAAGTTCCGAATGCAAACCAATAAAGAATGTTACCAACGTATACGACACATTTTTTCAAACTACTTGTACTGGACTAGATTTTAACGCTACTAGTTACGTCGCCTTGCTCCAAGAGAACAAAAAACCGACTTTTGAGAATAAAACCCACGACGATATGAACGTTATCCTGTTCATCTTCGATGGTATATCCAGGCGAAGCTTCAACGGACACCTGCCGAAAACCTCCAATCTGCTCATGAGGATGGGAACTGTCGAATTCAAGAAGTACAATAGAATAGGGAAGAACGCGTTTCATAATTTGATGGGTCTCACCACTGGTTTATCCGAAGACCAGTACTTCTTGTGTTGGAATAAAGACATGACTGTATCGGAGGTATGTCCGTTTATTTGGAAAAAGTTTGATCAAAAAGGGTACGTCACGGCGTTCCTCGAGGATAACGTTTACAAGGAGTCGTTTGATTTTGGCAAACGGGGCTTCCCTAAGCAACCATTTGATTATTACCTACGTCCTTTTAATTCCTTGTGGGATAGGATTAAGTATTTTGAGAGGGAGGAGGATAAGATAGACCAGGAGCCTAGCGACTCGACGAAAAAGCCATGCGTTGGCAAAAAGAACGTTTTTAGCCACTTCCTAATTTACTCGCAGATGTACTTCGTACGGATGGGCTTAGACCACCAAAAACACTTCACCATCTTGCACTCGACCACCGTCACTAACGAAACTACACTTGGCAGTCTTGATACGGAGATCCACAATTTTTTCGTGTATCTTGAAGACAGCGGTACATTACACAATACAGCTATATTTTTCTTGAGCAATCATGGAAGCAAGTCCAGAGTCGCCATACCTCACGAAAGTCCTGAAGTTAACCTTCCATTTTTGATGGTATACTTGCCCAAGCAGAAGCTTGGTAAGCGTCACGAAGAATTGACCCGTAAACTTGATAACAACGCCGAAAGACTAACAACCGCTTTCGATGTCCATGAAACACTGAAAATCATCTTGGATAAGAACTATAATAAGGAGTATTCGTACGCTAAGAGTTTGAGCTTGTTCTCGAAGATACCCTCGTATAGGTCTTGCATTGATGCTGGAATACCAAGTAAATATTGCGCTTGCACAGAAACGTATTTAACCAACATGGAAGGGAGGGAAGTTCATAACATCGCTACTATTGTACTCAATCACATAAACAGCAAATTGGCGATCAAGCACAATGATGTATGCTCCAGATTAGAGATCCTGAAGATAATCAAAGGCACGAAGACATTTGTAGACAACGCTTTGTACGATATCAGAGTTATGTTTAGCACAACGCCAGGCACTGGTGTCTTCGAAGTGCTGATTATGGACGTACTTTACAAGTATAACGTTAGGAATATTGTAAGATTGTCTGCTTATAAACACGAGACGTGCATCATCGACGAAGAACTGGAGCAATATTGCTATTGTCCATATTCAAGAACCGAGTTATAAAGTCATACTTACAATCTATCTTTTAAGGAGAAGTACTCCTTTCCTTTCTTCATCCTGTCGCAGTCAATACTATCCTCTGGACATTTGCAGATACACTGATTGTACCTGTAGCCTGGAGTGTACTCCATAGGGCATTTGCACCTGTTAACAAACAATGTTTTTTCTTAATAAATATTTCTTTTAATAAAGTCTGGAGCATTTTACCTTCTTAAATTTTCCGGTGGGTCGCCTGATCGTAAATTACTCGAAGGTACTATGGCGTTGGTGCTGTCACTGGTGTCTATATGGGACGCATTCATAGCAGATTTGTATAGACAAGCACACTTCGTATGGTTTGAAAATGATAACTTTTCAACTCTTGATTGGCCTTGATAATTAACCTGTAAGATAATTTAAATTCCAGTGTTATTCACGTGATAGCTTGCGATGAGGGTATGAGGGTATAAATTTCGTGGCGGTCTATGCACTGTCGGTGTGAATAACAGACAACACGACTGTCTGCCCACAATAACTATCACTTTCAGTGCAGTAATGGCGATAATTCATATTACAAAACAGTGACGGAGGTCATACAAGCCCCTTTGTACAATTGACCATAATTGATTCTCGATTATACTGTGGTTATGGGCCACCCAAGGCATCGCGTCTTTGCTTTGTTAGTACGTAGGTAATACATATTTCGTTTTAAATATTTATGTAAAATGTTGTTGAATAATCTTTTGTAGTTTTCAGGAAAGTTTGTGAAAATTCTCAAAGGTTATATTTTCATGGCATGACTGGCATGCTATATGATGTGTGTAAATTAATAAAAATCCAACCCAGTATATAGGGGTTATACCGACGTGTTTTTTTTTTCAGCGAGTTTTGGTGGCAATATAAGCATAGGTACAGCAAACCAAAATTGGAATGAACGTTGGAAAACAAACAGTCGTGAAAATCGGAAATTCATATAGGTACAGATATAAATTGAAGACATTGTGTGCGTGTGTGTCATCAGATAAATAATCAACGGAGAATCTGGGTTGGTACACAGCGTGGGGGAGCAATGCACCGAAAATTCAGCGATTCACCATTTCCTGGTTACTATTTACGTATGGCAGACATAATACGCAACATTAAAATTAGACTCAAGCGAGCAAAATGTCTCTAGCTCATCTCTCTTTCTATTTACTTGTGTTACCAATAAACAAACATGTCAACAACGCACGTGAAAGGTACACACACCAAGGTTTACGTTAAGTTACGTGTTTATAACAATTTGTTCATATTCCTTTTTGGTATACTCGTCCAACATTAGTGCGTTGTTCTCGTACGCGCAACAATTAAAATTAAGACTGACTTCACCGAAAGTATTTGAAAGTGCAGTGTTTCCTGTATGCAACCAACAACGGCCGCTAATTGTTGTGCCATTATGGGCATTGATGAAATTCTGGGACATTACGTCATCTTGAAACAATCTCAAACGATCAACCTGCGTTTGTATCAACCTGCACCTGTCATGGCATCCTACATTTGATAAAATGCGATGTTTTTATACATCGTTTGTATACATACGTCAGAAATAATTATTTTAAAAATTGTATTAGCTAGGAATAATTTTGAAGAATTTATCTATAATTTCTTGAAAGAATCATGAAAATCCACCAAGGATTATAGAAGTTATTGGAGATCAAAATTGGTCACATTTTTAGATGGCCTTTTTTGGCGCTTAGTATAGTTCAAATAAAAGTTGGTGCTTATGTGAAAGCTACCAATAATGAACATTTTCCGCAAAACACCTATTAAGGAAGATTATTGTTTATTTGACAATTCTTTGATTAATGCTAATATTTTTTGGCCGATTTCGATCAAAAGTTATAATGCGTTAGAAAAAAGTAAAAAACATGTAATAAGTATCAAAACGTACCTTTAAACTAAAAGATTTAACAGACTTTTTACGGGACGCTTTTTAAAAATTACCAACACGATTAAATCAATTTTATAAACCAGTCACGGATAAATAGAATTCTTTAGTTTTTTTTTGCGTTTTAAGGTTTAGGGAATCCTGAGTTTATTCCATAACGTTAGCAGAGAAGATATATTTATATTTGGATAGAAAAATGTGTAACAGATCAGATGTCAGATTAGCGCCATTATTTTTATTGGAACGTTGGCAGGCAACGTTAATTTTCCAGTTAGTGTCGTGTCTGCTGTTGATTCTAATTAATGAACGCGAAGCGCCAATTAGGCGCGATATTTCCTACAGGTTAATGATGACGTTGACAAATTTAGACATGATTTAAAGCTCAAAAGATGCATAAACGTTTTCACGCGTCCTATTCATTCGCCGGTGAAATATATATTAAAATGTACCTCTTTTTATACAGGATGTAGGTGAGAACATCACAGTCATTTCCGGTACAATTTTCAAACATGCTTTTCGAATTAAAGATTGCCAATGTCCATTAGATGATAACACTTGACTTGATGAAATTTAACGTGACAAAAACGAGGATTTCGTAATTTGGGAACAATGAGCTATAACCACTCTCCGCTTTGACACTTTAACACTCGTAAATCACCATATAAATACCCATAACCTGTGTTACGTACAAAATTTAGAAAGTGCCGTCTAGTAGATAATTTATTTAAGGTTATTTTGAATAGGTACTGAAAGAAAATAAAAGTAAACATACTTACGTAAAAGTAAAGTTGAACTATGGTTTGGTGTGTCGGTCCACACTGCTTGGAAGAATCGTGACAACAGCCAGTGTCCTCGGAACACCTGTGCAGGATTGTGCAGTGAGGAATATAAGTCCTTCCAGGATTGGGATGTTCCTTTTGAACGGAAAGAACTTTGGGGACGGGCGTCGAGCAACCCATCGCTCTGTTTACACGTTTGAAATGCTGCAGTGCTAAGTGATATTCGTTCACCTCTAAAAGAAAGGAAACATAAACAATAAAGTTTCTAGATTAACAATGTTCTTCAGAAAAATAGGATCTGGTCTACTTAAGATCGTTTACTTTTATTGGTGTATTAATGGGAAAAGCTGTGAATACGACCGCGATGTCTATTTGGTGTTAGAAATGTTGACAATTAAGTAGCTTTCCCTTTATTACTACAAATACTTGTAATAGTTTGCAAAGAAAGTCTTTCCTGGTGAAATATTTAAGATGATCAATTGAAATACAAAAAAAATACTATCTTTATGGGACATTCTATACACAGAAAGCCATCGACATTAACAGTGCACAATAATTCCATCGATTTAATAATCGTAGAATTCCACCGCTAATGACTTTAGTTTGAGTTATGGGCATCGCTTTTAAGCACAAATATTGTGGCTGGTGGCCACATGGTCCCATAAAATTAAATTGTCTGATAAGGCTGAGGACATAAAGGCTCTGCCCAGCCGCACATCACATCCAACTGGCAATTGTTTATTGCATATGAACCGCATTCCCTTCTGCAAAGAAATGAAATGACTTTGACGAGCAGAACTATCGTGCTACAGCAACACTGAGCACTTATAAGATTCCTAAGACGCAGCGTAACCTCTACTCCTCACTGAATTACGTCTGCAATTATGATGTCATGCAATGGCTGGATGTCTTCATTCCTTTGAGGTTTCTGTGTCTTTTTTGCCCCCCATTTCTTCATATGTGGTCTCGAGTATTGGTTGAAGACGTTTAGCGATCAGAAAAGCAAGAATATTTACCAGGGCTGGTTTGTAGGTGACGCTGTCTACTACTCTCTACTGCCGCTCGATTTCCTAATGTATCCCATTTGAAAGATGTCAAGGGAGATTCGCGATGATTGGTGGCTTCTTCTGCTTGCACTTCTTCGTTCTTGTCGTCATCTACGATGTCTTCATCGTTGTAATCTGCGTCATCTTCGTCATCCTGAAAAGAAAGATAAAAGTGTCTTAATTCTTATATTGGTATTACTTAACCACGAAAGTGTTGGACATAGTCGAGAATGTTGAAAGTTGTTAAATGAGATTTTATACTTCTGGCATATCTAATTACAGTGAGAGTGTGAATGATGTAACGTTCATGAAGATAAATAGCTTATTTAGTGATTTATGTCTAGTTTATTATTTTTCTTGTGCGCGACAAACCGTGCCACCAACAGTTGCGAAATTGTATTACATTTGTCAATTTGCACTCGCACCACAATACAAATATGTAATCCTAACATGCACTACTCTATTTATATGGTGTTGTTCCACTATTTATAAAGATTACAAATTGGTGAATGTTGACACACTAACAAAATATGTGCAGGAGGCCAATGCACTGGCTTATTATAGTTTCAGACATGTACCAGATATGAATAATGAAGATGGACGTATATACGACAGCCAAAGGAATTAATAATGATTATTTTTAATTACAAGAAGACCGCTCTAAAGAGTAGACATTTAGTCCTGAAGAAATCTGAAAGAAAATCAGACTTCCTATAAGCGAATTTACACACCCAGTAATTGTTGATAATTTTGCTGAACATACAATTACACTTGAAGTGTAATAATCTAGCATTATCCGCTCACAGACACGACCATAATCAATTAAGCAATTATTTCTTATGAGGTCAACATTCTGCTTATACGAAACAAACAAAAGCTGTCTACCGTTTTAATCAATCAAACCGAAATACAGCCAATTGAGAGGACATTGGTTTGTAATTTATTCGAAAATAATGAACACACATATCGACAAGTAGTAATAGACTTGTTTGTTTCTTGTAATTTTACGTTTTCTCTAGAAGATTGGTAGTTAAATTAATTATGGGTAGTGCTCTGATTAATTGTTTTAGAACGTAAGCCAGATTGAGTTAATAATTTTGCAGAATTACTGCTCTTATATATAAAGAATCGTCAAGGTTTTTCACTTCCTGGTTGGAGAACATACTCTAAAATTCCTTTCTTACGTTGATGAGTAACTAATTACAACATTATACATTAACAGATCGAGAATGTATCAGCCTAATATACATTTTCATTCGGGCTAATTATAGGCTGATTAAAATAAATTACTGACATTTTATCCGCCTTGATGTTACCAAATATGAGGCTAAAATGTTAATTATGTAATGTCAGCTCTGGCGTAACACATCCAGGTTTGCTTTTAGGGTACCCACACTTAAAAGCTCTTTAGTTTCTATTTCCATAATACATGTAATGATTTGCGTAAGCAACTTGACAAGTTGGTTAGTTTCAATTATTGTTTCGCGTAATTTCGATTCCCAAAATAATTGTCCACCAATTTAACAATAAAATTGAAGAGGCGTAACTTTACGTCGCGCTTTTGCTTTAGGATGTCATTTCTGATGCATGTGACATGTGCATGGTCGGTATCGCTTTCCACGAATTATTTTCACAGTCTATTATAAGTTCTGCTTGACAAAGAACATTTTACCAGTCCACGGTAACGAGGGAACGAGTTTTGGATGCATCCCAAGTCTGTGTCCCACATTACATAATGTTTTGTCGTAAATTCAAATTTTAAACGTCTTAGCCCGTGAATGTGATAATTTGTTCTGCTCGGTTTGTTAGCTTTACGGTCATTTTCGATTATCTACAAATAATTTCCTGGTTAAATATATTGTCCATGAACATATGATTGAAGTTGTGCGAAATGACCAGAGTTTTATTGTAAGCAGCTTAAATTCCATAAGGATCTCCACAATTTAGGGGACATTTGGTGCTATTTTTGCTGTTTTTTGCCGTTGTGCTTTTTTAAGCATTTTTAATGCTTTCGGTCAACTTCTGGGGCTATTTTTGAACTGGTTGCTGGCCAGTTAGTCAAAACAAAAATGGAAGGAGTTTTCGCGTCTTCTAGGGCGACTTTTCACAGAAAGGAGTTCGAGATTTTCGGGAAAAAACCCACAATAATGTGGAAATGCAATACAAACACAGTATTGCTTCTGTTCATAAATTTCAAACAGAATATCATAAGCAATTATTATTTTTCTAATTTAATTTAATTTCTAATTTAAGGCTTCTTTTCAAAAAACAAATGTTTAAAAATCTGCAATCTAGTTATAACATAACAAACATTAATTACTAAATCGCTATAACCCAATAACAGTTGACATTAAACAATAACAAGCAGGTGGTAACATATTTTCTAACCAATTTTGCCGTGAAATTTGCATTTCCACGGTCAGCGATAGGTCAAGTTGAATGCCAACAATCATAGCGCACATAATCGGATTTAATGACGGACAATCTCGATTCTTGACGACGTTCAACCAAAGACAATTCAGCCCGAAGCACACGAAAGAAAGAGATGCAATTTCAGAACGAATTAATGCATGAAATCAATGGCTATTCACGTCGCTAACGAACCGTGCACATTTCTATTCTCGTTTCTGTCGCCCAATAGTTATAGTCTTCGCTTCTTATACCCCTATTTTAAACCATGTTTATTTTTCGTTATCCCTAATCCCATGACATAATAGGTCATCATATATAATAAATCCTATTATTATAATCATTACTCATATACCTGGCCTTGAGTATAACAGATTCATTGGATACAATTAAGTGATTATTGTGTTGATATAAAATATGGAAGTGTATATTTTTTTAATAGTTAGGAATGCATACGATACGATTTATGGTCGTTCATAACAATAGACCATGATTATAAAGTTAATTATTTTATGGTATGCCCATAAACGAACAGTGTTAAAGTAGTGAAATATGGATCTGAATATGGTGAATGTTATTATTCACAGGTCTCGTCTTTATCGCTATGTCACGTATTTGCTTCCGTGTTATTGCAACTGTTGTGCAGTGGTTATGTAAGGTCCTAAGTGCACGGAGATGATACGTTTCTCACAGAAAAAAGTTGTTTGACTAACAAATGATCTGCCCATCAAGTTATTCTGATTAAATCAATCAAGATACTCTTATGCATGAGCCTATTTGCTATAATATACAGTGGCTATGCGGAATTTAAATTTACATTTTCTATTAGGCACTAGAAATGCTAACTAACGGTTTGAGTGATTTAAGACTTTTTTTACAAGGCTTGAGAAAAGTTGACACGCATAAGAATGTCTCCAATTTGACATTTATTACTACAGCAACAATATTCATTCAAAACCCAATTACAGAAATGGTTGTCTATTTAACACCGTATAATTTAGTTTTAGCCTACGTCTAAAACATTAATAAACAATGTTCTGACCTTTTAGGCGGATAAACACCGTATTTGGTATACTGTAATTGACGTTCATTTTATCGAATTTCATTTGAGTGAATTACCTAGTTTACAGTGGGACGTCTTAACTTCTATACAATTCGAGATACAGACTAGATGCAAGGCTATTTTCTTTAAATAATTGGAGTGGCTCCACCCAACTTTCCTATCAACTCGTTGACGCATTAAAGCGTGGCATCCTTCTGAGTTGCCAATGACGCCGCTTCTTTTAAACGTACCTTTTTTTTTCAAATTTTGATACGAATTGCAAGTTATCGCACAAATGATGATTTTTATTATATCAATTTGTCATAGTAGATAATAAGTATCGTGGAATACCTGTGAATATAAAATGATGCAGTAATAACATGTCGACTAACGTACCTTTAGTTATTTCATGGACAATTAGCAACTCTAAGCATCAAGAAAATTGTGTATTTGCGACAGGATCGAACAAAGCTTTGCAATCATATCAAAATCACAGAAATCATACCAAAAGTTTACTGTTTAAGTTTAAATCATACCAAAAGTTATGCATGTCACTGTATTTGACTGAAATAGATTTTGTTGCCATCATATATCTGATTGCGGTTTTAAAGAACACAGTGATTTATTCTTTATATTGGTTTGTTATGTTTCTTTAAATTGGTTTAAATTTTGTTTTCTTATTAGTGGAAAGGTCCAATATTGGGTATATCCTACTGTTCATTTAAAAGTGTATCGCATTTATGTACCTGAGGGGTATAGTTCGTTAAAAATAGGTCTGTCCGTCAAACTTTAAATTCTACTTACATTCCACCTAAACTAAATATTTATATTCTTGCTAAACTATTTTATATGTTACCAAAGAGTATATAATAATAATTAGACGTTTAAAACTTTTAAATACACCGCAAAGTAATTTCTCTTCAATATTCCAATACATTCCCCTTTTTAAAACTATCTGCAACTAGTGCAACTTTACTCAGGTATTTATTTAGAATATTACCAATTAGTGACGTTGGTCTCCCTGATTAAGGTCCCTTTTGGTAAGTTCTCCATTGAGTTACCACCTTGCTCTTTGGCTATACCGTACTGACGAGGACTAATAAGTCCGAAACACGTGTCTACGGTTGCATTTGAGATAGCGGTTATGACCGAAAAAAATCTTTTTACTGTTTAAATTTCACCGCAAATAATCCTTTTTCGTTAATTACATCTTATCTTTTCAAGGAAAAACATTACCGACGTGATCCTATATTTTTGTCCTCTTTTTGCAGGTATCTGAAACTAGTCCAAGAATTATGTCTTACATTCCAAGAATTATCTCATCTTTTCGGTAAAAATAGAGGCCCTAAGTACGTTTTTGTTTGCTAATTATCAGTTTTTTGTTTACTTCTTGTAATCCTTTGCGAAGTTGACTTCCGGGGCCTTTCGTATAACTTTTGTATAATAATAAGCTTATTATAAAGTGTCGGCGTGGGGCCTTAAAAAACGCGGGGCTCTGTGCAGTCGCACCGCTTGCACACCCGTGTGACCGGCCCTGGTGACCACAGCCACTGTGGATTTCAATGTTTATCAAAATCTGCAGATTAGCAGGTTTTGAAAATTGCCATACATGTTTAAAGTGGATGAGCTGATATCAGTTTGAAAATTCTGAAAATTGAACATAAATTATCCATATTCAGTGATGACATAGAACAGAGTCTGTTAAAAATAGCAAGGATACCACAATGTCAGAGCTACAATGTCAAGAATACTTTGTAGCATATTCTGGAGAAGAGATAATGAATGCATGTTACTGAATGATTTACCTCAATTAGGAGAACACGCGCCATAGAATAAAACATATACAGGATTCTAGACGCCACACAATTCATTAAATCATTACAATTGCAAATAAAAAAAAGTTCATTAAAGTTTTATTGGTCTGCTACTAATGGATCTAATGATTCTTTTTTTTTCTCTAATTTAATTTTACATATGGACGAAATAAGGTATACATTATACAGTACACAGTAATGTCAATACACATTATGGCTACTTTATACACACTACCAACACAGGACGAGTTATATAGCATTCTACTTTATAGCGTCTTTAACCTAATGGATAAACAAACAAATCGTACATTAGTTACACTCGCTGCACTATGCCTGAATGCATTTTTATATTAATCCAGAACACCCATAAAACAAAGTGCAAGCAGATAAATCACGCAAGCTCTGTTATTATTGCATGGGCGTTTTATCTAGAACTCGCCATCTCAATCGTCCATATACACGACAGTTATGATCTTGTAAGACGTACAGGTAACCTGTAATTTAAAACGCGTGTTGTCAAAACACATTCATCGTTTCGTACGTTGTCGGCTGGGCTAAAAGCAATAAAACGACGAAAAGAATTAATTACGCGCGTTTCGCTTTTGTTTTACGCACGTGTCTACTTTCTATTTTTGAAGATACGATTGTTTAGACTTTGGAATATAAAAAGAGAGCTTCAGGCCATATAGGCTCATGGCTATATGCAACATGCATGGCTTGTTTTATAGATGGAAGTATGTTTTGGTCGTATGTGTGCTTAAAATATCAAAGAAAACGATCGCATAAGCCATATGGTTTCCAAATAAGTCGGAATTACTTAAAAATCAAGAAATAGTGATTGCAGTGTTTAAAAATACTCATCAGTTTTGCATGAAGGCATGAAGAGGTGGACACCTGTTACGAGTATGACATACATACGCACGTGTTTCTGCGCCTGATGAGTTAAGGAGGAATTAGATGTGTGGGTGTTCCAGACAGGTCTTATGGTAATTCAGAAAAACCAATTTGTTAAATGACGCCTTTCGGTATGTTAAAGGCTCCCATACACCTGGAGGGTGGAGAGTCAATGAAAGCCGATTTTCGACATGAATATTCCATGGCTATAGCTTAAATAGGTCTTACCGTTAATGCTTTAACACTATGGAGTTACACCAGTAATCCCATTCCCATTCAACATTCGTGCTTTCTAATGCTTGGAACTAATAATAATATTTAAGTTTTGTGCAAGTGCGTTTTATTTTCGTCCAGAATAATAGTTAACAATAATAGCATAAATAATAATATTATCTAAGCGTACCTAATGTACCTATAACATCTTTAATGTATAAACTGCAAAGGCCTCCAAACCATAAACTTCATTTACAACTCGTATTTAGGTCTTGTGAACTATATAAATCAGAAATATCACACGATAAATCCAGTGGTTAATTATGTACTTACATTAAATTGCAAAATATACATTCTAATTACTTAAAAAGATTACGTAAACCGATTAAATGTCTCACAAAGTTAAAAATAAAAGACAATTTTCATTCCTCTACCATGTATACTCATTAAATAATTAATATCGTCATAATTTAATACGTTAATATAAGGTTATCCGCGCTTCCGAATACCTCTTTGTACTCGCCGACATAAACTTCGTAATTGAAGGTTTAATATAAACCAACATAATCGAGTTCTTTTAATATAGCATAAATTATAATTCACAAAATTAATTATTATCCGAGAATGGCGAAACAAGTTTTACCTAAATTTTTTATTTAGGGCCGGCCCGAGGGGTGTACGAGCAGTGCGTCCGCACAGGGCACCGTACTTCTGAAGGCCCCGCGCCGACACGTTGTAATAAGTTTATTACATTTTGTACGAAAGGCAAGTCAACTTCGTACCGGGCCCCGCGTTTGTCCGGGCCGGCCCTGTACATAATAAAATGCTTTGACACCTAAATAGACTTATTTTCCATTCAGACAAATGCATTTTAAATCAGGATTTCGTAAGACAAAGTTCAGAACATGTTAATTGCGTTTAATGGCCAACGTGTCCTTTAAAGTTAATTTTATTGTATGCTAGGTCTTGCAATATCCACAGCACCTTGTTAATATGTGATGTATGTTACCTTTTCCATAATGGTGTAAAAGGTGTGTGAAATAAAGACATATATTCCATTCGATTGCAGTCGAAGTGTCTGTGCACCATTCGCGGTGTCGTTTGCAATTTGTTATGTATCAGATACACTGTTTATTGGTGTACAGTTTGCGCATAATAACGAGAAATATCGACGATTGTTCTCGTGTTCCATTAAAGGCATTATGTACTAAGTACTTAATATACTTATCTCGGATATAAAGCAACGTTTTCCTAAGTTTATGATCCCTTTATCCTTCTTCAGTACACACTAATGTATACGATCATGAGTTTTGTAGTTGATGCAAATGCAAACATTTTAATGCCATACATTAATTGTAAAATATGTGTCGTTTAATCATTTCTTTGTGTACGAAACATAAATTCTCTGTTTGCATAGAGGAAGTTACAAGTTCGAGTATTAATTTCGTGGCTAATGTTGTTTATTATAAACATTGAACATGTCTCAATCCAGGTGTCAAATCTAGGTGTTAAGTGGTGTGGAGATTGCCATCCAACCCACTTAACTCCTGCAGACTACACGACAACACACTTAAGCTATTTAGGTATAGAGAAAACTTGTCAAAATAATAGAATACTTTACTTGTTTGTTTATTCCTCGAATACATACTTGAATTCATGGTATGAGATATTTTTGTACAATGGAAAGTCATCTCCGTCCATTTCTCTGCAACTCGCACCTGCATACTTGAGGCCTTGGCCTCTGTCTTTGGCGAATTCACTACACGACGATTAGATCGCGGTTTATGTGTACGTCGGTTGTTTTATTCGTTGCGATCCTCAGGACACGTTGCGTAATCTTGCGTAATGTTGCGTACGTCGTTAACGGTCTTGTTTCTCTCGCGTTCTTTTCATTCGTTGCGCTTTTGACGACTGCGCCATTGTTTCGCTTGCCGACAACAACAATAACAACACGGTCCAGCACAGAATGTCGAATTATAGATAGTGATCTAGGTGGGATCACACGTGCGAATGAGTTGCATTTCTTTCGTGACGGGGACCGCCTCTGAATTTGCCCTATTAGCATTCTAAATGAGACATTTTCAATAATATAACGGACCCGCCCCGGAGATCAATTTGGAATTTCAATTTGTCCGCAGGAACATCGTTAACAGTTTGATGTTTCAACACGTATTGGTCAAGCTGCATTATTGACTGGTTTCTGGATGTACTCGCCTTAATTATTAGTGTTATACACTCAGACCCAGCGCCGGATTTAAGGGAGGGCAGTCTGGGCTGCAGCCCAGGGGCCCCCACCAAAAAGGGGCCCCCACCAAAATATAAACTGTACTGGATATTTAATAATAAGGAAATTGTACTAATACTTACGTGTTTGCAATGCAAGTTCATGATCAAGTAATGTGCTTATGTCTTTAAGGCTCCCACAGCTTTTCTGCCCAGGGGCCCCCACAGCTTTTCTGCCCAGGGGCCCCCACACTCTTAAATCCGGCGCTTCTCAGACCAACAAAACATCATGTCTATCATGTCATGAGAATTAGGTATATCTCAAAGAATTGATGAAATGGATTGTTTCTGGTCACAATCTGACAACCAAAAGTGGCAAATATAACATGTATTTTTGTAGAGATTCAATCGAGTTTGACCAACCTGACACTAGCTCATCCTCCAGTGACTTTAAACGTGGATATCAATTTACAGATCAATGGGATGAGCGGTGTAGACGGTATATACGTTTCTAGGAGTCAAATTTTGATAAATCTCAGAGGCCACTAACATTAGGTTGTGATCCAGAATGTCTGTGGCTTAACGAAATTGAAGAACGGCAGAAAGATAGACGGAAATTTAGGGGCCCCACCTAAATTTCCGTCTATCTTTCTCCAGATATTTGTTGCTAATTATTTCGTCTGAAATGAGGGCAACAATTGCGTTTATTATTAGGTTAGTTACTATAATTTTTGAGGAAAGGATACGCCGGCGTGTCTATTTTAGTAATCAAAAGCGCCGACGTGTCACATCGTGAATAAATCTTTTATATTTGGCACCGCTGCCAACTGCTGCGACCAATAAGTGAAAATACATAGCACTGATTTTGACAATATTCCAACTTACGGTTTTACCCGAAAAGTTTCTGTGGTTAATAAATACTAAGAAGACCAGTATGGTCACCGGAAGCAACGAGTTCCAGCTGACACTTTCACTGTTTATTCACGAAATAACCTTGAAACTGCACCAGAGTAATATCTTTGTTTGCAGCGTCTGCTGTGCACTAAACACCTGACAAATTACACCAATAAACCACAATTCCTGCGGAACGAAGTATTTATCCACCCGTATAAAAAAAACACCGAAGAAAAGAACTAAGTAAACGTTGTATTTGTTGTTCCCATGTTACCGCGATGATATCAAGAGATTTATGTACGTATGTAAATCGTTTAAATTATTATTGTTGGAAGCACCGGCTACTCTGTCCCGAGCCCTTATCTGCGGTCTTTTCAGATCGATCTCCTTGCATCGTGACTTCAACCATCCGACAAACATTTTTATTTGCGGTCCCTTTTCTTCAGTTAAAGATCTCATGTGGATTTACGCTTTTATTTTGTTCTCTTGTACAGTATCAATGACAGATAGGGTTTCTCGATGCTTACGAGTGCAATATTTCTCAGGATTAATGAACTAATCTTTGTGCAAGCCAGGGTTGTGCAGAAAAAATGTTTATTTCATTAATTTTGATTTGAAGGTACTGCTAAAGAAGATACTTCCAGTGGACAATGTCCTGTGAGGCGTCCCGTGATCAGAGATTAGGTTTTCGTAGCTGAAGAATTTCCTTGGCTTTAGAGCCAGAGAAGTTAATGGTTGCCTTTGCTGGTCTCATACCGGTGGATGAGAGTAAAATTTCTTTGCTTTATATTTCCATTTTTGTACAATCCTCCTACTGTTGCCTTTAGTAATTCCACAGCTGGGCTCTGGTTCGTAAAAGGGAGCCTTGGAGCCTTCTCGAGCTAGGCTGTCAGCTAGCTCGTTTTCGTTGATCCATGAGTGCCCGGTATCCACATCAGTGATAGTTTGCAGGCCCAGACAGTTTTGGACTTGCCGTCTTTTCAATGCTGCTTGACCCTGCTGTGGTAAGAATCTTTCATGGTTTACCACTAGGAGATTGTATAGTGTAGAAGAAGATGCTACCGTAGTTAAGATCTCGCAAGATATCGGATTCCAGTAAGCAGAAGCGTGTGGTGACATTGAACAGCGTTGCATACCGCGTAATCAATTCGCTATCGGGTGCAGCCATCGGTATTGCGAACATGAAACAGATTGCTCGGAGCCAATAAATTTCCGAGTCGTGTCTAGAACGAATTAATGGAACCATGCTCGAAGAGTTATTATTATTGTCGATGCAAATGGCGTTGGGCCGACGACAAGTATCCTAAGGTGTGTAAAACAATTACGCCCGAAACAATGCTTACGCACTACACGTAAAGCGTCTAATAGGATTTTAATCAATTTGTAACGCAACGTGTACAGTTGTACATAATATAAGGTATTGCGCAAAGTACGTTCATGACACCCACCCAACTTTCAGACTATCTCGTTGATACATTGAACCGTTTAAATACTATAAGCCTTCTGCAAATTCTTGCAATTTCGTGAAGCCACAGCCATTCCATTCCAACCTAATGTTTAATGTCAAACCCACTGACGTTTACCAAAAAACGACTAAGGCTGCGGATACTACCATACCGCTTCTGTGGACGGTTCTTGCGTCTAAATTTTAAATTTAGCTTGGATGAACTTAGAAGACTTTAGATTAGCTTAGATTCATTTCCGTCGATTTCATAATTTTCCTAGTCCTACCCGAAAAGTAAAAATCTGATATGGCCAGGCACATGACTTTTTCATACGATACAGCCGTGTTCAGGGGGGCAATTTGGAAGTTCAAGGGCATCCGCTTAGTATGATTTAATTTTTTTTTCCAAAAAATCGAATGGACATAAATTATACAAAATTTTCTCTACTATAGTTTATCATTTAACTATTTTGACGAAATTACAGAAATGGCGGCTAATTTGCAAAATCGTTGAAAAATGATAAGAGTAAACCTCGAGTTCTTTTGGGCCCTTTTGGACAAAACTTCTTTCAGCTCTAAGTTTAGTCATGGAACTTCTAAATATGAAGTTTCGTCTCGATACCTTCAGTAGTTTCTCCGGAATCGCCACAAAAAACGGGTACACACACACACACACACACACACACACACACACATACACACACAGACATTTTTTTGTACCTTGGTGAAACATGTTCAGGTGACACGAATCTCAATTTTTTTTTTCGACACGATTACAATACTTTGTCATACTACCTACGTATGATAAAGTAAAAATAGGGATTTTACTGTTTGTTGGAATTATGGAATTATACTGCTTGTCGGATAATAAATCAATATAAACCATAAAAGGAAAACAAGACGCTTAACCTTCGATTTAACAAAACAACATTGTATATGAATGATATTATTCCGGTGCATCTGTCATTATCAATTTATCATTATCCTCCATTCATTACTATAATATCCAAGATAATAAATTAATCGTGATGTAAAAATAAGTCCGCCTTGTTAACACATTAACCTTTGGTACATAGAATTTTTCGAGAGGAATGCCATCGATTAAATCATTTTAAATGTCATTAATCTGTATATTAACAGCGCTATATCGGATTAATATTTATGAGGGACGAGCTGCAGAGGCAAAGGTTACATTAGACAAAGTCTCTTTTGTAAGAACCTACCACATTTTCATAATAATTGAATTGGAATGGTGTAGCGAGTTAATAGATTTCCTGATACGATTTATTTTGGTAATTGACGTCGGGCCTTTCACTCTCCAACGTGATCTTACGAAAAGAATACGAAAGTTTATTGATTATTAAAGCATTAATAAGCGAGACTAATAGCACAATAAAAAAGTGTGGTTTCGACGGTGGTTTCGCTGCTACACTTGACTCGCTTATCTATTCCTGGCTATTGTATTTAAATATCAGCCTACATTTTAAAAATTTGGTTACAATGTGTGACCTATTTCTTCTCCAGAATCTATTGCGCTAACTGAATCATGTTTCGACTATAAATAACGATCGGCACGTAATTTCGATTTTAATGGTAGACATTTCGATTTTTTTGCGTTGCGTGCCATCTACACGCAAGAGAATCTTGACACTGATTTGCACCAAATTCATTTATAACCTCAATCTTTTCTTAATTTATTCGAGTACGAGTACTAATGTTTGCAATTCCTATTTTTTATGTAAAAGGTTATATATTATGCATGTTGCATTAACAGACTGTTAGTGATACTATAATTTTTCTACTTAGGGCCATCTGGAACTATCCCAGTATAAAAAATAATCAGATATTATTAGAAATTGTATATAACACATTCGTTTTTGACAATTATTTAATGATTATTTTTAATAATCATTTACAAAATAATCATTTATTTCCAACAAAAATACTGGGGACCTATCATCGCCACTGTCTGCACACTGACCCATTCACTTCTTGTCACGAACCTTCTTGCCCGGAAATGTCGATGAAATTAACCCGATAAACTTTACCCGAAACGTGACATTTCACGAAGGTCTCGTGTTCTAAAAATGACACGTCACGTGTCATAAAACATCTCCCCTAATGAAGGATCGTCGTGATTTCTAATTACCCGCTAGATTTTCCAATCTCGCCGGTACTGCGCCTCGACAAAACATCGGCTTTAACGACTTCCCGCATACATATGCGCTAATAAACCCATTGCGACAACACCATCCTCTAATTGTGCAGTTAGAACAGCGCATTGCGCAATAAATTACCCGTTTTACAACCTCCCCCCATCTCTACAGCCCGTTATATTTTACGTTTTTATCCCAGTACGTGTAACTCAATACAAAAAGTGGGCGTCACACTATTCAAAAAAAAAACTAAAATAGCTCCCGTGGGCTATGCACAAGCAATGGGTTTTCAAATTACTTGTCATTTGTTTTAAAATATAGTGCCTGCGCTTACCTATTGCTTAAGATGTAAATGTTCGTGTGGGATATGTTTGATTAGTAATAAGTGAGATTGAAGAAATTGATATCGCTTGCTTTGTTGATGTTAATTTAGATTTGAATATTTATACGATGTTGATGTAAGCAAGCTGTTTATTATACTGCTTCGTGTCATAACACAAATCAGGATTTGTTATAGCGTTAAGGCGTACCGCTGGTCGAAATAAATTGGGACTTTTAACATGTTGCTTACTGTGTCTTCTCTATATACAGAATCACTTTCATTTTTGTTTTATTTCCTGTACCTATTTCTCACTGTCTTTCGTATTGCAGCGTCAAAGATAGTGGTTTATGGTGGTCAAAGAAAGATAGTGGTTTACGTCAGTGCCACTGACATGACATGGCATTGCGTTATTCTATGACTGACGTTAGGGTGGGGTTCAGAGTAGAGATGGGCTTATTAGTTCTTTTTAATGAACTAGTTCTTCCGGATTAGTTCACAAAAAGGAACTATTTCAAAGAACTAGTTCTGAAGAACTACTTTGATCCTGAGACATACTACTTCGATAAACGTGTCTTTGTGTGTTCTAGCACGTTTATATCTCGTTCCAAACGAAACTAGGATCTAGTTTGGACAGAATCGATGTCTGCTTTCCCACTTTGTCTTTTTCTTGAAGAATCGTTATTTTGTTTTGAAAATAAATAATTATTTATAATTATATTGATCGAAGAATCGTTGTCTTATTTTATTTAGGTATATTTCTTAAATATTTATTTAATAAGGCATAAAAGACATATTGCTGCAAGTATTTTAGCCTTATTCATACTGCAATTTTAGGTGGAATTGGGGTATTATTTGTAAATTATAGTATAACATATACTGGCGAAACTACTATTAACAGTGTAATCCATTATCCAATAGGAAAAAAACTATACTCTAATTATATTTTTGACATCCGCCGTTAGGTAAAGAACCTGGCGGGCAGGGTGCTATGTCGCTCGTTTGATGTCGCCACAACTCGTTCACTGAATGGGATATGTTTCACCAAAGCAGGACTTTCGAACTAGATTTCATGTCCCTACAAGTCGTTCACTGAATGAGATATGCATAGAGATATGTTTTAGCAAAGCAGGTCTTTTGCGAACTAGTTCTTTTTATTTTAAAGACCTAGTTCTTTTGTTCTAAGCCGGGAGCCATTCTCTCGGACTAGTTCGTTCACGAACTACCCACCTCTAGTTCAGAGTGGCTGTGGCTTGACGAAATTGATCTTGATCACTTGTCAACAATTTAGTCGAAAGTGGAATGGGGGCCACCCGGGATTTTACTGTGTATTGTGGTTTAATCAAGAGAACTCTGTCAAAGTTAACACTGATGAAAAATGAGTAATGTCGTTATAAGAACGTGTTGAGAGCATTACGAGAGCATGTTCTCATTCCGTTTCCGATCACGGATTCAGTGAATGAACTTGCTCCGTATATAGGGACACGTGAACGTGCAATCTGCGTCCAGGATCTGGATCGTTATGCACTGCACACGACCAGTTTTCTGCACGCCGCCATGTGCAGGAATCTCCCTGCAATCGCGCCAGCGAAGAAAGTAGCAGGTTTTGTTCTTACACGTCGTCTCTATTATAAATTCAAGGCCACACGGTGACATTTATGTTTTTGCTAAACGCGACAGAAACGTTGACGATAAACAATCCTTAAACTTTCCCTGGAACAGCCTGCAACATCTTTTAATATTTTGTTATGCTTGGGTCAAAGCATAAATGAGTTGTCCGATGGTTAGGATGCGTTCAGACAGATGACAGCTCGGCCCCCATATTATGGTCGGAACGATTTGTGCTTGCTTCGTAAACATTTCGCTGTTTCCTTTGTACCATTGTACCGATTGTCTCTATCGCGATTGCAATGCAAATTAACGCAGTCTCTTTTGAATGCGTACGCATTATAATATATGTGGTACCTTTGTCTGTCCACCAGCACACTTTCTACCAACGGGTATGTTATGAGTTATTGCCCATTTCCAATTCTTTATACTACTTCGGGTTTTGTGCCGTGAACATTTCCTATGTAAACATTACTACTAAAACTGGTGGTTGTCTTCATCCATACCTACCTAGTTTTCTTTATGCCACCGCGTAGCAATGGAGTTGTTAGTTTAGTTTCTACGTAAAGCGTACAGCAATTTATTTATTTGTACTTCGTGGAACAGTTGGTACCGTATTGAGGGAGCGCCATTTAGTTTGTTTTTCTACTGTTATAGAGCATAATATTATAATTTTGCGTAATATTATTATTCCATTCAGTAGAAAATAAAGAAAAAACAATCTGATAGATCTAAATGTCCGATTTAACCGTGTCTATGTAGTGGCATTGTCATTCTTCACTATCGACGGCATAGCATCTAAAAGCTCAGCCCCCAACCAAGAAGATTCTCGTTTCGATGTGGGTGGCAGACATGATTCCGCATATACTTAAAAGGGTATCCAACCAATCTCAGCTCTAATCTGAGAAAATGAAGGGCATTAGGATAGAAAACCACAACACGAATGTCAGAGCACGAAGCAATACAAAATCACAAAGAATTCTTCTAACGTCTGTTGCCATTAAGGTGACAGACAACGTCTGGGGAATGACTTTGAACCGTAACAATGGGACCGTAAACACTGTAATTCAGGCGCGCAAACTGCACTCAATAAAGATTTACGGACGCGACGGCGAGTTATAATTACTTTAACGCCGCAGACGCAGTCCTTTTCGAGTCCGCAATCGACCAAATACCGCAACAACTACACACGAGGTCTTCCTTTTTTCGGTTGCAGACGGGAAACAATCAATCGTTGATGAACCGCAACGCACGGCCTTACTGACCATGAAATTATATTAAATTGACTAGACGATTTTTTTAACATGCAATTAAAAACCTGTGACGGAAAATCGCAGAATTTTATCAGTGAAAACCGTTTACCATTTACATTTTTGTCTATATCTATAGCTTTCTAGACGGTGTCGTTGTGTGGTTAAGTGGCTTATATATTCCTTGCATAGAAGTTGAATGGTATTTGCAAAAGTTAACATAACGAATCGACGACTAATCGGTGAGAGTTATTAGATATTCAAAGCACTCAGACACGTTGAAGAAGATTTACGATTTTGTTGGACAGGTGTAGAAACATCGACTTCTGCTTACGAAAACGCCTAGAGGATAATATTTCATTTTATTTCTTTACTTTTCTCAAGTGGTCAGTTACATAAAGATGTTTAGAATAACAAGGAATAATACAAAAAATGCGAGAAAATAGCCCTTTTAAAGTCGATACTAAACAGGTAGATAAAATATGCAATTTATTAGTTTTATTACTATTTTTCAACAGTAGTTATGGACTTTAAATTAGTAAAAATAATAGTTGTTTTTAGTAAAAAAAGTATTTAGTAAAAAAACTAAAATATTTTTCAGCTTAGATGAATAACTACTGCAAAATATGTTGCTTGAAATTTGCTGAAATTTGTTATACCTACTTCTCTAGATTACCAGGGGACGAACTGGATTGTTTTTGGTGACAATTTGACAACCGGAAGTGGCAAATGTTACATGCCTTAGAAGAGGGATTTGTCCGATTTTGACCAAACTGATACCGGCTCATCCTTCAAGTGACTTTAAATAAGTGTGCAAATTTGCAGATCATGAAATGAGCGGTTTAGGCGCTATAAGAATTTATGGAAGTTACGAAATTGAATAATAGCAAAATTGTTTAGACACTATTGTGCCAACGATGTAGTCGGAAAGATGGTCCAACCTAAAATAAGATCCACTGTTTGATTAACCAATCAACCACCGCGTATTGTGGGCTCTGCCTGCGTTTTTATTGTTGAGGCGCCGCGTTAGGCTCCCTTTGATGTGGTTAAATTGATGACCGGATTATTAAGCGATAAAAATTTATAGGTCCATATTGCCAGCGCATGTAATTAAATACGCATTTCTTTATAGTTGTGCGGGTCCATTCATCGGCCGGCTACTCCAAATTAGATCAATTACGGGTGCTATTCTTGGAAGTTCGTACGAAATTCTGTTCAGTATTAAATGGAAGCACTGCAAAGTATAAAACAGAAACTTTACTGGTTTTATTCGTGGTCGAAGGTTCAGTAAACTTTGATATTTGTGTTCTCCTAGGATGTTTCCTTTTCAGACTTCTTTTTCAGCCGTTCGGAAAATAAATCGTCGGCCCACGGTTGTAGTGTAAATATTTTTTCATTCTGCATCTATCAGCTGTCAAAAGAGACACTCGAGTTCAGGGTAACAAAAGGACGAGTTGACAGTATCTTTCTAATACAAAGGTACCATTTGTACAATTAACATGTTACAGTTACACCTCTGTTATGATTTGAAAGAAAAGCATAGGTATATTCTGAAATCTATTATTGTTGTGGCAAGGTCCCTTCTCGTATATCAAGCGGGTGATTGTGCCATTGTGTCATATTTTTTCCCTTTTCTTTCGGATAGTGTAACCGTTTGGTTAACACCTGCGTTATTGGAGGTCACACGCATAATGAAAACGTTAATGCTCCAAGATGCCCGCCTCCCATATTTACTTTTACTCGAAGGTACACTGTACATGTCTATCAAACAAAATGAAATCTAGAAAGAGCATCTTCTACTACATAATGAACTGTTATAGTAGTTGATGTTCAGGTGTTCTCAAACAACAGTGGTGTAAAAACTAAAGATTATCAAATTAAAAAGAAGAACATTGCTTCGTTTGCTTCGTCTACTGCATAGATAATATAATCTTACACAGAGAAAGCATTATTATTAATAAATATCAACAAATCACCGATTGTATAATGCATCTTTTAGGAGTTGCTTTTCACCTAAGAACTTTCCCTCTTCACAGCAAAAGTTTTGCGTCAAATATGCTAATTCTCTGTAGTCCGCTGAATGGCCGTGTCGTTTATACAGCAGGTACTCAAAAATTGTTTAAAAACAATAAAGACCGTCAATATTGCCAGTGGTACAGAAGTTTTGCAACGTTACCAACAAGTTGTGTGTGTTTTGTGTATTTGTGCTGGCTTCTCCTGGTAATATAGCTTTGTTGTTTGCTTTAAAATGTTTATTTTAAGCACTGACCTATACAAACTGAAATGCAGCTGATTTAGAAACGTTTATATGTTAGTCATTCATTCATTACAGCAATATTGTCAATGGCTATAATTATATCGAGATAAAATGCAACCCAAACATTATTGCTTCTTGTTTTATACGAAATTTTATTATAATAGAAGATCTGATGTTATGGCCAATTGACTCTTACATGACAGCCATTCTACTACAAAATTATCTTGTAAGGACTTAGGGAGTAACCACTAACTGATTCAATTACGATAGTAATCTTCTAGGAAACACTCAACGTCTAGCTAGCAATTTTCTGTACATTACGAAATTACACGGCGTACAAAGTTCAGCCCATTTGATTTTTTGAAGCGAAAGTGATTTTTCCACCTTTCGCCATAATCAATCTTAGTCCGAGCTGAAAAAAGCCTGACATCAATATATTGCCTCCCATGTCTTCTTGAAAGAAGTCGGTACCTACGAGTCATTTGATACTCACCTACTTTCATATTTTTATTAGGTCTTTTGTTGCGCAAGGACCATAAGACAGATTCATTTAACGGGTTTATAAATTGTTCAAGCGTAGTGGTCCTCATTTAGCGATAATATCTACTAATTTGTCTTAAAGTTCTATCTAGAGACAGAATCAATTATCATCATATAAAATCATATTCATATTGTGTGTCTTCATTTAGGAGTAATGGTACAGTTGAGTCTCTACACAATACATATATGTTATGATAAACTGAAGAAAAAATACTTTGAAGATCCGTTGGAGCAGAGTAAACCTCAGAACACACAATAAAAGAGAAAATGTCATCAATTCTAACGTAATATATTGTCCTCTTTGATCTAAAAATTCCGGCTTCAATTAACGACACTATAAAGTAACTGTACATGCGTCGTTAGTGTTTGAAATGGTAAGTAGCTGAGTGCAGTATTCAAGAAGCGTGATTCAGCAAGTGCACTTCTCTAGAATAATACGAACGTGGAACAAATTTATCCGCGATATTCTGAATACGTAACAGACCACGAATTCTGTGTAAGAACGTGCAATATGCGGTCAGGATAAACATTGAAACATAAGATCATAAGATGTCTCTTCTGTATGCGTTTGAGAGTCAATCTCCTCTGTATTGAAAACATGCGCATGTCTCCGAAAGCGCGGATGATTAAAAGCTAATCACTGCGACCGCGGTGGTCTAATAATAAGCGATCTGAGTCATGCTCTCTACCACTGAGCCGCTCTCAGCTAGAGAAAAGAAAGGATCTTCGCCACTCGAGGCGGATAGTTAACATTGTTGATTTCGCTCTTTGTTTACACCACGCCGCCTTCCAGTCTGGGTGTTCACAGGTAATTGGATTGCTTGCCCACAGATAGAATACTGATGCGGGAAAATCGCAAATCGTTTAACGGATTAACATTTAATTACTAGAATTACGCTTTGGACGAATTGAGTGGTTAACGTCTTATTTTGCATATCACGACTGGAAAATAATGATAATATGTACCGTATAGCTAGGTACTGTACAAAATGTGATGTCACTTCAAAACATTTTTTAATCCCATTTTTATTACTTTCAATTGGCCAAGGAAATTTAGATGCCGATAAAACAAATTTGTACTAACTCCAAACAATTGGAAACAATTCCTAAATTAACTTTTATTGCAGCTATCAAGAAGAAGGACACAATTTATGTGAGAGCAGTCTAAAACTACCGCAGAGAAAGTAACCATAAAAGATTTCCATAACTTTTTTGTTCGATTTTTTTCAATAGAGTTCAAGTAGTATACCTCAGAGTTTTGCCCAAAAGGAACGATTTAGCATAGCGACTCCAAATACAAAATGTAAATAACGCCGATACCGTAAAATATCATATGTTTCATTCGAACACTACCAATGGATCGACATAGAGTGAGTTAACTGCACACAATGGTTATTTAAAGGCTGTTATAGAGTGAGCAAAACTGTTAGCATTCAAGAGTAGCTACCTCTATTAATTACCCACAATTTGGCGTATTATGCAATAGTATACAAAAATATTTACAGTAGTTATGAATGATTTTATCTATCTATCGGCGTATTCGTTGTTATGCGGTAGGTCCACATCATGATCATTTAAGTTTTAAGAGGTGTTATCCAGTGAGCAAAACTTCGAGTTGCCGAAGCAAAATTATGCAACTATTTTAACAATAGCTGACTTTGAAGGTGGAATTGTTTTTTCTTATGTCGCCGCAAGAGAAGTTAGCAAGAAAAGTTAGTAACTTCGAAATATGAAATATTCCATGTGATATGTATTGTGTACAATTTTCAACATGCATTGTTATTTATTAACAACAGTACTCAACGTACGTTTAATAAGCGATTAACAAGTTACTTAACAAAGAACATTTCTTAGAAATCATCAATATTCTTTGTCGCAGCATTTCTGGTTAACTTTAAAAAACTTTTGTTTTATAACTATTGTTATTATGTCTTAAGTTTATTTGTCATTTGTTCATTAGTTTTTAGTCTTTAAATGACACAGTTTTTCTTATTAATTGTTATTTTTGTTCATTTGCAAGTAATGCATTATATTTATATAAATATTTGGAAACATTTGGAGTCTGATTGAATGTCCCAAACACATGGCGTGACTACTGGGAGTCAAAAGAGCATTTAATGAAATGAAAGAACTGGACAAAAGTATCATCACTTACCTGCGTCCTGCATGTTATATAATGTATTAGGTGAATAATAAAAAAAATATATTAAAAATTCTATAGGTATTTTGTTTATTCTTCACTTGAAATAAAGGTAATGAATCACTTGGTACTCGTTGGTAAAACGTTATAATAACATTTTCAACTATCTATTATGTTTGGAAGAGATGGCTAATACTGTCCATTGTTACAATCAAAAGTAAATTTGAGACATGGATCCAAATGAAACCTGAGCAGTGTATATTAGCATTTAAAGGACAATCATTTAAAGAATAAAAGTAATGAGTAAATAACAAATACAAAACTTAGGAGATAGTAAAAACATAATAAGAATCATTAGAAAACTAATTCATTAAACCTATGTTGAATACTTTTGTTAATAAATAACAAAGCTTGTTTCTCACATTACGTAAATATCCCGTATTTCATATAACAAAGTTGCCTACACTTTCCTTGCTAAAAACGAATTTGCCCTTCCAATTCCGCTATTGTTATTATTATATGTGCAGTGATAAATCACTTTTTTTTGCTAAACAGTTCGCTTATATTTGTGGGTAAAACTCTGGAAAATACTACTTGAACAGCTCTATCGATTGACATGTGTTTCATTAATAAATTCAAACAAACAAAGTTATGGGTATCTTTTATTCCAGTCTAAAATTGTCTCTTGCCACAAATCACTGTTGATCTCTTTCTCTAATTTCAAGTTAAATTAAATGTAAAAATATTCAGTATTCACAAATTTCGCGATACATATATTTGGATATCGCAGTTTGAATATTAAAAGAGCCCATCTAGAATGATAATTTAGAGCTAATTATTATAATCGGCGCGACGGGACGTGGCCATTAACTTACGATAAACGATAGGTTGCGAATTGTCCAGTCGCTTTTACGATGGTATTTTATTGTTATTTAAACCTGTATTTTAAAAGGCATTTAATCGGGTCCTTCAAAAACGACCGAAACGTCTCGCGGTGAAATTTCCAAGGATAGCCGTCATAAAACCGCCGTTTGATCGTAAAATTCGTCAACATCGACCCATTCTGTGTATTAAAATTCCCATTCAGATATCGCTAGCCACGTTTTACATTTGCATTTCAATAAATTTATTTGGCTTCTCAAAATGTTCATGGATTTGTTCAACATTGTAGTACAAAATCCGGTTGTTTCGTTCTTTTTTGAGAATGAAGAAATTTGGTTTAATTCTATTAATAAGACTTCTATTACATCTTATAGAAACAAAATTGGAACGCGCATACTTTGACCTTTTCTCGGCACGTGTCATTCATCTAGGGTCCCAAAAATAAAACGCCTGCAATTACCGAAAACGTCAGGAAGTTGAAAACAATACAATGTATGCATTACCATGTTCAATTGACCATCGAGGAAAATGGTCCCGGTTCCCAACGCAGTGTTAATTTACAGATGGCACACTTATTAAAGGCTCTAATAAATATACATCTAAATTAGTGTAATTGGAATTACACAACACTGTCAAAAATAGCGTTTGTTTCTCTTTTATAATATTTATTATTATAACTAACAGTTCCTATTGAATGATAACGGTGCTTATTTACCTGGAAACGCTACATTTTGCGTTATTCATACATAATGATGCATTGCAGGAATTGCAATAATTAACGCATAATTGATTTATTATCTATCGCTATGCAACTCAAGCAGTATACAAATTACACCTTACATACATACAAATAGCCATTGGTTATATATAATTTAAATGATTGCTTAAATTGATCATTTACATACATTTAGATTATTAGATTTTTGCAAAAGAATTATTTATGGCATAAAGTAAACATTATCATCATTATTCATAATTTCAAAACTACTTTGTACAATCTTACAAACATGGACGGACATGAAAGCAACAATTAATTTAAATTTATTCCAGAAATTACGTTCAAACAACATGGCAGACATGTCGATCATTTAGCTAGGCATTTATGATGCACGCATAAAGCCGTTATCCTTGTATGGAAACGGTAAAAGTTGTTGTAAATTGTAAACTCAATGATGGCGTTTTATGTTCTCATAGTAACCCCTTGATCTAAAAAAAGAAAATATTGTTTGCCATAATCCATGCTAATAATTATTTATAAGTCTTTGACCTAAAGAACACACCCCAAATTGTCGTATTTACACCACACCTAATGCGTTTAATAATTAGTAGTTATTACATCCTCAATTTTGTTATATTATCCATGCTTGGTGAAGGTGTGGCATAGCTTTTTATCTCTTTAATTTTACACCGTGACAATAAACCACTGGAACCATAACATATAACAGATAGAAAATATTTTTTCTTGCACGCATCGGAGTGCCAGTAATACCCACCTAAGGGTTCATTTAATTAAAACTATCAATCAATAATTGATTCTTCGCCATCAAACAATTTGCCACGCTAATAAAATTCTAAGCACCGAAATAAAATTTAATTAAACAGTCCTTCCAAACCGATTAAAATAAATTTACAATTACAAATGCCTAAAGCTTGCATTTCAGAATCATTAGCGCAGGATGTTAAACGTCAGTTATTCTGCAAAAAAACTTACTTTACAGTTTTGCGTTACACCTCCTCAACTATCATCGGATACTGCACGCAAAGTGTAGGCACTGTTGGCCCTTTAACTTTTGCCAGATGAACGATCTAAACGTGGGTGTTGATGGAAAACGTACTCAGCAATGATACCACCTACTTAAAACTCCCGTGAAGTGAGAAACGATGAACACAGCACAATGAAATCCCAACGAAGTGCAGAATGCATTATGTAATGGATTTACTGTTGAGTACACTGCTCAAAATGACTGTTATGTTGGTATGATATGGCTCTTTGTTATAGTTATAGTTATGGTTTCTTTTTGCTGAAGAGAAACCTCGTTAAAGTGGTACGATCATATATAGGTATTATTTATAGAGTGCATTACTCGTAGACGTCAATAATGTTGAGCGATTCCTCATTTTGTTCCTCGTAAAGATAAGTGCCTACAAGAGGTATTCGAGGAATACAGAAGTTATCTAGTTAGTGAAGAAGTGGAGCGTGCCAAGAATCGTTAAATCGCTCGGAAAAAAGACCTAGTGAAGAGTGGAGATAACGTCTTAATAAATAGAAGACGTCGTACGAATAATTCGATTCGAAGAATCTGTTCCACGGATGCATCTCTCACGAATCGGAATGAAAAAGGATGCCGACCGACGATGTGCGCACCAGAAGCCGAACACGCGATTGCTAAACACATGTCCGGTTGCCTCGCGAATATCTCTCGTTATCCGTTCATAATATGTGATTGTTTAATTATTTACGATCTGTACAACACTCAGGCAGAACAGATGTCTGGAGTGAGGAATGTACTTCCTGTGCCATTTTCGAAAAAAAGCCAATACAAATATTCAACTATACATGGACATTTATGGGTTCTGCTTGTGCGTTCATCAGTATGTTGTGCGTTAGTGCTGCTGCTTCGTTCAGGCATTTGATTTACGATGTTTATACTGCTTGTTGTTTGGGTCTAGTCAAGCTTGCTTCATCGCATCATTTCTTTCGGTGCCAATTCGCTATCAAGGAGAATGTTTCTGTGAATTCTGGATCTGAATGAATGTTCTTAAGATTTCAAAGAATTTCGAAAAAAATGTCTATAATTTACTGCAAAAATCGTTAAAATCCACCAGGAATTACAAAAGTTAGAGATCAATATTTGTGGTGCTTACTATATTATTACTATAGAAACATTAGCTTACTGCAATATTGAGTAATGATTCCTGAAAAGTTCAGTTGTAGCACTTCCACCGTCAGCTTTTAGTAATAAATTAGAAATCTGATAGCTTAACATTTCTCGTATAGTTGCAGAGATTTTAGATAAAGCTAAATACTGCATATGCGAATAATAATTTAAGACAGATGCGGGACCTCAATGACATACAGTCGCATTGCGCATAATTCCAATAGAAATTATAAAAATTAAAAATATCCCCCGCCCAACATTCCGACTACCTCGTTGACATATTGAAGCGTCGAAATTTTTTGTCATACTGCAATTGCCTCGAGCCACAATCACTCTGGACCTCACCCTAACGTCAGTCATAGAATAACAATAAGAGTCATGCCATGACAGTTGCCACTGCCGCTTATCAAAATTGGCCAGTTCCAACTACAGCGACTACGGGTATGGATTCTGTTAAACTGCTTCTATGAACGCTTATAGCACCCAAACCGTTCATCCCACTGATCTGAAAATGGGCATACATGTTTAGAGTCACTGGAGGATAAGCTGGTGTCAGATTCCTGAAAATTGGTTGAATCCTTAAGAGAGTGTCAACAAAATCAATCCAGTTCGTCCCCTAACAATTCTAAAAATGTATACCAAATTTGGGTTGCACCGTTTGTTGTTAAAAACAATTGTTTTAAACATATTTTATTTTAAATCAAATTGATTTAAATATAAAGTACACGATATTGCACACATTATGTTAGTCACCAAAAACAATCCAGTTCAAATCATTGCAATAAATTCTAGTGACTAGCAAACGCGAAATCTCGAAAAAAAAAATCCGTCGATTGTAATACTTTTCCTTCTAGGGTATTAGCCAGAAAGTAAGAAACCTCTACTTTACTTTGCAATGAAATTGTTTGAGGTTAATACACAGGTAGATACCATTCAAAATATGTCATTTCTTAGAAGTGCCCAGTTCAATAAATTAATGAGCAAGGAGTGTCCATTATTAATCGACTATCTTATTGAACGTACTCTTTCTTAGCTATACATTAACCGTACTCTTTTTCTCGGCTAATCAAAGACCACTTGCATCATACCAGATGATTAATTGACCACCTGAAAGTCGTTCAATACCACAGCGGTAGGCCTGCTTGGTACTCTTTACAGAAACATTTGAAGGCCCGCCTATGGTCAGATGTAGAAATAATAACGCCCATGATGAATAAACCTCAGTTTTTGTAAAGTAAGCCAAAGAGACAACAAAAACTATGCACTCACCAGGTCTTCATCATCGTCCTGAAAGACGTCATCATCAAGATCCTCGTCCCTATAGTCATCACCATCCGATGTAGCACTCAATAAACTCTCAACACTACTAGTTTTAGAATCGTCTATTCTGGGCCTTTTCGTTGTCGTCGTCGACGTGAAATAATTATCCAGCCTGTACATGACTTGATCCAGTCTGTTGAATCGGGATGCGGTGCCACCGTGTCTGATACGGTGAGGTTTCTCTGTAACCTGATAAGAATTTCTTCGCCAGGTATTGTAAGACGTCGACGTCGGATATTGGTAGCGCCACCTGGTGTAGTCAGTCTTCGAATTGTAGTGATAACTGTGGCAGAGTTCGGCAGCCACATACATCAGCAATGCAAGCTTGAATAGAAGAGTCATCTTCCTTTTCCTTGCCTCCTTGCTATTTAACGGTGATCATTTGGACGTGTCTCTCTCTTCGGGCACTTGAATGTGAGCGGAAAAAGATTACAGCGCGATAAAAAGAAATGTTTGTTCCCGTAATCTTTGCTTAGGGTGTGAGAATACCTCAATTTGATAAGCCGTTTAAAATCTAAATATGAGAAGAATGACTTTTAAATGCTGGATTTATGCCTCATGATTTACCATTTAGGACTTTTTTGTTTCCTGTTCTCTAACTGGTATAAATATAGGTGGTATTATGATCTATCAAACTTCTGTATAAATGTCTCGATAGAAAGAAGTTCTACATTTCCGGGAGAAAACCGCGTCAACGACGATAAAGTAGTCAACGTTTGGCACTCTGTTGCAAGAGGCATCTTCAGGACGTAACAGTTAAGACAGCTATGAAGAGAATGATTCTCTTCGTCCATCCTCAATCAATAGAAACCAAAATATTTCTCTGTTAAAATCACAAACAGCAACGACAAACGTGAACATAAATTTAACCTAATCTATTTCCGTCAACCGAAATCACCTTAAAAGAACTATTTCACACAGACGCGGTGATCCTCAGATGCAGGTCAGAGTTGAGACGATTTTAATTACAAAATGATTACTCTTAACCGCTGTTTTCTCGATAACTGGTACAAATAATTATTTTTTTGTCGGTCCTTATCGTTTCCTTGGAAATATATTGGATGTACCCGACTCAAAACACATATTTACGTAAAATCTGAAAGTGGCTACATTGCATTCTGTGGTTCTCTAGTATCTATAGGGAGTTCCCAGAAATCACTTGGCAGTTGAAAATAATCCGAAAATAAAGTCAGGGCGAGAGAGAGAGATGTACTGTTTACATACTGTGAGTTGTCCACAGTTTATTTTCATATTATTTATTACATTACATTATGCTGTAATTTCTTTTCGGATATTTTCAAATTGGAGACTATAAAATCAAAAATTTTATAGCTCCCAAAGTAAGCAATAAAACTTGCTTACTTTTTTTGCGATAATTACATTATTGTCGCCATTGTAAATTAAATATGAATTTATTTAGTACAACTGTTCACAGCATCTGATGATAACCTAAATACTTGCTTGACCTTTCGGATAATTTTGAATGAAAAGCAGCGCAGATGGGGAATTTCTTGAGACAGCAAACATCCAAGTATTTTTTTACCATTTTCAATAATGCTGTCTTAAAATCTCCAAACATATGTGGCTGGGTTATTATGATAAACAGCCTGGTGACTCATTAATCTACTGATTTACTTAATTCTTCGCTTTCTAATGGAGTGTTGATAGCTTTAATAATCACTTTATTATGGGAGACGACAAAAACGAACTATTATCAGATTTATTTTTTGTGGTCGTCTGTCGGGTACCCTATTTTTAAGTGGTCTAAATTAATATAACGATTATGAACCGAACTGGTTTCTCTATTTAGACCACCTAAGGCGTCTAAGTGCTATTAAGCATGTTTTACAGCCCCCTTAAACCCTATCAGCTGTTCCATCTTATATTTTGACAAGGAATGAAGTCGACATCCATAGAAATATTTATAGATTATGATTGTAACACAGTACTATTATTAGACATATTTGAAAGTCTTATTATTATAATGACAACGAAATAATGTTCACGTTTACCTTGCTAATCGTAATTATTTTTCAGTAAACGTTCTATTTTCGTAAAAGGTCAAAAATATCCAATTTGTGGGCAGGCATTGCGTGAAATTTAATTAAGTTTCGCAAACTACTGTCATTCAAGTCGACTATTTTTACTATGCGTATAGCCTGGAGATGATGGGCCTGTACAATTATATCTATGAATAACTCGATAATACGGTGAGTTGTATGACGTAATTTAATTAAAAGTATGAAGTTTCTGTATACAAGTAACGCATCTTAAACATGTGAATATTATTTCTTAAAAAAATGATTTTATTTCAGTTAATTCTGTCAAAGATTTTGGGAACAAACTCTTTATCAAAGCCCTACTAAAAAAAGAAACACCAAACTCATACATTTCGTCTTCAATGTCTCCCCAAGTAATCCATAACTATCACCGAAAAAAATCCATAGAAAAAAATGAACGCGAAACATTCACATTATGTCCACATTTTCAAGCAATCACGATCTATGAAACGCGCGCGATAAAGCGAGGGACGACTACACGCACTGGCAACGCGACAATAACTGACTACTCCAACTCCACGGGAGCATGAGGAGCAGATCAAGCAAGACTCCGTTTGGAGGAGATTCATTCATGCCGTTCATTGCAGACACCCCGCCACCCGCGATCTCGTATTTCAGGTACCCACCTCTAGATCCTTTAATCGACTGCTACCGTTCCTTGTCGTGCAAACCACCATCGAGAAAAATCCGTACCACCATAAAAAAATCATGTTTTGCTTAGTTTTATTACTGTTTTAACCGGTTGGACGTCGCAGAGGCTAATATAGGTCAAAAGACGAGATTCCTGGCATCAGCAACAGAAACATGGAGGAACGAACGAATGTCTTGTGGTAATGAATGAATCGGAAAGGTGTGAGACTGGTTTTCGCATTGGTTGAATGTGTGATGTCCCAAGAGATGCGAGACTTGGTTATTTATGTCGATGGCCAGGCATCAATCATCATTTTTTTCGTTCGTGTCGGGTTTTCAAAGACCAGCAAAGTACAAAATGTGGTTCGTTTCTACTTAGGTGGGCCGAATGCGTTGGCAACTTTGTTAATTCTGTGTCTTTAGAATTTTTTAACCAATCTATTAGTGAAAAAGAACTATTTATTAGTATATTCAGGAAAGTAAGCATTATATTGTTCTTTGTAGTCGTTTTCTGTTCTATAGCTATTGTAAACTCCGAGCTTTCCAGGGTAGCTACCTCTATTAATTATATACCTATCTAATATTTGCAGAAGTTGTTCTTTCATTCCTTCTTATGGAGTAGAACAACATTAACATTTAAGGGGTATTATCGAGTAAGCATTCGAAGGTAGCTACCTCTATTAATTGCATACAATTTGACGTATTAATCAAAGATATGCATTAACTTTCGCAATTCTATCAAACAACCGTTCATCCCACTGATCTGCAAATTTGCATCACTGGAGGATGAGCTGGTATCGGTTTGGTCCCGATACCAACAAAATGCTGAATCCCCAACAAAATGCATGTAACATTTGCCACTTCCGGTTATCAGATTGTTACCAAAAATAATACAGTTC
The DNA here is from genome assembly GCA_963971325.1 of Aphodius granarius. NCBI lineage: Eukaryota > Metazoa > Arthropoda > Insecta > Coleoptera > Scarabaeidae > Aphodius > Aphodius granarius. The sequence continues at coordinate 13,240,545 of OZ020226.1, forward strand.
GTCCAGTGGCAATTCAAAATATGTATAACAAATTTCAGCCTGATCCGTTGTACCGTTTTCCTTCTCGGGTACTAGTTGGCAAGTAAAAATGTATGCACCTATGTATGTACATCAGTTAATTACTGATCAAAAATATTTTTATTGTCAATTTGTCATAAAAGTTGGCGGTGGGATTGAAACTAAATATGCCACAACTATGGATCAAATGCTTTAAACTGAACCTAAAAGAAAAATAACATTATCGAGAAACGTTCTTTGGAAGTGTTTTATTTTTGAAACGCATTTTTTTGTTTTAATTAGAATTAGGATTTTAGTTTTGTGTCATAGTAATTATTGGATTCTACGTTCTTTCTGGTCTATTTTTTGAGATTTACTATGAATGGTTGATGTATTACTTACCATCAGAAATAAAAATATAAAATATAATTTTTGGTATAGCTGACGCACTATACCAACAATTATATTTTATAGTTAAGAACGAAGTGTTGGAACTGTATCTATATATAATGGAATTTGTGACAAAATTCTGAGAAATTGATAATTTTTTGCCATATGATCTTAGGCACACTATATAAGACAGAAACGCAATATAACCTCTGCTCATTTCTCTTAAACACAATATTTAAATTTAATTTAACCAATCCATCAACTTGCTGCTATACCACATAATGCAAATATTCAATCTTATTATACACGGAGATTTTACAGTAAGATATAATCCGATTTCAGAAGAGATTACCATAGATGGAGACAAAGCAAAAAGGCATTGTTACCGTTCCAACTTTGACTTAAAAAAAGTTTTACTAAGGACATTTTGCAATCCATAACTTATATTTAACTGGACGAAGACTGTCAGTATTTCCATTTCTGGTCTCATCTACGCCGCAATATTTTGAAACCGCAGCATTATTTATGGTCGCTCAAATGCTGATTTATGCGATATTTAATCTCGATGCGTTCTATTGCAGTGCTAACAGTGAAAGGTCTCTCTGGATTTGGCTCACCCTCTAAGTGACTCAGAATTCCACGTACCTTTAATCCCTTATTTGAATTACAGGCAACGTACCCCGCATACATCTGTCAAGTAATATCCGTATTTACGGGAAATTTCTATAGATGTAATGTGAACCAACCCCTATGGGTATTTTGAACAGTGACAGATGGCGAGAAAACAGTACGTTGTTGACGTTCTGCGCGTGGCATTTGCAGATTTCGATCAGTAATTGGTGGTTTTGTCCGAAAATAGTACATAATAACAATGAATCAGTCTGTAGGTATACAAAGTGCAATATGTTGCAGTTAACAACATAAGCTGACACAACATGGTACATGTTTTACTTACAACCCTCCAGAGCAAACAAACAAACTCAACCAATGAGAACGGGTAATTTCAAATTTCTAATTAATCGGCAGTTACCCTGTATATTACAACTTCTCATATTAAAAAACACAACTCATTATACATATATACCATCGTGTTTATTCCTTATTCTAGATTTACAAAATGTACATTAGTGCTAACATAACAGATACCACCGAGACCAATGGTGCTAACATACCAGCACCACCCAAAGTATTAAGGTTAAGTTGCTTCTCCAAATCATTTGGCACGTCAATGTAAACTCTCCTGATGCCAACATCTCGAATCAAATTTCTTAATCTGGTGACATTAACATTATCACCGTCACTTGACCAGATCGTAAGGGTGGAACCACTGACGTTCCTTAAAAGAGTATTCATCTGACTGATGCTCTCAGCAGCATGAACAGCCCTCACGGGAAAAGTGATGCTCTGGTTGACATTATGCTGTTGAATACTGGTCAACATAGAGGTTATTTGACCGGTGGTATAGCCGTTTGTCGTACCATTTTTGTAGTTTGTTGTCCAACCTACTGATAAAGTCGAGTTATTGAAATTAGATGTTGCGTTGAAGAATCTTCTCGGATCGACTGGGGCCGTTGTTGGATTAACAGGACCACTTATAATATCAGCATTGATCCATACAGGATAAGTCATCTGATAACAGGTAAAGTTAGGGGTAAAGTTATCACAAAACCACGATATTAGTCAACTTACCGAAGTGTATCTCTCTTCGATTATTGATACCGACCTTTCCAGTGCTGCAATGGTCTTAAAGTCCAATTTAACACCCTTCCTCGTACCGTTTGTTCCTTGAATGTTGTTAAAATGGTAAACTTGGCTTAAGAACTGTTCTAGTGACAGATCTGAGATAGTTGTGGGAGGATGTGCCATTATAGGTATGCTTGTTGAGTTTGTTGAATTACTGACCAAATTTCCGATGACCACATCTGCTTCCAACATCATAACAGTACCTGTAATCCGACCGCATAATTAGATAAACATAAATTAACATGGTTTTCAGCGCAGGCTTTGTCAGGTATCCGTAGAGTCTATGTGTTAGATAGGATGAAAAAATTATAATCAAAGTAATGCAACAAAATCGTAAAAAACTCGTTATGAGTCACTTGTTTGTTCATAGACGCATCAGTAAATACTTTGTAGGACAAATGGCTTAACGAATCTGTAGCATTCATCATATGTTTTTGATACTGTATTGATTACGATAATGATAGTATCTACTAGACTAGACAAACGTCAGTTTTGAGTGGTTCTGAGTCTTCTGAGACTTGCTTTTACTTTCCGACTAGTACCCTACATTCTAGAAGGAAAGTATTGTAATCGACGAAAAAAAAACAAATTTTGGTATTTCAGAAAAATACTCATTTTAGAATCTCGTACACCCATTGCAATAATTTCTGAAAAATGTCATGTGTGTATGTATATACTGTATATGTGTGTATCGGTGAATATATATGTATGTGTGTATCGGTCAACACTATAGCTAGCAAACGACACAGCGAATTAGATTGAAATAAATAGATGAAATAACTTAGAATTGCCAGGTGACGAACTGGATTATTTTTTGCGACAATCTACCAACGGGAAGTTGCAACTAAAAGTCAGAAGTATTGCAAATATTCAACATATTTATTTATAGCGCAAATCCTAAATTCGATACTTGAAAACAACTTTTCACCCTTCCAACACATCTCTGTAATGCGAATTAGCGAAAACACCGTGCTATAACGTGACCTACTTTTCTCATGAATTGAAATTATAATGTGCCATATTTTACGTCAGGGGGTTGACTTCTACCTTAATGTTATTCTATTCCTGACATTAGGTTGAGGTCTAGAGTGGCGGCAAAATTGAAGTATGCAGTAGAGTAGTTTCAAACTAAGAAGAGCACAGTTGTATATGCAACCAATCATACCCAGTGTATGGTTTATAAATTGCCTGTGTATATTTGGTTGCATATACAACTGTGCTCTTCTTAGTTTGAAACATCACTGTAGAATGTTTCGAAGTTTCATTGTCTAATGAAGTAGTCGGTAGTTGGAAAGGTAGTTGGAACTTCGGATGGGGACCACCCCAGATATTTTCAAATAAATTACTTACTGTTCAATGCATCATTCAGTAATGTTTGGCTATTGACCGCATGTGCCCAGGAAACTCTTGTAAGATTTCCTGTTACATTGAAAAAGCTGCCTACATCTAGATATGCCATATCCGCCATTTGGATGGAACAACCTAAAATAATATATTAAGATTATATAACTACTGTAGTCATCATATTTTTAATTTAAATTTACATTAATTACACAAGTATATTAAATTGCACCGGTTATGAAATACATTAACCAAGACAAATAGATATGGAAAAACATATATATGTGTAGTAAACACTTCACGATAAAACTATTTACTTATGTCTGCAATAACAAATACCTAAATCTTTTTAATTCTACGATTCCTATGTAGAATAATATTCAATTATTGACCAATTAATAAATAAATACAGCTCACTAATTCTTTTAATATTTGTTTTAGGCATATTTGCATTAGATAACTGCATTAGGTAACAACGTGTACACATTTTAACATATATAAAAATAATAAAAAAAATACAAGAAAAACTTATGCTAAACAAACCGATTCAATTTATTAATAATCACTAGAAACTTACCAAAAGCCAATGCAAATATTACGATTATGTTTGAGTGCGACATGCTGAGAAGGTATTTGAACTTGTTTTTTTGCGGCAGAAATTTTATTCACGTTCTCGTGATGTGCGCTTTGCGCGACTGCTACGTGATAAATGTGCTAATCCATTTATATACAGCACATTTTTGTCCGCGACATATTTTTTCCCTTACAGATACATTACTTGTTTGCAGACTTCAAGATAAGGTCATAATTAATCCAGGTCAAAACTTCAATATAAAGAAAAACAATCGACTATAGAATATTTTATTTAAAATTAGTTCCATACGTTATTATTAAGTACAAATAATTACGATAAAAATGTTAATTTCTAATAAAAAAAATCTAGCTTCACAAGATCTCTTGATTGATATAAAATATATGTTGGGAGATTGTGTGAGGTTCGTATTTGAATAAATGTTTTAGGCAACCCATATTGTTTAATTCCTACAGACTAAATATGAATGTATGTGACCTTAAATAGAACATTTCTATTTATAAATGGCTTTTATTTATAATGCAATATGTATGCATGCCGTACAAATTTGTACAAATATTGCACATGCGCACAAAGCAAAGCCTGATAAAAATCAATGGCACTAAAAGTATAATAATCTGATTATCAATTTCATTAACAATCAACGTTAACATACCACTGATAATATCCTGATCAAAGTCTTGATAAAAATGATGGATCATGCATAATTAAATAGGAAATTGCCTACTCAAGATTATAGATGTTTCAAACCAAGGAGAGCACAGTAGTGTATGCAACCAAATATACGCGGGTCAATTATAAACCACACACTGGGTATAATTGGTTGCATATGTCACTATGCTCTACTTAGTTTAAAACTACTCTAGTTATCGTTGACACTCAATCCCTGCTTCGGGTTCTAACTAGGGAATAGCAGGAGTAACTAGTTAATAACAGCTTTAACTAATGTTTGAAGATAATTCAAGAAACAACATATGTAGCATTGTTTTAAGAGGTCAATCCACTGCAACCCATATGCTCGATATTGATTAGAAAATGAAACAAAGTACCTACTTCTAATTTATTAAAATTGCCTGGTAGTATATAATAATCAAATTTAATAATTGCGTTTTATGTGGTGCTCATTAAGTTGCAATTTTATTACCATATTATTATTTAAGCTGTACAGTATGCTAAATGTCCACTGGGCAGGTCAAAATAGGTGAAATATTTGTTCACTTTATACAATCGAATTATCATCTGACCATCCAATTTGATTCTGCACATAATGTCAGCACAAAATGTATTTAACTACATTCGTGATTGTATTAATATTATAAATAAAATATGAAAAATTATCAAAATATGCACCTATGGTGAATTTTATCAAAATATGCCAAAATATGCCATAAAAAATACCTACAGAGAATGATAATGAGAAGAATAAATAAAAAAATAATCATTTTATAAACTATAATGTAACAAACACTTAAATAACAGATTTTTTACAAAACATATTAATAAATTGAGGCAACAATGTAATCTTCACAGGTTTAACTTCAAAGTCCTCCTTGTCAATCGAGAAAAATGTTTCCTTATCCTTTTCGGAAGGCCTTGCTGGCTGTAGTTCCACTTGTCTGGCAGCAATTTCATTCACAACTTGTCTACCCTGTCCCTGTTCATTCTTCCAACCCTGGCTGACAAAATCAAAGTATTTCAGCTGTTCAGGAGGTGGTCCCAATTTAATCTTTAAACTTGGAGGTCCTTCCCCATGATCTCCTACGGCATTAGAAGTGAAAATTGACAAATCCGTAGTGGAAATGTGAGTTTCGGTCTTTTCACTGCAACGTTCATTGTTTAGAAGTTCCGGGCCCGATTTATCCCCTTTTGACGATAAAAATGTGTGATACCAACGACGGACCTCCGGGGATTTCTTTTCCACAAAGCAGTTTTTACAGCCTTGGCAAGGTTCTGAATATTTAAGGGTTGCCTCGCAATTCCACGTTAAGCTATTTTTGTAGCCGTTAAAAATGTATGTTGCATATTTTCTTAAAGCACCGAAATACCAGTAGGAATCTTTTTTTACTTGGGCATCACGGTATGCACCCCATTCTATACCCGATACAGCATATACTGGTTTTCCTATAAACACAAAAAGAAAGATAATAAGTTGTGTTGGGCTTATATTGAATTTATATTCTTTTCCCTGACATTTATGGTAGTTTCAACCATTACTTTTGACTTATTAATGATGTTCATTAGACTCTTGGCAATATTTATTTTTGAATATAATCAATATACCTGCTGCTTCTTCTTCCATAACTTCTATTCTCATAAGATCAACTGGTTTTGTAAGTTCTTCAACAACAGCTAAAGATGCATCAGCCAATGACTTCACATCCTCCAAATAATCACCCCCAGGGAAAAGATTTTTTGCAGTAAGATTTGTACGCCCCAATGGTAAAACACCTCAAAAAAATAAATAAAAATAAGTCACAAGAAGTCACAAGAAGTCAATAATGCAAAAAAAACCCTCACCTATAGGCACCAAATTATTTTTATCCTCATTATTTGTCCTCAACAACCCTGTAATAACCTCAGATAAAGTTCCATCTCCACCAGCGACTACAACAGCATCTGTAGCTGGTAAATTCTCCATTAGAGTCTTAGCGTGTCCCTCGGATTCAGTTTGTATAATATCCACACAAATTCCGGCCAGGTTTAGAATTGGGGCGCAATATTTCTCAAAATTTTTAGTCGCTTTCCGTTTGTTTGCGTTTGGATTTAGTATGACTGTTACCGATCGTGGTAAGCTATTTGCTGGCAGTGGTTGCTTACCGTACTGTGCCGCTCTCTCGCAGTACAGTCGCATAAGATTATCCGCCCTAAAATATTTCTCATGCAGAATTTTGTAGAGGTTAAGAACGAAATTAAATACTCATTCCTATCGATGGCATAATTTATTCCGTATGCGAGCGCTAGAGCCGCTACTGTCGATTTCTTCCAATGATTTCGCACGCCTTTGGCAAATTTTATTACAAATGCCATTTAATAATTATAATTTATTAAATTTTATCCAAAATTATAGGTTAGAACGGCATTTTGACATAATTTTGACAGAACGTTACGCATATCAGTACTGCCAAACCAAAGAAAATACCATGAAAATACACAAACTTTGTTATGTGTGACCCATGTGACTTCTCCCTCCAAACCTGTAAAGTATTTTTTCTTGCTTCGCATGCAGTTTTCAAAGGCGAGCAAGGTAAATTTGGGCACGCACCTGTTTTTCTGCAGTTTATATTAGATATTTAACCAAACCAGTGTCTATGAGTTGCAGTTTACTGATAAAAGACCTATTAAAAGTGCTGTAACAAATCATAGGGTAAGAATAATCATTTACTTTTCAAATAATTACGCTCTTTATTGTAAAACCAGTAGGCTATGTATCAACAAATATCGACATATTGGCATGTCGTTGTTTATTGCCTTGATGATATTATTAATTGTTACTTAGCTAGAATATATCTAAGAAAAATGTCTGTTCTTTGCGTGAATAGGATGGATGATAAACCACCACCGCCACCCCGGGGCCGTGCTGCCCTTGTGCAGAGCCTGAAAAGGTCCCTTAAGCCCGGTGGTATGCCTGAAAGAGCGGAGGAACCTCCAAAGCCTCGAGGAAGAGCATCGCTACTCAACAAGGTGAAAGAAATGTCAATCAGTGTTCAAGCTGGAAAAGAGGTTGAAGTTAAACGTGACGCTCAGCTGCCCGAACCTGAGACAAAAAAACAAGTTGTCAAAGTGCTGGAAGAAGTTGATCCCCCAGTCTGCAGCTTCCAAGGTAATTTTGTATATTGGTTTTTAACTAAAAATTATTGTATTGTTGTGGTTAAATAGGGAATACGGGAGAAGCTGTTTATATGACTGCTAACTACATCTATTTATCACTGGCTAAAGACAAGGGTATCTTTGAGTACGAACTGCGGTTCAGCCCTGAGATAGATTCAAAGCAATTCCGTATAAAAATGCTAAATTCTAAACTGGTGGAACTCGGGGGGGTGAAAATGTTTGATGGTGGTAGCGTCGTTTATCTCCCATCAATGCTATCAGAACAGAAAACAATATTCACAGCCACCCATCCGGTTGAAGGCAGCCAAATCACAATGACTTTAACCTACAAGAAAACAAAGCGACTGCGAGAATGCATTCACTTCTTCAACGTCTTGTTTAAACGGGTTATGGTTGCCCTTCAATATTCACGAGTCGTCCGAAATTACTTCGACGTGAACAACCCGATTATGGTGCCGCAGCATAAACTGGAGGTCTTACCTGGGTACGCCGTAGCTGTCGATGAAGCTGAAGGTGGTCTGATGGTCTGTGTTGACAGTCAACATAAAGTCTTAAGAACCGACACAGCTTTGGAGTTGATGTGTGAAATAAAGTTAACTGCCAGAGATCAATTCAGGGATCGTGTTACAAGTGCTTTGATTGGTGCTTGTGTTTTAACCAAGTAAGTGCATAATTTAATTTTTTTGTCATATTTGTATATTTTTTATTTTATAAAGAAAAATGGATTTTTTACAAGATCTGATGTGGTCAAACTTATGTATTGGACTGTGATGTATTGGTTTTCACCAGAGTTGATATGTTTTAAAACGTTTGTTTTAAAACATTGTTTTAAAAATATTTTAAAACAAAGTTTTTAAAACATGTTTTTGTTTCTATTGTTACTGTTTATTTCCGAACTACATTCAATAGAATCATTTAGAGACTACCAGGGTTGTTTAAAAATAACAGTGTTAAAAACCTGTTAAAATAAATAATAGTAAATAATTGTTTTGTATTAAATCCAGTTTGATTTATCATACGCTAGTTTTTTTACTGGATAAAGTTATTCTTATTACTAATACATTGATTTTGTTCTTTAAAAGATACAACAATAAAACTTATACAATTCACGACATATGTTGGGATATTACACCAAAAGACACTTTTGACACAAAAACCGGCGCCGTCTCGTTCATCGAATATTACGAAGTGCACTATGGCTTAAAAATTCAAGATCCAAATCAGCCGATGTTGTTGCATATGCAGAAGGTGCACAAATGTGCGCAACCCGGGATGGAGGAGCGTGCGATCATGCTTGTCCCTGAACTGTCATATTTAACCGGACTAACAGAGGATATGCGTAAAGATTTTCGGGTAAAAAAAAAATATACACAAAAAATGTATTTTTGTTATATATAATCCAATTTCTTAGATAATGAAAGACGTGGCGCAATTCACTAGAATCACGCCACAACAGAGGGTCGAGGGTTTACGACGGTACGTTAATAACGTTAAGAGCAACCCGCAAGCTCAGAAGATACTCGGCGATTGGGGACTTACCTTAGAGGGCGCCACTATCGATTTAAACGCGAGGATTTTAAATCCTGAGACAATCGTTTTTGGGAAGAACAGGACGCACACTAATGACCCGAAAGCTGATTGGACAGGCGCTCTATCGAGGAACACGGTCATCGGACCAGTTGATTTGATGAATTGGACCATTGTCTATACTCAAAAGGATGTGAGGTATAGATGCTTCAAACGAAGGAGAGCACAATTGTATATGCAACCAAATATACGCAGGTCAATTATAAACCATACACTGGGTATAATTGGTTGCATATGTCACTGTGCTCTACTTAGTTCAAAACTATTCTACTTGAACCTTTACGAGTTTTGTTTCTCTGTGTACATGTGTGTTTGTAATTGATGGTGTTTTGTTTGTAGGGTCGCACAGGAGCTCTGCGATGGTATGATGAGACTCGGTAATTCTATTGGCATGACCATTGCCAGACCTACCATGCATGCTCTGCAAAATGATAAGACCAGCACTTACGTCGACAAAACACGGCAGATTGTGAATGATCAACTCCAGGTACTGTATTTTGATTTTTATTGTCTTTAAGGTTTGATTTTTTCGTCATTTTTTATAGTAAAAGCTAAATATAAGAAAAGAAACTTTTGTAGATATTGCGTGTGAATGATGGTCTTGTAACAAGCCTCACTATTTTTTAAGTTTTATTAGAAAAGTACCCCACTTTGTGAAAAAAAAAAAACGTTATTATAGTTTTAGAGTAGTTTTGAACTAAGTAGAACACAGTGACATATGCAACCAATTATACCCAGTGTATGGTTTGTAATTGACCCGCGTATATTCGGTTGCATACACAACTGTGCTCTCCTTGCTTTGAAACATCAATAAGAACACAACCTCTTATCTAAAGATGGAAAATTTGAAATTTTCAGATGATAGTTTTTGTCTTCACATCTGCAAGGACGGACCTTTACTCTGCCGTGAAGAGGATATGCTGCTTGCAGGTCCCAATCCCCATACAATGCGTCCTCTCGAGGACACTATTAAATCCAAAGAAAGTCCGTACGGTAACTCTGAAACTGACACTGCAGATTTTGTGCAAGATTGGTGGTTCGCCGTGGGCTCTGCAAATACCAGTCAAGAAATGGATGGTGGTGGGCATTGACATCAACCACAGTGCGGCAAACAGCAGCAAACCGTCAGTTTTGGGTTTTGTGGCCAGCTTGAATGACTCCTTCACCACTTGGTACAGTGTGACCCACATCCAGAAAACCGAAGTGTCGTCCCATCTGAAAATGTGCTTTGTAAAAGCTGTGGAGCAATATTTTAACCTACACGGATATTTCCCCGAGAAAGTAATTGTATTCCGTGATGGGCTTGGTGAAGGTCAGCTTGATCATTGCCGGCAATTTGAAGTTCCTCAATTTGAGGAAGTATGTGTGCAATTTAAGATGGCCACACAAATAACCTTTGTTGTTGTCCAAAAACGTATCAACACTAGGTTGTTTTTGCAACAGGGAAATTCTTATACGAACCCTTTGCCTGGTAGTATTGTCGACACGAAAATAACAAAAAAATATCTCTTTGATTACTTTTTGGTTCCACAGCACGTTACGCAAGGGACTGTTACTCCCACGCATTACGTTGTTATTACTAATAATGCTTCTCTGAAGCCTGATCACTTACAAAGACTGTCATTTAAACTTTGCCATTTGTATTATAATTGGTCGGGGACTATTCGTGTTCCGGCACCTTGCCAATACGCCCATAAATTAGCTTATTTAGTAGGTCAGTATGTTGGTAAAGAGCCGCTAGAACAACTTAATGATAAGTTGTATTATTTGTAAACCGTAAATGACTATAAAAACGAAATTATTTCGTAGATATTAAAAGTAAATAAAAAATATTTTGTCGAATCAATGAATGAGAAGTTATATGTTTATTTCGTGGAAAGCGTGTTTATTAGGAAGTAAGTTAAAAAGTCTGTTTCCGTTAGTAATGTTGTAAACTGTTCCCGTTTCTTTTGCGGATCATATTATGGTTGTTAAAACGCATATCTCTGTTTTGTCCTACGAAGAACGTACCTGGGTCTCTATGAAGTGGATTTGTGTATCTTGTATGTTGTTTTTGCCGTAACTGAGGATTATGTGAGAATATAAAAAAATCAAAATGACCATAGTGATTCCCCTACATTTAAGAAGTTATCTTTTTTGCATTGTTATATTTTTATAATACAAACTTTTCTAGAACTTGTCTATGTTTTATTTGCGTTTGCACTGTTATTCTTATTTATCCCTGAGCAAGCAATATACTATCCCCAATGAAATAATAGCTGCTTTCCATTTGCACATTTCTGAGTTGATATTAGCTGAACTGAGCTAATCTAACGTATGCGTAGCAATCCTTTTGTTTTGGTGAAGTAAGACAAGCTCAGACAGATTACTTTCCTCTTGCCCTTGGCTAGTCATGCCAAAAGGTAACTTAGATCGTCTGAGCTGTCTGAGCTAACCTAATAGAAGAAGAAGGAGAAGGAGAACCTAACCTAAATCCGCCATCGCGCGTGCGTGCAATTTGGTTTTTGTTTATTTTATAAACTAGAAGAAGTTTCGGCAAGATGGATGATAACATATTTTATGTGTGTGACCTGATTACACATCTTCGCTACGAAGTGGAATTAAGTCACGAGGGCGATATACACGTGCAAAGAAGCGGTTCTGATACCTATGTTTCTTATTTGTACCTATAGATGATAACATTGATAACACTTAAGGCGGAAACACATATACAGGGACTGTCGCAACGCGACGCGACGCAGACCAACGCGACGAGGACCCCACCGTGCATATATGCATGACGCGACGTGTCGCTAGACCACTCGATTGAACGCGGTAAATTCCTTCCAATTATAACTGGAAGGAAATGGGTTGCTCTCAGTGATATTGGAACATTTGGGGTGAGAACATCATGAACAGTTCCGATGAATTTGAGGAGGAAATGGAAGAAGCAGCGGCAGCAGTATGTATGCTTTCAAAAAGAAGAGTATGGGTGCATGAAATAAATGTTGATCGGGAGCGTGTTGGAGAGTACCATACCCTAATGCACTTATTAGAGAAAGATGAAAATAATGAAAGATTCCATATGTATTTTCGGATGAAGCGGGAACAATTTCAATATCTCCACGATCTAATTAAAGACAAAATTAGAAAAACGGACACGACATTCCGTAAGGCAATTGGCACAAAAGAACGATTGGCCGTCTGCTTAAGGTAGGTACAAAATTAAATATAGTAGAATACTTAATTTATACATATTTGTATTTATACAAAAGTGTAAAAAATAAACATAGTAAAAACAAAATAAATGCGATACTTATCGCTTTTTAAATCAGAAAAAAGTAGTGGCATTTAAGATACATTTTTAAATTGGGGACCATATAGATCATAGTCTTCAGTCTGTTGGAACGGAAAGTTGCGTATATATGGAATATTTGGTAAATTTTCTTGTTGTGATGTAGGCATGAAACCAGATAATGTAGCGGGTGGTGGAGAATTGATAACAGCCGGTGATGTTGAACTCATGTCAGGTGAAGGAGATTCTAGAGTGGAATTTGCAGGTATTTGTCGAAATAACCGCTCACTTCCTTCCATATGGCGAATTTCGGCTTCCGAAATAATCTGGCACATTTGCATGCGGATTTTGGCCTGCTCTACCACAGGAAGTCGCTTTACAGTTTTCGCCATGCTTAGGTAAAACATGTCGACCTCATCCCAAGCATTTTCTTTGCGAGTGTCTGCGCTGCGCATTCTTCGTTCATTCGCATTTTGTTTCATAATCTTCACCATCTCCTGAGCCGGTGTTAACGGTTTTCTATATCCTGTGTTAGATTTATCACAAGATGTTGTGGTTCGAACTTGTTGTGGTTCGTTCTGTTGTTCTCTAACCTGCAGAGGGCGAGGAGGACAGTCTTCTACCAATTCTTCGTGTAGTGGTGGTTCTTCAGCGCAATCTCCTTCGTCTCCGTCGTCCTCTGAATTTGGCCTGGTGTTTTCCTTTATATTACTTTCTGTTTGTCTCATTTGTAGGAAGGGCACTAGAAAAGACATTTCTTTCTCATATTTCCAAACGGACATTTTTGTTGCGGCTTGGCCGCTTTTACTTCTTCTTCTTTTTTTCGCAGATGCATAAGAGTTTCTCAGTTTATTCCATGATGATTTGACCAACTCCACTGAAAATATAAGGAGAGATTAACTTTACTTTTGTTCCAGATTTCTGGCGACGGGAAATTCATTTCGCTCGATCGGGTTCAGCTACAAAATGGGTTTCAGTACTGTACGTGAAATAGTACAAGATGTGTGCGGAGCTATAAAAGAAATATTAGGTCCTATAGCGATGCCACCACCAACTAAAGAGTCATGGATACAAATTGCCGCAGGGTACAAAAAAATGTGGAATTTCCCGAATTGCTTAGGTGCGCTTGACGGCAAACATGTCAACATAAGGTGTCCTATCAACAGCGGTTCTGACTTCTACAATTATAAGCATAACTATTCAATTGTTCTTCTTGCACTTGTGGACGCTAACTACAAATTTATTGCGGTTGATATTGGGTCTTACGGCAGAAATAGTGATGGTGGAATATTTTCTAACTCCAATTTGGGTAAATCACTAGCCAACGAAACTTTGAATGTGCCCAAAGACGCATCGTTAGTGGAAGGCGGAGAAAAGCTTCCATTTGTCGTAGTAGGAGATGAAGCATTCCCATTGAAACCATATCTTTTGCGCCCTTATAGCCGACACAATATTGCTGGGAATGAAACAAACAAGATATACAACTATAGGCTTTCTAGAGCTCGTAGAGTGGTAGAGAATGCTTTTGGCATTTTAAGTGCTCGATGGCGAATTTTTCTACGACATCTTGAAGTCCAACCTGATATGGCAGATATTATTATTGAAGCCGGCTGTTGTTTACATAACATGTTGTGTACCGGTGCTGACTTTGAACCAGAAAAAGAATATTTAAATACAGCGGATCCATGTTTTACAAACGTGCCACTAATGAGGCAAAACCATACACAACTTGCCATGAACATTAGAGACAAATTCAGAGATTATTTTGTGTCTGATGCAGGAAGTGTTCCATGGCAAATAGAAAGAGTGCGCAGAGGAAGATAAATTGACATATTTACACACGCTGATTTCATGTATTATGTATAATCTAATATAATATAATGTATTTTCTTTTAATAAATATAAAACAAATAGGTACCTGTTGTATTAATTTGCCGTGCGATTTCCTCCCAAGCTTCTTGCCGCATACTGTTGTCCCTAAAAAATTGCGACTTTACGTCGTACAAACAGGGATGGTCGCGTACTAATTCTATTAATTGTATTTCCATATTTTAAAAATAAAAATCGCCAAGCCGCAACAAACGTGCCTTACGTACCGTGCACACCGCACTGACCTGTCGCAACTCGACCCAATGCAACGCCACGAAAATCTGGCTAGAACGGATCGAGAGGCGTTGCGTCGGTCCGCACTGCGTGGCGACACACCGCGTCAGGCAAGTATGTTAGAGATGCATACGTTCATACGGAGAATTGGCTGTCTGATCCTCGTTGCGTTGGTCTGCGTCGCGTCGCGTTGCGACAGTCCCTGTATATGTGTTTCCGCCTTCAGGCAAGTGGCGCCGCCACTCGCTGACATCAAGTTCCACGACTTAGTTAGTTAGAATGGCACCATAGAATGGCACTGAACGCGTTCCTTTTGCCAACATAGCTTAGCTTAGTTGAACTTGGACCAAGCCAGACGGTGTTAGATTAGCTCAGCTAAGATTAATTCAGAAGTGTGCAAATGGAAAGCAGCTAATATACAGGAATACCAAATACAACCATGCTCCGTGTTGAAATAGCTTTGAATTTCCCGCCTAAATATTTATTGTGATCGAAGTGCCAAATTTTTCGAAGCGGTCAAATTTTTACATTTGAAACTTAAATTCAGCGAGAATTTTTGTATGTGATTCCAAGAGGCTTTTCTCCAAAACTGTGTGTCTGAACGTATTTGTAATGTTTTACTTTGTTATTACAAAAATTAATACATTATTTAGATTGGAGACTTCCGCGGTCCGAATCACTAAGATGTAGATTTCCGGGAGAAAACCGCGTCAACGACGATAAAGTAGTCAACGTTTCGCACTCTGTTGCAACTTGCAAGAGGCATCTTCAGGTAACAGAACTGTTACGTCTGTTACATAAGGAATCTAAATTTTAGGCTTACGGAATGTATTCAAAATAAATTACCGTGTCAATACCATTCAAATTGTTGAAAAAAAAAATTTTTTTTCTCTGATACCTCGCGATCTGTTCGGATCGCGGTTCCGAACCACCGCGACCGCCAACGAGCGCGTCCGACCAAGTCGCGTGCTTGTTTCGAACTTTCCGCTCGTAGTAGTCGCGCGAACGAATGTTGGTGAGGTTGAGTGTGCACGCCCGCATTCCGCATATGCGCTCAACTACGTACGCGAACTTTAGCAAAGTTTGAAAAGTCCAATTGTCGTCTTCGTTCTGGTGCTTTTACTCGAATCAGTGACTCAAACTGGGACTGTTTGCAGCTGAAAAATAGCCATCCTAGCAGCTTGCAGCGATGAGGTGCACGTTGTTTTGTTTGTTTGGCATCGTCCTCATGACAGGTGAGTGCGAGTCAACGAGTTGTGGTGGGATCAGTTAGTCACACTAGGTTGCTGTTTATATGAATGGAATTTGCTATCCCCAGGCTACCTGTTAAGCGGCCAACCTACTATTTTTATTTTTGATTTGAAGTCATTGTGATAATTGTACCTGTATCTTTGTTGATTGTGAAAAGTTGTTGTTTTCATGTTTGATTTCTATGCAAATTAGTTAATATAGATACTGCCATCTATCGTTAATTGATTAATTACATTTGTTGTAAATGAAGTACATATGTAATTATTTTAAATTGCAGTCTATTTGAAATATTAAATTAATATAATACTGTTCATTTTGTTCTCTGTTTAATTAATAACATTCCGGACTATTGGAATGGATAAATTGAAATTGAATTTTGTATCATATACACATCGTCATAAAGGCAAAATTATTAGTACATATTACCTATATTGTTATTATAAATCCAACTTTTTTCGACGAAAATATTCGTTTTGGGATTCCAGGGCATCTGATAAAATTTTATATATTATATTATCCATATTCCTGACGTATTTTGCACGAACTTATTACTTTTGCCTGAAATATGTCAACAGACGGATGGACAATGACAAAAAAATGTGTTAGAAATACAAATATCTTTTAACAGTTAAGGGCACTTTATGGCACTTTATTATTTCAATTCGTGAGATTGTGTCTACTTATAGTATTGACTAGAAATAGTTATTACCTATAAACAATTTCTTTTTGACATAAGACAACTTTTCTCCAACACAAACAAAACTGTACAACTTTTCACCGAAACCTGCTTTTCAGCACATGTTAACGCAATGTTTCGACTGCATATGTGTTTATTGCTGGAGTGCGTTGACACTTTGTTTACAATAACCCGAAACCTCGAGTTACAAGAGTCGCAACTTTGACGCAAAGCTTTCAACCACATGCTTACCAAACAACAGCTTGATAAAGCACGCACTGCTTCGTAATATATTATTAGTTATTACTTTTCGTCTAGCTCCTCTATTGCAAAGATTTTTGGAAAACGTGTATATAGTTTATGTGCCTGTGAACATAAACACGCCCATAATAGTATATTATTATACAAGTTTTATAAGACTTCAAATTGGCGCACCCAAATGAACGAATGCGTCAATATGTCTTATAAAACGAGTGTAATATACTATTTTTTCTACTTTGCGTCATTAATTTTATAAAAATTTAGAAGTATATTAGGTAAAATTCCAATCTAGAGTATTTATGGGTGCAACCGTTGGTGACACTGTCATCTGTCACTTAAATTCAAATATCTGTGAAAAAGTAATTATTGATAATTATTATATACCATCATATACTAGTAGTACGAAACCTAGGATGCAACACGCATGTTTAAATATGTATAAAAATATACATACTTCGCAGTTTGTGCGATTCTAAAAAATCAGTTTGTGCTTACTTTTGTGGTTATGTGTATTTTCGATTGACATGCATTTGATATCAATGTCACCAATCTTAGAAAAAGTTACTAAAAACGTAACAATTTGCTAATTGTAACACCGAAAACAGTGTTACAATGTGTGCATTGTGAATGCAAAGTAGAAAAAATATGTTTGCAGGAATATCATTTAAAATGATAGCGCCCAAACGGTGCAACGGATCGGGTTGGAATTTGCTATACATATTTAGAATTACCAGGAGACGAACTGCATTCTGTTTGGTGTCTATATAACCTGGAAATGGCTAATGTTACATGCACTAAACTAATACCAGCTCATGTTCTAGTAGTCTAGTAGTCTACAATTTACAGATCAAGGAATGAACGATTTAGTTGATGTAGATGCGCAGTATCAATATAAAATTGGTGTTCAAGTAAAAATAAGTTGGAGATTCTACAGTCAGTCGGCTGCTCGAGCAGTACTTTAGACTGGTTGGTTTTTAGTTTAGACACAATTGTATGCATTTTAACAAGAAAGTAGTGTATTTTAATCCACACGACCAAGTACAGAGTTTAATTTCAATGATTACGAAACAAACATAGTGAGGGGTGTGTAACTGCATCATAGCCATTAGCAAATCACTGCTACTGTTAACTAAATAAGTTCTAGCTTTAATTTGCTAAAGTAGTCACAATGTTGAAAGTAGTGGTGCAATTGCTGCAGTAAAAGCTTAACTACTTACTAAAAGTACGGTCAATAATATTTGTTATCAGGGTTTTGCAAGACTTATCAAGTCTGATTAGATAGATAACAGGTGTATACAGTACCTGTAATAAGTATAAGTTACATATCACTGATTGCGTTAGAGAAAAGGATACTGGCGCACTGTTAGTTTGGTTGCCTATATAGTTTTGTTTTCACTTACTGGCAAAACTTATTTAATAACGACAAGACAACATAACGATAAATTTCCATAAATTTACAAGAAAATGATTCTTTATATTGTCTGAATGTGTCAAATACTAATCTGAAGCTCAGGTTAACAATACTATGGTCATTATTTTGTCATAAGTAAATTAGGAGCAATAAATGGTTATAAAATCGTAGATACTTGAAAAAATTCGACAGGCGAAAAAGTTTTGCTTCTAACCTTATCTAGTGACATCAGCGCCTATCTAGCGGCACCAGAAGGTATTAATGGAGGGTAGACTTCAACGTTAACAATTTTTACCTATCAATCCTATTAATTCCATTAGGCAGACTGAATCAGTGGGGTTGCTCTTTCAACCGTTACGTTCATGAGAGCCAGTGATATTTCGGTACATTTAATTTGCCTTGCCAATGAACAGAGTGCCGATTTGCTTGCAGTGATTATGAACGGTTCGGAAGAAAATGATGGTTCTTCCGTTAGGAAACGGCGAGAATAATCGTCTCCAACGGAGCTCCCGTGACAGTGGCCCAGATTTTGCTTAGATCTATCATATAGATTAATATTATTACAATGTAACTTTTAGAATGGAATTTTGTTTTCGTCCTGAAATTGGCTTTAAAATGTCATATATTGTGTGCCATATTGTGCACTACGTACATACGGTAATGTGCATTGTTTGTTGGCATGTTTAACTTGCTGACTGACGCTTAGATAAACGATGTAATACGCGAAGATACCGCATCGTATCAGCGAGACAACTAAGCGTGGATAATCTGCATTTTGACGTAAAATGGATTTATGTTAGTGCAGAACCGGCGACGTACCCCGTTGTATTATCTCGTAATTTATGTGTCGGTGTTTAGGGGTGGAAAGAAAAATGCACCAAAATACTTCTTCAGTAACTTTCGTTATAACATTTGAGGCTTCTTTGAGTAGGTAATTTTTTAAATTGTAATTCTGAATATAATTACTACTACAACTCATTTTAAAATTGCGGAGAATTAGAAAATATTGCTTCGCGAATAATCAGCTCAGATGGCAGCGGGAGATATTAACAGATGCCGGCGTTGTTTGCGCAATTTCTGTTTTGACAGCTGGGTATGAAGCAGTTGTGTATTTATAATCTAATAGTGGATATCATGGGAAGAATAAATGATGAATTCTGAGAAGTTCAGTTAAGAAAAATAACCTTGAATTTTTAATTTAATAATCTTTACTTTACCTATACATCACAGTTATTTGAGAACACTAAATTCTAAAATTTGATAATCAGGCAAATCCTACTACTAAAATCGGTCACCTATATTCAAATAAGGTGCATTCCTGCATACTACTAAATAATTTTCCAGCAAATACTGAATTTTGCATCTACTGCACTCGCACACTTGTAACAGGGATTTCCACTGAAATCCGAATTTTAGTAGTAGTAAGCTGTAAAAAGTAGACCAGATTAACTGTAGAATCCACTATTAACTATTAATAGATATAACAAATCTAAAAATCCGAAAAAATACTTTTTTAAGCAACATTTTCAGATAACAGTTCTTGATGATGTTAAAATCAAAGTTGGTTTTCTCGAATTAAAATTCAAGGGGATGCGGGTAAAATTTATATTATTGATTAAACCTGCATTACTTTGAAAATCATTATACAATTTCCGTACCCTGTTTATCTAATAACCATGTCCCGAACCGTCACGGAAACATGAACGTCTCTCGATTAGTAACCAATATTGAAACCCTTGTAAACACATTAATCGTGTAATGCGTCATCCACGTTAATTATCCTCCACGGCCTCTCGTCATAATCTAGAGCACGAATAGTTATGATCTACTATTTTCCCTCAGCACCTGCAAACACTAATTACTTTATAATTTACTTGTAATCGTGCACGTCACAATGCAATCTTACATTTTAAGTTTATCTGTAATACGGCGGTCTAGACTAATTAGTATGGATATTGCTAACGGCATAAATTCGGGTTCAGGAACGTTCAGTTTCGAAATGTATTGAAGTGGAAATGGGAAGACCGCGGTAACCGCGGACCAATATCGCTAATTGCTCCCCAGGCCCAATATGGATTTATGACCACTCCAAAGCTATGTTTAATTTATGGATTCCTGTATCAGGTTAGCCATATGAGATATCCATTTGTTTGGGTTTTTTGTTACAAAATGGATCGCTCTAATGGACGCATCATCACAAATATTCCAGTAATAAACTCAAAAGTACTAGATTTCGGTTTTCCACAACAATGCACAGGGGTAGAAATTGACAATCTAGCCGTGCAAAAGTCCAAATTCTGCTGTCCACAGAAATCCTAGAATTTCTGTATGTTTGGTTAGAGAGATCCCACGGATCCCGCTGATTGTAATAAAAAAGGGTTTAGTACTTAGAGCTAGCAAGTAGAGGCTGCCAAACCTCGTTTATTGGTACTAGAATTATATACCTGTAAGCTGTCTTCGTGCGTGCATCAAGTGTATGTGCATATTGCCTGTGTCGTTTGTTTTGTTAAGTTTTGTCGTAATGGATAACACAAACAAAGGTATGCAGTAGTTTTTTATTTAAAGGACTTATTAATAATTTTGATTTTTTTGGAGTAATTTGGTATGAAAAATAGCACCGCGTTTCTTGTAAATGTAGTATAATATTTTATTTAATTGGATTGAAACCTTAAGTATTCACCTACATTTATTTTTTTTATAAAAGAGAAAATATTTCGGTACAATATACAACTCAACTTTGATGCAGAAACTTGCATATAATGTTGCTACATAATATTTTTAGATTCTGTGATCGCATACCGGCGAGTGCTGTTTGATATGTGGCAGAAAGCATACAGTATAAGCGACAAAAAAAAATTAGCGGTATCCTCATACCTTATCGATAAATTTGGAGGAAAAGCATTACTAAAAATTAACAATTTTAATAGCAGGCTTTCAAAAAATGACTGTCTGACTGTCGTCCCTCATTAAAATCATTTATTTTTGTTCTAAAAAGTGATATGGTTGGACAAAAACTGCAAAAAATAGTCTTTTATATACTTCTGACTCTTTTACATCTTCAATTTGAAAAAGCAACACTCACAGTTACTCGCTCTAATAAGGACAACGATTTGATGAAAATGTGTCTTTTGCTGGACACATCTGTTGATGTTACTGGCGAAGACATTATCTTCATGATGAACAATATGAATATGAGAGCTAGGAAAATTGATTTATACAATTTTTGTTGTCATTACTCTAAAATGTACTACATACTTTATGGACCACCCTGTAAAGAGAAAAATAATGTGGCGAAATAGATATTTTGTCACAATTTAAGATAGACAACATCCAATATCACATCCAATATATTTCTACATAAATAACGTAAATAGGGAGATGACGTATTATTCAGAAATACATTTTTAACTTTATCATGATTTAATCACTCTATTAAAAATTGTATTTTATTGAAATATTATATTCGATTTTAAATATTACCCATTTGTATGATTTTTAATCAACGTGTATTGAATGCATTGAATGCATAATAGACTATTGAAAGTTTAGTGCTGGTATAGCTTTTATATTCTGTAGTCTGTATACATTTACAAAATAATTTGAGTTTTGTGACGGCCGTTGTTCAGATGTTTGGCAGCGATTCAACGTTTATTTTCGTACTGTAACATTTTTGACAGTGTGTTTGGATGATTTATAAATAAACTCAAACATAGCGAGCAAATTGAAACTTATATTATGATGTTCGTCGTCAAGGGCGAAAAGACTTGTTGCTTCTCCGAAAAAAAAAAAAACAATAATTATCTAAAAATAGATTTTTATGGAGTGGTTGTTTATCTTCTAGGATGTTTAAGAAATCTGCCAACTTTGATTAAGATATAGTCTGGAAGTTTTGCAGAGGCCGCACTTCCAACCTATTAAGCATGGTCTACGCGTACTAAATTACCACTATCCATATAATAGTTGGCGCAATTTCAGTGTTTGTATGCCGCAGTAAGCGCACTGCTTTCGCCAACGTTCGTTGATATTTATCAAGATTAATTTCGGATAGCGCACAGGCCACAATTCAACGTTTCGCCGACTTATGAGCGCGGAATGCCATTTGTGAATTGTTGCCTCGAAGTTTGCAGCTTCCGTTTATGAAGTATTCAACTCAGCCCTTTGAGATACAAAAACGATGGAATGTACACAACCCTGAACACTATGAGTAAATTAATTCCAGTTTAAAAACCTGGTTATTTCTGAGAGATTAGACGTTGTACATGTTATCTAGAAACTAACATGTACAAGGGAGTTTGTTGTCCTAGAAAAACATATGTGGTGGTGCAAATATTGAATTTTCACAAGAACGTTACTAGCTAGTTAAGGTTTAGTTTATGATTGTTGGACCTAGTGGTGGAACTCAAACATACATAGTAAAACAAACAACAGGATGCTATCTTATAAGGCGCAGACTTTGAGGAAAGTTGGTCGCGATCATATTTCCTTTACATGGCATTGTTTATCTTTAACATCTGTGGGGGTTTCGTCTGCGGTTACTGACCATTTAATCTACCGTCCGTTTAAGCCTTTAAAAAATGTATAAGGTTAAATATTTACGATTATGTCCCAGGGATTCATGCTTTATTTTGCTAACTTTTTTTGCATCAGTGGACAACACCATGTAAATGTCAATTTAATTAAAGCGTACGCCTCGAACAACACGCACCATTCTCTCGTGTTATTAATTTTTCCCAATTCGGAAATTTTCATTTCCGCGCTTGACAAGTGCGCCGCCAGAGCTCGCCAGCTGTCAATCGTTTGTTCTGAAGTGTACTCTGACGCATATCCGGTCATACATCACAATTAGCCAGTGTAACACTTAATAACTGGACCGTGAAATTATTGCAGTATTGTCGTTTTGCCGGCATGCGAATTCGTGAGAAAGTAGATTGTTTTCATAAGGAATTGGAACTTGATAATAATAAGGCGTAGATTCTACAGTGTAGAACCACTAGTAAAAAGTAAAGTAGCCGACACATTATCTTCTTGTACATTTTACAACGTACTATGGTCGTAACGAGATACCGTTGCGTTAAGGTGCTTCCATAAATCTATTGAAGCGGCACTTGAACTGTCAACTAACCCTGACCCAGACGCTGTACCGGAAGCCTTCACAG
This sequence comes from Aphodius granarius, assembly GCA_963971325.1. Taxonomy (NCBI): domain Eukaryota; kingdom Metazoa; phylum Arthropoda; class Insecta; order Coleoptera; family Scarabaeidae; genus Aphodius; species Aphodius granarius. Next base: position 13,264,155 of record OZ020226.1, read on the forward strand.
TTGGGCAGAAGCTCCTGGCTAATGTGACCTGTAAACGGTGGCCTTTAGTATGTACAGTACGGTTATTTTAAACGAATATAAATAGATTAAAGTGCATACAGAAAGTGGTTCACTTTTAAGAGGAAGGAAAAACTCAAATTTAGGTTCACTTTTAAAGATGGTGAATGAGTTAGGATAGATATGTTACCGCTCATACCCAAAATACAGTAATGCTTCTATTACCTAGTTAGACTCAAGATTACCTACTCTGTGAAAGCCATAGTTTTATCCCAGTTCTTCATCAATAAATTTTTTGTTGTTTTTGTTTTTCAGTATTTTACAATACTATTTATTCTAGGTATCGTGGAGAAAATCAGTTCTCATGATTAACACTGATAGATGATCATAGATCCATCCTTACTTACAAGAATCAATTAAACTGGCTAACTATAATACACTACACTAAACAATAATAAACATCTATCTCAAGGATTAGCGTAGGTCAATTCATAGTTCACCACGCTTCCTGTTAAAGGATAACGGTTAGGTTCAAGTAAAGAACGCTCTCCATGGAACATTGAACAGATGCCACTGTTTTCTTGAGTGCTGGTGTCTGTTTTTTGTTTGTTTCCGTCTTGATTCTGTTTAAAAATTATCCAAGTCAAATTCGGGCAACGTCTCACATGAGCACAAACTACAAATTGTTTTTGTAATAATAACCGCAGTAACAATCCCATTGCGGCCTTCACATACAACATAAACCAGCAGTGTTCACCAGCAGTATGTTCCATTAATATTAATTTGCCGAATTGACCATCGATCATTTGGTTGCCTTTATTATCCGTTCCAGTTCTCGATTGAGTGTTTTCTGTTTACTCGTAACGGTCGTATTCGTTGCAGCACGTATGAGCTCGGCAGACTGCACAAACTCGATCGAAATAGCTACCGTATTGTATAATTATATCGGCGATAGATGGATGACGCACTCGTTGCTATGGTGGGTGAAAATTACTTGCTGAGCAATCTAGTTGTTTCACGCTATAAAACGATTAAGTTCGTATTACAAGTACTTTCTGGGGTATTGATGGGGACCAGCTTGTTACAATTTTCAATGTATTTCGATAATCATACGACAAAAGCATGGGCAGGTTATTAAGTTAATTCCCATTTTGCATATTAAATTTATATTTTTATTTTAGGATAAAGTTTATGTGGGATGTTGTGTTGATGTACATACTGCAATCCTATAAAGATTTTACCGCAGTGTCGTAAAAAATCTCTCTGCACATACAGGGTTTTGGGCAACTACATGAAATATTCTCTACTAATATTAGTTCTATAAAAATAAAGTTGAACATATAAGTTGTTTGACTATTTTTTTCCAAATTTTCACAAAATCTAATTACATGAGTATATTTCAACAGTAAAATTGGCGACTATGACGTCGTTGTTTTTAAATGACAACATATGACGTGGGATATATTATTAGGTAGGTTTATTTCTTACCTTTACAACCGTATATCATATTTCTCCATACTCACAATAAATCAAATATAAATTAATAAAAACCGCAGAATTATCTAGCAATTTTACAAATTAACTAAACAAATTGTACTATTGAACTCCACGTGTACATCTTGGAAATAAAAGTGTTACTTTATGAGCCTGTTACGTCAAAACTAACATAGAAACTGGAAACAAAAACTTTTTAGAGACTTCGGTCAGTACGAGTACGTACACTACCAAAGATATTTTTCTGTATTATTAACTCCAACTTTTATAAAGAACGAAGTTTTCTGAGAATTGAGTAACTTCTTTCCTTATGGTGTCGACTTTCTAGGACACATTGTATAATAATTAATAATTGCGTTATCATGAAATATGCTGGTATGTTATCACACAACAACAACACGCGTGTTGGAAATTGCGTAGCTTAATAGCAGGGAAAGCATTCTAATTATTCGGAATTTGGTTATCTCAGAGAATTTATAGGGGTTTGCTGTGTATGTGGTGAAAGTAATTTGTTGTCTGCTTTCATTTCTTTTACGAACAACAACAATTTTTACACTTACGTTACAATATCCAAGGTACCTAACCGTCTCGCAAACAACTCAGAAATAGCAATTTTATGACAACTCAACCGCGCGCACCCCCTTCCATCGTAGACGGACGGACGTTCACTTTAATTGGATCATAAAAAAGACATAAACGTCGCCGTAAGACAGGTATGGGGTAACAACCCCCCGGTTTCGGTAAATACCCCAGCGATATCCTACAGGTATTACAGGGTGGCCTTAGGGAATGGATTAAGGCGGGTGGCGTTGTACACGTTTTTTTACGGCGCGTGGGGCGGGAAAGGAACGCCATCTGTTACCTGTTTCCGCAAGGGAGGCTTTGTTTCATTTATTACACTTTTGGATGTAAATGTGTTTCCAGGCGGGGATGAAAACTGTGTTAAAATGTTGATGAATCGCGGTTATTTTTCATCCGTTTGCGGAAAAAAATGGGGAGCGAAGAAGTCTATTAAAAGCAGCGAAATGAGGCAGGTTGGACAACTTCCTTATTTTATTTTCTGTCCGGGGATTGATGTGATTCATTTTTTTACTACGCCTTTGTTAAATTAAGAGGGCTTGTACACAGTTACCTCCACAAGAAAAACAAATGTTTAGAATGAGGTACAGCAATTCAAATTAAATACGGAACGAGCACAAAAAACACGTGACCTCCAACAACCAGTTATCGAAAAATCTGGGATGAAAAATGCACTAGTTTTGAGCATTATACAAGTGCCCTTAACATTTAGTAATTTTATATAATGTAGTGTTTTTTTTTAATATTCACACTGAATAAATTAGTCACCGTATGTTATGAGGTCGGCCCTCAGTGCTGTGTCAGTAATTTACCACCCAATTATCAAATTAATTACAGCTAATAAGGAAGTGAAACAGAAAAATCCTTGATGAGCGGCATGTTTTTTTATTTATTTTTAGATGAGGCCGACACTAAGGGGTCCGTCCCAGTTTCATGGACACTTATTGGCTGCCGCTTTCAAGTCGACATTTGGCCCACCAACGCAGGCTGTGTAATTAAAACCAGCTTAAATGTACAAGCATGTGCATCTAGTTAGATAGACCATTTATTGGTAACCACAGTCCTATCTGTTTCGTACGTCAAGCTTAAAAGTTTAAAAGAAAACTTTACGACAAGTTCAAAGGTCTAAAGAGAATACAGAAGCAAGCAGACGTCACCAACAATTTGCGAAATTGCGTTTCAGTCTGCTATCCAGTCGCTGTCTAACTTATCCGAAGTTGGCTGAATAAAATAAACCACGTCAGGCCGTCTTTCTATTAACTTTTGACAAAGTGAGCGGCACCTTGTGCATAAATTTAGCCGGCGAGACGAGCAAAATTCGTTACCGCGAACCAGGCTTATTAAAACTGATCTTGTTGTTTGCGAAAACTTGACGGAGTTAATATCGCACATGTTTTGCATTATCGTGGTTTTGGTCTACTCGCGGTAAATTTTTCTTCCTGAAAATCAGTTTGTCCTTTCCTACCGAGCATTAGTTAAAGCTGTCATTAACTAGTTATTCCTGCGATTCTCACGCACGGTTTGATTGTCGACTATAACTAAAGAGAGTAAATAATCTTGAGTCTAACTAGGTAATAGCAGCATTAACGTATTTTCGGGTAGTAGCGGTAACAGATACACATTTCTCCCTGATAGGTGTGGTTTATGGAAACCACGTATCATAAATTGTAAATTTATTAACCCGAACTCGATATCTTTCTTCAGAAACTTTACGACTGCTCCTAAAGTGTTTTAATCAAACCGCATCGCGTGTTTCGAGCGCATCATTTTCAATGCGAACTGAGACGCTACGACATCTTCCGTTATAGTTTCCGCGACGGCCGCATAATCCCGAGGGAGCGTACTGCGCCACGGTCCACTTGTTTACCGAAACTTCATACGTTTCCACATGCACTCAAAACAAAAATGGACCTGCAAAACCTCTTCTGCTGCTGCTGTTGTTGGAGTTACTTCTCGCAGAGCACGAAACTGGAGACTGTCTCCATTACTTATTTAAGGGGTTTGTTTAAAATGGAATTAAATGCGGGGATAATGGAATGAGATGCCAGGGTAGGGTGGAGTGCCATCGTGTTGGTGCGTCCTCAGACGTTATTTTCCACACGATAGTTCCTATAACTGGCCGTTAGGGTGCTGTAAGGTTTGCACCAAGTGCAGATGATCTCATGCAAGGGGGATGTGCTCATATATGTAAGATGCCAATGTTCGCCTGGGGATGTTTCCATCTAATAACTTGTCGTTATCCCGAGTTCCAGATGTGCTCCTCTTTTCGCCCTTATCTATGACCCAAATGGTACTTTTATTTCCTCATTATCGTTGTCTTCAAACTCAAATAGTGTTTGTCTTCGGTAGGAACTTTCTAAAAGAACATACAGTACGAGGGAAGTTCTTTTGTTCATTTCAGGACACACTGAGCACCGTATTTGAAAAATTACTTGGGTAATTTAAGTTCATTTCCCGGGCTACTCGTTCAGTTCTTCTAGAACCGAGAGCCCAGCAGCCTAACAATACGTCGAAGTTCGAAGATGGTAAATCTCTGTCATGACGTGCTCGAACTGTAAAGTTACCGCAGAAGATAAGAATTCGCTCCGTATTTTTTTTCTTGCGTTCCTGTCGAACTCAATACTTGGTGATTCGTTGCGGTTGCCGAGGTGTTGGCAAAAGCATGAAACACAAGGAGCGGACCACGAAAGGAAGATTCCTGCTACGTGCTCTGCAGAAATTTCCCGACACGTAACGTAATGAGATTGCGGGGATATTGTACGTTGAAAGTACGAACAAAACAAGGTGGACTGTCTTTTCTCGCCGGAGATTCTAACTGATGGAATGCGAACTCGTGCTGTTATATCAAAGACACTTTGTCGCCTTGAGAAATGCAATAAAAATCCAGAACAAAGTAACACTAATACTACCGTTCTGCTACAAAATATATACAATAACATAAATTTGTTTCTTTTCTCGCCTCACAATAGAATTTGCAACAAAGTCTCGTCATAGAGGTTATCGATACGGAAATCTCCACTTCTAGTGTCGATAGAATGGCACCTACACACAAAAGATATTGGAGGTTAAACTGAGCCTTGACTGCCTTCCACATATATGCATCATTCATGGCTTCGGTCGAGAATAGAGGGCGCTTTAGAAAACGCGCTCGCTGGCACCATGCGTCATAATTTTCTTCATAAATTTACCCCTCTGTTGCAAAGACGGCCGAGAACGCTTGCAAAATATATCGTGGCGATGCGATGGTAAGGAAAACTGAAATCCCCGTCAACTCTGCATATTACTTTTCTCACGTTTTAAGTCCGCAGGAAACCATAATATTTTTAGGGTGACTGGTCCCATTGCAACAACATTGTAGACTTTGCTTCTTGCATTTTGTTTACACAGAGATTCGTTAATTTGGATATTTTTTGAACTAATGAAATGTAAACGTGAAATAGTCATAATATAATTCATTCCAACGTAGGTCTATTTGTAAATACATATTAAAATAAATAACGTAACATAAATATTGACCACGGAGAATGGCTCATCCTGTATAAGTGTAACCATTTCGTATTCTACAGTGTTGTGAAATGTAGATTCACAAATTTGCCGAAACAACGACTCTGTGTACATACTTGAAAAATGAAGTGCTAATGCGGTATGATTAACGCCGTCATAAAATCGTTAACAAAACACCGTTAACACTATTCGGTTGCTAGTCCATATACGGCCATTATATGACACTGTGCTTAATGCTTAATCCGGGAGCTTTTCCGTCGAGTTTATTGCGCTAGGATTTTGCACGCTGCGTCGACGAGTAGAAGGGGTCGAAAACAACTACGTTAAACTTCATGGGAAATTACATTTGTACGTAATACCGACTGGATTATGTTTGCTTTTCTAATGGAACAGCGGGAAAATTCTTACCAGTATGAAATAGGGGTTTCTCTAGCTCGGTCTATATTAAGTCAATATTTAATGTGTGACAACAAATCTCCCGCCACTTTATCAACACTGGGATGTCTCATTTGCATAGATGATTTATCCTTGATACACTTCATTGTCTAATGTTAATAAGTTGCGTTGTTTTGACATGTTATTTTCAAAACTTTGAGATGACGTTGAGGGTTGGGACACAGTTTGCTTCGAAAGTAGGTGAAATATGTGACTGTTTATGTTTCTTGAGTATATTTCGCGTTTTCTTCGTAACTCTGGTAGCTTTTGCCGCCTCGGAGTCGTTTGTCTTTTTCAGCTGTCATATGCAGACAACTCTATTAACACAATTTTCCCGAAACATTTACTCGATTCCCATTCTAAAATGGATTCTGAAGTTAACCTGTTCTTAATACCGAAATTGTAGCGCTCTCTTTTCAAGTTTGATTTTAATTTGTCAATAATCGTCTCGGATTTACGCATACATGAACATGGGGGGTGTTAGGTATACTTCCTCTTCACTAAACTTTAATTAACTTCGTCGGAAGTTTAAGAAGAATTTTGATTAAGCAATAATAATTAATTGTAAAGGGTTGTCTTAATAAAAAAAAATCTATGACGCCGTGTATTGTGGATCCAGGTTTTTAAGTCCCTTAATTCCCATCAAGGCCCTTTTATTAATTGGACAGGGCGATAATTTATTCTAATTGAAGCTATTTCCGCGGCGGTTTCTTAGAACTGCCGACCTCACTTATAAAGACGAGGGGAGTGGAATTAGGAAAATCAAATCAAAAGTTTGATTGGATTACCAAAGTTTTACGATGTTTCTGTACAGTTATTATGGTGATCTCATTTGATTGATATTTTCTTGTTTTCAGGTAAGGAGCCTAATATTTTAGAGTATTTTGGGTGAGTATATTTCTGTAGTACTCAAGGGGACTGAATGGGACTCCTTCTAGCTCGTTTTAACCAAGTATAGGCTATAAGGCAACGGGTCACTGGTTATACTGTTCTGTTTCGGGTGATTTAATTTCCTCAAACAATGTGCGGAAAGCCGTTGGACGGCATTGGGACTTCTCCTTAACCCTGGGACGACTGTTCTCCCGCAAACGACATTCATTAACCACCGAATCGATTTTTGGGATTTACCACAAACGCACATCGCTTGTTTATCCAGCTTCGGATTGACTCCGATCCGAAATGGATATTTGCGGATAGCGGTCGTCTGCGTACATGCAATTGAATTTTCCGTTGAAATAATTAAGGTTTCAACTGAAACGGAGCTTGACTGGCTTGTTCAATTTCCCCTGCAACCGAATTAGGTAATCGGTGCGAACTTCTGCGAAAGTTTAAAATTAGATTCTTATCCGACGTTCCAGAACAACTGCGCCCGAGAAACTATTTGAGTTTCTTTCAATTATACATTGTCGTTTATCGCAGACGATTTTCCAGCATTTTTTCACTTGATTGGAGACTTAATAATAATAATAATAATCCTAAATTGGATAACTACGCATCGAATATGTTACAACCAAAGAAGATTTATTTCAGTAATTGTAAAAAGATTGAAATGTTACCTAATATGTAATTTTATTAATCGTTTAATTTTTTGCTGAAGGAAGGTGAAGTTTTGCGCCTCTCCCCGGGTCAGAGGTACCGTGTATTTATGGAATTCTGTGATATTCTGATAACATAAACTAAAAGCCTACTAAATTGTCCTATGCCCTTCATCTTTTGGTGCAGTGTTCTGTTCATATTGTCAAATAGCAACAATTTGTATCCAATATAGATTTCGACCCAGACTGTTCTCATTTACATGTTGCATCCGGTAATGTATTCATGTTTATATTTCGCAAACTTGGTCACTTGCGAACTAATTGGACGTTTCTTGATTGCTAGAAGCACACCACGCCAAACTTCGTTAACGAACAATGCCATTTCCATGTTAGTTTCAGTGTTGATGTATTATCTGCGACATATCGAGTTGTTAGATCGGACAGATGATTGTGCTGGAAGTAACAAAACGAGACATTACTTGTAACAGGAAAGGAAAATATATCTCTCGATGTTATCTCGTTCGTTGTTAACAAGGCTCAAATTTTAAACTAATTAGCGGAACCCTCTTCAAAACAGTTTTGCGTATTTGCATGTTGATTTAAAGCCCTTCCTGAAATTTATGCTTATACTGTAGCAATTAAGCCGAACACGCAACTTACACCGCCGCGCCGCTCCATACTGCCGCCCCGTACCCCCAGAGTCCAAAACCACCCCTTCACAATAACACGAAACTCATCTAACGGGGGGAGTCCCGGACGGCACTGTCTAATAAAGACGGGCCTGGCTCCGTGACAAGTGATCCTAATGCCGTAAGACGCACCCTCTCCTCTTGCAGCGGTGGGGGGTGTATCGGACCTTTCCCCCCAATTCCGCACAGAGGCACAACTTTCCCCCAAGACAGATGCCAGAATCGTTCCTAGTTTGGGGTGCTTGCCTAGAAAAACGACTACAACTTACCAAACTCGCTTTTTTCGTAATAATGCTTAGGAAAATTTATGTTACGGGGATTTTGCGTTGTGGATTTATGGTCTCGCGAAGGAAATTCGACAGAATTGTAGCGAAATCTCGTTTTTCTTTTTACGTTTTCTTGAAACGTAAACCGGAAGATTAGAATGACGCACCGTTTTGACACGGCGTCTGTTACACATAAATATTATTTACCACACGCATGCTTGGCCTCTTTTACTCATTGTAACGTGATCATTATGCCTTCTCGTTATCAGCAGCTGGTAGCTACATAAAAGAAACGTTCTATTTCTATTGCTTCTCGGCTCTTTCAAACGGTGCGGTTAATAATAACAAATAATGAAAAAAAAAAGCTATTGTAAAGTAGGTACTAGGTACCTAAAAAGAACATAAAATATTTCCATATCTACAGAAAGAAGACCATGTAACTAAAATTTGAGGATGGTGATTGGAGTGAGTGAGTTCTTTACTGCCATAAAGGAGAACAATTCTAGTAAAACGTACGTCTTCGCTCTTTTTGTGACCATTTTTCTTTCCCGTGACATCGTAAATAACCCGATTGAGACGTCAAAGGGCGTAAAGGGTGAGCGCTGCTCTACGTAATGGACGACGTAATTAACCTAGAACCAACGGCGGCGTCAAAGAGGTAAAATGCACAAAGAGAGAGGGCAACGCCTCGAAACATCCAACTTTAGTGAATTGTGAAATTGCCCTGCGAGCTTTTTAGCAATTTAATTTGTCTTCCTCCTTCGGCACGTCAAAGTTATTAAAGTTAGATCTTACACTCAGAACTCAATGATACAGAGACCCAATGATACACTCAGTTAATTGATACTATTTCGTATGGAGGTAAATGATTTTTAGAGGCTGGTATGTAAGATTTTCGCTCGAACGATTCGGTAGAATCCTGCTGGAGCAGGAACTGCTAAATTCGGGTCGGTCTCGGGTGAGTTGATGGGCAAACATTCCGAGACCCTTGCGAATAGTTCAAGTGGAATCAAATTTTACGTAGCATTTGTCGAATTAACGTCTTCTGGGCAACCAAAATCCCACCCGAGCTTTCTGCTACATTGCTACAAACATTCAGTTGGAATCTACGGTCTGGAGAAGTTTTCATTATCAAACAAATTTAGTTCGCAAGTTTTCATGTGTCTATAACTTAGAAAATTGTCAATACTCTTCCTTAGAATTCTTACTATTCGTTTTTATAAGATTGTAAACTAGTAACTTTAGTGCAGTGTTGTGGATCGCAGTGAATTTCAGTTTTGCTTGTTCTTAAAATATCGGCTGGAGAGAGCAAACTTGACGCTGCAAAGTGTTCATTTAAACTCATGATCCCACGAAATAGGAGGGATTATTGGCAATCCCGACCATCGAAGTCTGAGTCCCTGTATTGTACCATAGCTCACAATCGATTTTTCAACCGTTCCTTGTACTACTTGCAGAAATACTTGCACTGCGAGAAAAATATGCTTACAGCAACAAAAATGTTTTTCAATTCAAGAGTATTGCTTAGTTTGAGAACCGGAGATTTCCAAATACATTTTGAACAGTTTTATAGGAGAGTCAATTTAAGTTTAAATTTGATTTTAGGAAATATTAGCTATTAGTAATTTACAGGATATTTCTCCTATAAGAAGTAACTTCAACATTTTAAGTATACACTCCTATTTTTACATGAGGCTTCTACATAGAAGGAAAAATTTATTCGACACAACACGAATATCTTTGAGTGAAGAATATCACTTGTTTCTATATCCGCAGAAAGATCATTTGGTTGGTTCAAGTAAAATATAAAATTCTCAGTATGAAGTATGAAGGAACTGCTTAAAAAGAATTACGTCTGTTTTAAGCGATATGTACGTATACTTTTGGGTCAAGAAACTGTTTGTTCATTGAAGAATGTATATTTTTCACCCAACAAACTATTGCTGTTGTTGTAAAACGAATGTCTTACTCTTTTTATATGTAGAAGAATAATATCTGAGCAAAATATACTCAACATAAACATGCTAAACGCCTAAACCGGAAGAATAACTAGTCGTTGAAATAACTACATATATTGAAATTCTTATAACAATTAAATATTATTTGGATAGCAAAAATATCCTCTTCATGATACACTATATACGCAAGAACATTTTTCTTGATCTCCAAGAATAGAGTTCTCTCTGTGTAGTCATTTTTTTATGCATACAGACCTAGATAATCATCTATTATTATTATTTTGTTATTTTGTTTCCTTTTAAATACGGTCGGTTATTTGAGTCGTCGTCGTCAATATAATTTCTTTAGAAATTTTAAGAACTATTAAAAATTCTAATCCAAATTTTCTCATGATATCCTTCTGGTTAAATGTAGTAGTCAGACTGGGTCAGACTTGTAGCAAAAAGGTCTGCTTCAATGTAGATGGCGCCAGTCCACATTGTAGAACGTAGCACTCGTCGAATTTGTCACTAGAGATCCGGGCAAGATCCGGCGGCGACCAAAACCGCGGAATGGCCTCAGAGAGCACCCGAAGCACCAATCGTAAAAAGCCAAAAATGCCCGCGACCGAGGAACATTTGTCACATCCTGTGGCTGCGGTATTAAGTGAAGTGTCGCGGTGTTCACTTAACCGAATGCGCACTCAAAAAAAAACTAGGCAAAACGGTTCAGCATGTCTGCTTCGTTCGTCTGGAACGTATGTTACGTTTACTACATAGACTGAAGAAGTACCCATGCAGTTTAATACGGTAAAAGCTGCCTTACGAGAAAGTTTTATACAGGTTTGGTACTCAAACCGTTGTTTCCCGCATCTTACAGTACTTTTATATATATTACGTACTTATTTACACTCGACAAAACGTATATTTCATAATGTAACTTTTTGAGGATGACCGTGATGTGGTATAAAAATCTAATGTTTGAAAAATAATTTTAGTGTCAGGTGTGAGCTAAAAAAAGTTTCAAATGCTAGTTTAGTTTACTGGCAAATTTAGTACCACTAAAAACAAGGGTAAAGGTATACTTTGCAGACTTGAACGTAGGGCATTTTTGATTGCTCAATTAATCCAAAGCTCTCTCTAGCTATATCGTAAATGAAAAAACGACAGCTCAAATGCGTTCAGCAAGGTCGTTAAAAATCTCTAACTCGCGTTATGAAGATTAAATTTTAAGAATGCATGAGTAACGAACTATTTCCCAGATCGCTGAAGGCACGCAATCTACGGATTTGCTACTACTGCATAGCGTACGATAATTTGTGTTCGTTTTATAAGGTGAAACTTTTAATTGGTCGTTACAGGACTATATTACCGGTATTACCAACTTTTGTTTACGTATTGCATGCGAGCAACTGAAGTAATGTATTCTCTGTACAGATAGTTTTAATATTATCACGTCCGCTGTGCTGGGATTCTAATTTTAGAGGTTTTCGAATAATTGCCCTCAATTCACTTTATGTTCTAGAATCTAGTGCACTATATACCAGGCGAGGCATTTAAACTGATACAATATAATCAAATAATCATGTCATGGAGATAGTACTTATCAAAAAATATATGCATTCCTTTGAAGAAACATACTCAACAATTGAAAGACATTGATGACGCTTCTGAAATGCAATGTTTTATCCGAAGCTTTTTCGACAAAATTGATGGTTTATGAGTGATATGCTGAGATACGACTTACTTTACATTCTACAATGTACATTTTACAGATTAATCCGTTTTTGAATTCTTGTTCCTTTGTTGTATCTCCAAGGAAAATATTCAATTTATACATCAAACCTGTTGTACTGAGTACAAGCTTATTTACTGGAACGATGCCAAAGACAATTTGTTTTAATACAGCTAATACAGTAACGAAATAAAAGAGTCAGTATTGCTGAGTAAAGAGTGTTCCTCAAAGAGCCCGGGGAACATTTGTATTCAAATTACATCCAGAATTGAATTACTTCGGTGTTTCCCTTTTTCTTCGGCTGGGTCTCGAGTATAGTGCCCGTGCGGCATTAACCGGGTCGACTTGGTCGGATTGGAATCCCTAAGAAATCGCCGATAACACGGACGACAAAAGAGGAACGAGAACAAATGAAGGTACGTGCCCGCATCTAGCTCTACGGCGCCTCCACCAAAATTTACAGATTTAAACCCCGTAGAAAAAATTAAGCGATAGCGTTTTAAAATTCGTTTCGTGCTGTTGTTTGACCACCGTCAATAGTCATCAAGTTGTGCCGGCAGTTTATTATTATTTTTTTTTTTTAATAAAGGAATAAAAAATATCTGTTGTGCCAGGCACTCTATTGTTCACGATTGGAAACAACAAAAACGTTTCAGCAACAAATTATCGCGGTTTCCGAATTGCGTTTTCAAATATTTGTTCGGCTATCAAGCCCACTCCACATCGATTGCTTTTTTGTATTGAACGGTAATTTCGCTTTATGCCGTTAAATTTTAGTCTGTTCAACATTATACTGAGTATTTTCATTTTAAATCACATTAAAAGAAGAGATGTAGCGCTAAATTTCGTGTATTTTAGCCGAGATGAATTTTACTTTTGAATTATGGGGACACAAATTGTCGGAGTTTGCTGGCATTGGTGTTTAATTTGCGAGCAAAAAATTGGTCGGACCGTTTGTTTTTATATTCGTTTATTAAATATGGGGAGCAAGAGCACAGGCCACAGCCGTTAGTCCAGTCTCCTTTGATTTATCCTCTTTTGCAATCTGGTGATTTGAAAAATAATTTATGAATTGCTTATGAACGAATTTGAACACATGTAATGCAAAATGTTACGGTTTAGTTACATAACTTTAATTATATAACAGTATATGAAATAATATATAAAAAGTGTTAAACTAGCCTGTGTTAGTGTTATAACAATAATTGCATTTCATACTGTTCATTAAATATTATTAATACAATGCAACATTTTATTAAATTAGTTTAACTATCCCAAATTTTTGCATCACTTAACAAAATGGTGTTAGATAAGGTCAGGGTCAGATGTCAACAGGTTTGATAAGTTAGCAAAAAAAATTTTGAGACATGACGTGAGGAAATGAAATCACCGATAAACATTTATTATAGTAAAAGGGCCTTCAAAATGAAATTCCCGAAATACCATGCCTGACGTTTTGCTACTATACAGCAACAAAAAATATTTCCACACAAACGAATATCCAGTTTTAGGAAAAAATCCTAGCTGGTAAATTCCAATATTCGGTACAGTGCATGTTTTAAATTGCGGTGGAGTTTCAGCTGTCATGTCGCGAAACGTGGTTATTGTTTATATACAAAAGGAGACAGTCGTAGTGTTTTTACTGTTGGCGTTGTTTACGCATTTTGTAATTGAAAGTCGGCAATCGTCATATTTTTGCCCGCTGTTTGGAACTTAACGGATGGATACCTGATATTTTAATCAAAGCAGTAATGCAAGTAAAAAAGTATTATATGTTTAATATTATTGTTTTATTATTCTTGTTTTTTCCCCTTAAATTTCACTTAACGTGTCAATTTTGCATTACTATTTTGTTGAAAAATCAATATGGTCGGAAGAAAATTTGAATCGTGTTAGAGGGTGCTAGTGTAACATTGTCCAAAACCTATTTAAATAATGCTTACTTTACAATTTTCGACAACTTTGACTAATTTATATCCACCTAGAATCATCAATCATAAACCAATCATAAACCTAACATCAGTCATAGAATAATACAGTGTCATAAAATAAAAAAAGTTCTTTATAACAACCTTGGTCAGATGATATATATGTAGGTTATTTAGATGAAGAATTGCCTTGAATTTGTTCTGGTGTAAGTGTAAACTAGTTTTATTGTGTTCCCTGTCAGTTGAAAATAATGACACTTTTGTTCGGTTGTGCACTTGCAAGTATCTACGAAAAAATATATAGGTGCATAGCCATTAATCATGAACCTCCCATCCTCGACGCTGTAAAAACTGTCGCGCCAATGCAGCTAGCCGTTATTTACAACCTGGAATGCTGCTGCAGACAGTGTACAAGGCTATAACAACCATCGACAAGCTTCATTTTTCGGAATTCCCCGTTCGACCGGTACACTTGTCGCGATAACATTTTTTCATCGGTCGCGCAGTAATTGATGGGGCTCGTAGTTCACGGGGAGGGCAATTGCAAAAAGGAAAAGAGCAGTTAACCCTAATCCTCAAATAGCCAAACAAAGCCCGCCCTAGGCAAAGGAACTCCGCTACCCTACCACCACCGTTTCGTGCGTCCGCTAAGTGATACTTGGCGTCTGCCGCGACCGGTTGCCCCGCAAGGGGGGCGCAAAAACTTTTTCCATCGCGTTCCAAACCTATCAACCCTTCGTCAGGAGCACAGGAAAAACTTTTAAATGGATTCCGCCGCAACCGTTTTCAAGGTGCACTAGTATTTTATACATTCAACACTCCCAACGGAGGAGTTTTTTTGGAGGGTTTGATAATTAAACTTGATAACCCTTTTTGTAATTAGATGATAAGCCCCCTACAAATTCTTTTAATTGTATGACGTTTTATGGTACAACCCCTACAATTCCGAACAACTAATATCCAACTAATCTTTAACTTTATTTGTATAGATGCAAAGTAAAATGTTTATCATATTTTTTATCATAAATGCACATTATAAGTAAAATGTATTAAGCCAATATTTGTACTAGTATAAAGCAGAAATTTTTTTCTATGTATTTAATTAATCTTCTATGTAATTAATTTAATAAAATTTTCTATGTAAAAATCATGTAGCAGAAGAAACTACAAAGAACTTACAAAGATAGCTTACTATTAATATACAGTAACAAAAAACGAATATTAGTAGTTGCCAATAATGCCATCAATAAAATAGTGAGTAATGTTTCCGCAAAAATCAATAATTTAATCAGTGAACAATCAATAAACAATTGATTTAAATTGTTTATCAGACATGGTAGTAAATTGTCAATACTGAGAACACGAGCGGACGAAGCCATAATTTAATTGTTACCCTAAAAGCGTGCCTAACCCCCACACTAGAAGGCCTCTCAATTATCCTTTCGCTAAACCAAGCTCTCATGGATTCAATTTGCGCAGCTTAGAAGTACTCTCCTTGCCTCTCGCGATTCGCATCTGACTAAAACATTAAATCCAATTATTAAGCGATGTTGATATGCAGTCGGCCAGCAGTCGGTTTTTGGAAGAGGGAGGTGGGCCATCGCTAGTCGAGTAAGGAGGATGGTGGTGGTCGCCGTACCGAAACGTCGGTTCCCAATTTAATCTACGGACGCCTCCGAACAGTTGTACGTCCATTATACAATCCCGTTGGAACAACAAAAGGGCCACGTACTCCATTCATCTTAAGCGGCGAGGTGTTCCCTCCAAACTGTAATTCAATTTTGCCCTGTTGTATTGCGCTAGTTAACTTCATCGGAAGAAGCGATCGAATCCCCAGAGAGGACCACACTTAAAATTTCAAATCCGGCGCGCTAACTGAAGAAAGAAAAAAAAAAAAAACACGAAACTATCGGAAACACGTAGCGGCCTCTTCAGAGTGAAGAATTTCCCGGTTGAGACGTGTCCGGCCGGCGTTTTATTGGGTTATATTGGCATTTCAACGTCTCGAATTGCTGCTTAGTGGAAATGTTTTCGATGAAAACTTTTTGATTAACAATTTAATTCGACTTGGATGTGTCCTCTATCCATCCACAATCTATACATTTTGGTCTTTTTACTTTCCGACTAGTACCTTAGAAGAGAACCCGAATCTGCTTAAAATTTGGTATACTTATGGTGGAAAGTTCTGTATTGCGATCTGTCAAGTACCTCAAATTTTGTTGCCCTAACAATTCGTACAATCAGTTATATTTCCGATGGAAGTATACAAATACATCTCTTACCCTTTCTTGCTTTCAGCTTGTACAATGTACAAGCATGGGGGTTAGTATTAGCAAAATCAAACTTTTAATCAAATGTAAATTTTAATGAGGAAAGAGAAAAGTTTGTTCTGCTCATCAGGTTAAGCCTTACTTTTGCCTATCCCATGTATTGCGTATTTCATACAGTTGTTCCGGCGGATTTTTAATTTAAAGTTTCTCAGTTTTGCAACCTTTAATAACGCCTGCCTTTTTTTCCTGCGACCAACTTTCCTAATGGTAATTAATTTTACGGAAAAGTATACGAGACCTATAACTTTACCGGGATTCTATGTCAATATGAAGAATATTTAAGATTGATAGAAGCGATATAAAGAAATCAATGACAGGAAAGTGATATGCCTCGTCCAGGATTTGTTTGTTTAATGTTTGTTTGCATATATCACCTACAATTACATACACTACAGCACAAGAAAAATGTGCATACAATATTCTGTTCCTATTGCTTCATGTACTCTTTAGTCTTATACAATTGGATAGTATCTTCTGTAAAAAAAATCGGTACACACCAACTAATAATTCATTTTTAATTTGAAAATTATACATAAGTAAAAGTGAAATATAAAATATTGTAAATTAAAAAAGTAAATGTATAAATTAAGATTATAACCTGTAGCAATAATTTTGACATTTATAAATAAAATAAAGTACACTTTAGCAACTTGTTCTAAAAAATTCGCTTTATCCTTGACTGGTTTATAAAACTGATTTAAGCGTATTGGTAATTTTTTGAACGACAGGACAGTTTCCCATAAAAAGTCTTTTAATCCTTCTAGTTTAAAAGTATATTTTGATATTTATTACATATTTTTTAATATTCTTTCTTTAATTCTAATCACATTAGGTACATGTTGCACGAGTGAAAAAGGGATAATAACCATACTGTATATAAGAATAAGAATAAGAAGTACTTTATTTCATTTTCTAGTCAATATCGAACATATGGGTCGCAATCGATTAATCTCTTAAAACTTGTTGTTTCTTGAATTACCTACCAAGCATTAGTTACAGCTGTCATTAAGTATAGTTAATAACTATAACTATTGCTACCCCTACTGTCCTGCTATTCCCTACTTAGAGCCAGAAGGATGTTTTCAGTGTCAATTCTAACCGAACAGAGTAGGTAATCTTGGGGTTTTCCGTTTTTCATATTGCGAGCATAAATATCGAAGCGATAGGATATCAGTATTAATAACTTATATTGGTGATTCAGTTATCTCAGTTATCTTACTCGAAGTATGCTGCAAATAGTCAACTATCGTTAGGGGTAAAGCTACAACTTCAGGTCAGAAATGGTCCTTTTCTTTCCCTTTTTCTTACATCTCTTTTCTGCACCTTAATATGTTATTACATAGTCGGTTTCGTCCATTAATCTTTCATGTTGAAATAGAGAATGAATAAAAAAGAAGGACGAGAAATCAAAATGGTGTAAGTTACTTAATAATAAAAAGCATTTTGAAGAAATATGACGCTGAAAAGTTGGTCCGAAGTTGTAATAATTCGCCCCTCTCCAAAGGCAGAAAAGTTTCGGGACTTTCGCTCTTGTTCATTCAAAAAATATTCGGGCGCTTGGTCTTTTTGATGGCGCAGTCCGTACATCAGCACTTAATGGTCCTAAATTCTACACACCCGGTCGATTTATGGTAATCGCGGCGTCCATTCGGCGCGTAATTTATCGCCGCCGTTGCCTCTTTATTTTCGGATTAAGACGCGAACATGCCGGGATGAGCTCACAAGAATTTACAACCACCGGCAGAGTGTGTAGAATTGCGAGGGCAATACGCAGGCAAAAAAAGGGAAAATTTTGCAGCCGCCCTCGCCCTTCCGAACAGACGTCGGTGTTTCCCATTTTAACATTTATTATGGCGCACTTCGTGACAAAAAGTGTAAAGGTTGCGCGCAGTACGTGAGTCGACTTTGTAAACTATTGTGAAACTTTTGGGACGCGGGCCTACAGTTTTCGGTAGATATGAGAGGCGACGCAATATGTTTCAGAGTTCTGACCTGCCCGGGTTTTGTTTATGATAATACGCGCTGGACACATAACTTTTCCGTGAATATATCACCGAAAGTTGAGATGTGTTTTCAAATACATAAATTGTTATTTTGGCATGCCTCGACATTTGAATATTATAATAATATACCTATACACCGTATATGGCTTCATATCTCGCATAGATGTGATAGTATTGGTCGTTTTGTATGCATTAGAGGCTGGTGCATCCATCAACATACGCAACAGCAACTGGGGCGTTTGTAGTCGGGGTTGTTGTAGCTACGGGGTTAGATTTCTAGATGGAATGGATGAGAAATGACGAGCCACCGGATTACGAGATCCCTTCATTATGACATGACAAATAGGACTTGCGTCTACGATAGATCATTTAATACTCGTATCATCACCGCGATGATGCAACCCAATCCAATCGGTTTGTCACCACGATTTGCCAAAGGGGTTCAATTCTGTTATTTTACATTTGCCATGTATACCGCGTGTAAATTTCCATCACATGAACAGGAAAGGTATTCTGTATGGTTGTAATTGTATTTTAGGTTCACCGTCAAATGAAACCGTTTCCAAACGTTTTTTAGTTTGTTTGATATCTATATCAAATATCATTTTGTTTTATGTTTTTCATCTCTTTCCTTTGTTAGTATTTTTTATCTAACACAAACGTCTGCCGATGAAGTCTTAACAATAATTCTTCTGGTTCTTATTTGCGTCAAATGTGTCATTTATTTTGTGTCCGGTAAAGTAGCCAGGTAGCTGACGGTGCACTTTACCGACGTGTTTGGTAACAAGGGTGGTAAATTAGCGTTGGACGAAAGCGCTACACCTATATAATAGGGTAGGGACTTAATGAACGGCATTGTGTTTGAAAATCCGATACGACAAGCTGCGGCGCGGCGCGGCGCCTGCCGTCTGCAGCATGCAATTTAGAGGCTAATTTGACGATTCTACGCAAACAAAAGTTTCCGCTAATTACGGGTAAATACCCAATGGCGTGATTTACACCGAACTGGAACTCGATCATTACCAACTTCACTGGCTTTAATTAAATGTGAATTGAGAAATAATGGATATGTTGTATGTGAGGCGTCCGTGGGAGGTTATTAATTTAGTTCTGAATTTGCTTATGAAATTAAAGTTTATCGCTTATTTAAATTATTACAGGGTTAATCGATCGTGTACCGGGCTGATTCTGTTAACTATGCTAAATGGCTGGCTATTAATTCGACCATGTAACGAATATTATAATTTTAATTGAATTCCACGCGGTACGATTCCATTTTCTAATGTAACTATTCATTATTGGTTGAATTGTCGCGTTATAATTAACTATTGGTTTTTAGTTTTATGTAAAACACGCTGTTTGCTGTTCGATTATTATTAATTGTTTTGTTTCACGCGTCCAACCTTTGGATAAATACTGACAACCGCACGGTGTGTTAATGCAATTTCAATCTATTAGCACACATTATCTTTTTTTTTGTTCCCTTCTGATTTATTGTATCACCATTTGCGCTTTTATGATTTTTGTTTTGTCCTCCATAAACACTTCAATTACCGTACTTACTACACTTTTGCAAACGTCATAAACTTTACGACCATTTCGGTCAACGGTGCTAGGCATGGAAAGATAATAAAGCGACAAAGTCCTCCCAAAATCCCCTCCACGTCTTAACGACGAGTTCGGTGATTGAAAATTTTACTGTTTCGCCGTATAAACGTAATTTGGAACACAGTCCCCGTTAACAATCTCAGAACTTTCCCTCCTCCACTACCTAACTATGAAGGTCAAATTCAGCAAACTAGAGGGCGCCACTTGATAACTTAATGCGGTTACCGGAGTCGCTTTTGTCTAGTTAATTTCTGGACACATTGAATATTAGGCTGGCGGGATTTCCGAGGAAGACGCAGGGGGGTTGTCGCTTCATTTCGAGCTACCCTCGCCATCAGGGTTGATGACACGTATTGCACGTGCCACCGGAAAATCCGGACACTAGCCACGTACCGCGAGATGTCAAGAGAAAGGGGGTAAAGCGCGACAAGGGTGCATAAAAATACCACCCCCTGGGGCGGCGCCACCGTACGTGAGGAACATTCCCAAACAGGGCACCCCGGTGCGTGCGATACACTGCACTTTTACTTCGTCAAAACTGTCGCGTATAACCGACATTTTTCTTGCTTTGTCCCTATATTGGATTATTTTTTTTTTGACGGTGTAAAAACGAGAAAATATAAAAATTATCGTATTGCAATTATTAATTATTACTTTATCATACGTAGTATGACAAAGTATTGTAATCGTGTCGAAAAAAAAAATTGAGATTTTAGCGGAAATATGTCGTTTTGGGTCACCTGAACATGTTTCACCAAGGTACAAAAAAATGTCTGTGTGTGTGTGTACCCGTTTTTTGTGGCGACGATTCCGGAGAAACTACTGAAGGTATCGAGACGAAACTTAATATTTAGAAGTTTCGTGACTAAACTTAGAGCTGAAAGAAGTGTTGTCCAAAAGGGCCCAAAGGAACTCGAGGTTTACTCTTATCATTTTTCAACGATTTTGCAAATTAGCCGCCATTTCTGTAATTTCGTCAAAATAGTTAAATAATAAACTATAGCAGAGAAAATTTTGTATAATTTATGTCCATTCTATTTTTTTGGAAAAAAAAAATTAAATCATAGTAAGCGGATGCCCCTTGAACTTCCAAATTGCCCCCCTGAACACGGCTGTATCGTATGATAAAGTCATGTGCCTGGCCACATCAGATTTTTCAATTTTGTGAAACCACAGCCACTCTGGACCGTAACCTAATATCTAATAACTAATAATTGCACAAGATAGATTCAGAAGATCCCAAAACTCGTATTTCCGCTAAAATCCCATTTTTCATGGATTACAATACTTTATTTCTAGGGTACTAGTCGGAAAGGAAAAAAAGGTTTATAGATATATATTTAATTGGACACGGTTGGTAAGATATAGGATAAGGTTTCAAGAAGAATAAAATTTCAATTTCCGGCTTGTGGAGAAGGCCGGAAATGGGAAAAGATAAAGTCTCTGATAAAAATTGGATACAATATTGTGAAATCAATATCGTAGTATTATAATTACATTAACATCGTCTGCAATCTTGGTGTGTTTCGAATTAACAATAAGCTAACTAACACAATATAGTCAATGGAGGATTATTGCACTGTTGTGTTGTTAAATAAGGCCGTATCTGCTCATGTTGTGTTAAACAATGGACATAGAGGGCTTAAATCTCATGGATCCTATGCGACGCTCCGCATGTTGGTTGACTTTGTCACCGTCACGAGCGAAACAAAACAAATTACTGGAATGAAATTATCCCGTGAGGTTGGGCTTTAACACACTCTCGATTTAGAAATCCCTCGATCGAATCGAATTTCAAATTAACACCCCTTCAAATTGTACCTGTAATTAAAACGTACAGCCTAACTTCTGATTTAATTTATTTCTTATGTACGTCATTAATTAAGCGTAAATATTTATTAATTAAAATTCAAGTAAAAGTTATAGCATACTTATCAAAAAAATTTAAATGCTTCATCCGGTGTAAAACATTTTTTTTAACACAGACAATACATGAGCGCAATATATGTACATAATATGAACTCTCTGATTAAGAAATAAAACATTGACAGTACCACTTGATATTTGAATACATTATAAGAATCATTTCTCAATTCTGAGAATTCGAGCTACATCAATAGAATCAATTCTAAACGTTCGAATGCGACTTCGAGAATTGAATGAATACTGAATACTTTATTTTCTTTCTTGTATGTGAGTTATAACTTATAAAATAAGAATGCAATAACTGTACTTGCGTTTCAAAAACTTCTATAGGTATTGCAAACTCTACTCTCAGCATCGGACCAGATAACTAAATTCTCTTCACAGTAAAACCCCGGGAAAAGTTTGTCGTTGATGCTCCCCCAATATTATCGAAGTTTTCCTCTTTTATTGTCTCTACATTTCGGGGGTTTTATTGGCGATTCCGGGCGCTTTTATCTATGTTGGTGACCAAGCTGACGCTAACTCATTTTCGCCATGTATCTTTGCCACCCCTACTCTTTTACTCTTGTACTAAAACAACCGTTATACTCTCTTATGTACTAGCAGCAAAATTGGCAAACTAAGCTATGCTTAGTTATCTAGGATAACTAGATATAGCTTAGTTTTATTATCACTTTAAATTAATGAATATGCAATTCATTCCGTGGGGTTTATTCTATGAACTAGTTCGTTCTATATGTAGTCGCGCTTGAATGGTCTTCACTGTGAGGACGTATGAATATTATCTGACGTTGCTCGAACCCATGTTCTCCGATGTAAAGGAGTTGTCTGTCGGTCTATTTTGAAACCTTCACGGCCTTAATGGAACTAAATGTATATCTAGACCGGTGCTTTTCTAAAGGATGTGGCGGCATAGGACATATTTAGGACACACTATTGTTTAGGTCCTGTAATATCAACCTTATTTTCCGTATTATCCTAATGCTATAAATAGGAAAACTGACACCATAAATTTATGTTGGTATAATATTAATTCTACGGTATCTATATTAACATCATATTAATCTTAGAATATAATTAGAATATAACCATTATTTAACCCTCCTTTCCCTTGCTTTAGACTTTTGTCTCACTTATTTATGCAAGTACTTACTTTCCTACATGTAGACGTAAAGTTTCATTTGAAATCTCCCCTCCCCCAAAGGGGCATTTAGAATGCAGACAACGAAAAGTAGCAGATATACAGGGGGGCTGCGTGGTTGCAATTTGTGGTGCTATTTCGTTCGAAAGAATTGCGTCGCGACACAAAATTACCCCGGAATAATGCGGGGGCGACTCCCTTAATAATTCATTTTCCGGTGAATTTTCTATGCATTTGAAATTAGGAAAAGTGAAAAAGCGCCTCCGCCGCATCTTCCCCCTATTCTCGATGGCATTCCGACAGAATGACAAATAGATGCTCTCAATTAACACGACGAAATACATTAAAAACTGAATTGTGCGCTCGCTACTCGCAACGCCACCTACCCGTCCTCGGTGGCCACGTTTGGAACTAGTGGTCATCAACCAACTATGTATACACAGAGGGAAAAATGTATTGGATACAACACGAATATCTTTGAGTGAAGAATATCACTTCCTTCTATATCCGCAGAAAGATCATTTGGTTGGTTCAAGTAAAATACAAAAATTTTCAGAGTAAGAATATGATTTTATTGATGTTTCACGTATTACGTTTTCTTGTTTTAAGTATGAAGGAACTGCTTGAAAGGAATAACGTTTGTTTTAAGCGATACGTACGTATACGTTAGGGCCAAGAACCTGTTTGTTTGTTGAAGCATGTATATTTTCACCCAACAAAATATTGTTGTTGCTGTAAAATGAACGTCTTTACTCATTTTATGTGTAGAAGAATAACATTTTCTTCGTCAGAGTAAAATATACTCAACATAAACATATTAAACTCTTAAACCGGAAGAATAACTACCCGTTGAAATAACGACATATATTAAAATTCTTATTACAATAAAATATTATTTATACCAAAAATATCCTCTTCATGCTACACTATGTACGCAAGAACAATTTGTTATGATATCCACGAATAGAGTTTTCTCTGTGTAGGCTATTCCACTATAAATCTGGTTTTCCTCATAATCCTTGTAAGTCACCCATGAAATAAAACACTTATGCATAGATGTAAACATAAAATATACATAAAATAAACAAAAAATATAAATAAATGAACAAATAAATAAATAAATAAAAAAAATATACAAACACTCAATATCGTCAAACTTATATAGCGGTAATATGTAGCAAAACGCGAGAAATTGTTAGGGCCATCTGTAAAGTAATTGCACAACAATCTATGTATCTCTCAGCGTAAGAATTTTGGGTCAAGAAACTGTTTTTTCGTTGAAACATATCTATGTATTTTTCGTCCAACGAAATATTTTTGTAAGATGAACGTCTACTTTTTTTATCGAAGAATAACTTTTTCTTCGTCAGAGAAAAATATACTTAACATAAACATACTAAATTCTTAAATCGTAAGAATAACTAACCGTTCGAACAACTATACTGAAATTCTTATTATAATAAAATATTGTTTGTATAGAAAAAAAAAACCTCTTGAAGCTACACTATATACGCAAAAATAATATTTTTCCTTGGTAACCAAGAATAGAGTTCTCTTTGTGTACTTTTCCGTCGAAAATCTGAATAAAAGATATCTATCTATCTCGATTTAGGTTTATGTGGATCCTTATCGTAAGGAGATAGTTGGGGTTTCGGAGTTAGCCTGCCATCTAGGCCTAATATCACTGTTGGGACTGGCAAATGCAAGTGGATAGAACCACCATTGGATTTGACCGCTGGAACGAACTAGCGGTGAAGGTTTCGCCGTTACTATTTCATCCAGTAGCGACGCCCGGTTGATTAGCCCTCAGGGGGTCTCTAAATTTGCCATCCCTTCATTCCACAATCTACCCCGACTGCGCCAAGGTCCACAATACCTATTAATAGAGGTCCCAAGTGATTTGAAGCGAATAACAGGCGGAAGCCCTGTTTACCACCGTTTTATTTAATCCTCATAGGAAAAAATACATGTTTGATATTAGTTTCATTATGTAAGTTGTGTGTTATTATCTATGGGTCGATGTAATATTATGAAATATGAAATAATCTAATCCGATGGCGCATTGCCGCATCCGATGGATGATTAATGTTAAGCGTTAGTAGGTACACGTACTGGATGGCGTGTATAATGAAAATGCATATTGCACTACGTAGGTAAGCTCCAAAAGCGTTCGCATGTATTCCAGTTTTCGTAGATTTCCGCTTCCGCTTTGGTCATTATTGTAATATTTCGGGTGCAATTCTATCTGTTCGCATAAATCCCCTACTCTAATGGACCACTAATGCACCCTTAACACACCACCTAACAGAAGATGTCATTCTTTTTGTGCATATCGGAGTGCAAGTGATCTATCATTTTGTATTAAATAGTATTTCTAACTGAATTGGCAGATTATACAATAAGCAATCATGTTGAGCTTGTCCAGCGGTGTATACAAGTTCACGCCACAGACGTGCGGTTCGCTTCAGACCTAATTTGATTATTAGTTCGTCCATGTTGCGCAAAGTTATCATACACGTAGACAGTCTTGCGGTCCTGACCATCGTGTCGGACAGTAGAGGAAGATTTACACCCAAATCCGACTTCCCAACAGTTTCAAACACTAAAATCAAGTTTGAGGTTCCGTCAACTATTATAGAAAACAGTTGTTCACTAAATTAGAATTTGTAAATCGGAATTAAATATGCAAAAAATACGCTTGTTTCAGCATAATTTTGCGCTGCAAATTTTCGAGTTTGTCGCCATATGTAGATCAGTTTTTAAAACGTGAAAAAACTTATTCCAGAGGGGAATTATTATTAAAGTCGGCCCCAGAACCCACTAAGTATGCAAATTTCGGCGTATGCATGGTTAAAAACCTCATCCCCGTGAGACAGGCAAAACATATTCTTCGTTAAAGGGGTTATATAACTCCGAGCTGGGACTTTAGTACCGAAGACGGATTAAGGGGGGACCTAATTGCGGCGAAATTTGTAACCGGAAGTACAAGAGCCATTTCCCATATGCTAGCCCAACCATCTGCCGGAGCTATATCAAATATCCCAGTATTTTACTTAACCATCCGCCTCTTAAGTATTCTACTTGATTAAATGTTTTATTCAAATATCTGATTTTACACCGCATGCTAACATATTTTATTAAATCGTATTAAAAGTTTTATTTGTTTCAGGTAAGGAATTGCATTTTACGAGGAACTGAATCATAATTTGTAAGTACTATAATTTGTAAGTTAACCGTCAAAACAAGCTTGATGATCAATAAAAGAACTTCATGAAAGGCGCTCACTACTAGCAGCGCCATCTCTCTATTCTCGGTGGCCATGTTACGAACCTTGTTATATCTTTTAATCTGCCAAATTGACTCCGTTTTTATTGAAAAAGGGTACAGCGAGGCAAGTGAAAGAACTGAAGGAGATAGAGCTCAAATTTCGATAGCCACTTTGGCCGATTTCTCGCGACGGCCTTTTCGCTCTTATTTCCTTCGAAATTCTCGCTCCATCGTCGAGAACTAGTTTCAAGTATCGCCCCGGAATAGCTCCGGTTACAAGTCCATAATGCGGGCGGCTCTCGTTGCTTACCGCCATCATTTCTTCTCGTTCCCGTTAAATAAGCTTTTCGGTTATCGGAGGTTACACTCCAGACTTTCACGGAGAATCTAGAATATCACTCGCATTCCATTAAAACTTTTACCTGGGATAGGTTTCAGTAATAATGAGAAACTACAACTTTACTACTACACTGAAAAAAGTATTTGGTAAATTTACTGTAAAACGATGGGTAATTTAGGTACTCGTGGAATTACTGTAAAAAACGTAATTTTACTAAAATTTAATATAAATTTATAAGTAATGTACAATCAGTAAAAATGCGGGTTTTAGTAACAATACATTTCATATTTGTAAATTTACGACTAAAGGAATGTAAATATTGATTTACTGTCGTGACATATGTATTTTGACCTAGTATTTTACCAATCCTTTTTTCTGTGTAGGTAATTTAATAACAAGATTTTCTTGTACACCTGTGCCAACCAGAATAAGAATCCCTCCGGTTATTGAAATATGTGGGGTCCCACAGCCGTCACAACAAATTTGTCTACAGTTGACATCTGAAGAATAGGGCGAAATACAACAGGACAAAAACGTGCGTCATTAAGGAGGGAGAGAGGAAGGTTTACTTTTCCCCGTCAAAAAACACGCAGATATTGAAATTGAAATCAAACCTTGGTCGGATATCGTGTTCCCTAAATGCCTTGCGTCTCTTCCTGTCTTTGTATGCCCTTACTAGGTTCGTAAATATCGTATTACCTACTGCGCTCTTTCTTCCGCGCCGCCTTTTGTCTTGTGCGGCTTTAATAGTACCATTTGTCTCATCAATATATTGAACCTATATAACCATATGATATTTCAACTAGTGTTGGAGATAAACAATTTGAAAAATCGAATTATTGGTTGCATTTTAACAAGAAAGTAAAGTATTTTAATCCACACGACGACCAACATCCCCCGACATGTTTCAGAGGTTCGTGAAGAGTTCATGTAGCGCTATTTAATGTCTATTTATCTCAATAAATTGCGGAAAATAATCTTTTTGTGTGCTGAGAACATTGGAATTAGAAGTGACATGCATTGGGGAAATTATAACATGTTTTGTTATTCCGCTGATTGATACGAGTTGATTTGATTGGTAATTTCGTTCAATCAGTTTAGAACTCTCGCAGGTTTCATGATGTCCTCGGAGAGGTTCTCGCTTCTCATTGAACTCACGTAGGTCCTTTGGGGTGAAATACCAAGACAAATACCCTGCGATCAGGGTTGCCAATAAAGAGAAAACTTTGCGTTTTCTCAGAGGGTTCTAAACTCACGTTTCCAACGTATTGAGTATTGACAATTGATGAATTAGTGTTTGTGTTTCAAATTGCTTTGTGGGTGATCTAAATGATTTATTAATTCTTAGTTTAAATGAAGTATTTGACAATGAATTAACATGAAACAATTTACATTAATTTACAAATTCTAATAAATCGAAGAAAAGACTCCCCCTGTATAATACGATGTCACCGGTGGCCATTAAAAGAATTTATGCGAGAGCGATGCGCCGCCCGCAGTTTTGCTCTGTAAAACAGTTTTGCACGCCATGTTTCCAATTTTGGTGCCAGCTTCGGGTTCATACATTTTAATTAGCGCATCTAACAAATTACCGCGGACAGACCGTGCGGAAATTATAAAATATTCGAATATATCCGGTATATAGGCGCCTGTGACGCATTTGGGCCGTACCAATTGAACGAATTGTTGATTTTTAACGAAGTGCTTGTCTCTTCATTATCGCTTACAACAAAATTCTAGTTTATGCATTTTTTTGTGATGGACGTTAATGTTTATGTATGTTAATAGTTTGTAAAAAAGGACAAAGTAGGTATTGTTTTTGGTATTAATAACTTTTTTTCAATGGGGTGTAATGGGGATTTGCCATTACACCCCATGGAAAAGCAAACAGCATTGTTTGTCAAAGGCAAAAGTGGCATCCGCATAATTATCAAAATTCAGCGAATGTAGCTGTGCAAACATTTGCATCAATTACCGTAATTAATTCGTTCAATTTAATAACCAATTATGCTGTGTCGAGTGCATAGAACAGAGCTTGCGCGAGCGTAAAACTTTGCAAACTGCTGGGCGATAGTTATGTTAAGTAAGTGTTGTAAACTGTAAAAGTTTACCAGCCAATTTTCAGCCAATTAAGTTTCTCTGTGTATTTTCACAAAACACTAATTCGGAAAACCGAGAACCGCGTCTTAATTAAAATTTCCAAGTTTGAAATGACGTCCGCCCGAGTCTGATTTGAATGAATTATTCGGTGGATTTTCGCGATGTTTGTCCGCTTCTATATCTTTCCATCTTTCACCCGGGTATTATTATAGCGAGACTGGATGAAATGCTCCATCTTCCGATAGGGTTTACCCTCTCCGGTCATAAATCATACGAAAACTTTTTACCATTTGCGATCGGCAGACGTGTTTACGCCATTAAATACGATCACGCTCTCCGGCTCTCCTATATATTTGTAATTTGTAACTACTCCCTCTTTTCTTTATGATGGATGCGATGCATATTTTCTCGTCAATCACAAAACAACGTACTTATCTCAATATATGTGGATTCTGCTTTATACCAACTTCATATAAAACAAATTTAAGCTTTTATGGATTGACTGAGTTAGTGTGTAAATAAGTACTAGAATGTTTTTAAAATAAAAGAAAAACGTGATTTATCCATGTAATTCCTTACATTTGAGACTCAGACAAAATACGAAGGACAGGCAATAAGATTTTGAACTGCATTCAGAGCAACCAGCAACATTAGATCTCTGCTTACAAAAAACAAGCCGCACAATGAATACAAAAAACCAACAACGATGTAACCAAAATTTCATGTAAATACTAAAGATCTGATATAGGAAACAAGAGACCGATTCAAATTCGTATTAAGAGTACCCGCAACAAATAAATTTGGGTCCAGCTGTTGAGGAAATCTATTAAATAGCAAACAAGTTGTTGGACATAGTCCAAATGAACAATTATTACATTAGCAGACAACTACCACCAATATCTTTTAAACAATTAAAGCCGTTTTATTTATCACGCAATTGCACGTTACGTGTGCAAAGTTACGTGAAAGTTGCTCACCTCTTCATTTAATAGTAGATAAAGGTAATGTGTACAGTGCCAATGCACTGTTATCATGTTTGCCAATGTTTTTTTTCTTTTATTTTGATATTGACATTAGAGATGCTAGAGATTATTTCAACTTAGCTGAATCCCGTGAAGTTGCATTCTGTTACGTTGCTTACTATACCAGTTTTTATTCAGTGGCGTACATTGTTTGGGAATTGGTATGCATTCATTAAATTTAATGTTCTATGTCTTGAGATAGAAATTTAATAACGCAGAATTCTGTCGATAGTACATTATATAATTTATAGAAAATTATTGAAAGAATAGTTGTACTTTCTGAACTGATGCTATTAAATAATTCAATTGAATGAAATCTTGAACGTATCCCAGCGCATACAGGGTATAACAGGTTTGAGTACAAAAACATTGAGGTACACGTTACATAGCAAGAAAATAAAAGAATTAAGTAATAAATAACGTATGAAATGTATTTATATAATGATTTTATAGTTTTTTTTTGATAACATGGTTTCCTCCTTATTGAATACAAGCGGCTTTTCTTTCTACTACAGGCTGTCTGATTGGTTCAATGGTATGCACATTATTACTCCAAAAACATTTTTAATCCATTTTAATCGCTGTAGTTATTAGCCACTCTACAATATTCACTACAATATTGTTCTTAACGTCAACCTTCAATATTTCATTTATTAAGAAGAATAGAACAATTTGATAGAAGAACTTTGTTATCAGCCAGACTGAACCTATCATCTCAAACCAGTTACACTCTGTATAAAGGTGTACCGATTTGACGTTGTTTGTTTTTGTATAACAAATGGTATTCTATAAACTGCATTGACAATAGGTGGTATAAAGTTGTAGTAGAGTTATTGTGTAAAGTTATAAAAACACTATGTTGTCACTATAAAAACGTCGATAACGTATTTCAAAGTGACAAGCTTGCGTTCTCTAACACCAACACAGATCCCGGAGGAAAATTTGGAGTCTGTTGTTGTTTGTGTTGCTTCTTCTTCAAATATATTATTGGAGGAATTCCAATCTCAAACTTGTTCTCAAAATTGTTAGTCAAAACATTAGAACATGAAATTTAGTACTTTACAATAATTCAAGCTTTCAAATATATAAAATAAACGACATTATTGTTGTTTATTTTTGTTTTAAAACGCCGTTGGAACGAGACACTACCTAATAACTGTAATATATAAACGTCGTTGGTATGAATAATAGTCGTATACTTTAACCCTTGAAATTTTGTCTAGAATAATATTCAATACACGTAGAATTTGAATCTTGATCTTGCTCCGCCCTTATAATCTGCTCTCGTAGGTTTGTTAAAGCATTTATGTACGATATGTAATATTAATGCGAAGCAACAATCTAAGATCGAGCACTCGAGCGAACCCATTAGAGCCGCGTAAAGCAACCACCCCCATATTTGCTCTCAACAACATCGTGGGTATAGGGCGTATAGGCGACCCGAAGACAATGGGTAAACGGTTCAAAGGAGGGAGAGTATCGGGCGGATAATTTCTGGAATTTGCAAGCTGTCATTAAGGAAATTCGATTTTGAGTGAGGACGGGAGCGCATACTACGACAAAAATAATTAGATTTGTACTCGGGGAGGTTTTAAGTGTTAGGGTTGTCGTCCCCGTCACCGCTCCGTTTCCTTCCGGTTCCCAGTGCACTACACAATGACAATATAATGAGAGCCCGTTCGATGATTAAGCGCCCTTCATCTCGGGAGATGCGGGGACCACTCGTACAACGCTTCTCTCTCAATTTAAATTACACGCGGAAGACGGACTTCAAGAGCACACTTCGTCTACGCAGTAAAGTTAATTTCTGATCTAATGACTTGAGGAATTGGGGGCGAAAAATTTATTGTCGACCCAAGTTTTGTGGCGAAATTAAAACAAAAATAAAGGGGGGATTAATTCTGGTTGTCTCTTGTAATTAATTTCGGAATTATAATTCCCATTATAAGCGGATTAAGTTGTTCGTTTAATCAAATTGTTAAACGATCCGTTATGTTGGTGTGATAGCTGAATACCATGTTATTATGGAATCTAGTATAATACCTAGATAGGTATTATGGAGTAGGGTAGATGCCCTACTCATAAATATCTTGTTAAAGTATTCAATTTTTTAGTAACTTAACGGTATACGGGGTGAGTTGTTTCAGTAACAGTGGCCCTCACCCAGTTTTCCGACCACCTTGTTGGCACAATAGTGTCTGAACACTTTTGCCAGTACCCAATTTTGTGATGTCAGAGCTCACCCTGTATAGCAATAATTTTTATTCCAGCTAGTTTAGTTGTTTATGTTCGAGCACGTTTAAGTATACCACAGAAATTTATTTCATTATAATTCTCCCCTCTAATAGTCTAGCATATTTGAATGCTACACAGTTCCAGGTAGATATGTGGGGGTGTAATAAACTTGACAAATAGAGCAATTCCCCAGGGACGGTTAGGAACAGTTAGACGGCAAAAACGGTGCAGCTCTCTGGGAAACTGTTGGAACAGTTGGCGGTCAACATCCGTATCTGGTGCGGAGCGCGGTGCATTTCAGTTGATCTAATGTGAGCCTTTGGCCAAACAAAATGAACATTGTTCATGTCTGTCGGACAAAGTAAATATGTGCCTTTTGTCAGTTGATAGTCGATATTACTAGTTCAGAAATGTACTATCGTCGAGAGAATGTAAACATTAGATAACTTTGCACGTATGGAAGTGCTTTTAGTACGTACCTACCTTCAGCGGAATTTCTCTGGTGCAATTCAATATGTGGATGCGCTCGAATCGGACAAACTATGAATTTTAAAGAGGGCGTTCGTTGTAAAGTTTTTATGCGGGGTAGCGGCAAGGGATCTTTTATGCCGCCGTAAAGAAAATATTATTAAATTTTAAAAGTTTCCGAGCCACTCTGAGAAGCTACCCCCGGAGCACAACCCTCAATTCTCTACGGAATCTACACGAAAAAATTGATTCCTCCTTCGGATACAATCGGCGAAGATATATGCGATTTATTTAATCCCTACAATAAGAATCTCGCCTCAAAGTCTCGTATTCTATCCAGAAAATCCCCCAAAACTTTCTTTATAAATCTCCCACGTCGACTTTATTCATATACCACGAAACGATTGGGGCTTATCTTGGATTAAGACAGGAAGATACCTTCACAAAAGACGTATTTCTTACTAAAAAGTGTCTAATAAAATTATCTCTACTTCATTGTTATTAAAATGTTCTTCTCGCCGTACAAAATTCCGATATTATTCATTCGTTCGCTTTAGATAAGTCGATCGTGCATCGAATGAATAATATATAGGAAAATTCCAGCTCTCGTAAAATCATTACGGCCGAGACCTTTTGTCCGCTTCCCGCGGGAGTGTTTTTCTGACTCATCAGGAATTCCTCGTTTCTCCGGATCCTATTAATAATATTGCATTCCGGATTTTTATTAATAGGCGAAAATATGTCTACAAACAAATTTTGCATCTTTCATAAGTATTCGTATAAAATGTAAAAATAGTTCTTAAATATAATTTTGTGATTCAGTGATTTATCAATTTCGATAATCAAACGATTACATTATGTCCGTGATGGCGTATAAAATGTATAAAGTTTCAGCTGTACATTGGAACTTAAAAAGGGCGAATTTTCCGTTAATTTCACGAATCGTTGGGCGCATGAGAACTTTTAGTCGATGATTCGATTCAATGAAATCGCTTAATTATGTGCCGTTACGGTCGAGGAATAACGATAGAATTTTCGAGATTTATCGGCTCTCTGCGACCGATAATGATGTCTTCAAGTTTTCCCAGTAACTTTCACGGATAGGTAATATTTTAATTTTATGTTCTCTCCCCCAACCATATTCCATTTCATTTGTATGCTTTTTTTTTAACTCATGAAACACTTAAAATAAACACAATGTATCGATCGATACAATGGATTAAAGGGCTGTTTGGCACATAGCAGCGTAGTTTGAATTTAGAGCACGGATATGTCGATTGCCAAAAGCAAATTTACATTGTGTTGAATATTCTCGTTATTTATTTTAGAGCTCTATACATACTGAATATCCTGCGGCAACCTATCTAAACAACTGTATTATTCAATTATGTACGTTCCAAAAATTGCTTGTGGTATTTAATACAATATTACTATTTGAATTTTAATATAATATTAATATTTTATCAGTTTTGATTTGCGTTGTATATATTTATATTATAACAATGTATGCGGTGATGTATTGAATATTGCAAAAAAATTATCAAAATGTGTAGTGTGTTATTGGTAGAATAAAGGTGTTATTATATTATCTACTAAGTGATATTTGTTAATTGGAAATCAGTTGGTGCGTATTATTTAATTTACTTACCACAACATGAATAATATATGCAGATATATGCAGAAAAATCACCCATAATTGTTATGTAAATTTTACCGGTAATCAGAGAGTATATTTACCTAAACTTTTAAATTAAATCTCCTAATTTAAATAAAAACCCCTTAAGCCGTAGGATCGAACTGCAGAAAGAAGTGTTTACATTTAAATACCTAGAGGGCGACAGCCTCCTAACAATAATTATCTCCTGTTTAGTTTTGTTGCTTTCGGGGCGCCTTTCCTTGTTGTATTTTCAGTGTAGAGACGGGACTTTTCACTCATAAAAATTCATGAAGTGAACACGTCGGCCGTACTGCTTCACGGTCTCCCTTATTTCCCGTACAACTCGACCACACTGCGTTCATTACCGTGTCCTTTTGATGTATTCGCTATTGAAAAAATAATGAAACGGCAGAGTTGGTACCCCCTCACATTGCACGCCACTGTTGAAATATAAACGCGGTACCTCCAGGGATCAAATGTTCGAAGATGTGGTGCGTACTTCGCATACGAAACCTACCTATCCACCTTCGATCAATTTGGGTTACCTATTAGTATTGATGGGAGTTAATCAAATGATTTCAAGATTGAATAAATTGGTTCTCGAAATATTTATTTTTGTCAATGTTCTCGATAAATTGTAAATGTAATCAATCGGTTAACAGATTGATTCTAAGTACCAAGTACCATACATTAGTCATGGATCGTATATGAAGAGCGTGCCACTTGTTCGAACATCTGACCTCAGGTGGATTTCTCTGAGACAAAAAGTTACAGCTTACAACCGAAGTGAGCCGAAGCAAGAAGTTTTGGGTTAAATTGGCCTCACGGGGTTCCGTAGATAATATACGATGCATAGGAGAGTCCAAATTTGCCTCCTAAATTGAGTTAATGTGTATAGTTAGATAAACAGGAGAATCAATCCTCGTTGAACTGCTAAAGTGCGCCATCTAACTGTTTATTTTTTTAGCGTAATGTTTGGTATTTATCGTTAAAGTTTAGGCGATATACGCTACGGCAGTAATCGGAACTACTGAACCTTATCAAAGTCAGGTGGTGGTGTTTAACCTACCTATCTTAACTATTAGACCGCGGCCGCTGAATAATTAAGTTTGCGCCAAACTTCGATTGTAAGCGGCTTATTAAGGAGAACTTAACTGTTGGTAATGTCGTATTCGAAGCCGGAGGATTCGTCGACGGATGAAGGATCCACGGGAGACCCAGAATCTAGGAAAATCCGACTGGCAAATGAGGCTTAATGCACGCTGATTTTTAAATATTTAAGAGGGGGGAGGCCACTTCCGGAAAAGTCGACCGAGCCCGCTGCTAAATTATTTAACGGTTTACTTCGTGTTTTGCGCTGCTTTTTGGTATTCTCATTAAGTGGAGGTTTTCGCGGAAGCGTTTTCATTAGCACCCACACTGCTTCATCCGAAACTCACCCTGATTGCGTACGTTTATATCCAACGTGGTTTGTTAAATGTTTTCTTTTCTGTTTGTATATCCGTGCAGTTATTTAATTTGCTATGGTTATTTGTGAGAGATTTCGGTTTTCATATATTAATTATGGGTTTTAGTATACGATTTTTTTAAATTCAGAATGTAGAGGTTGTTCATGCCGCTCTTTTTATCTAAAATATTAACTTCTGGGGTTCCAGAAACGTCACCTGGTTACTTAAATATATTAAGCATCCGTTAGTGTTGCACAAAACTTTCAAAACGTCGTTTAGTTAACGTCGTTTAAGTTAAGCGGTTGCAGAACACCGATTAACAGATGATCCGCTAAGACACAGTTTATGTGGTACTAACTTAATCGGTCAAAAACCATCGATTAGCATGGTTTAGTGTTTTTTTGTCAGAGTATCAATTTTCTGAACTGGGCATCAAATAAAATTCTACAATTTAATTTGATTTTGGGGCGTGACAGACTCAACAATAAATCAAAAAGATTTATTTAATGGCGTTTAAAAACTAGCTTTGCCATCGGGCGTGTAAAATGCGGAGATGCGGCGGCTATAAAACACCTCAAACTTTCTCGTCCACCCCCATTCCGTACGCAGGGGTGAGTTTTCGCGTTCCGAGTAATGCATATGCATTGAACAGACCGCAATATTCTAGCGCCGTATATTTTCGCAAAACTTTTCCCATCGTTTATGTATATATTGTTCCTGGGCACCACTGCTGCCACATCAGAATTTCTCTTTTTCACGTTCGATTTTATATATGCCCGCTATCCAGGCTAGACGAGTGCGGTTTTTTTTTTTTTTTCGTTTCTCGCTAATGGGAATTAATCGTCGAAACAGCCCCGCCGGGTAGAGCGCGTTTATTTTCAGAGGGCCACCCAGATTTCTACTTTGGAGATTGGGCGGTGAATCATTCGACCACTAGACGATGAACAACGATCGTAGTTGGCGGCGGCGACCAGCTCTCGACGGTCGGATGCACGTACTCGACACCCCCATACTCTCCTGCAGGACTAGGGATAGCACCGCGACGCGTCTTTCCGGCGCCACAAATTTAACAGCTACCGAGTCAACGCACGCTTTGTCTGCTTATTTTTTCTCACTATTTTATGGGTGTCATAACTTCCAAATCTTTTCGAATAGAAGTTGATAGTTGACTTTTTGTCGACGAACCAAAATTTTGTAATTGCCGAAAACTAGGATCCGAATCAACATAAAAAATCAAGGAAATGTAGTCCTGTGCACATATTTCTTTTACATATTCTCTTACTCTAAATAATTTTTCATAATTTCCGTAAAGTAAAAATTGTTTGGGTTTTATTGTGCAGAAAGATAGATCTGGTTTTATTGCACATAAATATCGGCCTTGAGGCAAAGAAATATTTTGTTTAAAAGAAAAAGAAACTTACTTTGCGTTCAAAGCGCCAAATGTGAGTAAAATTGCTATTTTTGCACAAAATATGGACTAAATACAAAATTCTCAATTTTCCCTTGGGGGAGAGTCTACAGTCTGTTTATTGAATTGCTGTTATTGTCATTAGTGTTAATAATTACGCGTTCAGAACAATGCAGAGCAATTAATATTCAACACGGTCTCGCTCAAAGTTAGTTTACGTAACAAAGGTTGTTGCTTGGAGGACGCGTGATTAGGACCCCGGGAACCTGTATTAAATTATTGCCTTTACGAATTACAATATACGGGATATAACGGCTACGGTTACAGCGGCGCAAAAATAACGATAACGTGCTTTTTTTTCTCTCGCCTGTATTGTAACTACCGGACATTAAAAGATAACTGAAACAAACATCGCTTAAGGGAAATATTAGGGTTGAAATATAGTTTGCATATTTGTTACGCTCTGTAATGTTGATAAACTGCTGCAATTCTCACGGGGCGGCGTTGTGAGGTAGCGCAAGGCACCCAAAGAAGGCCCATTCTTCATTTAGTAATTTAGATTTATCTCAACAACATTAAGAACATTCGGCTTCGCTGTGTATGATATATTTTGCACAAACGAGCTAATATTATTCGTATTTCAAGTCAAAACGACAACCACAAAATTTTATTCTTCTTCTTCTAACATATCGAAGAAGTGGAACATCAGAAGCTTCTAATAGATAAGTTACGTGAGACAGTCCGTATATGAGTAAATCGTAAACAAACTTAGCTTATTACCATTCTTGGCGGCTTTATAAATATTGCAAGCCTTCAATTACTAGTGAAAGTTGTTGGGAAACTGCGTTGAAGTCGGTGGGAAACTGAGAAATAGAATTAACATTCCAATCTTGCAGTGAATTACATATAATTCAATGACTTTGTGTAGAAGACAATATCATACATAACTCTGCATTATAGACTCAAACCTTCTCTTACTGTAGAATTTTCTACAAATATAGGGGTGGTTGAGGCGCATATAAATTCGGACCGTATTCCGGTGGGTATTTTTTGTCGCGTTACATCCCTTAGAGAGGGGAGAGCGGTGTCACCTTCATTTAGCTTCAATTGTCCTCCCTACCTACTAGAAAATTGGATTTAACGCAGATAGGGGTGACCGCAGAATCCGTAAGTTGATTCCACCGACCAATCTGAGTCCTAACACAAAGTAATGATCTATCTCTCTACCTACCGCACTATTCATCTCTCTCTTCACTTGCCTAGCTAAAAATACGAATAAGTCTGTCTCTCCATTGTTGTTGACTACAGCAGAAACTAAAAAAAATTCTCCTTGTGTATACGATGGAGGAACGGTTTTCATTTACTAATTGTGCAGGAAGTATGAAAGATCCAGACTGGTGACTGTCTTCGCCAAACTTATGTAAAACGGAGAGCGTCTGCGAACAAACTAGCGTACGAAATGGGGTAAATCAATATTTTCTAATTACGAACGTTGTTTTTTCCTCTATTAACTATCCACGTCCCTCCTAAGCTGAGATTGATGGCTAAAATAGGGAATTCTCCACACAGATATTGTAATTTACTCCGGTAAATGATTAGGGCAATTTGCGGGGTTAATTGCGAGATGTATGTTTTATGGGGGTAGGCGATTTACCGCCCTCTTGATCGATGAGACCCGTAGCGGACGGAATAAGGCCGTCTTGGTGGTTTTCCAGCTTCCAGTCTTAAACTGTCTCCAAAGGACAAAGTCGCACGTGTGCTTAACGTGTGTATGCGCTAAGAGCTGTATCAGGAGGTTCTGGGTCGCAATGTTACTTTGTTTGCACCCCTGGCTACATTAATAACCAACACCCCTTCTTCCTTTACAACTTGTACTGTAAATTCTCCATTAAATTTTATTGTAATGGTGCTAAGTAACACCTGAGCTTTTAGCCTAGTACACCAATTAGGGCGTCGCAAAAGTTTGTAGTTATTTGCACGCTTGTAATTTGCTGGAATCGGTATCGAGGTACTTAGTTATGTGTGAAACAAGTTTTTACGAGTATCTCTTGAAAATGGCATTTTAAAATCTTGATAATAATGATCTGAAACGTATTTCGCTAATAGGGTTTTAAATTCTGGCCCGCCTGCAATGCTCCAATTTAAAAGCGCAAATGGCGTCGTTAAATTAAGCCTTCTAAGGATTACATTCTATATTATATGGAATCCAATTTAGGAACTCTACGGTCCCACTGCTAAATTAATCCTATACATTATGCCAGTCCACTGAACTAAAAAATCTACCATAATCCAAATATAATAAGATTTGAGGGCTATATTATCACAATATAAAGTTAAATCAGTTGGAATACATTAATTTGAGTTGTTTAATTCTTAAAGTGAATAAATATTGCATATTTTATGTTGTCTTATGCTAGGTTTATGTTTGTGTTATATGGAGTGCTATGGACCTGGGCACACATTCAACTACAACTGTTGTAGTAATATAATATAATATGTAGAAATAATTTTTCAAATTATTAAATATCATAATTTTATATCTAGTTTTGAACTGTCGTGTTCGTTAACACAAACGATTCGACTTTATTGAACTCGTTTACACCACCATTGCGTCCATTGCCAAGAATTCCCTTAAAAATATTTTCAACATCCACGTCACGTACGTGGTAAATAGCCCCTGGAACCATCACCAGCAATTGTCGCAGTGAATCGTCCTTCCTTGCTACAAAAGGAGACCGGAATGGCATCGTGAAAGACACGAAATTTTCAATTTTCGTTTGATGTTATTCCTGGAGAAAGCCTCCTCTTCCATTCTACTCCTCTTAATTAAAAAGCGGTCCATCCGACCGGGTCCTGCTATAGAGAAATGCCACCAGGGACTACTGAGTCTACTGACCAGTGCTGCAGGGGTGAAACCGCAATGTTGTTTCTTACTAGGGGTGGCGAAGTGTTATGTTTCTTATATGGGGAGATGTGTGGATGGAGGGTGCGGCTATAGCTCTGTCAGATACAAGAATTTTCTGTCGTGACGTATTTCCGAGTTTTACGCGAGGACAAAATTCGATTTTTGACGTTAATACGCGGCTGTAGTCGTCAGTATGCGGGAATCAATCAATCATTCTAGCAACCGGAAGCGATAATGAAATATTCAAAATATGCGACAAGGGGCACGATGTGCCAGAGCGTTGCATTCAGGCAATGAATCACAGGAAATCCCATTTTAACTGGAATCGATAACACTGCTAATTGCTTACTTGCTTCCCTTGATTGAATGGTTAACATTGATTTTCCCATTAACATACAGACAATATTTTTATTGGTCCTGTTGTGATATACGCTTATAATAGCTTTGTTCAAGCAGCAATAAGTTGTTAATATGGAATTAATTGCCCGTGCTTAACTAAGAACTAAATCGAAACTTGTGTCACTTGTGAAACATACGTTTGATTTCTATAATTTTCATTATAACAAACATCGGTGGCCATTGTAAACTTTCAATAAAATTTAGTAGTTTTGGATTCGGACACGTTCAACAGTTGCCATTATGTATTTAATATAGACCGAATCCGTGTTTATATTCACCACGGTTTGTGCAATTCATCGTCGAACACGTAACTCCGACAATAAATAATATTTCAATTTAAATTTCGGTGCCGTCCCGATGGATTAACCCCGGAATTGGCA
This sequence comes from Aphodius granarius, assembly GCA_963971325.1. Taxonomy (NCBI): domain Eukaryota; kingdom Metazoa; phylum Arthropoda; class Insecta; order Coleoptera; family Scarabaeidae; genus Aphodius; species Aphodius granarius. Next base: position 13,304,891 of record OZ020226.1, read on the forward strand.
GAATGTCAACGTGTTTCAATTAAAATGCATATGTTACGATAACCGACGAGTTGGCTTACGTATGTTTTATGAGGAATGTTATTCAAACAGGCGCCTGGGATTAAAAATAGAAAGAAGAAAGAAGATAAAAAAACATATCACTAATTTAAACAATGTCACCGTCGTAAGGAATACTTTCTCTCGTGTCTATTTAAAAATTCTTGGTACTTTGGCCACAATACTACTTTAAACAAATCATGACATTATTCTACCTGTATGGATTACAACGCTCTTGTTTCAAATATTTTCCTAAAGAAGGTAGAATAGATAGAAAGCTCTAATGCCAGGAATAATTATCCAATTTGTATGCTATCCAGGGAATTATAATAAAGAATATACTACAAGTACATTGATCACTGAAGAATTTTAAACAAAATCATGATATAGAAACAAAGTAGAAAGCTGTAATTCTTAAGATTAATTGATTTAGCACTAATAATACCCAAAGATGATTTGTTTTCTGTTTCTCAATGTTTTCACAATATGCCCATGAAGTTTAGCTTGATTCGACTTTTCCATATGACCGCTCTAGAAGAAGGTACAACGTATAAAATTTCCAAAGAAGATTTCCGATTTCCTTACGGTAGGCAGGAGCGGCGATCCAACGTCGCGAAATTTACGTACCGGAATGAACAATTTATTCGCCCCTCTGTTGTCGCCGTGGCGCGAGGGGGCTTTGTGTTTTTATTTTTAGGTGGGCGGAAAGTTTGAGTGCGACGAAGTTTACGGAGAAGTAGATTTTATTATTGCAGGGAGTGAGAGCACCTTTGGACCCCGAATTTCCCGGACTCTCGGTGTGTACATAGGCGTCCTCTTTCTTATATAAGAATGACTGCACTGATTCCGTCCTTTGTGCAATTTATTTGTTTTCCCGGCGATGCGATGGGACGGTTTCTGTTTGCCGGTCGACGGTTGTTTGTCATTGTTTCGAAAGATTCGAGTACGAATAAAATATCTGTTAGAACGAAACCATCCCCGTCTCTGGAGGTTTCGTTCTAACAGATATTTTATATATGATTATATCTCCACAAACATGACCTCAAAATCCGGTTTGATTCGGAAACCACCGATTCAAAGGTACCTACGAGAAAGTATTGGTTATTTCTGATCCTCCAGTGCATTAGACATCCCTTAGGTATCAACCTGAGCCCCACTCAGACAGAAACAGGGAACCTCAGACAGAAACGGGGAACCTCAGACTGAAACAGGGAACCTCGGTCTCCCCAGGGAGGAGGGAAGTGCAATTTTAATGTGAATGTTCGGATGGCGAATTGCGCCGGCCTGTTTGTCATCCTGTCATCAGCGCAACTCCAAAATCATTTATCAAAAATTTCAGCGCTAGGGAAACTTTCAGAATTAAAATAGTTTACTCGGGGGTTGAAAAAAAGCAGCTACGATGGAAATACACAACGGACGTACTCACTCACTCTCTGTATACAGTCAGATGATTGATGATGAGTGAATATTCAAATATTTTTGAGGGGAGTTGGACACGCTACAGTATTTTCGATTACAATATAGAGGGTGGTAGATTTGTTATTTTAATGCTTGCACTTAAAGTATCAAAATACAGGGTTGGGCAACTAAATGTAATACATATTCTCTACATAGCGTAAATTATTTTTTTCGTTGCTCTTTTCTAATAATAAATGAATTAATTTTATTAGACTTACTGTGAGCATGCTATCATTTTACTATTTGGAAAAATAGTCAAATAACTTTTATGTTCAACATTTTTTTTTTCATTTAGTTGCACAACCCTGTATATATATAACTTGTGTACATTAAGCAGTGACCAATTTCGCTAATTGCATCCCGGAGTTCTTTCATTGTTTTATTGCAAACATCTGCTTCAAAGTATCTATAATTAATCAGTGTTCGAAACAACAACTCAGTTGGTATTTCCGGAGTAAAACAAGCTCTCCGTTTATTTCTAAAACCCGCTCGGGCGAAATTAAAATGATGGAAGAGACAATGATTACGGTAACGGCATTAAAAAATGTCAAGGCAACAACGGTAGCGGGGCTTACATTACGGATTCATAACCGAAATAGCCGCTTTGATGTCCGTTAATTTGGTTACGCTATAAAAAATGACTTTTTTTCGACATTACGGGTTAAATTGGATTATAAGACACTGTCTGCAGCCACCTGGAATTTCGTAATAAAGTCAGTTGACAGATCATAAGCGTAAGAATGTAGGAAGAATACATTATTCGGTGCTGGGTGTTGGGAGGATGTTCGGAATGCATTTCCGAGCGCACTCTGCTGGAAGTACGAGTTCAATTTTATTATTATTTCGCGCAAAATACGGATTTGAAACATGATATAGTTTCTAGGAACTCTTGGTCGTATTCAGATAAATGAATATGTCTCTGAATGAAAATCTGAGTTCTACCTTTTCAGATGTAGGTAATATCAAAAAGTTATAATAAATGATTTAAGGTAGATACAGTATATAATACTAAAACAAAATTTAAAAAAATTGTTTTATTATTTGTGCCTCCAGTATATCCAGTTAGACATTTATTTTTATTTTGTTTTTTTTTTATTTACTTTACTACATTGTGGCATTTCATTTTTATTTTTAGTGTAGTTTGTTCATATGATTAAAAGATTCAAATCAGGTATTAATCACAATTATTTATCACATATCATTCTTTTATATTTATATATTGTATTATTATTACATTTTCTTTATCTGCCATGCTTCTGAGGTCTATTGTGGTTTTTCTCGCAATTTTATCTCGCAAGGAAAGAAATAAAATCCCGTTTTGCAGCAGTATGTAACAGTATATCGTCTACAAATTCTTTAAAAATGTTTACAGAACTGTACATCAAAAAATCAGATCATCAGCAATTACTAAGATGGCACCCTATAACAGAAGTCATCGAACATATAAGACTTCCCACATTCTGACAGCTTCAATCTCCAATAAAAATCTTATCATCGCCATAACAATAACAGTTAAATGAAGTCGACGTACTATCGCCATTATGCGCCGTAAGGGGGCGCTCGATAGTGATCTTAATTTGTCGAGGGGAGGGTGCAGTTCATACCCCATTAATTTCGGCGCATTCGTTTTTTTCGTTGTCTTCTATACGTTGACGAAGTAATAAAACTACAGGCGACTAAAGACCGAGCCATAACGATGTCCGGGTAAAATTAGGGTATATGGAAAATTTAATTTCTGTGGGATGGGAATGTGCTGACAGGAAGGCATGCGGAAAATTTAGCAATTATTGGAAAATGTATACCCGGCGAAATTTTTAGTAACATAAGAGAGGCGAGGTCCTTTGAGGGTGCAACTGTGGAGGCGGAACTTTCGTCTACTTATGCATTCTTTCGGTCTATGTCTGTTCATGCTCAATTTCCCTCGCATGTAAACCGGGACGCTCTCCGGGGAATGAATACTGAAATATATTCCTCCGTAGGAACCGCTAGAAGAAAACTTTATACTACCATATTCCTCCAACTTTCTGGTTATTACTTACATCAAATCGATAGAAATTTATATTTCCAATGGAAGAATAACAGAGTTACAAAACAAATATTGTGAATGGTAATTTTACATTATAAAAAGCACAAAGGTGGCAATAATATATATTTAGGACGTGTATCTAGGATGTGGCGCACGTACACTCTAGAATCAATTCGGAAAAATACAGGAGAGAGTTAGATGTACTCTCGAAGGACCAAACCAGTCGTAAATTGTGAGAATACGCGGCCGAAAATTGCCCGATCTAAGGAAGCCCTTTCTTCTGCCGGGCCGCGGGCCGTTAGAATGAGATTTCGTTTTATGGTTTTACAAATATATTGGACACGCCGCGCGATGGCGCCACATTGCGTATTCCAAACGCGGCACTAACTGCTGATAGACTGCTTTATATCGCCCGTATAAATTTGCTTAACTTGTACTTTTGGTCGGTTCGCAGAACGTTTGCCGTAGATTAAACCAGACGGTTTTGGTCCTGCATACAAAAACGGCAATTCCATCAGGGATAATTCTCACCCAGATATATCCTATCTAATGCTAGAGTTTTAAAAAATGTCGGTAATTTTTTCTGTTGTCTGTACGCTATCCTTATTCATATGCTCTACTTTATCCTCTACTCTCGACTATCTACGCAACCATAGATACCACCATATACTAAAAATTCAATTACCAAAATGTATCCAACCCCCAAGAAGACGGCATTAGGCTAATGCACATACACTGTCCGGCGTGCCTTACCGGACAGATGGGCAACTAAATTTATTTTACCCCATAAACCCCAAAAGGGGCGCATCCTCCCCTACATACGTGCCCGATAAAAGAGGTCGTATTTCGGATCTTACGCTTTTCCTAGCAAAACTGTACTTAAAGTAAGGGTTGCGCGCCTTTCCTCCGTATTTCGAGGTAATTTCTCGTGAAGGGGAGTGAAACTTTCATTTTAAATATTAATACGATTTGCATGAGATGCAGACGCGAATGGAAAGTAAAAAGGGAAAGTTTAAACACCCCTAAATCATTTTTAGTAGTACATTATGGTACTGTCTGGGGTAGCGTCACAATTTTTTATATGCGGTATGCAAATTTCCCGGAAAATGAGAAAAGTGTGTGATATATGGGTCCGAATATTTTAATAAACTGGATGTAGAGCCATTCTGCCGTCCAAAATCACTAGACTTCATTACTGTGATGAATAGAATCTCAATTTTCGTTCCTCTCCGTCTTCTATTTGCTGTGGTGCGCATCGGTAGTCGTTTCTCTTGTTTCACGTGTTAATCATTGCTACCCCTTGTCATGTAACCTTCGGGTAAATACACGAGCCTTCCCCAGGGATCAACCCACGAAATTCTGATATCACGTTTCAGACTGAAGTTGTCCTTACTATTACCTGATCTACGTTGTTACGTGACAGCTGCAATAATACATGTTCTACCAACGATTACACAGGATTGGATCGATCTTGTTATTACAGCAGATATAACTAATTCCGTGAGAAGTCATTACGAATCAACCATTTGAAGTGAACATCGTCAATAAGTGCTACTGCTCAAACTTCTCTCCCCTATTCATTTCCCGAAAAGTTCCGTGGGGTTTGGAGGTCAGGAAAAGCGAAAAGATTGATGATGTTTGACAGGAAAACAGTGGAACGAAAACTCTGGAAGTAGAAATCTAACTGTAGAAGAAAACTCTCACTCAGCAATGCTTAAGTTGCACTTTAATTAGGATAACTTAAATAGCACATGGGTGATTATTTTTCTTTAGCAAACATCTATAAATCATAAAATCGTTGATATTATCAAACGTTCTCGTTGGAAATAAGAGAAGGAATAGGTAGATGGTGGGCAAACTTGGGACAGTGATCCACTTAGTGAAGATTGATGGCATTATTAAAGTCGGATGGGACTTACGTGAGCAACCTACGAAAATATAACGCGCGACCGACGAAAATGAGAGTGGAGAAGTCTGCGTTCCAACACTGACAGCAGCCTTCCTACGTGATGGGAAATTTGTAAACAACTTTTCCATTAATCTAGAGAAAAAAAAAATAATTGCAATTGGTTTCTCTCAAGGAACATGGCATAGAATGCACAATGTTGGTGGTTTTTTCGATGGCATAATGAAGTGAAATTTGCTATTGTGTCTATTGCTTACATCAGCCGATTATAAAGAAATCATGGGATTGTTTACGAGGAAATGACTGATTAGGTAGAAAAATTATTAACCCGTTGACTAATAATTTTATATCACTTTTTCTACAAACGTATTAAGAGTAGGTTTTTAAAGGCTATTTAACATATATTAAAGGTTTATGCCATTTGGTGTAAAAATGTCAGCAAGAGTCAATCCATAACTCATACCATTTTAGAAATAATCTTTCTTCTTATAGTATTTTTCCTTATTATTTTCGAAATTCTTGCACTGTGTTATAAATAGCTACATATTTCTTGTAGTGGCAAATAATGTTTCAGTTCACTCAATAATTGTTTTTCGCCCGTAGTACTGATTGAAATTTGTTATTGGGCTTCCAGGGCACTCTCTTTGTATTCTTTCGTATCCAGGAAGTGAAAGATTTGCCCTTAGTCATTAAACGAAGCCCAACTAATGATCTGTTTACTCGACTTGATTAATCTTGATACAGTCGGCAGATAAATCTGGTTGTCAGGGCGACTGTTGGGGCGTACATCGTCGGAGGGACACTGCAACTGTGACGTGCTTAATCACGATAAAAATCGCACATTTATTACAAGCGCGCAGAAACTCAACGTCCGCCGCAGACACTCATCAAGCACGCGAAACAAAAATTTCCCGGTCGCTTTCCGAAATCGTCGGTTAATTGGAATTCCACCGCTAATAAATATTGCAAAAGTTCGCCATAAATTTGAACGCGCCGAATTGTTTTTCCGAGACAATAACGGGCGGCCAGGCGCGGACTCAGTACCTAATGGAAATCCGAGATTGCCGCTGATTGGTCACGTACTTTGTTTATTATTTGTTCGCGATAAAAGCGACGACGTAATGCGCGGGTGGTCGGGGATGCGGATCGAAGGACCTTTTTCCTACCCTTTTTCAGGCTTAGTGCCGGAGCGCTGAACCTAGAGGGGATCGGTTATTGATACCACGTCATATTTCCTTCGATTCTTTTCCACGTCGTCATATTGACGGGAAATACTCCATCAATACCCTACTGGATGAGGCTGCGATTGCACTAGTACATGAAATGAGACGTTGACACATTCAGTACGATACATAAAATCCGGATTTCCGGACCTTTATGTCGGTCTTGATCAGCTTTTTTGGCTATATTTGTACATAGTACACAGCAAAATTGCACCGATTCTCGTACTATTGTATCGTGTATTTTACTTACTCATAACACACACAGCTCTCCATAATTTTGGCTAAAATATGAATTTATATGAAATTTCTGAATTTCTGAAAATGCTATGGTAGGTAAAAATATACTGTGACGATCACAGTACCGACCGCATATTATTTATAGACCAACAGAAGAATAAGTTCGGTTTTCTCAGACGTGGCATGACTTCATAAATGTCGTGTGTTGCCCATAATTTTTAGGTTAATTCATGTCAATGGTTGCGTTCACCAACAGCCAACGTTTGCAAACGTTGAGTAAACGCTTGCAACATTTCTGGTGAACGCGCAACAAACTATAAACGCGTTTGCAAATGCAAACTTGTTTCACAACCTTCAAAAGGACAGAAACGGGGTTGTTTTGATTTAGTGTTACCATGGTAAAACATGGGTAAAACCAGGTAAAACTAAAAGTTTTTTGGTTAGGTATCAATCAAACAACGTTTAGTGTCAAAAGCCGTTCACCAGAGTGCCAACTGCAAACATAAACCGATTGCGTTTGCAAACGTAAACAGTTTTCTCTGGTGAACGCGATCATTGTCAAAAACAAATGTAGGTACATCAATCATCGGACTTTGCATAAATCCTTAAAATTGTATTTTTGGAAAAAAATAGTACATACTATTTTGTGGCAGTTACCAATGACGGTTAAGTTTGCCGGAAAATATCTATTAAGAAAGATATTTGTATGTATATTTAACACTTTTGTTCTCATTACTTAGTATTAATTAGTACTCATTACTTTTATAGTCCGATTTCGGCAAAAAATGAATCAGTTCATCTTTAATTGGTTAGACACATATGTATAAAATTTGGTTAGTTATTAACGTTCAACAATTTTGCATGAAATCATCGAACAAACAGACACACACAAGCACAGACCGAAATCTTTGCGGTTTTGGTTGACTCGCGTTTCTGGGACCCCAAACCTTATATATTCATAAAAAATATATCAAATTTCTATCGCTTACAATATCTTTCTTATATAGTTCTAAATATTAGCGGTCGCTAAAAAAAACAGGGAAAAATAGCTTAAATTGGGGTGTTTTTTACTCTAAAATCTTATCCTAACATAGTAATTACCTATGTTATGTAGTTCGGCCATATTTACGATCCATTTTGTGGCGGTTGCGGTTCATGTTCTATCCATAAACCTAAAACGATAATTTTAGTTTGAAATACGTACAAACGGATGATTTGTTACCATAAGCAAAACCTACTACCCCGCTATTATCGGTGTACACAATGTATACAGATTTGTTTTATTATATGATTAATAACGCGGTTATCGATAGGAAGGCCATTATTGTTCTGTCAAATATGCGTTTCGGTGCCCGTTTTAAGTCAATTGTGACTGTAATTGTCCGCGTAACGAATATCGACGACCAACCCTGTTTAAAACTGGCATAAATAGCGTTTATTGTTAACGTTAACGTTTTATCTATATTTCATGCTGTTTAAAATATGTTGCATTATCAAAATGTCAGGATTGCGTTACAGCTCTGCAGGGGGTTGTAGTATTTTAAATGGCAAGCACGGTTGCTATGCGTCTGTCCAATAACTGAGTCGGGGATTTAGAACTGGAGCGGAGACGCGACGTTGAAAGCCGTGTAATATCCAATGCCTCCAGCGTGTGCAATATGAATATCAGACATGTCTGTTCCAACGACTATCTCATGGATTAGAATTTGGGTTATTGGGTCGCCAGAGCTTTATTTTCGTTTACGATCTGGAACTGATGTTTCTCAATATTGATTTAACTCTGTATAGCTTAACAAACACAATAATAAAAGAATCAAATCAGTTTGAACATAAAAAAAGAATAAAAAATTCAGTGTACCAACTCAAAGGAACTTATCCGTGCGAGTAAATCCCTGCGCATACATATTTCGTGGAGTTTTCTAAGCCAATCGAGTTAACGATGCGAGGTGCACTAGTAGTCGTTGGCCGCATTATCCGTCGAACTATAAAATTTTACGGCACTCCGATACACACTACCGATATTTTAAATGCGATATCGCGCCCTATCCTACGGCCAGGGAACGAGAAAGCTGCGTTCCGAATCGGTTCGGTTATTTTTCCGACGTGTTTTCGCTGGCCTTATCTGACTCAACCCCCCCACCATATCTCCCTGAACAAATTGATAGACGAGAGGCATTCGCGAATGCAACTAAAATATTTAAACTGGGTTTGAACTAACATTACACCAACATTACAAATGTAAATATTCGTATGGTAGGTAAATCAAAATGTTTTTTTTTTTTTTTAATTTTTTAATAACGAATAACGATTGAGTCTGCTACTGGAGATGTATGTAAACAAATTTTAAACTATTTCCCTATCCTTAAAGGCATACGTTCCCATCGTAGTCAAAGCTATAAGCTGTACTTATGGATGGATTTAAAAGGTTCTTTCTGGAAACCTTTGAAAGATTACAACTTAAGAAGCTTTTATCACATAGGTGTCGCCACAAAGAGAACTGAATAAAGTAGTGTGAGATTTAGGTACACTGTACAGTGTGGCCCATTTGAAACGAAAGAACTTTGTTATCAGCTAGCCAGAACCTATCATCTCCCAAAATTTGCATTCTAAATTGAAAATATGTATACATTTGATCCATTATTTTCTGAACTCGGTTAACCCTTTTAGTTTAAAGGTATGTTTTGATATTTATTACATCTTTTTAATTCTTCTTTAATTAATTCTAATTTACCATACTGTACACCTTAATCTTCGTAATAAAATGGCTCCTTAATAAGGAGCACAAAAAAAAACAATTATTAGATTTGATTATTATATATTGCCAGGCAGTTATAATAAATTACAAGTACTTTCTTTCATTTTCTAATCAATATCGAGTATATGGGTCGCAGATTAGCATTTAACACATTCAAAAGGGTCGGTAATCTTTAGTTTTCATCAGACAACAAAGACATTTGTGCCTTAACAAACAGTTTCTTACGCCCTAGTTAAAAAAAGTTTGCCAAATTGACAATAAATATAAATTTATGAAGGTATTCAGCTTTGAAATGGGCCACGCTGTATTTTATATTATAACCTTAGGCGTTACAAGTGGCAACAATATGACCACTACGTCCCCATTCGAAAAAACGTACCCCCAAAAGAAAAGATCACTTTCCCGCTGGGCGTTAAACAGTAAACAAAAAACGAAGTGTGTTTCGGTGTCAGAGTTACGCGCCGACTCAATTCCTAAAGGACCATTCGTCCCTTGCCATTTTTCGCCGAGTCGGGGAAACCCTTTACCCCTCTCTCTTTCATTTTCGCCGCTGCTAAATAACGTTTACGTGTACGCGAATTTTAGGGGTAGGTACCTACCTAACTCGTTAAATTTGCATGTGGAAATTAGAATGCATTAGCAGGCACATTTGTTCCCCTTCTTATTCCATTTTATTTAAATTTAGACCGGTGGTCTAATTGCTCCGTAAAATGTCTTAATTTTGCGAGAAATAATAATTAGAACGAAGAGAAGGATATAAGAAGCGACACGCCTCATCCAGGATTTGAACCTGGAACTCTCATGTTTGCGGCAAGTTCCATAATTGGTAAAACTACCTTTCATGTTAGTTTATGATAATCATTACACTGAGTGAATTATTATGGTGTCAAAAATATTAATCAAAAAAGAAGTGTGTTTCCTTGCGTCCGTTATCGTGATGCGTTGTCGGGGTTAACACGGGGTAGCACTTAGCACTCTGAGTCTCGGGGGTGCGTAGAAACAAGAGAGCGTTACCCTGACGGACGGCTGACCGGCTAATTGCAGCGGCACGAGCGAAGCCATACCGGAGAGTGTATGGGAAAGCCGCTGTCGCAAAACCCAGGCCCTAGTCTAATCGAATCACACGTGGCAGGTTTGACATGCAAAATGTCATTTCGGGGTTAGTGGGCGCGACCACCCTAGCTCAAAGCCTATGATGAATTTTGATTTATTACGCGAACGTGACTTTGATCTATTATGTATGGGTTAATGAAGTTATAAATTTCCTTAGAGATTCTATATATGTATGTTATATTAATTGTTACAAAAAAATATGAATATCTTGTTTTGATTCATTTCAGTAAGGATAAAACCCTGAGTAACAGTTCTAATATCATTGAATAATACACACCACAAAACACATTTCACTTCATGGTTAATTCTGAGCATATTCAAGAGTTTGCTGCGGACATATTGTCACTGATATGGAACAATAGGCACGTGATTGTCATATACGGCGTCTATTGTGCGTATATACATAAATCCGCGGTAGTACGTGTGGCAGATACGTCTCAGAAACGGGTGTGCGTCCTTGCGTTTTAGTTCTAGCCGCCGTGTACAGGAGTTTTGTTCTTGACAGATATTAGCCCAGCGCCGCCACCAAAACTAACAGTTGCCGGGACATTCATCATCTAGCCGCGGACCATTAATCTTTGACTTCGTGCCTGCAGAATAAAGACTAGAATTTATTTCCGAGGAAGCGGTTTAGTGAAAAGGGCTGACTTAAAAGAATCTTCAGTTAATTTTTTACGGAGGGATGATGTAAAACGTAAACCCGTTATGATGTGGTACCTTCGCATTTATAGTGAGAGAAAACGACTTTCAAATATGCTTCCTAGGCACAATTTTACTTGAACTGTAGCCGTTTTCTGTCCCTTTAGTTGTCTGGTAAATGGCGGACTTTTGCGCTTAGCTTAGGCATCAAATTCCGTTCTTTAATATCTCCTTCAGCACGAAATACCTCTTGCGTCATTGTTCTGGTGGCGTATATTAAGAAGATGACAGGGTAGATTAAATAGTCGAGTTTCGCCCGAAGACTGTAACGAACGTTCTACTGTAGATATACACGCATATACTCGGCAACTTTAAACATTCATTTTGAATTTACTTAATTATACTTGCTTAATAAGGGCCTGAAAGGCGTCAGAAAGTTTAGGATGTGCTGTTACGAGTTGTGTCCGTGAGTTAAGCGAGCGAAACCGTCATGCTTTTCGCAAATTTTCGTTAATTTAAACTTAAACGTTGTATATAATTATGTGTACTTTCAGATACTTATTATTAATTGTCAAAGGAGATGAATTTACACGAAATCAGACAAGGTTTTGATATGCTTTTATTCGAGTTTACTCCTTAAAGATCTTCAGTTCGGACCTTAAAGAACACGGATACGTGACACTATATTGGAGTTATTTCTATCGAAAGGTCAGTCAGTCGTATTGTTATAATCCCGATATAGTATTATTATTATCTTACGGACATTCACTTTTGGCGTTTCACCCTCAATAGTCTATACGTTTGGAGAGTTTATAAATGTGTAAACAGTGTGTCAATCTAGTCGAAAAGTTGGGTGGAAACCACACCAGATATTTTAATATATCTACTATAGACATATTACCACTGGAATAATTTATTTAATATCATAGCAATCGAAAAAATATATATAACACAATATATAAAATATTCTAAAGAGAAAAAAGCCAACAGAAAAAAACGCGATTGTAAACCAGATTGAATTTTAATCTCTTTAGAGCGGTATATAGTATACTGTACATTAATTTACTAATAAGAATGGAGAAACACAATGAACAATTTGATATAATAAATTCTATTCATGTGTTCAAAAAAATGTATGAAAGATATGGTGATGAAAATAATCCAAATAAAAGTTACAAATTCTTATACAGATTTTTCTGTTTCTAAATGTAGAGTTAACCGGTTTTTGATCAAATCCTCTTTTTAAGTTAACTATATCAATTTGTAAAGTGTCATTTTAATGTCATTTTAGTCGTAGGCAACCGACTGTTTTGCGTATAATGGAGGAGCAGTGAAATTGGGAAAACATTTTCCATTAGCTGTAATTGTGTATATAACGAGGTCTTGTATACTGCATCCTACCTAGACATTCTCGTAACCCACGCAGAGGCAATATACTTACATTATGCGCTTGGTAAAGTTTGTTGGCTTAAATTTGTTAAAAGAGGATTACAACTTTTCAGTTCTTTTCTATTTAATTTTTAAAATTCTTTTCCTGGTACGTCTGCAGAATGTTATTTAGCTACTTAACGAAACCTCATGTCAACCTCAACGGCGTACGATAATATATATATAATCGTCTGCGAATGCTACGCTGGGGAATCAACATGTGTATCAATCATGAATTAATTAAGTTTCATGTGTGCGGTTGAGCGTAACCAAGTGTCTTAGATAAAACGGAAACCAAGCTATGAATTAATTAGCTCTCTCTGTGTCTTTCAGTAGATCGTTGTAATTACCCACAGAACTTGGATGATGAACTATTTAAAGATCGTAGTTTAGTGGCATTTACAATTCTACACGCTGTAGAGCTCGTAATTAATATGGTTTTGTTAAAATAGTACGTTATTCCAGACAAAGAAATCCTTCCACGATCAGACAAAGCCAATTATTCGAACTAATAATATAAATTCCGTATTTCGCCTGTTCAAAATTGCATTCCGTACTGACGCATTTCGAACGCATCAAAATTCGAATGCCAAAATATAATTGGAAACGTATGAGGGAGAGAGCGAGAGAGTGAAGTGATCCACTTCAATTTCTGCGGCCCTAACAATGACTGACACTGACATTAATGCATCATATTGAAAGCTTCCGTTGTCCGAGTCATTTGCATTTAAAACTTGCCCTAACGACCGTCCCGACATCACGAAACTATAAATAGGACATGACGTCGCCCGAAAGCAACGCGCATTTGTCACAAAGCAGCCATAAACAAATTAATACGAACGGGACACCCTTCCATTTGCATGTATGGACGTATAGGTTTAAAATTAAATTTTTAAGTTTCTATACAACTATTACTCACACACTACATACATATCATTTTGAAAAAGTTTCAGATGAGTATTTAACACATTCAGACAAAATAATGAATCATTTTCTTGTGCAAATATATATAGATATGTGTCCGTGGTAAAAGATAGATTGGTTAATTAATAGTGTAAATTACGCAAGAGCAGGTGGTGTGGTAGATTATTTATTTGGCGGAAAGGAAAGGGCGACGTCCCAGTAATGGAATACTGATGTTTTCGTGTGTCCATTACGGCAGCACTTGAGCAAAGCAACATTAGTGGACGGAAGCTGAAACTCCTGAATGGAGGACCCTCGGTCCAATGGACGCATTAAGGAACGGATCTGATACTACTTATCTTCGGAGATCGCGTCTAAAGTTAGTTAATAAAGACACAAGGTGGAAATGGAAGCTATCGAGATTTATATCTAGCCGATTTAGCGGAAAATTGACTAAAGGATAGAGCAAAATGCCAATTTATTAGTAGTTCAAATGAAATTGAAGGAACATGATATCGGTTTTTAAGCAAACTCGAATAATCTAAATCACTGGTTCCCAACCGGTCACGACTCCCTATGTTATGTTGCCAGTTTCCCAAGGTAAAATTTAAAAGCAAATGAGAAAATCTTAATGATTTATATATGTTACGAGCTAGTTTACGAGCAGTAATTTCACTGGGGCGTTTGAACAACACAGCCAAATCATAATTTTGTGCTGAAAGTTGGTGGAGTTAAAGTCAGTGAAGCTAGTTCTTGAACCAACGAGTGAAAATGCATACCTGTTACATTCTTGCCCAACAACACAGATCACAGACTTATTTCAGTCATGTCCATATAATATGTAATATAACAAATTTTATCGTAGTAATGTTATCTCCTGTCTTTTTCTATATTTTATTGTTGAATAAATTACTACTGATCTAAATGTATTCAATCATTATGCATGCATTTAACTAACATATTGGTTGTTTTCGTTTAGTTACCTGTAATGATGTAGTAAACGTTGGAAAATAGTTGGTGAAACTTAACTAAGAAGTTTTCTCGTTAGAGCACTTAGGGAATCAGCTCTGGTATACTCGTGTGTAACATTATAATGGGATATTAGCGTGAACAGACGAAGTTGATGAGTGTTGCTTCGTAATTTACGTTAAGTTACACCAGCACGAATACCCTAATGTATTTTATTACGTCTAAATGCAAGCGAACGGAGAGTCTTACAAGCTGAACGTAATATATCAAATCTGGAGACAGACATCTGTCCAATGTGGTATGCTGAACTCGCCCAAGTTTTTCTTATTAATTAAATTCAGTCAAGTAGTACTCACCCTTGATTAAATCCATTACTGCGTCGAGATGAAGTCGTTCACCTTTAAATTGTGTGTGCTCTGTATAAATTTAATTAGCCACTGTCGTACTATACTGTATGTTAAAACTAAAACGTCTTCATTTAATTAATGATTTAATTAACTTACATTCAACTGTTGAGGATATAGTGAATTAACAAATGGTTCTATCACAGGTTTGTTGTATTGCACAGTTAATTATTTTTACAGTTAGTTTTATTTGATATTTTGCACCTTGCTGCTTTTAAAGCAAATTGATTTTCTAAATATAAACTTGAAAAATCAATTTAACAAAAGCGTCAAAGCATTGGTCCCGAATAATCCTAATATTTTTTAGCAGGACAAGCGTTAAATACACAGTTGGTAGTACCTAAACAAAAAAGAGTCTGAATGCATATTCATCGTGACAGTCCGCCTGCAACAAAGCCAGAATGCTACTGGCAGCAGCATGGTGGGCCACTATTAAAAAGCGCGGACGTCGCGTCGGTCGCAATGTGGCATGTGTCTCACTGCCGAAAGTAATTTGGTTAACACCGACTCAATTTACCGTGAATTTATTGCGGGGATAGTGCAACCGTGCAGTGTTGCACGCTGACGCCATTCGCGCGGCTCCGCGTCAGTCACGACTTTAATTAAATTCGGAGGCTAAAAATTAGTTTACTTTAATGCCTTTTTCGACCTAAATACTCCGGAAAGTTAATTCACAAATTAAACTAACTTGAGTCGTTTTTTTTTACCACTGACTTGCATGTCCACCACCAAAACAACGTTACGGAGAAATTATTGGTGATAAAAAAATCCAGGGAAAAAAGGATATATCTTTCCCATGATTTGTAACTGCACGTTTTCGGCACAAAACTATCGCTTTTTTGTTGCTTTACATACGAGAAATGTGGATCTACAATGCATTACTATAATATATCAACATCACCTATTTTCCTCTGCCTGGATTTTTCTTTATCGCTTCATTCATCTTATTATTTAAAAACATCGATGTCACTCTTATAGAAAAAGTTCAAGCTCACATTGGTTCCGCGGTCTTCCGTGACAGGTATTAAGTAACTGCTCGTTTTTTTCTTACGATGAAAGTCCTCGGGTATGTCTCCGTGAAAACGTGAAGTCGAGGACAATCTAAAAGTTATAATGCAGCTGAAACCACGCTGAAATTGGGGCGTAAAACCGACAGATTTACTGGTTCCAACGGTGGTGGATTTTCGCCTGAACTTCTGATAAATTTCTTTGCCATTCGTTCTGGCACTTTCTATTGCAACAAGGTACAAGTATGTACCATAATTGAATGTATTGTTCAGCGGTTTAGGCGCTAGAACCATTTATAGAAAATGGTTGCTTCATGAAATTGAATAATTGCAAAAGTGTTTAGACACTTTAATGTGTCAACATTGTAGTCGGAAAGTTAGCTAGGGAGTTTAAAAAGAGCTAGCAGTTTAAAAGTATTCTCAACGGAATAAGGGATGCCTAACTATATAAACGTAGACTAAATAACTAACAGACACTTTGTGTTGAAAGATGTCAAAGACAAAATACGGGTGCATATCATCAACCGCAAGGCAAATCC
Source organism: Aphodius granarius (assembly GCA_963971325.1). Classification (NCBI taxonomy): domain Eukaryota; kingdom Metazoa; phylum Arthropoda; class Insecta; order Coleoptera; family Scarabaeidae; genus Aphodius; species Aphodius granarius. The sequence continues at coordinate 13,321,534 of OZ020226.1, forward strand.
ATTAAAATATGTTAATTCAACGAACCTCCCCTTCTTCATAATATTGTCAACTACCCGCCCAGTGTTCTTGATTACGACGGTATATTGAAAATACTTAGCATAACGTCAGCGAGCGTAATTCCAGCCTCCTTGAAGTAGCTCTGTACCAGACAGCTTTAGTAATTAAAGCATGATGCTGATGATGTCAACCGTGCCTAAATTCACCCCTTTATCTCGTGCGGTGATAGACTGTCCTTCATTATGCAAGAGTGACATTGTCTCTCGCATCTCTTTTATGAAACTGAGCGTCGTCGAATTTCTTTCATGCGTGAAAAGCCCAAACACAAATAACAGGACTCCCAATTATATTTCGGGTGGATAGCGTCATTGGATAACTTCAAGATTGTCGTCGCATTGCTTGTTTGTCGGCGTTCTCTTCAGTCAGCAATATAACGAGGAAGTCTTTATTAGTCAGGCAATATGGTCGTTTTTTCTCTTGTCTCTGCAGAAATGTTCTCTCGTTCTATACGAAATGAATAAGTCAAATATACCGTCTTTCTAGTGCCAATAATTACTTTTAGGAGAAGAATTGAAATGAAGTTCGAGATGTTTTCAAATAAATACCCGGTTATATGAAATAAAATCAGGCGTCTTGTCCTGGAGTTGATTTTATCTACTCCAGAACGTCATAGTAGATAATATACAATATTGCAATATTGTTCCTAACGCTTTTGCTCGAAGTGTTCTCCGGGATATCGTCGTCGCAGCGTTGAAGAAAACTTTGTGACACAGCATTTCTCTTTTATACTACCGACGTCTTTATCAGCGAAAAACAATGCCTTAAAAAAATATAACCCCCGAATCCCTTGAAGGACGAGAGGTCAGATTATGTGCCGAACGTGCGAGGTATAATCCCCTCTTCCTGTAAGAAAGAATGATTGCTACATCTATAATACAAGAGGGATCACTTTGAGATGACAGGGATTAGACGTCCGAACGTCTCCGTTCCGTTTTCCTTTACCAAAGTTTTCTCTTTTATATCGGCATCAAGCAACCCTAAAATTGGAATTCAGGTGTGAAAACGCCGCCGCCTAAGTTAATATTCAATTTGACTGCTCCGCTGTTGTAAGAATTCGAATGTGTCTTTAACACATCCCTCTACTTCTGGGGATACAGCCACATGAATAATGTATCGCGATTCTTTGGCGAAACAGGCGAGAAAACAATGTTGTTTCCCGCGTGAACTTGCCATCAATAAGTTTATCTTTATTGGTTACCGGGGTGCTGGTGGTAAGTTTTGTAATATTGCATGTGCTACAGGTGTGCTTGGCGTACTACAAAAGCAATTTACTCGGCTTCACACTTGTTACTTTATTTACTACCAACAGGGCAGGCCCGGGCAAACGCAAAGCACTGTGTGGTGAAATGACGATTTCAAATTTTGATACAAATTGCAAATTATCGCACAAATGATAATTTTTTAATATCAATTTGTCATAGTATATATTAAGTAGAAGGATTGTGTGATAAATCAGCTATCGAGATATCAAGAGCTATTGTTAATTTATATTATTTCCAAAGACAAAATAGTAATTAAATAGTTCTGTTGTTTAATTTGATGCGTTGTTTGTATGCAGAACTATTCTGTCAAATCGTATATTTTCGCTGCGATGGTGCAGACAGAATTATCGTTTGTTTACGCTGTGAGATCGAATCTGTCACGGGTAAGTGCTCACGTTCTCGTATGTAAATAAACGGCTCCCAACGATCGAACCGACGCGACAAAACTCAAACACTTCACCCACCACTATTTATACGTATCTAATGTACAGATTCATACGTACAGAGGATACATATTTTATAATCTCGAAAATTTATTATTCCTACATACTTCGCACTTGGAACCACGATTATTTGTCCTTCCAATGTTTCCTTTCAACTCCTGACAGAGAGGGAGTTACGTATTGTTTTTATCTCTTTTGATATATCAGAATAGCTTAGTATCGATGGTCGTCAAAATTTTATATGTCCACAACGTGCGATAAATAATTCGGAAATCTCAATAAAATGTCGCCACTCGGCGTGGAAGTGAGCGCCGCCGGCGGTGATTTATGGCATTTCTTTTCGCATCTTCGGATCCCGAAAAGCGAGACATTAAACCGTTATTACCCCGGAGAAATAACGCGCGCCCGGCGAAACACCATCTTGTTATTTATCGCCTTTATTTCTTGCGTCCGTTCCCATTTCACACCTGAGGAAGCGGCGGTGATTAAAATTCCTACTGCCGCCGCCCTCGCAATGCAACATCAACGTGCCACCAGGCGGCTCCGAACAACCCCCAATGCTAATTCTTGCACACGGCCCCGGTCGCTGCTGTCAGCGAAAGATAGATGACGGACTTCGTAATTTTTGATTCGCCTGAATTGCAGAGATAACCCGAATTTCCATATGGGGAAAAATCACATCAGTAATCACATACCGGGTGAACAATTCAAATTTACAAAACTAGCAAAATGTTTTGAAATATCGTGAAATATCGTGGAATATCGTAAGGTACCTATCGTGAAAAACTGATATGCTGTGGAATTTTTGAAATATCGTAAAATATTGTGGAATATCGTGAAATATTTTAAAATGTTGTGAAATATCGTTAAATATGGCGAAATATTGTTAAGTATGGTGAAATATCGTGAAATATCGTGGAATATCGTAAGGTATCATGAAAAACTGATATGCTGTGGAATTTTTTAAATATCATAAAATATTGTGGAATATCGTGAAATATTTTAAAATGTTGTGAAATATCGTTAAATATGGCGAAATATTGTTAAGTATGGTGAAATATCGTGGAATATCGTAAGGTATCATGAAAAACTGATATGCTGTGGAATTTTTTAAATATCATAAAATATTGTGGAATATCGTGAAATATTTTAAAATGTTGTGAAATATCGTTAAATATGGCGAAATATTGTTAAGTATGGTGAAATATCGTGGAATATCGTAAGGTATCATGAAAAACTGATATGCTGTGGAATTTTTTAAATATCGTAAAATATTGTAGAATATCGTGAAATATTTTAAAATGTTGTGAAATATCGTTAAATATGGCGAAATATTGTTAAGTATGGTGAAATATCGCGATTATATCGGACACAGTTTGCTCCGAAAGGAATGTCATTTTCAAGTGGGACGCCTATCTCAAAAACTAGGTCTCGGAGCGAAATGAAACCTTCGCTATCTTACTACAATGGGAGCGCTGATTACAAATTCAAAATTAATTACTTTTGACATCCTAGGAAACTTACTTCTTGATGAATTTGTGCAAAATTTCGTAAAATATAAAATATATTGAAATATCGTGAAATATTGTGAAGTATTATCTAACATTGCGATGTATTGTGCAATACCGTAGTATGTACCTTGTTATTTTGTTTTTTCTTAGTTAATTACTTTTGAGATTCTAGGAAACTTACTTCCTGTTGAGTTTGCAGACAATATTGGTAGGAGTTTTGGCCAAGCAACCACTAGCTTCCGCATTGGTTAGTGGCTGGTTCTAGACTGTACTTCTCTTCTAGTTCTAGTAGCAATTTAAATGCAAACACCGCAACTCAGTGCAAGGCAACGTCGGCAGATGACGCTGCTCCCGGATGACCTTCTGGCAGAACTTCGCGGGCACTTCCCTGACAAACCAACCTAAGGGGGCATTAAATGATGTACATAAATAAGATTTAATTTTTTAAACTTTGCCGGAAAGTCGTCGAGCATTAAAAATATCTACTCGACTGGCCGAATTCTCTGCTCGCAAGTTTTATAATCCAAGTTCAAGCGAGTTGAGAGAGCGAGGGGTAACGTGACCATCTACGCGGATGAAAAAGTTAGCGATAATTCTGCAGACGGTCGAGCTATATTAGCGCATAAATTTTACGCTAAGACCCCTAAGTTCGAAAAGTGGTCGTCACTAATCCACAGGATCGCGTTTCTAATTGGACTTTTAGTTTGAAAAATTAATAATAAAGTTTAAATTTACCGGGTCAGTTCCTTACTGTGCTTTCCCACGACAATACGCTGATTGTGACGAACTTTATGAAGGCTCAAGGTCAGGCAATTTGCAGGATTGTATCACAGAACGCCTCGTACAAGCCAGCAGACTAGGCGGACAAGACAAAGGTGTCCCAAAATTTACGTTTGAATTTCACGCTATTTCTGCAATAAATTATTACCAACGAAAAAAGGTAGCGTGACAGTTGACAGTTTAGGGTTAGTAAAATCTCTAAGAAAATGTATGTAACATTTGCCCTTCCGGTTGTCAGATTGTGGCAAAAAACAATCCAGTTCGTCCCCTGACAATTCTAAAGGACGCTATCGTGTTTACAGACATACATATACACACATACATACATACATACATACATACATACATACATTACATACATTTTCCAGAAATCATTGCAATCGATTCAGGGGACCCCAGAACGCTGAAATCCCGATTTTTTTTCCATCGATTACAATACTTTTCTTCTAGGGTACTAGTCGGAAAGTAAAAATAATGAAAGTTTTGCTGGTACAGTTCGCAAATTTCCTTGGAAATATGGTCGAAATATTGATGTAACTTCGTCAGCTGTGAATAGAGTAATTGAAAAATTCAAGCAGAATTCGAGAGTTCAAATAGACTGCGTTTTGCGAACCAACTACGTAAAAACATGCAGGTTCGGTTACATGTGTGGCTTCTATTTTGCTTAATTTAAAAAGATGAGTTATTTTGTGATGATTGTCTACTATTTTCGCATAATATTTCAACAAATTTTAATATCGTCCAGTAATAAATTAACCACTTGGTCATCGTTTTTCTCGGCTGTTACTGCTAAAAGTGCGCGCCGGAGATTGGTGGAGGAATGCTCTCACTTCGGGGTAGACGTGCCCGTAAGGAGCCCAATAAATTCTGAGATAGCCTCCGGAGCTCTGCTCGGAATTCATTACGCCGGAAAAGCGGTAATTGGCTGCGAGTTTTCCGATTAATTATTTCCGGACGATAATTGCCGATGTGCACCCGAAATTGTTTAAGTGTTTGCGCCCTCAGCACTCACCTGAAGAATTTCCCCGATAATTTACGGTCGCGGTAATACCCATCAACCGGGCAGCAACTTACCGAAAAGAAACAAAGAAACCACGCCACGGGAAACTAGAGTAAACCATGAAAACTCCTGAAAACTTTCCTTCCGCTGACATCAACTTAAAATATACGATAATTGGAAATTGGATTTTGTAGCTTCAGTATTGGATGATGGTCGACTGAAATTTGAAATGTAATGATATATATATTTTGATTACATATGAAAAACCTCTATAGTATGAATTTCAAAGGCTCGTGGAATACCTTGTATATATTACATTGTGCCACAACCCCATCTGATTAATGAAATCTCCGCTATTCTCATAATTCAAATTTAATAACGGTGTCCGGTTCGGTCCGAATTTGCGTCCCCCATACGGACAAATGAAGAATATATTTGTGGCGGTTGGTGTGGCGATTAAGTGAAATTTGCATGCAGGATGCGACGCTTCAGGCGAAATGATTGCGAACCCCGCCGGGGCCGAATTAAAATTAATGAACTTTTGTCTCCGTTCGATTCGAATTGATCGCCCGTACCATCGGTAACGCGTTTCGCAAATCAAACAAACCGGACACCCGTTGCCTTTGTCCACCACCCACAACATGTTTACCTGCTACACCATACGTCGATATGAAACAGTTTTTCGTTCAAGGTAATAAAATAATTTCAACGTCTAGATGTTTGCTAAAAATATTTGAAGAATGTACTTATTAAATATCTTTATTGTGTCAGGATCCATTCTGACACAATAATTTCATAATTTAGCACGTGCTCTGAATTTCAGAGGGGCAGCGTCGACTTCAGTTATTCACGCTGTGATTAGCATTCAAAAAGAGACACAGAAAGAGGCGGCGTGGGCGACAAGAAAAGTAACAAATTCCGCTCCCTCTTCAACAAAGGCGTTATAATAATGTAGTATTAAATAGGCATAAATAACTCTTGTGCGAATGTTTCTGTTACACTGCAAAATTTAATTAAGTTTAATAAAATCTTTATTTGGATCGTGGACCCTAAATTCACAACAACAAAAAGATAATTTAAATGGTGAATGCTAAATTTAACGTTGCAGTGATTTCTGGAAAATGTTTATAGGTATGTGTGTATGTATTGTATGTGTTTATGTGTATGTATGTCTTTGAATACGGGCTGAAATATGGTACACATATTTAGAATTACCAGGGGATTGTTTTTGGTGACGATCTGACAACCGGAAGTAGCAAATGTTACATGTGTTTTCTTAGAGAATTTTCCGATTTTGACATATATTATATAAATTGAAACCTATACATCAGTTTACAGATCAATGGGATGAATGGCTTGTGGGTCGTAACACAGGAAGACACGTAATGTGAATATACCTCTGAAACACATTGTTGTTTCATTTGATTTTTTTTAAGAATAATTGAATTTGTATTCTACACAATGTATTTTCCTATGTTCCTCTCTGATGCAAAATGAGATTATAAATTTTTGATGTTAAATTAATGTATTATCCATGAATATGAAATTAGAGTCGTATGTTATCCTGGATATTATCCTTTATAATTATATTTGCACGATCAAATGTTTGCTGGCTTTGAGAGCGACTGCGAAACTAAATTTTATGAAATATATGCGCTACGGTTAACAATTTACGCGGCGTTAATAATTCAGCACGTAATATACATTTCTGAACGTCAAGTTGTTTTCAGTTATTCATGCCGTGATTAGTATTCAAAAAGGGCCACACAAAGCGGTCCGGAGACAAGTAAAAAATGTCGCCCGCTCTTCGCCAAAAGATAAACAAATTACACCGCCCAACGAGAGACACCATATAATGCTTATTTGTGTTTGCGAATAGTGTATTTTCCGAGACGGTGCTGTCCGTAGACCGCACAGGGCAAGGGCGATCGCACGGCCGAATAAATAAATAACGTAATGACCGACGCGGATTGATGAGCAGCGGCCAGACTAAATACAGATGGCGCTCAGCGCGCTTCTAATTTATCTTTGGCCGCGCACCAACGATGCCATTCATTTCCCTTCGATTGTGCTCGCGTTTTCAACCCCTTGTTATTTGTAACGGATGCCCAATGGTCTAATTGCTTTATTATCTAGACTTTCACAATCACCCGCACCATCCACCCCTCCCTATTAATTATTTCTAGAACTAATTTTATCTGTTGTTTTGCTAATCTAAGTTTACAACACCCCGTAGAACAATTAACAACTTTGTCCAGTATCTTTTACCGATTTTGACGAAGCCTTGGGCCTTTGAAGCCTTAATAATCCGATTTAGACCAAACTGAGATCAGCTCTAGTAACATTAAACATGTAAACAAATTTGCAGATCGGTGGGATGAACGGTTTAGGCGCTATAAGAGATTATAGAAGCAGTTTGGCAGAATCCACAGCGTTGTCGTGGCAAACTGTCATCATATTTTGCTAAAATTCTATGACTGACGTTAGGTTGGAGTCCAGGGTGGCTGTGGCTTCACAAAATTGAATAATTGCAAAAGTGTTTACACAGGGTGTCAATGATTTGATCGGAAAGTTGGGTGGGGGCCACCCCGGATTTTTTAGCATGTAAATTCGATGCAAAACCGTCACTAAAACATTAGTAGCCATTTACACAAGTTCACTAATTTATGTTATTCGTAGTTTTAATGGACCACAGACTGAAAGCACCGTGAATTATTTACCCGTCAAACAAACCCGTAAATCTAATCCCGTGGATAACAGAAACAAAATATAAATTTAATGGCATATCCATCGTGCTGATCTGCATATTAACGTCCATAAAAGTAGTATGTTACGGGCTATACATAGTGTAATGCAATTTGCATGCGACAAGCAACCGTCCCCCATAGTTTATGCATTAAATTTCGATCAAAATCCAGACGCCATTGGGAATTCATATACCTAGTGAACCGCCGCCGACACAAAATATACGCAAACAAAATGAAATATCCGAGTGGCAGGCCTCCGAAACTGTCACATTCATCTTCATTGAAAATTTCTGTTGTTGCTGGTGCCTGACGGTGACGTCATCACCTACCAACACTTTCGCATTAAGGCCGATTTATAGTGACGTAACCGTTAACCATAACGTAAGAAAGTTGAAAGGTCGCATTTTCATAGTTGTGGTTGAGTAAACCAATAGCAGTGTGTCGATTTTGCCAAGTTATGTCGCTACTATAGAAACGCTACTTTACCTTTCTTACGTTACGGCTACGGCACTATAAATCGGCCTTTATCCTTATTCCGAAATAGGAAAAGGAACGATGTTGTGCCATGTCAAAATTTGACTGTAATTTAAGATCGGTTATGTTTTTCCTGGAAGAAAAATTGTAAAGTTTCATTTTGTGGGCCGCACTTATTTGGGGTATATGAGGCGGAACGCTATTATCGCGATAATATATCAAAATATCAGGACACGAGGCCGTTGTTCCGACGCGCCTATCGGGAAATCTCATGCGGCCGGAGGTCTTTTTATTGTGCACTGGAGTCGATGGAGCTCGAAGAAAAACTCCAATCTCTGGGACAGCTTCGTTTTTTTTCACCACAAAAAAGTATATATTGCGAACAGCGGGACGACTGGCTTATTTTGTCTCCGCCGTCTTGTCTTAATGACTTTTTTTTATCTCATAGAGCGCTCTCTGCTTTCTTTTCCTTTAAAACCTAATGTCGCTTCTCTTATTAATGTCAAACTGTATTAATGTTGCTTCGTGCTTGGTATATTAAAAATTGCCTTTATTATTTACAGGACACTATTACATCAGTGACTTTTATCGCGCTTTGCTTCAACAAACTAAAATTTAGTTGGGCATACAGTATTTCTCATTCTGTGTACTCTATGCATATTTTATAGCATTAATGTCTGATATAAATCCCAAAAATAATAAATACAAAACCCGTGAGCGTGCATACTAATACGCAATTGTTTTCGTACAAAATAGTGCGGCCCAAAATAATGTTGAGTTTTTGTGAGCGAATGAATCAATAAAATTACCATTTAAACAACAAATCCTGCTCATATTGTCCATGTATATTCAGTTCAAATTTTCCGCTAAATTAGCACCGTTTTCATTTAAATTGAGACGATATAATAACTCATAAACCATCAATTTTATCGAAAAAAAAAAATTCGGATAAAACGTTCTTCATGAACGGCGAAAGTATTCTGTGTGGTCTTCATTGGATTTTAGAAGTGCCATCAATGTCTCACAATTGTTAAGTAAGTTTTGTCAAATGAATATGTACAAATATATTTTTGATAATTATACTGTATAAGTACTTAATTCTTCGAAAATTTGGAATCTGTCATTGTTTTTTGTGTCGTTTGTCTTCAAAAATAGTCTCACTTTAACTGCAATTCTGTTGTTAGTAGAACATGATATTTAGGACTTTCTGAAAGTTTAAGCTTTCAGATATAGAAAATAAACAACAATTTTGTTGTTTGGAACCCCTTTGGAATGAGACACCTATGAATCACCTGATTTAGAACTATTCAAGGCCATATTCTGTTTTATCGCTATATGTTGTGGGGTTATTGTGGTACAAGAGTGTTCATTTGAGTTTGAAACAATTCTACATGATAAGGACTATAAGATAAGGAAATTTAAATGACTACATGAATTTCATATATAGCTACGCAATGGTGCACACTGCACAGCGTATTATGCTAAATAATTGCATTTTGTTTACTGTGTGTCCATGTTTGTATCGGAACATAGGAAAACAAACAAGCATTGTATTAGTAGAATAAAGTTATTATTATTGCTATTGAATGAAATTGTTTGGTTGAGAATAGCTTATAAGCTTATAAACGCTTATAACGCTTATAAAACGCTTATAAACAGTTTGTCGCCTTTTTTTGGTTTAACCACTCTGCGGGAATTTAAATTCAAATCGTGGCAACATCAATTCGGCGACACGCCATGAGGTACCGCCGCCGCAGTCAAAACCACCCCTTTCCGTACACCGACCAATAAATCTGGCGCAGCCCGGAGAATTTACGCGGAATACCGTTTAGGCAGACCGCATTTCCAGTTTGCTTTGTCAGGAAGCTTGAAATACTTTCTTTGCCTGAAAACATTTTTTTCTCAAAGTTCTCAAATACGTTTCGCAAAAGCCGCAAAGAAAATTCTTATTTTCAGTGAAAATCATTATTTATTTAACTGTTTTTCGGTGTTCGAGGAAATATTCAAAGGCCATCATCCAGACAAGGCTTGCATATTATAGCAGCACTTGGCTTCTCAGCGCGGTCAACGCCATCAATGCATTGTTAAAGCTCGATCGAACTTCCTGCTGCCCTCAACGATAGCTCGAATAATTCACCCCTCTTTATGGAGGCGTGCGACTTTTTACTCTGATCCATTGTATCGAGATCCTTTTTCTTTCGGACGTAATTGTTGTTTATGACGCCCTCAAAGGTATATATCTCCAAGAGTAGCTCTAATATATCGTTCCCTATTTCACCGATGAGTCCATAGACTCCGGACGCTAACGCTGTCGTGTTAGGTTATATATAGGAATAGTTTATCTTGTAGTTTTTATTTTATGTACAAACGGGCATTTTTTTTTCATCTTGATAGGTATGTAAGCATGCCGTTTATATTTGCACTTATATCTAGAGATTGTGGGGAACAAATCATTGCGACTTGATGAAGAAACACCACAAGCAAGCAAGTCTGCATTTCTCACATATTATATTCCCAGAAATACATACGCAGCTTCCGTCTATGGTTTGTTTTACTAAACAATCTTATCGCTTCGTGGCAAGACCAAATAGAAAACAGTAACAGATGGAAAAGAAACCCGATACACGTTTTGTCGTCAATGGTTTTTAATTTCATTCATTGCTAATGTATGTATGAATACCAGGGTTGTTATAAAAAAGTTTTTTTTATACAAAGCAAACGTGTTTCACGGAGTTTTCTCTTTTTGTTTGATAATTTTTACGTTATCCAACACCGTTGTTTGGGAACGATAAGTAAAAAATTTGATAATCAGGCAAAGTTACTCTTAAATGGGTCACCTATATTTAAATAAGTTGCAAAACTATTGCTGAAGTGAAAATATACCTGTAATATGCTTTATTAATTTGATAGTACAGTTTACTGAAAGTAAAGTACTATTTGATTATATTAAAATTTGTAGTTTTTAAATCAACTTTCGGTTTTATTAATTCAAGTACTAAATTGTCAAATAGTAAAGAAAAGTTTTTTTACTTAAAAAGAACTTAGAGTTCTTGAAACAAAACGCCCATATTATGTTATTGAATTTAAGTTAACTAATGTTCATACAAATACGATAGCTTTGAATTTAATAAATGTTACCAAAGAGATAAATTCTTTGCTGCAACCAAAGCTTTGTGCCAAAACTCTTTGACTTTACTGATTTGAACCGAAATTACTTCGAGTAATAAAGAAACGCTATTTTATGAGTCATACGCGTACTATTCTGAGCACACCCTCGAAAATGTCACTCACAGTTTGTTTTCGTGAAAGTTATGATCGATTTGAGAGCTGTTCAAACAATATGATTCACGATCCAATACCTACCTTCCCCCTCTTTACTGTATGGTTTTCCACCCTAAATCCTTGTATCTTGCAAAGCAAACATCTTGTTATAACTTTGTTCCTTGAGCCTCCACTTACCATCATATGTTGCCATAGTGAGAAATACTGAAATCCTCTACTAAAATTCCCATGTCGGCGATAAGTCAGATAAATCACAATTATTTCCATAGCGCATAGGGAAAGAACGGCCCGCGTCCGAGACCCATCGGAATACATCTTGCTTAACAGCCCGTAGAAATGCTTTTGTAGCCCCATCAATCCCAATTAAGAGTCGTTGCTCTCACCGAAATGTTTTAATTATCGCATTTTAGCCTAACCGTTACTTAGAACGTACATTACCGGGGTGGTGGGGTGAATATACGAAGGGAGGAACCGCTCTGTTAATGCCGTTGTTGTGTCTGGAATTTTGGGGTTGGTAACAACCATAGGGGGGGATTTAGTTTTGTTTGGGGTAATTTAGCCTAATCCGGTGTGGTGTGTAATTGAAAGCATATCCGTGCAAGTCATAAAAATGAATGAGTAAACATTGATGACGTTTTGATAAACAAACGAAGTGTTTGCGGTCAAACGCCACCATATTTCGTTCAGTGAAAACACATCAAACGGCCGTAATAGCACTTTCGAACTTTCGATTTCAACCAATAAAACAGCAAACGACCGAACATCCATCTCCATTTAACGATACCGGGAATGTTTACAGTCGAATTTGCTGTCGGACCCATTTGATGGTGAACCCGAGCCCGCTTCTGTAGGCGCCATCTAACGGGTAGGTCAGACACCTTTACAAATTGCGGACCCAAAGGTCTCACCGCACCAGTGATTGATCAACAATTACGGTCATTTTATCTAAAATCCAAACCATTCGATGTTTTGTCAAGTTTCAATTATCTTATGTGTCATATCGTTTTGATAACTGTTTCAAAGCTAAAAATGTTTTGAAAAAAATAAACATAAAACATTCTAAATTAAAAATATCATTTGTTCTATTATTTTCTAATTTCAAAGTTTAATATGAAAAATGAACTGGAACTGAACATATACACTATAGTTTTGAAGACGATTACATAGTAATTGTTAACTTCTGATACGGTGAAGTAAAAAAAAAGAAAAATATTAGACAGGAAATGACTAACAGAATAAAATAAAACAATATAATGTGTGTTAAACCGCTTTACACGATTTACTACTGACGAGGCATGCGAGTGTTTCTCCACCAATATATATCGAATTTCATTAACTTGTGTAGACGGTTAGTCCAGGGAAACCCTATCCGACCAATAAAGAAAAGCAATCGATCACGTTTCAAGTCTCCACGGAGGAGTTTCTGGATCGGCCTCGCCAATTTCTTCAGCTGATCTGGCGAAACAACGAGATCCATTAAAAGTACAAAGGAGCGCCCTCGCGTTCAGTTAATTTCATCTGGCGATAAATTCGGCGTTAATGATTCCCGTCGGTGGTAAATTAAATTTCGTGACGCCACAAAGGTTCACAGTACACGTAAAGATGCCAAAAGATTGCCAAATTTGCCAGCCTATCTATTGCCGTTAATTAAGCATCAGAGCTGAGCATAATTCACGTCTTTTCGGGGTATATTTATTAAATAATTAAAATATAATTAATTTCTATTAGCTTCTATACAAAACTTTATTAGCTCGTATACAAAGCCCGCATGTATACGTTTATTTTGGTTTCAGGCTTTGTCAGAGGAGATGATGAAATTGCTTTGGAGATACAGCCCAACATGCGAACGATTAAGAAACAAGTTGGTAGCAGTTTGGCGCTGACGTGCAGGCCGAAAGTTCCAAACACCAACCAGGTCCAGAATATGGAATGGAGAGATCCGAAGGGAAGAGTTATTAGCCACACTAATACAGATGGAGTTATGTACAAACAGGTAATTTTTGCGTAAACTCTTAACTTAATCAATAACTGAGCTACAGGAGACGGGAGGTGAGCTGCAGGACTCTATATACTATACTTTATTGAGCAATATGAAATTCAAACGATTTAATTTTGGTAGCCTATATTCGGGTTACGCAATAGCAGTTTAAAAGGTTATTCTGAAAGACCCATACGGCGAGAGTGGAACGATAATTCGGTGAAACTGGTCGCTTAAGTGTTAGTATTTTTCGCAAGATGTCGCCGCGTCTAATTATATGAAATTGCGGTGCGGTTAGAAGCCCTTTTGCCGTAGGAGATTGTCTCCATAGAGATACCATTTCGTTTTATTGCCACCAACTGTGCGCTGGAAGGCGGAGGAAGGCCAACGACAATCGTACATGTGTACGAATCACCTGAATTGTGGCACAGCAGACCTTTTTTACTTGTTAGTGGTGCACGACGCGATACAGTCAATTTCCGATGCCAAAATTGAGTTGTCTTTTTCACATATGATTTTTTATGTTAACGGAGGCTGCGTACATAGTGGAAAGGAGCAAAGAGTCGAACAAAGAGTGGAGGACTAAACATAAAATGTAGTCCTATGTAAGTGTCTATACTCTATACTCTATACTCTATACTCTATACTCTATACTCTATACTCTATACTCTATACTCTATACTCTATACTCTATACTCTATACTCTATACTCTATACTCTATACTCTATACTCTATACTCTATACTCTATACTCTATACTCTATACTCTATACTCTATACTCTATACTCTATACTCTATACTCTATACTCTATACTCTATACTCTATACTCTATACTCTATACTCTATACTCTATACTCTATACTCTATACTCTATACTCTATACTCTATACTCTATACTCTATACTCTATACTCTATACTCTATACTCTATACTCTATACTCTATACTCTATACTCTATACTCTATACTCTATACTCTATACTCTATACTCTATACTCTATACTCTATACTCTATACTCTACACTCTACACTCTACACTCTACACTCTACACTCTACACTCTACACTCTACACTCTACACTCTACACTCTACACTCTACACGCTACACGCTACACTCTACACTCTACACGCTACACTCTACACTCTACACTCTACACTCTACACTCTACACTCTACACTCTACACTCTACACTCTACACTCTACACTCTACACTCTACACTCTACACTCTACACTCTACACTCTACACTCTACACTCTACACTCTACACTCTACACTCTACACTCTACACTCTACACTCTACACTCTACACTCTACACTCTACACTCTACACTCTACACTCTACACTCTACACTCTACACTCTACACTCTACACTCTACACTCTACACTCTACACTCTACACTCTACACTCTACACTCTACACTCTACACTCTACACTCTACACTCTACACTCTACACTCTACACTCTACACTCTACACTCTACACTCTACACTCTACACTCTACACTCTACACTCTACACTCTACACTCTACACTCTACACTCTACACTCTACACTCTACACTCTACACTCTACACTCTACACTCTACACTCTACACTCTACACTCTACACTCTACACTCTACACTCTACACTCTACACTCTACACTCTACACTCTACACTCTAGACTCTAGACTCTAGACTCTAGACCCTATACCCTATACTCTATACTCTATACTGTGTGTATACTGTATCCTAATGCAGCCTTTAGTAATTTCACTGCCGGGTTCTGTCCGTAAAAAGGAACTTGGAGCCTTCTTGAGCTAGTCTGTCGGCTTCCTCGTTTCCTTTGATCCCTGAGTGCCCTGGTATTCATTCACATCAGTGATACCCAGCAGTAGTTAAACTCGATTTAGTCTGAAAATTATAAAAACTTTTGAAATATTCCACGAGCACCTCTACCAAATATGAAAAAGTGCTTTTTTTAATGTTTTACCATCCATCTTCCGTAATGGTTATTACATTTTATATTCTGGTCAAAAAAAACTAAAATGTATGATGGTGCTATTCCTATACAAAAATCCAATCTGGGACGCATTCAAGTGGTGGCCTATCCCTCCGCTTTGAGGAACGAGCTAACATTTACCGGTGCGGCCGGTTTGATAAAGCACAGTTAGCCCTTAACTGAGAGCGACCTCTGCTCGATGATTTACAGCGAAAAACTCTTTCGTTCCGCGGACAATACAACACACACTCGCAGACTACCGTTTTTTTGCGCGCCATTTTCCCATCCCAGAATGGTTCTTATCTCGCCTGTATTTTTCACTTGCAACGGCTTAATTAATTTTTATGTGTTTTCTTTGGGGGTGGGCGCGCATCGCGTGAGGCAGCGAGGGAGAGAACCGGGGGCGGCGCATTCAATTAGCCCCTAATGGCTTCACACAGGCAATCCTGCATTGTTAACTGCAGCCGCGGATGCGTTTCTGGGTCGAGAAAATTATTCCTATTTTCGTTTTTCGCGTGTAATTCCCTGGTAGAAAGAATGCCCGCCATTCATTCACCCGCTCCCGAAGCGCGTAATCCCCCTTTGTAGGGTGCTAACGCTTATTGTACTCGTTGGAAGAATATTATGGAACGCCCATTCGGTCTGAGTAAAGATTACACAACTCCCTTGTCGGATATACAGGGAGTAATAAGTTGAAGAATGAATAAAAAGCATAAAAACAACGGTGTGACCGTAACTGTAATTTTCAGGATTTGTTCCCCAATTTTAAATAATCTAATAATGTTTAATAATAGTGTGTATACCAAGTAGTTTGCTCATAATCGTCTATGAACTAAACTCACAGGACCGTTTTAGACAGTATAATGGCATAAAATTGTACGGGCTATGTATACCGACGGAGCACCGGCGATGGGTGGGAGGTCGGAGTTTCGATCAAAAGGTCTTGAACCCTAAACAAAGAAATTACATTGCAGAATTCATCGCCCTTGCCACCATTCCATCAAGGGGTTTCCAAAGCTTTGGCATGAAGTGCTTAATTCTTTGGCGACAGTTGTCAGTTATAGAAAATCTAATCAGTGCTAATCTATTCAATGAAATATGTAAAAACATGACTATTTGCGCCATCTGCTACTACTGACATCTCCGAAAGTAGATTTTCAACTCTTTTCTAGATCAAGAGTAAAGCCAGATATAAGCTGGACGTTCAAGATGACATGTAGTTGCCTTGCCAAAAACTCAACCAAGAGTTGCAATACTTGTTAAGTCGTGAAATATTTATTCGGCAAACCCTTACCTTTCTTCTTTATTGATCAAATTAAACACACTAAACAAAAAAGTCGTGATAAACTTAGTCCATGGAAATATATTGAAATTGATAGTTTGAAAAGACACGAATGCAAGTTTAAAATTTAAATTATTACACACCGTAACATCTAGGTTGTAAATCTTCTTTGTTTAGGAGAATGCAAAATATTAAATTGCGAACGTAAATAACAAAAAATAATGATCGAGAGCAATTTCAAACGTCCAGTGATGAGTTATTACACACTCGTTGAATACGAATGAGGTGTAATAAGCGGTCCCGCACCCGCCGATGCTGAGGGGAGTCGTAATTAATTGAAATTAATTCTCTACAACCACTAGAGACAATTCCCGCTATATTGTAATACATTTATCCGCCATGCGGTACGAGCAGCATCCCCGTTTGTAACCGGCTTATAATTCCCCCAAAACAAATGTTCGTAATCACAGCAAAAACCTTTTTTCTCCTTATTTTTTTTTTTTTCAGAATTTACAGACGGACGTCGGGCTCCAACTGATATTCCAGAAGTTATCAGATAACTTTGATGGAACATACACATGCACAGCTTCTTACGCCAGCATACCGATGAACGCATCGGTTGAGGTTGCCACAATAAGTAAGTACATCCTCTTCCTTGTTCATTCTTCGTGGTACCATCGTGTGTTTCAGTTGATATTACTTTCCGGGACGCTCCGGAATTTCAATACCCCATCATCGGTAAGGACTATAAAGTTCGCTGTGACGTACACGCGAATCCCTCACCCATAGTCGATTGGCGACGCGGCAAAGATGTGATCGTCACTAACGACAGGTTCGTTGTGAAGAGCGACGGGCTCATCATTAGGAACGTCAGGGAATCAGACGACGGCATATACACCTGCCGAGCCGCTGTCTTGGAAACAGGCAGTTTTGATGCCAGAAATATCAAGGTAAAAATAGTCAGATAACTTTTATGTTCAACATTTTTTGATAGAACGAATTATTTGCGGCCTGTAGAGAATATACCATTTAGTTTACCAAGTAGGGTACGGTGTTATTTAATATCACAGGAATGTAGTCTATCCTCTTATTAATGAAATTTGTGTGGACGGATTTGATTCGTTCAATACAGTTAGCTGTTGTTTCATCAAAACACTAATCAACTTTCATTATAGCAAGATCATAAGAAAATGTGGCAACGATGATAGAAGATTGATTTTATATTGGTCATGTCTTGTTGCGACGTTTGTATACTAATCGTCAAAGAGTTGCAAATGCGTCAAATCATAGTTTTACATTTAGGTGGAGGCGCCGGATCAGACAATATTTTTATTTTCATACCAAGTAAATGTATTATTTAATATCGATTAGATTTGTCTATAATATGCAAAATTAAGAACTTATAGCTCCAAAATCCATATTTTCATTACTCATTTTCAGGTGGAAGTTCAAATTCCCCCGAAAATTGAGCCTATACCAAGTGCGACAGTCGTCGAAGGAGAATCTGCATCGGTAATGTGCAAAGCCATCAGTAAACCACCATCGAACTACACGTGGATTAAGATCGACTCGCGGGAAGATCTCTCGAAAAAAGATCGTTTCGTCGTGCACCAGAACACAGGAATGCTTATAATAAACAGAGCTGAATTCAACGATAATTCCGCTTACAAATGTACAGCGGAAAATCCGGCAGGTCGTGATGAGTACACTGTGAACATTACAGTGAGGGTAAAACCTAAAATCTACGAATTGATTAACATAACCGCGCCGATCGGCAACGAGACGAAAATTATTTGTAAGGCGAGTGGTAGACCTGCGCCTATGGTGCTCTTTAAGAAACTCAGCAGGACCGATGTGTTCCACCTTGGTCAACAACCCTACGACAACAGGATCTTTCTAGAGAATAAAGTTGATGAAGTAAAAGGTGAAACCTATGGTATATTAACAATCCACAATTTGCGCAGACAAGACGATGGTTTATACGAGTGCATCGCAGATAACGAAATAGATAAGGCGTTCAAAAACGGTCACATAGCAGTTGAGTTCCCGCCGATGTTTGACCCGACCAAAAACATCGACACCGTGTGGACTTGGCGCGATAAACCAGGAAATTTAACCTGCGTTGCTGAATCTTTTCCGAACGCCACAATTAAATGGCGCATCGGTGTTACTGATATAGACGGCACCGTACCTTACATGCGAGTTGACAATAGAGGTCCAATCTCAACACTAATGGTCACTCCAGGACAACCGAAACTCTACGCCAGATACGAGTGCATAGCCACTAACAGATTAGGCCAAAACAGCACGTATTTCACCTTGAGAGAAGCCCAGGTTCCAGAGGTTGTACAACAAGTTATAATAGCCGCTGTCACAGCTACAACCATCAAATTCGATATCGTTGGACCACGGCATTTAACCGGCATGCCTTTGAGGAGTTTTATCTGCAGATACAGGAGGGAAGATGAAGCTATTGAACGCAACAAAACCTGGAGTGTCAGTAAGTATTCGTCAAGCTAATCAACCAGAACTTCAAGTATAATAATGTTCTCTCCAAATTAGATGCGCCATACATTATTGAAAACCTGCAACCGCAAAGAAGATATTTCTTTAGATTCGCCGCTGTTAACGATGTCGGTGTGGGGGGATTCGCTAAGAACATGGATTACGCGATGCCTGCCCGTTCGGTGCCCGTTGAGCCGAAGATTTTGGTGTCACCTTTCGATTATGGTGACGTTCCACCTCATGATCTGGTCACCGTTAGTCCCTATGCTGACCACTACGAACTCCGGTGGAACGTCCCGTACGATAACGGAGATCCCATAGACTATTACATCATCAGATATTGCGTGGTACGTATTAAAATCCCATTTTTACTTTTTGGCGGAGGCAAACTTACAAAAACTTACTTTAAATTTAAACAACTTTGGCACTAGATATTGATCTCCCTGCATAATTTGAATCAATGGAATTTGGTCAAAGTTACTAGTAGACCTTACTGTAATCATAAACCTAAACTGTAATCATATAAACTGTATTAACCTTTAAAAATACTTTTATATTCAAAACTCAAATAGCTAGTGTCATAAATGATAAGTGGTCAAAGAGACGTTTATTTAATTTTAGACTGAGAAAATCAATGGTGAATGGCGCGATTCTCAATCTGAGTGCAGTTCGGAGATCCAGCAGCCGTACCAGTTCCAGAGTTACGAATTGAACAATCTCCTGCCGGACAGGACCTACAAGATAGAGCTGTGGGCCCACAACGCCATAGGTTCGAGCACGCCGGCTCAGATTAGGGTAAAGACAGCAAGAGGTAAGGGCAACTATTTTCAATACATGCCAATTCAGAACAGCGGATCGAATATGTCAAAGATCAGTTTATTCGCAGCTTTGGCGTTCGCACTACAAGTAGTAGTATTGTGTATTTGATGTAGTGGGGTGAGAACGAGTGAAAGTTTTTTCTTTAGCTATTCGGTTATTTTAAGTTGTGATTTTACTTTTACGATTTAAGTGATTGATTTAGATGACTGGTGTGTGGATGTCTTAAATGGATTTTGTATGGATTAAAACAACGATCATTATTAACCATAGGTGGTCGTTTTTACTCAAATGGTTTTCGTCCAGTGGCCAACTGTCTTCTGCAGGCTGCGGTGACACTTCTGGCGTACGGTGTCGCCACCTGGTGTTAATAACTATCACGAGTCGAATTTACAGGGGATTTATTAATTGTTGCATAATATTAAATAATATTTCGAGATGTGTGTTCGACCTAAACAAATCTAATCAATCTAGAACAAATTATAATAGATATGTATATCTCATGGGAGAAGTTGTACCGTCTTTCTTGTTTGTATATTTTTCTGTCATTCATCAGATTATTTTTTATCATCCCATTGCAGGTAGCATGAATGGAGTTGAGTTTTCTTTGTTTTCGTACACATTCCATGTTTTTCTGTTGCTGACTACCGTTGTAGTGCACTGTTATAGCTTGATTTAATTATTATTTTATTTACAAAATCCGTTTTTATTGGCTGCTTTTTATTATCACACATTAGGTTTACTAATAATTTTGTTGCGTCACTAATTTTTTGTTGGTAATAATGCGTGAATGCAGTGTGAATGTAGGGAAATGCATGCATTTTTTCAACTTAACCTTGTACTGCCAAAATCGTAAATGTAAAATACACGTTTAATAACTGTGAAGAACAACATCAACACATTATTTTTGTTCTCTTTTCGTTGTCAGAAATAAACAGCATGATTCCACTCGATGTTACCCACTTTACTTTGTTTTTGTTTTTTTATCATCATCGCCTCATCATTTTATTTTTAGTTTCAATCGAAAACCGTTATTTATTTATTTTTGTGTAATGTTGACAATAAAATTAGTCGCATTTATTATATTCTTAATTCCATATCATTAACATTGATTGATAAGAATTAAAAGAAAAGAATCATTAAGATAAACTATATTTGAGGAAAAGTGTTGTGTAAATTTTGAATTTATAAATATGTAATTATAAGTTTATAAAAATGTACGATATAAGACGTTGTTTTATATATATAATATAATGATAAAGAAGTTAAACGAAAATAAATGGTTTTAATTAGAAACGTCTCTAATTGTAATAATAATTAGATCATCGTAACACTAACAGTAAACTAAGCTACAGTTAACATATACCTATAGTTTGAACTTTTCTCCAAGCAAACGTTGAAGTAGTAAATGTTGTGCTTCTGTGAAGTGACGTCAAGTGGGCTTAAAATACAGAGTGATTCGCTTTTATTGTGTTTAAAGAGTAATACATCAACGCCGGAGAGCGCACAACGTTGAAGTGTACGTAGAAACATACTCTTTTCTACTTTAAAGGCCTTGCTACAAATCCATTAAATCTGGGAGCCTTTAAAATGGAAAATTCGGTGTTCTTAGTAGTAGATGTAGATAGATGTGCTTTTTAGAGATTAGTTTAGAGGCCGCTTTGCATGATTTCTGCCATCACA
Source organism: Aphodius granarius (assembly GCA_963971325.1). NCBI lineage: Eukaryota > Metazoa > Arthropoda > Insecta > Coleoptera > Scarabaeidae > Aphodius > Aphodius granarius. Next base: position 13,343,340 of record OZ020226.1, read on the forward strand.
ACTAACAACTAGAGGGGTTTCACACAGTTTTAGCATATCGTACATAACATAATATAATAATAAAACAACAAATATATACTCAACGCCAAAGAAAAACGGACTATTACGCATTGTATTTGTCTAATAGTCTTGAAGTTTTGGTGGTCTTAATTTGGAACATACATTCTAGGTTACCCAATTCTTCAATAAAAATATGTAATGCCTTTAAATTGGCTCAGTTTTTTTTAAATTAGAAGAATTGCTGATTTACATTTAGATACTAAATTGATTTGAAATTGACAAAACACAACTTCCATAGTCAAAACTACTTGCCGTACAGTACCGGTTTTTCTTGGCACTAAGTATACATAACAAATATTAACAAACTCGTCATTACACTTTTGACGCAATAAAAACGGATTAGTGTTTTGACTTTTCAGTTTTTTGCCGCCTAGAAAACACTTAGTTTCTCTATATATATATAAACTCTGGCATGTTTCATAGATAAAATAGTACAATAAGCAATATCTTATTAATTAAAAGAATTTATATATAATACAGGGTGAGTTATTTGAGACACCGTCGTGAATATTTACGTTATGTTTACAAAAAACGGAAAAATGTTGTAAAGGTTATAGGAATCAAATGTTTTCTACAACCCAAAAATAATTTATTTATACTGGGTGTTCTATAAGAGCTTGGCACACCAAATTAATGTTTTGTTTTTAATGGAAAAATGCTTATTACATTTTAAGGCAATATTACCCTAAAACCAATTGTTTTCGACTAACTGTTTCATTTGTTTTAAAACAGCACAAAAATATTTTTAGATGTTCTGTGCGCACCTTATTTTTTATGATAAAATTCAATCAGTCTAAAGTATTGCTCGAACAACCGACTGACTGTAGAATCCCTAACTTATTTTTGCTCAAACACCAATTTTATACTGCGCATGCGCAATAGAATACATACCTTTTTTTTTACTGTTGTTCGAACAAAGCTATATGTTCACTTTGTAACAAATTTGAAGCAAACATTATTTGTTTTCTCTCCGAACCTAGTCTGCAGTCTAAAGAATACGTTTAGTGCTGTTTTTAAACAAATAAAACAATAGATCTGGAAAGAAATTGGTTTTAGGCAGGGCCGGATTAAGCCATATAGAGGCCCCTAGGCAATGCAAGCTTCGGGGCCTTTCTTAGGTAGTTATGTAGGTAGGTCGCAGGCCCCTAAGCAGTGGGCCCCTAGGGGACTATGGGCCCCTAGGCAGTTGCCTACTTTGCCTTATGGATAGTACTGCCCTGGTTTTAGGTTACTATTATGTTAGTACTTATTGCTTTAGAGTTTCATATGTTGATGTTCCATTTAAAAAAAAACATAACTGTGGCTTGCCGCGTCCGTATGGAACACGTAGTATAAGTATAAATAACTTTGAGTTATAGAATTTTGTACAACCCCTAAAACTTTTGTATAAAACATTGGTTTGTTTTTCTAAACATAAATATTAACCACGGCGACTCGAATAACCCACCCTGTGTATAATAATACACTGTACAGCTTATTCACAAGTTATATTGTTCACTCAATCAGGCCTGTTGTTTTACGGAAAGGTTTAACAAAAAGACATTTCTGAGCGATTAATACTGTAACAGATGTTGAGTGAACATAATTTTTAAAGCTCAGGCAAACTCGACACAACATCGCTTTAATAATTTTAACACAACACTATAATACAATACCAGTGTTAATTTCGCTTAATACCGGCTACAAAACCAGCGCTAAACGTATGCAGATCTGGTGCACAGAACTGTCGCTCACAAATGAGTTCCCCGATAAGTTAATTGAGGCAGCTCGCCTGCGATGCCCTTGTTTGCCGTCAATCGTACTTAACTGGCCGCCGGGTAGTTTGACTGTATCAACTGAACACCGACCACGGTTCGGTACAGTCCGCTGAACCGATGACGTGATTCACTGTCGTCCTGGCGTCGAGCCGTCCTCCCATCGGATATCCTGGTTAATTATTGCGGATGGACAATGGCGATACAATGGCTTCTATGCGTTTGGAACTGCACCTAATGTCAGATGAGATCCACTGTGCCGTCAACACCCACCCGAAACAGATCTGATATTAAGGCTATTCAGTAATTAGTTCTGTGCACTATATTTGCCCGATTTGGAGTATATTTATCACCTGGATTAATTCTAAAATTAGTCGTTTTGGAGTTTAGTTAATTAGTTAAGTAATAGAAGTTAGTTTGCACTACAAGGTTTTATTGTGTAAGACCAAATTACTGCCTAAAATAGCAGCCTTCTTCGCACAATTCTGGTCCGATCCTACACGTAATTTTCTTCATCTTCAATGAAATTGTTTAATTTTTTGCAAGAAATTTGCGTAGGATTATGTGGTATATGCAAACAATCAATGTATTGTCAAGAATGTGACATATTGTGAAGTAGGGCAAAATTTTACACAATACTGAGGAGAATTTCTGTCTGACACTACGAAGAAAATTGCATGTTTAGTATAAAACGGGCACATTTTTACAAATTTTGTTCCAAAATTCGTCTTCCATTTATTGCAACTGGCAAGGCGTTAACAGTCTTATGAATAAAATTGTGCAACTTCTTGTGCAAGAAAATCTACTGTAAGACAAACACAATTTTACTATATAAGCCTAAAATTATTCTTTTGGGTTTATAATTGTAAAAAATAATCAATATAAACTGTTATTTTCCACTTTGATTATTTTAGAATTGACTCACGAGATAAATATACTCTGACCTGCCAGTAACGCCAATAATCACACTAAACGGTTACGGTGTACACCATAGATGACAACACGGCTCTCTCTTCATCAAAGCTTGTCTTTACGTTGTCGACAAGTTAACATCCACATTATCATGCTTTCCCAAAAACGTAAAGACATTCTTTCTTGAAGTAAAACATTAACACGCACATTTCTGCTGCTGATTAATTATCGTTTTGTCAATAGTGATTAGAGGAAATTTAATTATGCTGTATGTAAATTAGGATTGGACACGGTCATACCAAGACATGACCACGCCCAGATGAGCAGCATTGTCATTGTTGGCATTGCCGTTGCTGCCGTTATAGTGATTTTGGTCATCGTGGACGGACTGTGCTTCTGCATCAATAGAACCGGAATCCTAGCATATTTCTGCGAATGCGCCAGGTCAAAAAGAGTAGACGAAGACGATCCAAAAATTTCCAGGTAAGTTTTTTCTTTCTTTTTAGTTTTCGCAAAGCAATACACAAACATTTTTCCTATGTTTTTAAATTTTCCATTCTGTTTTTAACATAGGTACTTTAAAGTCGCACTAACAATACCCGCTTTATTATTACTTAGCTCCAAAGAAAACGATTATTATTTTGTTATACCACACACACAATACAGTAGTTGGGAATTTTAGTTTATACAGTTGGCGATTTCCACTGCCTTATTGCAGTTACAAAGCTGCTCCGGCCCATCCAAACTGCCTGAACCTGCCGCAGCCAATTAAATTGGCGGCCCCCACCGAGTAAGACAGTGTTCATTTGTTCTTGCATGTTGTCAATGTTGCAAACTTTGCACTTATACGACTCTTACTAGAGTCCATTTGATTAAAGGTCATATGCATGCAAGAAATTTGCAAAATTTAAATATTTGGTGAGAAGCATGTTTCTGATAAACAAAAATGCATCCACGGTCCAGATACGCCGGTGCGCATATGACGAACCTACAACAAACTCGTAGTTTCGCATCGGTGTGGGTGTACCTTAATTTAAAAAAAAATGTATATTATGTTAAATAAGCAATCGCATGAACAAACAGCACTGTAGTATTTACATTACCCGTGGTGAATGAAATAATTCATCTGCTAAATATGTGTTATTGATGTTTGTTCTGCATGGGATGCATTTAAAGCTGTTTAATTATAATATTGTACTAATTACTCTCGTGGGTGTTAGGGCGGAAAGAGAACCCTTAAGTCCAGAGAATCAGCAGTATTCGTCCCCGACAGACAAGAAGAATCTGATGGCTGAATATGACGGCAACCAAGTGCAAATGAAACCGGTAGAAATAGGAAAATTCTCAGCTGTTTAAATTATATTCAATTATTAATTATTAATCTGATATTTGCAAATATCTTTGTGTTGAAATTATGATGAGGCATTTCTATACGTATTATATAGATGCAAACGTTTTATCCTTATTATGTATTAAAAGTGTATAATCGATATGTAAATGTTAAAATGAATTTATAAGTCGTGCCAAATGCTTCGTAATTGTAACCAAAGTGTCCAAAACTAATTAATCTAAGGCCCAACTAGACTAGACAGGAATAATTTCGAATGTAAGAAAATGCTGTGTCTAGCTTTTATAGCTGTTGTTTATATAAATTTAGTTTTTTTTTAGTTGACGTACTATATTATATGACAATTATTTTGTATATTACCTCTACTTTATAATGATAATTTAACTTTTAAAGTACTTAAGTAAATATTATAGTATTAAGACTGAAGATAATATTACTTAATTTTTTATATGATTTATTTTGTAACTTGTGCTAAATCAGTGTGCCACAACTGAGTGCTTTAGTAATTAAAAACCAGTATTATCTATAAAATTTTAAATAAAACTTATACTGCTTGAATGGTGTGTTATACAAAGGAACAATATTTAAGAATTTTAGGGGAGAAATCTCCTATGTATGTATGTTAGTAATCTGTTCATTCCATATGCCATCAGTATTGAATGTAAAGACCAAGTTTATATTTGTATGAAGTGTAGCTTTTGATATTGAATAAAGAATCGTGTATAAAGTATTATTGTGTTTCCATTTCCTTTTGAAAGCGACTGTAAGTACAAGATGAGGTAAGAGGTAAGCAACGTTTTTCCAAGACGAGTCGGAGTAACATCTTTCGAAAACGAGTTGACTCTTGTCCCGTGTCACGACGTGAATTCGTGTCAGATGACGATGAATTTTGAGGTAACAGGTAAGTAACTTTTTCCGAAGGCGGGTAACATCTTTCCAAGATGAGTGACTCTTTTCCCGTGCCACGCCGTAAATATTCGTGTCAGATGCCGACGAACTTTGTCATTAGGTTTCTATTCAGAGATAAGTAACATTTTTCGAAAACGACTAACATCTTTCGAAGACGAGCGCCGAACAGTATGACAGGGTTATGTTGACTAGCTTTATACCATGCCACATTGATAACACTAGTCAACAAAATAATAAAAAAAAAATGTACATTAGATGCCACTATTTTTTTCTTAGATACCATGGCCCGCTAAACTCAAAAATCGCATTAAAAATTTTTTGAATGGATACGTTTTCGAGTTATGAATTTTTCTTTTTTTTGTTAATTTTTTTGGAGGTAGTTCGACTATTTGGAGCATATCTCGAGTTCGGAACATCAAATCTTTTCGTTCGGTACATCAAATTAAAGCCAATTGAATCACCAATAAATGTTATTAATATTGTTTTACAATCGCTTCAGTGGTTTCAGTGCAATTGACCATAATTTGAAATTTTTTTAGTATAAATGAAAATCGAACATTCATTTAACCGCCAGGGAAAGGTAGAAATAGTAAAAATATGCTCAGTTTCTTATTTTTTACGTAGAGTTTGCCCTTTTACGAAGAGAACAAGGTATTTACGATGAAAATGTATAAAAAAATACCGAAGTTATGATCAATTATGACCAATGGGTACGAAACTACCAAAATTCGGCCTTTTCTGGGAGGGCGGTTTGGGGTAGCTGTGATTGGCTGTGGTGGTCGTAAAAGTGGTTTCCAGCTATGATGCAAATGCCAACCGTCATCTCGATTGAGATTGGAGGGATCTTTAAAGATTTCGAACGCTTCGCGGATTCTACGAGGATAATAACGTGATTCCAGGGAGATGATTTTTGTTTGGTCGAGAAGAATTGTTGTGTCTGTGCTCATGTTCTGAAACCCCAACGCATGAAACCCCATATCTCATCAATGTAGACACTGCCACAGGCACATGGGATACGGTATACACCTGGAGCTAGCAGTTGAGAAGATTTCATCCTGAGAATCTTGGTGACGAGCATGGTGAGAGGTTTCACTAGGAAATGAAGACTATTGAGCGGCGCTACCAGGGATTTTGGATTGAAAAAATGATGGGCAACTATATCTGGTTCCTCATAAGAAAAACAGATTTCGACAAGAATATAAGGCGAAGCAGCAATCAAACTCACTTCTAATCTCCTTTATATTGAAAACATCACATTAAAACTAAGCACAATGAATTAAACTTGTAAACAGAGAAAAAGTAGAATTTTGGTAGTTTGGTACCTATCAATCTTAAATGACCATAACTTCGCTATTTTTGCATAGATTTTAATTGTAAATACCTTGTTCTCTTCGTAAAAGTTCAAACTCTACGCAAAAAATATTAAACTAACTATATTTCCACGATTTCTACTTTTCACAGGTGATAGAGTAAATGTTCCATTTTCATTTTGGCCAAATTTTTATAATATCGTGGCCTATTGCGCTAAAACTACTGAAGCGATTGAAAAACTATATGAGTGACAATTGTTGGTGATACAATTAGCTTCAATTTTATGTGCCGGGCGACCAGATTGGACGTTCCTAACTCGAGATATGCTCCAAATAGTCGAACTACCTCCGCAAAAAAGCAAAAAAAAAATTGTAACTCGAAAACGTATCCATTAAAAAATTTTGTATGCGATTTTTGAGTTTAGAGGGCCTTAGTATATATATAAAAAAAATAGTCGCATCCAATGTACATTTTGACTGTTGACTAGTGTAATTTTTAAAGCGACATATGACAGAACTGTTAAAATAACTGTAGATCACTCTGTAGGGGACAAAATTTAAAAAAAAAATGACTAGAGATGATATTTCACAATTGCGTGCAAGCTGCAACACAGCTTACCCTCTTCAATATCGTGGTGATTTACGTGTAAATTGGCATGTAGACGTGATTCACAAATTGATAAAATCGCAAAACTGACAACTGCACAATACTCGATAAATCCGAGGCAAGCTGTCCGGCTATAAACCCCTGGTGCTATTTCTGGATAAAGTGAGGCATACGGACAACATTGGTAGCATTACGTTAAAAGTGCTAACCCCTATTTACGGACCACCCCAAATTTGATGGCACGCGACCCCCATTCACTTACACTTAATAGTGTGTCCAAACAACACACGCTACATGTGAAATTTTATTATTTCCGTGCAAATGCGTTCTATTCTCTCTCTTTATGTGAGAACTCACGAAGATCACGTGCTATTAAACACGAGCGGAGGAGAAACTGAGTGATTTGATTAAACGGTTGCCCCCTTGTTATTACACCCGATAAATTTGGTGCCCAATGTTTTTGTTGCGTGTCCATATGTAGGTAGATAACTGATGGAACATCTGACAGATTTTTACCAGTAGCGATTTCGCAAACAAAGTTGATGGAACAAAAAATAATTCTATACGTCCCTGATTCAAAGATAAATGTTTGTTAATTAATATTATTGAAAGTTAAAGCTTTCTGCCTATTATGGTTTAGTCAGGGCGTTTAAGCGAAATAAACAGGTAGAGAAAAAGTGTTTGTGCCATCATCCGCAAAGTTGATGGATTGGAAACTATTTCTATACATCTTTAGGTCACAGATGGATGGGGTAATCAGTCCTGAAAATTACAGTTCTTTGCCTGCTGTAGTTCAATCAGGAGAAGTTTTCAAACGTCGGATTTGAGGCAAATGATCGCGATTTGCATTTTGTGCTACCATCAGCAAACTTGATGTACTAAAAATTATTTCTATACATATAGCCTTTATGTCGCACACACATCAGTTAATTAATCCTCAAAATTATAGCTCTCTGCCTACTGTGAGTTAGTCAAAAATCTGTTCAAACTTGAGATTTAAGAGATATAATCAGGTTTAAAAAAATTTGTAATTTTATCTTTTGTATCAATATCCGACAAGTTGATGAACTGGAAATTATTTCGATGCAGCTTTGGATCACAGACAGATTGGTTAATCAATCCTGAAAATTACAGCTTTCTGTCTGTTGTATTTTAGTCGGGAAAGTTTTTGCAAATTTCGGACTTCTTCTTTCTTTCTTCTTTTGTGCCACCATGAATGAACTTGATAGACTAAAATTTATTTCTATGCAGATTTGTGTGGCAGATAGATTGGTTAAGTAATCCTGAAAATTACAGCATTCTAGCTCTTGTGGTTTAGCCAGTGGAATTTTTATAGTTCACTTACAATCTCGAAAACGTTTTGACCACTGCAAAGTTACGAAGTTTACGAAATGTAGCATCTGCTTGTGACTTTCCCGGATCCATTGCTTAATAGGTTTTCCGCTCCGTTTACCCCAATCTTAATTCAAATCACCCCATATAGTACGGGGGTGCACCGACCCACCCTTCATCTATCTGATCCCGATTTGATAATACATATCGTCGCATCGGTATAAGTAATTCGTTTCGCAACACTGCACATGAATCAACAAATGCATTCTAGTATATACGCACGCATATATTCGACATAGCAAACCAGATAACATTTGTATTTTGATCATATTGCAGACCGTGCAATATCCATATAGTGTCAGAGGAGGGTTACATGAGTAATGGATTCGGATGACATAAGAGTCGATAGTTACATATATAGCTGTAAAAGGTTTTTTTCACAGTTTTTACATTAGAATTTCGCATAAGATTGAAAATGGTTATATTTACAAAATTAATGATGGAATAATTTATTGCAAAATAAGCACCAGATAACAAATGCCTTTTAATTTATGACTAAATAAATCAAAAATGACAAAGATATCTAAATCAAACTGTACACATATTACATTCGAAATATATGATCTATAATATGTAAATAAATATAATTTATTATAAACCAACCCTCTGCATCTGTTACTATAAAATACAAATTCGTTTATTCAAATAGCAAATTATACCTACACAAGCACTGGCCCTAATAAATATAGAGCTCGTATACGGTATTAGTGTAATTGTGTATTTAAAATATGTCAGGGTTAGATATAATCTGCAAAATCCCTTGCAACCCTCGTTTAGGTATTCATGGCGACCCCTCTTTTTAGGGGGCACCCTTATTTCACAAAAGAGGTGCGTGTGGTGCGCCGCAACCTCCAAGGATTAGTTTATTATCAATTATTGTGAGAACAGCACTTGTGGCAATTTAATTTGCGTACTATTCGGACGCCTGAATTGGTTGTAATTGAACTAAAGGACGGAATAATTTACCAAATAACCTATAGAATAGATTGACACCTAAAGAATACATTAATTACGTACTTCTTGTTTAAGAGACACGCATCATGCAAGAATTAATCAAAGACGTGAATATAGTCTTCATACATTTATTATCTATAAAAAAAAATTGGTATGGGTAACGATATCAAAGAGCAATGACTTTATAAAAAGAACACAACAACAAATCCTATCTCATGATTTTAATTTTCAATCCGAAGCAGCACAGTTTATCTTCACTATCTCCGGTCAATTTCCACTTGACATTATAGGTGGCAGCTGGATAATTCTGGCTGATGTCCAGTCCATATTTGTACGTTTGTTTCTCTCCATCCAGTGGGCATTTGGTCGTCTTGCAGGCGTTAGTGTCCATGCCGATCATCTCGATATCCTTTATTCCATTGTCCCAGTACGGTTGCGAGTGTAACGTTGGCGAACTGAAATCTGCATTGAATAATTAGCCCCGGCTTGTCGCAATTAATCTCGGCTCATAATGGACATAATCTTGATTTAAAGCCCGGAAAGGATTTATTATGGACTTACTTGGGGTGAAATCGATCTCAATTGAAGCTTGGCTACCACGCTTAACCTTGCATGGAGCATTTCGCGCGGCTTCTTTGCATGGCTTTACTCGGACTTCGTGGATGGTACATCGGTCGACGACTCCTTCTGCAAATTTCCAAAGGACTTGTATTTTTGCATAAAATTACATTACACGTTGTGTTTTTACAATATGCCAAACCCAATCATTTTATGTGTGCAGTTGACGCACTCTGGTGAACGGCTTACAAGGCTAAACGCTGTTTGATTGATATATAACCAAAGACCAGTATATAAACACAATCATTTTCGACAATTATGCAATAATATTAACACAAAATAAACATTTATCTCTAACAAAAATAGAAGCATTTTGCTCGGTAATAAATAACAAAACCGAATGAATATACAATGTGCCATTATAACCCAGGAAAGTTATATACAAATGTACTCCGAATAAAATAAACAAAAACAAATATATGAATTCATTACCTAAGGTACATTTACGTTCCTCTCTTCTAAAGGCGCAAATTTGTTATTAACTCTAGATTTAATTCATAAGTTCTTTCGCTCTCCACACAACACAAAAAATGGGATTTCAGCGGATTTTTTTCAGCGCGTTTTGTGGTCTCCTGAATCGATTGCAATGATTTCTGGAAAATATATGTGGGTATGTGTATGTGTAATTATGTTGTAAACACGATACAACGGATTGGTACGAAATCAACCGAACTTGAATAAATGATACTAGCTCATTCGCCAGTGACTTTAAATGTTTAAAAAATTACAGATAAATCGGATGATCGAATTAGGGGCCATAAGTGTTTTTAGAAGCTGTCCGACAAAATCCACAATTTTATGCAAAAATACTAATTTGGACTTTTGTTATTATTGTCAGAACATCTACGATTTGATGCCATAGGTTACACTCTTTGAGTTAGCACTAGAGGCAAAACTTCGGGAAATAAATATATGTAATTGATAGAAAGATAAAGTGGTTAATATTTACCTACCACAGGGTACTGTTTTAATAACTTCCGCTGTGATGCTGCAAAATAGCGTCACCAGGCAGAAACACAACACTATAAAGCGAATCATCTCACAAATGTCTTCTCGTCAACAGCACTTGTGGCGAACAACAATCCGTAGTAACAAGACGGTCAATTTATATCTTCTCACTCGTATAGTACAGGGCTGAACAAAGTCCGGCGCTGCGTGCCCTCGATCATGAACTCCACGATTACCGTAAACTTAAACAATAATCGGATTTTCCCACATTTCTTATTTTTGACTTTATTTTATTGTATTATCTCAGCAACCTTTCGTTTTTTCAATTTTCTAAAAAAGTTGCCAATTTCATAATTTTTTTCTCCATCTTATTCCAAAATGTTCTTACTATTCCAAAAGAAATCAATGGATAATAAAACCTATTAGACATAACTATAAACAAAAATATTGACTCGTGTTTAGTGCAGCTAAACTGTGTGCATATCTTTGTATATTACACAGTGCACTTGTACTCTACCCAGTGCAAATGTACTCAGTATTTATATTAGATACTATTTGATCTTTGTTATCTAATGACCGATAATAAAGAACTGGTAATCATGTTTAATTCATTAATCATTTCTTTTAAATTGTAATTTATATATATATACACTTTGTAATCGGTAAAAATAAGACCCCATTTTTTATTGACGGACGCCCGTTTCAGGGACCCACGAGCCCAAATTCACAAAAACTCAATGATGTCAGTACCTATGTTTATACGCTTATAGCGCCTAAATTGTTCATCCCTGTGATCTGAACTTATATACATATTTAGGGTCAGGGAAGGGTGAACTGGTATTAGTTTGGTCATGTTTACAAAATCGCATAAATCTCTAAGAAAACGCATTTGTAACATTTGCCACTTCCGGTTGTCAGATTGTGACCAAAAACAATCCAGTTCGTCCCCTGGTAATTCTAAATAAGTACCTATACCAAATTTCAGTCCTATCCATTTTACCGTTTGAATGCTATCTTCTTCACAGACATTCCCACAAAATGCAAAAAAATCCAGAAAAAAAACGTCGGTTACAGTATTTTCTTTCTAGGGTACTAGTCGGAAAGTAAAAACCGATTTTTGGGTAAAGTAAATGAGATGCTATACTGATAATGACATTTATCCCTACAAAATGAACCAAAGTACTAATAAATACACATCGTCTTTTGTTCAAATAAATTGTCTGAATATGATAACGAGGTCACTATAGTGTTTCCATCATCCTCGTTCATGAGCACTCGTCTTTGAAACGGATATTAGATCATTTTTCATATTAAATTGCATCATAATGCGAAAACATGTTGTGTAGTATTTTCAATTCCATCTTTAATAGAAAGAACTGTATGTTATTGCAAAGGGTATTAACAAATATCATAAAATGAACAGAACGGTAACAATATTACAAATTCCTACATTGTTATTAACATATTAATAACAATGTAGGAATACATAATAATAATTGTTCCACAAAAAATTCAAACAATGAAAAGCGCGGCCAAGTATTGCCACTGCTGGTGACATCTGTGTTAAAGGGATTCAAACATACGTAGGTAAAAAATGCGATATCAATGAATTCCTCAGAGTGTTTGCGAATTTTGCCACAAGATGTCGCTGTACTCGACTTCTGATCATTAACAAAGACAAATTTACAAATTCCAGTGTACCGGAAGTGGACTATATCTATGTTATTTGTAATGAAATTTTATAACTTATGCTAATTCTGCATACAAAATATGTTGACTTCGATAATTTTAAAGTTTTTCTAAGAATTATCACTCTGTTCCTTAAAAACCGGATGTCTCAGCCACAGGAAGTTAAAAATTGGCTCAGTTACTCCTAAGATACTATCAAATGGGACGTCGTTGAAATATCATAATGTACATCATTTCTGACCTAAGACAAATTTATTTTTATTGGGATTACCTGCTGCTTTATTGCATCTGGTTTTTGCGAATTAAATTCTGTCTAGCCATAAAATAGCTACAAGTTGCCAAAGAAAACACTTGGTTGATATGGTATTGTTATTATTGTTCAAGGGAAGCCCTCACTTTGCGGGTGCATAAAAAAAAACATTTTCTTACCGGTCGGCAATAATTTAATTTAGTTTTACATTAAAATTAAGTCAAACCACAAGGTGGAGTTATGAATTATAATATACAGAAAAAACAAGAACTATTCGACATCTTCTGGTCTCACAGGATGTGGTAGTGGCACCACCGATTTCTGTTTTGTATCTCTTGAACATGCTTTCCGCATATCTATAAACAAAATTAATTAATACACAACCTAGAACTAACATATTAAATTACCATAAGCATCTTCATCAGGATCACCCGAATAATATTCTAAAACCGTTCTGTAGACTATATAACCCAGATTCTTGTACATATTTATGGCTACTTTATTGCTAACCCTTACAAAAAGGTCAACAAAATACGCTCTCTTCTTTTCTGAGATGTCTTCAAGGAAACTCATTAATGCTGCCGCTAATCCCAGCCTTCGGAAGCCAGGTGACACTGTTAGAGCCGTAACATGCCCATGCCAATTTTCACCATGCCCCTCAGCTTTTCCCATAACTAAAAACAATGCAAGATTATAGAAAATTTATTGGTTAGGACACAAGAACATACTGTAACCCATGATTTCTCCACTAGGCGATTCAGCAACTTGAAAATATTCAGGCCAATGCGCCAAATACTGCATGTAAAATGACAACCCATAGGTTTCCGTCAAAGGATCCAAATTTCTGCAACCAAGAATAAGTTAACTCGCATTTCTTGTTGTTTCATCAATTTTACTCACACATTATTAAATTTGTACATGTCGTCGCATGTAAAAGGCCTTAAAGTAGTCATTTTTTGGATTTTCTTCTTTAGTCAAATCTAATCTAACCCAACTAACTTACAAACCTGACGTTTGACAGTTGACAGTTTTATTGGTAGTTCGAAATCGATGGCACTTGGTAATTTTCAGTTTGCTCTATTGCCTATAGTGTCAGATGACAGACGGTTTGTTTATAAAATGTGGAACGTGCCCAAAAATTGTGCAATTCGCAATTGATAAGTTGTAGAACGCGGTTCGGTTAGTAAACGGTAAAATTCTGACGTGATCATTATTTTCACACAACAAAATGATAAAGTAAGGAATACTTAAGTTATTCGGCAACGAACGATATATTTGGCCTATATGCTAAGATTCTAAATAAGCTGCAAACTTTGTGTGATTATTTCCGAATATGACTGAACAGTCGATATCCGAAACGCAAGGTGATGCGGAGGATCAAGTACCACACGAAGCTTTAAAGGAATTGTGTACCAGTAATGCTACATACTATAATACTGACAATACGGAGAATGGCCAAAGGTTGTACACATCTTTCACAGCAATAATAGAAAACATCGAAAAGATACGGCCTATAGTTTCCGAGATACAAGGTTTTGTCTCGGAATATGATTTTGACGAAAATACTCCTGCTAATGGGTACAGAAGCTTCTTAAGCATCGTCGATTCTGCCATTTTATATGGCATACAATTAAATAAAAAGATAGCTTTGAAAAGAGGTAGCGTGCTTTTCAGGAAAGCAGTTTTTACCAAGTATGTTTTATTTGTGTTTGTTGTTAATTAGGTGTTGATAATTAAGATTTGATTAAACTAATTGTTTTTGTAGGGAGATAGAAATTTGTGCACAACTATTTGCAAGCTTGCTAACTTGTTTGGAGATTCTTAAAATTATAAGAGAAAATTGCCCTAAAGGTGAATTATTCACCTTTCATCACCTAACTATGGAACAGCAAATTTCGATAATGTGTAACATTGAGAGGGTAAACTCATACTGTTTCTATGGAAGATGTGTCGGTTTCCAATTCTGTGAGTCCATGAGACCCGCATTGAGATTTATAACGTTGTCTATGGCTATCTTCTCCGAAGCTTACTATAGTGAAGGTTCTTTGTTCTCAAAGGCAACCACATCATTAAAAAATTCCACCAAGTACTTCACCGACCCTGAGGAAAAAGCCAAACGGCTGGTGAACATCTTTAAAAATGCAGACGTCGAATTCTGCAAGGCCTTCTGGTTCTTATCAGAAGCAGAACTCATGAAACATTTGCCTGCAGTTGTCGCCACCAGTGTTGCTGTGTCAAAAGTCATTCACATACCAACAGAACCCATCACTGTAAATTGCAATGGAAATGAAATAAACGTCCCTATTCCTACAGCTCATATTGGTAATTATTATCTTCTATGGTTGTTTGATTAATTTATGTTGATGTGTTATTTTTTTTTAGGAAGAAAAGCTGTTCAGGTTAGATTAATTAGTTGGCGACGTCGGGAAGGCATGATTGGTGAAGGTACAAATAAATTGGATCCTCCAAGTAGGGGTAGGTTTTTTTTATAGATTCATTATCATATATTAATTAGCTATTTGACAATTAAAAAGATTAAATGGTGACACACTGGAGTTTTTTTATTCAATAAAAAAAAACTTTAATGGTCCATTAACTATATAATTCTCAAATAATTCCAGTGACATAATCTATTTTTAATTGTTACCGGTTTTTTATATGAGGTACATATATGGTAATTATTCGCACAATTACATGGTTATGTTTGTTTAACAACAGGTTTTTATACATACATATAAATTACCAAGGCCTATCAAAAAGATATAAAAACAGGACTGACTAAATTGCATGCATTTTTATTATTAAAAAAAAATATATATCCGCTTGCAGAAAAGCCCAGTACCTTTAACTGCTGATTGACCCTTAAAATCTTAATTGCATCAGTAATTAAGGCTTAATAGGCTAATTTGAAATCGACAAGGAAGGAAGTTTTGTTCTTATTGAATAAAATAGCAGAAGATGAAATATATTTATGGTATGGCTATCATTTTGGTTGGTTATCATTAGGTCAAAGTCTACAGTTACTAAATTGTTTATTTACCACAACGTAATTATTTATTATAATCAAGAGTATGACATCCTTAAGTTGAATATTGCAAAACAGTTTGTGGTTGAACCTTATCATTTTATTCATCAGTTAATCTTAACTAAACTTAGTTTTTTTAAGCGTAAAATTTAATAAATTATAAGTACAATAAGACAGCAGGTCTAAAATTAAACCAGGAAAAAATATACAGCATACAAAAGTTTATTATTTTAGCCTTAACCAAATTGAGTAATTAATTATCTTGTATATTGCCTAATGGAGTTATTTAATGTTTATGTTATATGGTTGGTTGTCATTCACCTAAAAACAGAAAGACACTGTATTTCATCTGTTTACAATAAAGAAAAATGTTTAGAATGTGAATTATTGCTATGTCCTCAACTGAATTGGGTAATCAAGTTAATTATCTCTGTTTATTTCTTCCTACTTGTTTGGGAATGCCAAAGAACAAATAAATTATTTACTTGATCGATTGACAATATTTGTCATACCAATTGATAACCTTAAATGATTGATGAATATAAAACATTGCCTAATGATTTGATGTATTTTTTGTTATATTGCAGATTTATATTGTATCTGCAATATAACAGGAATAATATAGAAAAAAAATAGAATGTCATATCAAGACACTGTTTTATTATACAGTGTCCTACAGCTCACATCCTGTCTTCTGTAGCTCCCCACTTGTTAATTAAATTAAGAGTTTGATATTTTGCAGTAAATAACATTATATTGCAAAAAGTGTTATTTCTAATATTCATCCTTCAGTACATTGCTGCAATATGGACTTACATTTAATATAATTATGGTGTTGCACGTTTTTGCTACATCCTCTGTGATCAAAAATAACTTTTGTATGCCTGCAAAATATCAAACTAGTAACTTAATCATTAACTGAGCTACAGAAGACGGGAGGTGAGCTGCAGGACACTGTATACTGTGTATAGTTCAATAAAAAAGTCCTGTATAGATTCTGATATGGCTATAGGCCTTAGGAATAGACGTATAAAATATCAGAGGATTTAAGTGACAAAACAACAAAACTGGTCAACTCTAAACTCTGAAACTTGCATACTAACATAAAGCAACAAGGGGTTAAGCAGTTTATATTGTCAGATTCAACCTACGATATTTTCAATGACACATAATCAAGACTGTTATTAACTGTTGATAATTGTTATGTATAACTAATCATAAAGAATAATAAGCAAAATTATGTTTTTCCGTCCAGGGCTCTTTGTCCACTGCCATGGTGGTGGTTTTGTAGCCCAGTCCTCAAGGTCCCATGAATGTTACCTTCGTCAGTGGGCTAAAGACTTAGACGTTCCAATACTAAGTATCGACTATAGTTTAGCACCTCAAGCACCATATCCAAGGGCTCTTGAGGAAGTTATGTATGCATATTGTTGGGTCCTAAAGTATCACCATCTCTTAGGGTCGACAGGTAATAATAATAATAATAATAATAATAATGATTATTATTATTATTAAACTCATCTTGCAAATTTATATCTGTATAAATTTGTAGGGGAAAGAATAATTGTTGGAGGTGATTCTGCTGGTGCCAATTTACTAACGGCAATGACCATTAAATGTCTGGAATTGGGCATAGACACACCTAAAGGATTATTCTTGGCTTATGCTCCAACGTCTGTAAGTTTTCAGGCCTCTCCTGCTAGACTACTGTCTGTAATGGACCCATTATTACCATTCGGGTTCTTAATGCGATGTTTAAAAGGTTCACAAACAAAAAAAGGTTGTTGATAATTTTTTAATACACGCTCTTTTAGCATACACTAGCAACGATGGCTCTAAAACCAATGGTGTTGACAATATAATCACCTCAGACACTGAAAGCTTTGAAGAAATCTCCGAATCTGACCTTTTAGATCTGCAAGCCCATAAATCTCCGACATCCGAAGCATCCGATACTCTAACATACGCTTCGCTAACTTCACCTCAGGAAGAAAAAGATCTTGTTAACGACGACTCTAATTCCAGTCAGAAATATGTCTCGGAATTTCTCGAAAAATATGCTTTAGGTAACCATTATTTTCTAAACTTTATATTTACATTCTAGACAAAATTCTATTGGATAAATTTTCTAGATTCTGATACGGATACAGATCTGACGAGAGGTGGTGATGCAAGTCAAAGTTCGACTGTTAATGCTGCTGAAACCCCCAACTCAAGTTTAATGCAAAGTAAGATTACGGCATTTGTTTCTAGTTTGAGGGGACGTATCGAGGGTTTGGTCCCTAGTGTGGCCCCCAGTGGGGCCGCTCTTTGCTTGGATGTGGCTCGCACTACGAGTCTTGCCGATGAGTTGCGGTATTCCAATATTTCCAGGGATTCGGGTATTAGTCCTTTCTGTGCTCCTGAGGACATTCTCAAAAGGATGCCACCAGTAAAGTTATTTGTAAGTTCTTAATTGAATAGATACTTAAACTACTCGATAATTAATTGTATTGTTTTTTGTAGACTGTTCACATGGATCCGTGTCTTGATGACTGTGTGATGTTTGGTAAAAGACTTAAGAAGGTTGGTGTGGATGTTACCTTGGATGTCTTAGATGGATTGCCTCACGGCTTTTTGAATTTTAATTTGGTAAATAAATTTTTATCGTACAATTTTTCAGATGATCAAAGGTTTTGTTTATTTCAGGTATCGAAAGAGGCTTACGATGGTTCAAAATTGTGTACAGATCGACTTTTAGAATTGTTAGATCTGAACAGCCTACCACCTCAAACATAATAGCAAATTTTAATATTTTTTAAGTAAATTTTTAATTGTACATGATCTTAATAGAAAAGATATTTTTATACATGTATAATGGTTATTGATTGTGACTTTTTTCAGGGGGATAATTAGTTGTGATTTTTACTTATTTAATATTGTATAGTTTATATCTAGCATTTCTTTGCCGTATTAATAGGTGTTAAATCAAAGATACATTATTAATTTTCTTGTGATATATAATCAAATGTTCTAATTTTAGATATTAAATATATACTCGATATTTATATATTTATTATTGTTATATTTATAGAGAAAAACTATGGAGTGAACAAACTCTATTATGCCAACCCATGTACTGTAATATTAAAATTTTTAGATACGAGTCAATAAAATATAGCAAGTTGAAATAAATTAACAATATGAACAGTTCGTTTTTTATTTCACCTAATAAAACAAAATAAAGATGTAAAACTTCGAAAAACGTATATTTCGGGAATATATACAATGAAATCGGTATAAATAAAAGTGAAGAAAGGCTTATTAGATTCACATGTTACATTGTGAAAGACCGATCATTACAAACAATACTGAATATTAACCAATTCGTAGAAGAAAGAAACGATGATAATTTGGTATTTCACTAGTCTGCTGGATGTCCTAACCTAGTGTGTGCCATTCACGTTCACCTGCTGCTCGGAACTTCTCAAATTCTTCTGCAGAACATGCGCATCCGCTGGCTCAATCCTCTTGTAGTAATGTTTCTTCGTTTCGACAATTTCAAATCCAAATTTCTTATAAAAATCTATAGCACTTTCATTATTCACCTGCACATGTCTAAAATTATACAAATTGGAGTTAAAACACTCTTGAAACTTAAGAAACTTACAAGAAGATGCTATCAAAATTCCCATCCTGTTCAACAAAGTTAAGAACGTGTTGCACCATCATAGTTCCAATTCCCAAACGTCTGTACGGGTATAAGCAACCTAACGTCATGATATATAACCTCCTAGACTTTTCCGATGTGTCGATCCGACAGCAAACTGCACCGACCACTATATCGTTATAATAGGCGAGCTTGGCTAGTTCTCCTGCTTCCAGAACGTCCTTATAAAATTTATCATTATACGAAACCGGGAAAACAACGCTGTTTAACTGTTTTAGTTGCTTAATATTATGTGGAGTGACATTCCCTAACTCAATGTTAGCTCTTAAACAAAAAAGAAACACTTAATTCTATAGAGACATTATCAAAAACACTAATGCTGTATTATTTACCTCGTCATGTTTGAATTTTAATTTGTTCCTTACGAAAACTAAAATGGAAAATACCATACGAAAAGAGATGTCAAACTGTCAAGCATGGAACCAACCCGATGAAAAAGAGCTACCAACTTATGTATATCTGCCATATTTTACATATATAATTTATATATATTATCTACTCTGCAATTTCTGTAATTTAATTAGTGATTTAAATCTTAATTTGTATTTAATGCATATGTGGAATTGTTCAATTCTTTTTCGACTTGTCTGGGAAATATCGAAATATGTATCGATGAGGTTGGTAATCTCTGCAATTTCCAGTATGGAGGGAGGCGTCGTTGTTGTCGTTTGCTATCAAAATGGTGCTTGACTTTTCCACTGAAATAAAGCAGCATAGTTTCAAAATATTGGTGATGTGTAATTAATAATGATATCGAGGACGATGTTTCCATTTAATTATTGTTGGATATGTGATCAGTGATGGATTATCTTCGAACTAAATCAATCAACAAGTGAACAAAATAAATCCGAAGGTTTAAGCCATGGCCGAAGAACAACTAATTATAAACGACCCGTCGTTTATCCAAATCGACGATGTAGATATGAATCAAAGCGCGCAAAGTAAAAGTTCAGAATTGAACTCGAGTAGTTTGAGTGATATCCAACTAATGGATGAACTCATTCAAGAACACGAGAACCAGGAAAGAGCAGAAAAGGGTACCGATAACACCGATGGTAATGAAGAGAAACCAACACAGGAAGAACGCAGTACGGAGAGCCCTTCTACGGCGGACACATTCTCCCACAAGTGTGTGTTATGCCTTCGAATTCTATCGTCTGCAGACGATCCAAAGTTACTCGAATGTCTTCATGATGCTTGCGGCAGTTGTGTCCACAGTAAGTTTGAAGAGCAAGTTGACTGCTTAAGAAAAGGTACGGAATAATAATAAATAATAAAGTTATACCATAAAAAATAAGTTAGGTGAGTTGTATCAATGCATAACGTATTTCCAGGCATACTTTGCCCCACGTGTGGTCACACCAGTGTACCGGACACTATCATCGATAATCAGTTCCTTTTGGAGTTGACACCAACTGAAGATAACACGAAATCCGTCGAGTTAAAATGTAACAGTTGCGGAGATGATAATATGGCTTCTAGTTGGTGTGTTGACTGTGCTGAGTTTATTTGTGATATTTGCGTACAGGCACATCAGAGGTAAGTGGAATTTTATTAATTATAGGCTAGAAATTACATATAATTGTCATATTAATCAATATGACTTGATTTACTAGGGAAATTTTGTAGGTCAGTCCTATAATGTTTGCCCTACTTTTATATTTAATGTCATCAATATACCGTATGTTCAATAAACAAAGGTCTAGTATGCCATGAAAAATATTGTAGGTTGGCTAGACTGAAATTTGACAATTGAACTTTAAGCTTTTTGTCAGTGTCCAAGTTTTAGAGGTTAGTTTGTGTCGTTTTATATGTCAATTCCTACCATGTCTAACCAATATAAATTTAAGAAAAAATTAAATCATGGCACATTATCAGTGTCATGTTTTTATCGTATATATTTGTGAATGTAGTCCAGTTGAACTGGACAAGATGACAGACAGCCAATGAAACACTTTACCCCAAACGTTGGGGTAAAGTATTAACCATTAACGTTAAACATATTAACCATTTGGAGAGTTGCATGTTTTTTGTGATCGCGCTTATTAAATCCTTTGTAAAATTAAAGAAGATATATGTAATACTATATTAATAGATATTAACACAAGGCACCTTTCGATACAAATAACCATAATATACTGTTTATAAGCTTTATTTGGAAGTGGCGAAAAAAGGAAAAAAAATCACAAAAAAGCGCATTGTACACATTTGGTCGCATACTTTTCGTACTTCCATTTTTCGTACCAACATTTTTTCAAGTATCTACGTACGTTAGATGATGCCACCAAAGAGTGCAATTCAGTTTTACAACCATTTATTGCTCCTAGTTTACTTTCGACAAAATAATGACCAAATAATAACTTGAGTTTCAGATTATAAATACTGAATCATTTTCTTGTACGTTTTTATCATTATATGTTGTCTTGTCATTTTTTAGTGTGATACTTTTCCTAACCACCACAAGAAAAGAGCACAGTTTTCACAAGACAAGGCATAACTAAATTTCTTTTTGTATATCAACGGAATTTGATTTTCAAATTCGTTGAAAATCAAATTCCGTTCCATGTTTTTGTGCTTTATATCAGGAGGTAGATTTCAAAATTAAACAAAATTAAAAAACATTATATATTTTTAATATCCTGTTGGAACTTTTTGAACAGAAGCAATAATGTGGTTGCATTTCCACGGCATTGTGGGATTCTCGTTTATAAAAGCAGTTAGGTGTTGCTCTAAATTGTCTAAGTTAAAGTTATCCTTTTCTTGGAAAATATACCTTTCTAAATTGAAAAGCGTCAACTGAAGTAATAAGTTTACATTAATTAAGAGGCATGTCAATGTTAATGCATATTTGCAAAAAATCGAACCTGAGGACAAACATAATTTCGTGTAGCATAGCGTAACCAGTGTACTATGATAATACTTCTTGAATTTCTGTTTTGACTAATTTTCCAGCAATCCGACAAGACTTTACAGCTTGTTTTTAAAAACACAACATACCTAACAGGCGACGATCGCCTGGCGACTCGAACTTCGACTATTAGGTATAAAAAAAGGCGAATATTTTCACAAACTTACAAAAATTTCACAAAAGGCATTTATATGAAAAATAAGAGAAAAAATAATCAAAATAGAAATATGTATTGTCAGATGACGTCTTTTGCCAGGAAAAGTTAATTTGTTATAATCAAAAACGCGATTTGCACACAAACTCTTCAAAATTTCTGCACTCCTCAAGGTTTGGGCCGAATAGGGGGAATTCGTTTTCCTGGAGACCGTAAGAGGCAAAAAATCCCGAGCAAGCATATTTGTTTGGCTTTTTGTCGTTTTTATCGGCCTCTTGAGCACATGTGTGGGTGACGCTCAATCGTCCTCGATGATTTTATATCATTTCGTCTCGCGACTGGCAGGAAATTCTTCCTTAGAGAATTTCCTGCAGGAACCCCTCTCCGTGTGTGAGCAACGGTTTTGTGAAGGAAATCCTTAAGGATATCCTGGAGGCTTTAGAGGATTTTCTCTGCGTCTATGCTTACCTTTACAGTCAGTATATTTAAGAGTTTGGCTTCTACCTGCATTCTTTTAATTTTATTGTACTAAAGAATGTTGATCAGCGAGTGGCTATAAAACAGCAGGGTACTTGGAATTTTGTTCTTTATTACTGAAGGGGTCTAGCCAAGTCGAAATAAAAATTCAGAATGTTCAAAAGAAGCTGTTTCAACAACTTTAAGTTGAAAGTCATAAAATATTATGCCATAACACGAAATTTCTTGCTTTTTTGCAGTACGGAATAATGTATTTATACGATTTAGAATCTCTACTTTGCAAAATAAAATTATTATTATTATTATTATTAAACCAAAAGGATTCCACATCCACGGAAGCTTATTTTGAACACACTATGTGCAGTTCGTTTAAATTGTCTGGTACCTTGTATATTCTTGTTTTTTAGATGTATTTTATCTGTTACCAAAGAGTATAAGACAATAATTAGACGTTTAAACCTTTTAAATACACCAGAAAGTAATTTGCCATTAATATCCCATTCTAACTCACTTTAAAAACTATCTAGAAATACTGCTCAGGAATTTATTTAGAATATTACTTCGTTTTCCAGGAAAAACATTACCGTCGTGAGCTTATTCTTTGCCCGCTTTTTGCAGGCACCCAAAACTAGTCCTAACTAACTCATGTTCCAAGAATTGTCTCGGATATTCTGAGAATTATCTCACCTTTTCGGTGACAACACAGGCGCTAAGTGTCCAGTTTTTGTTTGTTTTTTTATCATTTTTGTTTTGTTTACTTTTTGTAAACATCTGCAAAGTTGATTTGCGGGGCCTTTCGTACAGTAATAAACTTATTATAATGTGTCGGCGCGAGGCCATCAGTGTTTCTATGAAGCTGTTTAGCTTTATTAATCAAGTAATTAGCTAATAAAATGATGGTTGTTGTTTAGATTGAAAGTAACTAAAGACCACATCATAAAACCAAAAGAAGAGGGCCTTCTTGAGCAGCAGTCATCGGCAACATGTCCAGGGGCAGCGACATTATATTGTTCTGTGCACCCGCACGAAAAGCTCTCCGTTTTTTGTGAAAACTGTGACCAGCTCACGTGCAGGGATTGTCAGTTGACGCAGCATCGCGAACACAAGTATAAATTCACGAGCGAAATCGCCCAAGACGCTAGGAAATTCATTTCTAGCATGTTAAACGACATAACGTAGGTTTATTGTTTAGATTTAACATTCGAATTAAGAATATTTAATATTTATTTTAGATACAAGAGGGTTTTACTGAGTAGTGCTATGAAGGTAATAGAGGACAGGCAGACACTAATTACGGATAAAAAGAAAACGTTGGTGAATGAAATCACACAGTTAGTTGTCAAGTAAGTAATGAATATGATGATTAGAATCCATTTGGCATTAAATACGTTTCGATTTGTAGGTTGACGAATACTATCAATGTTAGGGGAAAGGAACTTGTGTCTAAACTAACGGAGGTATGCGATGGAAAACAGAAAACTTTACAGGAAAAGAAAACTGCTCTGGATCAATTATCTCAGATGACGGACCATTGCATAAGTTTTACCAAGCACGCATTGGATAATGGCAGCGATATGGCGTTGTTATACAGCAAGAAACATGTCACGAATCATTTGCAACGGATCAAGTCTAAACGGGCTGATATTCCAAATCCAGAGATTCCCGTTAGGATACACTTGGCGTTGGATAAAGTTCCTGACTTAGTTAAAGGTACGACTTTTAATTATATTTTATATATATATATATAGCTTGTGTTTTTGACTTAGTACAAATTATTTCTTTATATATTGTAAGATTAATTGAGCCTGCTCCAAAAAGAAGAACTTTATTTTTTTAGTTCTCTCATAAGTGCAAAGAAATATTCTATATAAAAAATTGTACTGTAATTTGCCTGTTGTGTTTTCATGACTTACATATTATAGGTCTCTCAAACGGTAAGCCCTTTAAGTGTTATTCAATGTTAACTGTAAAGGTGACTTGTTGTATACTTCTAGTGATATCGACGATTGGGCAAATTGTCGTTGACGGTCGAATTTACCCAGCGCAAGCTCCTTCCCCGTCCGGTTCTCTCCCACCTCAAAATTCACCAAGTCCCGGGCATCAACAGATGCAAAACAACGTCCTGCATCAGCAATTGCAATCGATCCACCCACAGCAACATCAAAATCACCAACAGCAACAACATCAGAATCATCAACATCCACAAAACCAACAGCATCAGCAGAACCAACAACACCAACAACCACATCACCAAACAGGCTTGCACCAAAATCCTCAACAGCAGACCTTCCCACAACAGCCGAGAATGCTGCCACCTTATGGTCAGCAGTACAGTCAGCAGACTATGAACAAGATTGGGCCGAATATGGCGCCAAATATTACGATGCAGGGAACTATACCCATTTCTTTGGCGCAACATCTGCAGCATAACCACTTACAGCAGCAGCAGCAGCAGAGGATGTCCTTGCAGAGGGGTCAGATTAGGTCAATTTTGCCCCAGAGACCTCCAGGGTTGAATAACCAACAGCAGGTATGAGAAATTTTATTTAAAGGTATGATCTTGTACAATAAATTTAAGGGTTTATCTGGAATCGTTTTTATTTCAATTTTATTCGACACAGAAGATTGTACATATAAAATAAACTCACAAACAAAAATCAAGTTTATATTGAATGTATCAAAATAACATAAAAGCAAAAAAAATTATGTAATAATTTGTTTTCTCTCATTTATTTGAAGAAATATTGTTGAGCTTTGGTCTTCTGACAAAAAAAAAATGGCAGCTCAAATTTACCTTTTAGAGCTTTTATTGTTCTGATTCTCAGGTGACTTCGTCGACTCACCCACAGGGAATGTTGCAGGACCGCAGTAACTTAAGGGGGCTCTTGCAGCCGAACGGCAGCGCCGTGTACGTCCGGACGGGACCGACGCAATACCAAGCCGTGCAGCCGCAATACGCCCAGCAATTCCAGACCAGGTTTCAATCTCCTCCGCAATATCCGCAAGCCTTACGGATGATGCAACAACAACCGCAACAACAACAGCAACAACACCCCACCCAACTTGGAATTCGGATGACAAGACCCATGCAACCATACGCAATCCCACAACAACAACACCAACAACAACAACAACAACAACAGCTGGGGTTAAAGTGGCACATCCCCCAAAATGACACACTAAATTCCCTGAACCGTCAAAATCACAACAATCCCTCTCAGCCCCTGATCAATGATAACTTTAAAATCATGCTGAAGCCTCAGGGGGACGTCCGGGGAATCCCGTCGGTGTCCTCGACGATTCCCAAGACGCCGAGTCCCAATAGCGCTAGCAGTCGATCGGACGCCGAGAATAGTTTGGATAAGTATTGCGCGGAGTCGGTGAACGATTTAATGGCGACGATCGCCAAGTTAGACTCGAACGGAGTGCAGGTTCTTGCCGAGAACCGGACAAAGACAGGCGGCTCCCCGCACGTGGATAGCTCGACGGGAGACCTTGCGGGGCCTTCGAACAATAATAATAACAATAAGGTGAAGAACGAGGGTCCTATGGAATCTGGGAAGGACGATCCGAATGAGGATTGGTGCGCCGTTTGTATGGATGGTGGGGAGCTGGTTTGCTGCGACAAGTGCCCGAAAGTGTTCCATCAGTCCTGTCATATACCGAATTTGAGTATAGAGTAAGTATTTTCCTGCGTAAATTCCTGCATTTTTGGATACATTTTTTTGTTTACTTTTTTCTTGTTTAGGGAAAATGATACCTGGCAATGCCTTTTGTGCATGAATTTTGCCGACATACCTGAGAGTGCCTTGTCTGAAAAGAAAGATGGGCAGCTCAGCATCAAAGAGAAGAAAATAGCCGAGAGGCTTGTATTAGAGATGTACTGCCAATACGAACCAAGTATACCATTTAGGGAACTGCCTCCTAGTGATGTAAGACTTCTGAAACGCTTAACTTACAAAATTTATATTTTTCCTCTTTGTTTTAGAATATTGAATACTACTCGGTTATAAAGAAACCTATAGCTCTGGATTCCATTCGACAGAAGTTGGATTGGAATTCAAGTAATTGTTACTCACATTTGGAATTTTTAGTTCGAGATGTACGGCTGATGTTTAAAAATGCGTATATGTATAATGCGGTAAGTTTGTTTTTCTGTTTTGTGTATAAAGATGGAGTTTGAGTATTTATTTGTTTACAGGTCGATAGTGACATTTACAATGATGCAAAAACTTTAGAGAAATTCTTTGACGAACAATTAGAGAAATGGGTGCCTGAATATGCTTATGAAACTTTTGATGATGATGACGTACATCCTCCTAATAAGAAGTTTAAGCGGATAATTAGTGATTAAATACTCTTTTTTTTGTGTTTAGAGACTTTGGTGTCCTGGGAAGGTCGTTATTACTTGTTTTATTCTTGACAAAATTTGTTAAATCATTTGTAGATTAGATGAAGTTAAACTTGTGAATGTTGACTATTGTAAAAGACATTTGTGTTAGATTTTACCCATGTTAATTATTAATTTTATAATTAGTACGTAGTCAAAACAAAACAACAAAATAAATTTAGCTTATTAAGCACAACTTTCACTTAATACCGGTTTCATTTTTCAGTATAGTGAGACTTATGTGTAAGTGTAAACTATACATTGGTTGTACAGTCAAAGATGTCTAATTCCTTTATGACACCGTTGGGAAAAGCAACATTATAATAAGTACATAGTAATTAATACTTACAAACAAAATTGATACTGGTATTGATTGAAATAGCAAAGTGGTTTTAATTACTAATTGTTCAAATGCATATCCTATATTAGGAGTGATGCAATTACATTCTGAGAAATAATTTTATACATTTGTTTCTCAGAGTGTTCTTGAATTGTTCGGTACGATTAGCTATAATTTTTTAATAATGTACGTAGAACATCATACATCTTTTAATATTTAAGATTATATTTATACCATTTATATGTAGATATGTCACCCGGAGAGAGATCTTAATAAAAAAATCTATTTAGTTAGAATATGTCTTTTTATTAACACCAATGCAATGGGGAGAATACATTTTTTAATAAGAATAATAATTTGAATAATATAATAATCATAAACTATAATCCATTTTTGAACTGCAGATAAAACGAATTTTACGTTTTTGCTAAAAATAAATACGTTAAACATTTGGACTTTTCCACGTCTGTATTTTTGTCTGACAACGGGGTGAGAGGACAAAAATGACTTTAGCCTCAGATACATTCATGTACATTCGCGTGGTACTCAACATTTACGCGAAATAAATTCCGTCGATGCCCAAAAAGAAATTTAGTAATGATTTGTTTTGCGAAAAACTTGACTAATTGCGCTACGACGTATTATTGTCATCTTGTGGAGGAGCATTGTTAGGAGAACTCTCTCCACACTTTACTGCGGGTTACCGACTGTCCCCGATGTCAAAATAACAATAAAACACAACGATAATAGTCCCCAAATGAACAAGAAAATAATTCATTAGTCTTTGAATGTATTAAATACTAATCTGAAACTCAGGTTAATTTACAAATTAGGTACGTTATAGTATGTAGGAAGTGTTGGTGACAAGGATTATTAAGGGTAAGTACGGTGAGTAGGCACAACCCTTAAGCTTCATATACTGAAATACAGATGTCGCCTACAGTCTGATCACGGGTAAAATAATCCAACATTGCTTTCTGGTTTAATTATCAAGTTCAGTAACAAAACAAACTGGGCGTATTTAAAATAGACTGTAATTTTCAGGATTAATTATGCAATCAATGTGTATGTAAATCAGAGTGGTTGACTTCTGGTGATAAAAAAAACTGAATTTTCAAAATTTCTCCTAACTAAACCACGGGCGACAGAACGCAATTTGCAGGATTAATTAATGAATCTATCTGTAAATCAGAGCTGTTTAGATATAATTTCTATACCACCAGTTTAGCTTGTTGTGGCAGAAACATGCAAAATCGTGATCTAACCATTTCTTTTAAATTCCTGACTAAATAAAACCGGCAGAGAGCTGTAATTTGCAGCACTGATTACCCTCATTATCTCTGAATCAGAGATGTATAGAAGTACTTTCTATGTCTTCAATTTGGCTTCTTATGACAGAAAATGCAAAATCGCGATCTAATCATGTTGCTTAAATCCGATTTTTGGACAACTTTGCTGCCATAGCAGACAGAGAGCTGTAATTTACAGAATTAATTCTCCCACCAATGAGTGAATCACTGCTAAATCTAAATAGAAATAATCACTGTTACCTACTACATATTTTCAAGTAATAGCGCATTATACCGAATCATTTCAATCAATCATTTCGACTCAGCTTATGTGTTATTAGATCCAAAATTTGCCACAACTTTTCTCAGAAAACAACTGACATCGATGTAAACCGTAAACATCAGGTTTAATTCTGTCGTTTAAATTGTACAATAGCGATTATTTATTACCCTTGCTAATAAAACGAATACCGTTTGAGTGATTGAACAAATTTAAAACGTTCGCTTTAGGGTAGGCGAGGGTTTCACGTTGTAAACAGAGAACGTACGCGATAGTGGGCCGCCTAGCGACCGGCCAGTGTAATATCAGCACCAGGATATAACAAACGGATCACCAGAAGCAGCGTTCCCAGAAATGCTAAATGTAGTGGAACTTCTGCCCAACCGTAAGTGATTGATGGCAACACGCCCTCATACCTACAGCAATATGTGTTATTGAAATACGAGATATATATATGTATGCTTGGGCAGCACCGTCATCACAATATATAATATAATTACGTATCGTGGCATTATATTAGTCATTACACATTAGTTTTGAGTTACGCTTGAGTGACAAGAAATTATTTATTTGATAGTAAGGAGTATGACAAAACTCAAAAACTCGAGAACAACAAAACGTCCCGGAGTGGTCCGAACATATTTTCACACATTCTAACATCAGAAACCTATAGCCCTGGATTAAGTTCGACAGAATTTAGATTGAAATCCAAGCAGTTGTTATACTTACTCATTTGGAATTTTTAGTTCGAGATGTACGGCTAATGTTTAAAAATGCGTACACGTATAATGCAGTAAGTTTGTTTTTCTGTTTTGTGTTTAAAGATGGAGTTTGAATATTGGGTTGTTTACAGGTCGATAGTGACATTTGCAATGATGCAAACACTTTTTTTGTGTTTAGAGATTATGGTGTTCTGGGAAAATCATTATTACTTGTTTTCTTCTTGACAAAATTTGTCAAATCATTTGTAGATTATGTTGATGAATGTTGACTGTTGTAAAAGACATTTGTGCTAGATTTTACCCCTGTTAATTATTAATTTTATAATTAGAATGTATTCGACAGAAACACAATTTCCACTTAATAGCTGTTTCGTACATATACACTCAGATGCAAAAAAAACGGGTCATTTTTTTCCGTGTATACGTACATTGTTTTCGTTTTGTTCATTACATAAACTGATAAAGTACCATATGTTGTGTTTTTCTTCATTCTGATGGTTGTCTCTTTGATTGTCAAACACTAAAATTCTTATTGACAGTACTAAAACAAAAAAATTAACTTTTTTTTACAAAAATTACCCAATGACCCGTTTTTTCTGCATCTGAGTGTAGAATATTTTTAATATCTTCACTTATAATAAATGTTGTTATAACTAATAACTGCGCAATCGTCAGAGGACACACTATTGGGACAACAAAATTGTCCATATAGGAAGAACAATGTCTATAATTTGCTGATAAAATCACCAAAGATATTGAAAATCAAAATTTGTAATACAATAATTCCTATTTATTTTCAATTTTAAAATTTGTACTACATTTTTTTGCTTGCTATGAATAATTTTTCGGTATTTATAGTTAGGTACGTATAATCTATAATAGCAAACTGAAACGTTGCGAGTGAAAACTTTTGACAGAGCCGAGGCTGAGGGTACAAAAGTTATTGTAATAAATATTCATCACGTCGAAGGGAAACTGTTTTAAGTTCAAGTGGCTCCGCATTCAAATGAGTATTTAAATGCAAAATGTTCCGAGACGAACGCTACCCCCATCGGAGAGCGACGTCATTATGAAATCATCCAAGGGTCAAACAAACAATGGCCTATGTATCGAATTACGCCCCTTGTATAAAGCGCAGTATAAAGCATAGTATCCGTTGCAGTTAATGCTAAGTTTTGTCGTCGCCCCTCTTATACAGGAAGTCCTTTAATATTCTCTCCGTCACACGCAATCATTATCAACACTGCGACCGATTCATCATAACTGTCATATAGGGGTGTGCTTAAATAGCTGACGCTCTTTTTTGTCAATTCATTGCCCCATGGTTAGCAAAAGGGAAGATGTCACCGATATTCCACGCGCTATTAAGAATTGTCGGACATGAAGAGTCGAAATTTATAATCCGTGTCCAAACGAATACAGAGAGGGATGCTTTTGCGTGTCGACCGAAAATTTCCACTGTCTATCTTAAACGATGCCCCTCGCAACAATGGAAACTGATAATGCCACAATAATGGGGGCCAATCGTTTCCCAAAAACGACCGGACATCAAGCACCATTAGATATCTCTCATTTGGAAGGGAATTTATGGTGGTTAGATGATATTTATTAGGGATTAAGCCTTAATTGGTCAGGACACAAAATTACGTGAAATATAAAATACATACAAAAAGATTTCTCTGATGTGTGATATATCCCTGTAAACTTGGTATAAGTATAAATACAATTATTAACGCTCAAAAGATGCTCTACTTGACTTACTAAAAACAAATATAGCCAGCCTTACAATTAATAAATATTGATTCACTTAAGTACATCATGCCTATACAGAGTAAACTTTTTTCTTGCCAACAATTGTAATTTAGCAGCAGTAGATGGACAAAATGGAAATAGCTGTTTCTTTGTAGGTATAGAAAATTAAAAATGTAATTAAAAAGTACTAAATCTATATCATAAACGTTTTGTCAAAAAACCGGTGGATTTTCCAAACAATCTGTACGAAGCTATGGTATTAGAGCTACCGAATCTGTTATACATAATACGATGCAGAAACAATCTCTGCATAAATTTACTGTTACATTGCCGCGTTTCGAATTCCTACGAATCAAGTGCTGTGAACGTAGCAAGAACTCTGATTGATTTACACCAGTGGTGCTGCACCCTCCTGATTAATGGGCCCGGTGTAATTGCAAATTCTTTTTGTTGGGATTTGAGTCAGCTGAAGGGGCCCGCTCGGCTTAAAAAATCCACGTGACCACTGGAGCATGCCGGGTCTCCTCCTTAAACATCCAACAATGCCACACAAAGTTAATACATAGGCACAAATTGTTGTTTGAACAGCGGGAGGTTATATGTAACAAACCGCCCTTTACAAGGGCAAGAAACAAAAACACTTTCAGTTGCGATGAAAGAGAAGAGACTTAAAAGTTTTTAGCCGATAGTTAAGGCATTCTTATGTTACCATGGGAACCACTCATGAATGCATATTTTTTTTATTTGGTATACAAGAGCTTACTTATTTGGATGAGGATTTTTATGGTTATATTACTTCTGGATGAACTAATGATTAGGTCAATTCATATATGATATTTGCATGACAATCACTTGCCCCATGATGTAAGCAATATGCTCCTTTGTTGTGCAGAATATCATATCTATGACACAAAAGACCATTAACACTTCAAACTACATTACAAAGTCAATAATAAATGTAATACAATGTATATACATTCTTTAAGATTTCGTTCTTACTATTTTCCATTTTTAAGTGGTTTGAAACATGTGCCAACTTGAAAAGTCAATTGGCTCTGAAACGTCATCAGTTCTGCCGTTTACATCTCTGCATAAGTGTTTTATTTCATGAGTGACTTACAAGGATTACGAGGAAAACCAGGATTGTAGTGGAATAGCCTGCACAGAGAGAACTCTATTCTTGGATATTAAGAAAAATTATTCTTGCGTATATAATGTAACACGAAGAAGATTTTTTTTCTCTACAAA
The DNA here is from genome assembly GCA_963971325.1 of Aphodius granarius. Lineage (NCBI taxonomy): Eukaryota > Metazoa > Arthropoda > Insecta > Coleoptera > Scarabaeidae > Aphodius > Aphodius granarius. The sequence continues at coordinate 13,376,385 of OZ020226.1, forward strand.
TAATATTTTAATCTAATAAGAATTTCAATATAGTTGTTTCAACGGTTAGTTATTCTTACGATTTAAGAATTTAGTATGTTTATATTATGTATATTTTTCTCCTACGAAGAAAAAGTTATTCTTCTATAAAAAAGTAGACGTTTGTCTTACAACAAACATATTTCGTTGGACGAAAAATATACATGCTTCAACGAAAAAACAGTTTCTTGCCCAAAGATTCTTACTCTGAGAGATACATCGAAAGTTGTAAAATTACTTCACAGATGGCGCTAACATGTTCTTGCGTCTTTTGCCACATATTCCCGCTGTATAAGTTTGACGATATTGAGTGTTCGTATATTGTTTGTTTACATCTGTGCATAAGTGTTTTATTTCATTTTATTACAAGGATTACGAGGAAAGCCAGGATTGTAGTGAAATAGCCTGCACAAAGAGAACTCTATTCTTGGATATCAAGTAAAAAAATTGTTCTTGCGTATATAGTGTAGCATGAAGAGGATATTTTTGCTATCCAAATAATATTGTAATAAGAATTTCAATATATGTAGTTATTTCAACGGCTAGTTATTCTTCCGGTTTGAGTTTAGTATGTTTATGTTGAGTATATTTTGCTCTGACGAAGAAAATGTTCTTCTTCTACATATAAAAAGAGTAAGACGTTCGTTTTACAACAACAACAATATTTTGTTGGGTGAAGAATATACATGCTTCAACGAACAAACAGTTTCTTGGTCCAAAAGTATACGTACGTACCGCATTAAACAGACGTAATTCCTTTCAAGCAGTTGATTCATACTGCAAACAAGAAAACGTAATACTTGGAACATCAAGAAAATCATATTCTTACCCTGAGAATTTAATATTTTACTTGAACCAACCAAATGATCTTCCTGGAGATATAGAAACAAGTGACATTCTTCACTCAAGGATATTCGTGTTGTATCCAATAAACTTTTACCTCTGTGTAATGTTTTTCTACAAAATTCTAAAATCTCTAAGATTCTAAAATTACTTTTCAAGTAGGTACTAGTTTATCAACAAATCCGCTGTGTAAGGCTTGTGGTTGTCCTCTCCACTCCCTGTATGGGTCCTCTGGGGACATAAAGTGGGACGCTCGGGGTTCGTGAACGGCACCGCTGCCGATGATGACTGCCGTCTCGTAATCACTTTATAAAACAATTTGTCTGGTCGGTGGTGCGTGCATATTGTGTTGCAACTCTATTAATATTTGTAGTAGTTCTGCGGGCACCAGGCCAACCCCCATTCTACCGACCCCCCGAAACTGTAATTGCGTTACCTTGCCACGCTCCATATACGGAGTCTAAATCACTGAAAATGTCATTACAGCAGTAACGAAACGAGATTCGCAGCGGGCGCTTTATTATCTATTCTTTTGCTGTTTATCTTTCGCTTTGGAACTTCAAACGAGCTTCCTTGCAAGCCACAATGTAATTTTTTGGGCTATCAATGTGGTAGTTGCAATTTGGGACTGTTAAATGAATTTGCTCAGATATCATAGATAGAATAACTGTTTAGATGTCTATGCTTTATAATACATAACCTATACTATCAATTTGATGTTTCCTTGCAGTACGTTTTTTTGTCAGCTCAGGTATATTTTTGTCCGGACTATATTAATGAAGCATAAAAGTCATAACAAAAAGTACTATTTTGTTGTCGTTTCCCGACGTTTGGAAAACAGGAAACGGATCTACTATACGTTTCTGGGGTGGTAAGTTCGCCCGCAAAAGACATGCAAAGTAACCGGGAGCTATACACAAAACACGAATGCCGGAGATGCGGGGAAAACGATATGGGGCCGCCATCATGGAATGCCGCGGGCCGGAACAAATTTGAATTTGTTCTTTTTGCCTCCAGACGTCTATAAAGGGCCCCGATGCTATCTGCAAACGCGACTTCTTCCATCCATCTATCCACCAATATGTATAACGTATTATTTTGAATTTTCCACCACCAAAGAATTGAATCGATTCCGATACAAGCAACACCGTACCGATAATACGAAATTGAGAAATGCCGCTTGCTGCATTTGACGAATCTTTTACTTCCAATTCGGATATGTCACTTGCAATATGCATAGTTATGCCTACGGTAGACCATGGAAATTTTCTTTTGTTGATTATGAATTTTCAAGAACTACATGGACAGTTACATAGTGTACATAGTCTACATTATCTTATATACTAAGAGACGCTGAAAAAAAAAGAAGAGAACATTTGAGTAGGTCCTTTGTATATGTGAGACAAAAGGGGAAATACAATATTCGCAAAATAAAAATATCCATATACACGTATGTGCCCATAGTGGGATCAGCCTCTTTCGAAAAACTAATGGAAAATGCACACAAAACGGCCGGCTCTATTCATCGTGCCACTGTTAAAACTCCTAAAAGAATGCCGCAGAACAAACATGCATCGGTGAAGGCACTGCGAATAAAAAAGAAAGAGAGAATCGACGCATACAACAGCGTATTGAAAAACTGTTGCATATCAAGCACGCTCCAACGGATTACAGGCTGCGGTGATTATAAAAACGAGAACAAAAGACTTGCTTGTGCAATGCGAGAGGAGTCTAGAATACAGCCAGAATATAAGGCCCTTCCAGGTAGCCGAGCAATCGCGCGTGCTACATTTTCTCCATTACTTGTCACCTACTTGCCCTTGCTTCTTCAATTTTCGGATCCTACACACTTTCTTGTTTGCCGACAGCTATTCATCCGAGGAACACCATTTTCAATAAGGATTTAAATTTGTGGTCGAATGGAGACACTATTAACGCGTTTTGTGCGCAAAAGAAAGCGACAAAGTGTAAAAGTAGGGTATAAGATATCCGATCTTAGGGCGTTTTAGAATATCTGTTACAAATTAATCTTCGATGCTGCGACAAGCTGAGATGTCCTTTGTTGGTGTCCGAACCCAACACAAAGTGATACCTACAATTGTTGAAGATGGAAATAGAACCTTGTTAAGGACATGGTAACCAACAAGGGGCTCCAACATTAAGATGTTGGATGCGTTGCACAAAACAAATTTGTAAGACCAATAGCTAATGGTCTATTTCACTTGGTAACTTTGCAAAATACGTCAAATTCTTTTTTGTAATACCTACATTTTTTTTCTCTGTGTAGAATGAAAAAAGTAACATTAAAAACCTCATTATGTTTACCTCTGCATAAGTATTCATCAGTGAGAGAGACGCAAGTAAAGTCCTGTATACGCATTAAGAATTCTGCCACTAATTGAATATTCAACCCTCGGTGTTTATTCTGAAATTAACTTGGTCGACTTCTGTGTTTCCAGGGTCCCCAGTGTTCGCAATCCGACGGTTACGGTCCTGAAAAGAGAGCCGGCCCGTCAGAGGCCGCGGTAATTTGCTCAAAGAAGAAGTAATTTCATCAAAAATCCCTCATGTGAGATGTGCCAAATTTTATTAACATGGCGGAAGACCTTTTCGTCCTTTAGAGACGACGACTTGATCAAATTACACGTGCTACTTCTGTCAACTTCCAACCCTGCCCTTTTACTTAAATTCAAGTCCTTTGATTAACTTCTCATTTAATTTATCTTCTGCGGTTTAACTAAATAACAAAATAACAAACAACCATGGTTAGATTAAAAGGAGATAAGATAAATGTTAAAATTGCAGAGTAAAATTCGTAGAAAGTAGTAAAATTGGGGGAGGGGGAGATCTAAAAATTGAAGTAAAATAAATCTTGCTTGTGTTACGCAATCATCAATTCATGCTGATTTATATCGGGAACGTTCAACTGCCGATAAATCTTAAAATACTTTCTCATATTCTTGGGGTCGGTAGTTGGGAACGGCCGCCCTTTGGACCAAAGGAGCGGCGCGCCTCTAGTGATACGCAATTTGTTATTGCGTCACGACATAAAGCCCACCAATCCCAAGTTAAAGGCGCAATCTAAGCGAAACTACCCCGACAAATTTCCTTTAATCGTGATTGCATAATAACATGTGTATTTATGTACAAATAAATATGAAAAGTTGAATGAAGTGTTGAAAACAACACTTGTCACAAAAACCGAATTTAGAGATTAGGGCAGCATTTGGTTCCTATTTATCACATCTATACAATACATGTATTATTTTCGACAAAACTACCTACAATCACAGTCAATTTTGCTTTTAAAATATTCTCTATACCGTAAATACAGCAGTACATATTTTGTTTTCTTTCTCTCCTGAGAATTTTGCTTTCTTGACAAGTGCTGTTTTTGATATGAACGCTTCATATGCTTTACCGGTGAGAAGTTAGCCACAACAGTTATCCATAACTTTTCCCTTGAATTCACAATTTTCCCGAGTTTCCTGCAGCACATCTCATCGTTTATACAACCCATCTCAACAATTCTTACATTAATAGAAAGTAGGTACCCAAGAAACGCAGTTAAGTTTATAAAACGTTGTAAAATGGTAAAAAACCAAACGTTATAAAACTCGTTTCATATGTGGCTCTTTTTCACGTTTATCAAGTATCAAATGCTAATTAAACGTAAAATGAAACGTTGTGATAAACATTTTGAATATGTTTTTAGAGCGTTATTATAACCGTTTGAGCAGTACTGTACACTGATTCGTTTTTAGTTTAGGTACAATTGGATGCATTTTAACAAGAAACTAAAGTATTTTAATCCACATGACGACCAACATCCCTCCACATATTTCAGCTGTCAGTGAAGTGCTCAGGTAGCAATATATATAATGTCTATTTATCTCAGAAAATTGCGACAAACCAATCTTTTTTTATGTTGGCAACATTGGAGTTAGAAGTGGCATGCATGATGGTATTGTCTGATGTTTGTTTTTCCTAACGTAATAGCTATATTAAATAATCGCAACTGAAAAAAAGATAAACATTAAGTCTCATTACCGCACAACATTACCTAATAAAGTTTATAATTCTAGGGCTTCAACACAAGACATCGCAACTGAGATTTTTACTTAAAAATGTTTCTTTGACAAAACTTTTCGTTGACAAAATTCTCAACATATATTTCGAAATAAGACAACCCTTGTTACTGAATGTTTTGAATCAAAACCCGGTCCATTCGTTCAAGAAAGTTTTCAATATTACATCAAAATGACAATTGTTGTTTTTGTAAAAGTCGTTTACATGTCGTGAATATTATAACTGATAAATTAATAACGGGTTGTCGATATTTAAATAAATACAACCCCATTTGTAAAATACATCAATATTATAACAGTCCAATGGTTCAATTGTGAATTTCACAAAAGGAACACCGCTAGTAATTCAAACTGCCAAAAAAATCGCCACAAATTGCTCGAAATGTGTGCGTTTAAGCCGCAGCACGTGTCGTATTTCGGTAAATTTGCGCAATTTATTACTAATTCGAGCAAATATGTGGTACGCGGTAACGAGTGCGAGAAGTCGGTCCTGAGGGCCACGCGTCTAACGCCAACGAAAGAGGTTCCACGATCGTTTTCGGCGACGCTGTAACGGACGCCGTCGGCGCACAATGCAGTTGCCACGTGGCAGTTTGCCGAAGCCACGTGGTCAGCGTCTGTGGGACCAACGAGACGCGAAATGACGTTTTTTAACACCACCCCGCAACGGGAGAGCCCTTTGTACTGCGACCTGTCAAGCGTTCACATGCAGATTAGTCAAATGAACCGTTCGAAATTGGGCAATTTTTAGTGAAACCGATTTTTATTGGGCATGTATCACTTGCAGGCGACCAACAGCTTAATTGCTTCTCAGTGTTTTTCATATTATGGGAAAATTTAATTACTTTAACCCATCGTTTTGTAATTATTTTAAAACCGAAATAGTATAGTAGGTTCAAAGAAAAGTCTAGTATTCATGATTAAATATTTTTCTTAAAATGTTGACTGTACGTTTTAGGAATTGACATATAAAACGTCAGACAATTTCTATAAACTTGCATAACGACATGAAGGAAAATCGAGCTAAATTGTATTAAATTTAAAAATGTGACTCTCAGTCTGCGGAATCATCAAGTATAAAATCTAAGTTCCCATATAATTTGTTATTGGTTAAATAGTTCAAGTAAAGTATCACTGATGTGAATAATACCAGGGCACTCAGGGACTGAGCAAGTCGACAGCCTAGCTCGCGAAGGCTCCAAGGCTGCCTTTTATATACCAGAACCCAAGTGTGGAATTACTAGGAGGATGTTACAAGATTGGACACATAACGCAAAGAAAGCTTAGATATGGATAGATATGGGTTGGCTGTTAACGTCGTCACAGCTACTCCAAAGGTTTATGAACAAAACTTAGGTTTTGGATCAGAATATGAAAAAATCTGATGTGACCAGGCACATGACTTTATCATACGATACAGCCGTGTTCAGGGGGGCAATTTGGAAGTTCAAGGGGCATCCGCTTACTATGATTTAAAATTTTTTTTCCAAAAAATGGAATGGACATAAATTATACAAAATTTTCTCTACTATAGTTTATTATTTAACTATTTTGACGAAATTACAGAAATGGCGGCTAATTTGCAAAATCGTTGAAAAATGATAAGAGTAAACCTCGAGTTCCTTTGGGCCCTTTTGGACAAAACTTCTTTCAGCTCTAAGTTTAGTCACGAAACTTCTAAATATGAAGTTTCGTCTCGATACCTTCAGTAGTTTCTCCGGAATCGTCGCCACAAAAAACGGGTACACACACACATACACACACACACACAGACATTTTTTTGTACCTTGGTCAAAAATGTCCAGGGGGCCCAAAAAGACCTATTTCCGTTAAAATCTCAATTTTTTTTTCGACACGATTACAATACTTTGTCATACTACGTATGATAAAGTAAAAAACTCGTAGTTCTTTGTTAACAGTGCATTATGTTTGTTCAAGTATCACAGCCATCAAATGCACCAACACCATTTTTAGCCTAATGATTGAGCAATTTTGTGCTAAGATTCTGTTGCAAAGAATCAAATTTTGATATTCGAAAAATATATCTAAAAAAGTGCTATAAAGGAGTAAAAAGCCACGTTATCTGTACCATAAAAGTGATGATATATTCGGCTTGACATAAATGACTGATACACGGATTATACAGATGACAGTAGGCGTCAGACGAGTATTCCTATAGAATCTCTTTGATGTTCGACAACACTCCTTCTTTACGAATCCGAGTTTAATATGCCTCTCGCCGATAGTGTCAAATATGACGTGTACGAAACGACGCCGAATTGAGATGTCAAAGGCGGCATTCGAAGTCGCGTGCCGGTCACGTGCCGTCTATATTAACATTGTGACCATCGAGTAGAGCGACACCCCCTCATCGCCGAATTTATTATAGGCGCAGTTTACAGCGCTAAGATCCGTCAAATTGCACTGTAATGCCATTCGATATGCGAATTTGTATCACTGCTAAGCAGGATCGACGTAGACAAAGGTCACGTGCCGCAACTTTGGTACGTGTCACTCAGTGTTATACATATTAGTTATTTTTATGATTTATCAGAGTGGAGTCAGCAACGTTTACATGTCACGATGAAATTAATCGTGGATTGGAATATGAATTAGTCTTTCTTGTGACAGAATGTCGAATGACACTGTAGAAAAAGGTAAAAATAAAAAGATAAAATATTTTTCTTTGCTCAAGCGAACAACCACGATTTGAATATGGTGAGAATCAACCCCAACATCGATATTCAAATTAGTAACTCCCCTATAAAATTGCAAATTCGCGGAGCAGTAAATGTTTAAGATTTGAACCGGAATTGAACTTTTTGTGTGTTTACGTCGTTAAATCGGTCCCGAAGCGGATGTCTTATTTTGCATATCGGAAGCCGTCGAAAAATTTACATATCAAACACACCACCCTCGTGCATGATTCAACCACCTAATGCATACCGATACCGCGAGCTGATTTTAAACATTTTAAATTTTTTTCATACATTGCTGAGATGTATTTATACTACACACTTTGCTCTTTAATGTCAAATCCTTCACATAATTTTTACTGTGGCATATTCTTATACCGCAGAGAAAAAATATTTCAGTAGTCAAAATTTTATCAATTGATTGTATTTTACGTTACAATAAAGCCCTGATAATTCCATAAGTTTGATTTTCATTCTCATAAAAACGATATGTTATATCTTTGGATAAATTTAGAAAACTTTTCAACAATTTTGCATCCTTTATTTTTGTCCGTCCAGAAGAATAGTTAATAAAATATTCGATAGAATTTCTGTCATTGTCTTTAAGTAATGCTTTCGTTTTATAGTGCTTTCGAATCAGACTTTGCGTATATAGTGTAGCATGAAGAGGATATTTTTGCTATCCAAATAATATTTTATTGTAATAAGAATTTCAGTATATGTTATAGTTTCATGTTATCATTTCAACGGCTAGTTATTCTTCTGGTTTAAGAGTTTAGTATGTTTATGTTGAGTATAATTTGCTCTGACGAAGAAAATGTTATTCTTCTACATATAAAAAGAGTAAGACGTTCGTTTTACAACAACAATATTTTGTTATGTGAAAAATATACATTCTTCAACGAACAAACAGTTTTTTGACCCAAAAGTAACCGTACATATCGCTTAAAACAGACGTAATTCTTTTTAAGCAGTTCCTTTATACTTAAAACAAGAAAACGTAATACTTAGAACATCAAGAAAATCATATTCTTACCCTGAGAATTTTGTATTTTACTTGAACCAACCAAATGATCTTTCTGCGGATATAGAAACAAGTGATATTCTTCACACAAAGATATTCGTGTTGTATCGAATAAATTTTTCCCTCTGTGTACGTTTTTGATTAAATTAGATATTATTCCACGAATTGTAAAAAAAACTAAACACTTCATTGAGTTCCATGCATACATAATACTACAAATCCAATAAAATGAACTTAATATTTTATCAATCGTTTAATTTTTTGCTAATGAAAGGAGAAATTTTATTACAAAAGTTATTGCAATTGAAAAGTTATCAAATTTTCAGGTATCTTTCTGGCACCGAATATAATATACCACTATTCACAATCTACAAAAACAGTCACAAAAGGTGACATCGAACATCAAAATAAATGGAACATTTTGGTTTGGATTATATATACCTAACCAAGGTTACAAATCGCATATTGTCCGCCCCATTCTAGAAGTTAACGTGGCGAATCAAGTTTAGCACAGTAGTCCTCTGCATTGTCCCGAACAAATCCTCTATTGACCATCTCAGCACGGTAGGAATGACCCATTTCAGATTATTTGACGTTTGCTTGACGTTTCCAGCTTTAAGCGTATAAACAGAAACCCGAGCAAACAACCTTTATTTACTAGATTTTCAATATATTTGACCACCCACAATAATAGCGTGCTTGGCTCCAGTAGTTGGTTTCAGCGGGACCCACAACAGTTGTGGCCGCTGACAGACACAGATCTCATTACAGATAGCCCAGATAAGCTCTACAAAGGGCAATACCGATTCAATATAAATAGCGGATCGGATCCAGGGGGCGCTCTCTCTGTCTGGATGTGTGTGTGTGCGCGTTTGGATATATACAGATATAGGTTGTATGTACTTTGGGAAATTACTGTGATCCCAAAATCCGCCTACATATATTTATGTGCGTACCTATCATGGGCAGGGAAAGCGACGCTACGCGTTTATCTGATTGTTCGAAAATTGATTTTACATGCTGACCTCGATTATGGCCCATGTGAAATATGATTTTGTCGAAATGCGCGCGCTTTAGATACCAATCTGCGGATACGGATACTCTGTGTGCGTTTTTAGGGACGTCAATCAGGTTTTCGGGAATGCCCGGATAAATTGAATTCGATTTGCATGTCTATAACGAAAATTTCCCTAATGCAATACCGATTTACTGGACTATGACTATAATAGACTCTCTCTATGGCAAAAATTAATACAATGAATACTCAGATTGATTTGTACTTTATACATTATTATAAATTCCTTTGAATTCTAAATGCACACCTGTTATATACTGGTAGAAAAACTATTGCAATATTTGGTGGATGTTGATGATCCACCCACACAGCATCGCCAATCAAATCTAATATATTGAAGTAGGAACTACCTATATAGATGGCGATTGAATAGTTTAAGATGTTAGTGGAAAAGGCATCTACATCTAATCAATGTAAAGGGAATATCTATCAGTAGAAGGAGTATGTATGTTACCTTTGCTGTTTAGTACGTTGCGTCCTTTGGCGGCCGTCTCTTTCCCTGCCGTACCCGGTAATTCGGCGCTGCACGAACGCACTTATTCATAATCCCTGTACCGTGACACGGAGTCAAGGAGCATTATTACTAATTGAAGCTCATCCTGTATTCGCTGGATAGATTGGATGGTCGGATGGGTGTGTAGTGCACGTCAGTGCCGTCAGAGTGTACAGGTACACACAGTGTTTGCCGGGGAATAGGCAATCAGGTGAATTAGCAGACGTCGAGGACGTCGGGGATTACTAAGAGAGCAGCAGCATCCAACGACGACAAGCAACGCGGGGGAAGTCAATTCGAGACCACCGGCCCGTGATACCATTCAACACACTATTCCCTTAATTGGCAAGCGATGTGCAGAGGAGTTTCACGGGGACATAGGGCCCCACAACCACCATCATCGCGATCCCGGCTATGCATCCACCCTCTTAGATACTGAAAAGAACGCTTTATCTCGCAATAATGACGAAATGATCAATGGATACACAATCTAAGGACAATCACTTACATATCGAATACAGAGTATGCTCCTTTATCGGTAGGAAAGTAACCAACTCTTTTTCAATATATTGTGGCAAAACGGTGGCATTTCTAGAAGGACTGGATTACACAGGGTTGAGCCACTAAATGGAATATGTATTCTGTAAAGTCCGTAAATTATTAGTTATATCAAAAAATGTTGAAATAAAAGTTGTTGTACTATTCTTTCCCCATATTCCTAATAGTAAACTGAAAGGCATGGCGACTATGAAGGCATTGTTTTTAAATGGCACCATGTGACGTCAACCTCATATATCGCTGGATAGCATTTCCCCGTTACTCACAATAAATCAAATATAAATTAATAAAAACTGCAGAATTATTAATAAAAATCTTTGCATTTATTGCCATCTTGGAGCCGCCAAAATTAAGTCAGATGAACTGACCCAACAAAGTCCTCGAACAATAATAATTGAGTTCTTGAAAAGGCTGAACATCGATGTAACAACTATATTATATAAGAGACGTATACAAACAATCCATTTTTATGAAGAAAAAAACGTAAAATATAGCAAGCGTCACTAACTCAGTTGACCTGACCTATTTTCTTTTTTGAAATTCCTACACTTTTGAATTAATTCCAGATTATATAACAATTGGGAGAGCATACTTGCCAAATTTTACAATACCCCGTAAAAATTTCGTCTTATTTTGGCACGTGAAATTTGCATTTTACGACAAATTCTGAAATAGACCCCGATGAGTGCTATAAAACAGAAGAATAATGCAGTATTAAAATATTTCGAGTAACTACCTCCTGTGAATTTTGCGGGTAACGATATGAAACTTTACGAGCGACATTAAAAATGCGTAAAATCATACGCCGTAACCACGGTAACGCACGAAATAATAAAAGTATAACGACGCCAGAACACCAGATAACAATGTACATTGGATAAAGGATGAATATCTGGGGTGGGCCCCATTCTACTATCCGACTATCTCGTTGACACGTTGCGAAGCATATAAACCTTCTACAATTGCGTGAAGCCGTAGCCCTAGGCTACTGTCAATCTACTTCTATGAACGCTTATAGCGCCTAAAACGTTCATTTCATTAATCTATAAATTACTACATATATCAAGAGTCACCGGTAGGATGAGCTGGTATTTAAATTGTTTGAATCACTAAGAAAATGTTAGAAAATTCAATAACATTTGTCATTTTCGGTTTGAAGATTATCACCAAAAAACAATACAGTTCGTCCTCTGGTAATTCTAAATATGTACACCAAATTTCAGCCCGATTCATACTACTGTTTGTGTTCTATCGTATTTATACACATACACACAAATATTTTTCAAAAAACTAGTCATATTTTTGACAAAAATGTGTTCAACTGTTTAAGTTATGTTGTTACTGTACAAGTTATGTTTATTTTGTTAGAATCGAACATACCCAACCAATACCCCTTAGTCTGCATTCAATAGGGGAATTTGTTATACACCCACATACCTACAATAAAGACACACAGTAACACTGGCAAAAGTACCCAAGGGAAAAATAGCACACGTTTAACAAGTGGATTTGGTAACAACCCTTAATAATCCTTCTCCCTCACCCCTTGCTCGGCTGCAACCCTTATATTCCTCGGTTATTTTTTATATTGCCCAGAGTTTTGTCGTTCTCATTAATTTGAGTAGGCCTAATGATTTAGGGGAGATGCAATAAGGAACTCGGTTGAATTTGTCCGTTAACTTGGAAAAGAACACGCCCTAAGATACTCAATGCGTTTCGCTTTTAATATCCGTCTCCCTTTATTTAACTTATTTGATCAAAGCGCAGAATTGTATTAAAACGTGTTTCGAAGATCCTTTCATTGGAATAATAAATAAGAAAATAGGCCTGAAACTGGTAAAAGGTCTGGTATAGAGCACGTGTCTCTGTGTTTGCTTTTTTTTTTTTTTTTGATGAAATTCTGGGACATTTTGGTACATGCAGCTGTCCTGTGATACATTTTAATAGTGACCGTCTTGACAGTCATTGAATTTGTCCAGGAGTCCATGAAAATAGAAGATGTTGTGCAAACAAGAAAGCATCCCTGGCACCTATTCAAGAACTCATTGATTTACTACTTACTTTACGGAGTTCAGTGATACGTATATCTTAACGGTTGCACAGATTCCACTTCTTTTGGATTGTTCGAAACCGTACATAGTGTGATAAAGTCACATTGCAAGAGTGTTAACAGCGTTTTAGATTAATTAGTAAAACGTGTGTTTGTGTGTGGGTGTATGTGTGTCTAGAGTGGAGTGGAACGATTGATTTAATCCTGGTGTCAGGCCAATTAATTACGGAAATCATCGGCAAGTCAGGAACACATAGCAATTTGCGGTGATCCCCCGGCCGTTCTGGTGTTGACAAGGAGACAATGCGAACTCGGTGACGATGATAGATGGCGCATCCGGCCGCCGCCATGATGGATGTTTCGACCGCATCCGAAACCGCCGCCGCCGGCACCGTTCCGAATGTCCACGGATTAATCCAATCACGAATTTTGTAATTCGCGCTGCCATGCACCCACAATTTCAACACCTCACTAAGTTGCATAAACTATCATCACTGTGGCAAATATAATACACTTTACCACTCATTTTGGATCGTAGTAAACAAATAAACACGATTGGAAACGCATACCTATTGATTTTTGAGCAATTCTTGATTTTTAACGAGAAAATGTTGCAAAAAATTTAACTAGTAAAACTAGTTTCTCCCACCACCAAAGTTTTGCACGCCAGTAAAATATGTAGCTAAAATGTCCCCTAAATGAAAACTATTGTAGTCAACGAACAACAAAATATGATTTTAACTATTTCTGAAAAACGCCAATGGCTGTAAACACGATTGGACCCAAACGGCATAAAATTAATCTGAAATTTGTTGTACATATTGACAATTACCAGAGAACGAGGTGAGTTGTTCTTTGTCACAATCTGACAACCGGAAATGGCAAATGCTACATGCATTTTCGTAGGGTTTCAACCAATTTTAACAGAACTGATACCATAGCCAAGATGACTTGGATATATGATTTGTTTACAAGTTCCTCTGGTAATGGTCATTAGGGTCATTATGTGCCCCGTAAGACATTTATGGGGCTCGTATGTAAAACGTTGGGGCTGGGGAATCGTATAAGAAAAGGGTGAGCGAGCATGCGAAAAAAAAAAGGAGAGCACCAAGTCAACGGAATATAAATCAAAACGCACGTAAATCAAAGTAACAAATTAACTGTTAAAAGCTATAAGTTATACGGAGTGAGAGGCACTCGCTTGTCGGACGTATATAAATGTTGCCATTAGCATAGGCAGCGCTGCCGGGATCTATAAATCACCAAGAAAGAAATAACTTGTTATACCCATTGTATAATGACGTTGTTTTCGACGACAGGAGCCGAGCCTCCCGCCCCAAACCCCCTTTGTCCTCATTGAAAATATGTAAAGTCCCGTCCTCCTGCTGCCACTTCCTGCTACGTTTTATGTTCCGAATGCTTTATAGCTCAGTGGGAGGGGAGACGAACTCTTTTCACAAAACAACACCTACGACGATTCACATCCATCCCACCCCTCCAATCAATATATGACAAAACAATAAAAAAATCATTATATCTCTACTATTTATACAAGTGTCCAAACTTCACCATTGGCAACTTTGTTATTATTATTGCTCTTCATTCTAATTGTTTCAAAAAGTAGTTGAAACTTTGACTCAACATAATCAGCTTTTGTTCATACAAAAGTATCCCTACTCAGCTTTTTGACTACCTCGTTGGCACACTCTAAACTATTAACTAACCCTTCTGCAATTCTTCTATTTCGTGAAGAATCCCTGTTTCTGTTTATCAAAATTTGCCACATGGCAAACAAAATGGAGAAAATCAAAATTATACTACCTATACATGTCTTACATCCAAAGCTCTAGATTTTAGTCTCATAAATTTTGAACAAAATCAAACAACAATGGAAATTCTTGGTATTAAACATCTTGGTTGCGTAAAAAAGTCATTTATTGGGAGTCGATATCATAGGAAGAAGTGGATGTATGTATGGCACATGTTCACGGTGCTGGAGGCTATGTAAAAAACGTGGTTGCATTCGTGACCACCACGGCATATAATCCGCTGGGGGGTAAATTGCGTAACCACCCTCTGGTTGCCTGCCATCGCCCCCAGGAACGTTGCCTACCCCGAAGACCGTTCACGCTTTGGAGCACCTCTATACTAACTGGTTTAAGTCCGTCCAGGGTTCGCCTGATTCGGATAACAATCGCCTTTGATATCAGTGACAGATGCGAATCTAATTTTATTTGTATCACTTCACAATGTTCCACTGTACTCGCGGTATTGTCCAAATTCCGTAGTCCTCGCTCTACAAATTAATAATATGCACGGGTAGTGATGATGTCCTTATGGTAAGATGAGGAGAAATGGATGGAAAATAACGCAGGCTGGATATAGTAATATGTTTCCCCTAATCATATTGCTGTACATTAGGAAATTGATCATTTGGGTGGACATATGACGGCGCCTATTACATTCTGTGCAACGAGCCGCGTAATTCAAATATATTTGTCCACACTTCGTCGACATTTACGCATCATTTCACAATGTGGTTTGGATGTAATCAATCTGTCCATAACCAGAATTCTTGCTATCGTATTAGTTTATTTCGATATCTTTATTTTGTTTTGACTCAAACCTTATGAATTTAACTTTCATCTTCCAAAAGATATATTATCTCCAACTTCTTATACGTAATTGATAACTACAATTAGCAACAAAGGTAGGAAATCAATCAAATCAGTCTCAATCCTCAAATTCAATACCTACAATGATATGCCAACAGTTTTATGTTGAATAGTTGAACGTTCGCTGACTGTGTGTCTACTGGTATGCGGTAAATTTGTACGTTGAGACCGTATAGTGCAGATATGGTTGAGAGTGTTGATACTATTCATGAAAGTCAACAGACCTGTTGACCTGTTATCCCACACACAATCCAAACAAAACGCGAAACGTAGATCCCAAACTATTGATCCTTAAAAAATGTACTGAGTTTCCCAGGATAGGACTTTATAGAAATTCCGTCGAAGTGAATTTTCCTATTCAAATTCGTGGAGAGGCGACGGTTGTGCGGGCGTGCGTGAATTTCGGGCGGGTAAAGGGAGTCAATCAGTGCAGTGGAATGGACAAACGGCCAACGCAGAGGCCGACCGTCCAGCAGGACGGAATGCTGCAGCACTCACACACACAGACATACACACGGAGAGATGGTATCCAATGTGCGACGGTATCGCCAGGCAGGTTCCGTTGGACGGAGGGTTCCAGATTGCCGAAGCGGTGGTGGTCGCGTGACAGAATGGACGAGAGTGTGACAGGCGATTTGCCCAACGGTGTGTGAATGAGGAACGGTTCGATCGGGCCAATTTCTAACTTAATCTCGACGAGCCGGACACAATCTCGGGGACAGAGCCGGTGCCGGACCCGGGGATAAACGCGCCACGACGAGGATATATTGGATGCTTACTCCCGGTCGAAATCCCACCCCCAAGCCCAACGTGCTTGCTTTTTTTGCGATATAGAGGATTCCCAAAATTGATCCGAGCGCGCTGATTTATATCAAACGGACGTCCGTTTCACGTTTACCTCCACAAAAAACGAGTGTTTTTTTGTGTTGTATAACGGATAAATCAATAACCTAAATGGGAGGGTAACAATTTCTGTGCTTTCAAAAATCTCTAGGCAGAAAGTAAAAATCTGCTGCATTCAATAATTTGGCCAGGGACTATAGTTTATAGCTTTTATTCTGCTCATTCCTGTCTTTGACACTGATGAATTTTATTTTTATTTATTTTAGTAAATGCTTAAAAATTACAGTTATATTTACAAGGTTTTAGTGTAGGTTAAATGTAAGTACCTACAATGTTCAATGTTAAGTTAAATTTTGCAAATTAAATGTATGTAAAGTAATTATTCGTCAGCGTGTTGCAAATTTAGACTATCAAAACATCATATCAAAGAAATTTCCCCGAAATGAGAACTCTTCCTGGCAAAACCAAACAACAGGCTACAGAGATAACAGGACTTGGTTCGTTAAGGCAAACAAACCTCGTCTGTATAGGTATTCGGAAAGTGGCGATAGAAATAATCCGGGAGTTAGTTAAAAGTAGTATACAAGAAGTCAATTGCAGCTGAGAGCTTGTTATCCGACAGCCGCTCGGCTATTATATGCTTTGGGGTCGCTCATTCTCTATTCGTCTTGGCTGCGCGGCCCGATTTTCAGTTGTCTTCTTTCCGTCTTTATTTTCCCCGAATGCGAAAAGCGATTTCCGCTCCGATCGGCTCCGCGGGACTACAATGCCGTCTCAGGTATTGAAAACCATGGGAGGGAGGAAATTAATGAGAGCTCTGCCCCCGAACCGGCAATACACCCGTCTCTCGATTTTCACTTAACGAGAATCGAAATGAGGAGCAAAAAATTCGCAAGGAACGCGGATTTTCTTATTCCTTTTTTGTATTTCCTCCCCCTTTATTTTCCCAGCACAAACCTATTCTCATACTGAATTTATTGCTTTTACACTGTAGGTATTTTTATACCAGTACCTATCTACCTTCAAGTTATTGAAGGACTTTTATTATATCAGAGTCCTCTATGCTTTTAAATGATTTGGCCAATTAAACTGATTGGCTACACAAATAAAAGGAACGACGATCGTACTGGAGGTTACAACAAAAAGATGTACAATTAGAGACTGAATCGAAATGGTACAGATAATCATTATAAGGGATATCCTTGCATACAGTCTCAAATGCAGGACGCCTGACACAATGATAGACGTTTACGGCCTGATGGCCACAGTCTGCGTCCCCGAATCAATTAAAGTATAATCCGGAACTGTGGATAT
Source organism: Aphodius granarius (assembly GCA_963971325.1). NCBI lineage: Eukaryota > Metazoa > Arthropoda > Insecta > Coleoptera > Scarabaeidae > Aphodius > Aphodius granarius. Next base: position 13,394,062 of record OZ020226.1, read on the forward strand.
CATCGTAGATGTCCCCCCTGCTCTTTAGACAGTTAGGGGTGGCGTTCTATTCGAGGGACCAGATCGACATATCCGATGATCTCATGAAAAATACTGACGCTATACCTACATTTGACAATTAAGTGTATAGGTACACTTAAATACCACCCACGATTTTTAGCTATCTACACAAAAAGAAAAGAAATGTATAGATAATATTTTTTTGACTGTGCTACCTATAAAAATATTCTTCATAAATTCGTATGCAATCTCGAAAAAGTGAACAGTGCTTCGCTTAATGGAAGTGCTGTAGATTGAACAAAAACCGATTTAGGCCCGTATAACACAGTCACACTCTGGCTGTTTAAAACAGGATTGGTTTTAATGCCGTTTGTGCTAATCGAATTTGCTCTGATAAGGGGTGACGGACGAACGGGGAAGCGGTTTATGCCTCCCGTCACCGCCCCACCCCGCGAACATGTGTATGACGCGATAGTATTCGAAATACTAATACGCTGCGTGCGTTTCAATCGCGCCTGCATTCAGAAAGATCGGTCGACTGCGATTAAAACGAACTTTAAACAAGCGGGCGATCGGGGGTAGGTACGCACCCCGACAAGGGGGCGGCCATAGGGGGCGAAAACCGGCGCTAATTTCTGAATTGAATTTACTCTTTCTCTATTTATACATGTCATTAGTATTCATTAGATTACTGGGCTGATTTTCCGAAGTTCCTATATTATACATATTTTTTACACCCCCAGCGTCATCACTGCCTCGCATCCTGTAATCTTATGGATTAAATTCCCTTTTCATGTTCACATATTGTAATGGAGAATATTTTCTGATTTATGTAGGTACATAAGCAACAACAAAACATCAACTTTTTAGTTTTTCAGAATCCTCGACGATGCCCTTGTCACACTATGCTGTTTTACTAGTATGCTATTTCTACTGGCTGCAAACAGTATAGTGTGACCACTCAGCAGCGCTGTTTTACCAGTTTGCGAGTGAGTTTAGCAACAGCCAATCCTCCAGCACTTGTGTAACGTTTACGCCAACCAGCATGAATGTTAACTCAGGAAATTATGTAGGTATTTTTGAAATAGGTATCTTTTATAAATATTATGCGAGGTAATATTCTCCCAATATATAAAGAGGGCTTTATGCGATACAGTTGTTAAAATACTGATTACATAATGAATAGTCGTCGGCCGAAACATTGATTGGAATGAAAAACATGGGGTGGTCACACTACGCTGTTTTAGTATTTGCTGCTTGCTGTAGATTATTAGCTGCTGTTAACCAGCATAGTGTGACCACTCAGCAGCCACTATTTTTGCATGCCGGCGAATGGTTTTGGTTTTTGTAAAGTTGAACATGTTGAACTTTCATTAGCCGCTATTCAGGTAGAGCTTTCGCTGCTGACTCAGGACAAATGTGGGTATTGTAGAAAATATCGATTACAATAAATAATTTAAAGCAACAATTCATTACTTTTGTTATTAAATGTATATAAGTAATAATATAAAATTATAAATATGTGCTTTATAATTTTTATTTTAAATAATATATTCAAAAATTTCTTCAAAATTGAATAACGCTGCTTATTTATGCATACAATGCAAATATTATGTAATATTTATAAATTGCTGTGACGTGTTGAGCTTTATTTGAAGTAGAAAATTATATCAATTGTGCCTATATTAAATTGTACAGTTATAGATATTGTAATTGTATAGGTGTCATATTTTACTTAATAAATTGGACGGAAAACTGATTGAATTAGGTACTTTTGTGTTTGAAGTTAGTATAAATAAAATATTAAATATAAAGTATGTGGGTAGAAAAAGTAAATTACGGATGAAAGCAGTAAATTTTGAACAATTTGTTATTTAGAAATATACCTACTACGAAACAATTGAAGACCTGAAAGAGATTTTTTTGATGAAAATATATAATTTAATTAATAATAATTGAAATAATGATGTAGTTAATTAATAATTATAATAATTTTGTAAATAACTAATTGTGGTAGAGCCATTGACTTTTCAATTAAATACATACTTCTAAAATATACCTATAATTTCTAATTTTATTGCCATCGTGGCCTTGCTTATGTTATTTGCCTACACTTGCGTTCAGTGCTTTCAAAATTTAGGGAGGTTCAAGACATTTAGTCAATAAAACCCCACAAATTGGTATCAAATATGAAATATTTTACGATTGCGACGCCTTCATCAGACAAAAGACAATACATTGTCTCAGTATTGAATGTGACATATAAAATACACCAGAAATATAGTTGATCTTGTAGTTTGAACTGAGGCTTGCTGGTAGTAGCCACCAGCAGCAGCAGTACCTTTGCTGGTAAACAGCAATTATTTATCTTCTCCCCAGTACTTTTTTGTGCTTATGTTAGCGTATTCGGGGCAAATGTGTATTGATCACAAAAGAACTCTGTTGGTTTACGTTTACCACATCTAACAAAATTGCTGTATGGGACAAGTATTTTAAATATAAATATTCGAACAATATATTTTCTGTAGAAAAATCTAGGAAAAAGAGATTTTTTTTAATGAAACGAATTTGCTTCAAATCAAAGAAAGATCGATGTTAAATAGTGACAGACAAAGCTTTGGTTGTCGCATAGAAATTTGATAAGAATTATTAAATTCAATGCTCAGTATTTGTATGAACATTAATTAACTTAAATTTATTAACATAATATTTCGAATAAAATGAACATGTTGTTTCAAGAACTATACCTACGTTCTAGTAGCCACCAGCAGCAGCAGTACTTTTGCTGGTAAACAGCATAATGTGACCACAAAATATCCGCTATGGCTGCCGTTGCTTCTAGCAGCACCAGCAACTAGTGGATAATAAAACAGCCTAGTGTGATCGTGGCATAACAATAGGTATAGCTATATACTTAGGTACTACCTAGGTACCTAACATAAAGAGAAAAAACACACATACCTACATAAACATACATACATTTTCCAAAAAGAATTGCAATGGATTCAGAGGCTCTCAAACGCTTGTAAGTTATGTATATTTCCGCGGACATCTCGAAATAAAAATTCTGTTGATTAGATACCTACAATACTTTCCTTCCAGTACCTACTATTCGGAAAGTAAAAATCGGAATCAATTTATACAAAAAAGGTGTGAACCCACCGGTGCGAAATGAAGTAGGTATATGAGCATCAGTGGCGAAGGTCGAGGCGCACTGATGCGTCCATGCAAGGAACCGCATGACGCTTGATGTTTTACGGGCTGTTAGTTTGAACCGTGTAATTTTGCATTTGCAGCGTGGCCCACACATTTGGGCCTCTCAGCGTCAACATTAAGGTTTTCTAGTCAAGTGGGCCACAAAATTCGCCAAGTCTATAAAGGTTTCCGAGCGCCGGATAGCCTCTGAGTCGCTCCTCGCCAAGACAGGAAGTCGGACACCCTGGAGCTCTTCATCACAGGTTGTGCCCTAAACGTTGACCAAGTGAGAATTTATTAGTTCCGGTTTAGTTTAGGGTGTTATTAGTTTACTCGTGACGTGTTACAAGTGATTTTGTGATGGATTTTTTGGATTTCCAGTCATCAAAAAATGTTACCTACCTAGTTACCATGTCTGTTGACTAGGTAGGTACTTAATAAATATGCAATAAACGTACTGCTTTGTACCTATTATATGAAACACGTCATATGAATATAGGATAATGTTCTGCACCCCTCCCCTATTAGGTATATGCCAAATATTATGGCATTAAAACTCCCTCTGAAAATGTATCAGTTTTAATCATCGGTGAAGTGCAGAGAAGTCTACTTCCGGTCGGGTTTATCCCGCGCACGTGTCGCCCTCTCACACTTCCGGTTTCACAATAATCGCCCCCTGAAAACAGTTGGACTAGGAGGGATGATACCCTCTGTTCAAAACTACACTGCAGATCTTGATAACATAATAAATATGTACATTTTTTAGCTAATTTAGGTATTATGTGATTTTTCACTTTTATTAACGTTGGACTACAGCGATTTTAGAAGGGATTGTGGTTTATTATATGATTATTATGACCTATTGTTGGTAGGTACGTGGCACCTAGACTTTTTCTATTCGTTCAGAGTATATAGACTAGACTCCGCCCTTATATACACCAAACCAATGTGCACTCAAGCGAAAGTAATGCTCCGCCTTTTCACCCCCTCAGCACGCGAAAGAAAATACATAACGCTGGTTTGTCAAGCAACACATAACTTCGAAGGAAACGATTGGTCTTTCCTACTATTTCTACTAACTATTATTTGCAACGTAAGATACAGTGCCTATACAATTACAAATTTTAAAATCTATTTCTTAACTTGTATTTACTAACATGTTATATAACGATATACAGAGTTGGACAAATGTATTGAGACATGTAAATAGCTGCAAAACGTGCCGGATTGCACCACTTTTCCTTAACTAGTAAGTGTAGCTGACACAGGGCTGCTTTATCCATTAGGCAAGAAAAGGAACTGCCTAGGGCGGCAGTCTTTTGGGGGCGGCAAGAAATGCTTAAAAAAACGTCATGTCATGTCAGTAGCACTGACGTTCGTCAAAATCTGATGACAATTTGCAACACAGCGACGAAGGCTGTGAATTCTGTCAAACCGCTTCTATAAAAGCTAATAACGCCTAAACCGTTCATCCCATTGACTTGTAAATTAGTATACTTATTTAAAATTACTGGAGGATGAGCTGATATTAGTTTGGCCAAAATCTGATAGATCCCGAAGAAGACGCATGTAACATTTGCCACTTGCGGTTGTCAGATTGTCACCGAAAACAATCCAGGTCGTCCCCTGGCAATTCTAAATATGTATGCAAAATTTCAGCCCGATCCGTTGTATCGTTTGGACGCTATCGTGTTCACAGACATACACACACGCTTACACATACACACACACATACCTACATACATTTTCCAGAAATCATTGCAATCGATTCATGGGACCCTAAAACGCGTATATTTCAGCAGAAATCCTAAGCATAAAGTCCTAAGCATAACCACTGCATAATTGTAATCAAACATCATAAGATTTGTATACAAATTTATCATACAAATAAGGTATTATAAAAGGCATCTATTACCTGTATGTCTGGCATTGGAAAACGTCAGTTTTGTCACTCCTAGATCTGATCTAGATCGGTTAGGTTCTTCCTCCCTAATCTGCAACACAAAAAAACGTACCTAAACTCAGTGTTGTTAAAATAATAACAACTTCATTCATGTACAAAGTTACTTATTTAAAAAAAAAACCATAACCCTCATCATTGCAGTTAATCCATGGATAAAGAGTAGATATAACAATGGGGTGTGGGGGCCTTAAATCACTTCCAACATGCTCCTAAAACTAAAAAAAAGTTAATTCTACTTATAAACATTGAACACTTTTGTAAAAAGGGAAACCCACTTCTCGTCCATCTGAAACAAAAAAAAAAACACACACACACACATTTTAACTTTTTTTAAGCAGAAACGAGCAATGGGGAAGATCCCAAACCACCACCCCGCTAACCTGTAGCGACATCTTCTTCCCTCTCGCTCGTTTCTACCAGGTATCGCAAGAATTACAAAGAAATACCCACTTACCGGAATTTTTCAATAATACCACCAATCAAGTTCAGACGATTAGCACTACCACTGCTTTTGACGACTCTACAGAACTCCGTTGAGAGTCAAAAAGACCGATAACGCGCCGCGAACCTAGAGAAGTCCAAAAATCCTACCTTATTGCGTCTTCTTCCCCTCCAACGAAGGATGACATCTCCTTGAACCTACCTTTAGATGTCTTCGTCCTTGGAAGCTGCCACTCCGGTAAAATCCTCCTCCAAGTCAGTCCTTCTTCTCCCTTGGGCATCTACGGCTGCTATTCAACACTACACACGCAAGATTTAAAAACGCGCACAACTAAGTGTCCAACACTTCACTACATCACCGTCGTTGTTCATCTGCAACAATAATATAACCAAATATTCATCCACAATGTTTATTATGATCCAAACACTACCACTACCAGTTATTACTCAATAAAATTTGATTAATGGCGCTGAAATGAGTACGGAATATGATTTTTATACACACGGGGTAATAGGTTCGGTCAAAATCACTTCATTTAGTTTTTCTATATTTAATGTGCAAATTAATGTGCAGTATACTGTACACCGGGTGCGAAGAGGTTAAAATTCAATTCAAAATACTCAAAAATATCGTTGCCTTTCCGGACTACAACTGTTTACTTATAATAATCAATAGGAATTTACGTTTTGCAAAACAATCACGGAAACTGAACAAAAATATCGATAAAATCGTCAGAAAAATAAACGTTGCCAAATAAACGACTTCATTCATAAGTATAACTTATGTGTAACAGCTTAAGTGACAGACATGTGCAATCATACTAAGCAAGCCCGCTTGGTTAAGCTAGATATCTAATGCCCATTTGCACCGTATTTATTAAGAACGACTTAAATTTAAGAACAGCTTATCTTTATGCCTAACTTAAGTCAGGCATCATTTGCACCGTTCGCATGTCAGCCTTTCCTAACTTAAGCATTACTTAAGGGTTTCTGACGTTGGCAACACTGTAAAGTTCTAGTTATATTTGGAAATACTTGGTTCTAAAATCAACAGTATTGCGTCACTTGTCAAAACTTTCAATAGGTTAATGTGGCGGCAAATTTGAATTACTTTCATAACTACAAAAATTACGGCACACAAAAAAAGAATTTATGATCAAAATGAAACCATTATTTCTAATAAACAATAAAACTGTAATTTTACATTAGAAACTCCTAAAATCGCTTGATAACATGATAAATTGACACATATAGGTACTGTCTTGACATTTCTTAAAACGACATTTCATGTGCAATGTGTGTCTACACCACAATCAACCAATCACAACTAAGCTTATATTTACGCTGGCTTTAAGCCGTCGATTTTCTAGGCTTAAGTTAGGTCGTTCTTAACTGTAGTTAGGTAATGGATATGTGACGGTGCAAGCAAAATCGATGACATAAGTACGATCTCATACTTAAGCCTTTCTTGACACAAACGGTGCAAACGGGCATAAGAGGAAGTGGTGCAATGGGGCATAAGTAATTTCAATAAGTACGTTTACTCAACATTGTAACCTGCTCCACTTATGTTCTTATTAGTACACCATGTTATACACGGTTTATACTTAACGTTGGAGGCAGTTTTTATACAAGCAGTCGTGGCCGAGCGGTTAAGGCGTCTGACTAGAAATCAGATTCCCTCTGGGAGCGTAGGTTCGAATCCTACCGACTGCGGCAAAGTTTTTTTTTTATTTTTGGAGATACTTAATATATTGCCGCAATTTGTTTTTTTATTTATTATATTTTGAAATTGTTTTCAACTAGTTTGATTTCTTTGTGCGATATTTTTTTATTATGCTCTGTTAAAAGATTCACCAAACGATCATAAACCGTCAAATACCAACATCAGGGTTGAAATAAACATTTTTATTTTTCGAAATCGTATTAGTCACGACGACGGCACGGGAGGGAAAGATTAATAGAAATGAGTCAAGTGCTTAATGGGCGTAAATAACGTCCTCTCGCAACTGCGCTGCGCGAAAGAGCAATTGGCGAGAGTCACGAGCTTGTCACCGTAATTAGAGTCAATACTTTCGACTCACAGAATGGTTACGAGGTAATAGCAGCGGCGCTGGAATACTACGGGCCCAGCAGAGAGCGATGAAATTGGTGTTCGCCTTTGTTAGACAATAAACGGCGCTCTAACATAAGACCTCATTTAACCCCTCAGAAATAGAGCAAAACTCCGTCGCCAACCACTTGAAAATATGTTCCGACGTCGAGGGCAAAAGTGTTTTCATTTCACGCTAATCGAATGTTGTCGCCAAACAGCACTGCAAATGTTCGTTCAGCAGGGGTTCAATCTTTCTTCAAGTGTATATTGAAGTCCGTAACTTAACCACCTATATCCAAATTTTTACTTTCCGACTAGGTCCCCTAAAATTCAAATTTAAGAGGAATGATCAAAGTCGTAATGTGTTCGTTATGATTCGACATCAATAATTTAAAAACCTTGGATATTACTTCTGCTGTGTACTCGACTTCGGTCGGTCCGGGGGTTCTTGAGTCAATACGGAACTAATTCGATTTGCATGCAAATTTTAAAGCGAACCCCATATTGCCGATCATCGAGTCAAAACAGCGTGTCTCTGCTCCTGTGCGTTACACGAAAGAAGTACTGCATTATGGATGGACTACTTCGGGACGTCATAACTTCCGAACTGTTCAAGATAGAGTAAAATCAAATGCACAGCTGTAATCAGTCATCCATTTTTATAATTATAAATTTCAAGTGACACTCAACCCTATATCTATCTCAAAAAACGAGAACATATTACAGCCTCTATAAATGTTTATAGCGCCTAAACCGTTCATTCTATTGATCTGAAAATTGGCGTACATATTTATTAAAGGATGACTATTTTCAGTTGTCAGATTGTCGCAAAAAGCAATCCAGTTCGTCCTCTGTTAAATCTATCTATTAGTCTATTTGTCACCTTTCCAACTTTTGGGCTAAATTGTTGACACAAGTGTTTAAATACTTTTACTATTATGCAATTTCGTGAAGCCACGGCCACTTTGGACCCCAACCTAACGTCAGTAAGAAGTTTTCCAGTAACAGCCTAAAGAAAACATTAGCAAAAACATATTAGCTGTTATAACTTATCAAAAGCATTGAAAGTTTTTTCATACCTGAAGTTAAAACTAGACATAACTTTTAATAGGCTGACGTAAAATGTTTACTAAATAATTCTACTGTTGGAATCACCGGTTCCGGTCATTGAGCAATTAGTTATAACCCTTGGACTCAGCTTACATTTAAAGTGTAAAATATGAAACATTCGAGATAGAGAAAATTAGTTAGGGATCTTATTTATAGGGATCTCAACAGATATACGCTCGTCCGTAATAGGGTTAACAGTTTCGTGCCTTCGTAATTTCGGTCCTTTGTTGCGGTGCGTTCAGTCCTTGGTATAAAGGCATAAGTATTGATTGCCTCCAATTATCATGCGGCATTGTGGTCGAAAATGTTTCGCAGATGGGTGGATATTATGGGGATGAGGGCGAGTGCGCGCTGAAAGATGTGAAGTGCATCATTTTATTGTGGAAAGCCGCCCGTTCGGTGGGCGCATCTGCTTCGGTTATAACCTCCCATTGTCTACCTCGTCTTCTTATTCTGCTTATCTCCGGTTCCGTCCCTCGATCATTTCCGCCAAAGTGCACCCGAAAACTGGGCAAAGCCGCAACCGCGCTCGATCGGTGTTGGTTGGTAAAGGATGGAGCACGAGAAGGAACCGATATCTATCTATCTATCTATCTGTCTATTATCTGCGTTTCGGTATTGAGAGAGAGAGACCAAAGGCAGAAGCCGAGGGAACCGTTTTGAACGTTATGATATTTCGCAAGTGGAGAGGACCCATTGTTAAAATTCGCAAAGGCGCTTCGAATCTCTCCAAGAAGGGCCCGCCAACCCCCCTGCGCGCATTGTACTCCCGTGATCGAATAATATGTGAAAGATGGATTAGATATCTGAAAGGATTGATGCTTCGCAGATTTCTCAAATCCAGTTATATCGGATGCCTCGCGTGCGCTCCACTTTCGATATAGCCGATGACAACCAGCTAGATCGAAGCGTGTCAAGACGTTATTTTATTTTATTTACGAGAGTTCTTGGAAAATTTACTTTGTGTCGTCTTTAGATATGTAGTATAATGTCACGTAATATATCAATAACATTTTACATATCAAAGCGTTTATAGGACAATAGATAATTTGGTTGAATACTATAGCTGCCAATCTGTTCAATTCTGTTCAAGAGATGGAAGAATCTCGGGGTAAAAATTGTACTTTATCAAAAACTGTACACTACTTTGTTAATTTAGCATATTATGGATGAAATCAAGGTAGTTACGATAGTTTTTATGCATTCAATTAGGTATATCGTGATATGTAAAGGTTGTATCCAGGGCATATCTATAGAGCAAACGAAAAATGGAAGAGCTCCGCCCTTCGAAAAATGTCTTTTTCCGTTGTGAGATGCCCTCTCTGTGTGATTGAAAAACCACCCCGAGGCAGGTGAGATAATAATTGCGAGGGGGATTGAAAAAGGGGCGAGAGAGGGTGAAGGTTTTTGTGTTGCGGTGGTGATATTAGGGGGAAGATGCGTCGGGCCATTTGTTCATTGTGTCATGTACACGCAAAACCAGTGCGGTAACCCGACTGGTTGATGAGTCGCCCTGCCTTTGAATCGCCCTGTTCGGGGTCTCTTCCGGCAGAGAGGCCATTGTTGCCGCTGAAATAAAAATGGCCGACGATAGTCGTTACTTTTTTGGATTAATACAACGCCCCTATATGTTTGACAATGAACAGATGCATTCTATGTACATAATTGCCAAGAGGTATGTAGGGGAAAGTTGCCATATTTGGACCACCACCTTAATTGGACCACCTCCGTATTTCCGCAACCACGCACACATATTTCAAATTTCGCGCCCTCAGCCGATCTAAGTTGAATATCCAGTCGAACGAATCTTTGTTGTGTGGCCAATCGGCAGTGTACCAGATTTCCTACACCACGACCAATTCACAGCGATTGTAATGTAATTTTCCAAACTTGTTGCTAAGGAAATCATGGAGAAACGGTAAGTGGGATCATAGATATGAATACACTAGTGGATACCTTGATTATTTTTCTTTCGTTTGATGTATAGTTTTCAATAAGTAAGGTTATGTGAGTCTTACAATTCTGGCGGGAAGTAAACATATTGGGAGTTTCTTAAATTGGACTGGTATAGGTTTCCTTATTTGGACCGGTCCAAATTAGGAAACTATAATTTTTAATATCCGTTCAAACCGATTTTATTTCCTATTTACAGAGGAAAATACGGAAAGTGGTCGCAAAAGGAACTTCAGCTGGCTGTAAATGCATTCTTAAATGGTGGATTTGGGCTCAATGAAGCTGCAAGGGTGTACAATATTCCGAAAGCTACCTTAAAACGACATATTGAAAACAAAAATAAAGTAGCAAACGCGGATATCAAAAAATTTGGCAAATGCACTACTTTACCAAAGGAAATGGAAGACGAACTAGCAAACCATATTCTAAAGCTAGAAGAAATGATGTTTGGTTTAACGATTTTGGATATAAGGAAGCTTGCATACGAAATAGCGGAAAGAAACAATATTCCTCATACATTTAATAAGCAGAAGAAACTTGCTGGAAAAAAGTGGTATTACTCATTTATGCATCGTCACACTAACTTAACACTCAGGCAGCCAGAATCAACTTCGATTGCTAGAGCAAAAGGGTTCAACCGAGAAAATGTAAATCACTTTTTTGATGTACTTGAAAAAATTCATGCCGAACATAAATTAGATGCTACTAGAATTTTTAATGTGGATGAGAGCGGTTTCTCTACTGTGCAGAAAAAATCACAGAAAATTGTTGGACAAAAGGGCAAGAAGCAAATTGGGGCAATCTCAAGTGGAGAACGTGGGACTAATACCACTATGGTTTGTTGTGTCAGTGCATCTGGGCAGTTTATTCCACCAATGATTATCTATAAGCGGATGAGAATGGCTCCAGAATTAAAACTAGGCGCACCTGCAGGAAGTTTAGTTGAAATATCAGAGAGTGGATACATAAACTCAGAGCTCTTTACTAAATGGTTACAACATTTTATCAACGTAGTAAAGCCAACCATAGATAAGAAAGTCCTTTTGGTGCTTGATGGGCATTCAACGCACAGCAAAAATTTGGATGCACTATTATTAGCTCGAGAAAATGGGGTAATTTTATTGCAACTTCCTGGGCATACCACACATCGTCTACAGCCACTTGACGTATCGTTTTTCAAACCTATGGAAACATATTATATTCAAGCCATGGAACGTTGGTTAAGAACGAATCCTGGAATGAAAGTGACAGTGTTTCAGATATCTGAGCTCTTATCTGAAGCCTATGGAAAAGCTGCATGTATTCAGACCGCTGTTAATGGGTTTAAAGCCACTGGAATTTGGCCTATTGATAGGAATGTTTTTACCGATGTTCATTTCGCTGCAGCTAGTAACCTAAATCAAAATATGGAGCAAAATGTTGCAGGTAAGTAAGAATATAAGTAGGTTAGAATAAGCTAATACAAAGTTTGATATTACAGAACATCAGAATGCTATAGGCGACACCCTTAATGAAGTATCAGCATGGAATGAAGCAGATGGGCATGAAACTAATGATTGGAATGGAGGTATAGGCGAGGTTGAAGGTGAAAATGATGAGACTAACAGTGAAGACGAAGGAAACAATGGATGTGCACAGATATTGTTAAATAAAAGAATACAACGAAGAGAGAATGTAAAAAGGAATTTAGCCATGTTGGAACCAAGTTTTTGTGACCCTGGGCCTTCTACATCAGGACATACAAACGGAGAACAATCTGGGGGGAATAAGGCAAATCTAAATGTTTCTATCGAGGAGCTTTCACCTATTCCTGTACCTGTAAAGAAACAAAAACAATCCAGAGGAGCACAAAAAGCTGAAGAACTTACGAGCACTCCATATAAAGAAGACTTAATTTCTAAAAAGAAGAAGGTTCCTACAAAGTCTCAACGAGGGAAACGAAACCAGAAAAAGTCTCAGGTGACAATTAAGAAACAAAGCCACAAGACAGGTAAAATGCAAGAAGATAAGTGGTATTGTTACTTGTGTAGAAAAGAAGAAGTGAGAGATATGATTCAGTGCATGGAATGTCTTACGTGGGTACACGCAGACTGTGCAAACGTAAGTCCTCTCAGAAAAGTTTTTTTTTGCACAAAATGTTTAAACACTGGATTCTAAAACATGTAGCTATTTTTTAGTGAAATAAAGTTGTATTTTGGTTTTGTATCCGCTTGTTTTAATTAGAGGTCCAATATAGGACACCGCTAGTCCAATTTAGGATGCCGGTTTCGTAAATTGGACCACTTGCATAGAGATTTTAAAATGGTTATTTCTCAGTAAACTGATGTGTCATCGCTGTTTTTTAGTGCCAGATAGGTTCCAAAAACTTGAACTTTGCATATTCACCATCAAAAATTGTATAATTTGATTCAGTCACGAGATATTTTCTGAAACCCGAAAATCGGTCCAATAATGGCGACTTTCCCCTAACTGCAGAGGTTGCACAACGTTTAGATTTTTCATGTAAAGAAAACACAGCAACAAATTGTTCAAAAATTCTTATATGAATGAAGTAGAGCAGATAGAAGGCTATATTTTTAATATAGTCATCAATATTGTCAAAACTCATAAGTAATATACAGTAGGAGCTAATAATTGTAGTTATCCACCAACATCTTTCTTGTTACCAATGTACAAAATATCAACAAAATGACTATCTAAGTCGTTCAGATTCGATGATAAGAATCTAGAATCTGCTCTTCCACTCAACCATACTGTATAATCTAAATTAATTAATCGATAACTAAACTCTATACCATTTGCTTAGCGATAAAGAAGACCTATATTGCATTGAGCCTGATAAACATCTTACAATTGCAACTTCATAATCGCGCTCTCACAGAATTCGTGGATCGGTCTAGTCGCGGGCCGATCCACGGAAGCATAGGTGTAAAAAGAAAAGAAAAGTGGACTCTCTAATGGTGTATATTACGTACCTATTTCTATACCAACAGATTTGCTTATAATTCGACATAAGGCAAAATCACGAAGTTCTGTCAAATAAAGCCACCAAACAAAATTACCAATTTCATCTGTTATCTAACTGTGCTATAAATAATAACTTCTATCCCAACTGGTTTGACTCTAATTGAACATAACGAGAAGGTATGACATCTAAAAACAACCACAACTGAACCTCAAGCCAGAATCTCGTAAAAGTTTTTCTATATATATTTTATCGTCCCCAAAGCCGCGAGGGGCACTAACGAAATTTGCACGCTCCACCGTACCCCATAACGACCCAGACGCAATCGTGATTCGAGCACATTTTTTAAAGAAAAATCAATTCCTCGCATATATTCCATAATGCATTTTACGAACCGACATTTTCAAGCATGCATGAACAATGCCACCGCAGCTTCTTAATGATTCACAAATTCTGCATTTTCCCCGCAATAGTGATTGCATATGCCATCATTAAAAGGTGGAGAGAAAAAAAGGATTGACTCTGAACAAGCTTTTGTAGAAACAATTGACACCTAGAAAATACAGGTATGACTAAGAAACGTTATGAATGTTTTGGTGGTATAAGTAACGTTAAAATAAAAGGTATTTAAAAACGAATTTAATGCGTTCATTATAATTTACGTTTTATTTTACGATTAATTAGCGTCGAACAGTGTATAAAACGTATCTATGTAAAAAAACGTAAAAAGAAGCGACATAAAACAAGTTTTATAACGTTTTATAAACATAAGTCCAGGGTATGTTCTAAAGAATCTAAAATGATATGAAGTGATCTAAACGTACTTAAACTGATCTAAACTGATTTACACTGATATAAACTGATCTAAACTGACCTAAACTCCTCTAAACTATCCTAAACTGATCTAAACTGATCTAAACTGATCTAATCTGATCTAAACTGATTTAAACTGATGCAAACTGATTTGAACTGATCTAAACTGATTTAAACTGATCTAAACTGATCTAAACTGATTTACACTGATATAAACTGATCTAAACAGACCTAAACTTCTCTAAACTATCCTAAACTGATCTAAACTCATCTAATCTGATCTAAACTGATTTAAACTGATGCAAACTGATCTAAACTGATTTAAACTGATCTAAACTGATTTACACTGATATAAACTGATCTAAACAGACCTAAACTCCTCTAAACTATCCTAAACTGATCTAAACTGATCTAATCTGATCTAAACTGATTTAAACTGATGCAAACTGATTTGAACTGATCTAAACTGATCTAAACTGATGCAAACTGATCTAAACTGATTTACACTGATATAAACTGATCTAAACAGACCTAAACTCCTCTAAACTATCCTAAACTGATCTAAACTGATCTAATCTGATCTAAACCGATTTAAACTGATGCAAACTGATTTGAACTGATCTAAACTGATTTAAACTGATCTAAACTGATTTACACTGATATAAACTGATCTAAACAGACCTAAACTCCTCTAAACTATCCTAAACTGATCTAATCTGATTTAAACTGATCTAAACTGATTTACACTGATATAAACTGATCTAAACAGACCTAAACTCCTCTAAACTATCCTAAACTGATCTAAACTGATCTAATCTGATCTAAACTGATTTAAACTGATGCAAACTGATTTGAACTGATCTAAACTGATCTAAATTGATTTAAACTGATCTAAACTGATTTACACTGATATAAACTGATCTAAACAGACCTAAACTCCTCTAAACTATCCTAAACTGTTCTAAACTGATCTAATCTGATCTAAGCTGATTTAAACTGATGCAAACTGATTTGAACTGATCTAAACTGATCTAAACTGATTTACACTGATATAAACTGATCTAAACAGACCTAAACTTCTCTAAACTATCCTAAACTGATCTAAACTGATCTAATCTGATCTAAACTGATTTAAACTGATGCAAACTGATCTAAACTGATTTAAACTGATCTAAACTGATTTACACTGATATAAACTGATCTAAACAGACCTAAACTCCTCTAAACTATCCTAAACTGATCTAAACTGATCTAATCTGATCTAAACTGATTTAAACTGATGCAAACTGATTTGAACTGATCTAAACTGATCTAAACTGATCTAAACTGATGCAAACTGATCTAAACTGATTTACACTGATATAAACTGATCTAAACAGACCTAAACTCCTCTAAACTATCCTAAACTGATCTAAACTGATCTAATCTGATCTAAACCGATTTAAACTGATGCAAACTGATTTGAACTGATCTAAACTGATTTAAACTGATCTAAACTGATTTACACTGATATAAACTGATCTAAACAGACCTAAACTCCTCTAAACTATCCTAAACTGATCTAAACTGATTTAAACTGATCTAAACTGATTTACACTGATATAAACTGATCTAAACAGACCTAAACTCCTCTAAACTATCCTAAACTGATCTAAACTGATCTAATCTGATCTAAACTGATTTAAACTGATGCAAACTGATTTGAACTGATCTAAACTGATCTAAATTGATTTAAACTGATCTAAACTGATTTACACTGATATAAACTGATCTAAACAGACCTAAACTCCTCTAAACTATCCTAAACTGTTCTAAACTGATCTAATCTGATCTAAGCTGATTTAAACTGATGCAAACTGATTTGAACTGATCTAAACTGATCTAAACTGATTTAAACTGATTTAAACTGATCTAAACTGATTTACACTGATATAAACTGATCTAAACAGACCTAAACTCCTCTAAACTATCCTAAACTGATCTAAACTGATCTAATCTGATCTAAACTGATTTAAACTGATGCAAACTGATTTGAACTGATCTAAACTGATCTAAGCTGATTTAAACTGATTTAAACTGATCTAAACTGATCTAAACTGATCCAAACTGATATAAACTGCTCCAAACTGATCTAAGGTGATTTTAACTCATCTGTACATAATTTAGTTTAAAGTTCATGGTTTCTTTTGAATAAAAACTGACAGCAAAGTTAATATGTGGAATTTCTCGCTTTTCAACTCCGAAATAGGCAAGTAAATAATCTGCGTTTCAGAGTTTGGGCGATACTACGGTTTAATCCCTCGGTAAAGCAAGATATACAGGTCCAATTTGGTCCGGTGACCGGAAAGCTGAAGTCCTAATCCCGGTCATCAGCGGGGGTAAAGCATCGTCACTGGCTGCCGTATATATAAAGAACCATTATACGGTACGAATTTCGGAATTAATAAAATCAGCACCCAATCAAACTCGTCATCAATATACCTGCATCAGGATCAAACAAAAGCTTTTGTACAAACAGAAATTAAACGGAACGCCGGGACGACGACGAATTTTCATATTAATTAAAAATCCGGGATCCAATTAGCACACTGGAACACAAACACAGGGGGTCGGGAAAAAAACTCACCCGCCGGGGGGTGGCGGTGGTGAAAAAACCAACAAGAGAGTGAGGCATCGGATGGGCCTGCACTTGACACACGTCTGCTCCAATCCTACGCGGCGCAGAGGGCGCTCTAGTTCGTCCTACCGGAAGTAACGTATCGGTAAATACCCGGAGCAGAAGCGGGAGCACCGAGGGTGTGCTAGAATTAAGCCGAATATCCATCGCAGCCCTCCACACCATCACAAATATCACAACCGTCCCATTGCAAATCAGTTTCAACGCGAATGAAACACGAAAAAAGTAGACGTTTTTTTTACACTGATCCTTTGTTACGAATCATGTCACTACAACCAACGTTCCCATCTTACTAATACAAAACTTCTATCGTACTGAAAGTGAGGTTAAAGACATTAATTCATGTTTATTTATAAGCCGATTTAGCCGATATTTATATTTAGTAGTCTACTACGTTAAAAGCCTATACTTAATTATATTGTTCCATAAAAAGCGTCCCATAACAAGGCTGCTAAACATTTTACTTTGATATTTATTAATGTTTGATTTCTTTCAGTCTAATCACATTAGCTCGCTGTACGAGTGAAAGGAAGGAAAATTACTATAATGTACAGCTTAATCTTTGTAATAAAATAGTTTCTTATTGAGAAGCACATAAAACGCAACTGTCAACCAATTATAAATAATAAGAAGTAGGTACATTGTTTGATTTTCTAATCAATACGGGCATATGGGTCGCAGTCGATTAACCTCTTAAAACAATGTTACATATATTAGTTCTTGAATTACCTACCAAGCATTAGTTAAAGCTCTCATTAACAACTAGTTACTCCTGTTATTCCCTAGTTAGAACCAAAAGAACGGCTTGAGTGTCAACTCTAACTAAACAAAGTACGCAACCTTGTTAGTCAAACTAGGTAATAGTGGTAATAGCAGCATTAAATTAGTTTCGTGTATTAGCGGTAACACACTAACACATGCGTTAAAATCATGTCATGTCCCGCTCCCGCACCGTAGATCGCCGTAAATATTCTACGAACACAACACAGCTGATAGCAACGCATGCGCTCTGCCGCCATTTGTGCAAACAACAAACGGCTACAAAAATACGAAAACTTCAACAAGTTGTACTCACATTTCTCGTTGGAATTCCTAAAAAAACTGCCACAAACCACTATCGGACACTACGGAAGCAACGACGACAGTCACAGACAGCAAACTCTCTCGAAAACCGCACCAAATTCGAAGAAAATTTCGCATAAAATTCCTACATCTCTCCTCCACCGCCACATCGAGAACTGAGGTGACTAGCGGACTACAGGTGGACGGGTACCACGGCCTATTCGGTTTTGATTTTCTTAACATATGTGTAATTTTTGATGATATCGATTTGAGCACGAAATATAAAGGTGGTAATAACAACAAGTAAATTTAATGAATTAATTATTATATAAGGTTGAAATAAAAAATGGTAAATAAGACTTATTTGTTCATTAGTTGAAGAAGCTTTATAGCCGTAGTTTAGTGATATATGCAACGTTCTGCAGTGGACATGAAAGACATCGATTTCTGTCGTGGTCAAGAGGCTGACATCCGGTCTGGGTGCGTACTTCCGGTGCTTTCATCCACCACAGAATCGACTTCCTGCGATCTGGAGAATGCCCTAGCGGCGCTGTAAAGGGACAGGGATGTCGAACAAAGAACAGAAAGTCGTTTATAGTCATCATGTCCTTTATTTATATATATATATGTATAGATGTACGAAAAACAATTAACAAAAATCTAATGATTCACTAACAGTGTGTAACGGAAAAGAATATAAACAATCTTATGAAACTCACGCTTAATCTATTGAATCGGCATCAGCGGATTGTGTATAAAAAATTAGCAAAGTTATGTAAACCGGGCTATTAGAGGAATTTCTTAAAGCTATATTAGTACACATAATATATTTTTGTAAGTTTTCATAATATCGTCAACTAGTTTTCTTTTTATAATATACATTTTCCGAGAGAGAACAACAAAGCCGAAAAGCACCTCTTTTAAAACAATTTTTATATTGCGGACTTAACTTTTGATGATGTTAAGTACACATTATTAAATATAAACATCATTATGTTATGTTACATAAATCGCGCCTAACAATGCATTCTACCTATAAATATAATAATAATATTAATTCATTTTAAAGCATCTTTCGAGACTAAGTATACAATCTTTTACTTTCTTCTTTTTTTTCATAATAATGTTATATGTACACAGAAATGGTGATGGTTCTAATAAAGTTACCTTTGTAGTGATACGTATCAAGATATTGCAGTGAAATGATGAATATTATATAACATTATTATTTTTCATTTATTCATTATCAATATAATTATTGTAGTTTTTCTTTTATTGTTAATTTTTATTATTGAGAACTGGAAGAATACTTTTACGTTTTCTTTATTTCAATAAAATAAAGTGTGCGTTCTTATTTTCAATAGTTAGTATATTATATATATACTTGGAATTTCTTCACTTTGGCAAGTATTAATATTGATCCCAAGTGGTGTTAAGATTAAGGTTATGTATAATTTGAATATTAGGTTGATTGATTTAGAATGAAGCAATGTACAAGCTTCCCGAAGGAAGAGAAACGACCAGAATTTTGAGCACATTCATCTAAATACACTAAAAAAGGATAGATAAATATATTGATTTCAAAATAATGGCAGTGCTGCAGATCAAAATGAAAACAACTGAACCTGTCAGGACCTGCCTGGAGTAACATCTAAACGACTAACTAACATATCTCTTTTATCACAATTAATGAAATGTACGAAAAACTTTACGCATCTGTATCGCTAAAACTGACCTTTGTCGGTGTTCTTTGCGTATGGTTGTTATCAATATTGCACTCAGCAGCTATAGACAACGTCAGCGGTTTCATTTTCAACGGATGCCCGTTCAGTTTAAAATCAGCTGACCTCGAACTCGACGAATCCTTACTGTGCGAAGAACCAGGACTTACAGCAGGCTTGTACACCTCCTGCCGATTCGCTTTACTCTTACTGGTCACCTGATCTCGTAGAGCCATCTGATACGCCAATTCAAACGCTTGACCCAACGTCAGGATTATATCAGTAGCTTGGTCCTGGGGACACAATTAAAAGTCATACAAATAAACGTTCACAAGCACACCAAAAACCCTTACAGATGTATTCGTGCAGAATATATGGCAGTAATAATCACTCTGGTCCTTGGTTATATATGCGAAGTAGGACCTCGATTCTATATCCTGGCAAGCGCAGTTCACATTTCTGATCTCGTGTTCGCAGATGGACTCCTAAACGACGCCAGAAATCGATATATTAATCAAAACAAAATGATCTGAATGGATCTGAAGTGATCTAAATCAAATCGAACGAAAGAGCAATACAAAAACATCGTCTTACTTGCGTTTTGAGGTTAATAAATTTTAAGCCACGGTACGATATTGAGAGGATAATCTCTTGACTGGGTCGTTCGGGTTGCTTGCGTATTTTATGTATCGATTTCCTCGTGGATTCGGTGCCTTTGAATTCCTTCACAAGGGTTGAACCGAGATACTGCGAAATGATTATAGGTCGGTTAAAGAGATTTTGATGCATTATGTTGATGCAGTGGGCACACTTACGTTAACGTTGTATTTGACGTCACCGGTTATTAACAAAATCGGCTGATGGCGCCACTGTGCTTTGATGGAATTAGACCCGCCGACGGATATCTCCGAGGAAGATGGCTTTTTATCGGCCTCGAGGGCGGCTTTTGTAGGCGGAGGCGGTGCCGGGCGAGATTTCTTATGCCTGTGCCTGATTGTGCCTGTATTGCTGTTCGCTGAGTGGGTCGACGGGGACTTCATCTCCGTTTTTAGCTGTTTAAGTATTTAATTTCGATTTAATCGATTAATTTTGTCAATTTATCTCAGGAAACAAAGAAAGGTACGACTAAAAAATGTTCTATAAATGTTTTACTGGTATAAGAAACGTTATTGGTTTATTTCATAAAAAGAACGTTATGAAACGTTATTTAGACGTTGTTTAAAAATAATTTAAAAAAACAATAAAGGGTATGAATACGTTATTAATGTTCAGTTTGTCATAATGATTTTTGGTAATCCGTCGATTCGTGTAGGGCTGCATAAACTGTTTAATTCGGCGCGCGGGGGTGTCTAATTGGTGCCAACATGACGGCATGAGCGTACTGGTGAAACCAATCGGCCCGTGGATGGTTTACGGTGGAGTTGTCGCGCCGATAGCGTCGGCGGCGCCTGTTCACGGTTCCGTGCTATGATGGACATAATTCTCGCACCAATGCGTCCACCAGCATCAGGTTGAACACACCTCTCGCTCCACTTAATGTACCAATTATTCGGAAATCGCGATATACCCCAGGCCTAGCTTCAAAATCCACTTAAAACAGACACGCGATCATTATTTCTGACGAATCACGTGGCCAAACCACAAACGTCATTAACAAACTTTGCTTATGAACAAAGTTGACGGACTCAGCTTCTAAAGCGTTTATTTTAGAACTTTTTAGATACGACCAGACAAGCGACTTTTTGTAGCGCAACTTTCATCGTTTCATAGATTTCTTTTCCTGTAAACGTCTTAAAAACTATCAGTGCATTAATCACTGAAGAAAAGAAAAATCGATTGTCGAACTGGCAGAAAATAGAACAAGACGCGACTGAAAGTAGCTCATCTGTGCGCTTGCATATAAAATTGTAAGAGTTTAATTTTTGCCGTCACGACTGTCGAACCACAAAAGTTGCTCCTCAGGTCGTACGCTGCTTTATGACCAAGAAACCACAGAAAAAAATGGAAAGAAAAATACACTCACCAATATGTTCAAGTCTGCGTTAATATCCTCCAGCTTAGGACCAGGAGTTATATGTTCTCCACTACTAACACTGGCCAATATCCGTTTCCTATGACCGATCTTGTCGATGTCTAAAACAGCAGATAACTCCACGTCCCATATCCGTTTTATACGTTCCATATCGTGGTACAGATGCTTAGCGAACGTTTCGGAATATTGCTCCAAATGTATCCTCCTCAACCAATTCTCAACTGTGCCTATGTTTTCATTGTTATTGTTCAAATGCTGTGATTGTTCGTGTACTTTCATTGGCAAATGTTTACAGGCATTCATGATCACTTTTTGTTCTAAATCGCTAGCGATACCCATGTCTTTTAGGTCATTTTCCTCAAGGACGCCATTCTGCAACATAACCAGTCATTTTTTAATTGTTGGTACTACAATTTCTACAAATTGTAGTACTAACCAAATAATCTAAATCGTCGAAACCGTTTGATATGAACAAAGAAATATAGTCCCCCATACCAATGGTTTGCAACCATTTCTCAACTGTTGAAACATTGTCTGTGTTCAGGCTATTCTGAGAAAAGCTCAATGTCATTAATCGGTTTTGGAATTCTTTTTCAAGCTCCGCTACAAAAACCGATTCCCTAACTAAGCCAGTACCGAATGATGCCATAATCTCTTGTATTTTGGCCCATTCCTCTTGTTCGTCGAATGGACTAAGTGCCGATGATGACCTATCTTTGTTTTCTTTATTTTCTGATTCCCTTTCGGAACCAGACGAGTTGCTGTAACTCTGTGACTTCTGATCGTTTTTCCCATTGTCTCCGTTCGAATCGTAGACACGTTTTAGCTTTTTTAACGTTTTTGGGCGTTCTGCTGGTATTGGCTTGTTGGCACTTAGGCTTTCGAGGACTTTAGTTGATCCTTTTATAAGGCCTGTGGCAAAGAACAAACAAAGAAGATTAATATCCGGTGGTATATATAAAATTTGTCGCCTAAAGCATGAACGAAATAATTCAAAATTTCGCCTCGCTGGAAAAGGTCCTATACTCGCCTGAAATTAATAATGTCGACTCGTACAGTCAAAATTTACCTTTCCGCCGGGTATATTCTATTACAACGTTTTCTGGCTTCAAATTTCGTGTTGCTGTTTACCTTGTGGTGCGTTGGAACTCTTTAATTAAAATCACAATTCGTCGTTTATTATTAAAGGCTTAACCAATGGAAATATTTGATTTGTAACATATTCAAATATCAGATGATAACACCCACATTTATAATATAAATTACATTTATATCATATAATGATTTTATTTACTTAACGAAATATATTTAAACGAAGGCTAAATTAGGAGAAATTCACAAAGGCACACATATGGGGTACGAATTAATTTTGAAACATGGTAAATTATAAATTTTGAGTTAATTAATTTCTAGTTTTAATTAATTTTCTATTTACCGTTTCGTTTCCAGATACTGTGCCGCCTGTACACATATATAAATTCACTGAATAAACGAGCAGTTAAACACGGATGACGTGAGCGCTTTTATTTGCCCTGCTGTCGAAAGGGCCCTAGCGCTCAAAAATATGTACAAATCCACCCGGTCGGTTCGCCAATATTTCGACAGACAAAACAATAGAAAATTTTAATTAACGCTTGTACTAATTTTGCTAACGAACTACAATCGCAATGTCAAAAAAATATTTATACTTTGGGACATTATAACATTCGAAAAGTTTCCAACAGAGTAAAACCAAATGCATTGTAATCAATGTGAAAAACAACATTAAGAAACAAATGTTTCAACACAAAATCGCATTTCTGTAATTATACACGGAATTCTTTGTCTGTAAATTAGAGAAGGGCTTATTAGTTCTTTTTAATGAACTAGTTCTTCCGGATTAGTTCACAAAAAGGAACTAGTTCAAAGAACTAGTTCTGTTGATCCTGAGACATACTACCTCGATAAACGTGTCTTTGTGTGTTCTAGCACGTGTATATCTCGTTCCAAACGAAACTAGGATCTAGTTTGGACAGAATCGATGTCTGCCTTCCCACTTTGTCTTTTTCTTGAAGAATCGTTATTTTGTTTTGAAAATAAATAATTATTTATAATTATATTGATCGAAGAATCGTTGTCTTATTTTATTTAGGTATATTTTTTAAGTATTTATTTAATAAGGCATAGAAGACATATTGCTGCACGTATTTTAGCCTTATTCATACTGCAATTTTAGGTGGAATGGGGGTATTATTTATAAATTATAGTATAACATATACTGGCGAAACTACTATTAACAGTGTAATCCATTATCCAATAGGAAAAAAACTATACTCTAATTATATTTTTGACATCCGCCGTTAGGTAAAGAAACAACTGGCGGGCAGGGTGCTATGTCGCTCGTTTGATGTCGCCACAACTCGTTCACTGAATGGGATATGTTTCACCAAAGCAGGACTTTCGAACTAGATTTCATGTCCCTACAAGTCGTTCACTGAATGAGATATGCATAGAGATATGTTTTGGCAAAGCAGGTCTTTTGCGAACTAGTTCTTTTTATTTTAAAGAACTAGTTCTTTTGTTCTAAGCCGGGAGCCATTCTCTCGGACTAGTTCGTTCACGAACTACCCACCTCTACTGTAAATGTTGAGTCATTTTTGTTCTCTCATCCCGAGGTCAGTAAATATGGTCGTAGCAAAAAACCCAGATTCGTTAATTGAAAAGAACGTGCTAAAACATAATAAAGTTCCATCTCTTTGTGCCTTGTATCAGGAGGTAGACTTCTACCATAGTTCAAAAGTTAGATTTTGTTTGCCTCAAGCATTCTAAAAGTAGATTTTTTCCGCAAAGTGACTGGTTTTCTCAAAAAATGCAAAGAAATTTGCGTTTTTTTAATGTTACATACTCACAAATCTTGAAAGCAATAAAGTTATCAGAAATGGATTCCTTGTAAGATAGATACAAAATGGTAATTACCTGCAAATGGGACATCTGAATGGTATTCTTCGACGATGTTGTCCACACTTCGATCCGACAGAGAGACACTGCTAGAGAAACTTCCACTCGACTCATCATAAATTAATAAATACTCATCCTCTGTCTCAGTTTCCATGTCTCTCGATCTTCGTTTATATTCCTATTGGTAATTTGAGCACCACATTTTATTTATTAAATCGCCCAAAAGTTACGGTAAACACAAAAAGCGTAATCGAAGGAAATAAAATAAAAAAAGAAAAACAATATAAAATATTTATTGGCTAAACTTAAAAAAATCAACAATACGTACATGATGTAATACTTGGATCAACTAAACTAATTAAAAACATGAATGGGGTAAAAATAAAAAAGAAGATTCGCAACTCGAAAAACAAAAATTCTATCACATATTGGTCATCTAAAGACTTACTTGACTTAGAGGTCTAATTTTGTCCAGGATAAACGTTTCCGCTTGAAGCGCATTCGGCGGGGGATGATCCGGCGTAGGGGGTTGGTGGTAATGCGTCGGACTCAACGGAAAATTAATAAAGCTATTGGAATGATTAGTCTTCAAATCGTTAGAATAGTCATCTTTGATCATGAGGAATGCATTCGACACAAACGTCGTCTCAGGAGTTTTATCATTCTTTTTCCTAAGATCATAATCCTCATAAGCTGCCCTCCGCAACTTCCTCCTTGGGTTTTGCTGCTTCACAGTCATATTCTCGTATACACTGGTAATGGCGACCGGTTCCTCCTTTCTTCTGCAATCTAAATCCTCCGATTTACCTCTATGCAATTCTTTACTAACTCGAGAAGGCTCATCATCAATTGGTATGTTAATAAAAGCGTTCATCTCCACATATTGATCCACACTCTTACCAGGCACAAGTCTTTCCCTTCTATTTTCTTGCTCGACATCAGCTAAATTGTTTTGACTACGCGCACCAGTCTTAGCAAAGCATACGTACTCATACGCGTGGTTATTGTAACCATCGACAGAAGAAGACATCGGTTGCTGGTGCGTTGGTGATACAGACAGATTTCGACGTGGTGGTTTTTTAGGAGGCGTAGGCTAAATTAAAAAAAATTAACACGTAAAAATAATCAAATAAACACCAACAACAGCAACAGACATACAGAAACTTTGCTATTTGAGCCAGGACTATGTCCACCTCTTGCGTTCATGGGTACATAATGTGGAGCCCCACCACTATCTGGTCGTCTCGGGTACCCAGTGCTGGATGCCGTGGAAGAAATGCTGATCTGATCCGACTCCCTGTTATTGTAGTAAAACTGGAGGTCGTCCGATTGGGCGCTATCCATAAAAGCCCTCGGGACACACGGTATCTGATAGAGGCTATTATCAGATTCCCTGGAAGAATCAGAAGCCGTTTTATAGGAGGACGATAAGGAATCGACCTCCTCCTCGTCAACAGTGCAGTTCAGCTGTTCGCTGAAGCTAAATGTGATTCCCGACCAGGGAGAGTGGCACTCATGCAAGGACCTATGGGTGACCGGTTGGCTTCGCACCCTTTGCTTTGGCGGTAGGCTTTGGTAGGATTTTTTGATACGCCTATAAATAACATGCGTGGAAAACCAAAACGAAAAAAAATCAAAAGAAAATTGCTAAGAGAACTATAAAGCCGTGCGTGTGGTGCTCAAGCTATACACCCCAATTACAAGAAGCATCTTCTGGCCACTTCTTAACACTACGAGCGGCTTGGAACCGCTTATAAACTAAATCCAGACGATGCTTTTTGCAAAAGAGTTTTGCCCGAAGTCTCCAAACTAGATAAATGCGCATCAAAGACTTACATTGACGTGGCAGACGTTCCTGATATCCTTCTGTCTTCCACGCATTCTACAGAACGAGCATGCCTGAAGTCCCATCGATGTGGAGACGAACCAGGAGAAGGGTCTGTTACAGAGCGCCCTCTAGACGATGGCCTGACGTTCTCGTAAGGACTCCCTAAGTCGGAATCGGGGTTAGGGATGATGGGAAACGGTTGACTGATGCTGTCAGCATCACCATCCCCAAAGTGGTTTGTTCTGGTCTTCTTATATCCTTGCATATATCCTGCACATCAGTTAATACCAAAAAAATGTAACACCAAATAACAAAATGGACTTACTTTTTAAGAGCCCCATAATCTCCGATGTTGCGTTCGCCGGAAACTGGCTGAGCAGATCTCTGACGGTGTGGCCGTTTGGGTTTCGAATATTCGGGTCGACGCCGTGCTCCAGGAGCGTTCTAACCACTTCTGCTTTTCCGCAGAGCGCCGCTTCGTGCAGAGCTGTGCCGGCGGGTGTTAACACGTTGACGTTGATGCCAGCTCTGAGCAGCACTTCCACCACGGACCTGTAACGACGAAAATACACGGTGGGATTCGTATTTTGTGTGCGGCTAACCCACGGATGACTCATCCAATACACGCAATACACTGCATTTAATTAATTAAGAGTGTTTTGAGTGATGCAAATTTATTATCCCAGGAATTCTGTGGGCCCGCACACACGCGTGGGGGGTCAGTAATAATTGTTTATTATTGTGTTCCGGTGTTACTTAATGTATGTACTTAATGGCCACCTGGCAATAAAATATCAGTCGACTAGTTTGCTCCTAGGTTAGTTATGCAGAAGCTCGTCAAAATTCTCTTAAACAAATTTTCAGAATTGATTCATTAGTTGAAATTGAAATTTCAACTTGAAATTGCCAATAGTTAGTTCCTGATGAGGTTTGATGGTACCTATATGGGTTAGGTTACGGTTCGAAGGTCTATCTGGCGGCCGACTATCGGAAATATTCGCATCAGGGAACTAATGCCCTTACACCTAATGTTTCCGCGATGGGCCATCGCCCATACCCAAGCTCTTGTGGGGGATGCGGAAGGTTACCATGCAACAGCTTGTTTACTGCTGCACAGAGCACACTTCCACACACCTATGAGCACATAACGGGGCCCGCAATTCCAATTATGCACGACACAACGATCACGAGGGACCGCGCGCACCGATAATAATTGGCTAGCCGTGTAATGACCAATATGCGTTCGTGCACCCACTCTGTCCTTAGACCTGGAAAAGCCCGCATTGGATGGATGGCTTCCACTGCGGAAATAGAGCGGAACATTGAAATGCACCACTATTTTTTATAGTGCCTAATAAGTACTCGAATAAGTACTAGGTATTTATAGCTTTGTTCAAGCAGCAGTAAAAAAAGTCATGTAGGGATTGTACAGTCAGATGCTGCTTCAACTTAATGCTGTTCGAAAAAAGCTTATATTATCAACCAACATCATAGAATGTGGAACGTCTGAACGCCTTTCGGCATTCAGCTTCCACCGGTCTCCCTATCCAGGAAACGTAGCTGCCCCCGAGAACAACCAACATCAGTCAATAATGCAAAAATTCTCCTGTATAAACTAGAGCAGACAGGGAGTTGTAATTTTCAGGATTCATTATCCAATTTATCAGCACCCTAACGATGTATAATATAAATTTTATCGTCATCCTTAATTAACACAATAAGAACAATATGCAGAACAGGTACTCTGAACACCATCATATATGCTATAGACATGACTAAGGTGATTCAGGACCCAGATTACGTCAGGCGTGTATCGTCCTGATTAGATGCATATGCCGTAAGCTAAGCTAACCGCCCTAGCTATCTGATACGCTCCAGAGAGCGCTATTGTTCATGCACCGCGTGACATATGCCCTTAGCAATGGTCTACAGTCTACACAATCTGTAGATACAAAGTACCAACATAATATCGCATAATAGGTAGAATTTTCTTAGAGAAATACATACTTGTGGCCATTTCTGCTTGCTAGGTGCAACGGTGTGTGACTGAATATTTGGCCTGTCGCGCGCTCCATCTGCTGGATGGAACTCGGATGTGTCCTGACGAGTAGTTCGACAGATTCCAACCTATTAGAGCAGAACATTGCAGATATTAGGAACAGAGGACTTTGGGGATGTGTGGAATTTCATTTCAGGATATCTTACCTTCCGTATTGAGCTGCCAGGTCTAACGACGTCTCCCCCTTTTTATTGCTGATACTTGGGTCGCAACCATACTCCAAGAGCAACTTAACAACCTCAGTATGGCCATACTGTGCAGCACAGTGCAAAGCTGTCTCGTCATCTTTAGTCTGTAAAAGAATTGAGCAGATAGCAAGTAACTACATGACACAACGGAAACTTGTCAAAGAAATCACAAATGAAGCAAAAATAAACATGTCCCCTTCACTATTTCTCGTATAACAGATGTCCCTTGAATATTAGCGACGCGAATAAACATGTTGTGAAAACAGAACGGCCGTTATCGGAAGGCGAAATCAATTTGGCAAGTCGGAAATACGACGGACAAGTGCAGTGGGTCTATATAGGTTTCGAGTGGCCATTTAGTCGGATTAATCATTAGAATTGAAGCGTACACATCAATGGGAAACACTTGAGGTGACCTTTGGTGCGACGGCGGGGTTGCTGGTTCAAGGGTGGCCTCTTTCCTATCTTAATTAAAGCCGAATCCAACCCCCTGTGTATAGCAGTGGTTGTCCCCATTTTATCTCGAAGTGCAAGTGACAGACTTATGAGAATTTCTACGAGAGAGGTCTTTAAACAATATACAGTACCTATCCAGAAATAGTTTCAATTTTAGCGGAAATAAGATATGAATCATATAAACAAGCATATTACATGTTACAATCTTATCTATGTTTATTTATACACACACATTACAAATAGAATTGTTATCAGAAATAATTTAATCGACTTAATGATGAATATATTTCAATACGGTAGGAAAAGGTAAACTTTGTGGTAATAGTAATAGATTATGCTTATAGATTGCAGTATAGTTATCCTAATTTATACTAGGAAGTTTTATTTCAATAACCATTAAACTTTCTCTCGAAACAAATAGACTTCAAACACAAGATCTAAACAAAAGATCTTAAAAGTAGTATGTAATACATTTGACTTACCATACAGTTAACGTTACAAAGTGATGGACCCTTCAGGAGCATTCTGGCAATGTCAGAATTGCCAGACCATGCTGCCAAATGTAAAGGTGTTGAACCCTTACTGTCAACAATGTTTGTTGATGCATCGTGTTCCAGAAGAAGCCTAACAATTTCCCTGTAACAAAATGATATGTTCTATATGATATTGTACATAAAACAGCAAGAATTTTTGTCTGGGATAAATGTCGGGGTGAAATTTGGTATACGCATTTTGAATTGCCAGGTTATGAAGCGACGATTTGTTTTCGAAAACTGATAGTATCAAATCCCATCCTTGTATACTATTGGCAAAATACGCATAAATTATCTCTATAAAATCATCTTTTTTATCTTTGATCACTCTTGTAACGGTATCATTAATAATTAATAATTAGATTTATAGATAATTGTGTATGCCACAGCGAACATAAGATCTGTGTGGAGCTATTGATAAAATTTTTGTTTGCAAACAAAAAGATTGTCAATTGATCGATTTTGGCAATATCTTGGATGTTGTGAAGAATATTCGAAAAAAAAAGAACCGCATTTTATTGAAAATATTTTTTAAACTTAATTTCATTCCTTGCTACGTCACTGTATAAAAAGTTTCCTTCGCTTGTGGTTTTTTTGGTGTTCTTTTCTCTACAGGAATAAATATTTACAAAGGAATCACAGCACTTCTTAATCACTGACAAAACCACATTTTGTCAAGGTTAAACACAACTGCAGATATTCAGTTGCTTTTCATCATTAATGAATAGCAGTCCGGCTTTTCAATATGGTCGTTTTTAAAATACTGTGTCTCTATTGTGCGATCCTATGTGTTAAATCGGAATGTGTGACCACAACAAACAATAACACACTAACATACGAATTAACGACAGAAAACAACACAACAGATATAACAGCGATAAAAATAACATCGGTGGTGATCAATGTTACGCAAGACTTGTTCGAAAATCTACAGAATTTGCAGTATCTTGACATTGGGGATAACAGCCTGAAGATCTTAAAGGGTGACTGCTTCAGAAATACGCAAAAATTACACACTGTCCATCTACAATCAAATCAACTTGTCCACATACCAAGAAGGGTCTTCTCAAGAAGTAAAATGGTAGAGTTAAATCTACAGTGGAACAAGATAAGTGAGATAGACGATTTTGCCTTTGAGGATATGAGCGCTCTGTCATATTTGGATTTAAGCAATAATTTTCTGACAAAGATATCACGAACATGGTTTAAAGATACCGCCGTAGAACTCCTGGATTTAAGAAATAATCGCATTGTACAGATTTTGAGCAAGACATTTTCTGAGCTACCTGGACTGTACTTCTTAGAGTTAAGTTTTAACCGCATCTTGTATATCGAAGATCAGAGCTTTGCCAAATGCAACGGGTTGGGGTTCCTCAGCTTGGCCGGAAATGGATTGACTGATACGAAATTTTTGAGCAACACGACGGTGGAGGAATTAGAATTGAGTTTGAATAAAATCAATAAAATCGAATTGAGCGATACAACAACAGTTAAGGAGATATCCATTTATCCAAATCCTTTGAACTGTGCTTGTCTAAACCAGTTCTGGGCACTAGCTAAAAGACGTAACATGAAAATTAAACAACCTTCGAAAGCCACGTTGGAATGGCAGAACACATACCCCGTTTGCTATGCTGGAAATGAGGCATCGCAAATTTGTTCAAATAACGAGGAAAGTACGGCTATGAATCATTGGCTTTTTAATGCTATTAATTATGAAGCTATTTCTAAGATTTATAAGAAGTTAAAGTAGTTTATTTTATATTTATATCGGAGTTACAATATACAAAAAAATAAATGTTTCTATAGGGTTTTTCTTATTTTTTTTTTATGTGAAATTACCTGTGTCCATTTAATGCTGCATGATGTAGTGACGTGTAACCACTGCTGTCTTGGACATTAGCTCCTGGACCCCTTCGGAGACTGAAAAAAATAAAAGTAGTATTGAAACATCAATTTTATTACAATAGAAATTAAGTATAATATATATAATAATATAAGTATAATAATTTTGATACTGCCACCTACTACTGCTAGATTATTGTTTGAAAAAGATACTGGTATTGCTGCAAGAATTTAAACATTTCTCAACTTTCCCAGGATATATCAGAAGTTATTCTGTTTTAACCAGTGTTGTTATGTTAATAAACAGTTGTTTTAAAACATTGTTTTCAGTATGCTGCAAATCAGATTAATTTATGTATACATCACAAATTACTAAGTTCTTAAATGTTATTATAAATGTGAATATACAAAATGAGGAAAGTAAATTCAGTATTTGGTGAGACATTTTTTAGTAGTCTGTAGAAATACAAGTTCTGCATCTGATTAGAGCAAAAAACTAACTGTGTTGCAGCTTATTGGACCGATTTTTATAGTAAATTTGACTGATTATCAAATGTTGCATTAATGTTGTCAAACAACAGTGATGTATAAAGTAAAAATTATCAAATGAAAAAAAAAACGCTATGTTGTTAAAAACAACATTTATACAAATACATATTATGTATTGTGTTTTGTAGAAAATAAAAAAGACGTTTTTTTTTTAAATAACAGCCGTGGTTTTAATACGAGAGAGAAAATAAACAACGATCACTGTTTTTCATTATAAAAACTGCCTATTTTTCTTATCTCATATCTAATTCCATTAATTATTTATTGTACATGTTATGTAAGAGTAGGTAGGTACTTATCATACCCACTTATGAGATTTTCTATCTTATACAGGGTGAGGCATTTAAATTAATACGGTATAATACCTCATCAACCATCAATTTTATCGAAAAAAGTGTCAGATAAAACTATCATCATATGCAGGAGGATAGATTCTGTATGGTCTGCATTACATTTCGTTTTTTATGTTTGTTTTTTTATAAAACAGAACATTTACCATTACATTACTGACGATCACATTTAATTTAAAATAAATATATAAAATAAAATTATAACTTGCAGCAATAATTTTGACATTTATAGATGAAGCAAACTTTAACTAAACAGAGTAGGTAATCTTGAGTCTAAGCAGGTATTTCTAATAGCATCATTAATGTGTTTTTCTACTTTGCATTCACAATGCATACATTGTAACACTGTTTTCGGTGTTACAATTAGCAAATTGTAACACCGTTTTTAGTAACTTTTTTCTAAGATTGGTGACATTGATATCAAATGCATGTCAAACGAAAATACACATAACCACAAAAGTAAGCACAAACTGATTTTTTAGAATCGCACAAACTGCGAAGTATGTATATTTTTATACATACATATTTAAACATGCGTGTTGCATCCTAGGTTTCGTACTACTAGTATATGATGGTATATAATAATTATCAATAATTACTTTTTCACAGATATTTGAATTTAAGTGACAGATGACAGTGTTACCAACGGTTGCACCCATAAATACACTAGATTGGAATTTTACCTAATATACTTCTAAATTTTTATAAAATTAATGACGCAAAGTAGAAAAAATAGTATATTACACTCGTTTTATAAGACATATTGGCGCATTCGTTCATTTCAAACAACTCATGCGCCAATTTGACGACTTATAAAACTTGTATAATAATATACTATTTCGGGTATTAGCGGTAACGGTAATATACATTCTCTTCACAATCAGCTTTTGCTGTACAAAGTGTGAACAAGCCTTCATCAGCAGCAGTCGTGGCCGAGCGGTTAAGGCGTCTGACTAGAAATCAGATTCCCTCTGGGAGCGTAGGTTCGAATCCTACCGACTGCGGGGTTATTTTTTTTTTCTTTTACATTTTTAAAGAAACATAGGTAATAACATAATAAAATTAATTAACAAATAAAAATGATTAAACATTATACTATTATGAGTAATCTGCTGTGCCAAATGCACAGTATACATACATTTGTTATAAATTTACCTGAAGGGTGTAGTTTAACAGTTATTTTAATGGGTTTAAATAGTTTTTTTACTGTGTAGAAAAGTCTGTGGTCAAGGTATGTCACAAAAGCTGTTATGTCGTTTCTAGTAGAAATTTATGTGGTAAAACTAAAAAATAAGGTCGCCGATGCACAAGATTTTATCTGTAAAGCATCTGAGCCTGTATCGACCTGTTTTCCGGCATCCCACTAGGTGCTTAACCTATAAGATTTTCTTTGACCCAATTTTTCAAGAGATGCGTTATTGTACAAAATACATACCTACGCATTTTGTGCATATTTACCAAATCAAGCCAAAGTTTTTCCATGTAAATTTTTATTAAAATTCCCCGAACGTTTAATTAAGTAAAACAATCGTTTGAAAATTAAAATGACCTTGGTACAAAGTTGTTACAAACAAACAACATGCCTACCATATACCATGTATGTAGATGTAGAAAAATAATAATATCCAGATTATTACATGCGATATAAACGATAACAATATTGTTTTGCTTTTATCATGATGGTGAAAGTGTATCGAATAAGTACAAAACAATTTCTCCAAGAAACACCTGTTCGCCTCACATCGACGTTAAAAAAACACTAATTACATGACTCATTCTTTCTTTATTTCAATAGTTTTATTTGTTTCCTGCAGTAAGAAATAATTTCAATTTTAATTACTTTTAATAGGAGGAAAAGGCGTCAAAACTTTAATTGGTTTATAGAAAACCTTGCCACGCTGCATTCTACACTTAAAAACTAATTAATCATTTACGTAAACCCATAAATATATCAGGCACATTGTGTTACTTGCTAATAAAACTTTGATTTATTTCATCTGTTTGTAAATTCTTTACGTCAATTCCAAAGGAAAAGCAGCCATTACATACTAACAAAATACATCTTATAGTATCCAAATAACAATAATAATCTTATTGTTAAATTAACTATCGCGGCATTTATTATAACAAACTAGGATAGACAGCTGATCAAAACACCCACCTGGCAAGAGGGCCACTCCTCTTGGCTCTTTGGCCCAGTATTTTATCCACAACGGCCACATTGCCATTCCTAGCTGCTTCCAGAAGGTCCTGATCCTTGCCCATCACGTTAATTATCCTTATTCAAATGCACTCACATATAATCATTGTAAAAAGCACGATTTTCACGTACTACTATTTACTACGAATTCATTGATCGGGAGCCATGACAGCACTGCCGCGCACCTAGCGGCCAACCAGATACTAACCTGCGTCTTGTTTTTATTATTGTTGTGGATCAGTTATGTGAATTATTTCTAGGAATAATTAAGGTATTTACGGAGGATATTGTGTCGGTTTACTGCCGATTACTATTAAACTAAGTAAAAAAGTCGCAACTTCAATAATGGGGAGTTCAAACCGAGTTCTAATACGATTTATCGTCGGTTTATGCTTTCTAACCTCACTTTACACAACTGTCAAAGCTGTAAATGGTAAGTTGTGATTTATTCTTTAGTTCTTTGTTTCATAATAGAATTTTCCGGGCTTCAGGAGGGATAATTAATATTGATTTATCGTCACTAAATGCTAGTAGCCATGAAGCTATTAAAGTCAAAACAATCTTGCACGGATCTGCTCAAATACACTTACACAACGTCGGTATGGTTGGATTTTTCGTTATTCAAGTGCACAGTTTTGAATCTCCTGTGTATCTTGCAAGATCAAACGTTTCTGAGGATCTTCCAGGGGTAAACGGAACAAATATCGGATTGGTGGAAATTTGGACATCGACTGAGTACGATTATGTCATCGAGGGAAGCAAGTTCGACAATATAACCATACTTCTTGTGATTATTGGTTATGATATGAAAGGTATTTTGTGTTTGCATTTGTTATATGGAATATATTTGTTACTGAGCCACCCTGTTATTGTTTGTAGCTCCAATTCCCGGTGGTTGTAACCTCACTTTTGAAACCGAGGATGCGCCATATCAAATTATTAGTTACAGTGATGCTTTAATTCGTGTTGATGCCCAGCCTCCTAGATTGCAGGATTATCCATGCTCAACTATTCCCATCGGTGTTGATGTATTCCATTTGTATTTGGATCAGCAGAATTTTAGTTCTGACGAATATTTTGGTGCCATTGAAAAGATGTTAACCCCAGAGAGTATTAGAAAATATGGTAGAAAGGTATGTTTTCTTGTTGGTTTGTTTATTTGATTCAGTTTGCTTATTTAATTCTTTGAATAATAGGTAGAAAAACCTGATAACTTGCCAGATACAAAACGATATTTCAGTTTGTATCAAGGAGTGGGGACAGTATATGCAATGGTAGCTAATTTTGAAGGAAATATTTCTGCTTACATCCCGGCTGTTTCATACGCATGCAATTTCACTGAAAATGTTGATACTTGCAGTGGACCATGTAAGTCTGTTGTCTTTATTATTTTCTTTAGCGAGCAAAAAAGTTACCTTCTTATGGTAAAAATATAAAAACATCTCTAAAAACTATTGTATATTTCAGTGACAACTTCATGGAAGATAATTTGTGGATTAATGGTTTTCTATGGTTTATTTATGTGTTTGTGGGGGCATAGATGTTTCCAGATCAACCTGTTCTGCATGGGATTTTTTGTGGCTGCCGTAATAACCTTTGTGTTCATTTCATATTCGAATCTTTCAGAAGGGGAGGCCTGGATTACTTTAGGAATAATGGGTGTTTTATACGGCTCCTTCTGGTTGCTTGTCTGGTGGAAATTTAAGATTCCCATTTTGTCGGTGATGTTGAATTATTTTGTGGCTGGTTTTCTTGTTGCTGGGATATTTTTCTATGTTGGGCCAGGTAACAAATCCGTTTGCTTTTTTAATTCTATATTTTAATGAAAAAATCAATTTACAGCCGACACCAACATGTTCAGGAATGACATAAATTATTGGAGTGTTTTAATAGGAATAAGCTTACTTGTGCATCTGGTACTTTTAATTATCAGTCATTGGCCATCTAATATCATAGCCACAAGTTTTATAGGGTCCTATATCTTTCTAATACCATTTGATCTTTACGTAGGGGGTAGTTTGCGGTACTTGTTTATCAATGTCATCAGACGTGCTACAATTTCGAATTTTAATTTAGCTATTATTGATCCACCATATCTAGCTGCTGGTATGTTTCTAATAATCTATAAAGAACTTTAAAAACATATATTTTTCTATTTCAGAATTGAAGTTTTTTATTGTAATATGGGCTCTAGTGGCTTTGCTGGGTATTTATGTGCAGTTCAGGCAAAATTGGGGTAGAGCACCCTTTCCCCCACCACCGACTGTAATAAGAGATGATTTTGTACGATCTGTTCCAAATGAACGCAGCCCTCTGCTTGCTGATAATGTTGATGTTATTGTTCATCACTGATTTTTTCTTTGTGATTTTTTATTTAGAATATATACTCGAATTGATATATTATAATCCATTATATTTCATATCATGTTATATATACTGTAGCGCTAGGATTTATTATGAAGGCTGAAAATAAAATGCATTTTTTATTGACTCAAGTATTTTATTTATCCACGACTGTACTAACGTATTTTTTTTACACAGAGACAGCACAACTATATCATTACCTTCTATAATATTACATAATAAAATTAAAGTAATCACAGCAACGATAAAATTTATATACAAGACAAAACACTAATTTATAGTTTGATACAAAAAAAATAAAACACGACATCTATTGCATCCTGCTTGAGTTTAATTTAAAACTTCATATAACAATTAAAAATTATTGCTATTTATCTTATTTCTGTTCATTATTACTTTTATTGCGATCGGGGCCATTAAAAACAACTCTAAAATGGTTCATTTATATACAGGAATTGCTATTTATCTACAAACTATATCATTTATACACAATACTTTGTACAGTAAGGTACCCTGCAATACCGACTCGCATCGATCTCTCTCTCGGCTTGCCGACAGGTGGAAGCACCTGAAACACAGACCGTCGACGCGCTTTTGCCTACTTACGAGGACTCTTGATCAGGGTTCGATGCCGTCACCGAAGGCGGTGTCATCGCGTCGTGCAGAGACGGGGTTTCCTGGTGCACGAGCAAACTCGGCGGCGGAAACCCGAAAAGTTGAGATCACTGAATCCGAGGCCAGTAACCCGTCGCCAAATTCGCGGTTATGTCCGGAGTCTGGCTTGGGATTTGCACGGGAACGGAAACACCAGCCGAAATTACACCTGAAAGAAAACATCGTCTGGTTATAGGCAACTCAAATAACAATTGTTAAAGAAGAAAGACTTATTACCGACTACCAATTTAAAATGTTGTAGTTTATAGACGTATCTACTGTTCAGAGAGTAGTATTTAATAAGTTGAGATAGTTAAATGTGGCAAAGCGTTGCCCGGTTTGTGGTAATGGGTATTATAAAGAGCAGCTTAATGCATTTATTCTGACAGTGCATCAGGTTTGAGGTTAAGTGGGTTCGCGCGCTCCCAGGAGAGAAAGAGGCGGTCGACGCGGCACCAAACGAACCTTGCAACCAGAACAACGAATGTCCCCCACCTCCGCTTTAGTTCGCACATTATTGAGCGCCCGCCGAGCCGAGAATTGGAAACCACCCTCCACCGCGTTGCCGCCGACACTTTAAACTGATCACGGACAATGAAATTTAACGGCAAACTTGTTCCGTGTGCTCGCTCTTCAACTGAGAGCGAGCACACGGTCTCCATAACGGCGGAGAGTCTCCAAGGTGAAAGTTCGTAACGAAATATTTACCTGTTCCTGTCGATGCCGGCACCGATGTTGGTGTTGATGCGTACGATGGATGTGTTGATGGTTGAGCGTGGGCCACTGCAGGATTGCACGCTGCTGCTGCGGCTCGGGAATTATATGTCGAACTTAGGGAATGCAGGGGATCGTGGAACATATATGGATATCCACTAGGATCTCTTTGCTGGAGGCAGCTGCTGCTCAAACCACCAGACATAGAACTGCAACAAAGGAGAAAGAATGGATTAGACTTAATAAGAAAATAATTGCCATGGTATAAAGTTGAAGTCGGTCTGTCCCTCTTCTGAAGACTACTCCTGCTCAAGCTGCAAGAGAGACATATCTACAATGTCGTATCTTCAAGCAGGATTAGCTATTTTTTTAAGACAACTGCTTTCAAGCCGCTTGACAATGGACTGTAAGGAATTAAGAGAGGAACAGTGGCTTGAGCGGTAGAGATCCTCGTCCCATCGCCTTTCGGAAGAGGCGTAAAGCCGTGGGTCCCGGCAACCAGTTGAACACCTCTGGTTGTCGTTATCAAACATTGTGAAAGTATGGTTAGGCGCAAAAAACTACTACTAAGAGAGGAAGAATAAATTCTTCTAAGACAGAAATAATGTAATTTGGACACAACTAAAGTTGAAGAATCACCAAGCATTACACTGAAAGAAAACAAGATATAGAATGAATCAGTAGACAATTATGCGCTATGAATTTGCAAAGCTAAACGTCTCCATCTAAGACCGAAATAAAGTCATATAGTCTGAGAGGCCTGTCGGGTTGAGAAGGGTACAACGGGGGCGCATCATGTACAATGGACAGTTTAACTGGAGGCCAGGCTATCAGTTATGCAGCATCTGTATTCGGGGCCGGCGAACAAAGGTGTCCGTCGGAATCTCAGTGACGTGGCATGCTCTCCAGCGGTCGCGTCACGTCAACGACTACGGACGGATTACCGCGGCCCCCTGTCTACGGCAGTAGACGTTACGGGACAGCTACAATCCAGCTACTTAATACGAGCGCCCAGCACAGCAGGATGCTCATCTTCCCGCTTACTCAAGAGTTTGGGTTATTAGCTACCGTTTCTTTGATAGTACAATTCAAGAGTTGAAATTATCTTACCTGTAAGTATCTGCCATCGTTGCAATGGGCTGTGGAATAGACGAGTACATGCTGTTAAAGCCGGAATTGATGGGTAATCTTCCTGATGATACTGGAGGACTGACGGCAACTTGGTCAACAGCTCGCCTCTGGTTCCTGAGCTTCTCTTCCCGGCGCCATTTCGCCCTGCGATTGCTGAACCAGACCTGCCGTGGACAAAATAAACTATTTAGTCGAAATAAACTATTCAATACACCGCCTTGGTTAATTAATTAATCCTGAGCCCTTGTGAGATCAAAAGAGCATCGTCAGAGTTGCGCTTTTATTTGCGAGAAGCCATGAATAGCAGAAAATGTAACCCCTCAGTAATCTAGGTAGAAGTATCATCTCATGTTGCGAAACGTACGCTCGGCTGCCTTTGTATGCAGAAGTTTAAGTCGCGCCGAGTTGATGCTCACTTATCTAAATTAAAAATAAAAGCGAGGAACGTTTTTCTGATACAAGCGGCATTTTCGTAATTAAAGGACGGGGTATATTTTTGAAGGATTGCCGGATCGATTGGCGC
The DNA here is from genome assembly GCA_963971325.1 of Aphodius granarius. Taxonomy (NCBI): domain Eukaryota; kingdom Metazoa; phylum Arthropoda; class Insecta; order Coleoptera; family Scarabaeidae; genus Aphodius; species Aphodius granarius. The sequence goes on from OZ020226.1 coordinate 13,434,420, forward strand.
TGGATAACATGCGTTCTCAAACTGGCGTCGATTTGGCCCCTCCGAATTTCAACCCCCGCAGACAGTGAGCTCGCCGCTTGTATACACAACCCGACGCGCAAACAGTATTTACATGGTATGATAAATATTATTGCTATATGTGCGAGCGCATAAAAGATTCCCCTCGAGTACCTGATATTATTATCCGTCGTCATCATGTTGACTCTGCAGGATATGTAGGACGGGGACGACAGGCAAACTCAACCACGATCTTTGATTTTTCTAATAAAGCTTTTAAGGGTCATGGAAATCCCCTTTGGGAGCCCTTCAGAGATTTCTGCAAATACTTAAGGGGTCAATAACTGATGCTTGCCTAAGAAGAATAATAGAGACAAACTAGAATTTGTTTTATTCGGTTCTAGTCCTTTATTTTCTGGGGGAGCGATGACAAGGTCCACATTGTGTGGTGACCGGTCATATATTTTCCTGCGCCAACCAATTTTGCTGCTGTTTTCTCCACGCCACAATAAATCACTTGCAATTGTAGTCTTAAGCCATAAAACTATATATATATATGGGGAAGTTTTATTACAGGCTTGATCCATATTTCAATTTCAGTCACATATCACACGATAAAATAAAACGAAACAAACACGGATCGGCAAAAAATAATTCAGCTCGCTTTTTTTGTTGTTTCCGCCGTCACCATTTGACAATGAAAAACGACCGGGAAAATAAATAAAATGAATATGAAAAAATGGACGGGACGGACAGCGCTCGCAAAAAAAAGTTATAATAAAAATGCGACAAAAACCTCAATTGAATGATTGATATGAAATCGGGTTGCGCCGTTCTTTTGACGGCTAAATAGCGAACTAAAACTTTTTGATGTGACGGTCGGCGCGACATGACTCACTTGAATTTTACATAGCCCAACAATAGGCTAGTTTGCATAGTTAAAATTTAACCCCTTTTTACTTTATCATACGTAGTATGACAAAGTATTGTAATCGTGTCGAAAAAAAAAATTGAGATTTTAGCGGAAATAGGTCTTTTTGGGCCCCCTGACCATTTTTGACCAAGGTACAAAAAAATGTCTGTGTGTGTGTGTGTGTGTGTGTGTGTGTACCCGTTTTTTTGTGGCGACCATTCCGGAGAAACTACTGAAGGTATCGAGACGAAACTTCATATTTAGAAGTTTCGTGACTAAACTTAGAGCTGAAAGAAGTTTTGTCCAAAAGGGCCCAAAGGAACTCGAGGTTTACTCTTATCATTTTTCAACGATTTTGCAAATTAGCCGCCATTTCTGTAATTTTGTCAAAATAGTTAAATAATAAACTATAGTAGAGAAAATTTTGTATAATTTATGTCCATTCCATTTTTTGGAAAAAAAATTGAATCATAGTAAGCGGATGCCCCTTGAACTTCCAAATTGCCCCCCCTGAACACGGCTGTATCGTATGATAAAGTCATGTGCCTGGCCACATCAGATTTTTTGAATATTTCGACGGGACGGCCTCGTACCACATCGATTCACAATGTGATATTTTTGGTTTTTAACGTTTTATCGGGGTTGCCGTACAATTCAGTATCAAATTGCCAAAATTAACCGATTTTGGAATTTGTATTTTTAAAAAAATTTTACCTGGATACGTGCCTCAGGCAATCCAATTTTTTCAGCAAGCCTCTCCCTCGCAAACACATCAGGATAGTGCGTCCGCTCAAATTCTGAAACAACAAAAAATTATTCGTTCAACTTTCCGACTAAATTGTTGACAGAAGTATCTAAACACTTTTACTATTTTACGAAATTGAATAAATTTCGTGAAGGCACAGCCACTCTGGACCCCAACCTAATGTTAATCATATATATAATAAAACATGTCATGTCATATCAGTGGCACTGGCGTTTCTCAACATCTCACAATTTTCACAAATGAGGGGACCCCAAAAAGCTCTAACTAAGTCCGACCTACCTTTTTCTAAACTGTCAATTTGTTCATTCGTGAACGACGTCCTGTTTCTCTGTAATTTCCTCTTTAACCTCAATCGTAGTTGCGAGTCTTCATCTCCAGAAGAATTGTGCTCAGAGTTTCCATCGGACGTGTTCTCGTGCATTACTTCTGCTGAAATGAAAACAAGAATTCGATTCATAATTGAAAATAGTGTAGTGGCTAGTATTATGGGACTTATTATGTATGAAACTGGAGACGCATCAGAAAAATAAACGTATAAAGAAGCCGCCGTCGTCGGTGGAATCATTGACGTGGTAAACACGACTGGACAAGGACGAAGATTAGAAAAGGACGGAGATAATCCTGTGTACATCAAAAATCGTTTCGGCGACTATACAGGAATGGAAGATGCCGTGGCGGCTTAAAAGAGTTTTAATAAGTTCAAAACCGGTTGTCACGTTTCGAAATTGTTATCCATGTGGTCCTTTCGAAAACCCTTTACACGCAAAAGGTTCGTAGAAGTAGAAGTAGAATATTTCTAAACAAAAGTTTAATGAATAATATAAAGAGCACATCGCTTCGCCTGGATGGCAAACTGCGCACAATAGTCCAGAAATTAAGTCCATCCAGTCTCCGGGTCCATACATTGAAAATTTCCTGAAAATTATGCAAATCCAAAAGCAAGATTTCGTTGCGGAAAACATAAACAGCGGACTCAACGGAGCGAAGGAGGCGGCGGCGGCGGTGACGGAGGGGGGGCGGCTCGGAGATTTTGCGAGGGGCCCACCGCGGGAAAATTACAGAGAGGAAGAGACAGAGACGGCGGTAGTAAAAAGGGAGGCGCGCACAGTCTCGGAAGATGAAATAAAACAAGGAGAATGAAATGGCGAGGGTGGATATGAAATGGGGTGGAGTTTACGGGAGCGGAAGTAAAATGGGATGCGAAACGGTGCGGCGGCGACGGCGAGGGGGCGGCCGGCGTTGGGAAACACTGGAAAACTCTCCCGCTCGAGAAATGACTGCACTCTGTTTTGTATTGTTGCCGGTGATATCCGGAATATACACTTTTGTTTTCGGACGCTACCTAACGTGGGCTTACAATACCGGACCAAAATTGGAATACCGGTATTCGGTATTCAGAACTTTTAAAACCGGTAGCAATACCGGTTTAATACCGGTATTGATACCGGTAATAATAATAGTAGTAGTGGTTACAGAAACTATGTCACTAGACATATTTAAACCAAAGCATTAAAATTTTCTTGAAATAGTGTTAAGCACTTATCTACTAGCACGGATGCCATCGTGATTACTAATCCAAGATTTCAGAAAGATTCCCCAGCTGAGTGCAGATTAGTATTTATATAACGACGATTCACGCATCAAAAGTAAGAGTGAAATGCGTTTACCTTCAGATTTAAAGTTTTTCTATTTCAATATTTTCACTTTCTTTCACAGTTTTGCTCTATGCTAGCACCAAATTTCTTACTGTCAAACCTACCTTATGTTCTGATATTTAATAAGAATATTAAATGGTAGGTAATCACGAGCAGGCATGTTCGCAAGATCATTTGAAAGTTTATCATGCTGTTTTTAAAATAACTTGTTATATTTGTTTGTTTAGAAGTAGGAATAGGCTTTAGTCTGCTTTACGGAAACTTCTTTATTCAGTTTCACAATATTACAATACTATCAAATACATACAACATGTATCAGTTTTAACTTGCATACGGTAAAATTCTTCTAACAATAAGCAAGTGTATGTAACTTCACAAACACGGTTTTCAAAACCGGGCAAAATACGTACGGAATCCCGGTATTGTAAGCCCTATACCTTGAGAAAAATAGTATATTTTCGAAGATGACAAATCAGCTACTACTCGGTGAGAGACTGTTGGTTGTAATTAACTGTGTAGAAATTATAACGAATAATTGCACGCAAAATAACGCATTACAGATTTAATTTGGATTTATGTGACGCCAGAAAACCATGATGACGGTGATGGGGATGCATATAAAATAAAGTAAACAGTGCCGTTGCAATTAATTAAAACTCATTCATAAATTATTAACACGCGTATACGTTACTGGTATGTGTACGTGTGTGCATGTGGCTGTATATATGGTGAATCCAGTGGCCGAAAATGCAGTCCGATGCAAAACAACATCGCACACAGATAACAGTGAATTCGATTTAAATTTTGGAGCAGTCGTGAGTGCAGAAATTACAGGCAGCTTCATTAATATCAACCATTATCATTCCCCGATACGTGTGCATGTCCAGGATATTGTGGTTAAACATGATTATGATGTTATGGAAATTGGAATTTGTAATTACCACGTTGTAATCTAATGCCTGTGTCCTTTATACTTAACTACCATCGATACAGCCATCTACAAACACCTCAATCAATCGACTTCAAATCAAATTATTCCCTTTCCACTCGCTAACAGCATATTGTATATCAATGAAACTAACCTCTTTTCTGCAAATCGTCCTTCGTAAACTGACTAGTGAGTGATGTAGGTGCAGGTGGAAGTCCTAGGTGAGGTGTTGTCGGTGCTCCAGGGTACCAGGCCCAGCCTGGTGTCTGCCCATTGAACATCCTCAACTTATCATAAACGGATTCGCTTTGGCTCGCCTGCTGTTCTTTCTGTGATGCGAGATTCCTCAAAACCCTGTTGATCGAAGATACCTGCAACAAAAACACCAAATCGTTTACCAAAAATCAAACGTTTACCCAAACGAATTAATTCTGTTGTGGGAATAAAGTTACTGGGAACAATGCTGACGCCAGATGCAACCCCGTCTGATGCAAGTAGCGCACCCCCTCTTCTAACTAGCTTAAAGTTGATCCCCGCACGTTATTATGGCCCATTCTTCGGGCTTAACCATGCGGAAGACAACACCTCGTCATTGTCTGTCAACGGCATGCGCAACCCTCGCGAAAAGTTCCTAGCACAACCCTGACTTGCAACTAATACACTCGCCTATGAATTCAGTCTAATTTGCTTTGCTTAATTATTATTTGCAATTCGGTTTACAAGGCTGAATAACAGATTAACTCCGAAATAATGTATGAGTTATTTTATTTTTTTCTATTTTATCCTCTATCGAGTAAGGATGTGAGTCATCTGATATCAAGTTGAACTCCATCTTGTCAAGTAGATCAAATTCTGCAGAATAAATTACCCTAAAACTAGCCAATTAGTCTAATGAATGAAATGGTAATGCAAGTTTGTAGTGCTGAGGGGGTAGTGGTATTGTAAAGCCACATGTCAGTGACTATATGCCTCCCCATTTGGACCTGTCATCGCATCAGATCCAGAAACTGATATCGGGATTTGTTAAAAAACGAGATCTGGTCGTGTCACTAGCAAAAATACGCCAACACTACAGCAAGAGATACGACGATAAGGCGAACATATAAAAAGGGGGTTGTTCTGTGCATATATACATACGTTACGTAAAATTCGATGTTCGTAGGGCCTGACAGAAGGCGAGTGGTAATATCGCAGTGAATGGACGCATCTAAGCGTGTTGCTCCGCGATTCTGATGCGGTCAGATGTGAAATAGTGAAACTGGGGGTGCGACCTACCCCTCTTTTTTATAATACGGAGCCCGGTAATAATAGGAATTTCGCATTAAAGATGAAACGCGAGTAATTGAATTTTCAGGAATTAAATTGTGCCCGATTTTGAAGTCGGCGAACCGCAGGGCGGTGATTTCCCTTTCAGCGGTTAACCGCCGATTGCGGACCGAAGCGCTCCCTTGAGGGACGTCGACGACAAGGGGGTCGACAATACAACCAAGACAATGCCGTCTTGATGCTAATATTCGGTCACGGAAATGCTCACCGAAATTACCGTAAAACGATGGGCAATTTTCTCACACTTTTAGATTTGTTAAGTTGGATTTTATGACAATGTCAGGCTATTTTTTTTTTTGGTTCTTTGATTCAAAACCTATAGGTACTTTTTCTTGAAGTAAGTTAATTTATGCCTTACTTGACGTATAAAACAAGTTTTATAACTGTGATACGCAGGTGTAAAGTATAATGTATGAAAAAAGTAGGTCATGTTTTAGGACTGTGTTTTCTCTATTGCATTTCAGAGATGTGTCGGAAAGGCAGAAAGTTTGTTTTCAAGTAATGAATTTGAGGTTTTTGCTATAAATAAATACGTTGGCATATTTCGGACTTTTTGTACATCTATATCTTTGTCTGTCATCATCAGTGTGAGAGGACAAAAATTACAACAAGTACAATCGTCTGGTACCCAACGTTTACGCGATTCCTCCAATGCACAAAAAGAAGTTTAGTAATGCCTTGTTTTGTTATCTTATCGAGATACATACAACATTTTATGTCTTACCCATGATTTGTTCAAAAATCAGAAAATGTCTCCGATATTGACATTTTTCATTTGACATAACATGACAAATATATGTCGTAAGACTGCAATTTTTTGCGTGTTGGTTTCCTTTGCAATCCTTAATACCCGTCCTTTATGTCGGGGTAGCACAGTTATAAAACTTGTCTATATACGTCAGTAAGACGTAAAAATATTTTTTAATATTCCACAATCCAGATCTGCTGCAGATGACATCCGAAAGAGGCGCTGAACGCTGCTCTCGGATCTCAAAAGAGCGCAAAAATACGCCAATACGGTAAATATTCGCCTGTCTCCTTTTAGCCACCACATCCAGATGTGGTTGCTCGCGCGCGCTCTCTCTCTCTCTCTAGACGCAAGTCCACCATTTTCTGTAATCTCTATCTATTTTTATAATCCCCTCGGCTGCGTTCCAGCACACCCCACCGAAACCGTTGCCTAGGCGACCGCAACCCTCACATGCCGGCAGACAAGCACCCCGACGCGTTTTCAATCCCTCCGACGCTGTTCACCTGATTTTGTTTACAACCACCGCCTGACAAACAATCCATATGTACCAGATGAAAGCGACATACAGCGGGTAGCCGCAAATAGGGGTAGTAAAAACGTCATCCAACTATATATACTTAAGTTAAGTATTGAGAGACAACAATATTATCCAATTAAACTTTTTTTTTTACTTTTATAGATTTTGACTGTGATTTGAAACGTTTTAAGGTATGAGTTGTATGGGCAAGGGGTGTGCTCGTCCGGAGTGTTATTCGTGTATTCCGCCTTCAGGGCGTCGCGGGCTCACTGTGTGTTTGTGTAACATGTCGTATGTCAACGCTTCGCAAACTCTATTAGTGACAAGATCTCCTAATGTTTACATTGTAACGTTTTACCTCTCAGGTAGTACGAGTAGTGCTCGTACTGCGCCATACTACCCACCGGCATACACGTATATATCGCACTAATGATCCCGTTAACAATAAGTAGCTACATCTAATGTTATTACTTATAACGTAACAAACCGCGGCGCTGTATTTAATCGCATATCCGGTTACTAATCTCGGCACGGCGTAGATCAAATGTCAAAACGCGCCGACAGAAGAAACACGACGTAAAGATGATGGTTTTCACCCCGCAGAAAGTTAAGGGCTTTCACATGCGACACAAGCGAGGGCAATTCACATAAATAGACCCCCAGGATCCGATACTATCATCGAGATTGGTCAAACAATTCGGATCCAATCGTATGTGAACGGGAAATGCCACTCTAAGGAGGATAGCATCTGTAAATGTTGCCATTCCGACACCCCAGCCTACATTCAGAAGAAAAATATTAAAAAATACTATTTCGAATAAATTTTAATCGTTTTTTTTTAAGTGTGAACACAAACTGTCATAAAATAGACAACCTCGATGATAATAATAATAGTACTGTCGTTAACTTCTTCTTGTTTGTATATAAACTAGAGATTGCATTACCGATAATCGATTAATCGGTGACTTATATAACACTGTCACCGCCACTTCATCGAATGTCAACCAATGTTTATGCTTATTTCGGATGTTCAGAGCTTGGTGATGAAATCTTGAGGGTGACACCTTAATAAAACGCGAAATAAAGGATAATAATGCGCGTGCGTGTTCGGTCCATCGATTCCGCGATACGCATTGCGTAAAAGCGGTCCTAAAACCCCTCTTGTCTGCGCCTTATGTACAACCTAGAGCTCGAGCCTCGGGCACGAAGATAGCAGATTAAAAAGAGGGATGCGTCCCCTAACGCGAGGGCTAAAGTAAAATGGCGTCCCTTCCGGTTCTCGCATTGGGCAGATGTCTCCTCATTTGTTTTTATGATAATAGTCTTGCCCATCCCGGAAAACTAGATCCTGTCTCCAGGTGGTGCTTATATTTTGTTGTCTCAAAACTGTTGGATTTTATAACATGAAACTTCAACTTGTGTTTTTGGAATTCAAGGCAATGTCCATCTTTTCTGAACGATATTTCTACACAAGTAAACATACCGATAATTACGGCATAATTTATTGTTAAACGTAAAAACTACGGACGGAGATATTAAATGACATTTCTGAATTCCAAAACATCATCCAAGAAACATGATAAAAATATGAAAATACTTACGCTGGGAATGTTGTCGTTATTGCAGACACCTTCGGAGAGCAATCGATCCCGTATCTCCCAGGCAAAGATGGACGGGCATTCCCTCTTGAATTCGGCGATTTTCTGGACGACAGGTTGAGTCGCCACGCGGGGTTTTGAGCCGCCGATGGCCCTCGGTTTGATCGAACCAGTTTCGTAGTACCTTGAAGGGATAAGACGTCTTCAATTTCGCATAATACAGCCAATAAAAATCAAGCTCACCTCCCCAGGATTTTCGAGACACAACCGTTCGACACCTGCAGTATCCTTGAGATGTCGCACGGCCTAGCCCCTGAATGCGCTAATTCGACGATTTTCTGTCTGGTCGAATCTGGTAGCGGACGACCGTTGACGTAGACCCCGCCAAGTTGGTTGATTCCACTGTGGCCAGCAGCGGAACAACCGAAGATTGTGTTCTGACCCATCGAAGAGTGGTGCATGAGGTCTTCTTCTGAAAAGAAACGACAATCCGAGATGAACAAAACGATGTCTTTAAGTAAAAAAAGAGAAAGATTAATTAGGCAACGAATACAGACAATTACAGCTCTTTTTCTGTTGTACTCTACTCTTCCAGAAGAATTTATGTTTTTTACTTCCCGAATAGTACCATAGAAGGATTGTGTTGTAATCGACGAATTTTTTTTCGGTTTTCAGCGGAAATATGCGATTTGACATCCCATGAATCCATTGCGATGATTTCTGGACAATGAATGATTGTATGTGGGTATGTGTCTGTGAACACGATAGCCTCCAAATGGAACAACGGATTGGGTTGAAATTTGGTACACACAATTCCGATTTTGACCAAATTGATACCAGCTCTTCCTCTAGTGACATTAAATATGTATACTAATTTACAGATCATTGGGGTGAGCAGTTTAGGCGCTATAAGCATTGTTACTAGGACATTGTGTTATTCTATGACTGACGTTAGGTTGGGGTCAAGAGTGGCAATCACTTTATTTACTATTACATAGGTACTGAATAATAGTACCTAATGTTTAGATACTTGTGTCAACAATTTAGTCGGATAGTTGGGTGGGTGCCATGTCGAATTTTTATTTGTGGTAAAAGGTACTATTTTATTTGTCTATTGAACCTGAACCTCTCTCAGAATTTATTTTATCAAAACTTTTAATTGTTATATAGATTTTATATGTATTTTCTTGACGTCTCTACACAGAAAAAAAATTGAAAGAAACGTGATAAAAAGTGTGATGACAGTCTCTGCCATCTCTACGCCAGTAAACATAATTATAATTACGCGATAATTGTTAATGAAACCGCACGTTTTTGTCTCAAACACATAATCTTTTTGCTCAAATCTATATTTGCCTAAGGCCGATATTTATTTCCAATAAAACCAGAGTTATTTCATTCAAACATCTTTCTGCAGTAAAACAAAAACAATTTCTGCTTTACAAAAATTATGGAAAAACTATTTCTTTTTACTTAAGAAATAATACGCACCTTAGGGTGGTCTAAAGGGAAATGAATTCTATTCTACTCTATTCTAACGTGGTTCTCCATCCCTGATTAAATAATTATTAAAAATCCTATCCCACAAAGATCCGCAGATCTAAACTATATTAAATCCACATTATAAAACATACTTCAAATAATTCCTATAATAACGGTTTCCACTGTGCAGACCGCAGGGTTTCATCACCCCAAGTGCTCTACAACGCCAGCGGTTCATCCAGGAGCATAAGAGGATGTCGGGAGATAAAAGGGGTCTAAGTGCGTTATAATCCTATGGTACATTAGTTACCATGGAGTACGGCTTCGTCCTGCAACATTTGCCCTTAGCTAAGTGATGTCTCGCATATTCAAACTAAATTACGAAGTCAATGCATTGGTTTCAAGAAGAGAGAATCTGTTGATGATAATAATATGTAAAAATACCACACAAACATCATTATTGTTTAAATAGTTAAATATTTAAATGTAAAATGTTTTAAACAAAAATTAAATTATTTTAAAGTTAAATAGTTTTAATAGTCGAAAAGTTGCTGTAGAAATTATTGTTCCCCAATATGGCTTACAACCGTGTTCAACTCTGAATCAATGATTTCAGTCAAGTTTATTCAACGAGTAGTTAACGAGGTAGTCGGAAAGTTGGGAGCAGGTATTAAGTTCTTGTGTATGGGACGTGGTTGTATCATGTCATTGACGAAACAGGCGCCACCTAGTGTGTCCTTTGTTGGCTCGCTGTGGCGTTCATTTCGACACACAGCTCGGCATGGAGCACCTCGAGCGGCGCGACGGCGGCGCTCAAATTGCATTAGCCTTAACATTACACGGAGAATTGAAAACGTACCGAGACGTGAAGTCGCCCTCCGTAGATTAGGGGGTGAGGGTGAGAGTGTTTTTTTTTCGCGGAGCGCGTGTAGAAAAATTAACTCGGTGAAATTTTTGCGATGAAATTCCACGGGCACACGGGGTGCATGAAAATTAAAGGGTGCGGGTTTCTTGCGGGTGAATACCGTCGATATTAACACGGGGGGTGTGCTATGAAACCGCCGACAAACCTACCCTCCCGAATAGGCACGTTCTATTCATACTGTGGTCTTTAATCAACATGCAATTATGATGAGAGTCTTTTTTTATGGGATTGGGATGGGAGGAATTATTGGGGTCTCAAAAGCACATATTTTTGGGCCACTGATAGTTTTCATGTTATTTATTTGTGGTTTTGTGAATGTTTTTATTCTTTTTATTGATATTTTTAACTGGAAGAACATGTTAAGTAACTAGATTATATATAAAGTCATATATAAAGTGACCAAAGTAACCTCTATAATGTAGACGCCAATATGAGATTTTCAAAATTCAAATCAGGATGTAATAAAAATCTGTGTTTTCTTTTTCCTGAACTTAAAAATTTCTGTAAACATAGGTATTCTAGAAATTTATTATATAAACAAGTTGTAACAAAACTGCCAAAAAGTATTGATTATAATATTTTATTACAGTTGTGGAATTACTAAAGGCCACATTAGAAGGATGGTACAAAAATGGGAAGGTAGGCTTACTGGGAAGCATCCACCGGTATGATACGACCAAAGACAATCATTACCTTTGCCTCTAAACCCAAAGAGTTTCTCCAGCTACAAAAGCCGGGTCTAAGACTGATTAGGGGACTCCTCACAGGACACTGTTCACTGGGTTATCATCTCATAAAAATTGGACGTGCAAATAATGCAAGTTGGAGATTCTGCAGCACAGCACGCAAAGCAACGGAACATGTACATGCGATTGTTTCTCACTACAATGCGCTAGGCATAGACATCTTGGAGCCGCCACAATTAAACCAGAAGAATTGGCCCAGCAACTCCTCGAACAATAATTGACTTCGTGAAAAGGTTGAACATTGGTCGACTATAATGTATAAGGGATGCATACAAAAGATCGTTTGGGTCGAAGTATCTCGAAAAGCCTATGGTTTGCCCGATCCGTTGTACCGTTTGGGCGCAATTGTGTTTACAAACATACATAAACACAGATACATTTTCCATCATTGCAATGGATTTCCTTCTAGGGTACTAGTAAAGTAAAAACAAACGATTGATATTCTTCAGTTGGTCAAAAAATGATTGGCACTGTGATTACCAGTTGCTGTCAAATTTTCTTCAAAATTTCTGCTTTTTTGGTATATAATTTCATTATCTACATATAATTCTTGATGACCGGGAGAAAACGGCGTTGTTGATCTAATAAAATGCTTATCTAATAAAAAAATATTTGAAAACAAAAACGTTACCTTTATGGGGCATTTTCCAGAAGGCCTCTGCACACGATGATTCCCTTAATGAAAGCGTTTTGACTGTTGAAAGAACTGGTAAAAACCCGCCTGTCGACGGGATGGGTCCAGAGGTGGCTCCCAGCCTGATCCTCTTGTAAAAAAATTCCTGGAACAATACGAAACAACATTATTACAGGCAAACTCTGGCTAATCACAGATTATAACACAATTATAAGTTAGGAGTAAGCATACATCTGACGGTTCTAAGTTCAAATCTAAGTGGGGACAACTTTTATTTTTAATGTGTGTTTTTTTTTTAAATCATTATAACTTGCGAACTTAATTCACTAAATTAAATCGTTTAACCGAATGTATCTATAACGAACACCGACCGGTACAACTATTGTATATCAAATCGAATCGTTAACCAAGCAATAGTTTGTGCATCCGTTGTATTACTAGATAAATATGTTGCGAAGTCATCGCCGTGTTCGGTTAATTTTCTCTTCCTTTCGACGGCGGAGGCTACAGATAGCGAATGTTTAGTTGTTCGATTGTCCGACGTTCGTTCGCTTGTTTCGGATCGATCAACGGTAATCAGAGACAATGGTGTACCGGTGGACGCTTTGAATTTGTCTTCATTTGCTGACGTTTTCCGACCTCCCGCCTAAAACAATGGGTAGAAAGTTGTCACGGATACACCGATTGTCTATCTGATCTGGCCGTATTAATCATCTCGAATGGAAAAAAAGACGATCGCCGACGATGCTAAACGTGTACAAATTGTATTGACCATTGTGGAACTGTGTTACTATCGATGGAATTTGATATTCTATCAAGAATAATCCATTTTATCCACGTTACTGTATTTATCCTGGGAATTATACAGTATGTCCAATAAAAAAATAAGAATTCTAGTGTACCATGGAAAGTATTGGTGGGTTGGCAATTCTTAAATTTGATTAAGGTTTGAGGTTTGAGTTTCCATTTTGTTGTTGTTTTCGTTACTTAAATTTTCTGACATTTAAAAATTAATTAAAAAAAGATTCAGCTAGGTTTTTATCCACCTATACTAATTGCGAACTTTCAAGTGTAGGGCGCGTTCAGCGGAATCGCCCATTTTGGCCGACATTTGCGATTGAGTAGCTGTAAAACTGGGCTTTTCGATATTACTTTTGACGCTCGAATTGAAAAAAGGACACAATTCCGCGTGGACTGCGCGATATTTTGTAAATTAAATGCGTCAATTTTGAAAAAAAAATCACGTTTTTGCACCTCTTCGGGTGAAGGCGAACCTCGAGAAAATGTCACGTGACGTCTAGAAATTCCGACAAGCGGATCGATGAACGTCAAAAATTTACATTTTTTATCCGTTCCTGCCGACCTTATAAAAGCCGCTCGCTCCCATGTCTTACGATAAGATCCCTCTAAATACCCTTCGCAAAGAGTTTTGAGCAAAAAAACGGCCTTAAAAACAATTTTCGATCCAAAAAATCGATTTTTGTCGACCCGTGTTTTGCTGCTATTACCACAGTAACGTCAAACCCGAAACGCCCCCTGCCGGACATTCGTAACAACAGTAACAGATAGCAGATAACCTAAAATGTATCCTAAAATGTCCATATTGCGAATGTGGACAGGTGGGAAGCCTTAACCACATATTTCTAGAATGCCCAATAACTAAATTCGAAAATTTTGACTTATACACAGAGCTAGTTGACATACTATACAGGGTCCTGGTAGCTGAACTCCCGTCTACTGCAGCTCAGTTATTGGTTAAGTTACGAGTTTAATATTCAGCAGCTATACGCTGCATATTAGATTACATTTCAGGAAATAATGTTTGATCACACAGGGTATCCCAGAACCCGTCATAATAATATATATTTTTTAAATTGCATGCAACAGTAAGGTGGTATTTCGAAGAATTTTCCTACAATTTTTGGAAAGAAACATCAAAATCCACCGAACATTAGACATGTTATTGGTGATATTTCTTTATATATCACTGAGGTCCTTTGTCAAAAATTACTACCATCATCAGTCCGTCAGATGAAACGCGGGCGAGCCTTTTTAGAGTAAAAACGCCGCCAGTAAGTCACATAAAGCGCGCCTATTGCTTTTTGACGACTGCCGGTTCCATTGAAAGCCCTTCCGTTTGAAAAATGCTCTTTTCAGCGCGCCCGTCGGCCGCTCAAAAGCTCGCCAAGCTTTCGACGATTTCTCGAACGACTCGTTACAATTTGCGCGCCGCGTGTACTCAATATAAAAATATATATAGATATACACGTATACACCGCAGCCGACGGTTGTTAAAACCTTTTTATACACGTCTTTAAGAGGACCGCGGCGCAGAGGAATTGCAATTATTTGTCGGTTAGATGTCGCATGAGTCGAGGACGACTTGAGTGGGCGAACGTGGTCGACTTTCAGCTTTGGAATATATACACAAGTGCCCTCTATCGGATCGACGGGAAACGTTTGATCTTCCCACTTGGTCGCATGTACGTCATTAACTTTGAAAATGGTGTTTCTATACAAAATCTGGAGCTTTTTCTTTCACGAGTCGCGTTTTTTGTGTTTCTAATTAAGCCGTAGGTACACACTACAAAGGGTATGGAATTGTATACAGCGTTTAAACAAACTTGCAAGGAATACGAAAGCTCCTGCTTCAATTCTTAGTCGGAGCTATGTTTTTATTTTTAAGTATAAATTGGAGCTAATTTCTTTTGAAAGGTAAAATTATTTTGTTGTATAAGTAGGTACAATATTTATTTTTATGTTCATTATTATGTATTTTATTGCCAGTATGTATTACAGAAAATAGTGTAGAGTGTGAAAATTCTGTGATTGGTGTCAAAATCTTATAGAATTACGAATTAGATTTATTTAAAAATAGCGCGTAAAAAATAAAATAGGAACTCACCTAAATCGAACCACAGCACAAACAAACAAAACTTCGAACCAAAAGTCTTAGATTCTAAACTCACAAACAGTCCAAAACAAAAATAAAACCGAAATAAACCACGACGGACGGTCGAAAACGCGTCGAAGAAAGAGTAAAAAACAAATAAAAACCGGACGTAAAGAACGATGAGTTTTTCGCTAGTTAAGAACGGGTGAATGCGCCGGTGTTGAAAGCGATTCTGGTTGATTTGGCGGTAATTAGCCGTTCAGGCGAGATCTTGGGCCCGAAATTCTGGGGGCACGTGCTCAGAACGGTTCCGACGATTACAAGAGGGTTGCGTTACTGCTACTGTGCTCTACCATGCGAAGCAACCCGTCGACTGGCCTGTGCTTCACTTCACTCAGCCGTGGTGAGGTGACTTGATCCGGGTGTTGGGGTAGGCGTGGTCGACACACGGAACCGCCCACCCTAGCCCATAGAAAATTATGGTAAAGTGGGGAGAGTTTTCTCTGAAAGGGAAAAGAGACCACCAGAAATTTGGTCTTTCCAGCTCTGGTCGACGAGTAGTGGGATTACCTTCTCCATGCTTTACATCTTCGGCCACTTTTACCCCGTGTCTAACATGCCCCTCGCTACTCGCACGCTAAACACACACACACTCACCCCTATCCTGGTTTGCTCCTGATGTGTGAGCATCCTTTTGACCACTAAACTACCGCTACAAATTATTTCTTCGATGCTGTAAACGCATTTTGTCCCAGTGATGAGTGAATATCGATTCTGTTTTTGTGAAATCAAATGTGCATTATTGTGATAAAACGCAAATAGTATTGCAAACAGTCTTGACTTCATATTACATAGAGTCAGCATACAGGCTTATTCCTTTTTTAAATGCTTTAGATCTCTCTGTATACCCATTGGATTTAGTGCTGATTACCTACCTATTCAATATAGGAATTTCTTCACACAACACAAACAGAATATTAAGGCTAGATTAATACATGTAGCATACCATGAGAGTTACGAAGAGACGCTGTTACCTCCTTGCCTTTTCTCAAAATTACGACAACGTGTTCTAATCATGACAAACTTTACAATATGCCTTGTCAAAATCTGTAAAAGTATTTACAGTTTATGGCAGAAGAAAGATTATAAAAGTAATTGGTGATCCAAATTAAATTGAAATAAAATTTGACAAAGTTAAATTTTATTTTGTACAAATTGCGGAAGCGTTGGAAACTATTATTTTATAGCAAAGGAAAATCTGTTCCTAAAAATTATTTCTTGGAAAGAGTTCTGATTTCTTCTTGGAATGTAATTTCTGTTCGAAAAAACGACCATTATGTTTTATAAAACTGTGCAAATGACCCGATCTTTTCCTTTCTGCGCAATAAAACTTTACAGTTTCTATTTGGCACTTCAAAATTATCTACTGCATAACAATATCTTAAACAAAACTGCGTAGTGCAAACCGATTTTGGAATGATAAAATTATGCTTTCCCCAACAATGTTTGAAGCGTTCCTTGATTATAACATTTACAAATGTTATCTGACAAGTAAATTTTTTGCCATTGGGAGACAAAAACCTTTTAAATCTAATAACTATAAATAGGTACAACATTTAACAGATTATCCACAAGTGTGTTGAAACAGTAAAGTCATTATTTTAACAGTAAACAGTTTGACATCTCCTTTCACACTTTTTAAAATTTTTGGTAATATGACATGTTATTTTTTGTCTGCAGTGAAATAGTAAAAAAATTAAAGCCATAATAATCTACAAAAGAAAGGAAAGATAAAAAATAAACTTATTTTTATTTTCTCACTAGATCTACACCAGATATACGCGTTTTGGGCCCCCTTGAATCCATTGCAATGATTTCTGGAAACTATAGACATACACACTATGTGTACCTATGTATGTCTGTGTGTATGTCTGTGTCTGTGAACACGATAGCGCCCAAACGGAAGAGGGATTCACCCGATTCACCCGATTGAGATCAAACTTATACCAGCTCATCCTCCAATGATTTCAAATATGTATGTATACAAATTGGCAGATTAGTGGGATGAAAGGTTTAAACGCTATAAGAGTTTATAGGAGCAGTTTGACAGAAGATTTGCACAAACGTCAGTAACCACGGACATTACATGGCATTGTGTTATTCTATGACTGTTACGTTGGGGTCCACAGCGGCTGTGGCTTCACGAAATTGAATAATTGCAAATTTATTTAGACACTTCAATGTGTCAGCGATTTAGTTTTGCTAGTCATGTTTAGCAACCCTTAAAAATAAAAATTATACAAACAAAAACAGAAAAATTAACACACAACCTATTTCTATCAGATTTTTTCCCCCAAATGAAGATGGGTCTTATAAAGATATATAGATTTTTCCAAGACAACATGCTGACTTTCCCCAACCCATACGAGAGCTAACCTCACACTGGTTTTGCCGCGCCAGCCGATCGAGGCGTGTCCGATCTGAATTAATACCGCGCGACTGGTCGCGGTATACAAGCCCAGCGATTGGCTGAAGCGAAAGACGCCATTGTTCGCGCGACGCCCGACGTCGGCGCGCTACGGGACGACGCTCGCCCGCAGCGTCTTCGACGTCGCATTCGCCCCTACGACGGCATCCGTTCCCTTGCAAACCGCTTCGAGCGTTTTCTTTATACAACATACATACATTGATGCACACGTATGTTCACTGCACCGGTTACAAAACACGAATTCAAGAATCGCATCCGACCGCAGAAACGTCCGTATTTAATTTGTTGGTTCCATAAGGGACGGTTTGTTGGTTATTTTGTAGACCCCGCAGTGCTAAAATAAGGTAAGAAGATTCAATATTGATATTTAAATTACCATTATAGTGCTGTCTATATCAGGTTCGATTATTTTTGGTTTCAACGCATGGTTAAAACTTGTATGTAGTTGCATTTTGTTCTTTTTATATCATTATTGTTACAATGTTAGTTATGTATTGTAGAGAGTTGTTGTGGTTGTTTTGGTCATAAACGTTCTGGACAAAGTCTCTTACTGTAATTTCTTTGCAATGTAATTGTTTTTTTTTTTCTACACAACGTTGATGTCAGTGTCATTGGGTAACATATTTCGGCATATTTTCGTTAAATAGCAACCCCATTAATAGTATATTCTGGGATAAGAGTAAGTATAATGAGGGCCATAAATTGCGATGACAAAGATTACGGAACGACCTGCTTTTGTACGAGTTCGTCATCGTCGACATCGTCTCAATTTAAATGCCTCACCCGGTATAATATCTATATGTATAGAGATAGTAACGTGGATAAAATAAAAATTATGAAGCAAAAAAGTATTAGATAAAATTTTGTTGGGATACTAAATAAGAGAAATAAATGTTGTCATCAGCTCTAACATCAAATACTAATCATAGAAAAAAAAAGTTCTTGTTGTTCATGTATATTTTTATGCCTTTTTCTTCCTTTCTTTAATAAATGTCGCGCAAATTATAGTTTCCTAATATGGCTTGTAATCATGGTCAACTAACCAAAATTCAGTTATTCAAGTTTAGGTACCAATATTCTCCAATATTTAGTTGCCAATATATATTCTGTAGAAGCCTTTTTTCATTATCCGTCTTATTAATATTTTATTGTGTATTATATTCCACCAAAACTTTGTGATACATAATTTGAAAAGTGTAAATAGGTATCTCTAACTAATTTGGCGTGTTAAGACTAATATGTTACGGGAGATTGGTTAAAAATTGTAAATATTCTCATGTATGCTTATCAGATTTTTTTATGAATCGAGTTTTTGTTACCAAACGATGTAAAATAATCCAAATTATATTATTTCCCTCTTTCCCAATTTAAATTGCAAAAGTAAATTGACAGATTATTGACCATAACAACAAACTATATATAGAAATATCTAATTCGTAAAGCCACAGCCAGTTTGAATCCCAATCTAATGTCATGGTGCATGGTAATATTTTCCATTTCCGGATATCAGATTGTTACCAAAAGTAATCAATTTTTTTCCCTGGTAATTCTAAATATGTATACCTAATTTCAGCATGATTCGATATACCGTTTTGTGCTCACAGAAAATACAGCCACAAAACACTCATTTATGCTGAAATTTACCTACCACATAGGTTAAAATATAGCCAATTCTCCACTGACAAACATCCCTATAACCACCTGTGTTACGCAGAAACCCCGACATCACAGTGGACCCACCGACAAAACCTTTTCTAAGTACAATTTTGTTCTTTTCAGACTTGGGCTCAGAAGAGATATCATCCCGACATGAAGAGCGCCCTGGTGGATTAACGACGGCCAGAAATAAATACAGAAAACCGGTGATCCTCGGATATGACATTTCAACTGTCCTCCAGTCTGACAATTTAGGCATGGACCACCCCGATAATATAACTAACCGCAGTGGGCATAAAAGGAACCCGCCGTATCACACAAGCAGCTCTACTACCCACTTGAAAATCTCGGACAAATTGGGACCCATCCCCTAATGTAAACCATAATACAAATATTTGTGTAGTTGCGGACGCCATTATTACAATAAATATGGAGTGGTTTATTAAATTATGGGGTTAGAAAAGTTGTTTGTCAATTTGTATTCTGCACAATGTATATGTAGGTATACTTATGTACTAGATATTATATAAAAATTATACGCAAGTAAGAAAAAACTGGTTTTATTTTATTATTTTATTGTTATTATTCATATTACTTACTAAGCAATACTTAGTGCAAAGCACGTGCTATTTCTGATCTAATTAGCGTCGGTTTAGTTCCTTTGAAGGTGAAGCCATGAAGAAGGCATGTCTTCAGTATATAGGATAATAAGCCTATATATGAGTTACGATGCAATCTGATACTTTTATAAGACGAATAAATCGCCGACTTATGTCGGCAATCTGTTCTGAATTACGTTAATTAATTGCCATGTCATTAAAGTAAACTGAGATTGCTGTTTTCGCTGAAAAAATGCAAACTTTATAGGATTGTTTTTTTACTGTTTGTTAACTAACCGCAATTCAGTATATCTATTGTTCAATGCGCAGATAACATTAAATTGTATATAAAAAAGAGATTTTTCCAATACAGGCTTGTATACACATTTAATTTTTTTTGGTAAAGAAAGTTACATGATAAGCTAAACAAATATTATTTTATTAGTACACTCAACGATGTGTACACAATTAATTATACATTCTGCATTTTTTTCATATTTTGCCTAAATATCCTTATTAGACAACAAAGTGATATGTTTTCAGAACCTAACAATACATGTGAACATTGAGCATAACTTAAAGATCCTGACATTTTTCCTGCGCGATTGTTGTATTTACACAAATGTGATTTCTTGTTTAAACTGTGGCAAGAACTCAAAGTGATGTTGCGTAGTGAAATATCTGGGGTGGCCCTCACCCATCTTTCCGACTGCACCGTTGGCACAATGAAGTATTTGAACACTTTGGAATTATTCATTTTGTGAAGCCGGAACCACTCTGTACCCTACCTAACGTCAGTCTCTCTAACATAATAACATTTATCACACTGACATTTAATGTCTTGTCATGTCAGTGGCACTGACGTTTGTTAAAATCTGACAATTTGCAACACAACAACGAAAGCTGTGGATTCTGTCAAGCCGCTTCTATAATAGTATATTATTACACAAGTTTTATAAGACGTCAAATTGGCGCATGAGTTGTTTGGGGCACAAGGAGCGCCAGCGACGAGTGCCCCAAATGAACGAATGCGCCAATATGTCTTATAAAACGAGTGTAATATACTATTTTTTCTACTTTGCGTCATTAATTTTATAAAAATTTAGAAGTATATTAGGTAAAATTCCAATCTAGA
Organism: Aphodius granarius; assembly: GCA_963971325.1. Taxonomy (NCBI): domain Eukaryota; kingdom Metazoa; phylum Arthropoda; class Insecta; order Coleoptera; family Scarabaeidae; genus Aphodius; species Aphodius granarius. The sequence goes on from OZ020226.1 coordinate 13,455,429, forward strand.
GTATTTATGGGTGCAACCGTTGGTAACACTGTCATCTGTCACTTAAATTCAAATATCTGTGAAAAAGTAATTATTGATAATTATTATATACCATCATATACTAGTAGTACGAAACCTAGGATGCAACACGCATGTTTAAATATGTATAAAAATATACATACTTCGCAGTTTGTGCGATTCTAAAAAATCAGTTTGTGCTTACTTTTGTGGTTATGTGTATTGTCGTTTGACATGCATTTGATATCAATGTCACCAATCTTAGAAAAAAATTACTAAAAACTGTGTTACAATGTGTGCATGGTGAATGCAAAGTAGAGAAAAGCTAATAGCACCTAAACCGTTCATCCCATTGATCTCTAAATTAGTATACATATCTAAAGTTACTGGAGGCTGAGCTGGTATCATTTTGGTTGGACAAATCCGTAAGAAAACGTATGTAACATTTGCCACTTCTGGTTGTCAGATTATTAGCCCGATCCGTTGTACCGTTTGGATGCAATCTTGTTCACAGGCATGTCATTTAGATACATTCCGTCAGTGTGTAATTATATCATATTATCAGCTTGTAATGTTTCAGTATTGTTAAACTAAGTAAATTTATACAAAGATCTGTTAAAAAACTCCCCTTGTTATTTTTCCTTAAAATAAAAACGAATAAATCCGAAAGTCTGTATCAGATTTTGTGTGAATGCTGTCGATGTAAGTGGTTCTTTAAGTTCCGCCGATAAGCTGTAAGCGATCTTTTCAATTTTCCGAAGCCGCAGCGTATTGGGGGTTGGTGGTGACTGCATCATCCCCGATACCTGCAGCCGGGGTAATCCTCATAATGTAAAACCCTGGTCCTGTGCGCACTCCTTTTCTTCTCATTCCTCCTAGGCTGCAAGTTTTCGGATTAGCTTCTACGTTCCATCCCTTTTACACTAAAACGCAAGCCGCCAAAGCAAAAGAAACTCGCCCTCCAACTCCCCTGTTATCTTTTACATTACTATACGGCAAACTCGCACCAGTAGAAGTTTTTTTTTGCTCCCCTCTCTTTCTCGCTTTTATTGAACAACCCCAACTTAATATTATATTGTGTTGGCATTGTTATGGTGGTATATTATCCGGGGTGGTATTTTGCGGCTAAAGAACTAGGTGAAGTGAACACGGATAGTTAATAATAAGGGATGAACAACTTTAAAGGAACCGATAGCCGATCATGTGTAACGACGACCAAACTGGCGGATCGAATTTTTCCCACATAACCATTGTCCTGTTGAAAAGCATCTTTTACTTTGTCGCTTCTTCTGATCTCAACCGATCACATCAACAATCATCCTATTAACATACTGAGAACCAATACTAATAAAATGCTTTGCTATTTCGATATGATTAATTAGATTCATTACTTAGTCTGTTTAATAATCCTATTTAATACTATTATTATTATTATTTATTTTTAATTAAATCAGTTTTCAAACCGTTTTCAAAATATGTGTAGGTGGTAAATTTGTAAGTAGAACATTTGCTGTGTACAGTAATATAATCATAGTGTACACAAACCAAGTTGAAAAGTCGAGCAATTTCAGATGCTCTAGATTAGAAGATCACAAATGTTCCCGAACAGATGCATGTACTTCAGATTGCAAAATACAATGATTGAACAGGAAGCGCGTCCTTAGTAGTTGAATCCACAAATTTACTATAAGAACCTGTATGAATACAAGGACTTTACCTGCACGGTTAATAACAACTACTGAAATTCCACATACAGAAAATAATAATGTTTTTATTTCACTGTCTTTGTAGTATTGTTATGTAAATTCTGGATACATCATCATGGTGTCCTGTGGAGTTCCATCAACTAGTCGACGTTGACGGCAGCAACAAAAAGACAGGTGAAATGAAAGCCTTCCTCTGCTTTGAAGACGACTCCCAGGTAACATCATACTCTCCGATATCTGTGTTAGGAATCAACTGCGGGCAGAGAAATGTCAATAAGTTGGAAGACTCGTCTTTGATAGTACTGTGCGGGCCGACCTGTTTGAGCCTTGCTCCTCAGAGTTTAGCCCCGGAGTTATGAACCCGTCTCATGTAACAAACGCGTCCTTGCCGATGTGTAAAAAAAGGATTGCCTTACCTACCTTAAGCACACATATATATACCGGATAACAATAGATTTTTTTTGTGTATCAAATACGAAATTTAATTCCAGAATCATTCAATTTTAAACCGAGTTCTTGGTTGACCAGAATTGAAACTAAATCATTAGAAATTATTGCTTAAGACATATTTTCTTTAAGCAACAGAATTGCAGTTAGTTAAAAGGGTTATCAGAAACATTCATATTGCAAGTGTCTGTGTTTTAAAAAGCGAATACGAATATCTGGGGTGCCCCAACCCAAGTTTTTGATACATGGAAACATCTTGGATGAGTAAACGTAGAATTGAGTTTTAGTACCATTGATGTTGGAGCATATGGGAAGTGCAGTGATGCTAAGAAATTTAGGACTGCTTGGAAAAAGAATAAATGATATATCTGGTATATCTACGTCATTATGAGGCCTCTGCATTATCCAGTAAAATCATGAGACCATATCTAAGCAAAAACCTTGGTAAAACTAATTATAGATTCAGCAGAGCTAGAAGAATGGTAGACTGTGCCTTTGGTATATTAGACAACAAATGAAGGATTTAACATAAACTAATAGTAAACACACATTATGCAATGTAAAATAACAACATTTTTTGTAAGAATACAAAAAATGCATTTCGGCTAGTTGTGTTTCACATTCCGGCCAAAAGGTCGAGCTCGTTGTTTTGTCGGGTAAAGTATACACACAGTATTGGTCGGCTCATTAAAGGATATGTCTTCACGGCGAACGATGATGGATGGGATGTTGTTATCAATGAATCGGTATGAAAGAACATCATGCCCGGCACCGTTACTCCGGTGGTCCGTACTGATTTTCCTTTTCCTCTTTTTTCCGCTCGCCGTTCACGTCTCTTTTGTTCTTACTACGTTCAGGTCATTCCAAATGAGTAAAGTATAACCCTATTAGCCGTATCATAACATAACATAGTGGTAACACGTCACGGTCCATAAAGCAAGAAATTGATCAGAATAATCGGTCCTACACCTATATCTTAATCGATGTTTTGTTCAACTACAAACTCTTGTTCCGTATGATACATTATGTTATGGTTAAATAGCTGAATCGTTGTAATACTTTTTCTATGGGGGTTAATTGCGATCCCTTCATAAATTCGTTTATAATAAAACGCACTAAGCTATGGATCAAAACACCCTCGCATACGTTACAAATAGCTGCAACATGCAAGGCAAGTGGGGTCGATTCTTGGGGTGTTTTGCCGCCCCTAACGTCGGTAAGAACCAGGGGCAACAAGGGGTGCAAAGCTTGATTACGTCAACTCATAACGCGATAAACTTTAGCCCATACTTTAGCCCACCCACGTTCCTACAATATAGTCGAGCCCCTCTAACAATAAGAAAAATTAATAAGGCAAATAAAGTGAGAGATGTTGGTACTCTATTGATAATTGAGTTTGTATTCGATTGTGTAATTAATTGGATCATTCCGCTAATGATATAACGATAAAATCATACGTATAAAGCAAAACGTGCGGATAGGACAGTCACGTATGTATGTGTACAGTAGCCACACGGCATGGCAAGCATTTAATGCAATAATACAATTCGGCGTTTAAGTGACCGTGTATATACATGTTGGTGTTTAATTTAGTGAATATATACCAATTAAATAGTCATTCGCTATCTCATTATCCGATATTATTATGTTTCAAAACTAGGCTATGCTTTTTACTTTCCGACTAGTATCATACAATAGAAGCAAGTATGTATTTATGTATGTGAACACGATAGTGCCAAAACGGTACAACGTATCGAACAGGATTGTTTTTAGTGACAATTTGACAAACGGAAGTGAAAAATGTTGCATGCATTTTCTTAGCGAGATAACCGATTCTGAATGTTAAGAATACAAGAGTTTACATTTAAAAATGCTTACTTCCACCTTGTGAGTCTGCAAGATTTGATTAAATGAAAGTCGCATCGTTTGATCTTTCTATAATGCACCATAGCTACCGGCTTCGGCGTTTATTTTTCTTTCATTTGTTGCAGACGCTCATTATGAATTTATCGTAGCGTCCTCTATTGAGGGACGGTCTTTCTCCGTGTGTAGAGGATCGTATGCCGGACATTGTTGGCATTGAAAATTATATGCTATTCATTTTTTTTTCAGGATTCCTTTACGTCTTTTTTTGAACTCAGAAATGTTTCATTCACCGCCAATAGACTATACGCTAATTTACCGTATTGTGAGTGTGCAGCATTTAGTATTATGAGACCTGTAATTAAATAGGTAGATAATGATCGCCATGCTTGATCAGCGCTTTTATTATTACAGTAGGATACAGCTACCGAATGAGCACGTATAGTAAGACTTATTTTATGTCTTACTGACTTACCATGACAAGTTTTTATTGCTGTGATACACGGATATAGAGTACCACGCATATAAGGGTTGCCGAGGTAAAGTTTCGACTATAATTATTACCAATATTGTATTATCGGAATTCAATAATAAAACATATGGATAGCTATTGATTAATCGTATACGGTACAAATTATTATGATCCATCTTGTTAATGAATATCGAATTTTAATCGTGAAGAAAAATCTGTTGTCAGCTCTGCCTGACCGCGGGTCTAATTGGGTATACCAAAAGGCCGTTAACAAGCGCGGCTGGGTGTTTCTTGTCAACCTCCTTGTCAATTATTTACATGACAAATATAACAGATAATGTCACCATGGTTAAAATAAAACGCGACTTGTTGTATGCCCTAAAGGTATTTCTTTGTTTACATTTGACAAAATTTGATCTTCAATAACTTTTATAACGTTTAATGGATTTTGATGATTCTTTCAATAAATTATTGACAAACAAAAGACGGGAGGTGAACTACCTGTATATGTGTGTGTGTATACGTCTGTTAACACAATAGCTCCCAAATGATGCAATGGATCGGACTGAAATTTGGTATGTATATGTACTTAGCACTTGGTATATGTACCAAGGAACAACATGGATTGTTTTTTGTGACAATCTCACAAATCAACGTGTCAAAGTTACAGGCATTATATTAGGGATTGAAACAATTTTGATCAAACTGATACCAATGCATCTTCCAGTGACTTTACACATATGGTAATTTTCAGATCAATTATTTATAGAAGCAGTCTGAAAGAATACAGAGCAATTTGTCCCTATGGTTGCAACTTGATAAAAGTCAACATAGCTAACATTGGGATTCTGTTTGTCTGTTTCTTCACGAAATTGAAGAATTGTAAAAGGTGTCGACACTTCAATGTATCAACGAGGTGGTCGAGAAGTTGGGTTCGTACATTTTGCATTGTATTAAATTAAAGTCTGCCACTATTAGACACCACAACTTCTTCACAGGATTTTCTGATCATACCTTAGTATACTTTTCTCGAGACACCCTGGCTGAAAATGTGTTCTGTTATGTTTCCACTCAACTAATAACAGTCAGGCTGTTTATGGATATGTGGATATGATGTTAATACGTCTCACTTCAAAAGTGTAGTAAATAAATTAATGACCATAATCCATAAAATGTTCAACCAAATATATGATGTATAAAAAGTCTAGTCCTCAAAACTAATTGTCGATTCGTGGAAGAGATGTTTAAGCAGTGGGGCACTAGTGAGGCATAGAAGGTGTTGAGAAGTCGCTAAGGTAAATGGAAAAATAGAAACTGCAATTCACACTGGGACCTCTTGTCGGCTCTACCTCAAAAGAGAGCCGCAGCAACTTGCTCCTATTATAACAGTAACAACCGGCGTGTCCAACAAAATATCACTATTCACCCAGCAGGTTATTGTGTTTACCTATGTCGGTTTGTTATTGCCTCATGGTCTGTAATGACCAAGTAGCTACCGTGCTCCTACAAGCCGCTTTGTAAGAGATCTAAACCTATCCTTGTCTAACCTGGTTTTTAACCACAGTTCGACCAGTGTACCTGAAAAAAAATAGCATTTTATAAAACTAAAATTGATAAAACATCTACACTATTAATCGAGCATATAATTTAATTAAAATCGGTAATTTTTAATCAATTTCTTGTTATCTAGAAAAAGATAGAAGATATACATTTCTCGGTAGTGCTGAGTATAAAATCGGACAAAAGGCTTCCTGAGCTAGCGCTCGAATCGTTCTCACCGTAAATCATTTGACTTGTTGAATGGCCATTGAGCGATTCGTCCCGCTCATTAGGAGTGTGCGTTTGATTAATTGTTTTGTTGAGTATTTCCCGAACAGGAACGGCGCACGTGTTTTTCACGATTTTTCAATTGCCACTCGCTCGCCTCTTTTTTCAACCGTCTAATTGCGGCAATTCAAACCGCGCGTCCTTAATAAAACTTTGATTATGTGGTCGTTAACTCGAATGTTGTCAATTGTGCTGAACGAAAAGTGCACTCTTCTTGATTGGTCGTTATGGACCAGCTTGTAAATGATCGTCCATATTCAAAATGTATACATAATTATTTCTACAACTTAACAAGTTTTTATATCAAAATGTACTTAGTAATCACACAGAATCATGTTCACTGTTAAGTTAACAAACAGTGTTAACCAAACTTACAAATCATGTCCTTACAGGACATATAAACCTTATACATATAATAGTTAGCTTTCTTTGCAAGTCCTTGTGGTAAATCTTACCAAATACACCTTGAAAAACTTCACAATGTGAACGAACGCTTAACTCCCTAGCTAATTAAAAACAGCCGCCTCGGTGTCTGCAGCCAATTGTCAGGTCCGGACTAATCCGAGCTCTATACGGCCTTTGGATGCTAAACAGGTAACAAAGCACCCCGCAGAGACATCTCCGGCGGCGCACCGAACTACTGATAACGTAAGTCATTCACGCATGAGATCGCCGTACCAAATAGTCACGAAAAAAAAAAATCCGACACCGGCTACCGTTTGAGAACCACGGAATATACATTATGCGCTCGCTACCGTGTCTGTCAGAATGTCAGAAATACTGACAGCAGCCTACTTCACCGTATGAATATTAACGAATCTTTGTGGTGCTATTTCAAATCGTCCAGACATTCAGAGGTTCAGAAAAATGTTAGTTATTAATTGATCCAATAAGAATAAATTGAGAGGAAAATTTGCTTTGAAAATTTGCTTTGCGTGTGATTTAGCGGTATATTCAAGGTTGTATTTTTTGATCTGGATGTCCTGTGACACGTAACCTAAAGATAGCGTAATCTCGATGCTAAATTATGTGTAAAACGACGCTGCAATTAACCTGGCATATGATCTGACGTATATGCCGCATACGGGATCTCGCCTATAAGTATATTGCATATTTAACTCACTTAAGTTTTGTAATTATAGGTAGGCACGCATGAATTGGTGCAATGTTGATTGAAATTTACCGATTAACCGATAATTTAATGTGAAGTCAATATCATGATACATAAACTTTGCTAGGATTTACTTTAAGACATTCTGAAGACTTATCGCTGTTACAAGGCTTTTAGAAATGAAAGAATTTTTACTTCTGTCCTCAAGGGATAACTGATTTTTGACCAAAACTATTATTACCCACATTCCTGTCAACTGACTTATTTTATGGTCATCATGACAGTGTTTTTAAACTACAAATAGACTTAACTTCCTGTAGGGATAACTCCTATAGAATCCTCTAAATACTATATTGTATGCTGAAGCAAATACAATTTACTTTCTAGGAATATAATGGGATATTTAGGCATGCCGACTTAAAAGGATCAGATGGATATATTATATTTAAATAAAACTTGAAAGTAGGCAAATTCATTGCACCTTGCTGTTGCATTATTATTTTTGAAACTCATTTCATTTGTGTTACCGACGTGATTAAATAAATTTTTTTGTCAAATAAGAAAGAACGAACATGCTGAATGTCAAATTGTAATGAAAATGAAAGAATGTTACAGAAGACGATTGTGTATAGTCTTTGTCACCGTTTTCGGCTTAGGTGCTCCCTGCAAGCTTGATTCTAAAGCACTAACACGAACACAAAACTTGAAGGCAATGACAAATAAATCCATCAAATTTTGTTAACTAATCTTCTGGACAGACAGAACTAACGGATAAAAAATTGTTGAAAGGTTTCCTACAGAATCCAGGTATTATTGCTGTGAATTATTTACATTGTCTTCTCAAACTAAAGAAAGAAATTCAAAGATTCTTTAAATTGAATGATATAAATGAAATTTTATAATAACCTTGCCTAAGTAAATAAATATTCTTGCAAGAAGACACTTTACTACAAATTTATTCAAAAGATATCCAAAGTAATGTTGAAATTACCTATACTTGCCGGTTGCTGTCAAAGGTAATCAAGACACGTACATAAACTTTGCAATGTTGCCGTATCAAAACTACCTCAGTTGTGTACTTATTAGTGGCCACTACGGTCCTGTAAATTTAACAGTGAGTTTAGAGTTGCTAAGAATTGCCTTTAATATGTAAATTTTCTAAGAAGATGAAGTATTTTAACTCAAACTTTGCAAATTTATTTTTCATCTTCATAATTATATATTTTTTACCGATTTTGGCGTTTCTTTCAACACGTTGCAAGGAACTTTTATCAGGATTAATACACGTTGTCATAATTTTGACAATAGATGTTTGAAAACTACGCGCGTACAGTTATTGCGAAATTTGTCAAATTCATAATTGAAAGGTTATTATGACATAAACCGGATAAATTAATTAGACCAGGTGTTTCGGTACCTTATAAAGAAATTACGCTGAAAAACTCAAGGATCAATATCTAGTTTGGTCAGCTAGCACAAAAGAAGTCGTGATCGCAGAAAATTCGTTAATTGAACGAAGGAGACAATGCTGCCGACAAAGTATAAAAGGCCTTATAAAACCAATTTCGGTTCGGTGCTGTCTCAAATCGGCGGACAACAACTTGCCGCCCTTTCTCGTCCGAGATTCTCCTAAAAAGATTAACGGTTTCTCTTCTAGCGACCCGTCTTTTCTGTTCTTCTTGTTAACCAGTTAACACCACAAATATTTATTTTCTTATACTGTGGAATTGAATTTACTCAGGAGATTTACGTTTTTATGACAACCACCCGTATAAACACCCTTGAAACGTACAAATTAAAACATATAAGTAGCTATAGAACACTATATATACAATTGTAACGACAATAATAGGGTAGCTATAAATCAGGGTAGCATTTGGAGGCGTGGCTGCTGACAAAAAGTACAAATAACGCGGCACGATGTAAAATTTCTGGTCGACAAAGGACTGAGAATAATTGCCGGCCCTTTTCACGAGAGGCGATGAATTAATCCTGAACTACCACCTGACGTAAAAGCGGGGGAACGCAATTCACGCCGACAAAGGGGGACCCAGATTCAGTACAAAACCGTATTTGTAATATTTTGGAATTTGGACAAAGGCCAGAGTTTTTCAATCAACTCGACGTACTTGACTCTGAATGTATTTGACAGACAGGTAGTGCTGCAAGGCAAAATATATTACCGTGTGTGTGTGGAAATCGAGGAATTGATATAGGACTACGAAAAAGGACGAAATCCGTTGTAGAAATCACATTGATCATATTGTCAAGTAACAAAGGCACAATTGATTCAAAGATTTTTTCTGGTCAAACATACCAAAATGTTTATAAGTAACGATAGAGATCGTAAGTAACATTTAAAATATTCGTTTATTTACTTTAAAATACAAATAATATCTCAAATTGGGACATTTTAAAAATAAGTATACAAAACAAGCTCGCTTGTGAAAAGAACAATATAGTAGCGACATCTAAATACAATCGGCTAAGTGGAAGGGCTCGCCCTTAAGCCATAGTATAGTAATCAATGCAAAAGTAACATCAGCGCCATCTGTAGAGCTTTTTTTGGCAACATAGGGCAGTGTGATTTTACTGCTCTCTAGTACAGCTAGTGATCAGTAGATGTCGCCATATGGGCAGTATAAAATCTTGCGCTTGCGTTGCCAATAATCAATGATAAGTCAATAAATAGACAAATGTCAACATCGATTTCCAGAGCCTGTGAATAGAATATCAGCAGACAAGGAATGTCTAATGGAAATAGCGTCCTCGATTAATACCATCTGGCCCCGCTTGTTAGGCGCTGATGTCACTAGATAAGATTAGAACCAAAACTGTCGCGGAAATTGTAATTTTCACGTTTTACAACCATGCATTTATTGCTTCTAGTTTACTTACGTCAAAATAATGACCATAGTGTTATTAACCTGAGTTTCAAATTAGTGTTTAACACATTCAAACACAAAATAATGAATAATTTTCTTGTAAATTTAGGGAAAGGTCCTGTCATTTTTGACGTGGTGTACAGAGTCGGTAACCTGTAGTAGCGTGATAATTCTCCTGACAACCACAAGATGACAGCACATCGTAGCGCAATTATTCTAGATAATTTTTCGCAAAACATGGCATTATTAAGTTCCATTTTGTGCTTCGACGAAATTTATTTCGCATAAATATTGAGCATCACACGATTTGTTCTCTCATCCCTTTTCTCAGACCCTCTCGGCATCTGTAGTTCGCTAGCTTCACACTAGCGGCAGGGTCAAGCACTACCAATAGAAGGACGGTACAGACAAACCTGACGAAGTAGTACTGCCACTGGCCGCCAGTTGTCGCTAGCATGACAATTCATTTTGTGTTTTATCAGATTATTCGCCTCAACGAGCGAAAGAGTCTCGGGATAAATAGTGCCATCTACATTCGCGAATTGAAATATAAACTTTTAAGAACACCACCCAGATGTCGCTACAATTCGCAATTGAAAGCTTTGTTCCGTATTTAAGGAATAATATATTGATTTTTGGTAACAAATATTAATAAACTAGAATATGTGTGCTGATGTGTTCGATTAATATCGAAGAAATTAATAAATGACCAATAAAAATCAAAATTTTCATATTTTATAATAAGATGGCTAAGTATAATCTGCAAGGGAGCCTTTTATCATAGTGTGGTAATCGGTGCTCATCAGCTCGTTAGCAAAAGAGGTGATTAAGTGACAGATAAAAACTGCTATAGCGCATAATTTCATGGGCCGTTTGTCGGAAGGTGTAATTTCATTAATAACAATAATACGGATAATAATATTAATTTCCGAATTTACACATAGCGCGGCAATCGCTCGTCGCAAGAAACAGGATATCACTGATTAAACCCGCTCATTATGCGTCCGATAGCGGTGCGATAATGTGCGAATAAAAATTGTAACCCAACACTTTTACGTTACCAATACGTGCTATTATAAACTATAATACGTTTCTAAAAAGTTGCTGCTGTCCTTTGTTGGACGTTGTGGATCTTTTTTGAGGCAGAATTATGGAAAATTACTATAGAATTAGTCTTGTGAGAGATAAATGGCATTCATCTTGCTTTATGTGTAATTATGAGCAAACTAGTTAGCATAAAAATTATTATTATATACCATAATGTAATTAATAAATTGGGTAATATATCTTGAAAATTACAGCTCCTTATCTAGTTTACTTTTATTCAGGAGACTTTGGTTGATTTTTTGTATTAAAATGTTATGATCTTGCTTCAAGTGTGATCATGATCAAACCGGTAGACATGCAAATTATTATTATATACTTACCTTTAAGATATTAATACATAACAGGAACAATGTTTTCTGAAAATTTGCAGCAGTTTTTAGTGTTCTGCAAAACAAAAACTCTGCTTCGATATCCTCCAAGTAATATATCTCACGAAATCGAGTAATTGGACACATGAACTAATTAATCAATTGACTAGTCAAGTTGAAAGGACGTCGCTGAATTATGTTGTTGGAATATACTAGTGCATGTTCACTTGTTGCACAAAGAACCTCCCAGCGTTATAAGATAGTTTGGTTTGCCGTTGTTGTTGATACGTCCCAATCAAATATAACTAGCACCTAGTATATACAGGGTGTAACAGGTTTGAGTGCACACATTTTGGGAGATGATAGGTTCTAGCTAGCAGATAACAATGCTCTTATATCTAATTATTCTGTTCTTCTTAATAACCGAAATATGGAAGGGTAAAGTTAAGGACTATTATTGTTTGAGTACCACATGTGGTTAATGACTATAGCGATTGGATTAAAATAGATTAAAATGCTTTTGCCACTTTGTGTAATTCCATACCAAATTTAAGCCCAATCCGCGAACGTGTTCACAGAAACACACACATACATACGCACGGATATTTTACAGAAATCATAGCAACTGATTCGGTCCCCTGTATCATTGACATTTTTTTTATTGACAAAATAGTCATTTAATGGTTTAGCTTTGTTTATTTTATAGCAGAAATCACACTTTTGAAGACTATGTGTAGTAATCGGCGAAAAAAAATTGAAATTGCAAAAATGTATGTCTGTAAACACGATAGATAACGCATAAAATGTACAATGGATTGGGCTGAAATTTGGTATACATATGTAGAAATACCAGGCGACGAACTGGATTGTGGTTGGTGGCAATCTGACAACCTAAAGTGGCAAATGTTACATGCGCCTTCCGAGGGATTCATCCGTTTTTGACCAAACTGATACCAGCTCCGCCAATAACATTAAATATGTATACAAATGCGAAGATCAATGTCGCTATCAGTTTACGGGCTAGTTTTTCAACACTGGTTTACCATGACCGATGTTCGGCACTGTTTTTTTTTACTGTCTAATAACCAATCAATCCCATTTAATCTGAAAGTTACCACGGTTACTGAGGAGTACAGTAGAACTTAGAAATAAAACTAGCTCTGTGTATATGTCAAAATTTTCGATTTTAGTTATTGGGCATTCTAGAAATATGTGGTTAAGGCTTCCCACCTGTCCACATTCGCAATATGGACATTTTAGGATATATTTTAGGTTATCTGCTATCTGTTACTGTTGTTACGAATGTCCGGCAGGGGGCGTTTTGGGTTTGACGTTACTGTGGTAATAGCAGCAAAACACGGGTCGACAAAAATCGATTTTTTGGATCGAAAATTGTGTTTAAGGCCGTTTTTTTACTCAAAACTCTTTGCGAAGGGTATTTAGAGCGATCTTATCGTAAGACATGAGAGCGAGCGGCTTTTATAAGGTCGGCAGGAACGGATAAAAAATGTAAATTTTTGACGTTCATCGATCCGCTTGTCGGAATTTCTAGACGTCACGTGACATTTTCTCGAGGTTCGCCTTCACCCGAAGAGGTGCAAAAACGTGATTTTTTTTCAAAATTGACGCATTTAATTTACAAAATATCGCGCATTCCACGCGGAATTGTGTCTTTTTTTCAATTCGAGCGTCAAAAGTAATATCGAAAAGCCCAATTTTGCAGCTACTCGATCGCAAATGTCGGCGAAAATGGGCGATTCCGCTGAACGCGCCCCACACTTGAAAGTTCGTAATTAGTATAGGTAGACAACACTGAAAAACTAGCCCTTAGCTTAGAGTTTAAACTCTAAATTGCAAAAAAATTAAAAACAGTCTGACAGAATCCAGAGCCTTCGTCTTTGTGGTTGCAAATTGACGGATTTTGATAAACGTCAGTGACCTCTGACATGACAGTGACAGTAACGATAGGTTCGGATCCAGAGTGGTCTGATGTAGTCGGATGTACTCCTGATTTCTGTGTTGGTAACCTCGAACAAGGGTAAAGGCCGAACCTAACCGCTGCGAACACGAACACGGACACGAACGCGAACGCGTATACGGTCACTTAATTCAATTGCGGTATATGGCGGAACCCTAACTGCCGCGTTCGCATGCGTCCCATATACCGCAATATATCTGACCGCGTTCGCGGTCGTGTCCGTGATCGTGTTCGCAGCGGTTAGGTTCGGGCTTAATTCGAAATAAAACGACGTTGCCGCATATTTTGGTAAATATTATTACCTTTATGTGTGATCGTGAGTAGGTACAGTAGGTACCTAATCCAATGTACAAGTGCGTGCGTGGATGTCGAACAATTGGTTAGTCGGCTTTATTGTCATTTGTTTTACATTGGTTAGAGGCTCGTTAACTTGTGTGGGTCCGCCCTGGATCGCAGACAAATGGAACAATACCGATAGCAGGCTAGGCTCCGCCTGCCGTTGTTCGGTCGCCGATGCATTGTTCCGGAGCGACGCGCGACTGCGCGGATTCCGCACGCAACAATTGCCCGTTGTTGTCGTCGCTATTGTCGGGGGCCGCCGTCTCCGAACCCAATGAGAGAAGGGGAGGCGGCGCGCCGCCACCGTTTTTCGACGTTTAACCGCCAATTGTAGGCACAATGCCCCCCGGCGCCAATTGTTACCCTCGATTCTTGCCGTCCGTCCTGCGCTCTTTGACCCATTATCAACCCCCGCCCCTGAAACAAGCTTCACTTTTTTACCGTTTTTAGGGATCAATTTGATCAAATAATGAATTACGATCTAGTAATTGAAGACTTCTTATTCTAATAGGCACCCATTGATGTCTCTTAGTTGGAGACTGGTACACATCAAATAGCACTGCTTTTAAGTTCCACAAAGCATTTAAGTGATAGACAATACTATGAATCAAAATACAGGAAGGTAAAGAACTATTTTTTTGAATACGAACGTAACTGATTTAGAAGCACTGGAATCTGCCCAGTACGAACGGCGCGCCAGTCATACATACACACTCGGCCTCCGTTTTAGGGCCATAATTTTGAACATAATTTCGAACCCACTTTCGCAGTTAACTAGCACTGTGGAGCTGGATAGCCTCAACGTTCATGTGCGGATTTTGCCACCTATCTGCATTTTGAGGTCCTTATGAATATCGTCATTCCTAATGTACCAAGGACCATTCCATTAGTTCTTAGTAAGTACTTTGTTTTTGGATGTCTAGAAGATTTTTACTTTCGTTGGTGAGTTGGGTGAGGGCCACCCCAGATATTTATATTAGTTCTTTTGGTACAGCCCCAGGTTTCAGACTTTGCTGATGCAGGCATGCAGCACTATTTTGTTATGTACGTACTGACAGGACAGAGTTTCTTTCAAGGGTCCAATACATTTTCTATTGCAAATTCCCAACCCTTTCCAGCGGTGCTTAGCGTCGGGCGTCATATCAAGATATATCTACAATGGAGACCTCCGCGGTCCAAATCAATTAATTCCTGATTTCCGGGAGAAAGCCGCGTTGTTGACGTTTAGCACTCTGTTGCAAGAGGCATCTTCAGGAGACTGTATGTAATATAGAGGATGTTTCCAAAAGTTCGGGACGTAGCCTAACTATAGGCTCCTGGAATAAAATAAAATGATTATTTTTTTTGTGGTTAAACTTTATATTGCAAGATTTTTTATTTAATAAAACATTCACGTCTTATACCGACTTAAGCAGACGAGTCTTGACATGAGTAAGTTGGGTTAAAGCATCTTATTTTTATCCCAGGAGCCTATAGTTAGGCTTTCCCAAACTTTTGGCGATACTCTGCGTACATAATGTCAGAATATACGGTTTGTTAAGATTTTCAGTTTGTATTGTTCGGCAAAAATGTATTATTGAACCTTTATGTATGATTTTTTTTAATAATTTTGACAGTTTTATAAAGGAAATTGTTGCTACTTATTTATAAAAATTCGTATTAAATTGTTCGAGCAGAACGTGTAATGCATAACTTCCATAAAACAAACTCGTTAGATTTTGCAGTTTTATAAACGGAAAAATTAAAAATTTTATCACTTGCATCTAAATCCATCCAACCCAACACAATTTTACACATTTTACACTTAATACAGCATAATACACCCAATTTTCGAAATAAATTAATCACAAATTACAGAAATGTCAAGAAATCAAAACCGAGTAGACCGTGGATTTGGTGTGCCGGTCCACATATAGTTCGCCGGGTTCAGTTCCCGTTGTTGCGGTGCGGGAGAAACGTGTTGCGATTTTTTGCTAAATTTTCATCGAATTTGGTGCGTTTTTCGAGAGAGTTTGCTGTCTGTGACTGTCGTCATTGCTTCAGTAGTGCGCGATGGTGGTTTGTGGCAAATTTGGAGGAATTCCAGTGACAAATGTAAGTACAATTTGTTGATATAGTTTTGCATTTTTGTAGCCGTTTGTTGTTAGCGAAGATGGCGGCAGAACGCATGCGTTGCAATCAGCTGTGTTGTGTTTGTATGTTCGGCGATATACGGTGCGGGACGTGATACGATTACTATGTATACATACAAGTCCGCTAATACTCGAATATACTTAATTACTTATTACCTAGTTAGACTCAAGATTACCTGCTCTGTTTAGTTAGAGTTGAGACTTAAACCGTGCTTCGGGGTCTAACTAAGAAATAGTAGGAGTAACTAGTTAATAACAGCTTTAACTAATGCTGGTAGGTATTTCAAGGAACAATATATGTAACATTGTTTAAGAGGTTACTCGACTGCGACCCATATGCATGATATTGATTAGAAAGTAAAAGTACTTCTTATTAATTATAATTACCTGGCGGTATATAATAATCAAATTTAATAATTGCGTTTTTTGTATGCTTCTCCTTAAGAAACCATTTCATTACGAAGATTAAGTTGTACAATATAGTAATTTAATATAAAAAAGTATATTTAATAATATATTTAAATAAAAAAATCTGATGTGGCCAGGCACATGACTTTATCATACGACACAACCGTGTTCAGGGGGGCAATTTGGAAGTTCAAGGGGCATCCGCTTACTATGATTTAATTTTTTTTCCAAAAAATGGAATGGACATAAATTATACAAAATTTTCTCTACTATAGTTTATTATTTAACTATTTTGACGAAATTACAGAAATGGCGGCTAATTTGCAAAATCGTTGAAAAATTATAAGAGTAAACCTCGAGTTCCTTTGGGCCCTTTTGGACAAAACTTCTTTCAGCTCTAAGTTTAGTCACGAAACTTCTAAATATGAAGTTTCGTCTCGATACCTTTAGTAGTTTCTCCGGAATCGTCGCCACAAAAAACGGGTACACACACATACACACACACAGACATTTTTTTTGTACCTTGGTCAAAAATGTTCAGGGGGCCCAAAAAGACCTATTTCCGCTAAAATCTCAATTTTTTTTTCGACACGATTACAATATTTTGTCATACTACGTATGATAAAGTAAAAAACTAAAGCATAAAACACTAGTTTATTTTTCATAAATAAACTTTGAACTTAGAAAATAATGGAATAAATAATTACATATTTTTAATTTAAAATGTTTTATGTTTAATTTTGTATTTATGTATAACTTTTCGAATTAAAAATAGATTATTAGTGGTGTGTACTGTCTAACTATCTAACTGTATAAAGAGTGCATGAAGCAATAGAAACACGACATTCCGAGATTAACTATGTTTTACCCGTTAATGTTGCTATTAACTAATTCAAGACAAACTTACAATCAGCTATCACACAGGCAATTAAGTAATTCTGACATAAGTTGTCACCATTATTGACATAGTTATAAGTTCTGAATATCATTATACCACGGTGCAGGAGACTAATCTATAAGTTAACACCTAATATGTATAACCAATATCTTCATGTTAAAACTTCAATAGAAGATAAATATATAATAATAAGTGTGTGAACCGTGATATACTGTCCATTGTGTCTACAGCGCGTCCAATAACCCGCGAATTATTAATCGTCTTCATAAATTTTACCGCATTATTACATTGTTAGCTACATTCTTCTCTCTTTGTACTTTATTCTTTTCGATTCGGATGCGCGCACAGACCCAGCGTCTTTGTTAGTGCTGACGGTGAGTCATTACCGTGTTTTTATTGTCTAATTTTGACTTTGACTAATCTTCATCTTGCCCAATAACTAATGAGAGACATTCCAAATTGATGAGTACTAGTTTTTTCTTCTTCCATACAATTTTTACTCATTTAAAATAACTCTGCAATAAATAGAGCTAAACTAGTTAACCGCAGTATCTCTTCTTCTAATGGAAAATGCTTGAGTATCACAGTGGTCCCTTCTCACAGTTTACCCTGGTGTGGATTTTCAAGAAATTGCATAGAACGAGAGAGAGCGAATCGAGAAGGAACGGCGTTGACATAAAGAGACATGCCTTCGCGACAAGACCTGTCACCGACTTGTCCGCATGGTAATGATCCCGATCGTTCATTTCTTCTGTTTTCGTTGTATGGTAGTTTTTCTTGGGCTCTTGTACCTTCTATTCTAAGTGACACCGGACACGTACGTCGCATTCCAATGAGCTCTTGTGCTGAATTATGAACAACGTCCTGTAGTAGCAGTTAGTTCTAATCTATCTATAAGCAGTTAAAAGGAGTTTGTGGTAATTTCTATCTTTTTCGACAATTAACCCAATTGTCTTGTTGTCTGTCTTCAGACTGATCTATCATGGTGAAAGAACAGCATGTGAATTGATCTTGAAGGGGTCACACAAGTACATGGAACTTTAAAGTGGACCTTTCACATATAAATAATAATTTTATGCATAATTATCGGCTAGGCTAGGAACATCGCTTCTCGCCAGGTGTAGTAACGGCTGATGCGAGCGAATCGGACCGCTTGGTGCTTAGTTTTTGATGGAAGGCCCCGATTTTGAGCGCGATGCGCTCTGGACCACACTTTGCGCCGCAATGTCATAAACGGTGGTCGTAAACGCGCCATGCCGCTAAACGTCCATCTTAGAATTAATCGTAATTGCACAGAGACCTGGAGTCGAGTTATTACCGTGCGTAAAATATTGGCCGCTTCGTATCCTGGTGCTGGAGGTCGCTTATTTTCAACGCATCGTTACGAATTTGTGATAATTATATCAAAATATATGGTAAAATTAAAATTATAGAGGATGCATGCATGTAGTTTTATTGTAAGTAGATTAAGTTTTATAATGAAATTAAGGAAAAGCGGTTATTTTGACAAGATTTTTACTTTGTCTTTTTCCATTATTTTTAGTTGTGTACATCTGTACCATTTTGCAGATGGAATGAGCTGCTTAGGCACTATAAGCATTTATAAAAACAGTCTGACAGAATCCTTCATCGCTATGGTTGCAAATTGGAAAATTTTGATAAACGTCGGTGTCAACTGACCAGGCTGACAAATGTCATTCTTTGACTAACTTTAAGATGTTTAAGATGTCAGCAATGTAGTCGGAAAGTTGGGTGAGGGCCACGCCGGATTTCTTGTATTTATATTGCTTTTGATTATGTTACTAACATCTGAAGGGAAAGTAAGCATGCTTTCAGTAACTATAATAAATAACGTTTTCCTTTGCTAACAATATGACATTTAGCTAAAAAAATCTGAAAACAAAAGAAAAATCAAATAAAATGAATCTACAACATTCTGAACATGAGTGTGTGTATCGTATGAAGCCTGTTTTGTAATTTCCTGGATCGCAGTCTCGCATATTCATTATTATTAAAGGTATCAGGCGCTGGAGAATTAAAAGAAAACATGAGCGTGAGCAAGTGAGCGGATGGTAATAAAAGGTAGTGTATAGGCATTCAGGGGAGGAGATGGAGATGGATCCGTTCGGTGGACCCCGCATTCAAAACGCGCGACCCCACGGTTTATTCTCTAGCGGCGTGCACAACGGCTAATTTATGAGTTGACTGGTGTTAGATACGCACGTAGCCGGCCCGGTACAGACCGAAGATAAACGACGATAAAGACGCTTTTACATAAGAGCACTTTTCTGTAAACTGGATGCCGGGTTCCCAAGCTGCGTTCAAATCCGTACCGAACACAAATTGTCTCCTTTGTCCATCAGTTTTACTATGCAACAAGAAAAAAAAATTGCAGAAAAACTTACTAATGTTTATTGAAAAGAATTAGTTATGCGTTTATGAACTGCAACAATAAGCTACTATAAAATATCAATTCAGAAAACAAGAAGGAAACACGGCATTTGCGATACATATACACATGACCCGCACATCCTGTATATTTCAATTTCATTAATTTGCTGGCTCTCCGCAGTAGACCGGATTTACAATCATCGTTTTGGTCGTTGGTACATTAATTAACACGTAGGTGTACGCCGCTCAGGTACGGGGCAAACATTTGTTTTGCTCTACTTTGGCAGCTTTCGTATGCGGCAAATTGTTTTCGCCCTTGTTTTTTCCCAATTAATTTTTTACGCATTAAGCAGTTTAGCGGGAACTGATGACCGTATGACAGCCTCCATCCTGGTTAGCGCAACCTTTTGTGCGAGAGATTAATTACAGCGGGTTCAAGAAGGTTTATACTTTTTACGTTTTACCATCTGCAATATATCTTTGAAGGATGGACAGTCTCAACGACTGTTTAGCTTAATAATGCTTATATTTTTACATATTTAGCAAACCAGATTCTTCATACTCTGATGCGTGTGCAATGTTCATAGGTTAACAAGTCGTAGCAAAGCAATAAAAGAAGATGATGAACGTCATTACAAATTTATATAATTACAGTGAAGTCAGATGTATTGTTCAAGTGGGATTAGCATTTCATAAATTCTATTATACCGGTTAGACACGTACGTTGAGCTGCCTTATCTTGAAAAAATGAATATAAATCAGCATCTACTTACACGGTAGCTTTCGTTTTATAATTGTAATTGATTTTACAAGATGTACGCTATCTCACCAAGTCGTACTTTGTTTTTGCCGCGCGAAACGGCTCTACGCGATCAATCTACCGAAATGACAGAATAATCGCGCATCTGATAAAAAAAGAAGAACTACGAGATCTATATGATATTTATGCCGGATCACAGGAAAGCCGCAAAACGAAAAAAGCGCGAGCCGCAAATTAGACTAGCGTATGTAATTATATTTCGCATTAATTATATTAATATGTAATTGCCAGTTAACTCGCTCGGTTCCAACTCTTGCACCTTTATTTTCATTCCTTGCTCCTTTAGCGCCGCTGCTTCTTGTCCTTTTTGCTGTATATCGTGGACGAAGATCGAATCCAGTAGTAGGTATGTTACATCTGCTCCGTGATTGATCTGATTTGAATAAAACAACTATCGTAGGCGCCTCAAAAGTATTCGCTTGTCTAGTGATATTATTAAAAGTTCCAAGCTTGAGTAAAATTTGATTAAATTAAATATCTTCTAAATATCTACTGCTGTCACCGTTTCTGGCGTCACGACTGTCGCGCTACAAAAATTGCTCGCCTGGTTGTACCCTTAATAGCAACCCAGCAAAAGGAAGGTTTCTTTGTATTGTCAAAGATAGTACAAGCAGCGTACCAACTCTACTATGTATCTCCATCGTACTCTCTCAAGTAGACATGGTTGAATGTTGAACTCTTTCCAGCACAGATAGCAGGTTTTGCAGGTGCTTTTTATTAAATGAACAGTCTTTATTATAAGTAACTGATCTTCCTTTTACTTAGCGGTCAACAATAGTTGGAGATGCCGTACAGCCTGTGATCTCACAGGCCCACGACATTCTTCTTGTTTATCAAAAAGGCTGTCATTCTTCTCATTGGTAATCTCGTGGAAAAGCTTCATCTCGGGCGGCACTTGTTTCTGGTCTCTTGTTTTGTGTTAGCGGCGACGAGGCTTATCTTTCGGTGGCGCGGTGAAGTTTTAATGAATTCTACGTGGCGCGGTGTACTATTTGAGTGAAACGCACTCATCGTAAACTGATATTTAATTCTCGGTCTTTCGATACGCGGCACGCAAGCGGTCGCACCTCTCGCTGCCATTAATCCGGACACGGTGAAAAAAAGCTGCACCGAGTGGCAACTGACAATAATTCGAGATGAGATCGCTTATCTGATGGCCGTATGCAAATGACCACTGCCGAAAATGAAAGTGTCCGGCGTAAGGCCGTATTTGGAACGTGGGGTCTCTCGCATTCGTTTTCTTCTTCGTCCGACGTAAAGGTGGCAAAGTTAATTGCCACGTCGGACATCTCTTCGGACCGATTTTACGCAATTGTATATAAGCGGGCAGCGAACGCTAATTGACAGGTGATTGTCTCGTATTTATGACGTTACATTAACTCACATGCTACTGTTTAAAGATTATTAATGGCCACCGAGATAAACTGGCCCTGTGCTAAATGGGAACTTCTGTTTTTGAAGGAATTCGGCCTGGAGAGGTTCAAGTCAAAATTTACATTTATCCACTTTAATTGTGAAAAAGAGCATCTGCCCAATGAGAAGTAACAGTATTGAAATTTCATTATCAAGAACTGACAAATATTAATGAGTAAAATAGTAATGCAATCCGCAAAATCTTGAAGCTAGGGTTCGACACAAACGTAGATATATAAGGAAAATATTTTAGAATAAGGACGTGAATGAAGATATACAGCATCCTGCAGCTGATCTGCAGACCCTATCATACCGGTCTCTTCGAGGTAATAAGTCTAATAAGTTTTGCAAACTTTTATCTGTATGTCGTCGTTCAGGATAAGGCTATGCTTAAACTCGATTAAAAAAAAACAGTTCCTTTCACATTCCAAAATATGATATCTTGTCAATAAATTGTTTTCCAAAGTCACGTGATAATATGACTTTTCGGCGCATAACTTTTGTAATGTTAGGAATTGGGATAGAGTTGTAATTAGACAGAATTTTTGTTTTTTAATTCTGCATCGATTGACATAAACATGTGTAGGGGTTCTGATTTAAAATAAGCAAAATAACTGTACAATTTGGGGCAATGGAACTCGGCCAAAGAGACCAGTAGACCTTCCTTAACGAGATTTTTTATCATTTTATTTTTTTTGTACTTATATCACTCAATCAATTTCAATAAAACTTTAGGGGTGTGTAGGCATTGTAGGGATCCACAAAAGGCGGGAAATATTTAAAATATATCATGCAATTTAAAAAATATATCATCATGGCGTTGCACGCTTTTGGGACATCCTGTATAACCAAAAATAATTTCCTGAAATTAACTTTGATACACATAGGTATGGGATATATCTGCAAAATATCTCTCTTAACTTAATTAATAACTGAGCTACCGAAGACGGAAGGTGAGCTGCTGGATGCTGTATATTTACATCCTGTCATATTTACAATCAAAGTCGAGTACCAAAAAATGGAGAGAGCCAGTTAGAATATAAGGAATAGTATTGGAAATGTCCTAATGCTGCATAAATTACTATTTAATTGTGACACATAGAATCTGTCCCAAGAGAAGAAATAGTGTTAACATTTTATTATCGAGAGTTTGTCATTAGTGACAAACACTAATGAGTAAAATGGTAACATCAACAGCAAAATCTAGCGAAGGAGAACATATAAAGGAAATATTGGAAAACGGCAGAAGGTGTTCCATCACCAAAATCAAAGTCAAAGTCAAGAAGCAAATAACCAAGAAGAGGATATCGAAAAGAGTTGGTTGGAAATAGCCTAACCCCATTGCATTAAATGCAACTCCCAACTGTAGAATGCATGGAGAAAGATCGTCAATATCCAACAGGTTGTACCCACTGTAAAAATGACACGTCCTTCTGTTAGTGCTAACATTTTATTATCGAGAGTTTGTCATTAGTGATAAACACTAATGAGTAAAATGGTAACATCAACAGCAAAATCTAGCGAAGGAGAACATATAAAGGAAATATTGGAAAACGGCAGAAGGTGTTCCATCACCAAAATCAAAGTCAAGAAGCAAATAACCAAGAAGAGGATATCGAAAAGAGTTGGTTGGAAATAGCCTAACCCCATTGCACTAAATGCAACTCCCAACTGTAGAATGCATGGAGAAAGATCGTCAATATCCAACAGGTTGTACCCACTGTAAAAATGACACGTCCTTCTGTTATGGGTAACGAAGTTATGGCCGACACGATGTCAGAAACTTATAGCAGGTGCGTGCAGAAACACTTTCGCCGGGTCGGGCTTGTCTCTCGGCAGCGGCACTGATTTTTTTCCAATAGCACGCTGCGTTACAAATAAATACACAAACGCTCGCGCGCAAGGGGCCCTCGCTCGGCGAGCAACAGCTCTCGCGCCCGGTATATACGAGCAACCGCCGCCTGTAAAGTAGACGACGGACTCTCATTCTTATACGGGGCCCTCTCCGACGAATGGCGGTCGTCCGTCAAACTCGGCATTGTTCGCATCGCGAAAAAGAATTATTTATCCGCGGATCGCACCGCTGACAAAGGCACACCGCGCGCATTTACTGAATGGCGCATTAAAGTGCGTATGCGTGCTCCTCCAGCGATATGTGGCGCACAATTGGTCGTCGAAAGCGGTTATTGTCTATGAGAAAGTAACTGGACTAGAAACGACCACCAGATCTACAACAAAAATGTACCTATATATGCACATCCGGCGATACAATTTAGCTGTATACGTTTACTAGCCACGGAAACGTAGAACTGTACTTTTGGTCTTTCTAGAACTTGGCGCAGACCTTTGTTTCTGCAGCAGTTAAGAGATGGTTGACCAGTTTCATAGATGGCACTGACTGTCTGCTTTTTGTGGTTGCCTAGAAATAATCTAATCCAAAAGTGGAAGACGGAAAAGGTTGAATGCAGAAAACAAAGGCAGAAAGTTGAATTCAGAAGACAAAACTAGTTTTACCAATAGTCTAAATCAGAATTTGAAGAATTTAGGAAGCAAAGTGAAGAAAACTTCAGGCCTTTAGAATGTGGTATCGAATAAAGTGATAATGATAAGTAACTGCATAGTAAGTATGTGTTCAAATTGGCAAGCCACTTAAGAGTGTGGTTCTGGTCTTTAACTTGACTGGAGTATATCATAAGTAGGAAAATTTCTCTGGTAAGGTAAGTTAAGTGTTCGATTCCGGTTTATGAATGAAAAGAACTCAAAGCTGGTAGCCACCGTTTAGTTGAGTGCGGCGTGCAGATACTGCATCTAAATATCAAGCGGGACAACAAGAAAGCCGAGACGGAGTGTACAGTGGAGAGGCGCCAGTCCGGCCGCTCTGCTATTCGCCATATAAAGCGGATAAATTGTATCGCGTTTTGATTTACATCCCGCATTCTCGGCGAGTAACAAACGCGTTTCAATTTTTCAAGCTCTCGTCGTCGTACCGCGAGAATGCGACCGTGTCTCTCTCGCGACGAGATGAGACGAACAACCGCTCTGCTCACCAGCGCCGTTACAGCGCAAACATATCCAAGAAATAACATTAGCGCACCACCATCTACGTACGGCTAATTGGAACAAATCAGATTTTAACTGCCAACTATCCTTACTGCCTTCGCATGCACTGCTGACCATGAAATCTATTCTGTAGTTATTTGTTTATAGAAGATTATGACACAAGGAATTGTGTGGTTCAATTATAATGACAGACGGAAAAGAGATAACTCTTTTAAGTTAAAAGGAGGAAGCACACAGAACACAACACATGGTACGTTGTCGATCATCTTATTGGTAACACAAATTTTGCTGAAGTGGAAACCAAAACAGAAAAAATTGAAGCTGAAAAGAAATTTTAGTCTTCGGACAGAACAGTATATGGACATCATCATTCCTTCTTCATTTGTTACTTTGGGTAATCAATAAAAACTAGAAGACGGAAATGTGGACGGAGTATGGTGTGGATTAGATGAGTATGATGTGACCGCACCCTGAGTCTATCCTTTAGCGTCGTCGCTTAGTTCTCTAGGCTGGCTGTTGTGTCCATTGATTGAGCTCGATGGGAACTGGTCGGCCGGAGTCAATAAACCCGGTGCACCTGCTGGCCTGAGGTCAGCGCTTTACAATGAGAGCCTGCACACGATAGAGCGGATCCGGAACTGACCCGTGGCCGCCGTCTCTGTAGACACACGGCAGCACCACAACTACCTACGTAGTAGTCTCTCGATCTATCCCTCGCATATACCCTTAGGGGTACGATGTCGGGACGCCCAGTACGCTATATCTCGTATAGTTGTATATTATATAGGTGGCGAGCGAGGATTAAGAATGCCTAAGAATTATACTTACCGGTTAATTAATGCTCTTAATACGGTTATTGATTTTAAATTTAAATCAGGGACGTAATTAAAATAGATGAGCGGCTCCGTAAGGCCTACCGATACTCTAGGTGTGCCAATTAGACAGTCGGCGAACAATAAGTCGCAAAAATGGCTATCTGGAGAAGCTGGATGGATTCCTTTGGGTAATTACCACTTTTCTGCGCTATTGTTATGCAGATACTCGAGTCTACATTGTCATTTAAGTGTCTTTCTTCTCTGATTGAAACCTTTCCCCTTGCACACAGTGGCGTTGCCACTGTTTCTTCGTTCACCAGGACCTTTTGAACTGGACAGAAGACCTCCAGAGAAGGTGGACAAGCCTCAAAGATAGACGAGAAAAATTCTGAAATTGATTATTAGTTAATCATTCTTACCTTGTCCATAAAGACTCTATATGAAGAGTTTTTCAGTGAACGCTACTGCATCTTCGTCGTCGCCTCCCTTTATGTCCCTCGTAGACTCTTTAAAATTCAATGACTGTCTCTTGCGTCTCCACGGGGAACATGTAAAAACGACGGTCTTTATTCCCCGGTGCTAACAAGATTACCACCCCAACAATGCCTTCTCGAGTCGCCCGGGGCAGACAATGCACCACGCCTATTGTGAAAACCTAATAGTTATAGGGGGATGTATTGTAAGCATACGATGCGATTAGAATGCGAACGCGTTCATATTCAGGTTTGATTGAAGAGGCGACATTAATAAGCGATTAGTAACGTGCATCTGAGCGCCATTTTTGCTCGCCAAGGTTGCAAAAACGAGAGCAAAACGGACTGCGTTGCACGGTAATTCCAGAAGCGTCTTAGAGATCTGGTGGAGGCTGGTCGACAACCGGTACATACGTCTGCCCCGCAGAAAGAATACCTGTTTCACAGGCGATTTAATTACACTTTATAATGCAATTACACAATTTACTCACCGGATAATATGGCCCCGGGTAAATTGAGCTAGGATAGGGCAACGGCTCACGGTAGCCAGCGAACGCTTATAATGGGGAAACAATTTGTGATGTCCGATAAGAGCCAATAAATTGCCCGGAATGCCTTTACTACTTTGTCATTGTAAATCTAATCGGTGATTGTTACGTCCTCTACGATTGAATTATACAACCAACACTTTGGTTATTTTCTATTATATCTTTTAACGGACGTTTCTCAATATGGTGGAACAACTCCAAACTACTCCCATAAAGTTATCTTAATCTGTGTATTCTTCCTAATTCAAACTTGTTTGTTGTGAAGTCACACATGGATCAAAGCTAGAGACCAAACCTGCACTCCGTATTAGAAAAATGATGCAAATAACCGAAGACAAAGCCACACACTGACGAGTCCAATCAGCCTAAACAGGTTCTTTAATGTGGCTGTAATGGTAATAAATTTAGGAAACGCTGTTCTGATGCTTAAATGTTACATTTTTATGTTACATATTTACACATTTATCAAAGATAATATGCAATCTGAAAGCTATGTTTGTAGGATGGTACAAAAATGAGAAGACAAGACAAGTGAAGACGCCGAAGACGAAGAGAAGTGATCGTTTACTGTGCTTAGAATACTCAGCAATGTTAATATGCTTGGAAAACGCTGTTTTTTGCATAAACGACGTATTATACATCCTTTATTCCAAATCTTTCAAATTGGGAACCTTAGCCTGAGAGCCATCTTGTTTTTCATTGAGATTTCTCCGTTTGGATGTCACAATGATCGAATGTAATGAGTTGAAGGCTTTGTTGTGAGATTGGTACAAAAAATGTAAAGCCAAGGCAGACAAGCAAAGACATAATTCATTGCTACCAAACTTTCCAAATGTTAATATAACCTGATCTTCATTGATCATCAACTACAAAGGCTGTAATGTTTTTGCATAGTACGCGTTGTTGCTACTGGTTGTGTCTCTTCTCAAATATGGTCGTTATGTTGCTTAGAACACGCAGCGATGGTAGTATAATTCGATGAACAGTGTAGTAAAGCTTAAAAGGCGTATATCCTCAATCTGATGTCTTTTAAATTGGGAACGGTGGTCGTAAAACCATTGGAACTCTGAAAAGCTTGAGGAATGTCTTGTTGGAGATGTGTTTCGTAGCTCGAGAGAGGTAGGCAGGCAATGAAATTCGCACAAATTGTGGCGCTCGCTGTACTACACGGGGGACCCACGCAAAACAAGAGATTAATAGAGTGGGCCAGGTCGTATTTTGCCCGGGCGGCTTCCAATATTTATGAGCGGCTCTTGATGGTCGCGCACTCTCCGTATAAGTGATGGCAATTGTTGTCGCACCGTTGTTCGCCTGTTGTTCTATAACGGGCGGGCGGCTTCTATATACACCTGTTGAACTGGCGGAACCAGTTCAACCAATATACAGAACGCTCTCACTGAATATAATCGAAGATTGGGAACAGATATACTGGTTATCATCATTTTACTGTCGAGGATCTTCAATAATATTTTACTTCAAAATTTTCTTAACAAGCCTAAAAAAAGCGATAGACGATATAATCAGCATCTTCTCGCCATAACCACGTAATATGCTAATGCCAAATAAGATGAGCTCCGAGACGTCCAATAAATCAAAAAATGAGTTATTGTGACAATTTGCAAATGGTTCGAGTATTATTACAGAGGATAATTACAGAGCGTTACAACCGAATCGATTATCCTGAGCCATTAAACGATTTTTGCTCGAAATACTGTTCGGAAGTTATGCACATATATATATAGGCGATGTTGTCGGGACAAAGTGACCAAGGCGACATCTGTGGGAGAAGTGTTAATCACCTGTTATTATACCGGCTATTAAAGACTGCCTTCATAATCCGCGACACGCCGTTCACTATTTTCCTTTATGTTCGGTTGCTGCACGACAACATGGCTATTTAATTACATTGTTCTATTAAGGAGAACGAAATTAAATGGCAAAATTAATCTGCTTCGTATTTCGATATATCTATATTTAGATATGCAACGTGATAACAATCCTCTCCTTTTTTATTACCCAATGTCCTGTTCGATTACAGAATTCGTATAAATCAAGCAATTTACCCAATATGATCATTAGGCAACGGAAAATTGAAAATATGAGAAAGATTTATGTCTTCCATTAGTGAAAAGAAAACACAGCGGTGATGTGTGATGCTTTTTTTTTGTGATAAACACAGGAAATAATAAATATGGAAAATGTCACAAGGCATCGTATATTGGCAGGATGAAATTTGTGCCTGATACGAATAGATCCCATTTGCATATTTAATACGCTCCGACTTTACCTGTAAAAGAGCGTGCTAGCGCAGCTTATGTGATGGAAATTCTAAATTAACTTTTAATATTTCGTGCTTCGACGGAGTTGTTCGTCGATCGAAATTATTGTTCATACCTGCAATGCTTTCCTATAATTATTACAGCGAGTCAGCAGGGTGTCCTGCTATGGCTACATTTATACAGGAAACACTATGTTAATTATTTCTTTGCTGGTAAAGTAGAATGCTCACTCACTTAATACAATGTAAGTACTAATACGTAGAAGAATTAATTAGATCTACCGATTAAAATCGCGCATTACTTTTAATTAGTACTTGTTAAATTTGATTTACTTCCTTGTTATACAGGGTTATATGTATTCAACTGCAATTCTCAACCATCAGTTCTATTGCATTGATGGAATTTTATGTGTAGGAAAGTGCAACCCAGTGATATTTTGTTAATGAATTCATCGCTACCAAAAAATAAACACCAGCTCTTTTGCAACAACTGTTATTATCCCAATACATATTAAATGAGGCAAACGTTACACATACGTTGTTTCACTTTCAAAACTGCAAGGCTCACAGCTTAAAATGGTGTCTGACAGGTATTGTTTCGCATATCAAATATTGATATTTAATTTCGCTGTAATTAATAGACCTGTCAACAGCTTTAAACAAATAGCAATTATAAATAATATTAATAGTTTATTGCAGGAGCTATTCAATATAATAGAACAATTCTAAATACTACATCATGACATAATCTATTTTTTTGAAAGGAACAAATAAGGTAAAATGTCAATTTTGTCCTATTTTTTTTTAAGTTTACAGCTTACAAACCATTCGAGATTATATTAGATAAAATTATGGTAAAAATAGCATTTTAGCAATTAATGCTCCTTTTAGAAAAATACGACTCAATCATTCGATTCCAAACGCGAATGAGATATTATATAGGTAAATAAATTTGTTTGTTATTTGATTGAGTCATACAAACTTTAATTTCTTTAAGTTCATAGAATCTGTCTGACAGTAGCCGCAGACATTGTCGCTATGGTTTTAAATCATCAAACTTTCATAAACCTGAGTGGCTTCTACTGCCCATGCATAGGTTTTTGCTGAGTTCAACTGATATTCCTGAAACATCTGTTAATTATAAAAAATGTCGTTAGGTGGTGAGGGATATAAAAAGAGAGAGAGAGAGTAAACACGTAATTATTGGACAGGACAAAGCCGGGAATGAAAATTCTGTTGTTAAGGCCGGTGCGTACACGGCTTTCTAAGATTGTTATCTGATTTTGAACGGGGCGACAAGTGCGTTGGTCGATTGTTGTTTAATTTTGTGAAGTGTACCGATTGCACAAGCATCTCGGAGGCATGGAACCTGTCCACTGCGTCCGCGGGCCACACCTTGCCAATCGATTGTTCCTCTCGCTCCACACGCCAAGATGATGAGGAGAGACTCGCTATATTGATGTTCTATCGTGGTGGAAATACACTTGACTACCGTAGCATGATCAACAAGTGCCTGTTTGTCAACCGTGGTAACGGTAACAGGAATCGAGAAACATCGGAAAAACGAAGGATAACTATTTCTCTGGAGTTTAATTTAATTAGTAGTGACAACATCTTTGGTGAAGCAATCCGAATTGATTACATTTTCTTAGTTTGTGTAAGTTTGTTGTGTATATACATACCTACACGGTATTGCATCATGTATTGGTTAATTCATAATGGAATTGAGTTCTGTGCGTTGCGGTTAGTCGGGAGAAAATTAGTCAAAAGTTAACTTCTTGGAATTGAGCTGATGCGCTAGCTCGGTTAATTTATTTGTTGTTCATTTAGATTATCTCGCGTTTAACTGAAGACAACCGGGCGTCTGTGAGGTACCTGTTCGCCCGTGGCCATAAAATTATTACCTCACACACACGCATGCACTGGTAGGAAGAAACAGAGAGGAGCGCATTCCTAAATGTCTAATTAATAATTTTTGAGTTGGCGACCGGTAACAACAAGCGCTGTTCATCTGCCAAGAGTGGAACGGTTCTCTCTCTAGGCGCTCATCGAACGGACCACGGTCCCCATAAACAATAGTCTCGCTTCGCAGCGTGAAAGTGGCACGCCAGTAATGGAAACACTAAATCTTGCGGATGCTTCTCTACATATACGAGAGGAGATCACACACGTACACGTCTCTCGCCTTCTGGCTTTAATTTATACGATTTGATCGTATTGTTAGCTGTAATTGGGTCGACTGGTCAGTTTCTGACCTCAGGGCCAATACTACCTGTTCAAGACTTCCAACAGATACGATACCATCTACTAACAATACACCATTTTCACAATCACATCTTTTTTTACTTTGTTTTTCTTAATTTTCGTGAGATCCTTGTCACATTCTGTGAATGTTGGCTATTGATGTTGCTTTCACGGTGATGTGTAACAAGAACATGATTCCTTTCCTACAGAACTCGTCAACTGACCTCACACACGGTTTCAGTTACAAGATAATTCTACGCCTCATGCGAGACTGCATATTTTCAAAAGCAGAAAATATTGATAACATCAGAAATAACATATGGACATTAAGTCGTGTGACATATCATAGGATAGCGTTTTTAAAACTAAATTAGTTTTGTCTGAAGATTTGACTCATAAATGATTATCTATGATAAATACAAACACATATTTATATTGAAGTAAACCTTTAAAAGTGACTAACAAATCTCCGCATTAATATCTACTGATTCCTAATAAAAACTGACATAGTCGATAATTAATCTTAAAATTGTGTTACGCTCTGGTATGTTTAGACAGACATCTTCATCTTCAGTTTGTGCATAAAATAAATTCGGTCAGTACTGTGGTGTCAACAGCAGATATGATATATAGTGCAAAGAATTTCCACTCTACATATAATGTTTTTTTTTTCTATTTAATATTACAATATTATCTATTATTTCTCAATTACCCTAGATTCATATTATTACTTGTTCTGTTACAACTAGAAAATTGACAATTGCAAAAAATCTAATGAATTTATAATGGGAAGTTGTTGCGTTTGTACAACTTGTGATGTCGAAACTGTATATTATGGCTCGAATATATCAATTAATTAGCCGGCCATATTCGGGTTAAATATCGGAGTTATTCAAATCATTTGCTATTGTGAGGATAGCCCGTTCTATTGGCTGCTGCTACACTGTGTTTAGAGTTTAGACTATTGATTAACATTTTAGAAAGTGACCGACTCACCTGTCGCTGTTACGCCGCAGAAGAATTTCATAAGGTTACAATTACAATAATTACATTGTTATTTTAGCTGCAAATCTATGTCGAGACCATTAAAAAATGGCTTTCGGTTCTCTTTTTTTTTCTTCGTCTTCTTAGAGCGGAGAGATGAGCGCATCATCTCTTTATACAGGCTTTAATTTATAGTTGCCAGATTGAAAAAGCAGGGAAATAATTATATGCCATTCGTTGTTCAGATTGATGGCGAAGAACAGGTGAAAAAAAAATTGAATGGGAATAATTTGATTACTTTGAACGCACCGGAAATTTGGACGATTTTGCACGATCTGGGTTACCATTCTTTCTATACGCTTTTATTATTACATATGTTGTTATCTTTTGGATTGCCTGTGATGGATTGGCTTGTATGTACTTGCAGAGGGCTTGCAACTTATTTGTTTTATATGGTCCGGATTTTCCTGGATAGTCTGTATAAGTAAAATAGGATTATGATAATAACACAATTTTAGATCTTTTTTTAGTTGATTGAAATACGAAAATAAAAACAATAAATTAAGGAAAAGAAAGAATGTTTAATGAATACCTATCTTTCAATTAATTGCAGCGGTTTTGATGGTCTCTCGGTAATTTTAGAACCTACTGTAATCGACAATTAGGTAGTAACATGCATGTTTATGTTGGTAGCAGCCGAGGTAATAATCCATTGTGGTCGGGATGTATCCCCTACAATAAACTGAGTCGTTATCCAATCAATTCGATGTTAATATATCGGCAATTAAGATTTTTGTGATGGGCAGCCGGAAATGGCCGAAACGAAAATTCCACTGAACAGTAGAGAATGCTATAACCATTAAGGCCCGTCTAATGAATATAATATATAATTTAATTACTCCCAGAGTCGGTTTATTACGTCAATATCTTAGAACTGTTGTCCCATGATACACGATTAACAATTTTAATGCCAGACTGCACGGATAATGTACTTTGTTTCCTGTTAAACGGCTACGGCAGTGTATATTATATACTTACTCTGTATATATGTATAGATACAAAGCGTGAGAAATTGCGGTTCTCCCGGCTGAACTGCAGGCGCCACCTACCGCTTTACTACAGATAATAATTCCAGATAAATCGATAGCAAATTGACAAAACTAAAACAGAAAATCGCCGATTTCCTGCTGCCGAGGTTTATTAATTCATCGAGAACAGTATATCGATACTATACGACGGACATAAAACACAATCTTCCCGGAAAAATCACCTACCGTCTTCATTATAATATCGGCCTATATTTATTATCCTACCGGCTGCGCCATAATTATTACAATTTGTCCAGCGATCGCGACTGCTTTATATCGATCCTAATCGATTAAAGGCTGCGAAAATTCTCAATTATCTGCCATGGGAACTCAACCTCTGCATCTCTAACAGTATAGACAGAATGTAAAGTCTATATTATGTCCCTATTTTTACATAAAGTAATCACCCTTAATACGAGACGTATACCGGTATTCAAGTTTATTGTTCATTTTTCTGGTATTTTCCATACTATAAAGCGATTGACTTAACGTACTCAATGTATTGGGCCATTATTTTAATAACTTGCTAATGAAACATTCTTGTAAATTGACTTTAATATTAATTTCGTTGGAAAACTGAGTAGAAGGAAAGTATTGTAATCAACGGAAATGTTTTTTTTTTTCGGGATTTCAGTGGAAATACGCGTTTTGGGGTCCCCTGTGTGTGGGTATGTGTGTGTACGCGTTTTGGGGTCCCCTGTTTGTGGGTATGTCTGTGAACACGATAGCGACCAAAGGGAACAACGGATCGGGCTGAAATTTTGCATACTTATTTAGAATTATCGGGGGACGAACTGGATTGTTTTTGGTAACAATCTGACAACCGAAAGTGGCAACTGTTACATGCGTCTTTTGAGGAATTTATCGGATTGAGACCAAACTCTTATCAACTCATCCTCCAGTGACTTTAAAAGTGTATACAATTTACAGACGATTTGACAGAATCAACAGCCTTCGTCGCTGTGTTGCAAATTATCAGATTTTGACAAACGTCAGTGCCACTGACATGACATGACATTAAATGTCAGGATGACAAATGTCATTATGTCATAGAAACTGGCGTTAGATAGGGTCCAGAGTCGATGTGGTTTTACAAAATTGAATATCTAATTGTTCAATTGTGCAAAATTGTTTAGATATTTCATTGTACCAACGATGTAGTCGGAAAGTATGGTGAGGGCCACCCCAGATATTTCTATTATCTCACGTACATGTTAGACTTATTTACAATGTTATATATTATTATAAATATAAATAGTACAAGATCCGGACCTAGATCGACCTTCCCTCATCCTTTTTTCTAATCAAATCTATTTTTTTATACAATATAATGTATAAATGAACACAATGTCCTAGGGTTGCCGCCCCATATCCTGGCAAGGCTATTTTTAATTAAATATTATTTAAGGTATTTTTTTAAATAGTCCGGTCATTCCTTTTCTTGAAAAATTTAGTACCAATCGAGAGCCAAAGATTTACAAAAAACGCCAAACTAAGATTGGTAACTGGTAAGGACGAAGGTAACTGCTATTCTACCTCATTTACTGTCGCAATAGTAGGCAATAGCACAGCGATAGTGTAAACGCGCGGTAGGCGCTTGTCATGTGAACGTACCCTTTTACTCAATTATTCATATTTAAAATCGCGACAACTCTAAGATATGCCAACTTTTGCAAAGGCAACCCTATACCACGATGTTCGCAACAAAGCAACCTGCATTTTGGCATACAATTGATTAGGAAAAACGATGAGGGTAAATTACTATTACCAATTTACTTTAAATAATTTGTAATTAAAAATAGCCTTGCCAGGATATGGGGCGGCAACCCTAGCACATTGTGTTCATTTATACCTTACATTGTATGAAATATAGATTTGATTAGGAAAAAGGATGAGGGAAGGTCGATCTAGATCGGGATCTTAGACTAAAACATTATATGAAAAAATTGCATTAATGTACGGCCACACAAATCAGTTACTAAACAATCACCTGGGCAAAATCTGAAAGAATTGACCTATAATTTACTAAAAGAATAAAGAACTATGAAAATGCATGGATTTTATAGCTAGGAGTGTACGTGTTTCTTGCTTCAAATAAAACTACAACGTAAACATTGCTATTTTGTTGCGTATTGTTCATGTGTGTATTTGTGAGTAATGCGTCTTATTGTAGTATGTAAGTTTGGCCACTATCCAACTCTACATTGTACTTCTGATGGAGCCCGAAATACTCTAGGCGACAGTTAACAATAGTAGAGACAATATTTCAACAGTCCAAATTGGCAAAGCTCCTGTAAACTTCACCTGTAAAAGATTATTCTTATCAGATGTTAATAATGCAATATCTACGTATAAGCTGACGAGAGTTCTATTAGCAAGTTAAGAGAGAGAAATTTACTAAAGCTCTTTCTGGAGGGCAGGGTCAAGAACGTCAACTGCAGAGCAATGTTGTTAGTTGCGTCGAAAGTATAGACCTATCAGAGGCAAACAACACAACGCCGGACCATGGATATTAATAATTATCCGGGAATGTACGAGAAAACGCTTCTTACACACACACATACACACACTTGATTGTGTTTACGTAATTATACATTCGTAACTTATAATTAAGTGGCTGACTGGTGTGCCGTACATGTTCCGCACCGTGTATAATACTTGGTTGGATGCGAGGCGAACAATTCAAAAGTCAATGATCCACAAAACCATCGTCCTGTCTATCAACTTCTCCTATACCACCACACTATGGGAAATTATCAGGTGACTTCGTTGTGGATTATAGTAATGAGCGTAATATGTATTTCGCTGGAAAAGTATACATTCCACAGTGTTTCTATATGTATTTTATGTGTGTGAGTGAGTATCATGATGAGGACTAATGTTAGCGACTGTTTGTTGCGCGACAGTCGTGACGCCAGGAACGGCGACAGCGAGTAGGCGGAAAACTAAAAACAGTCGTCGATCTTTTTGCAAAGAAGACAAAAGATAATAAATCGGTTTGGGCAAAAACAAGTCCTGTGGACAACAATGGCCACTTCGAGTTGAACTAATTAAGCGACAAAATTAACAACGAAACACTTTGGCGGATTTTTCACGGTCCGAGGTTCTCATTATCCGGGGACAATATAATGCCGCGGCGACAATGTCCCTTTTCTTTTAATTAGTGTAATTATCGTGAGAAACGCGAAATCGCCGACGGCAGCCCACTACGAAACGGACATTCTTTCGCACTCGTCGTTCGCGAAACAAAACCAAATCAATAGCGGAAGTTACGTCCACGTCGTCGAGCAAACTCACATACACACACACACACACGCGCGCGCGCACGCATTCACTGAAAGGCGCAATGGTTACGAAGAAACAGGTTAGTATTAATGGGTGCAGTGACATCTATCCATTATAATTGTTATTGCCAAAGTGTTGTCACGACCCTCTCTAAGTATCTTCATTAGAGAAGTTATGCCGATCTAGCCATTCATTCATGTCTTGTTATTAACTGCTCATTGGGAATACTAGACCTTCATTGAGCATTTTGATGCATCCTGTTTTGTGCGCAGTTCCAACCACTTCTTCTTTCTCCAATATGATGTTATCATTATGCATATTTTTACAATGTATGACAAGTCACCATTGAAGTCCCATACACAACATTTCGGCCGGCGACTGTTCATTATGTGATCAGTATTTTAACAACTGTATCGCGGAAAGCCCTCTTTATATATTGGGAAAATATTACCTCGCATATGTAAAACACATTTCAAAAATACATAATTTCCTGAGTTAACATTCATGTTGGTTGCTGTAATAGTTAAACAAGCTCTGGTGGGCTGCTAAACGCACTTGCCAACTGGTAAAACAGCGCTGCTGAGTGGTAACTCTATGCTGTTAGCAGACAGTAGCAAATAGCACGCCACTATTTTTCGGTAATCCCACTTTCCCCCCATTTCCCCCGTTTCTATTAAAGATAAATTTCTTCAATCTACCCTACTTATTGAAATTTAGGTGATTACGCGAAAAGTTCATGGGGTAGAAGTTATTGTTATATCATCTTGGGTGACATACATATATGAAGGAGGTCAGGATGGCGGGAACCACCACGACTCCCTAACATGGTAGCATTTTGGCCAAACGCGGTCTAAGGGCTTTAATTACTGGTCAAAATTCTAATTCATCAAATCTCTTCCAATTTATTCGAAGGCAAAACTAACTGGATTCTTTTTCTTGAACCTTGTGAACACATTTTCTGGCTACTAACTGACGCGTTTAAGTATTTAACATTTAATAAGGGCTGATAAAGCAAGACTACTCAAATGAAACGAAACACTTATCAAAACAATAACATCTATTAACAATAATAATCAACAATCCCGTTTGATAGGTTACATATTAGAAAAATGAATGAAGCTTTGAACATATTGACGTTTAAATTAAACCTAGGAGTTGATTTAGACAGACACACTTTTAGCAGAAATATGAATAATTTAATTTACAATGAAATGCGAGACGAGTTGAAAAGACTTACCAGGGATAAACTTAAGCGCCTAAGAACGCTCCACAAAAACGTGTACTTTACATGACGGTGGTTGAAATGAGAAGAGCGAGATCTGTTCGTTTCCATCCCTCGACCCCAAAGGAAGCCGGAAGCATTTCTTCTTAGCCAATGGCAACACTTTAAATTTAAACTTATAAACACGCGGTCAAATCCTAAACCAGATGTTCAACTGAACACCAAAACTTCGATATTCTCGAACATTCTACCCTGTGTAAATCGCGCTTAATTTGATCATATCTTAATAAATAAATAATGGGTTTCCGACCCATTACATATAAATCGGACATGTTATCTTGAAATATACAACTGCCAACTGTCAAATGTGAGTGGTTCTGAAAATTGCTGTCTACTTGCTCTACTTTACTTTAGGTATTTTTGGTTTGCTAGGATATTGCAATTTTGACACTGTTTGAACTTTTTATGACCAATGTGTTGTTGGAATAGAAGCGTTTGTTATGGTTTTTTAATCACTGATAGATAAATCTTTAAGGATTTTTCCAATATTGATTTGATCTGGTAAGATATTGTAAGTAAAGATACACGCCTGTTGAAAAAATACGTTCTCATATGGTATCATAAATAGATAACTATTTATATCCACGTAAATAATCACTTCATGTTCAAATTTTATGAGAACCGTCTATGAACATTGATTAATATGTTATGTAAAATGATTTATATGGTATTGAGACTCGGCCTTCCTGACCATCTCTAATATTTGCAATATTTTTAAGTAACTGACACACCGCGTGCCTTCCTACATTATTGATAAAGAACCCGTTATCCTGCAATCTGCGCTGTGCGTACACTAAGCGTATTATAAGTAAAAGAGCGTGTGCAGGAATATAAGACTTTTAAGAGACTGTGCTGCACGAATGAGAGATAGGAAGATATTCCGGGACCGCGTATACGAATTCCCACGGAGTCGCCTCTATTCAAAACTGTGAGGCGGACAATTTAAAAAATCATTAATCATTGTTGTCGCTGGACACAGCGGCTCTCGGATACGGATCTTCGGACAACCGTATTAAGCGTAGCCATCGTTGACCACTTCATCTCCCAAATTAGTTATCTTGTTAACAGGTAAGTAATCGTATAATGGTGGAATGTCGAAAAGGCATTCCACATTAATTGATTAATTATTTTTTATATTGGTTATGTTTTTTTTTCTTAAATGATACCTTGTATCCTCTAAGAACTCAGCAGACAAGCCAGATACTTCCTAGACGAAAGTCAAGTGGGTGGAAAGTTTTCAGTACATTCTAATTATTTGCTTTTATGTGATGGAAGCAGAGATAAAAATTCAGAATAT
Source organism: Aphodius granarius (assembly GCA_963971325.1). NCBI lineage: Eukaryota > Metazoa > Arthropoda > Insecta > Coleoptera > Scarabaeidae > Aphodius > Aphodius granarius. The sequence continues at coordinate 13,494,885 of OZ020226.1, forward strand.
GAAAAAAAAAGTATACCTACATATACTTAATCTTACGTAGTTTACGTGCACTTAATTTCGTATATTGTTTACATCAACAATAACGTATAAACGCGGAGATAATTTAAGGACAATTTGGTGCAAAATGAGCTTTTAATAAGGCTCGGTCTTCGGTGTAGCCTTCTTAGACTCTTCTCTTTCTTTCTTCCCCAAGAAGATGGTACATCTTCGCGATGTTATTCTTATTCTAGGGGCATTATGTTGGCGCGTACGGAGAGACCATAATAGATTTCTGATTATATACCGCTAGTGTATTATGGCCGTGTAAACACGTTTCGGTACAAGCTTTGTACATAATTAACAATTTTCAAATTGCGCGCTCACTAGCGCTCACGTTAATATTAAAAGACGGTCCCGGTAATAGCGCTCAGGTAATTGAAGTTAGAGAGAAAAAATGAGAAGCGACGCTGCGTCCAACGCGGAAAAAATGATCACGTTTAACAGATTAATAATAAATCGACACCGAAATACGGTATTAACGCATAATGGCACCGCTAGCTACGGATTCTTATACGCAAACCGGTGATTATAAATCATTTTTTGGGTGCTGGTCTGCTGGGGCTATGAAGGAGCTAGCCAAGAACGTAAACAACGTTAGTTTTCGCATAAATCACACTTGGCAAAAGTTCCGAGTAGTACAAGCAATTATAGAAGAGATAGAATCTCACATTTTTACATTATAGAATTCGTGGTGTACCTAAATACTTTCGAACAAGAACGTTTGGTTAAATCATATAATCAAACTGTAAAGACAATGCTTAAAGACCTAAAGGGTTTTGTTTCCATAATGGCCTCAACAGAAACAGACAACTTGGTTCTTTATATCTTCATCCTATTATAAAAAAAGAGAACCTAACAATATATAACCCAGCGATGATTATAACATAATGCTATTCGTTTGTAAAATTACACAACGGTTCAGTGATTATTAACTTGCCGAATGACAAATGCCCAAAGGCCCAAACTTTAATCAAATTAATTTATTCTGAATATACTCACTCACTACCTTGAAACGGTATAATTTCGGAACCAGTGCCGGCCCGGGCAAACGCGGGGCCCGAAGTTGACTGGCCTCGGGCCGGCCCTGATGACACCGCTTCTTTTAAACCTTTTAACTTTTTTTTTCAAACCTTGATACGAATCGTATAACTTTCGTACAATATTATTATTTATTATAGTGTGCCAGCGCGGGGTCGTGTGGGGTCGCATCATTCGCACATACCTCGGGCCGGCACTGTTCCGAACCGTTCTAAATTGCCGAAATCCAATAGCATCGTTGTAATCAACGCGAAAAACTCATTCCCGAGAAAAGCGATTAATTTCGTCATGAATTGTGTTTTTATGCAATCCATCTCTTGTTTAACAGTTCTTTTATATCCGTCCAACTTCACCTTTTATAATGGCAATAAAAAATCCACTTTGTAGCCATTAAACAAGCAGGCACGTCAAATTGTTTGTCTAGCGTGGGAAATCAATCTTAAAAATTAAGATGTTGCTTGAGACAATAAAATTTGGCATTCGTTTTTTATAGTCCGCTATAATAAATATAAGGTGTCGCTCCGGAAATTACACATATCTTTTTTTCTCGTGTTTTTGACGTACGCGAAGAGCGAGCCCGCTCGAAGAACGTAGGATGTAGAAAGTAAATATTTGTTTTAAATTGCTGGCGTATTGGTAATAACCGTCATTAGGTACAACTGTTCTACCCCCAAAGCGAAATGCATTAAAACGAAGTGTTGTGTGTAATTAGTTTTCGTCAAAGAGCTGACAGCCCAGACAGTGGATCTAGAACGTTATTAGAGCGTTTAACTTCTTCGATACTCAGCTTTTCACGCTACTTGTATTACGTGTGTTTCACCAATTTACTTCAGCAATTACTCCACGATTTTTTTTGGTGTAATAAATAAATGATTTTATCCAACAGTCACGTTTTACTTAAAAGAGATATCATTTGTAAATTTCTAAGTATGATAAAGTGTGAGTGTCGTAGGTTAAAGTGGCTTTCCTTATAAATAGCATAGTATTGTCGTGAGAATAGATGGCGCAATATTTTGATTAAAATTGTACCTCTAGGTAAATATAAGTAAGGAGTCAAAGCAAAACGACTCAGCATCCATAATGCTTTCTATTGGACGCCATTTAAGGACGGACGCTCATTAATATCCAGCGATAGGATTAAAAATATAAGCAAGATAAATCTCCTATCTACCAGTAGAAATTATTGTTATAAGACTTCCGTTACACGTTAAGTTATCGGTAGTTATATTTAATTGGCCCATTATACGATCGCCGACTTGAAAATATTGCTCAAACTGTCGATACTGGGCACGTATAGTTATTGTTCTATTATCCACGTTTTTTTTTCATCTATTTTTCGATGAGTTAACTTTCGAATTAATAGCTAATCTACGGAACATCAAACGAAGATTACGCACGGGAACAATTTAGAAAGTCGAAGCATTAATTTTTATTCGCGATTGTTTGCGATCCGTAACGATGACAACTTGAGTACTGGCACAAGTTATTGACGAGGATTTCTTCTGGTATTGCGGCCATTTCTTCCTCGCCAGTTTCCTCCCGACCGATTCGGTTGTTTTCTGTTTGGGTCGTTGTTGCGGTTTGTGTCTTGTTGTTGATGCCGTTGCGCAAGAGGACGGAACGGCCTTTAGTGGTATGCGAGTGACCTCATTCAGTGCGCAACGAACATATAGATATGTCTCTGGGCGCCAACAAACCAGTTCCACTTGTCCGCGGCACTCAATTCGCGAAAAAATCTCGCACCGCACATTCTAATGCCCACTTTGTTCTCTTTACGCACCAGGATTAATTTATCTTTGAAAATATGTACTCTTTTGTTCGAAAACGCGAACTAAATACTACCACAATAGACATAACAAATATGTGCAGGCATTACTTTCGCCTCAGGACTTTGCAACCACAAAAATACACAAAATTGTTTAATAAATTATTTTGAAAATTTAGGGAAAAAATAGTACAAGAAGTTTATGTTTAACATTTTTTTGAGAGAAAATTATCGTTACCCAACCCTGAAATATCAATAAATGCGTTACCAGAAAACCATTTTTTCACGGAGGGTAATAAGTGGATACATTTTCGCCCCAGTTGCAAAAGAATTCTTACCAGCAGGATAACTTGACGTTTCATGTTTAATTTTGAGTTTTTACAGCTTTGTAGTTATATCTAAATACGTTTGTAGCAAAAATACTGTGCGAAATTCGTGCGAAAAGGTATTTTACTTTGTTCGGTAGGTCTCTTGCCACAAATAAAATCTTTTTTTTTCTAGTGTTATAATTCGGTCATATATCGACAATTGGTATACGATTTTAATATGTTTTTCATTGTTTTTTTTAGGTGTCCTAAAGTATCTACGAGAGATTGAGACCATATTGGATTGAGATCAGTTTTGGTGAGTGCATTTTTTGTTAATTTTCAGACCTTTAAACTGGAACTTTACAGACATTCCAAAATTTCCACCGACCATAAGCGATTTGATCATTTGGTTGGTTCAAGTAAAATATAAAATTCTCAAAGTAAGAATATAATTTTCTTGATGTTCCAAGTATTACGTTTTCTTGTTTTAAGTATGAAGGAACTGCTTGAAAGGAATTACGTCTGTTTTAAGCGATACGTACGGATACATTTGGGTCAAGAAACAGTTTGTTCGTTGAAGCATGTATATTTTTCACCCAACAAAATATTGTTGTTGTAAAACGAACCTCTTACTTTTTTTATATGTAGAAGAATAACATTTTCTCAATATCAATATAAACATACTAAACTCTTAAACCGGGAGAATAACTAGCCGTTGAAATAACTACATATATTGAAAAATTCTTATTACAATAAAATATTATTTGGATAGCTAAAATATCCTCTTCATGGTAGGTACATTATATACACAAACACAGTTTTTCTTGCCATCCAAGAATAGTGTTCTTTCTGTGTAGGCTCTTCCACTACAATCCTGGTTATTCTTCGTAAACCCCATAAGTCACCCATGAACTAAGGCACTTCTGCATAGACATTATTAAACAATATACGAACACTGAATATCGTCCAACTTATATAGGGACAATATGTGGCAAAAGGCGTGAGAAACTGTTAGCGTCATCTGTAAAATAATAACACAACTTTCTGTGTATCTCTCAAAGTAAGAATCTTGGTTCAAGAAACTGTTTTCGTTGAAGCATATATATTTTTCGTCCAACGAAATACTTTTGTTTAAAACGAACGTCTACTTTTCTATGGAAGAATAACATTTTCTTCGTCAGAGAAAAATATACTTAACATAAACATACTGAATTATTAAATCGTAAGACTAACTAGTTGAAACAACTATATTGAAATTCTGATTAGAATAAAATATTATTGTATGGAAAAAATCCTCTTCACGCTACACTATATATGCAAGAATAATTTTTCTTGATATCTAAGAATATAGTTCTCTCTGTGCAGCAAAACTGTACTTTTGATGAGCGGACATCAGTTCGCGATCGTCGTTATATAAATATTAATCTGCACTCTGCTGGAGAATCTTCGTGGAATATTAGATTAGTACGCGCGATGGAATCCATGCTGGCAGATAAGCGCATAACAATATTTCAAGAAAATTTTAACGCTTAGGATATGATGTCTAGTGACATAGTTTCTAGAACCACTGATGGTGCATCGATTATGGCAAAATTGGTTTACATTAGTAATTACGGATGTTTTATATAAGCCAACCCCAAGTATAGACAACGATATATAAAATGTGGACATGACTGAAGAAGGGGAAGCTGATGGTGTCATTATTAAATATGATTTTACTAGTGCCAATTATAATTTCAATATTAGTCATGCTCGCATAGCTTCGCTTACGACAAAAATACGAAAGGTAGTAATGATTTTCAAACTCACTATCCAAAGAATGACACACTGAAAATTTTCAGAGCAATTTGGTAAAGGAATTGCTCTAAAATAAAAAAAAAATATTTTATGAACTAACATTCTCTAATAAATCAAGTTTTCGAAAAGTAACCATGATTTTAATCAGAAAGGCCTACTAACCACAACTTCTAACATTCGGGAGAAATGTTACAAAAATTATACCTAACCGCAGAAATGTCAGAAATAATTCACATTTTTGTTATATCTCGAAAACTAACCAGTCGATCTTATCTCTCGTCGGTACAACTAAAAGAACCCCCCCTCTACAAGTCGATAAAGCACTTTTATTTCCTAATCTAAACATGGGAGGTGAGCAACTGAGAAAATGCTCAAATAATGTCAAATAAATCACATTGCAAATAACAAATAAATACTATCATTGTGCTGTTTATAACTGAAATCGATTGTTTGCTGATTGCTTGGAGATTGTCTTTACAAGTACGTGTAATATTTTTGTAATATGAACTTTCTTCTTCATTTATGGCTTCTTCTTAGCTGGTGACAATAGTAATTTGTTAGTAATCCAAACCTGGAGGACTGTGAGTAGTAGACAATATCTCAGACGTCCCACACTCAAGTCAGCAAGTGGTGTCATCGACTCGTCGCCATATTAATATCTCGACTGAACTGAGGTGTCTTCATTCTTGTAGAACTCGTCCATGGGCGGCTACAAATATAGAAGAGAGGCAGGCTGTTTCTGCACGATTTCCTTCGTCTTTTGCGCGACGACAGACGCAGTGATTGCAAAACTCAAAACTGGACGGCTACCTCTTCCCTCCATACTGACAGTCATTGTCCCATTACGTGGTGTCTCCAAACAATCGTTACCGTCCTAAAACGGGCTTCGGAACTGGGTCTATTAGAATTTATATATGGAATACTTGATAGACCATCGCTCTATACCCAGCACTGACGGCTATTTAGGTACTCCAATTAAAGAAAAGCTGCTGATAAATGATTATTGTCTTTTTCCGTATATACCTCTAAGGCAGGAACAATTCCAATGCCTATTTAGAACTTTCACCCAGGCAGGAACGAAATTAAATCACCATTGACTAGATAATCATCCACGAACCAAGAAAACATTAACGTGATGTTATTTTAATCTCTACACTAGGCAAAACCCGAAAGGAAAGAAAATTGTGTCAACAGAAATTGCTTTTTCATTTTTCCACATCAAATAATGTTTATTTTTGCGGTATTGGGAGTTTTGCTTCGCAAAGATGAAACCATCATTTGAGATTAACAAAAACAACATACCTTGTACACCGTATATAGCAGCGGGTGGATGATGAAAAACGGCATCGAAATGGAGGGAAATAGAAATTATATAGAAAGAAATTGCGAGATCTCAAAGAGGAAGGACTCCTACACACCAATACGGCGAATTCAAAACTCAAAGAAGTTAATGGAAAGCCCTCAGAGGCGTTTGTTCGCCGCGTCTCGCTCCGTCCCTTTCACCAAACACAAGGACCGATTTTAAATTATTATCTGAGAGGGCCTTATTTACTCACAAACTTCGTCCTCGCCTCGACAGTTTGCTTTTTATTATAAACTTTTATTAATGTAAATAGACAGAAAAATATCTTTTCCGACTTCCAGAGGCAAAATAAATACTCACCCTCAAACCCTCCTAGGTATACCAAAATACGACAGAAAGCAACTCGACAGTATTGACATTATTTATACCGATATTGCAGAAGTTTTCGTTAAAATTCTTAACTTCACTTAACTTAACCGAAAACGGATAAATCGAAAAAGTGCCAAGTGGTAAATGGACGGGAGCAAACAATACATTACTTAGGGCATTGCTATAAAACACAAAAGAAAATAAACCTTTTATAAGCAGTGACTTGCAGTACATCAGGACCGCATTACAACATTCATTAGCAGAGGTACAAAGCAAAAATGCACAATGATGTATTTTTGTCGGCTGGTAATGCGGTAGCTTTACTTACTGATCGATTTTTGCTGCGAAGGCGTACGTTGTCCATTAAAACCTATTACCGATGGGAAAATAACAATCTGGACAGTGAAAATAAACCTATTCAAAAGTTTTAACTCATCCTGGTGTAGGTACAGTTTGTAAAGTATTTCAGGTGTAAAAAATTTCAGGTCACTCTAATGGAAGTGTGAATAATTCGGTCATTATTCATAATCACTTCTAATTTCCAGTGTCAAATATGAAATGCAAGTGATATTTGTTTATCAATTACATTCCTCTAATATGAATATCATATCTACAAGCTCTTCTTGGTTGTACTGCATGACGAAACAGAAATACTGCTGTGTAAACTGCTTAAATAAGTGCGCAATGCGCAAATATTTGCTTGAAATACAGTGTGATGTGCAGGGTATGTTGCAAAATATCAAGTTCGTAACTTAATCAATAATTGAGCTGCAGAAGAAGGTAGGTGAGCTGCAGGGCCGTATCTGGCCAGAAAACAATGATGTGATCGCCTACGAAGTAATAAAATTGATAATAAATTCTGAGACGTTTGACAACAATGACACATCAATGATAATTACAGCCGTAAACCCGTTAATTAATTGGTCAATATCCTTCCTTAATTTATGTGCGAACGGTCCCCTTATCTCACGAATCGTTTATTTATTCAGTGGCATTTCGCAGGCCAGTCATTAGTCCAAATCACGCCGCCAAACCGTAAGAAGATCAGCAAAAACAATACTCAAGTTATGCAACGTTATTTTATGCGGCGCAAAGTTTTTTATTATTGCATATTATTAATTGGCTTATTAATACATGGTAATGAAACAGTTTTAATTATAACGCATGTACTGTATTGCAATAAGACCTACAGAATCCTTGCTTTGCTACCAAGGCATCAGATATATTTACTGATCAGAGGTATTGTTTGCTTTGCGTGACTGTGAAATCGTTTCGTTTTAGTGCTTTTGTTTGCTTTTCTGAGTAGATACCATACCTTCGCTCCGCGCTCCGCAGCGACAATTAACCACCATAAAATAGTAAATAACACGCTGGTTAAATAGATTTTATAGATATATCGATCACATCGTATCGTCTTACATTGTTAGAAATGTTGATTAATAATCTGGTGTGGTTTTGAACATTGTGGTATTGACTTTTTTGGAAAGTCATAAATTCGAGACAACGCCGCCTTTAACTTGTGAACACAGCGCTTATAGTTTATTTTTATAGCCCAGTAGTACATGGATTTTATGTTCCGACTGTCGGCTATTAATTTTCTTTTAAGTAGGTCCCCTAAAATAGAGAAATCATGATTTCTACATTGCAAACTTTTTCGGGCGGTATTTTTTAAATAATCAATTAAGTACTAAAATCTACAAGGATGGTGACAATCTGTAATACTGCCATTAATCATTGAAGCAATCTCACCCCTGCTCTAATACTGGAAAATCGATTACTTCGAGGACAATAAGTTTTGAGAACGATTTTGCATATGACACATATTGTTGGCGCAGTCGAAATTGCACCCCATCAACTTCAGTGATTTGAAGACAATAGCTTCGCAAGTTAGTTTGCTTTGTAGCCTTGCCATAGTTCGTTGTTACAGTCACACGGTAAGCCTGGTTTATATCTTATTTTAACTTTGCTTTACTTTAATTTTATTTCTACACTTTAACCTTGAACAATATAACTACAATGTCATTAAGTTACTTTTACTTTTCCTTAGTTAGCACCCCAAACAAGTTTTGAGTGGTCAGGTTCGGTTGAATGCCTGAGAAAATGAATGTAACATTTACCACCTCCAGTTGTCAGACTATCACAAAAAACAACAATCGTTTCGTCCCCTGGTTGTTCTAAACAAGTATATGAAAATTTTAGCCCTACCCGTTGTACCGTTTGGGAACTATCATGTTTACAAATATACATACACACATACATACACAAACACATGCCATGTGCATACGTACACACATACAGAAACTTTCCAGAAATTATTTTTTTCAACCGATTACAATATCTTTCTAGTACTAGTTGGAACTAGACTGACGGAAAGTAGAAGGATTTAACTATTAACTGAAAATAAATGGTACTTTATACGTCACTTGCTTGCCTTCTCATGTAGGCTATTAGTTGAGTTCCTATCTATTAAACGATTCAACACAGTAGAAGTCTATCGATGAGTTAAAAGCAAAAAATGCTGAAACAGCAAGTTTGAATTGAAGGCTTTTCTATTACATGTTGAGTGCTTGCTATAGTTTTATCTGAATGAAAGCAATGAGTAAAAATCGAGGAAAAAAAGGATTCGTAGTTTACTATAATGTTATCTGTCGATGTGTTTTAATCAAGTGATTATCTGGAATCTAATCTTTGTAAAGTACATTTTTCTTTCTTGTCAAACATTACCTAAATGCAAATGTAAAGTGAGTGTACATGTAAAAAGCAGACAGTTTGCTTATAAATAGTTAGTTAACAATTAAGCTCGTAGGAAAAATAAATGTCTGCCTTGAATTTAAGGTATTTAACATAATTTCTATCGGCTCGAAACCCGCTTCTCTATCTACCCTTTGCGTTCTAATAGCTAATTAATTATCTCTGATAGGCCGGTTCTTACTTAGGAAGACATTAGATTAAATTACCCACTAAGTATGTTTTAGTGTTTCTGATATTACATAAATTGTTGTTCGGTATATCAGACTGAGATTAATCGAGGGAACTAACTAAAATAATTTGGTGTGTTAATCACACAATTTAAAACAATAAAGGCAGAAGTAAAGAAGATGTAAAATTTGTCATACTTGCAGAGGTTAATGAATTTTTAAAGTGGTCATATAATGAAGTCTTTCTTGGTGAGTAGTTAAAAATAAACGGCAGAATCCCGCTGTTTTGCTAAGAGGACGACAAGAAACAATGATAGCCTCTCTAGCGACAAATTATGAAACTACTTCGTTAAAATTCCTTACCTCAGAAAACGTCGTAATTTTATAGTCTTGTGTTCTTTCTACCTGTTTGCGCTATGAAGATATAATGACATTAATTACTTTGTTGTGTACTAACTACTAATATTTCTTTTATATATCGTGTGTAAAGTTTTGTTAGCAGATATTTTATAATAAATTTCGTATATAGCGATATATAATTTATCAATGTGTAATACATCTATAAAAATATTATTCAGGACAGATACATTATACAAATCAAATATTTTATTGGTTAATATACGGTTTTATAGCCTCTTTTCGTGTTGTGAACAATTTATCAAATCTTATCGTTGTCTATCGACGTAGCAATTAAGCAATTTTATTTATGCTCTGAGCCTTTTCCGAACTCAGCGCGGTGCGCCACTGTACATTAAGTTCAACGTCTTCCAAAATATAGGTGCCGGCGCGGCCTCCCGTCTGTTAGACTATAATATCTTTAGCGGTTGCGTGGTCTTGGGCACTTTGCGCTGAACTTAACCATCCAATGATAAATTATTATATAATTGATTGCAATACAGTTAAATTAATGTACACATTCAACTATTAAAGACAACTTAATACTGACTTATAATAAATGATCTGATGTTTCTCACGCTATTATGACTCTTCAACACTATTTTGTTTTCCTTAGAAGTTCGTATATGGCAATGCTGCAGAAATACCAAAAGATTAAATGACATCTGTCTGCGACCTCAATACCGCAGTAGTTGCGGTACCTTAAAAATCCCTCCACGCTTTGGTTCATTAATGGATCAAAAACTGAGGAGGAAGTTGGGTAGGCATCATTGAACGAGATTTCTCACTATCCAAAGCCATGGATCACACACCCACCATCTTTCAGGGGGAAATATTTGTTTGACCTATGTGTCCAAGAATGTAGCCGTTGGAGCAGTCAAAGGGCAAACAATTACATATGCTCGGACAGTCAATCAGCATTGAAAGCACGCAAACAAGGACTCACAAGTCCAAAACAGTCTGGTCCTGAAAACTATCATTTAATGAATTAGCGTCAACCAACAAGTTATCACTGATGTCGATACCAGAGATCAAATGGAACGAGCAAGCCGACAGCGTAGCTCGAGAAGACTCTAAGGCTTCCTTTTACGGACCAAAACCCAGCTGTGGAATTACTAAAGGCCGCATTAGGGAGATAGTACGAAAATGGACAGGGAGAGCAAAGAAAGCTTACTGGGAAACATCCACTGGTATACGATCAGCAAGGGCGACCACGGGACTCCTCACAGGACACTGTCGACTAGGATATCATCTCACAAAAATTGGACGTGCAAATAATGCAAGCTGTAGATTCTGCAGCACAGAAAAACAGCGAAACATGTACTACGCGATTGTTTCCTAACGCATTGTAGCGTTAGGCATAGCCATCTTGAAGCCGCCACAATTTGGCCAGAAGAAATGGCTCAACAAACTTCTGGAACAACAATTGACTTCGTGAAAAGGCTAAACATCGACGGAATATAATGTATAAGAAATCTATCTCGAAAGGCCAATGGCCTGGGACCCAAGCATACCATACAGTGCCATATACCATAACATACCATTCCTCAGAACTTTCCGATGTCGTTTCCGAAAATCTGGCGTGATAGAAAAGCGAGGTGTCCAACGATAAATCTATCCAGAGTTGGATAAGTAGACCACCTCCTGCTTCGTATGTAAATAAAACAGATAGCCGACTATATACACTAGTAAAATGCTGAGCCATTATCGGCATTTCACAAGCATTGTCGAAGTGCTGCTACTGGTTCAGAAGCCACGTTTTGAGGGCTCGGCCCCGTCGTGACAAGACGAAAAAGTTCGTTTCTCACCGCGTTGAGCGCTGACAATAGAATATTTTGTCGGCGCGGATCAGCTGAGATGAAAACTGAGCTAGTTTATTCATTGTGAACGATCACCTGTATTTAATGATACGTCAACAAAACGAAGTGATTGAAGAACTGCTAGCAAGTTTTCTTCTAATATAATTATTGCTGTTATCTTAACTGTTATCTATCCAATGCTTTCTTCAGATTTTCCACACTTAGGCTACGTATATAGTGAAGAGTAGAGCATAGAGTAGGGCACAGAGCCTGATATGTAAGTGACCATCTTATGTTTCTCTACCGTAGCTTTGTTCGAGTTATTAAGATCGAATGCGCAACTAAGGACTAATTCAAAACTTGTGCTGGTATGTGTGACTGCTCGAAACTTTCAATCATCGCCGACTGTACGTTTTATTACCTTCTACCAAATTGTACTATAATGAGATTAAACATTTATCATTTTTTCTTTCAGTTGAAAGTATTTAATATAGCTATTAATATAGCTATTATGATGGGAAAAACTTTGAACTTCAGCAGAATTCCATCATTGTTATTTTTGGAACGCAGTATGGACGTTTGCTGAAATATGATGCGAGTTATCTCCTTTGCTGATCTGTTATGTGTTCTTCGTATTGGAAGTAAGTTCGGTATATTTCGTAGTTTCTTTCTTAACATATCAATGAAGAAAGTTTCCTTCCTCCTAAAAACAAAGACTTATTTCATTGGGCGCTCTTTTAAATAACAAATTTACATCCAAAGGCATAACTGACATCTGGCGGTAACTCGACTGCAGGCCGGGAAGCTGCTCTGAGTTTAAAGAATGTCCTTTTACGTATTTAGATTGTACGTAAACGAACGCACGCAAGAATAGTTCCTATGGTACAAAGGCGGCCGACTCACCGATTTTTCTTGTTTCTTATGAAACAATGTCGGCACAAGAAATTGTGTGTATGTGTGTATGCGCGCGAGAGAGTCGGCCAGATAGGAGAAGAATGGCAGGGAATGGCGGCAGCCTTAGACTTTCGATTTTATTGTTATTAAAGCACAGTGGAAGCTCGATAAATCGCTGTTGTGTATATATACAGTGTCGGCCAGTTCCAGCCGCCGCATCAGTTTTGTGCGAGTGCGAGAGAGAACGTTTGAAACACATCCCCACCAATTCAGGCACCGCGCTAGCACGGCCTCGTGGTTGGTTCATGTCGCTTGGTGGGGGCATGCAGTGACCGCCTATATATTGCTTTCTTGCTGTCTCTTATGGGGTATACGGCGTCTGGAACTGGCCGACACTGTATATATATAGATGGGTAACTCGTTTTATCAAGCCGGGTTTGTTCTTTGAAAAAATAAAGAAACAGGTATTATTTAGTGTGTAATGTTGATTTGGTATTCTTAAAATTATGAGTAAGATAGGGCTTGTCATACCTTGTTTTTTGAAAAATGCCCCTATTTGGGAAATATATGTACATACGTCTATATTTTTGTCTGAAATCAGGGTTAAAGGAGAAAAATTATTTTTAGCCTCAGACACATTCATGTACAATCGCGTGGTACCCAACATTTGTACGAAGTAAATTACGTCGAAGCACAAAATCCAAATGCGAAGTTTAGTAATGCCACGTTATGCGAAATAAAAAACTATAATAAAAGCGGTAAGGTGTGCTGCTATCTTGTGGTGGTTAGGAGAACTATCACGCTACTGCGGGTTACCGACACTGTAAAAATTGTCCTGTCAAAAATTACAGGACAATCTATAACGATATAAAATTCCCTAAAATGCACAAGAAAATGATTCATTATCTTTGAATGTGTTAAATATTTTGTCGTAAGTAAACTAGGAGCAATAAATGGTTGTAAAATCCGAAAAATTGATTGTACTATTTTTGGTATGCACGATCTAGCGTAAATATTTGTTTGAAAAAATTCCACAAAGTTTTTGTTCTAATTAATCTTATCTAGTGACATCAGCGCCTAACGGGCGACACTAGAAGGTATTGCAAAAAATACAACTTTCTATCGTCCACTAAATGCGATTGCTGTCGCTTGGTTGCAGAGACAACAGAACACAGGAGTGAATAATTAAGTCCGGGAGCCGCGAATGCAGCGTCCCGCCGATAATACGCTACCGTATCTCGTCCGCGGTTATTTGTAAAGGTATTATTAAGCCGCGGGCTTGAATACATTTCTCCAGTTATTATTATGCTTAATGTTTGGTCGGCGTGCATTCAACTCGGCAGTAACCGCTACCGGCCTACAACAATTGGCGACACTAAAGACTAAAGACTCAAGTCTCAAGAGAACGCACCTACATTAGACTACCAACTAGATATTGATTACAAGAAATACCATGCCATTAGCGATTTTTACGCTGCGGAAAGCTGCATCTGTTTCGGAATATTGATAATAATACCTTGCGCCACCGAGTATAAGTACTGTTATATTAGCCGGCACTTATCTGTGGATATGTAAATGCATGAGATGAAATTACAATTAACCAAAACAACAGCAATATAGTTACTTGTAATTGGAGTATTGTTTTTATTCCTGACGTGGATGGAACAGCAGAAAAATGGGGTTATACTTTGCACAGATAGAACAAAAATGTTTTAATGTGGTCGTGCTTATGTACTGGACTGTGCTGATTTCAAAAATGGTATTGGTTTTCACAAAGTCAAAGTCACATCTTAGTGAAACGGGTCCTTCAAGAATGGAATCCTGTGATAATTTTCCATCCGGTCCCATTGGTTCCAAATCGGACACAGTTTGTTCCGAAAGGAGAAAATGTCGTAAAATATTTATTTTGACATATTTTTCTAACTTTGGAACGTCATAACTTCAGCGTGAAACCCTGCATTAATATCAACGAAATTAATTAAGACTGCCTAGATAATATTGCCTTAATAGGTAACAGGTGACCACTCATAGTTAAAAAAAATATGCGCAAAGAAATACCTAATTGTTTTTTATGCTACATATCCGTTTTCTCTGTGCAATAATATACCTGTCTCTTTTATCACCATACTTAGGAAGCATAACTACGGTTTAATAAATCATAAAAATTTAAGTGGTGTTATTTAAGAGATAATAAAAGTAGGGATTTATTGTGCTTTTACGGATTTTCAATTAAACACCTAGTAACTACTTAGTAGGAGAGTAATAAAAGTAATGTAGCGCGTCTTTTACGAGCGCGTTCGATTCCTTCGTCGGAGCCAAATTTGGGTAATCTTCGGAGTGGAATCCGAAACGTCGGATAACAAAAGAGGCGCAATCGTAATTAAATCGGTGAGAAGAGACCGTCCTGTACGAAAGGTAAACGGAGCGTAATCAACAACGACCCGGTGACTTTTGTGGCCACTAAACTATCGTGTTTATTGTTTATTAAAATGTGGACGGGTCGCTTTTATTATTGCGAGCGCTATCTCTCGGAGAGCGCGCGTATTACATTTTACTTTTATAACGGTCGCTGCGCGCACTCGATTTTATAGCGGCATTAAAAATATCATTATTTCAGAAACCCAGCTGAAGAAGAGTCGCTGAAAGTCACGCGCAAAAATTAAATTATTAATTTATGAAGTTTGATGCGTTTTATAGGCACCGCGTCGCTCGATGGGAATTCAAATGCCATCGCAGCCCGCCTGAAATTGATAGGTTCACCGTTGACTACAAAAATCCGAAAGGCGATTAAAATCTTGTAATACGGTTAATCGCCCCTTGTTCGATCTAATGACCGGCTTTGGACGCTATATGCGGTACATGCAGACGCGGCACCGGATGCGACACGTCAAGCCATCCATGGCAAGGGAGAACACACCTTATCTTCACTCACAATCGATGCCTCAGAAGCGACGACCATCAATTTATTACAAATAATTAATCATCTCCAAATCAGGCAAAACTAACCGCAAAACACAACAAATTTACTTCACCGTTTGGTAAGTTATCAGTGAGGACCTACCTACCCATGCTAACTGATACTTTCTTTGATTCTGTGATTTAGAACTGCGACATAACATGACATATCAAAATAAATTTCACCAAAAAATTTGAATTTAAAATTATAATGGTTCTTTCCATCCGTGGATCGGAAGATTCTCTCTTCGTCTACATGCAAATGTCTGAAATAATTTCTGCGATCCTCCATGGCTGATATTATTAGTACCCTTCGGGTGTTCACAATACCCGGCGCATTCTCCACTAATAGACTGACCACCTAACAGATTGCGCTGCTCGTACGACTCCCATTTATGTACGCCGGCGTTCATTTGTTACCCCGACCTACTCGGTGACGTTCTAGTCTCGGAATCCGACGTCTTTTGTCTTTGCATTTTTTCAAGTAGCCGCAGATGGATTAAAAATACCCCAGAGGACACCTTAAAATGACCCCTGAACGCAAGGGTTGTTGTTACGGTCATCTTACTATCTGGGACTTTATTCTGGACCCTTCGCTAAATATTAAATCACTCGCATTCGTGGCGAGTTTTAAGTTCGAAGGTTTAACAACTACATAATTTTACTTGATGGTGTGATATTTGCACTTTATACTTTCATACATATGTTATAAAAAGGGTTATTAACAATACGTTTGTGATTAATAATACTTGTCTGTCTTGCCTCTTCATTGTACATCTTCTTCGATTCTATTGTCATCTCGATTACGAAAAAAGTGTTTAATATAGAAGCTATGTATTACCACGTAAGTATATAACTCGATTATACTTAGCATAATAAGGACGAATATCAACACAAATAAGACAGGGATGCCTACGTTCGATATTGCGGCGAAAAGGAGTACAATAGGCGTTGCTGTGAATATCCTTAGGACCACCTCGGTGCCATAAACGATCAACCAAGGAAGACACAGTTCCCTAACCTTTATGATCAGCCCTACGAGAAGTACGATGTCCAGCAAGATATGCAGCAAGTAATAAATTCCATAGTAAACGCCGGCCGCGTACGCGATATCTTCACCTAATCCAGTAGTTTTCGGATGTTTCGATATGTAGAAGGATACAAACATAGCCAAAAAGTTATAAGTCATGAAACCTATGGTCTGTATTATTCCACACTTTCGAAGGCTTAGGCCACTTCCGCAGCAACATTTTCGCATCGTCAATTTTTCCATATTTTTGATTAAATATTGTTCCAAGCACGGAGAATTTAGTGTATGACTTCCAATGTTATGTCACATGATGTCAGAATGATGTATCTATCCGTATCGATCATTGGATGACATGTGATAGACACTGTCATGAAAATTAAGGGACGATATGTATTGCAAAACGCGAATTGAAGGCGATTAATTCTCACGCGTTGCATAATTGTTTATAATATATAATACATAGCATCGGAGTAGATGAATTTAATCCTTCGTGTGTAATTGAGGTATGATTTCGCGTAACAGTAATTATGAGGTAGACAACGGTGCGAAACAATGGTCAATTAACGTAGAAGAATGCAAGCCGGCCTTTCGGGGCAATTCTGTTACGCCTCTCGTACCGCAGTTTCAATTTGCCAACAAGAAATCGAACGGAATGTTTTAAACAAGTTGTTTTTACTTTCCGACTAGTACCCTACAAGCAACGTATTGTAATCGAAGAAAAAAAGGGGTTTCAGCAGAAATACGCGTTTTGGGATCCCCTGAATCCATTGCAATGATTTTTGGAAAGTGTCCGCTCAAACGGTACAACGGATCGGGCTGAAATTTAGTATATGTACTTATTTAAAATTATCAGGAAACGAACTGGATTGTTTTTGGCCATAATTCGACAACCTGAAGTGGCAAATGTTACATGTATTTTCCTAGGGATGAATCCGATTTTGACCAAGTTCATATTTGCTCATCCTCCAGTGATTTTAAATGTAAATATGTATACTAATTTACAGATCAATGAGATGAGTGGATAGTGCTATAGGCGTTTATAGAAGCAGTTTGACAGAATCCACTGCTTTAGTCTGCAAATTAACAGAATTTGATAAACATCAGTGCCTTCACGAAATTGAATAATAGTAAATAAAGAATACATGGTTTTAACTAGTGTTCCGTTATTTCGATAAACTGGAAATTACATAAAATCTTATTATGTTGCTGTTTTGTATACGAGTATGGCTTCGCCATGCGATGTTTTTCTTGAAAAGTTGATTGAACATTGCTCTCTTTGTGGAGCGAATGTCTTTGGCGTCTCTGCGATTTCTAATTATATTTCCGATTATTCTTTCTCCGTCTGAAAGAAGAAGAGGGGACGACTTCTATTATCACCCCCACCCTCTCCCAGGACTCGCCCTTTGCGCGCGAGCGAAGAAAATTCTCCTTATATATCCTTTTATCATTTCTTTCTCGACGTTGACGTCGATAATGAGCACCTTTGCCCTGGTACTCGCCCTCCCAGTAACAAATTACGTATATTGTGTCACAGTAAGGGGGCAAATAAAAATGCCGTGATGGTAGGGCCCCGCGCCTTCCTCCCGACGCAGAAGAGGGAGTAATTAGGTTGTCGGGAACACGACTTTTACTGACGACAACCGAGTTATTGTATTATATATAATTGCCGCCCGAATTTCTACGCCAGGATATTTAATTCTGAAAGCCGAATGCGTCTGTATACCGATTCAGAACACTTTCCTGTTCAATATCCCGGTTATTATGCCCTAATAACCAAGTTGTGTGAGAGGGGAAATTGAAACAATTCCAAGATAATACAGGAAACTGCATAGATTAGAATATGTCAACCCCAGATTTATAACAACGAGTCTTAGGACATAAGGGATTCTAGTTTGGTACATTATACGACAAGATCTTTAAAGCGCCATCTTTACTTCACCTTTTGTAATAATCCTTACTTCAAAATTTCTTTTACGAAACGACGACACTTGAATATTAATATTTATGCTAATAATAATTCTCATTTACAGGAATTCCTACAAATAATAATTAAATAAACGTTAATTTCCAACATTCTGAATACATAATGATGTTGTCCCTAGCAATCTCAAAGAAAATTAGCGGCAGGATATTCGACAATCAATTACCCGAACACCTCGAATAGCCTTCGCCGATTGTCGACATTATTCATTTTAAACGCCATCTTTCATCTAGAATTGTTAATTTAAACTTTTAAGTTCTTTCTCCTTGAGCGGGAGTGTTGAAAAATGATTGTTTGCGCGCGCTGGGATTTTCCGATTGTAATTTGTCGCGCGGATTGAGTTAAGTTTTCAATTATTCGATACATCCGCAGCGGCGCCCAGAGCGACATCTATCAGGGTTTCGGTTGACAGGGGAACGGCTACCGCGCCAGCCTCAGTAGCGCAGCGTTCGATTACAACTTTTACTGACAATAATTAATAGTGAGTTGTCACCTGGTTTGTTGGGGTGGGTACCATTCAATCGCTCTGCTAGACTCATACACAACAATCAGTCATTTTCCCTTGCGGATATCACTAAAACTTTAGTTTTAAATCGAATTAGTGTAAAAAGTTTCTTGGACCACTCATACATTTTCCAGAAATCATAGCAATGGAAATTATGATGACATATAACGGCAGATTCTGTTATGGGACAGAAACGGAAGACAGATTGGTTCTGTCCTTCCGTTGCGTTGGGCGTTGGTTGTTATAGTGGGTGTCGACGTGCTTGGCTTAGTATCTGTGGTGGGCGATTACGGCTCGCCACTAGGAGTCGGGCAAACACCAGTTGATGTCTTCACCGGGTTTAACAGTGACAAGAACAATTGTACACAATTATCGAGTGGTTGGCGCGCACTTCTGTGTTGATTTATTAGACCCGTGCCTTGTTGGTGTAACGAACTCAAACCGTCATCATCATCAAGGTCGAGCGCGGTTACTTTCCACACTTATTCGTTTTTCTTTCGTCTCCACGGGTTGTCAGAATCAATTAACCGTGTAATTTATTCGGACCAAGTTGATTTATCCGCTAGATGACCACGTTTTTTTGGGATCCTACCATAATTAGTTGACGATGTTGAAAAGTGTTGCTTCCCAAAAAACTGAGGGTGTCTCCCACCCAACTTGCCGACTTACAATACTTGAAGTTCTTAAACCACAGCTACTCTGAATCTCAACCTAATATTAGACATAGAATAACAATATGTGGTGTCATGTCAATTCGCAACGATGGCGATAAAGGCTGTGGATTCTAACTGTTTATCTCACTGATCTGAATAGGCATACATGTTTAATGTCACTGGAGGATGAGCTGGTACCAGTTTGTCTCATGGTAATTCTAAGTATGTTACATAATTATGTTAAGGTCCGAAATACGTTAGAGTTGATTTTACCTAGTTAAATTCAAGATTCCCTAAACCCTTCCTTTAAAACGCGAAACCATGTATGCCAAAAGATTATTCTGCGCTGTAACTAGTTAATAACAAAACATTAGCGGGTAAAGAATAGTTAATCTCCGGAGTATCCTGTTTCTATTGCTTCATGTACTCTTTATACAGTTGGATAATTTCTGTTGTAAAAAACGGAACAATATAGCTCACTAATAGCCCATTTTTAATTAATAAACTTTTTAACTAATAAATAAACTAGTGTTTTTATGTTTTAGTTTTTTATTAAACCGGACATTTATTATTGCGTTACTAACGATTATAGTTAATTGAAAGTCACTATATAAAGTAAGATAATAATTTGTAGCAATAATTTTGACACTTTAGCAGCTTCTTCTAAACAAAATATTTATTCGTGACTGGTTTATATAACTGATATAAGCGTCTTGGTAAATTTTGAACAACAAGACAGTTCATTGAATAAACGACATATGTTCCATAAATTGATACTTATTACATCTTTTTTATTCTCCTTTCTTTAATTCTAATCACATTAGATACATGTTGTATTAGTGAAAAAAAAAAAGGAAAATTACCATACTGTACGGCTTAATCTTTGTCATAAAATGGTACCTGGGAAGCACATAAAACGCTATTATTGAATTTGATTACATTGCCAGGCAATTATAATTTATAAGAAGTACTTTATTTAATCTTCTAATCAGTATCGAGCATATGGATCGCAGTCGATTAACTTTATAAAACAATGTTACATATGTTGTTCCTTGCATTACCACCCAAGCATTAATTAAAGCTTGTAAAAAAGCTGTCGATTACAATGCTTTTCTTGTAGGATACTGGTCGCACAGTAAAAATGAATAAACATTTTGTAAATAGAGCAATACTATCATACTGATGGACTTCATCACAAAGATGATTAATTATGGTAAAGGATGACATGGAGGTCAAAAGGCATTTTTTTAAGAAATTTTTATTTGACGATCATATATTGGACACCATTTATGTATCACGCCAGTCTTCCTGTAAAATAGGTGTAATGATTGATTTTCTAATTACTCAGCATTTAAAACGAAGACAATACTTCATTACGTCGAAGATACTGAGTAAAAAGCCCTCTTTCACTCGTTAACCGATGAAAACAAGGCCCATAATCGTGTTACATTAATCATCACTGATTGACACCTCAATGTGAGCGTCCGTGTCCATTATTAAATCTACCATCCATGGTGTTTTTAAACCAGACGAGCAAACGTCTAATCTCGGAAAAAACGAAGACAATCTCGGATGATGTAGGACTCATTCAGTGAAAAGATGGACGCAATTAGTTGTAGATAACATAAAAATACCTAAAATAAATCTAATCTAATGGACGTTGGCATCCGCCGTTGAAAAAATCACATCCTTAACAAGTTAGAAGCGAGATTCTTCGGTATTACTTGACCATACTGAAGTGGATAGCGTATGTGAACAATTCGTGCTTGATTCGTGAGAAAATGGGTCACGTATCTTCTCTAATTACTCAATTTCTTACTAAAAACCAGTCGTCGATACAAAGACAGATTTGGTTTATTTAAATTCTGCGGATAATTGACGGTAAACTCGGTAGAGAGAAGAGGACCAACGATGTACAGGCGGAGAGTGGCTGCGATCAGATAACCGTGTGATAAGTAGAAACGCGGGGACATTTGTTGCGATCGCCAATTGTTCCAATGTCAACGGGGCCTCTAATGGAGGTCCAACAAAAGCCCCACTGTCTACCTGTTGCATTGTCGACTAACTAGATGGCTTCTAATTGACAATTGTTTACATGAGGTAATCATTCATGTTCTGCAAATTCCTTCTATAGACCATCTTCGAGAGAGCGAGCGCTCTTCTCTTATACGCTCCGTCGTTAGGCATTCCGCTTTCAAACTATTATTTAATGACATTATTACTCTTAAACGTCCAAAGCTCCAATCGTCTTGAATACCAAGCACCGACGACACTGCTTTTGTTTTTTGCATTACCCGTAAGCAAACTATCTATCTACAACTAGACTATCAGTAACAGTAACATACATAACAAAACAAATTGTAAGAATTCTGGAAGAAGCAAAGTTTTGGTGTAATCGGTGGCGAAGAGAGAGGCGAAATTATCCATAATTAGTGTAGTTTGCGGTCGGCGCTACCAGGGGGCAGCAGGGGTCAAGCTGCAGGGCGCGAGCCCGGGGTGTCTCACGCACGGCCTGAGCCCAGACAGGTTACATTGCGTGTCTTCTGTTAATGAATGCTGCGATACCCCGGCCGGCTACACTGCTCCTCGGTACCTTGGCCTGTTGTTTTCCAGTTCAGCTAGCCTATAATTTTTATTGTCACGGCAATGGTAAAACAGCGGGATAAGAGAACCGCATCAGTACCTACCTCCTATGAGTCGTCTTCTTCTCCTTTTGCTCCTTTTGCTACATCCACCAGTCTCTTCGTCTTCGAAGAAATCATTCGAAGAAGAAGGAATACAGTTGAGGCAAAACCAGTGATGTAATCACCTTGAAATAAAAGATTATTTTCAGGTTTTATTTATCAAAGAAATACAAATTTTAGCTCTTTTCCTCCGTCTGGCATTTCAGAAGAAATATTGTCGATCCAAGATCTGTGGTGCATCAAAATTGTACCAAAAGATACAGTGGTGGAAGGACCATAAGGAATAAAATACTCTTTGTCTCTGTTGTTTTTTCCATCCCTTTTGTCGATATATTAAACGAGTAAAAGTACGCAGGAAGAAAGAAAATTGAGGCTATACTCGTGATATAAAATAGCAATCAGAGATACGATTAAGATAATTTACATATCTGAATGGCAAAAGAATAAAAGCGTCTATTTCGTTTTTTTTTCAGTCTACCATCTTGTCAAAGAAGTAGAAGAAAATGAATAAGAAATACTGCCGATGCAAGAATAGTTCAAGACTAAAAATCTTGTGTGATCTCCACTCAACTTTCCGACTAAATTGTTGACACGTATGTGTCTAAACACTTTTACTTTATTTAATTTTGTGATGCCACAACTATGGCCACAACCACTCTGGACCCTAACCTAACATCACTCATAGAATAACAGATGTCATATCATGTCAATGGTACTGACGTTTGTCAAAATCTGACAATTTGCAACAGAGTGACAAAGGTAAACAAAGGCTGTGGATTCTGCCACACTGCTTCTATAAACGCTTATGGCGTCTAAACAGCTCTCTCCAATGATCTATAAATTAGTATACATATTTAAAATCAAGGATGAGCAGGTATCAGTTTCTCAAAAATCAGACGATTACCTAAGAAAATGCTTTTAACATTTGCCATTTACCATGCAAAAGAAGGAAAATAAATTGAAGAAATACATCGGGGTACTGCTGGTGATGTAAGTTAATTTAAAGATTTTCTTGTATAGAGCGAAATGAGCAAAGAGAATGGAAGCAGAAATACAGTTGAGGCAAAAGTGGTGATGTAACAACGTTGAAATAAGAGATACGATTAAGATTATTTACATATCTGAATAGCCAAAGAAATAAAAGTAAATGATTAGCCGTTCATTAATCGTTAGCTGTGGGAATGGGAGGTACAGAGCGTTGGCTCGATTGTATATATACGATGGCGAAGGTAAGAAAAAGGCATTAGAAGGAGGATGAGGAAATCGTCTAGGAGGCGAGGAGCACAAGAAGAGAGAAGTTAAAGAGAAATAAAGCAGTATCGGCGGGCTGCTGGCGCAAACTTGGTCCATGGGTAAGGTAATGTAATGACCGATGGTGGGAAAAACTAGTATGTTGTATTCTCAGTGAGCGCGTATGCTAATGGAAGAGCTCCACGAGCGCGGACGTCCGCACCTCGCAAGACTTATGCCGTGTTGAAGACCCGTTGTGTGCCGGGCACCTGTGTCAAATTTGAATAAGTGGCGCGTAGGTTAATGATGAGCCATGGACCCCCACCGAAGACAGGCCCAGGCCCGAATTTCACCAAAATTTATCGACTCCTAAACAAATACCTCGCGTGTTTCTTCTTTGTCCAACCAACAACTTCGCGCCATCGATACTAATCTTTCAAAGACATAGACTTAGCTTTGTTGATCTTTGTTGCTCTTAATCCTCTACATCTTAATCCTTTATATGTTTATTTTATGAGTAAGAAAAGTAACTGGTCCAATTGCAAGGATCCACGTACAGAGCGAGTATAAAAACAATATTATTGGTGGCCAGTATTTGGGGTTGTGGTACTTAGTTTTAAATGTCTTTCTCTCATTTACAACGTTTTTTATCTTGATTATTTTAATTTTTAATAGTCTTTTTTTTGCGCAGCCCCAGGGTTGGCACCATACTTCTGCATCAACTATATTTCTTCCTCTATTCTCTGTGCTTATTTTGCCCTATGCAAGAAGATGCTGGCTGTATCTTTAATCCAACTTTCTTACATCACCAGTATTACCCCGAATGCATTTGTCCTTGAATTTCTTGCTTCTTTCGCAAAATGCTCAGTCACTGAGCGAATACTAATATTTTGTGAACCGAGATCAACCTGACTCTCGCTGGTTTATAGAGCTGGGTGCCATACAAGTAAAGTCGATGGATTAAACACCAAAACTAATTAATTCCGTAGGTATCTCATATATTCTATAAAACTTTGCATATGAGACATGTTGCGTACATGCATCTAAGCGATAGTTTTAGTTAGCTAGGTATTCTCACGAAGGCCTGGCAATATTTTGGTGCCGAGTCTCGTATAGTTCACGTTCGGCAGGTCGCTAGCGTTGTCGCCCTTGTCGGCCGTGGTTGTTCGTCGCGGTGTGTGCGCCGCGTACGTGAAAAGATTACGCCGCTTTTCGCCGATAATGCGATCATGACATGTTCGCGGTTTAGTAACAACGCGCATAAATAGCCCCCGAGATCGACCCGCCTGACACCCGAACAGTGTACCGACACAGATCCGAGTGTGTGCACTCCATCCACCGCACCGGGGACGTTGTGAATTAGATCCGCCCGATGGGGCGCTACATTTAATTGGTTACAGGGGATCAACCGCTTACAATCGTAAACATTGGACCAGCCAACATATTTCATGTTTAGACGATGACATTTGCTCGCTCTGCCCTCTCAACTAACGTCGGACACATACCTAGATGTAGATGAGACATCTTATGATCAGAATTACGGCAACACGACATATTCAAAGCTCTACTATATTTTTACTTTTTCCACTAGGCCCCATAAAAGGAAAGTATAGTAATAATGAAAAAATGCATCCATAATATTGCCAGGCGTGCATAGTTATGAGTACTTAACAAGTCTCAGTAATATGCATTGTTTTCGTCATTAATAGATTTTAGTGTTTGATCCGTCAAGTTTGCTTATGTGACACCTGGCTTTATAAATCAGAGGGAGATAGGTTGATCTCGGTTTCAGTGCCCGTTTGGGTGGCTGTAGCAGGTTTAAGGAGACGACCCGACCGGTGACATTAAAAATGTCAAATGGCCTTACAAGGAATCCGTTGGCTTGTGTGCTTCATAATCGTTATCACGATCAGCACCGGAAATATTTATTGTCATTGTTTCGGTATGGCATCCGAGAGAGCCCCAACACGGGGCAAATAAGCACCTCTCGCATACCGCGGTAATAATAATTCGAAGAGTTCGGACACGTGACTCAAAACCAGCCACAGACGACTCTAAATAAAGGTAAACAATCCTCGTAACGGATAGCTTTCCAAATGAAACGAAGATGGTACTCGTGATGGAACTCACCCGTGGTATATACTTGTGTATAATGCTAAAGTCTGTTCCTTTGATCTTATAATTTCAGTTTCGACAGACAAACAAAAGAGACCATTTTCCAATATTTAAATTGATGGAGCTCCGTCTTTTTCTAATTCTAATTTTCTACCCTCCCGGTTTTCCCTAATGGAAGGGCGGCAGCACACAATAACGCTATCTGCCTTCTGGATCCTCTCGTCATAGGAGGGAGTCCTCTTGTTTGCCAACATTTAAGACAAATGTTTGTGTCGAAATCGTCCAACATCAAAGGGCCTAATTGTACAAGCCGTTGTTTGCTTAAGAGAATAATTTCCATTGATTACAACGTCTAATGCACATTTTCAAAGTTTGCCTTCATTCTTCTCCTATTTTACGATCTCGTCGAGATTGGTTTAATCAGTATAAAACAGCAGAAGATCGGTAAGAGTCCAATTGGCACCCCGCGGTTAGTGTAATATTATTAAACACCATTAAAATCGTCTCTTGGGTGTTGAAGGCATCTGTAAAGTTTTTTGTGGAGACCTGTGGAGGTCGCACGCAATCAGTAGAAAAGGATGAAAGAAAAGGGTCGGCGGACGAACCCGTTCACAAATCATAATCGCCGGGCCGTACGTCTTGGCAGCAGCGTGGCGTTTTTCTGCTTATAGATGCGTGCGCGATTTTTACCGTCGTCCCGGTCGCTCCCGAAGGCCGGATTAGACGCGAAAGAGATGGAAGCAGACTAGGCAGCCAAGAACCGGAGAACTCCAATTGCCGTGGTACACGAGATACGGAATCCGATCGATTTATTATCATATGTACGAGGAGACAGGGTAATAATATAATTTATGGTGGTGTTATTGAGAAAATTCCAAAACACGCATCAGGCCTTTGTTCCACACTGAATGCCGTGCCTGTTCTTTTAACTTGTCGATTGCTACCTGTTTTTAATAATAACGACTTCAGCTCGCGACTCTCGACGCCATTTCTTCCACGGATTCTTGCCATTTTTAACATGCCCCCGTAACTATATTTTTTCTTCGCAAGGAATTCATAGATATTAGAGATTTTCTGATCATTTTATATTAGAAAACTGTTGATTTATGACATTTAGATGTTGGGTCAAAATGGGTAACATTTAGTTGCCACATTTAGTTGGTTTGTGAAATGTCCCTATAATTGTCTTTTTTCTTCTCGAGAACTCATGGAGATTAGCGATTTTGCGTACGTAGAGTAAGAGACAGGGTACCGCCTTTGTCCCGGCTCAAGAATTTGAATATAAAAGTGTCCGTTTGTTCTCCATAAAGAGTAAAATTAATGCCGACGGTTTCGAGCCTTTACTGCCATCTAATCTGATGCGCCGTGGTAGTAAAAACTCTTGCGGAATCCTGCGCCAAACTATTAATTTCAACCGCTCGGTCATATATTCAGAGACACAATGACCCATACTCTCTGTCGTGGACTCAAGCATCTTGTTGTTCTTTCGCATGAAGAAGAACTAACCATTACAATAATGATTATTTTACTGAAGAATATATTCTGTCCCACCGATGATCAATAACTATCTTATATAGGTACGTATATATAAAATTAGTTACGTATTGGATTATAAAGTTCGAATCAATCATGAGTAGATTAGGGTATGGTAGATACAGGGAAGTCCTTTAATAATTTTGTGCAACTTAATCCGGTACCGTGAGGGGTAGATGTTGGGGGTCAAAGTTTGGCATCAAGCAAATGTCACAATTCTCTCGATCAATCATTGTCAGGGTGGGTCGTCGGTAATTAAGAATTAGCGCGGCAACAAGGAAACGGGGGTCGAAATATTTAGTAGGGCTGTGGAGACATGTGTTTCCGATAAAAGGGTCTGCGGGAGCGCGTTTAACATTGTGCGCGCGATTTATTTATGAGTTTGGGCCGCTGATGGATAGCGTATGAACCCGTTGCGGACACGAGCTCGCCAACTAATAGCCCGAATCAATCAGGGACCGCTTCTCCTCGCTTTTACTTTTAGTCACGCTCCGCATTATATTATATACTATCTTTTGCGCCCAAGATACGTTAACCTGCACACATACGTACCGCAAATTGAACAGGTGCACGCTGCCCACCGAATCTTCACCATCATTTTCGAAAGTATGCCTCCATACAGAGCAGCGAAACGACTAATGAGCTAATCTACGTGGTGGGCCTAACTTCTCACGACTCAACGTGCACTCCTTTCATGATGATTTTTTCATATTGCAATCACAATTAATAATTCTTAAACTTTTTGCAAATTTAGAAATATAATCCACGCAATTTTCCGACTAAATTGTTAGACACGAGTGTCTAAACACCACTCTTGACACCAACCTAACGTCTGTCGTATGCATCAGTATAGAACAAAAAGTACCATCTTCAGATTTTAATCGTAAACATTTTAGTTCTTGTATTGTAGCATGTATGTACAGCATGGGAGTCTATACAACGCGTGTGTTCGTTCAAGACGACGAGAAAAGAATTTTAATAAACGCTGGTGTTTGACAAATTAGCCGAAACGTAGGGACGATAGGTCCGAGTGAAAGGTGCATGTGTACTCGATCCCGGATGGAATAATAAATGCCCAAAGATAAATAGCGGCCAAACAATACACTTGCCAGTAATCACATCATTAGTCGACGCCAGGAGAAGACATTCCATGAATATTAAATCAGCTCAATGCTCATGAAGCGGCCATCTCACGGGTCCAATACGAAAAAATAATAGATGGACGCATGTACGGCGTGGACAAAACAAGTTATAGTTAAGTGTGACAACGATGGAACTAATTTAGACGTACAAGTAACCGGCTTACAATCGCCGGGGCCAATTTACCAACGGGTACTCTTTCAGGTTGATCTCCATCACACGTCAACGGAAATAAAATAAAACCAATTAAATTGGTTAAGTGAAAATCAATTTCTGAAGTTTGTCACAGTTCTTTTTTATCTGATTTAATTACAACTATTTGTTATTTGACGAAATAAATTATTGATACTGTGATAATTGGTTTTTTTGACATAGGTTTCATTATCATACTTTCAACGGTAGATTTCACCATTTTACTCAATAAAGGAAACACAGAGAAATAAAATACCCTCACAAATGTAATCCCACATACCTCGTAAACAAACAAGTCCACCATTTACATAACGGACCCGTATAAACGCGATTCTCTGTGCGCTAAATGCAGATATCGCGAAAGTTAACGCATTTCCCGTTCCGCGCAATTGGTAAAAACTCAATTACACTTTGTATTTATAATCTGACAAGAAATATTGACCAATTGCGTTTACGCTTATGGCGTGCGCATTGTGTTATAACTATATTACTTTATGTCCCTGGCGTCATGAGCCGTTATGTGCATTTTGCCATTGAGGAACGTATACGTAAACGGTGCAGAATTCCTGCATATATAGCGAATATAATGTTTAAAATTATGTGCAAATTTACAAGTTTATAAGACCAAAAGGGTGAGATTTTTTTTCGTGTTTTCATGTGTGAAAAGTGTAGTCAATATGGTGCTAACTGACAGCATTCCTTTCCGCTATCCCATATCTATATAGCGCTTCTAATTGTTACCTAAAATGGAGTCAATTAACTGAGCCACATATTTAGGCACAAATTGGCGAGAAGCGACAAACAATGCGGCGAAACGGTAAAATAATTACGCTAAGATACCACTTGTAGACATGAATTGAACTACCCATATTCGACTTCTCAGTATTTGATCATTATATGTACAGACGAGACATTTCTTGGCAGTTATGTACTTCTGTTTATGGTAAATACGCATTATTACATTCGTGTAGTCATTATTAATAATACTGTTTCGCGAGTAATTAATTTTATGATTATGTTAGAGTATCTGATGTTTTATGGTCAAAGTTGGGAACTCCACCAGGAATAATTAAAGACCTTCGTCAAGTTTTCGACTACTCGTATTTAGTGCCAAGTTAATTAACAATGCACTGGAATTTGTTTCATTCCGACGTGTTCATTTTCAAAGAAGATACAATGTTTTAACTGAAATCTTGTAAACTGAACTTCCAACTTCAATAACTCCGGCAATTTTGAGGTAAGTACCGAAAAGATGTGTTGCAACTTCTTATACCGCAAGTACAAAATATCTGGTGTGGCCCTCACCCTATTTTCTGACTATACCGTTGGTACAATGAAATATCTAAACACATTATTCAATTTTGCAAAACCACAGCCAATTTGGACCCTAACTAATGTCAGTTTCTATGACATAATGACATTTGTCATCCTGACATTTAATGTCATGTTATGTGATGGCACTGACGTTTGTCAAAATCTAACAATTCGCTAACACAGCGACGAAGGTTGTGGATTCTGTCAAACCGCTCCTATAAAAGATACTTTAAAAATTAAACTTAGTGGGCAAATAAATCAAAGGACATTACATTCCTAATTAATTTGGCTTTAAAACTGAGTAGGCAAAATCGTGACTAAGAACCTTAGTTTTTGTGCTGGAACAACCACAAAAACATCATGTCGCTTTTAGTTTTCTGTAATACTGTTCAACATTTGTTATTTGGCAGGATAATTATTGTTACAATAATTGGTATCGTCTGTAAGTCTCTACTAAAATCTCAAGAGAGAGTAAGTTAAACAGACATAATATAATTTAAACCAATAGAAATCGGATGCAATGCGTGTGTAATCGGTGCGCTTCCATTAGTATCGTCATCATCAGAGGGTTGTTAATTGACGTTGGGGAAGCGGATCCTCGTCGCCATTGTTTAAATACAATTTTGTCGTTTACTAATTAATGCGGAGGCAACATCAAAGAAGATGTTCTCCGGTCTTGAGGCGAGTAAAGAGCCGCCGGAACTTACGTCACGCCGTCTTGGGACTACGGAAAGCAGTGCGAGGTTTGTTCGGCGCTGCCAACTTATTAAAACAACCTCAAGCCGAGGATTCCGAATGCCGTGATTTGCTGCTTAACATAGTCCTCTGTGTGGCGGGCGTACTCTCCGGCTGCTCTGCTCATCGCGACATTTGTCGTTGCAAACCAACCCCCCGGTTAGTGGGAGGGCGCCACCAACGCTACTTACCAATTTAACTTACCCCTTCCAGAGTTCTAGTAATTAGGTGGATGCCTCTGATCTCCGCTCATCCGTGAATTTTGCATAAACTTTCAATGGCCGGAGACATTATAAAGTTTACGCGAAATTAAGATCGGGATTGTGTCACACGACGTTTTACCCCAAGCATTTTCTTAATGTTGCCGCTCGTTTAATATGAAATTCAATTTCCGTTTATCGCAAACTGTCCACGTTCTTAAACTATTTGGCAGTGGTTTGGCTAAGAGTTGGTTTTTCAATACTTATTTATTTCTTAGGGTGCGTACATAGTGCAGTAGAGTAAAATAAACAAATGGTTTACTTGTATTAAAGTATATTGCTTTGAATAAATGATGTCTTTGTTAGTGTGAAGTTTCGGTTACAATGTATAGAAATCACGTTACAGAACACGTATTTCCTTGATATTTCCACAAATGAAGCATTTTACAACGCAGATAATCGAAAACAATTCCCATGCAAATGATATGATCCTTGGTATAACAATGCATGCAAGGAACAACAGTGTTGCGCAACATTACCATATAAACTCGAATCCTGCGAACGAATGCGTTTATTAATTGAAGACATAAAATGTTATCTGATAGTTCAATGCAGAACCAGTCAATAAATTACTAATTTACAGCGTCTATTAATTCCCACTTAAAAGTATTGAAATTCTTTGTTTTATCGATCTGAAGTTGTAATCTGTGAGGGATCGTTTTTTAATTGGGTTAGTTCTGGATTCCTGGTGACGGGAATTGTTAAGTTAGCGCATAAATTATGACGATATTAAATCGATGCACGCAGGTCTCGAAGTGAACCGAAGACAAGAGGAATAGTCCCCAGAGGTGACTGTGATCTGCATATCAAACCATCCCGCTTTTTCGAACCCCCCGTCGGCCGACAATCTGCTCCATTCGCCACCCGTGACTAACGTATACAAATTATTTCGTGCCTCCTCTCTATGTTTGTCGAAAGGGGGCATCGTTTGTTCTACCGCAGCTATTTTGCATAATGCACAAGGTAGGATTGTGTTTGTCTATTTTGTCTTTCACTTAACGCTGATTAGTGCATTTTATTTGATGTTGACTACTTTCTTCCAGTTGAGAATGGCCAATGCGATAGCAAGTCGAGAAATACGTTACCACTAATTTTGATTTCCAATAACTTTTGGAATCATTGGTAGATTTTGATGATAGGTACTTTCAGTGTGTGTTTGAGCTCAGATAAATCAATATTTAACTCTATTTCTAAATATATAAAATGTTTTAATCCAACATTTCAATCCATGCTATATTCAATATATATATTAAATTACTAAGTTCGAATCCATTACCAGTTTAGGGCACGCCCCCGCAATAAATTAAAAAACCAAAAAAAAAAGTAATTTGTAATATTAAAAAAGGCCTTTTTTGTGCAATGCATGGTCCACTGTAATTAGAAAGGGGTCTCCCGAATGATAAATTCGTTTCTCGTGGTTCCCGGCCGGTCGCAACAAATGTCGCGTCGCGTCGTCTGCAATTAGCCGTCCGACCAATTAATATTCTACTGATTCAATTTTAATCCTTTTCAAACTGACGAATGGGGGCTCGTATTGTACGCTCTGAAAACGATGCTAACCCTTTTCTCCGGCGAGAAAATCGGGCTAAGAATTCGAGCGAACCGGAAGAGAACTATTTGAACTGATTGTGGAACTTTGGAACTTTGACAGAACGCCGAGAAAACGAAAGCTGTTATTTTGTCTTCACGATGATTCTCGAGAATTCGCCGACAATATGGGTAATGAAAGGAAAATTATTGGGTATTGTGTGCGACGGTATAGATAGGGGAGACTGTTACTGAAAGAAGTTTTGTCGGTTCAATAGATCCTACGATTTTTGTTTCGTTGTGATATAATTAGCTCAAAATTATAATTTTTGGCAAATAAAAATATCTGGGACTAAATTCTAAATTAATTCCAGAACGGAAAGTGGTAAGTATGGCGTTTTACAGCTCATATAAAACGAAATTAAACCTTCGTCTTAAATTTGTAAAAAAAAAAATAATCAATATTTTAGTCCATTCTTTTAAAATGGTAAATTTTCCAGTAGGTAAATCCCGAATGGGATTATTTTCGGTAACATTATGAAACGATGAGAGGGAGGAAGCGTGTGTCCATTGGACGGCGTCCTTTTAGTATGGTAATCGCATTATTTCTTTCGGTTTCTTTTTGGTCCGCGCCCAGCGAAATTTTCTTGTGTACACCCGCTTTCAGCGAGATCAATGATATTATTCTATGGTCTCGGGCTCGCACAACGCAAACACAGCGACGCGGGACGAATACCGCACGGAACGGCGAACGCACACACAGAGGCAGAAGGTCCGTCTTGTTAGTAATCATCTTTTCAACGGAATTAACTCAATTTCTAAAGGACCAAGAGAGTTGATGAAGGGCCTTTGTATCGACAGCAAGATAAAGGAATTCTATCCTGCTATCTCGCTCTCTCTCTCCTGCCTGCGTCACTTTATTCAATGCTAAGTAATTACATGCCCAATAATACCTTTGTGCTACCAAAACATGTTAATTATCCTTAAGTTCAACAGATTTTATTTTACAATTTTAGAACGCTATGAGCGAAAACGACCATGCGTCCAATTCCGTGCCTGAGGCATTAAGGATAATAAAATTCTTTGGGCAAAACTTCTTCGACTTCTTCGATGCACGCCTACCCACAGTATGCATTGAAAGTGGTAAATGTAGTAATCTTTTCTTCAATTTTCATTACTCTTGTGCATTGTTCAAATAGGTATATAAGTGTATATATGTATATACTCGTCCGTATGCAGCATAGAAAGCTGGTTGGCGATAGTAAATCTCGGCAAAATCGGTCAATTTGTGCGGACATATTTATAGTTGTGGCCGCTGAATGGGATGAGAATTTTTATGCTTTCCTCTCGGTGCGTAGTTAGAGGAACGTATAGACTGCTTACGTGAATATACGTCTTTAAAATTAATGCCCACTGGCATGTACGTATCTATTAAGGTCCATTCAAACTGGCGTGAACATGCGGACGCGAAGACGAACGCAATATTTTCTCGATCAGGAGAAATCGACAAGAACGTGGTTTTCTGTAATAATCGTATTGTCGAAATACCTCAGTACAATTAAAAGCAAATACTGCCACAAAATTATTATTCTACCTTTATTATGCTCGAGAAAATACCGCGTTCGTGTTCGCGTCCGCATTACCACGACACTTTGAATACGTCTTTAGGCGGGCCGCTTCGCACGAAAACCGATTAATTTCAAAACTGTGCGCGGCAAATCACTAATAGTGCCCCAATAACCGAAAATAAACCCATTAACTTTCAATCACGTTTAGATTTATAGACGCTGATTTGTCTTGTTTTCTTGCATTTTGAGCATCCATCGCCAACATCTGTACGCTAAGTGCAACAATTAATTTTCAATTTCAACCATACTAACGTGTATGTACGTCACTTTCAAATTCGATGCTGTAAATCATACATTTTTTAACGACGATAAAATAGTAGGACTACTTTATCGTCGTTGACGCGGTTTTCTCCCGGAAATCTAGAACGTAGAGATTCGGACCGCGGAAATCTCCAATCTAAATATATTAGGAACATTTTATGGATTAAATATTTTGTATAAATAAGCACTATTCAATTCCGGTATCCCGGTTTTAAAAGCTCTGATTACCGAATACCGGTATTGCAATTTTGGCCCGGTATTGTACACCCTAATGGCAAGAACATTCCTAATTGGTGTGTGTGTGTCCCACCGGCATATGCCTCGCAGTTTTTTATATTGATTCATTTAAATTATTATGCAGTAGATATGTGTGTGCCGAGCGCCGTATACTAATGACAGGGAGGTAGGTCTGGTCCAGACCCATTAGCAAATGAAAGCGGGCTGCCTCAAATAGGTCCGTCGGTGCAACCTAAACGCCCGCCAGACAGATATGAGCGCGGCGCGGTACTGCTTTACCGCCGCCGCTACTTTTGCCCAGCATCGCCGCTACTTTGCCGTACATGTCACAATTTGATCACCGGCTCACCTCAGCGGAACCCGCCTTGCTTTTCATATACACGCATACACACACACGCCGACCGACGTGCACATCTCGGCTCTTATTATTATTAAAATAACTCGAATACTGTATATTTTCTGCACTGTACGAGTATATATTCTTCGTAATTGCAGGCCCTCAGAAATGGTTGCACCCAGAAACGTTTGTGGAGCACACCTGTATTTCTGCTTTCAAGAAACTAAAAAAGTCTGCACTGTGATGGGCACTAGGAGTCAGCTTTCATTAAGATTAAAAGGTAAGGGAGATTTTTTTATGATTTATATATGGTAGGTGCTAATTCAGCGGTTCCTACACTGTTAGCTAGCTTATAGAGTATATTCTTCGCAATTGCAGGCCTTCAGAATTGGTTACGTCCAGAACCTTTTGTCGAGCAGACATCTATTTCTGCTCCAAGAAGCTAAAAAGTTGGTGCTGTGGCGGTCACCGCAGCGGTTTTTTATTGTACGTTCTTGACTGAAAACCTGAGCTTTAAACATTTCTCGGTATTGTGCGTGATCCGTTGCGGGTGATATGTGGCTGTGGTTGGGACATAGCGAGGATGGAACACGAGCCAGGTGACAATTGACAAACCTGTGCTCTGTAGTCCTGCATGTCCGCGAGTGTCCCGCTGCGAGCGATGCGTTCCACCGCAAAGGGGACAACGTGCCTTCCCCATGCATGTTGTTAGAGATTTGTCTCCGCACGGAGCTATGCACGTCTCGTGCACCTTTTTCACCGCTTCTACTGTCTTTATTTTTAGTTTCCCCGACGGCGTACGTACGCCCGTGGAATGGCGCAGGATAATGGAAAAGGTGTGTGAGTACACAGGCTCTTTAGATTTTACGATATCGCGCCTGCTCGGCCATCGCGAAGTTCGCTCATCACCGTCGCCGATGTGCTTTATTGTTATTATATTCGATGAGATACACCCCTGTATCTCGTATAATTAAGTATGCAAACAGTATTGCATATAATTGATAGATTGCAATCACAATGGGAAATAATCAAACCGATTTTTTATTGAATGATTTCGTTATAGTTTTGCCCGATCGAGATTGTAACACTTTCCGTCGAAAGAAAAAAGTATCAATAATGACTATCATAGACCAGCCACAACAAAAGTCATAAATAAAGCCAAAATGAAAACAAAAAATAATTTTCTCGTAAGTTTGGCGAAATATCCGGTCGCATATTATCTCAACTATTATAGAAGCTATCTTAACAATGCTTACATTAGGCATTAGCAGCAAGTAAAACGTACCTCCCTTAGTTTTTCCCATCGAAATTTTAACATTAAATGCCCTAAAAGAGAAAAAGTGCGAATTGATTTTTTCAGTGGGAAAAACTAGTGCAGAATCGGGGCGTTTTGCATTAATGTATGATTCATGAAAATCTATGGAGAAAAATATGTTGTTGATAACTGTTTTGGCTGACTTCTCTCCGGTCTTCAAAAAAAGCTAGTTGTATATACGCATGCATAAGGCCCTGATATAATTTGAATAGGTTCTTTCCTATTCATCGGGCCGAGATAAATGACGAAGTCTTCTAGTTAGTTCTATAGATGGCAGCACTGAGGAAACTGTAATAGATACCCACATAGTGCGGGTATTCACTGTTTCAGGGTATCAGTTTGTCGGGCAATATAGAGGAGATAAGAGAGACGGAGGAGAAGAATCCCGGAACCAATCACAAGTGAAACTCGGGGTAATGAAACTTTGGTTTCGTATCAGTATTGAGCGAAGACGGCTGGTCGGCGGGTGGGGGGGGTTAGGTGAAAAGTACCATTCAGCAAATGGAGTTGCTGATGGGGAAAATCAAAAGGAAGGAAGAGGTTTGCTTAAACAGAAACAAACATCTACAAGTTATAAAGACCGAGAGGCGGCTTCTTACCAAACGCGCGAAACTCGCAGTATAAACACTCTCCTCTTAGTTTAGTTCTGTCCCCCTCCCCCCGCTATTGCCGCAGACGGATACTCCGTTTCTGTTCTTACACAGTCATAATTAATTACGGAAATACGCCGAAACCAGAACTTGCTATGATTGATCTTCGGGAATAGTCGATAGAAACAATAAATAGCACTCCGAAATACGTACTGAAAAAATAAAGGACTGGAAACCATTTTTAGTAATTTGTTCAGTTTGGAGGAAAATCAAAAGATTTTTATTACTTTTGGAGAACACTTTTAAATAAAATATTGCGTTTAAGTATGCAGAATATTGTATCGAATGCAGGTTCTATTGAACCTTAAAATAGAAAAGAAATCTGTGGCAGAGAAAAGATAAATTATTCCGTGATAAGCCGCATTTTCCAAGCCCATTCAGTATAGTTGGTTTACCTACATTGTGTGGGTACATTGTGGGTTTGTATGTGGGTATGTTACGCGGGCATATATGTCGGTATAACGGATCGGGGTGCAATTTGGTACAGATATTAGAATTACCACAAGACGAATTGGATTGTTTGTGGTGATAATCTGACATCAGGAAGTGGCAAATGTTACATGCGTTTTCTTAGATATTCATTGGATTTTGACCAAATTGGTACCAGCTCATCTTCCAGTAACTTTAAATATCTATACTAATTTGCAGATCAATGGGAAGAGGGGTTTAGGCGCTATAAGCTTTCTTAGAAGCCGTTTGACAGAAACCACAACCTTCTTGCAGCGGTGGTTGCAAATTTATTTTTATAATCGTAAGTTGACACGATATGACAATTGTGTTATGACATGACTCACGTTAGGTTGGGGTCCAGAATGGCTGTGGCTTCACAAAATTGAATAATAGTAAAAGTGTTTACACACTTGCGTCACCCCGATATTTATAGTTGATATGTTTTAATTGTATTATTGGAATAACGTTAGTATTATTATTATTAACTAATCTATTTAGTAATTTCTTTTACATCAAAACCAATCGATTTCTGTATAATAAAATTTATCTAATAACTAATAGCAGCCATTGAAAAGAAAAAGCGATTGGATATTTTTACCGACTAATTTATAGCTTTCAATGCTAGGCTGACGTGAAATTGGAGAAAATTGATGCCGCTAAATGTGTACGAACCTCGGGCACGAGTCTTCTGAAAATTAATCGATTAACGCAACGTTCACACGTAGCGATACGAAAATGTGTGTGCGTGTTCGGCGTACGGCACACAAGTAAATTGAAATATTACACAGCCATTTACGAATTTCAATTAAGCCATATTAATTATTCTATCCGACTAATGCACGCTCCAAGTTCTGCTCTGTGCGGGACAGCCTCTATACGTAAACCTCGGCCGGTAATGAAATTCGTGATCATCACTAGATGAAGGCTTACGAAAAAAAAAGCGTAACATTTTTAATTCAACCGCATTTTTTATACTCGTCAACCTGTTTCAACAAAATATAACTACGAGTACCCTCACCATACATATAACATTCAAGAAGAGAAAGATAATAAATACGTAGTTTTGTTTTGGGAAACACCAGGCCAGAACAAGAGCACTAGAGTTGTATATAATTTCTCGAGTTTGTACTAACAATAAGGCTTAAGAATTGCCTATTCTAATCGATCTTCGTCTGGTGTGAGCGGTGAAGTGTCGGTCCTCACTCAAGTACTAACCTAAACACTGTAAAATTTTATGGTTCTCACCTGAAAAAACAAAATTCAGAAACAATATATCAAAAGGGGGTTATAACTCTCTTCGGAGAACACTTAAAATTCCAACCGGGACAATTATGCAGACCATCTTTACTATGTTTTGCGGCTCAAAGGAGTACATAATTTTATACAAATAATTTCGGATTCTTTTTATCTTGCTAGACAGGACTTCCTAAAAATAACCTTATGTATATAATATTTGAGGAATTGCTTTCTATCTATCGAAACATCACAGAAGACAAGTGTATCCGCCCCTTTGTGATAAATTAACCCTCACAATAATTCCGATTGTGAACGATTTTGTCAAGTTTATAATAAAACTGATTGAGGTATAAACTTCCTGTGATTGTAATTGTTTAAATTCTGTCATCTATTGCATTCAGTCAATATATCTCGACTTCCAGAGTAACTATACTATGATTTCAATTAATTTATTTGTTAGCAATACTTTTACAGAGGCGTATCCAGGAAATCGAATAATACATATTCAAATTCACTAATATTTACTTTCCGACTAGTACCCTAGAAGAAAAGTATTGTAACTAACAGACCTTTTTGCCTAAAGGTATGCTATAAATAGAAAAAAGAAAAATATCTCCAAAACTTACCCATACAAAAAATTTTCTGGTTGTAGCGTCGAATGTGCATTTTTCTATTTTCATATTTTTGTAGTATTGATACCTTAAGTAAGGTTATGTTTCATATTCTTATGAACTGCAAACTTATAAGTATTAAAAGTGAGGTGTTTGTTAATTCCGCATGTGAAATAAATTGGTTGACCTCACGGCATAGGCTGTGCAGGAACCTATTAACATCCCTAATTGCAATTGTAATGCCATATGTGCTAAATTAATCGGTATCTCAATTAAAATTTTTAAACTCCCGTAAGTGATGAGCATCGCAGCGTCGGTCGTTGAGATACACAATAATTAACAAGCGCGTTAGACATTCTACACATCTCTAATTGTTGTTGCGCAATTAACGAACGATTAATTATTTTGTGCCACGCTTCCTTATAAAAAGTCTCCAGTTGCATAAGTTCTATTGATGGTGTTGGAAGAATGTGCTTCCAAGCCTTTTTCGTTCAGATCAGATTTCTCCAAACTGAATCTAGGGTACATTTTTTGCATTACAGAAGGCTTTACATAATTATATCTATAAACTATTACTACATAGGCAACCCCAAAGGCAACTACTAATAAAGTAGGCAAAATTATCGACTGAGATGTCATTTGGTTTATGTAAACTTTTCTCTAGTACATTGATAGTACCCAATGTGATTTGGTGAACCTCGGGAAAACAATGACTAATTGAGTCACTTTTTGTGTCGAAAACGATAGCAATTAGCAGTTGGTTGACGAGGAAGACAATGTCTGCATTGAGTGGTGAGTCGTTCGGAGTGACTGAATGCCTGAAGAGAGGCATTGCGAAAGATTGAAATGCTGAACGGTCAGGGATAAAAAACGGTACGACGGTACGAGCAGAAGAACACAATGCGCCGATGCTGAAAACGATTTGAATGCATTGTTCTCCGGAGGCTTAATGGCCTGAAAACAATGAGCCGCAAAATGAGACCTCAAATGGCATTCGGCCACGCTTCTTATGGCGAATGCTTAAGGAAATAATTGACTTACCATATCTGTTAAATAATAGAATTGATTGGGCCACTGTTTCTTGTGCCTTGGTATTCAATAAACTTAAATTTGTTTTCAAGGCTTTTTCATTTCAAGCAGGATTTTCTACCGGATCTTAATGGAAGACCACAATAAACAGTCGTAAAAATCGAGTGCCACTTGATAAATGTTCTCTGGTGAGCGAATACAAAGCTAAAGAAAGCGACACGCACCAAGAGCTGTTTTTTTTACGAATCCAATGACATATGATGGCGAACAGTGCAAAGCTATACGAATCGAGTCCCCGGAAAGAAAGAAAATCCGTGTTTTCTCGCCCGCCGTTGCTCTTACGTAGTGCATTCAATCGTTAATCATTAGACACCGAGTCCTTTTAGGACCCTCTTTGTCGTTTTCAGTTGGGCGAGAGTTGTTCAACTTCCGCTTCATAACGAAAGAATTCCCCTAAATGGTACAATCATTTGTCAATTTGACATAATTTTCAACGAGATATAACTTATGTTTTTATCTCTTTTTCTTATTTTGCTTTTGTAACTTTTAAAACTATCGATTTTTACAGATTTTTCTATTTTTTTAAGCCACCATATCTTATATCATTTTTAAGTAACGAAAACAACTAAATCAAATATGTATAAGCATCTTTGTTTATTTTTATCTATTGAGGTATGTATTATAACAGTTATAATATTAACACTTAAATTTTATTTTGTATCAAAAACTATTGTCAAATATTAGCAAAAATTCTAAAAGAAACCCAAAATAACGTTGTTTAGCTAATAATTTTTCATAGGCCAAACAAAATCTTAATGTGAGCAATCGATTCTTACAAATTGAAGTAAATGTAAAGAATTATTAAAGAAATTGGAATATTATTGCATAAGTAAAAATAAAAATTAAGAATATTCCGGTAAAGTAATACAGGGATTAGAAAGAGAACTTCAGTTTAAAAACGACTGAGAAGAAAATGACTTGTTAATTTTGCTGTATAGTTTGGAATGTTTAGCAGTTTTGTTGGTTTTTGTACCTTTTCGCTTCTGGTGTGTTTAAACTGAATATCTCCCTTGTAACCAATGCTAATATTTTGATGTTTGGCTGTTCTTATGTACTTTTGATTAAAATATTTGAAACAAACGTGCACACCCTCGCTCGGAAGGCTTGTATGTGTGAAGACATGTATAGAAATAATTTTTGCTCTATCAACCCTGCTAGCCGTGTAGCACATAATTCAAAATTTATATTGTTGAGATACTTCATCAGATGTTGAGAGAACACCTTTGGAGAAGCTTACACATGACAGTGTGTGCAGTGTCTCTGTGTACTCCGGCGTACACATATTTAACTCAACACAGATGCGTACACAATGGCCCTCACAATTGTTGATAGAATAATAGAGCAGTTTGAATAAATACAGAAGAGGGGAACTGACGGAATGTATGTATGCTCGTCCGTGTATGTGTGTGTACGAAAATACCGCTGAACTATTGTGTTTCGGGCCCTTTGTCCTCTTGTTCGCGTTTTTTATCCTCTACTTGTCCTCTTGTGTGCAAGTGTTTTGTGAGTCTCCCTACCCTCTCCAAAACCTACCGTGGATAATGCGCTGCCTTCGGAATGGGATTCGTACTGGTGCTTCTTTTTGTTCGCGGCTGCACCGATCGACCAAAAGTAAACACCGGCTTTAATGAGTAAGTAATTTACTATGGGGAATACCACCTTTTTATTGCCCTAACCATATATAGGTCACATGTGTTGGCGATTGGCAGAATTCGCATTCATAAAGTTAATTAACGTATTGATATTAATAAATCCTAGTTAAAAATACATTCCGAAAAAACTCATACATCTAAAAAAGAATTATGAAATCTATACGTTAAAAATATGCTATTTTGGAGTTATAAATTTCGTGTTTTACATGTCACGTTGAACTATTTTAAGTGGCATGAGAAATTGGTCGATTCGAAATTATAGCACGGCCCTACTTAAAATACTTTCACACCATTTACTAATATCAATTTATGTGTCGGTATTTCAGGCGGCCATCAATGACTGTACCGCCGTAATTGATTATTTTTCTTACGTCTAAACGCAAATAACATTTTTATTAGGGATCCTACTACTACATACTTAAATTATCTTTTGATTGACACGATTTTTATGACCAGTGCTCAGAAATAGTTACCTTGTTCTAAACTCCCAGCACAACATGGTGTTTATCTTCAAAAGAAGACAAACGCCTATTGCTTTGGCATTACGCAATACATATTCTCAATTAAAATTATAAAGATCGCCAACTCGCTAGCAGTACAGTATAAATCATTAACTAAATAAGCCGTTTACGGAGCATATGCAGACTCACGAGCAAATTAATTGCAAGGATAATATCAAGATCTCATCTGCAGACCCGAGAGCTAGCTAGTTAATTGAACCATCGTCTCCTTTTGCGCAGGGAAAACCTTTGTTGCACTAGCTATAAATTACTTTAGAGATCAAACTTTTACGCGTCATAATTTATTACTTATTTAAAAGTTTTATAAAAAATAAACATCCGGATAATTCTAAGTTTATTAGGTATTTATTTTGTTTCAAAAAAATGTGTGTATTTTATTATTTGACAGTATTATTGGTTTAGCTTACTTAGTTTTCATTCCAATAAATAATTTCAAAAAGCCGGTTGGACCATTCTTTGTCCAAAAAATTTAATTCTATATTTAGTTCTATGATATATTTCTGATATTTTGGTATGATGAAGTAGTATAGTTTGTGTGACACGGTAAAGATAAATATGAAAATAACCATAAATGTGTTTTGGTATTCTTGTTTTGCTGGTGGAAAGATAAAAGGCTTGTTCTAAGATTCCAGTGTCGCGATGTGACATAGGAACAAGAGGAGGCCTTGTATGAGTTATGGTGCGAAAGAATTAGCATAAGTGCAGTCTTTCTGTTGTTGTTCGCTCTCCTGGTGGTTATCTATCAAAATGCGCCGAGACCATCGCACAAAGATTTCGCAGTGCTGCCCCATCGTACCTTATTGTTCTTAGCGTGGCCGGTTGGCGTTTCTAGCCACAGCACCACCACTGCCACGTTGAAAATGTCCGGCGATTATAAAACTTAAAAACGGGCATAAATAAATTACCGAAGGATTTATGGGCTGCTGGTCGGCCGTCTCCTTTACCGGCCCAACGCACACCACTTGTTGGTTCCTTTTTCACCACTCTTTGTCTCTATTAATATGTACATATAACTCTGCTAGATTAATGTCGTGTCTCGATGACTTTTTCCATCTAACCTCGGCAATGGTATTTCACTATCTTAAATGGAATAGGAGATATGTTGACGCACGCACTTTGCCGTTGAGAAGTTTGATTAATTACCGGAGATTTGAAGATATAGTATCTACATGCGTACAAGCACTGAGAGGGAAATCAAATGCGTCATGATTTTTATTTGAATCAGGTAAATATTTGTATAATGCATCAATGGATTTACTTCACCTCGC
Source organism: Aphodius granarius (assembly GCA_963971325.1). NCBI lineage: Eukaryota > Metazoa > Arthropoda > Insecta > Coleoptera > Scarabaeidae > Aphodius > Aphodius granarius. The sequence continues at coordinate 13,538,620 of OZ020226.1, forward strand.
ATCTTTAAACCGTCATCAATTTGCCATCGAAAGTTTAGTCAATGAATTAGTTTGGTCAATCAGTAAACAAGTCAAATTCAGTTCTTAATACAAACGATCTCCATCTCCTAGATGTTGTGTATTGTAGCTAGTCTATACTTGTTAAACATTATTTACCAGAAGCAATATAGTGTTTTTTGCAGAGTCGGGACTTAATGTTACACACTTGAGACCTTATTTTGGCTTCTAGGTCAAGGGTTTTCCCGTCACTCTTAGTTGTGTAACGCTACATGCAATCAAAGACATCTTATGATGGGACGGTAATAGAGGTTTCCGTGGCTTGACAATGAATATTTCTACCCTCAATCTGAAATAATATTGAATTCTCATCTGCATTCATTTCCAGTAGGTTTATACTCCATTCTTGTAAAGCATTAGTTGCCAGTTGCCATTATAGTGGTGTTTGACAGTGTCGGAGGCTCAATCTATCATGATATAATGAATAGTCATCTACTATTAGCTCCCTGTTGATATTCCATGCTTACAAAACATTAGTTATCGCAAACTTTGTGGTGGTTTTGGTGGAGTCTGTATGCGTCTTCTCGGTTCGAGAGCATAGCCTAGTTTCTAGAGCGAAGATTTTCCTTCACTCTTGGATGTGTAACATTAAACCCAATCAAAGAATTTTTTTTCTGGAGCGGTAATGAAGATCTTTCTATCTTGACGAGCAATTTCTCCTTTGTAACCCCGTCTGAAAGGAAGCAGGAAAAACTGGCTGACGGTTGGTCGGGTGTCATCGAGATAGAAAGGGTTTGTATTCAGTTTGTCCATCAATTTGATTTCCGCGACATAAAGGGAGCTATCCGCTGGTAGGTAGAAAAAAGAGTGCGCACAACAACAATGCCCCGGTCAGTTTTGCATGAGAATCGCTCGCTCTGGACTCGAACCGGTGCAGATGCTGGCGAAGAGATACCGCAGGTTAGAGTAAAAGAATATAACCGTACAATGCTTGTCAGGGTTGGTGATTAATTAGTCGGCTCTCGGACGGACTTCTTCTTCTTTCTTGCCGAAGACGCTCCGTCCTGCTCTTCTTTCGGTTGATGCGGTCTCGTCTCCCGGACTCCTCACCTATAAACTTAGCGTTCGCTTTTATCCGTCCATTTAGGTGTCAGCGTGTGACTACGCGGTGTCACGGTATCAACGCTCGCGAAATAAATCTGCTACGCGATACCACGGCCACACTATACACCTCAGATCTCATCCTATCCCACGGCTACGCTCTTTCTACAAAACTTTTATAATATCTATGGAAACAATACCCAAGAACTTTTTGCCGCAATCATCAAAGGAGCCAACCTCACATGGTGGTCTAGCCTATAGTTTTTCTGTTCCTCCATTGAAAAACATTTTCAAACGTTTGACAGCTAGGAGAAAACTCGAAGAAAACTTATGTAGTGCATAGTCTGAGTCCAGTTAGCTTCGAGGTGAACTAAATAAGGTGTAATCAGGGCAATTGTTGTCGTGTTATTCTCGTCGAGACCTTTGTCCATTAGCTCCCCATCCACACCCGGCCTAACTAAGTTTACGCTGGAGTTGTATCAGTTCGTCCTCTCAAACAGTGGAGTCACTGGGCGACCTTAGACAATAGAGCAATCAATAAGGTAATGAGTGGGACACTATATCTAATTACTGGTGCGGTCAACGTCTGAGGGCTCCCCTTTTAGGCTAGACGACGCGTTCTGCCGTCACTGCCGACGTTTCGTCGTCGCGCTCCCCATCAGGGCTAGTCTCCTCTGTACTTTGGCGATCGCTCAACGGTGTGCTAGTCTTCAATCATGCTTATCGCGAATCGGACATCGCGGTGCGACCATTGTTCGGCGCAACATTAAAGTACGCATTGTCAAGTCACTCACTCTTTCTCTATAGTTGGTATATATGTGTGTGCAGAGGCCGCCGCGGTCACCGCGAATGCGTGCGCTGTGCACTCTTTTATCGGCCGAGATCGGGTCCGAACCGCCGTACTAATAAGTGCTGATTTTTCTTTATGCCCCCACTGCGCTGCTCTTGTGATGGTGATGGTACGTATTCTCAAGATGCATGACTTCTTGGAAACTATTGTTGTCTTGATGTGATAATTTTTTCTAAGGCAAAATCTGACTCCATATAGACAACTGTTAATTTGTCTTTCATATGTAGCAATGTGGGTTTCACAGAAGAAAATAAAGAGAAAAATCCGACCACATCGTTGACACATTGTAGTGCAGTGTAAGGCCATAATAGAACTTATTACGGTCAGCTCATGCTTTCAAATAAATTAATTATTAATGAAAAAATGTAAAAAATGATAAAAATAATATTCTTTGATCTAATACTTCAATATTATACATAATCCCGAAATCCACAAATTTGTATTTCGTCGCTTTTAAGATTGACCGTAAAATACACATACATATTTGTGTGTAAAAATTCAGCAAAAGCAATCTTATTCCTTCATAATCTTACCTCTCGGCACAACAAACAAAAAAAAACACCTGCAACACGTGTGCGCTGTGGTCTTCGCACCATAGACAAGGTATTGTGTGCGCTTCACATTGTGAGCGTTGCCAGTACGATGCGCGTCAGACCAAATTTCCTCCGAGTTTTTCGCCGATTTTATGTGCATTTTTGGACGTTTTGCGTGTGCCGGGTGCGTGCGACTTGTAAACTAAACTATCGAAAACGATTTGAGCAGAAATCCAAAAACGAACATCAAATGGTACGTCCATATTTCCGTAATTTTCAATTTGTTTCATTTTCCTCACTAGGCGGTTGTCAGTGAATGGTCAGTGAGGTGGGTAAAACAGGTTATGTGTTGGATCGATTTGTAGAGTTTGCTGGAGATGGTTTCCTCGGTGGTTTACCGTGTTTTGAAGTGACTGGATTTTTGATTATTATTTTTTTATTTTGGAATATTTAATGGCAGTACTCTTGCTTTTTCAAGATAAATATGTAGTAGTATTGTCAAAAACGGTACATATATGATTTAATTTTGTCATGTTTCTGTACAGCTATGTATGTACCTAGAGTTTTCAAATCCATGGTCCCAAATGTATTTTAACGTGTTCGAATATTTTATCAGAAGGCAACATTAATACCTGTAATCAGAAAAGATAAAATAAGTATGTATACAGTATGTATACATATACATTTTTTGGAGAAGTAGTTATAATGTCATCTGTTAAATTTGTAAGTTGTTTTTCTTCGTTTTCTAGGTTCGTTACTGTGTTTTGGAGTGTCTTCGAGAAGTTGAGACAATTTTAAAATGAGATCTGTATTGGTGAGTCGATTTTTGTTATTTATTTTTGTTATTGTTCATTATTTGTGTGTGTTTTTTTATTGATCATTATTCTTCTGCTTTGTAATATTTAATTTTAAGTATTCCTTTTCCATGACAAGTATTATCTGCCAGTCATATGCCATTTAGGGCTAGTTTTTCAATACTAGTTTAAACCCCGAGTGAAGGTTAGCACTGTGGACAATGACGTTTTGATGACCAGTATCCAATGAGCTTTGGCGAATCTGACAGAAATCAAGAACAGAACGGAGTTCAGTAGAACTTAGAAATAAACCAATATTGAAAAACTAGCCCTTAGAAACCTAAATCTTTAGTTTTAGTATTGTTAGAAGTCAAGTTAAAAATCAAGAATACGATTATAAGATCTTAAAAATATTGCACCACATACTGGGTGTTAAGAAATGTGAAACGACCATAACAGTAAAGTACCTGGGATATTAATATTATCGAAATTTTATTTGGGAATGTTGCTTAGAATTAATAATTACGCTCAGATTTGAAATCACAGTCATTATTATTAATCCAAATTTGTATGGTTTACCTGTGTATCGCATGATATTTTGATATTTACTGGGTAAAAAATCATAAACGCACCAAGGAAAAGTTAATTTTTGTAATGATTTTAAAGAAGCGCTGGAGACGCTACAAAATCGCGATTATTATAGGAAATTTGAACAAATATCTAAGAAACTGTTTAAGGAGAATCATTTCAAATTATTAGCCGCTACAAAACTGTTCTCAAATAGTGAAAATTTAAAAAAGAAGCGAAACATTTTTTTGTCATATATGGCTGTGATCTCAAATCTGAGCGTAATTATTAATTCTAAGCAACATTCCCCCCCAAAAAAAATTAAAAATCAGTGTATGGATTCAGGGGGCCTTAAAATGTCTGTTTTCGGTGAAATTCTTCTAGTCGCAAAACAATTATAACCACAGTGATTATAAATGCATCAAACGCCTGAAAATGCTAGAAATACCTACTAACTTACATTTTCGCTTACTTCTCGAAAACTCACCATTGGATATTAATTCCAATATGTCAAATCAACCAAAAAAACGAGTAAGCGCACTTATTTCCAAATCTATCCAGCTGAAAAAAAGTAAATAATTCCTTGTGTGTGCGTTCTCGTATTAGGAAGTAGGTTTATGCGTGCTGCCATCTACGCATCCACGGTGTGTCCCATTGTTTATACATTGGCGAAACGCGATGGTCCACGAGTTGCTTGACGGGCTACCTCTACCTGAGATACACTTATGTGGTACAAGTCCCCCCCACTGTCCATTCTTACCTGCATGTAATATGTGATCAGTGTAAGAAGCGAAGTCTTCGAGGTACCAACGCGAGGTACCAACGTACAGCTTTCAAAACCCCATTCATGCGCGGTTTAAATTCACGCGCGCACTGTTTTTCACAACCCCTTGTAGGTGACAGGCGTGACAGTGCAACCACCTGTACATCAACCCTCTTGGAGCATGCGTCTGGACATTCACCATCGACAAACATGATGCACACATTTTATATGATGACAAGTGACTGAAACTCAAATTACTGATATAGTTTTTTGGATTTTTGATTCCTGAAAATTAGTGTTTGTTGTGAGATTGTTGTATGATATTTGGTTGTTTAAAGAACAGTGTGGAGTCAAGCTCGCTTCGGTTTTGTGTGTACTGTTATGGACGGTTCCATCTGAATATTTAAAGTAAAAAATAAAAACACCATCGGAACGATACAGGTGAGTTTGATTTTGTGCTGAAGCTTTCTGGTTTTGTATGTAAACAAATGTCACGTGGAAACAAAAATGGCCGCCTTTTTGACAGATGAAGTAGTGGGAAAACTAGACAATCCTTGGAAAAAACTGAAATCTTTTAAGAACACAAATTTTATTTTTTGTTCGTTTTTGATTATCAGGCTATTGTTGGTACAATGGTTAGTGACATTCACAATTTATGTGGTTCATTATAGAGAATACCGATTATTATCTGTAGAAACCTCCGCTTTGTGTATCAAATTTGTTCTAAACGCAATTTGGCAATGTTGGCTTACAAACATAATTCATTCTGATTTAGATAAATTACAGTTGCTCGGTATAATTTCTATTGTTATGCAAATTATTAGCTTTTAGATCATCCAGATATTAGGCTGAATATGCTTATGACTAACGGAAGCGATTTTAAATGTTTAAACTTGATATAATGGCAGTACCAACTTTTCGCCAATGCAATGATCTTCATTATCTTTATTTATATCCTAATTTTCTTGTTATATATCCTAATTTGGTTGTTATTTATTTGAAATACGTTATTTCATAAGAGCACAACTGGTCAAAATAACCTATTTTAAAGAGACAATAAAATATACCACATGTGCACAATAACCTGTTGGTATTGTGTTGAAGATTTAGACACAAAACATGTTTTTATGGTCAATCGTCGAAATGCATAGGTAGACATACTACAGTTGAGTTGCTAGAATTTCTGAAGTGTGTTTACATGTTCTGTTATAATTTCAATTATTGATCATTGATTGTGCATAAGGCAATATATTCACAATATGTACATTGTAAATACACACTATATTGTATAAATGGCAAAAAAAATCATTACCGATTTTTCTAACACTGATTTCACTTTTTAATCAATCTAATCAGCTAACATTACATTACTAAACTGTTTTTAAAATTAGTTTCTGTTTTTAAAATTATTCAACTAAACACGTTAGATATACGTTATACAATATCAAACTTTTACTACATCATTTATTTGCTTGGTATTTTTCTTGAAAAGTTCCTCTATCCAAAAAATAGTTTTTCTGGACAAGTTTTGTCACTCTACGTAATTATAACTTATCTGTAACTCATTTTGAAATAAATAGTCCGTTTTACATACTAATACAAATTGGTCCTTCAGAAACAAGTGATTACAATATTTTTATCGTGTTTTTCATATCAGTAATTTAGCCATCATCCATAAACATACATGTTTGTTAAATAACTATTATTATTTAGCCTAAATAATTATATAATTTACAGCTTTTATTATTAATCGATGTACATTACAAGAGAAGTAAGTAAATCATTTTTATACAGTGTATAACAAGTTTGATTCCAGAACACATATAAATTTGTTAAAGTTTCCTTAAAAGTTACATAAAAAAAAGTAAAGGAATAAATCACATATGAAATAATTCAATAATACAATAATGAACCTGTTAAATAATGTATATATATATGTGTGACTTGTACAATCAAACCCGCTTAGCTATGCTAAACATTTAAGAGGAAGTGGTGCAATCGAGCATAAGAAGAATAGAATAAGCGTATATAAAAATGTTATTAGCTATCCAAACCTGTTACAACCTATATACTAAATAAATTAAATTCAGAATTGAAGTAGCAGCGAAAGAGTATGTACAACGGAACGCCGTATATACATATTAAAGGCGATGTTGAATAAAGATTGTGTATCATCGCTAATTTAAGTATTTGAATCCATTAGCTAATAAACGATCTCATTGGAATAAAGATAATGAAACGTGGCATTATACATTCAGCTACTAAAGTGATGTGTATTTCCTCTTCCTCGTTTGCAGAAATTACTCATAATTTTCCATAAAATAGCACGTTATTGTTGCTCACACCGGCCGTTCAGTTTCCCGTCTAATTGCGAAAAGAAGAAAGCATCTTAGGTGTGACGCGCCGTCTTTCTACAATTTTAAATTCCACTCGGTCGACATCATCGGTCCATATTTTCCGTCGCCTTAAGGAAAAATCTCTATAATTCGCTTTTTTATTGCCCCTGTTGTTTTTGCCCGGAAAGGACATATATGGTAACGAATTAAAATATAGCTCACTGAAACGAAACATCTACATATTTTAGCTGCTGAAATTATACGCCTCGATAGCTTCGGGCACAGAGATCCTTGTCTATTTCATCATGAGGTGTTACTGCAGTAAATCACGGTTTTAGAAACCTGACTTATTGATGGAGATGTAAAATTTCTTTTTTGTGTGGAAGAATCTCGTTTTTTTTTTTTGTAACAGGTGGATATCATTAAAATATGAATTTTATTGTAATAATGAACAAATGTATCCCCATACCTTTTTAAAACTATATGTGAAACGTTTTTGTTGTGACAAATATTCTCAGAACACTATTATTGTAATCGGCGTTTTATACAAATGAAGTCGTTTTATTATAATGATGCCTCCGCGTAAGAGTTCTTTTTTTACAATAATAATACATCTTGCATTAGCGAGCTGTGGTCGTTATGCTAAATTGCGTTTTATTATCTCGACAAATGGCCATTGTGCTGCGCATCTATTATTCACACTTCTAATGTAGAAAAAAAAACAAAGTAATTATCTATTGTATCTGTTAATGTCCATACATCATAATTTCGAACAAAACAATTTTCGCGCAAAGAATTACTCAAGCGTATTGTCCTCCACGATTGAAAATAAAAGTTTTTCTGCAAGGCCAACACCTTAACAACAAAAGCACACAGGCAATTATATTAATTGTAGTGTATTGTATAATTTTAATAATATGTGTTCTTCAATTTTGAATTCTTGTATTTCATGAGAGATGTAGCACCATATGGTTTCATACGAGGAAAAAAAGATGTAGAATTATCTTAAGTAACAATAATAATAATAATAAATTACATACAAATGTAGGTAACTTAAGTAATTGATACATCAACTAACGATAGACCATGAAACATAATTTATAGGTATCCGCAATTATTGATCGGTGCCAATTACATAAAACAAACATTAGAATTAACTTAGCCTATATATATGTGAAAGAATTGAAATTTATAATAATACCCTGTCTATTTCTGGCCAAATAACAAATTTAACCGGTGTAATTTAGACGTTATATTATTGCAAAAACTCACTTTGTAATAGTTCAAAACGCAACATTAATTTTTTGTTTCGTTATTTATTGCATCCATAATATTTAATAATTGTGGACATAAAAAGATAAAGTTACTATTTTACTTTAATAGGTTTATAACGTGCATGAATAAATTATTGATAAATGAATCATAATTACAAGAAAACTACGTAAAAATTTCCAGGTATTTTCCTTGGTCATTCATATCTTTACTCTCAAGAACATTCCAGGAGGAACAATTGTAATAAAAGAAATCATAAATATGCATTTTATACCCACCTTAAACTTTAAAGAATACCGTTTTCGGAACTTTATGACATCTCTCTTATTGTTAGCAACATTGTTGCTTCAGAGAACTCAAATAAAACTTTGGGGTCTTGTAAAAAACTTATAAAAGACATTAATTGTACGCTGAAAACTACTATTGACAAATTATTGTTGATAATCAAAGTATTTAACGAGCAATTTATAGTGGCACAATTTATTCTGTCCAAAATAATTTTATTTTCAGCTGCGCCGTTACAATAATTGATAGTTACATGGTGTAATTAGCTTTTGGAGCAGCTGTCTCATTATGTTAATTATTGTCGAAAATCTTTTGATCGTGGATTAATGTAGTATTATACTCTATATTGATTCTATAAGTTATGGTTTACATTATACATATATAACAACAATTTATAGTTTCAGTTATATTAGAGTTAAATGCATTAGAATTAAATACCAGCAAATTATTAGAAAATTATCTCCTTTTATGTCTTAATTGCCATGATTTACATATTACTGAAGGTCGGTGGTATTATTCCATATTGAACTTTAAAAAAATACGTAAAGTTTTTATTGAAAAATCGCCTTGATAATAAACTACCACTCTTCTTATTGATTCTTTCATTGCTTCTAAATATTACCTCCATCTATAGCAATATAATTATTGTATATTCGCTTACAATACCTCTCAGACAACAGCGATCCCACGGTCCTTATAATCGTAGAAATCTCTCGGGATAGACGGTTGATATTTTTACCAAAAAGTAGACGCAGAGTTCGCGGTTCACGTAAAGGTACTATAGGTTGTCTCAGCTCTGAGCATCGCGCGTTTTACCTCTTCGTACACACAGAGGAACCCCGCTGGTTCCCGTCCGTTTGTTCGCTTCATGGAACAGTGTAACATGATGTGTAATACAAGATTAGATTGGCTTATCGTGCACCCTGTCTATCCGATTCTGATCGACAGGTCAAAATTGTTAAACAATAAATCCGTGAGACAATACCGAATATTACTTTAGTCACCAAATATTGCACATGCGCAGAGAGAAAAGAAATGTATGTAAAATAAAACATTGTTAACATGGATCTGTCTTTAACTTGAGACAGGGTTTTATTTTATAGTATAAAATAAATTAAAAAAACAATCTTTTGTATAAAATTTATACAAAAGAATAATTTGATAATCTTTTTTTTATACACCACTGTTATTTGGGACACTAAATGCAAAATTTGATAATCAGGTAAATTTACTATTGCCTACAATCGATCTTATATTCAAATTCGATAAAAAGCTAGTTATTTTCTTGTTCTAATCAAATGCATAACAAACATTACAAGCTCTTACTACCAAATAATTGATCAGCAAATGCTGCTTTCTACATCTGCTGTACTAATTTGGTATATTCTAGAGTCTATAATCTGCACTATCTAAATTCTAGACACACTTGTAGCTTGTAGACAATGGATAAGCACAATGAAAAACGTACTAATGTGTGCTTTATAAATAAATTAATCTGATTTAAAACAAAATATGTTTAAAACGGTATTTTAAAACAATTGTTTTGAAACATAATAATTTCAAATCATTTTTCGTTCTGTGTAGAACCGAAAATGTTAGTGAAAACATATTTCAGTCATGTAGAAAAATTAAGATTTCACCTACGACGTTATCGTATTAAGAACTGATATGATAGGAATCTCGATCGTTAAAATATTCATAAAGCGGCGTATTTATAAACATTATAATCTTCCATGTGGACGCCCACTAGTACCGGGTTCTGACACTGTTGGCTCTCTATACCCATTTTCGATATGAAAAATGACCTGTAGCCGCGTGCTAGTTTTGAGAACACCGCGTGTTAAACGCGTTACTATTATTTCTTTTTTGTGCGGCCGGGAATTACTGTATGCAACGCAATGTAATGATACCTTGTTTAGAACACCTACGGTATCCGCTATAGCAAAACACTTGCGTGATTGTAAAAGACCCATACGCATATTTTCAATACACTTTCATATTTCTCCGGTGGAAAGAAGATTAATATTTTCTTAGTTAATTAACACTTTTTCCAGTTGAGCTGTTGTCTCTTGTTTCAATCAACTTAGATCCATGTTAAATTTAACACCTGGCTAAATTGACACCTGTCAAAATATCGCATTACAGACTCGAACCAGTGTAAATTAAATATGAAAATCCGTTAATTAGAATGCTCCAGGAGAACAAGCCTGTGCTAAACAATTAGCCGTCTATATTTTCACAACACCTACACCAAAAACTAATTTACGTTGGAGGCACTGCTATTCGTCAAATTGAATTTAAGACAACCATAAATAAAATATTAATTATCGTTACCGTGAATAATGAACCATACTTAACAGACAATAAATAGAAAAAAAGGCTGTAAAGTCTTGCTGCAATGCATAATAAAACAATTAACTATCCCAAAATGGAAGTACGGAACATATGTTCGACACACTTTTATTGTTTTTGGGTGGGTATTTTATGCTTATCTAAATTATAAGTAATTATTGTGTAGGGTATTTGGCAAGATGGCTTTATTTTCTGTTAAAGCGATCATCAATATTTGGATGATTTTAACCATCTTTTAATGAGTGCTCGCAAAGTTGTTAAACTGTTAAACGTTACGATCGTAAATTAGGCACGAAGACAGTTTGTCAGAGGTGGATCCATGCACGGACAGGTGAGCCGCTGCGGCCCAGGACGAAGAAGAGGCGGCTCGAGGCTCAAGGTCACCCGGAAGAGTGGACAGAACAGGTGTGACGTCACTGGGGTCAACCTCGGCAGCCTCTCTTTCGATCAGGTGGATACAAAAATAACGGTACCTGCTCGCATCATGTCCGCTTCGGACCCACTTATCATCGGCCCAAAAATATTCAAACGTGTTTTTTGTTGCATTTATTAATCCACCATAGGTTCCTGGAATTAAACGCTAGGTTTAAGGAGAAAATATAGAACGCAGTTTTCGATTAATACCTTCTGATGCCGCTAGTTAGGCGCTGATATCACTAGGTAAGATTAGTACCAAAACTCTTTCGCAAATGTAATTTTTTCAAGCATCTACTTACGCTAGATGGCGCCACCAAAAACAGTACAATCCAAAATTTTCAGATTTTACAACCATTTATTGCGCCTAGTTTATTTACGACAAAATAATGACCGTAGTATTGTTAACTAGAGTTTCATATTAGTATATAAAACATTCAGAGACAAACATAATGAATCATCTTCTTGTTCATTTAGAGAATTTTATCTTATAATGTTCTCTTGTTATTTTTTACCTCGGGTACAGAGTGGCACAGAGTGGTTAACCGGCAGTAGAGTAATAGTTCTCACCACCACAAGATAACAGCACATCGTAGTGCAATATAGACGTGCAAAAAATCCGAAATATTGCCAGTGTTATACATATTTCTTTGTAGTGAAAACCCCATGTTTTCGGCCATGTTTTCGTGCTTTATATCAAAAGGTAGACTTCTACCTTAAGTAGATATTAAAGATATTTAGTGTAGTGTTCAGACAAGAGACGTCCTTGGGTATTTGGCGATATGGTAACAATGTACATACGCGAAATAGCAGAGTATAAAAAATGGTTGGGGATTTTATGGACATGTTAATTACTGTCACTCAAAGAGTCGATTTCGTCACTTCTATTTTTCACAACAATACACAATATATACAGGTTTGAGCACACATCTATATATTGCCAACGGTGAAATTTTAACAAGCTCCGATGAGCCATGAATAGATCATTGTTTTCTATACCTATACCAATCGAGTCGAGGTATAAAGAAGATATATCCATTGTCCAGTTTTTGCACAACACTTATGAATGTCTCATTTTAAAATTTATGATCGGTCGATTATGTAAATAATTACTTTTCGTTACGACAATAGAAAACGTATTTCGTCTCGTACTATAAACGCAGCGAAATTTCTACACATTGCTTAAGAGGGATGTCAAATTTGCTCCAATGTCCATGTTACCCAACAATTAATTAGTATACTGCTGACTTTTAAGCATTTATTTGTGAAAAATAAGATCTTCAAGTGCTAAAAATTAGAAAAAAGCACCAGAAAATGAACAAAAATGTACGTTTTATTTCATATATGCTCTATATATTTTTAATATTCTGTTTGGACTTAATGCACAGAAGCATCCCGATTGGCGACAATCTGACAACCGGAAGTGACAAATGTTATGCATGTTTTGTTGGGGATTCATCCGATTTTGATCGAACTGAAACTAGGTCATCCTTCAGTGACATTAAATATGTTTACCAATTCACAGATCTGTGGAATAAACGGTTTAGGAACTTTTATAATGGATGATTCATTTAAAGGTACTTTTTCAAAAATAAAAAATTAAATTTCTGATCTTGGTAGGACAGTTATGTGGACCATAAGTTGCTCTGAGCGCGCAAAACACATTTCTCGTATATGGCTGATTTTCGTAACACAGCTGAATAATTTGTGGACGCTGTGCCGGGCCAAGTATTTTACGATGAAATGTCAAACACTACTAAACAGAAATACCAGGACAGGGTGCCACAACTCACTCGTCAGCTGTTATACAATTCCTAGCAAAAGAGTACATAGAATGGTTGCGAACTAACAAACTTTGATAAACGTAGCGCTAAAGCACTTCTTTTGCTCGAATTTGTGGAGATCCTTGTTGAATTTCAGTTGCTTACAGTAATACTGTCCAAGCAAAATGCTTAGAATCTGGACTCTAGTAATTAGTAATGATAATACTACTCAATTCATTGCGGTTGTTTCTCTTTTTTTGACTACGATAACATTGACCGACATTATTAGTATCAAATAACTGTGAAAGCGAATACTCCGGTTGTCTGTGTGCGTGTGTGTGTGCGTTCGATACTACATCATGTACAGGGCGTATCAAACACACATATCTTTACATAACTAATACAAGAAAGGGAATATCCGAGCTGAAGTATTAATTAACGATCCTGTCTTGTATCGCGTTACCTGCAGCAGAAGGACTCGATTGTTCCGACATTTTTTTTACCGTTAGAGCATAAATTTGAGACCGTGCAGAGAGGCTGGTCTTTGAATAACCACTACACGTAAATTGTGTGTTTAAATAATTAAGATTTGTGTGTTTGTGGGTATCACATTTAATCAAACTAATAAGCAGCTTTAGATAACAGAATATGACATAAGACACAATGTACAGTTAGAATTAATCCGTCACTACATAAGCATAAGAAGTGACGTACAAAAAAAGCGACGTAGATCCTCGTCGCAAAATTATTAATATTTATATTGTTGGGCGACGTATTCGGTCTGAACAGGATAGTCGAGCTCGCCACGAAAAGGAGAGAAAAAAGTCGCTCGGAAAAAGAGCGGAGCGCGTCTACATTCCGTTAGCCATAAAACAATAGAAAATCGTACCTAGATGGACGTACGTAGAGCGCGAGCATCAACATACATAATGCAACAACAGAATGCCTCCTCTCTAGGTATGGCCGAGAGAGAGATAAGTGAACCGCTGAAGACCTGAGGCCGGAACACTGGGATTATTGGATTGGCATCGAATCGGCGGATCGTGACAAGAATGTGCAGACTTACCTTGCCCTCGGACTATGTGCGCTCTGCTCTCTCTATCTATTTACTGCTCGTCACTAATGGACAGATGGATATATGTGCTTACAGGTTTTATCTAGTCTGAACTCACTCGAATAAACTGACAATTTTCGATAGCTTTTTAAGGTTTTACACTCAGAGAAATTTACTATAAAAATTGCAATGGTTAAAATTAGGCAAATTTTTGTTGCCCTATGTTCGATCTGTCCACGAATCCTTATAACGCCTGAACTGAATGTTTTTGAACTTAATTATGATGGATGGCTGCGTTGAAACAAATACTAATTGTGGAACGTTACCATTATACCATTACCATATCATTACGTTTACACGATAATTTAACCATTATTATTAAGCGATCCAAGGGCCCCTTTGATGTTCACTCCGTTTATGTTTGCTTAGTGTCTAAACATTATGCCGAAATAACTAACATAATAAAGTAGGCTGCTGTGTGAGCGCGCCGGCACCTTAGAAAGAGGTTGCGGTATCTGCAGTTAAAATTATGTAAATAAATAGCCTCGATACTTTTGGACCGACTCCTTTTCAGCATACAATGTTCACTTTTATTATCATTATTATTATTAGAATAAAAATTAGAACGAAAACTGTTGTGGTTTGAGAGATACTTGAGACACCTTGGAGACTATTCAAGAGTATATGATAAACAGGATTGGACACATTTTTATTGAATATCTCAGTTATTTATGAAACAAATTTACTCTGTATAGAACTTGCAGATAAGATGAAATGGACAACATTTGTTTTGTAAATGTAGTTTTGATGACTATTATAAAAGGTTACAAAGAGCTGAATATTAAATTTAAAAAAAGGAACAGAGTGGCAGTTAAAAGACAATCAATCAGCTTTATTCCTGTCGTGTTGAGTGGTACGGCCATTATTGTAAAGGTACTGTAGGTAGTATTCTCCAATTATATAAGTAGTAGCCAATTACGTTGTCGATGGTGAGCCGGGAGGCATCGTAGATACTAGCGGGCATTATTAGAACTCGCTCGAAATGCTGTCGGAACGTTGGTTGTCCCGTAGCAATTCAATTCTTTGCGTCTCGTTTTCTTTCTGTTGCTGTGCACCGCGCACCGTTTTGCCGGTCCGAGCGCTTATTATGCCATTCTGAGTAGACGGCGCGGGCAAAAATACTGCCGCGGATGTTACCTATCAAACGATATATTTATCCATTGTCGTTTGCAAGCGCGAGCGAGGAGCTTTACAGTTAATGGAATTGAATTTCAGACGTTATGGTTAAGCACCGTTAAATTTTAGTACGTATACGTAGCGCTTCTTTATAATCCTACTGCATACGCTATTTTATGGCCAACATTTCATTGTTTACCCACAGAAACCTTTCTTTCCATTTGTTTGTTTATTTTGGGCTTGTTATGACAATTAGTTTGTCTCCTAACAAAAGTCAATCTTACAATAAAATCTCTAGAATTTATTGTCAATAATTTATTGAAAGAATCATCAAAACTGTGCTAAACACAACACACATCTTTACCAGAAATCCCGGAATAGAATTCTGGGTGAGTGTGTACATTTTAACTACAATTTTAATGATGTATTGTTAACTGTGTTCACTTAAAGTGCCGTAACCAGAAATTCAGTAAAAGAAGCATCAGAAAGGTCTCTCCCATCATAATGAACGGTACAAAATGACCCCTGCTTTACACGAAGGAACAAATTGAGCACGTAGAGGTGCATTCGGTACGTAACGTTAGCAATTGCTTTAATTGAAACTCTAAACGTTAAAATCCTGCTGCCCATTATTATCGTCATTATTATTGCATCGTCTGGTTTTGTTTCCATCGCTCACGTTGCTTGTTGGGCCGCTCTAACCTCTTCAACGCGGGTTATGCAACGCGATTGTCAGTTAATAGTCGCCTCTTTCTCCCATTTTGTATGCGAAACATTTGCCGGCGAGCAATTATTTACGAATTAGCCCAACAACAGAAAAAAATGATCACCCAAACACATTATCTTCCATTAACACGTTTGCGGGGCATTCCTCTGTTGCTTTTCTGACAGCGGAGCAGATCTGGTACGTAAACGACGACTATAACTCACTCCATTCCGTCGTGTCGCTAAATTTAAATACAATTAAGATTGCATACCAAACAATCAACCGTTACCCAAAATTAAAACTTCTGGTTTGGCGAGTAGTCCGCAGATAAGAGAATACTTAAACCGATTATTTAACCTTCCTTCTTTGGCGTTGATTAACATTTACACTTTGCCAAATCTTCGGTACAACCGTTGCTCCACAGCAACTGAAGAAGCAAACAGTTTTGGACGTCATAACCATCAATGGAAGTTGGCACTAAGATTTGTTCTACGTCAGTAGTGTATTTTTCCCCCGCTATTATTTCTTTAAGGCATGTGGAAGCATCAATCTAGATTCCAAAAAGGATACTTTTTACTTTGAGTCCGTTATGCCAGATTTGATCAAAGACATGACCAAATACTGCATAACGAAGGTCGATTGTCGAGTGCTTATTCCAGGATTCATATTGGTTGTCAACTTTGGTTGAATGAAATTTAAAAATGTTCTTATCTATACTGAAAGTTGAAAGTATTTGCGTGTGTTTAAATAAACATTCCTATGTGGGCAAGCCGTTAAACGCCTATCTCTAGAGTCTCTAGACAATAATACAGCATATATCTGGAGATTATTATAAAACGGTCGCGAGATACTTTCACGGAAGAGTGCTGAGGTCGTAAAGTGTGCACGCCACTCAGGTCTACAATGGTCGGATTATCTTGTAAATAAAGAACTTAGCGTACGCACTGCTTTGGGTCCCACATTCTAGAGGGCGACCGACGCCGACCGCATCGCACACCACTATAAATATCGGTCTTATCTTGGATATCTGTACTTGTGTTCACATTAAATTGTCGTTATTCCCACTTAAATATCGGCTTTGCTACAGTTAAAAGTGGTTATTATTATGATATACCTCGTTTTAAAAACGTTACGATTTATTGTGCTGTTGATTTATATCCACAACATAACTATAAACCAAACAAAATATCTTGTTTAGATTTTTAAGAATGCAGTTTTAAGTCCCTTGAGTATCGATTTAAAAGCCAAGAAGAAAGAATAGATGAGCAATAAAAAGCACAACTAATTTGGTATGCATTTATTTGATCATCCCTTACGTGCGTTAAGATTAAATAAGAGTAAGTATATTTTACAATAATACCTGTTGCCTATCTGCGCTAATGGTTCAGCGTACTTACTACTGAATCTATTTCGCATTTACATAAGTGGTAAGCAGTCCTCTGGTGTAAGAAATATTGACCTTTTACCGACGTCCAGATGGATAATAAAGGCAATTGCGATAACAATTCTACGAGCGGCTCAAAGAAACAATGCAAATAAAAATAATTACGCGCGTTTATTTTTATTGTCCGACACGGGAACACTCTTAATGTTGGTCTGGTGAAACGAGGCCGGCCTCTCTCGTCCCGTCAATAAAAACGGTGAATTTAACTTAACAGGGTGGATTTTAACGATTCTTAAATTTTAATTTTATGCCGCGGGCGCCAAAAATATCTCCGATCTCCGATACCCGATTGTATTTTATTGTTGTACGCCTGTACGGTACCGCAAGAATGTCCTCGTAAACGATGGCTTTTATTTACAAAATTTATTAATTTGCGCAATCGGCGAAAGGCAGACAAACATGTTCTCACTGTTTTGTAAGTATGTTAAGATAAATTTTGTACAATTGCGGCCTCGATTTGAAAATAATAGTCACCGAAAATCGCGCAATAGACTTTCTTCATTTAATTTCGACGCATTGTTATTTCGCGTGCATTGAGCAACTCTGCTAGTCGCTTATTAGGATCCGAAAGCTGCACAACTGCAAACGGACGTCGATTCTAAGCCCTCCAGGTATTTTATGAACCCATACTAATCAACTCATTGTTCTGCAAATTAAACAGCTATTCTCTTACTTTAATTAATTTATGTTCAACGTACAGTATTGTATACGAAAACATTATTTTAGTACTTATACACTCAGAGAGAAATTAAAACAATGAACAGCTTAGGCTGAAAGAAATAGTTTATTTGCAATATTTCTTAGTAAAAAGAAAAAGAATTTTCACTGAAAAGAGGATTCTTTTACACCAAATAGCTTTCCATAATTTTATATAGATTTCAATAAATGTTTTTCAATAAAAAAAGTGTGGTTTCAGCATTCAGTGAGAGATGGTGCTGACCATCTCTAGTCACATCGATCTTTCTTTAACTTTGACGCAAATTAGTTTTATTCCATTTCTTTCCTCTGTGGAGTATGTTAAAAAAAAACGCTAGATTCTTCTCAACATGATTACTCAAATACTAAAATATTAGTTATTCTTTGGTCTATTGTTTCTGTCTACCATATGGTCAATTAATTAATATTTAAGACCAGTAGTGACAACAATTCGACATCGATAATTAGCATAATCGATAAACAAAATCAGGTTAATATGCGCTACAAATTTACCGTTTGCTTTCCAATATATACGGTCATTATTACACAATGTCTTATGTACCATTCGAAAAAAGAAAGCGCCGGCTATTTATTTATTAATCAGAATTATCGGTAGCCGGCAACAACGACAATAATAATCGCGAGAGCAAAAAAAAGCGTCTTGTGAGCTGAACAATACGTTACGAAAACGCACAACGACAGGTGTTTTGTAATAGCCGGCTCGCGCGCGTTCCCGTTCCACTGCATATATATCTCATAACTTTTACTCTATTAGATTTATTAGAAATTAACACACAGCCACTCGCACTGTACCTATGCGGTTTAATTGAGCAGTATCTGTGGTACTCAATTCAAGAAAACGGCGTGCAACAGCTCTGTCGCAATCTCAACAGACCATCTGTTTCGACCGTGTTGTACTGAATGTAAACCAAACAACATTTGTTGTACGATTATTTTAGTTTCATTGTACCTACAGATGATAAAATCAACAAATTATACTTGCAAGTCATTGAATTATGAAAATGAGAAAAAATGAAATATTTGACAACTGTATAAGATAGGTTATTAATAAAACATCTGAATTAAGTCACGAAAAAACTAACAAAAAATACATGAACAAAAAACGTAATTCATTCAAACCACGACTGTTTTTTTTGAATATTTTGGGGTTATAGTACTACATAATACGTCTTTGAAATTAGTATGTAGAGGTTGTTCATACTGATCTTTTTATCTGCGTTTACGCGTTATTCTGATTTTAAAGTTTTTCTGTCTAATCTAATTATCTCCGTGTTTCTTAAAACTGCATTTCTTAGGCAAAGTTTACGCTAGGAAGTTGAAAATTGATACACAAAAAGGAAATAATATTGTTGTACATAACATGTATGGTAGTCTGGCAAACACTGAATTATGGTAATCGATGGTTTTTGACCGATTAAGTTGACAGATCAACTGTGTCATTAATGGATCAACATCTCTTAATCGGTGTTTCTGTAACACTTAACTGACGAATCAAGGCAGCTAATGACCGCTTAACTGCCTGAACTTAATCGACGTTAACTTTTCTTTTGAAAGGTTTGTGCAACACTTAACGGATGCTTAATAGATATATAAGCTACCACTAAGAGATAAGTGACGTTTCAGCAATCCAACCCATGGAATTTTGTCATTTAATATTTACGGGTATTGTTGTCGTTATTTGTACATTGTACTTAATACAGTTAAGAATTATTCATTTTTATTACATATTCTAGTTCTTCATACATAAATATGTGTTGAGTTACTTTAATTTTAATTTTTTTCTAACAATTATTATTATGTTCCTTAAAACCGCATTTTAGGCCACCTCAAAAGTATCAAATGGATTGTCGTTAGATTTTTTTTTATTTTAAAATTATTTTAAAATTTCTACAAAAAGAACCTAGCAGAACCACATTTTTTGTTTGGTGGATGATATGCACGAAAATATTTAACATTTCTTCTGGTTTCAATAGTTTTTTAATTTTTTAAATATTTTTGTATGATGGGTTTTACGTTTGGGAATCTCTCGTTAACTGTTAACATATTTTTGTATGGAGAGCTGGAGTATGTATTAAAATATATTTCATTCTATTTAAAATAACGAAGTTGTAGTCCGTAATAAATTTGAGACGTATTAGGAATACTAAAACTCAAAAAAAGTTCTAACAAACCAGTCGGGTGGATCTCTATATAGAAAATGTCATCATATAAATTAAATCATAAAATTGCGATCTTGCTAGCTTCATATATAATTCTCCGAACAAACGAGACTAGAATGGTTTAGTCCGGACCTATTATTGAATGAATATTCATGAAGTAACTCTATATCGTTGTGATTTATGGTAAAGATTTGGAATTAGTATACACCAAATATAGACAATAATAAATATGCATTGGAGTCATTCACGCGTAAATGCCAAAGTGTTTCCTTAAGAATTCGCAATAAATTTCTGTTAGATCGGTAGCAGGTGAAACTTATCCTGAAATTATGGCATATTCCTGATTATAAGGCCCGCTAGACACACACCATTAGAAAATGTAAAACGGCAATTAATAACGTACAAACATTTTGCAATTTGCCTCTATTATATTATTACGAATATTGGCGAGATAAACAGAATTTGAAATAATTACTCCTGCACAACCACCTATAAAACAGCGTAGTTTCAATGGCATAAAAATTATTTTAATGTGTTTGTTGTTATGACTCTTGACAATTCTGGTCTAGGAATAGACCCCTAACTGAAATTATAACAATCAACGGTTAAACCTGTTTTTAAAACAGTATCAAATCTATAATATCTCTCACTACCTTCGCTACAATACGAACTTCGTAGTAGAGAGAACAAATGACTACGTGATGGAGAGACAAAAAGTGGTCTCTTATAATAGAGGGACATTATTCTCGGTTGCCAGAGAGAAAAGAATTTCCTAGGATTATAAAACGGCTAGAAAAATGTGAATAATTTACGCGAGCTGATGTCGCGAAACAAGTGGAAGGGAAAGGGGTAGCTGAGTGTAAGAGAGACGACCGCAGATTGTATAGAGCCGTAACCACAATAGGAGGCAAGAAGTGGCGTTGCAAAATGCATGCCCGTTATTGTCCTGTTCCAGAGACAACAAAGATACTTATTGTGATCGCTTAATGAGACCCTGAGCATCTTCTATTCATTCTTCACGCCGTAGAGAGTGATCTCGACTTGCTCGTCAATGCTGCCCACACACACTATATTATGAATTATGAAGTATCGCTTCTATTTCTGACAGAAAAAGTAAAACCGCACAACATTACTTACGTTTGGCAAGCCATACTTTCACATACCGTGACAACTTTAAAAATAAGGAATGTATATTGATTCATGTTACATAGATCAACATTCTTCCAATCAATCTATATTCCATCTTAATTTACCAATATTTTTTCTTATTGCTAGAGAGGATTATTGCTAGAAGATTATTGCAGTTAGTACGCATGAAAAGTCTGTACATGCCAGTAGATCAAGACCAACTAAGAGACATCAATAGGTGCCTATTAGT
Source organism: Aphodius granarius (assembly GCA_963971325.1). Taxonomy (NCBI): domain Eukaryota; kingdom Metazoa; phylum Arthropoda; class Insecta; order Coleoptera; family Scarabaeidae; genus Aphodius; species Aphodius granarius. The sequence continues at coordinate 13,560,281 of OZ020226.1, forward strand.
TAAATTACTTATTAGTATTCGATGACTAGATTGTAATTATTATTTGCCAAAAAAATACAAAGTTGCCCAAATATAGTAAATAATGTGTTTATTGACAAGCCTTGAAAAGTAATGCAATTATCTAGATGCGTCTTAGCTTATTAAAAATATCAACGTTTTTCAAATCGATTTGTGCCCATATTTAAAAGTAATTTTATCGGTAGCTTTGTATTACTAAATACAAAGTAAGCGGACATAAAAAAATGTGTATTTTTAATTAAGACACGTAATCACTAAAGTATGTATGTCCAAATTGTGATTTAATTTTGACAAATTGACTACGCCCAAAGGTAGGTATTAGACCTTAATGCACTTTTTCTGTTTAGTTTTTTCTAATCAGACCCGCCTATATTTATATTGGGTTGGCCTTAATTATCCAACGCCCAATTAATTATGTATATCCGACTTTTTGTTTCAATCCACTTTCATTATCTGCGTGCTACCGAATAATTCTATTATATTATATAGACTATTTTTCGCTTGTAGACATGAACAGAAGCAATTCAATTTTGTCGGAGGGATAAGTGCTGCGGGAATAAAATTATATCCACGATCAGGAGAAAATGGTTTAGCCATTGGAAATTTTAATTGCGTTAGGACGGGAGACGCGCTAGAGAATACAAGTTGAATACAAAAAATAACTGCTCCGCAACCCGGATGAATTCATAAATTCAATTCTGTCTAGTAGGCAGAGGCGGCGGCCCAAGGGCCGCCCGAGTTAGGGGGTCAATTGGAGAGGCCGTGCGTCATCTCTTTTCACTGCTTGCAACAGCACAATATCCGCCCGAAATAATCAGATCACTGCTTCGACAATTTGCTTCAATTTTATATGATATCTTGGCTTACGAGCGCCGTGCCCTGCATTTCTGACAAACCCTCCTACCTTCGACCCTAACTTTCTTAATCTGCAGACATACTTGCTGACCAATCTAACAATCTTCTTATACAAAAATTCGTATTTGCCACTTTCAAACAGTGCGAATTGATCCGGATAGGTTGCACCACACAAAAATCGAAAAGAAGTCGCACAAATGACCGTCAGTGATGGTGGTCAGTGAGAAAGGTACTAGCTTCTGTGGTACTAGTAAGGGACCATCACTAATATTACAAAAAAAAATCCGTGGTGGCCCTCACCCAACTTTCCGACTAAGTTGTTGACACAATTATCTTAATAGGTTTGCTACTATTCAATGCTCTGAAGCCACGCATGTAACATTTGCCATTTCCGGTTGTCAGATTGTGGCAAAAAACAATCCAGTTCATCCCCTAGTAATTCTAAACATGTATACCTATTTCGGCCAAATCCATTCTACCGTTTGGGCGCTATAGTGTTCACAGACATACATACCCATAAACATTTTCCAGAAATCATTGCAACGGATTCAGGGGACCACAAAAACCGTATTTTACTAGTCGGAAAGTAAAAAAGATAATCTCTTTTCTTCTATACAGTGACAATTCTTTTAACAAAGTTTTCAGAAAAACATTAACATAGGCTGATGTTCAAAAGAATCGAATGTATCTAACTGCAGATTTTTTTATTGGAACGATCAACGTTTTTTCAATCGATATAATTGTATCTAGTATCGTTTAAAGTAGAGTAAGTTTAAAGACGAACAAAATATCCTCGAGGAAATATATTCCTTCTACAGATCAAGCATTCAGGACAACAGACAAGTCCCGTGGTTCTCCTGGTTGCGCAGTCCAGGAACTAACTAACTTGCCACAGCAAGGGGCATTCTCAAACATTTGTATGAATTCTGCTAGAAACTCGCCAGGCATGACTAATGAAAGAAATTAAATTCTCAAACATGATTGAGTCACATCCACACACAAGGTATCGGGGAATCACCTCTAGACCAAAATGAAATGAACTTCGATCTTCATTGTCGGCTTCTCGCTTCTACCGCGGCCTCAACGAAATCGTTAGCAAATTCCTCAAGGAAATCCCTCTTTTGAAAATGAATTGTATTGAAGAGACAAGGTGAAAAATTGTATCAGTGGGCAATAATTGTTGTCATATATAGTGTGTACGCGGCTTTACCTAGCATGGGCATTCTATGTGTGAGATGGGTGGCAGGGTGAACCCCGATCTCGGTCCGGCCGCCCCGGTTTATAATGCGCCTTACTTATTCATTGCACAATTCGGGTAAATAATTAATGAGAGACGGCGGCGGCAGTGGTGGGGCGGGTTGGGGGTGGCAGGGGTCAGGCCGCGGACGATCGGGCTTTTAAAAAACCCCACTTTATTGACGGCCGTACGCCCCGTCGCAAATGGGGCGGTTTTTTTGTTTGATGGCTTTTTTACGCGGATAACGTGGCCCCACCAGCTCACATAAATTCCCGAATTGCGTCCAATTCAATGCATACGTAAAATGATATTTTAAATGTTTTCCCGTATTATTTTTTTACTGCCCAGTCGAATTATATCGATTATATCAACTCATAATTTAATTTTGAATACGACCAGAAAGCTTGGTCGCTGAGCTGTTGATTCTCAAATTCTATATATAAGCGTTCTCCACTAACATGACATGATATTAAATGTTATACTATGACAAACGTATTCAGAAAGATCAAAGAGTTAACAATGTACATATGTTTTTGTGTAACTATGTTGTTCTTTTTTGGTGGATATACGTAAAAATTCTCATTATTTTTGTTTATTATGTGCTTTTTCCTAATTTTTAGTGCTTATTTAAAACGTTTATTTCTATAATAAATCGGCAGTTTGGTGATCCATCCAGCCAAAATGTCTTATCCTCGATTTGTGTGCACTCAAACCGGTACACCTGTATATCAACTACGCCATTGAAAGCTCCTGCGTTATGTTTGACGATGTGTTACATCCGGTATTCAAGAAAATCTAATACACACGTTAACAATAACTAAACCACATAATTACATACAAGTACATATAGCGTGAGCTCATAAAAATCCAATTCAAGATACGGTCTCTTCATATAGCACCCTCAGTAACTATAAAATAAAAGAGTACCATAATAAATTGTCACTTTAATTATTTCTATGTTAGATGCGCGATAAAGAAATGCAACTTTTATTAACTGTATAATGGTTAGTGATGGAATCGTTTGCGCTCGCTAATGGTATTTATTCGTTTATGGCCTTAGAGGAACGCGTCGTGTCGCCGTTTTACATAATAATAAAGCAACACAATCACCTGTCATTTACAACTGTTCACCACTGGGACAAATTAATTAAACCGATAGTTACAAGTCATCGCACCTGATTGATCCATCTACGCATTAATTGACCGTCATCGACGTATTTGCATTATTTCGTATATTCATTGCTCAACAGCATAGCGAAAAAGTCAAGTACAGGTTGTCCTACCAGTAACAACAAACTTTCAATCTTTCATAGAGTAAGTAGACGAATTTTGAAGCAATAATTAGAAAAACCGTACAAAAAGGTTTTAAGCCACCAAAATAGTTATAAAACTAAAACAATTCTTTGGATTGTAACAAAGTTAAACATTTGCAAAAATGAGTTATAAGAGCAGGAATTTATTGCCATGTATAGCAAGCAGGTTAATTGTATCGTTCTTCCTGCTATGGGGTTTAAAATTTGCATAGATAATAACAAGTTTTGACCGTCATCATAATGCATTATATCATTGGGCGGAAACATTAAATCGACATTAGTGGGACCACCGCCGCATCGGTGGTGGTGTGTGTGTGTCTGGATAGAATGGAGGCATGATTGCGTCCCTCCTTGTCGATGGTTTATGTGTAAAACTGGGTAGATGGTAGGGCTTCGTGCGATGATTAATGATCTAGGAAGCGATCTGATTGTCCGACACGCCGCGTTACTGCCCTCTAATTGTTTTTCAGCCACGGAACGGCCGACAACGCGCATAGGCGACTCGTTACACGCCGTAATATCGAATTATACGCCTGTCAGCTTTTTCCTTACCCCTTTCGCACCGTCTTATTTACAGTGTTTGAGGTAAGAAAACATCGAACAGACACGTGAATCATTTTTTGGTCTCAAACATTTTATCTCCCTAACACCTTTTGGTAGCTTCTAATGAAAAATTTAAAATATTAAAATTATTTTCACGATTCATTTGAGTTGTTAATCGATATGTTGTTGTTATTGCGGACCTTGATCTAATTTTTGACTACTCAGTTTAATAGCCAAGTTTTGAAGTAAAACCTGTACAATACATTTAACGTTTAACTTAGCGCAATAAATCAAACAGCAATGCGTTTAGAATTGATTGAGCGTTATTATAATGAAAACTCAACTCCAATTATTGTACAGAGTATTTCAGACTTTGGCTACTGAAGTTTTGTCTTCTTGTGGTATGAAAAGTTTATCTTTCAGTTTTAAATTTGACGTTTTTTTTAACAAATTTACAGAATATAGCGTGAATATTGTATAGTATCGCTCGGACAATTTCTCTACTTGCCAGCGGCTCGTTCCGTAAACTTTGTTACGAAAAGGGACCGGCTTACACTATCGTTTAAAAATTTTGATGTAATTGTCAAATCAAACTTGAATAACTGCCCGAAAAAAAAATGCATGACCCATTTTCTGTGTTTGGTCCCTTTTCATGGTCCCGTGAGGATTTCAAACTGCGAGATTTTTCCATTTTGGAAAAAAGGGGTGATGCAATTAGTGAACAAAAACGCATGGCAGACTACCGCGGTCACTTTTAATTTTTAATGAAAGGTACCCCGGTGGCGGCTGTCTGCAGTTTACGGGGCAGTTATTCCGAAATGTTGTTGCGAATTTCACAGAGTTTAGAGACGCCGACTGCACTTTTATTCCGCGAAAGGGGGAGGGGGCGGCGCGCAACGTTTGATGTAATTTTTATCGCCGCTCCACCCTGAAACTTTTAATTTGTAATCGCCACATACACACACACACACGTACCCAGTGTACGTACTGTGGTGTCCTCTTTGGGACGACCGCCGCATTTCAAATTAAAAAATACGAGTCCGCGACTCCAATTATTACAGAGATCGAAGTGATATATAACGCATTCGGGAAATGATTTATTGCGCCCGCAGAACAGTTAAAAATACAACCGCAGTTAATTGCCGTATGTGTCGACTTATTAAAGATCCATTTATTGATTAATTAAAGATAAGGGCACGCCAATTCTACTATGACAACTGCTCACGGCGCAGATTTTAAATTGGACCAGATTATAACAAAAGAATATTACAACAATGGTATTAATATGGGATTCTATGCTGTGTTATGTAATATATGCAACCGATAGTTCGTTATCATGAACAAATTGTATGTCGAGCGTGTTTATGCTTTAATTTAACACCACACTTAAACATTTTGAAAAGCTAATAAATCATCATTATACATGACAATGACGATGTACACTGGGAATGACGCTAATTACTACTAAGATGATCTTAACGAATACCATATTTCATCCTATTCCAATGGAATTTCTTTTCTAGTCGTTCAGAATTTAAAACAATCTAATAATTTGCATATTAATTGGACAAGAATTTTGCCGCTGCTTGTAGATGCAGTGAATGTATAGGTAGTTAAAATATTAAATTATTATAGTATCTAAATTGCAGAATTGATACGTTATATAATTATATCGTTTCTGACATTGTTCTATATTCGTCTATATAATTTGCCTGTGGGGTTATGTTTAGAGTAGTTTTGCCATATCATGCCGTAACCGTGTCTAGAATACAAACTATATTAGGTAGATAATTATTTGTGAACCAACAGAACCGCAAATGTCAACAAAACCAATGCTACGGTACTTATCTAGTCGAATATTTACAGAATTTGCGCGTGTAATTTTTATTCTAAATTTGAAGTGTGTAATAATGCAAAAATGTTCATCTCTTATCAAAAGGTCCCAGAATATTATTATTAATTAAATTATCTTTAATTATTGACATAATCTTCTTAGGAGACAATTTTGAATTTGAATTAATCGGCCAATTAATTTCGCAGTTTTCGAGGGGTGTGATTGTGTTCGGAATTGTTTCCTAATTCAGTTTACCGTAACAGGTTGCAGCCACCCCTTTTATTTAATAATAGATTTCGCTCCCCCGCTTTTGTGTACACCCCCTAAAGCCTTGGAATTCGACAAGGGGGAGCTCCTGAACGCCACTTGCTCACAATCACCCCTCAACACAATACCCCAAACAACCCTGTATACATTTGTTCGATCATTTATTTAGTTTTTCCACAAGTTCTTGAAAATTCTTATCTAACTATCAACGAGGAACTCGAGCGCAATGAAAAATAATGCGTACGAGATTACGAATGGGTTCCTGTTCTCCCTCCCTACAGACTAACGTATACGAAACTCATTTCCGTCTGTTCTGAGAGGATATTTAATTTTCTGGGTGTACACAGCGACGAACAATCCTGCCAACGTGCTACGAAAAACTCTCCGACATCGTCGGTAGTCAATATTCCTTTCAATCAGTCACAAAACACATCGTCTCCGTCGTGATTGCCGTCGAAAAAAATGATTGGAAAATCTCCTACCGTTTTCCCCGCCGGAAAATACAGGAAAATGACAATTATGCCCACCTACCTATTTTGTTTCAGTCGGGACAAATCTAGATTTAAGAGAACTGGCCAAACTTGACAGAACAACACATACAGGGTTGGGCAACTAAATGGAATATTCTCCACAGGCCGTAAATTATTAGTTCTATCAAAAATGTTAAACATAAAAGTTGTTTGATTATTTTTCCCCTGTAAATTAAAACTTTCTGTACAATATGAAATAAAGGTATTTTTTCTGTATTATTTGTTCAACTTATGCTTGAATTGTTTAGAATATGTTAAGTTTACTTTGCTTAATTTAAGTTACGTCTTCTATACTTTATAATATATTAATTATTTAGTTGTTTCTGTCGATATTCTAGGAGTGCTAGAATCGTAGTGCACTCGAAAATACGGAAAATCTTTTGCAAGGCTAAAAACTTAGTCGATAACCTTATCGTTGGCGGTTGATCTTCTGTTGACACAACGATTTAATATAATAGCTTTATCGAAAATTGTGTTTGGTACCAAGGTAGGTATTTTCTTTCCTCAAACTTTTATTTTGTTTATCGTCATTGACTTTTAAAGATAGCCCGACGTGGCTTGGCTCTTCTTTGCTATTGAATGCCCAACGTGCGCACACATACGAATGCCTTAAGGGCTATCTTATCGTTATTTTAATAAACATTCGCGATTCTTGTGTATACAAACTCTCGAAACATGGAAATGTCTACCTTATACACTGTGCTCAGAAGGCACGATGGCGAGAAGACAATGGTAAATGGGAGTGTTTTGCTAGTTCAACGCACATTTACCAGTTTTTGCATCAGTTTGTAATAAGTTTTATCCTGTTGTGTTTCAGAGGTGGACTCCGTTTCAACAGGATTATATTGATGATATGACTTCAAGGTAAGATTCGTTTTCATTTAATTTTTTATCATTGTTTCTTGGATATCATAATATATTTTATAATTCTAATCGGTCGTTGTGTAATAAACAGTTCCTATCTGAACAAGCTTATTAGGAAAGTCTTGTTATCTAGCCTAATACAAAGAAATAATGTTGCAACTTGTAGGTAATACCTGACCTTCGATAACACTTTTTCAATTCGGTTTATAAATTCTTTAATTATATATATGTTTGTCGTAGAAAAAACATGATCATAGTTTGTTTCTATATCCTGTGCAGTAGTCGATATCTCCCGACCGTAAATAAAAGATTGGCTACGACAAAGGCATTACCATTAATTTAAATTCAATTACAACTTCTTCAGTGGGCGGCTCGATTTACTGTCTCTGGGTCTGAGGCACTTAGACCGCGGCTAGATTACTATCAAATTAAATTTCATTGTAATCCAATACAGTGTAGGGTCAACCGAAGAAGGAGAACAGCCTTCAGATAAAATCGAAGACCGGTAGGTGTATTTGAAGTCTCACTTACCACCACTAGACCAATCCGTGGCACTAACGGCTTAGCAACGCTTACGCTAATAAACGGTACCGACATTACCGACAATCACGACTCACCACCGATTTAAGAGAAATCCTGAAAGCTGTGCATTAAAAATCGTCACAAAAAAGTGCCCGTAATGCGATGTGAGAGAGTTTTCTAATATAATAGGTGTTTTCAAGTGGGTGTAACCGAAAACGCTACAGGTTTCAACCTAGGTATTGAATCACGATCCAGTAATCGTTTATTGCGCGGTGTACAGGTCGAATTAAGAAGGAACATTAACGTTTTAACAATGAGCGTTGGTAATCGTCTACGAAGACGTGCCTCGTTGCATTTCGTACGGTGTCTTAATGCTTTTTAGAAGCTTTCAATACGAGTAATGGATTATGCGAAATGAGTAATAGAGCTAAAGATGAAAATAAACCAATAGTAGTTGTAATCTCTACATCGAATTTGTCATCCTTGTGTTACTCTATTTTGGTCCACATGCTTCTCTTGTTGACAATTTGGTTGGTGGAGGATTCTCAGTTCCTCACACAGTGTTGATGGTTTTTCCATTTCCCCCATGCTTCGCTTGATGACGATATTCAGTTAGAGTGTGGAGAAGGACAATTTCATCTCATAGTCAAAATCTAAATGTTTCTTTAAAGCTTCCATTATATGTACTTACATGTCAATGTATTAGAACTAGTTCCCCAGAGAGTGGTGGTGATTTTTCGTTTTCCCACATGCTTCTCCTGATGACAATATTCAGTTAGGAGGTGGAGAAAGACTATTTAGTCCGATAGTTCACAATCGAAATCTTTCTTTGAAGCTTGCAATACATAGCCAATAGTGTGGTTGTCTTCTTTACATGTTTCCTTGATGGCATTGTCAAATTAATCAAGGAATCAAGAGGAAGAACAAAGCTGGTACTTGTTGTAGTTTTTATACTTTAAAGCTGGCTCTCTTCCATGGTTGCTTTTTAAAAAAGTCGTCTTGCTGTCCTAGTTAATTAATTTCTATGGAATTTCGGTTGTCATTATGCGGTTGGACCCCGTTGATGGATTTAGCGATGCCGTAGTGTCAAAGGCGATCTCGTCGCGCATAGCTAGGAGAACGGTTGCATTCCACGGTGCCATTTGGGCAATGGGAACAAAACAGGTCATCAGCTTTCCCCGTTGTCTTCTGGTGTGCCATCCTGCCGCTGCGGCGCGCTGTCGTTTTATTTCGGTCCGCGGAGACACGCCGATTACTTACTCGTCGCAGGGCGCGCAACACCACTTAAACGACCTTTCTGGAGCCATTTGTCTTCGGATCGGAGAAATATTCATTAGGCAAACCCGTTCGGTGTGCCAACGACGCGAATTAAGCCCAAAGAGGGCAAAACGACGGCCCCGGGGAATTCGATGCACACCGCGACAATGATATCGTGCGCCGATCGACCAGCCTCCCATTCGACGCTAAGTTATGCAGATGTATTCGGTAATCTCGTGCAATTGTCCTGTTATTTAAGGCCTACAGGCCGCGCTCCTGATGCTTGCTACTCTCTTAACTCCGATTTTCTTCCCTGCTTTTTTGCTTCTGTACGGTTTTATTTACTACCGAATTCCCGTTACACATCGAACAGAGAAATTATCATTACAGTCCAATTATCCAACAACAATGTATCGTCCAACTTTAACACCATTCTATGGATACCATGGATACATATTTGCCAATGTATTTTATGATGAAATTTGTGATGAGTAACTTGCCAGATATAAAGCAAGACAAACCTGGAATCTATGAACAAAACTTTGAATCCTGCTGTTTGCAGGAAGCTGCATATATACTATAATATAGAGCGCTAAAGTTCGTAGCGGTGTCGATGTATAATGCATGAGGTATAAACCAGGACCTTTTGGTGGAATGAATTCGAGTCTCCATCCCTATACCGACCCCCTCAGTGTCCTACATCTTGCATAGCGCTGGAAACTTGCGCTGCGCTGCTGCTGGTGCTCCCTATTTTATCCCGCAGGAGCGGGGCCCTGATATATATACGACGGTGGTTATACCGGAGAACGGTTGTAATTCATTTTCAAAACCGGACTCCAGTCAATTATTTAAGAATTGCTCGTCCCGGGGCGTATCATTTTTCCCGGGGCCGGCGCTCCCCCGCCACTCGTATTTTCCACTAGAAGAACTGGGAGTTCTGTTTCTTTCCGCAAAGCGGCGCCGACTTACGACCCGCCAGGGACCGCTTCTGGCTTGTTTTACATCGTTTTGTTCTAACAATCCAGCGCATAAGTCTTCGCGTTCGAACGAACCCTCTTTTTTTTCGAGTAATGTCCGAACGCGATATATGTAAAGTTCTCGAGCACTTATTGAAAATTGAAATTCTTTCTCGAAAATCGAGGCTGTATATCACTGTTAAGTGATAAGAATTGCTTACGAGGGTTGAATACTTCGGCTATAGATTTCCCCAAAACTACCATTGACCATCTACGACGTAGTAAAATATGTTCTTAAAAAATGTTTTTGCACAGGAGCTTTAACATCTTATGGAAACTGGTGCAACTATTGCTAATTCTTTATGATTGTAGAACAATACTTTTGAAAAGATGACATGAAGAGTGTTGACATGAACTTCTTCAGATGTTGCTCTCTTTTCGTCCCTTGTTTCCCTTGTTGACAATCCCCACTTATGGTTTTGTCTGCCCACGATTTACATCTTTCTTTGGAATTTGCAATCATGTCCTACCTCCAGTGTTAGAACAATTTCCGTAAACAGTGTTGATGATTGATGAGGATCATTTTCTCTGATAGGCCACAATCTAAATCTTCCTTTGAAGCTTACAATAATATTCCTCTTCTTTAGATGTTTGCTTTAGAGCTTTATCAAAGTAACCAAAGAAGCAAAAGACAGTCCACAATCTAAATCTTCCTTTGAAACTTGTCCCCAGACAGTGTTTATAATTTTGCTTCTATCCCACACATTTTTCTCGATAAAATTATTTATTTAGGGTGTGGACAAGGATCATTTCTTCTGGTAGTACACAATCTGAATTTTCCTTTGAAGATTACAATACTAATCTACTAATAACTAAACTAAAATATCCCCTGTATTAGAACTAGTTCCACAGACAGTCACTCTTCTGCTTCTTGAAATGTTTCCTTGGTGACATTATCAAAGTAATCAAAGAAGCAAAACAAGACCAAAAACTAAATTTTCCTTTGAAGCTTCTATCCCCACATAATTCTTTCGATAAGAATGTTCAGCTAGTGTTTCCTTTGAAGCTTGCAATACATGCCCGATCTCCTTTAGAACTAGAACTTGACTCTTCTTCGCGTGCTTTCTTGATGGCATTATCAAAGTAATCAACGCAAACAAACACAAGACGCAGCCTAGAATCAGTTGATGGTTAGTGTTGGAGTTGTGAACAAGGCAGCGTAAATGGTTGAGATTACGTTGCATAAATGACGGGATGATTCGAGTCCATTCATCTTACTAAACGAATTGCTTTTTGTCCGCTACCGTTTTAAGTGGGGTGCTGCCTGGTCCGGTTCGCTCCTTACCGATATCCGAGTCATGCCAACTTGCACCGACGAGAGCTATAACTAATTAGGATGTGCCTAACCCGCAGGCGGAAGGAATACCGCAAACTTTTTTAAAAATGTATAAAAAAATAGAACGCGGAAAGAAGACAGGACCGGACGTAGTACTACTCTCTTTGATCTCCTCCCTCGTATAAAGAGATATAACCATTAGGTTTATATCATCGTCGCATTGCTTACTGGTCGTCCCGTCTCTCTCTCCCGCTGGCCGTTTGGGATTAAGGAAGTACAAGTGGTCTGGGCAGAGGACGGACCCCGTGTAGGAGCGACTCCGTTCATTATGAATTAATGTCTGACCTTTCACATCAAACGGCGAATGCTCATTTCTGCAATGGACCTCTTTCTCTCCCATATACCATCAGACGTACACACGGATTTCTTAGTACTTACACCGTTTGTGGATATGTCCGTCAACCTTTCAAGTCTCGCACAATAATGCTCATCTTCTATATTAAAAATTGCTAAAAGGTCACCCGCCTCTGCGGTTCCCAGTCTATGAGATCCTCCGATAACATATCGAGGACTTCCACAACAACTAATCACATTTTTGGTGGTATAAAAGCTTTCGGATAGATGACAAAATTTATTGCTGCAACTCATAGTACCTGACTAATTTAACTGATTAATTGGTTCCAGCATCCTATTTTTACATTCTCAAGTTCTAGACCCCCACATTATTCACAACTTTTCACCAGGATCTAATTGGCATAGCACATTAAACATAATTGTTCCAAGCCATTAAATTTTTGTCCGATGCCCCATTGGCGGCAATAACAAGCGTCCAATGTCCAAAACGTCAACTGCAATACCATTTCGCACCAATTTCGGCTCAGCATTGAACCGCGTCGTATCCATCATGCATAATTCGTCCAGCTGTTCATCGCGGTCGTAAATAGTGCACCACGTGACGAGCGTCGTCGTCGGGAAGGCGTTCAAAAACGACCCGAAAGACGCCGTGCCGCACCACGAGCGTAAAAATATACCCACAATGCGGGAAACATAATTCATATTCTCCTTTAATACATGACACCTTAAGACTCGCGTCGCGCAATTCCACCACAGGTTCAACTGCTTATTTTGCGCACATAAATGTCTTCTTTAATGTCCAATTTCACGCGTTGGTAAACAACGGCGGCTGCCCATTCTTTTGCCAGCCCGATAACTGCATTAATTCTTTGAATTGTGCCCGATGCGCTGAGCGATATCTCAATAAAACGTGTAAGGAATGTTGAATTTTCCGTATTTCATGTTTATTGTGCGGACTTGTGGAAATGCATAAGTGCTTTTGTTGATGGGTTAATAGTTGTGGTGATGTCCTGAAATATAAAAGAATGCTCACCATACTTAATTTCGTTTAGCGCCGTAGCAAACAAAGTACAATACCGGTATTCGATATTCAGAACTTTGAATTATCTAGTGCCTTTTTGATAAAAAAAAATTTACTTAGTTCATAAAATGTTTCTAATATAAACAGCAAAATTCAACGGTGTCTGACAATCTAATTTCAAACCATATTGCTCTGAAAACTTTTTGTATTTTTGTTGGTGCAGGTATGGAAGCATAACTAATATTGAAATTAAAATTGGTAGTAGTAAAATCAGCATCTCCTTCTTCAGGCATTCGTCGTCCTCGTTTTGGCGATCTTTCTCCTCCATATTTGGTATATTTTTATCTATACTTATGGTTGGCTTATATAGAACATCCGTAATTACTAATGTAAACCATCTACCAAACATTGCTGATCCTCAGCATCTATAAGCCTCCCCAATTTTCCCATAATCGATGTACCATCAGTGGTCAGTAGACATATTTAAACCAAAACATTAAAATTTTCTTGAAAAAGAAGAGATCCAAGATTCCACAAAGATTTCCCAGCAGAGTACAGATTAATATATTTATATAATGACTATGTATTACGAATTAACGTTCACTCATCAAAAGTAAGAGTGAAGTGTTACCTTCAGATTTCAATTTTTTTCTATTTCAATATTTTCATATTTTACAATTTGTTCGATGCTAGCACCAAATTTCTTATGGTCAGTAAAGATTTTGTGATGTCTTTAAAGCCCTTTTCACTCAAATCTTTTCTTATGTTCTGACATTTAATAATAATATTAAATGACAGGTAATTGCCAGCAGGCATGCGCGCAAGAACGTTTGAAAGTTTATCATGTTTACTGTTTTTAATATAACTTGTTATACTTTTTCTAACAAAATAAGACAAAAAGTATAGAACTAAATTATAATATTAACATACAGTTAAATTAATTTTGAAATATGCATGTCAAGTAGATATCTCCTTTATACTATAGCATGTTCACCATTAGCGTTTACGAGACTTATGTGAGCGTACCTATCAATTATCTGAAAATGTGGTGCCGTTTGTAACTGCATTGTTACCGCTAATTTACCAGTTCGGGAGATTGTGTTTTTTTTATTTGTTAACAAGGAAAGGTGAGCATCATGTTGATATTTTATCTATGCGTCTGCGAAGACAAGACTTGTACGTTATACGAGTGGATGCCTTGTAACCTATTACTTAACAAAACATGGTTAGAGAAGTTAACAGTCAGTTGATATTATTCGTGACCAAAAATGTTACGTGTTTAATACGCGATTACTTAATAATGTTTACACAATAAGTGTATCTTTAGATAAATTGAAAATACAGACATTGTAACGTGACACGATAACGAATTTCGATACAAAACTTCCTAGTTATTTACACAAAAAAAATTAGTCACTCTCGTGATAGATAGACGCATATTGTCACTCAGTTTTATTGTAAAAATATTTTATCTTGTATTTGTAGTATTATGTAATTTGATGTTATCACTCCCGCACCCAAATATTTACCTGAATTAATCTCATACAATGCGACATTTCAGCTCTGATTAAGCCAAATCTTAAAAAAAAAACACACAATTGGTATTACCACTCATACCTACATATATGGTAAAAAGTTGCATTAGTGCATTTTAATACGTTATAGATTTTAAAATGGAATGAAGTGTCGAGATATATAAGTGATGTAATATCAGCTTGTTTACAATATTTTCCAGCAAACAACGCTTTGCTGTTACGAAATCTTTTAACAAAAAAAAACTAATGCACATACAGATAGCGAGGGCATGATCCACTAATATACAACAAATTCTTGATAAACGCCACTATATTAACAACAGTCTTCCTTATTTTGTGTACACAATCCGAATTTTAGATTTGACCGTGTTTTGGAGGATCCACCTTTATTTGCACTTATATAAATTATCGGGTTTATTTAATAATACCCAGTGACGATAATAATCTACAATAGATTAGATAGCATTGGCGACTGCAGTTTTTTTAGTCTATAAATAGGTAAATACGAGGGTGTGTAAAAATAACCATTTAACCCGTCGTTTCGACTGAAACGTAAGACTGAAAGGGGTTCGAATTTTTAACCAGCTGCTTGGCTGTTTCCTTTAAATATATCGATAAATCAGCAACTGAATACTGCGTTTCCCAAATCCAGTAAAACTATTCTTAGGCTCGAGCAGTTGTCGCTGAAATAAAATATTACAGAGAATTGAAACTTTACAGATTTTTGTATGTCATATGTCGTGTATGCTGTCCGAAAACATATATAGAAAGTTATAAAAATGTTACAGACAAATAGAAATGTCTGTAGGTACAAATAAGGCTATTTTTATCCTCTGCCTCCGGACGTTATTACAAATTGTCCTTTAAAATCACATATGAAAATAATCGAGTGAGCATATCTCGTAGTGTAACAATTGACAAATGGTGAACCAGTGCGTTCCAAGACCGCCCGCGATCCAAACCTCCTTGATCTTCTGTGTTGTGTCTACAAGCTCAAAACAAATATTAATATGATATATTATCCACTACGTTTCAACCAGACTTTTTAATTGCTGCTCTTCTACTTATTCTATATATTTCAAAAGAGCGACTATCTCCCTTTCACTCTGTACGCGTCTCTATCTTCCAATTTGATGTTTGTCGAGAGAAGGGGAATTTTTCATCCCCAGGGATTGCTGTGTCCACCGCGTTACTCCGGGAACATGTGTTTGTCTTCGGAAAAATTGCATGTGTGTATCATAAAAAACAACGGACTGTCGTCAAAGGACCACAAGGGATGTAGCAGCACGTGTGCCCTCTACTGGGTATCTTTCGCGTCACAAATGTCGTATAAGTTTATGGTCAAAACGCACCGTTACTGGCAATGCAATAAATTAAAATTTTATTCCTCTAGGGATGATAGACCATAATACACGGTCTAAATTCTAGAAAAATCGAATTCTATCAAATCATGGAGATCCGTTGGAAATAGTTACTTGTTTTATTACAATCTGGGTGAGCGAATCAATAACGTTGATACATGTAAAAGCTTGAAAAGCTAACTTAAACTCAAACCAATTATATCCAGTTGGGGAAACTCAATTAACGATTTTAACCACGCTTGGAATGCCACGTTTTCCAAAGCAGGACTGTTGAGGAAAAAAACCCTCGGATGCTTTGAACAGGCGCCAAAAAACGAAAACTGATAATCAATTTGAAAACTAACGATAAAATCGCCTCTCCTACGGGATAAAATCAAAGCTGCACATGAAAATAAAAAGCATATCTGTAGCTTACCTTACATACGGATATTTTAGTTTACAAAAAGCAAACTCGTTTCTACACACGGAGCTTAAAACGTTCAAATTAACGAGCGAACTTTCCGAAAGGGGTTGTACACCCTTTTCTTAATCATTTCAAGAGATACTATGCAACTTTGTTCTTCCTAATGAATTCCCAGGAAAATTAACGATTCTTCAACAGTTTGAAACTTCGAACTACGTTCCCATTCAATTCAAAAACGAAAAAAAAAGTAAAAATTACTTACTCGCTATTGACTCACAAGTAATTATGTTTGCTTGTAGATATAATTACTGGAGAGGCAAGCGCTGGCCAACAAACACAAATAAGATAGCCAGATAGCTATCCGAGTGTTTATTGTCCTGCATCCTTATGGTATCCAGTCGCAAGGCGACCAAAAAGACTCAATCGGACAAGCTTATTTTACTTGAATTCCACGCGATTCAAATGAGTGCATCTGATAAGCAGAGCTCCCGTAATAGAACTAAGCCCTTGCAATTATTTCGTTGTAGGGAAATGCATGCAAATCAGTAAATAATCAAGTTCTAGTCGGTAAGAGAGATAGCTGTCCAATGAGGAAATGATTGTCCCTATATAAATCTCCGCAAAATTAAATTTTGTTTACATCTTCCACACAATTTACTTCTTAAATTACTGAACCGTTACAAAATTCGGGTGGTTCCAGTCAAATTTTCTGACTACGTATGATGGTGATTTTTATCATATTTTCTCTTATCCACAACTCGTTGTTAATGTTCTTCTGTTTTATTTGTAAATTATTTTCAATATTCAGACTGACAAAAATCATTGCAATTTATTCAGGTAATCTCAAAACGCGTATTTTTGCTGAAATCTCAAAATTTCATTCCATCGATTACAAATAAGAACATAAACGTTAATAGTCTTCATATCTTGAAAGATAAAGAAGTAGAGCAGCAAGAGCAATATCACAAGAAAAGAACAAGAGAAACCAGAGCTTTTAGCCAACGAAATCCATCCTTATCCTTAAGTATAATTGTGTGGATTTTGTGCAATAACTTTTGATTTGTCCTGTAAGTGGTTGTGTGCTTGTCCGAGTCCTCGGTGTATATTTCAAAGTGGCTGATCCCGAAGTTGCACTACACACGTAACTACCGAATAAATATCTCGAGATACAATCGTCGTCGGACGACGCTCAGTGGCAACCAACGGCAGGAACAAGAAAATAAGCTCTCCTCTTTCTCCCTGCCAAAGATCGAAATCCTGAATTTACAAAGCTACCGGCCGGCCAGAAGATCGCATCTGGCTAATGGCGAAGTCCTCGTTCATTAACACACTGCTCGGCCGTGCGCTCGCCCGGCCAATTGCTCTGTTCGAGCCCCCGCGCCACCCCCTTCAACCGTCCACCACCGCTACTTTTATCTGCGTACCTTTAATTTGCTATTATTATTCACCGGGCCACATAATTGACCGCTGGGGTTTGTATTCAGACCAAGGTACCACTCATTATGCGAACGAAGACGGTCACGATCGCCAGCCCAACTTTGTCCACACTCCTTTTCGCCATGTCTCACTCTGCACTGTCGCATCTTATATACCCCAAGAAGACGCATCATGCGGCGAGAGCTTTATAACTCCATCTAGACTTCGCCTTTTGTACTAAGGCTGCAATTGACATAATAAATAATACATCTGGATGAATTATGGTCCACTTTGTGTTCCTTGGCCAATTTCATAAAATTGGTGGTAGGTGTCGGTGTCGGGTGCTTTTCTCCATAAAACATTGGCATTATGTGACCCGTTTCAGGGGCCCATAGTGTACTTTCAGCGTTCAGCGTCGGGCGTAGCTTTTATTCCTTTATCTGCGCGGCCTTTCACCGTGCGCTTACATTCACAAACTTTCGCGTTTTGTTCGCCGACGGGCGCTCTAATGAACTATACGATTCTATGGCTCCCTCTATCAATGGGCCCGGGCTAAAACGGAAAATTGTGTCTCGCGCGCGCTCGCTCTCTAGCTCGCGACTCCCAAGTCGGGCTTTTTGTTCTAAAATGCGCATTTTCAATACCCTCACTTTTCATAGCTCAGTTCGTAACCAATCCAAAGGATAACTGAAAGCCTAGAAGATATATCACACTTTAAATCGCAGTATTTTTGCTAATATCCAAAGTTAATCAAACTTAGTTGTACCAACTTTGATCACATTGTGACCTTGGTTCAATCCATGTTAAAAGCATATTTTTTTCATATTTTCTTAATGAAATATACGTCAATCGATAGAGCTATTCAAGTAGTATACCCCAAAACTTCGCCCACAAAAAAAAATATCGAACTGTTTAGCAAAAAAAATGATTTAATTATCATATAAACCAGCGCATGGCGTCCTTAAATAGAATTTGAAAAAACGCCATTCACCGATACCGTAGAGGGCGTAGCGCATCAGGGATAAGAAATTCGTAACCCACATGAAATTATATGGTAACAACTTGTTTTTACATACGTAAAGAGGTAAATTAATCATTAAGAAATTTAAATAAAAAAAATTATGGATATTTGTATGTCTATCTTTTCCCCAGTATTTCACCATCCAAAAAAATACTTAGTATATTTTCGGAAAAAATCGAATACATACACAATGCTCAGCGACTCTCAGCTGATCTCGAGTGTAATCTAAAATGAATGGTGTTTGTGATACAGTTGTCTTAAATGGTTGGAGTATAATGCATCTCTTGAAGAAAAAGGACTAGATCAATCATTATTAAAATTTTTCATGTCGGATTTATTAATAAAAATTTATCTGTGTGAGGAATCAAGTAACACATGGGCGCTTACACGTCGGGAACAGATGAGTCTCTGGGGCTGACAGAGAGCGTGCTAGATGGGACGCGTTCCAAAAACGAGATAACAGTGATTAACATGTTCGGAAAAAGATCGAAGTGACATGCGAGCGCACAAAAGTGTCTTTTATGTTGTATTAGGTTATTATATAGTCTCTCTCCCTTTTTGGGTCCCCTCGTGGGGCCACGCATACACAACGCGGACGCGGCTTTTGTAAGGTCTTCCTTTTGTGACCCTTCCGTCCCTCTCGCTCTCTCTCTTTCTCTTCGTATAGAGAGCGGTGTTAACCTAACCCGAAGAGATCGGGTCCCGCATAGCAATGAGGAAGAGATTTTAATGTTTTTATAATCACCCAACGGCGGCTGTTGGCCGCAAGTAACACTCTTGCTTTCGGACACTTTGTGTTTTAGTGTTATGCAAAACCGAAAAGGGTTTCGCCCGAGAGACTTTTTTCTTTTTCATGCTAAAACTCCAACCGACATCGGCACCGCTAACCCTTACTTCATTAACTTTTCGGTAATACTTGGGCTATTTGAATTTTTCAAGATCCACTCTCGTGGATGCATTTGCATATTACAGCTATTTTTTGAGATATTTTACTTTTTTCTCATCAGCAAATCTCATGGAGCGTTATCCTGTATCATATAATTTTATAATTGAAGATATTCAAATATGTATTAATTATTTATCAAGAAACGGGGATCAAGAAAGGTACGTTTTTAAAATTCTACAGTTTGTGGGATCAAATTATAAATATAAATTGATTATAAAAGACGAATTTGAGAGAAAATGGCTGCATGTAAACTTACTACTCGTAATATAAAACCATTTGATCGTCTATTTTATTGTGTGGAGGCTATGGTCGTATAAGAAGTAATGGTAAATGTCTGTACATATCTAATCAAAGGTATAATGGATATGGTCATGGAGTTAATAATAACTATAACCGAGGTATTAGCAGAGTATCAACCAAACATTTAGGACGTGTTTATCAACCATATGAAAGATTTAATAAGCTAAGCATCGCCAACAGCGTATGTGGCAATGCTGCAGAAATGCCCAAACATAAAATGACACCTGAGAAGTACAGGCAGCTCAAAGATTCCTCCATGCTCTGGTTTACTGATGGATCAAAAACAGAGGAGAAAGTTGGGGTAGTTATTATTGGACCGGATTTCTCACTATCCAAAGGCATGAGTTACACAAAGCTTCTGACCTGCGACAGATGCATACCATACTGTGAAATTTTACAGATTTTGCAATGGAACAAATTATAGAATAAGCCTCAGTTTTTACTCATGTAGATTTTTGGTGAAGTAGGAACTTTTATTTATTTATCGAACGGTTTTGGTTTCGGATGATCGGAAAGGTTTTGGCATTGAATCCAATTTCGGATAAGTGCATACAGGGCACATATAAATGCGGAAAGTCTTCGAGAGGCGTTTCATAAAAACCAAAGTTTTATTATTTACCTGCGGTAGTAAATTGGGTTCTGATAGCGCCCCCCGGTCCGATGTAAGCCGTGCGCAACTTTGCTACTTGTGAGGCGGCCCTCGTCCCTTAACGGCCAAATGAAGCGGTACATATCCGAGCGAAAACGTCATCCATTAGCGCGGCGCACCGGATTTTATGGCCCTCCTCTATGTACACATAAGACGGGACATTACAAAGTTCGGTCAATCTATACTTTTACCGTTTTCTCGCCCCTTAATACTAAGACCGAGTTCGTACATCAAAACCCTAATCCGCAGTAAGTAGCCAGTCACCACTGACAACCGAGTCTTATAACCCACAGTTTTGTTTCCTTTTTTTCCCCGTCAGATGGTGGATTAACAACTTTGTCTTAAGTCCCTTGGCGAAAGGCAGCTATCTGAAGCTCTCACAATAAGTCATCAACACATTATAACTACGACCGTTGGCGTCGCCAGCAATTTTTGTCGTTAATGTTTGTGTCCGTGCAGACGAGTGCCCATCCATTCCTCATCGGACAACGTTATTAATACGTAAACTTTCATTCGTACAAAGTATTTTTAAAGTTTGGACCATGTCTCCTTCTGGCAAAACTTCTGGTAAAACCTAACAAGTTTGTGTTATTAATTCAGCAACTTCATTTGTGGGCTAATAACCAAAGGCACATTCTAACATTCTTCTAGCTCTGCTCAATCTATCATTAATAATAAGTTCTTTATTACCAAGGTTTCGGCTTGGATACTGGTTAATGTTATTGGATAATTCAAAGGCCTCATCATGACATGGATTTATCAGATATGTCATTTGGCATATAGCAATCAACTGTGATAGACGTGAATATTCATTTGGTTTGTAGTTATTCTTTTGCCAAGCACAGAATTTCTAAATTGCACTTTCCATATGCTCCAACATAAATGGTACTAAAGCAGAATTCGGCTTCTACTAATCCAATATATTGAATAAAAGTTCTTGTAGTTAATAAAGTGAGCTGCGATGATGCAATTCAAAAAATTACTACATTTTTCGGTATTTCTCCCATCATCATCCCACAATTTGTTAAACTTATGTTAACAGTCGATTTTGACAAAAAGAGCATTAATGAAGTATTTTTTTACGTTTAAAGCAAATTATAAACTGTTGGAAGTGTTGAAAAACTGTGGAAATTGTTGCCGTGTTGTTTCACATTGTAACAACTTTAAAAACACCTTTCATGTCTAGAATAAAAAACGATAAAAGAAGACGAAAATACATTTTCTTCGACAAACCACAATTTTTGATGGATACAGTCGAAAATAATCAAAGAAATTCTGAAAAAGCGCAACCCCACTGCTAATCCACTGACATCAATTTTTATGCAACACGATGCATGTCGCAACAAAGTGTGGTTTTTGTAACCTCTTCGCTGTTGCCGTTTCTGGCGACACGACTGTCGCGCTACAAAAAGCCGCTCGTCTGGTCTTATTCTTGCAGACGAACCGCACAAAGCCTCTCTGGTTAGAAAACGTCATTTTAGTTTATTGTAGGGATGTGTACGTCACCTGAGAGCCTGTAACATTGCGGGTAGCATTTTATTTCCGACAAGAGAAATGTCAGGTCGTAAAGTGGTAAGTGAGGCGAAACACCTATCCATAAAATGCGGTGGTAGTCTGTCTTTGGGGCACTTGTTTCATATTAAGTGCCCCCGCCCCATCCATCTGTTTTATTGTGTTTACAAAGCGCGGGGTGGTGCGCTGCGCGCTAACTTATTTATAACAGTGCTGCCACACAACAAGACCAAACATCCTCTTCACTCCTTTACTGCTTGCCTTCGTTCCCGGGGGAGCGAGAAATGACTGATTCACTCCGAAATTCTATTTTAGGACATCGCGAAATAGAGGCAGCATATAATTACCCCAAACCGTGTTGCTGTAAAAGTTGAAAAGGCGATAAATACCCGCATAATTGGTATTTACGAAATGAGTTGAGGGGAATTTAAAGAAAGCAGTAATTTACATGGAAAAGATCCAAAACACGCGATATCTCATCTATTTTCACTTCGAATTGCGGATATTGTAAATCTTTGAAGACCGGGTGCTATCTTTTTTTACACGTTTAATGACTGAGCGGCTCTTATTAACGCCGGTATATGTAAATTTGACACATCTAGCAAAAATGCTTTGATATTACTATAGCCGCATGACATGCAATGAAACGTAGTATGCAGTTAATATAGTTATGAACCTGTAGATTAGTGTTTATAGTCTTACACTTTAGTGTTTATAGTTTTATGTATTAGTAATAACTTCATTATAATAAACTACAAAACGCTTAGTTGTTAATAATAGCAAATATGTAATAAATTTGCTGGGTTTTGCACAACTTATACTACTTGCTTTAAATATTTAGAATTACTGGGATAGAGATTGTTTTAGTGACCATCGGGCAACCGGAAGTGGAACATTATTCATTAGGGAACCAAATTGATACCAATTCATCCTCCAATGACTTTAAATACGTATATGTACAAATTTACAGGTTTATGGTATGAACGATTTGGGCGCTATGAGCTTTCAGAAAAGCAGTGTGAGACAATCCACAGTGAAATTGGTAAATTTTGATTTTCAGCAGTTCAGCGTCGTGAAGCAACTGAGCGTGGCTTCATGCCGATGAATTGTTACAGAAAATTTAGGCACTTTAATGTATCTGTTGCCGTTACCGTTCAGAATACGTTAATGTTGATTTTACCTAGTAATACTCAGGATTCCCAAAATCTTTCCGTTAAAACGCGAAAAAATGCATGCCAAAAGATTATTCGGCGCTCTAAATAGTTAATCACAACGAGAAAGCATACTTAATGACGGGCAAAGCATACATCTCCAGAATATTCTGTTTCTATTGCCATACCAAACTTATAAAGCACATGTTTTAGTTTTAGAGCCTAGTTTCATTGCCTTGGTAGGTAATCATCCTGAAAAGCAGCATTAAGGGCCATTTTTTTGTTCCAGTATAAATCAACGTACATCAAATTATCAGAAGCTTAATTAAGTTTACTATATTAACATACATAGAAATAGAATCAATAGGCATACCTGTAATGCTGCTTCATATTTGAAAGGTGTTTTCCCTAATTATCTTTGAACGTCTCTGGAAGATTAGAAATTCGTTCTTTTGATGTGATTCGTCATCGAGGAAATTTCTGTATGGTTTCCTTACTTCAATAACCGCCAGAGGTGTTTTAAGTGAACAGAAGAGAGGAGCTTAGCGATATTACATTCGAAGGATAATTGTGCTTCGGCGTCAATGGAGGATATGTGCACGATCGTGTCCATAATCCCTCTCGACTATAGTGTCCTTTGTGCAGGAGAACCCAACGCGCAGAAACTTATTAAGGCCGCATCACCTACTACGGACTTAATACAGCTCCTTCCGATGCTTTATCCGCAGCGCACACATAATAAGCGCAATGTTTTCGTACAATATTGAAAGGTATTAGAGCACGGTGCACTTTCCTTACATCACCACAACCTATTAGGTACTAAAAATAACGAAAATTCTCTCCCATTATCTAAGATTACGAGTAATGAGTCAATTTTACGTGTTTATTATTGTTGTTATAGTAATAATTCGCGGATTTTTTAATAGGTTATTAATAGCGCTCGGTCGATCTAATCTCGAAGCCAATTATAAGGTAACAGGCTGTCTATAATTAGAACTAAACAAACGACGGACGGCGTAAAGTATAAACCTGAGCGGTATATTTATGTCGTGCGCGTAAGGTGTTGATACACTTGCATGTTGATATTAATTAGGTTATAGACTAATGGGGCACGACGCGATTTATATTTACATTTAATTTAACTAATTTTACTGCAATCTTTGTTCTGTCATAATTCATTCAGAGTGTCCCGGAAATTTCATGTTATCTTTTCTTTTTTGGTCAACTAATGAACTCTTATTGTCATCGTTGTACTAATACTTACCGTAAAATTATATTGTTGATCCATCGCATCGATGTGTACCACCCTATGCCTTAATATCTGTATAATGTACAGTATATTACGTCAATAGAACAGGACTAAACCTTGTGTAATACGGGAGATTGGTAAATAGGGCTGAATGTAGTCTCCCTTCTGGCAGAATTTCGCTTTATTACTATGATGGATTAGTCGGCGGGCCATTGAAACTTTTCAGGGATGTGACAATAATCGCCCTTTCGGCGTTGCGTCGTAATTTCAGAGAATGGGTAATCTATCTCTCGCGGATGACGTTAAAAATCGTGAGCTACCGACTGACGGTCCCTTTCTCTCCGCGCTCGCGAAATTCGGTATTCACGCGCGCTCAAACCGGTCGGTCGGAGTATGCAAAATCGCCGTCGCGTGTTCCGAGGCGATTTGTTCGCCGGATTTTTTAGAAGCCGATGCATTATTTATTGTGCGACGTTAATGACCTTAGGACAATTACTGACCGTATACCGAGTACGAATCGAACCATCAGAGACCGTTTTTTAGATTCATGTTTCACGACATCTTTAAATATTCGTCCTGCAGCGTAAAAGCTTTTTAAAGCCTTTTCATTATATACGAGTACAGCCGTACAATCTCCAGTCGGATATGTTTCATCAAATAAAAAGACGTTCATAGTCAATAGTCTGTATTATGTAGTCTGTAGTTTGTAGTCTGTAGTCTGTAGTCTGTAGTTTGTAGTCTGTAGTTTGTAGTCTGTAGTCTGTAGTCTGTAGTCTGCAGTCTGCAATCTGCAATCTGCAATCTGCAGTCTGCAGTCTGTAGTCTGTAGTCTATAGTCTATAGTCTATAGTCTATAGTCTATAGTCTATAGTCTATAGTCGATAGTCTATAGTCTATAGTCTATAATCTATAATCTATAGTGTATAGTCTATAGTCTATAGTCTATAGTCTCTAGTCTCTAGTCTCTAGTCTCTAGTCTATAATCTATAGTCTATAGTCTATAGTCTATAATCTATAGTCTATAGTCTATAGTCTATAGTCTATAGTCTATAGGTTATAGTCTATAGTCTATAGTCTATAATCTATAGTCTATAGTCTATAGTCTATAGTCTATAGTCTATAGTCTATAGTCTATAGTCTATAGTCTATAGTCTATAGTCTATAGTCTATAGTCTATAGTCTATAGTCTATAGTCTATAGTCTATAGTCTATAGTCTATAGTCTATAGTCTATAGTCTATAGTCTATAGTCTATAGTCTATAGTCTATAGTCTATAGTCTATAGTCTATAGTCTATAGTCTATAGTCTATAGTCTATAGTCTATAGTCTATAGTCTATAGTCTATAGTCTATAGTCTATAGTCTATAGTCTATAGTCTATAGTCTATAGTCTATAGTCTATAGTCTATAGTCTATAGTCTATAGTCTATAGTCTATAGTCTATAGTCTATAATCTACAGTCTATAATCTAAAGTCTGCAGTCTATAGTCTCCAGTCTATAGTCTCCAGTCTATAGTCTCCAGTCTATAGTCTCCAGTCTATAGTCTCTAGTCTATAGTATCCAGTCTATAGTCTCTAGTCTATAGTATTCAGTCTGTAGTATCCAGTCTATAGTTTCCAGTCTATACTCTCCAGTCTATAGTCTCCAGTCTATAGTCTCCAGTCTATAGTCTCCAGTCTATAGTCTCCAGTCTATAGTCTCCAGTCTATAGTCTCCAGTCTATAGTCTCCAGTCTATAGTCTCCAGTCTATAGTCTCCAGTCTATAGTCTCCAGTCTATAGTCTCCAGTCTATAGTCTCCAGTCTATAGTCTCCAGTCTATAGTCTCCAGTCTATAGTCTCCAGTCTATAGTCTCCAGTCTATAGTCTCCAGTCTATAGTCTCCAGTCTATAGTCTCCAGTCTATAGTCTCCAGTCTATAGTCTCCAGTCTATAGTCTCCAGTCTATAGTCTACAGTCTAGTTGACAATCTATTACACCCTTCTTACAAACAAACTATCTAACTGAGAAGCATCAAACAAAAACATATTCGAACTGGTTCATGAATTTATTTACAAGCCACCGCAGACTGACGAATATGTGTTGTGACAAACAGCAGTCGAAACAATACTACCAATTCATGAATTATTCTGTTTGAATGCCTTGTTCAGGGGTCGTTCCACCCCCTCGAAAACCCCGTCCGGACAAATCGCTTCCCTCAATTGATCTTTTTCTCCCCCGTTGTCGTCACGCACCCTCATTGTCAGCGGGACGTTCATTGTAATCGTTCCCGCCAGGGCATTACATCACAAAGCTAAAAACAACAGTATTTTATGTAGTCCCATACTCTTGGAGATTTCTAACATTTTTTCTTACTTACCATTAAACATATCTTCCTTCAGATGTATTAACAGGAAGATAAAGAAGATAGCTACATGTACAAAAGACCGCTTAGCGTTTAGTATAGAGGCTTTAAACGACGCTAATAAATAATGCCAATTGCGGGAGATGTACGATTAATTGTCGACCGTACGTAGCGCAAACATTGTTATAAAGTAATTATTTTCCCGTGTTTCTTTCTTGCGTGGAGCGTGCAACGAGTTGATTGCGTTTTACGGGAAATCTATCGTTAAAAATGCATGAGAAACTCGTTAGGATTTTTGCTACTCCGTCGCAGAAGTTATCTATCCCGTATGTAAGCAAGAGATCGGGTCTGCAAAGTGGAAGCCGAGCTAAATAGCAGGTGTCTGACAAAACGGTAGTGCCTGAGCCATTTCCAGAGCAAATGCGAGGAAAAACGCGCAATTTAGATAACGTCACTGATACCCGGACCCAATAAATGCATTATTACCAGATAGATCTTTCCGCTACTGGAAATTGGAAAAGATCGTTAATGATTCTATTCATTATAGAAAGACTCAAGAAATTGTTTATTGCTTAGATCTTTTATAATTCTAATAGTAACTCAAAATTATATTCATGTTCTATAACCTACGTTAATGACTTATCCAATAAACATATTGCACATGCTTAATTAGAGCATACTTGATACTGTAAACTATGCGTATATATTTTATTTATTTATCACGAGATGTTGTTCAAGGTATATGACGTTAAATTTGAATAATAGCAGCAGAAATAACAGAGGTAATAAGGAACAGAAACCGTGAAAATTGTAATTACCGACCTATTGCCTTAAATAATCGCATACGTAACGATTAAAACGCAAACTGCACAAACGAACGGATTAATTAATGACAATAAACTCCTACTACGGCCTAACAATGCCTACATTTTCTTAATTATGCGCTCGTTGTTATGCTTCGCGTTCTAGCGATCGTAATTTATCTTTATGCAAATTAGTAATTGGATAATTAGCATGGTTGGGTTTTCGTAACTGCTTGGCAACAATTATACGCTAAGATTCTATTGTCATAATTAACAGTAACTGGGCTGATTTACATTTTAAAGCGAGAAAATAATTATTGAGTTTGTGGAAAGGAATACATTGACACGCGTACATAATCTAAGAAACATAATCACATTCTTTTTCTATCTAATATTTTCTGTTTGTTATGACATTATTATCACGTAAGGATGTAACACGTTTTACTGAACAAAAATTGAGGAATTAAAAGTTTCTTGCTGCTGCAGAAAAAATCCACCGTGTTCGACGACCTTATTCCAGAGCAATTTCTTGAGCAAATTGCTCTGAAAATGTTCACAGTTTGTCATTTTTTGGAAAGTCAGTTTTAAAAATCATTCCTACATTTCGTATCTTAATTGTAAGTGGAGCTATGCGAGCATTACTAATATTGAAATTATAATTGGCACTAGTAAAATCAGATTCAATAATGACGCATCAGCTTCCCCTTCTTTAGGCACGTGGTCGTCCTCGTTTTGGCGATCTTTCTCCTCCACATTTGGTATATCTTTGTCTACACTTCAGGTTGGCTTATATAGAACATCCATAATTACTAATGTAAACCATCCACCAAATTAGTATCTTACAGAAACTGTGTCAGTAGACATATTTAAACCAAATAGTTAACATACCACTAACTGTTACACATAGTATATACCATTAGCTGCTGTTATTGTAAATTTGACACTTCTTACTTTAGTTTGGCTAATTTGGAATAATGTTGCGTTTTTAAGCCTTCTGCAGTTTCTAATTTTTGTGTGTAATTGAGTGCGAAGTTTATTCAGAGTAAAATACCCCGAGTCAACGTCTCCCTGAACAGGAATGTCTTCCTGAACCTGTTAAATAATGTGTTGAGATAAGGCGAAAGAGTATTAGATGAACTTATTTGGATAGTCGACATAAAAATCAAGAATTTATCCCAATATTTTAATGACAAATAACTTAATCCAAATAAATTTACACAAATAAGTTTAGTAAGTAACTGTTCATCCTTTTGCTTCGTCAATAACGTTATGTGAATGTTTCTTGCTTGGTCTCGCTTGAATCATACATATATTGCTTTAATATTTACTATCTATAGGTATATAATATTTCTTCATTTTGCATTCTTGTCAGTAAATTAATTTACAGTATACTGTACACCGGGTCTAAAGTGATTAAAATTCATTTTAATCATTTAAATTTTTTATATTATGCTATATTTTTTTAGTTTGCTATTATATTATTAAAAAAAATTGATAATACGTCTACAACTCCTTCTTTATAATATTTATTAGTGATTTGCGTTTTACACAACAATCACAAAAACTGAACATAAAAGTCGATACAATCACCAGAAAAATAAACGTTGCCCTGTCGACTTCATTCATAAGTGTAATGTTGATTAAGTGACAGATATGTGTGAATTGTGCTATCGAAATAGACATAAGCCACACTGAGATATTAAGGGCCGCTTAGCTAAGCTAGACATTTAAAGGGTAGTGGTGCAATTGGACATCAGTCCTAGAGTAAAAAGAAACGCTCCAAATTTGTGAAATGGTGGAGGAGCCAGTAATTTGTATTAAGTTACGTTCTTTGCTGTTTGCTAAGATTTTTATGTAAAACTCAATAAAACAGCAATGGCTCCATTTTTCCAAAGTAAGAGAGATGTGCATACTATGTAAATTGTACATTACGTATACTTTTTTGAAGTACATGTATGAATATCTGGTAGAAAATATCCTATTTCTACCAGATATTCATACTGTAAATGTTTAGTTCAGGTAGTGGGATTTAAGAACTAGAGTAACAATGATAACACTGACTAAGAAATAGCAGACTGTACATTCTTACATATTACAACAAATTCTAGATTCGAAATTATATAGATACTTGTTTTCCTCTTTAACACACAAGATAAGCTAACTAAAATTGGCGACGTTTGTATTTGTAGTTCCTGCATGTCTGTTATCATATATTATAATAGAATCAAAGAATTACCGCATAATGTACAACCGTGTAACAGTAACAGCAATTACATTACGTTCAAGTCGTGACAAAGAACAGGTACAAGCCGAACGGACAACGTAGACGGTCCCCAGTGGAGGAGCTCTAGCATAAATTGAGTGTCTCTTGCCATTTAGTATGAATTATTCAAAACAATTACACGATAAGGAGACAAATTATACGAAGAAGTGGCGGTCGCTCGCGACCTCTGAATTATGTCCTGCGTCGCGTCACGTTCGGCTCGATACCTTACCGGTGCGCCGCGTACTCGTGCCTAAACAAATGTGGGAGGAAATTAAATAGCGAATCGTGTAATTTAGAACCGGTAAGGAAGACTTCTGCAAGTGAAATGCGATATGGAATTGCTCAACTATGAGTTGGGGACTTTATTGAAGCTTTTAGTTTGCCGCGGCAGGATATTGGGTTGTCACGAAGTCATGTCGTAAATTCAAGAACTGATTAATACTCGGTAGTTTTTAAATGTTGTTTTGGTGGTGCGTTTGACGTGAAGACAAACATACTAAATTCTTAAATCGTAAGAATAACTAACCGTTGAAACAACTATATTGAAATTCTTATTAGAATAAAATATTATTTGTATAGAAAAAAAGTCCTTTTCATGCTACATTATATACGCAAGAATATTTTTTCTTGATATCCACGAATAGAGTTCTCTCTGTGTGGACATTTCCTTTTTTGACGCAAATTGTATTATAATTATAAAGCAGTCATAAAGCTATTATAAGTACAAATCGGTTATCTAATAAATAGATATCCTAACCTAATTTTGAAAATCATTCAAGTCGTCGAAAGTAAGGTACATGGTGATTATTTTAAATGCAGACAGGTCGGCTCCTATAGCGTTTCGCCTGGACGTTTGACGCCTGACGGTGTAAGTGCCGTAGTCAGGAAAATTGCTCATTAATTAATTGAACACACAAGTCAATTGACGCCCGTCCGCCTGGCGGCCGTATTGTACTTCCTGGACGTCGGTCGGCGGGCGCCCATTCCGCCAATTCGAACACGTATAAACGCCACGTGACCATAGATTTACCCGTGCCCACATTTGATTGATTCGTTGAGTACCACTTTAACCACGGTTATTGCATTGTTCAATTAGGAGGGTGCGACTTGTTAAAATTTATTTTCAAGCATTTTCTTTGAAGATACGCAATTCTTATTTTGAATATTAATTGCATCTTAATGATTCCACCAAAGGTTACAAAAATTATTAGAAATCAAAAATGAACGACTGTAGTTTTGGGCGTTTTGAAGACAAAAACGTAACATGTCGAAATAAGATGGGGTGATCTTTTTCAATTCGCAAAAGTGGGACGGTTCCGATAGGGCTGCCATTCAAAATGATTAATGCCTCCATTCGATGTTCCTTACATCCTTTCCTTCCCGCGGTTTCGTCGTTATCCTTAAACGTAAGCGATAGCGCTGTTCGTCAAATACAAACGGTAAAGTCGATTATCGGCGCACCGCGCCCCTCCAAATATTCTTTCGGCACAAGTTTGATTAAAAATCTCGTAAACGTTGAATGATTAATATTGTAAAATCAATTATTGTTGCCGAACTAAAATGGCCATCGTCGTTGGGCGGACTTAAATTAAGGACCCCGGAACTAGCTCAAACTTTGCTGTTTTTAAGGCGAGGTACTCGGACGTCACTTTGTGTCGCTGAACTTTTGAATATTTCATTTCCCCTTTGATGGAAAATGTTTTCTTTATATAAAAGTTTTCCCCTGCTTTTATAGGATGGCGAACTTCTTAATAGCTAACCTAGCGTCTATCCTTATCCCCTTTTAATTCGGAATTATCCAAGCAGGATTAGAGTAAAAATTACATTCCTTATTTATTTGTATTACATTACTTATATTTATTTCACTAAAACGGAATATTATCATTATTATTATTAGTCACAAAATCTCGTATGTCACATTGACATGTTTAGATAGATGAAAAATGAAACTTTCCGACTACAATGTTGACACATTGAAGTATCTAAACACTTTTGCAATTATTCCATTCATAGAATTGCATTTAATATCTTGCTTGTCAAAATGTGATAATTGGTAACACAGCGACGAAGGCTATGGATTCTGTCAAACTTCTTCTATAAACGCTTATAGCACCTAAACTACTCATCCCAATGATCTGTAAATTAGTATACATACTTAAAGACGCTGGAGGATGAGCTGGTATCAGTTTGATCAAAATCGAATGATTTCTATAAGAAAACGCACGTAACATTTGCCACTTTCGGTTGTGAGATTGTGACCAAAAACAATCCAATTCGTCCTTTGGTAATTCTAAAGATGTATACCAAATTTCAGCAAAATCTGTTGGTTCGTTTAGGTGCTATCGTGTTCACGGACGTACATACACACACATACATAACCACATACATTTTCCAGACATCATTGCAATCGATTCAGGGGACTCCAGATATGATTTTATCACTGATTTTTGTTCAATTATTGTGATTTCAAATAAACTAAAAACTGTGACTGTCGGAAATGCTGTCATATGTCTTCGCGGCGATTTAAAGCAACGTATGATGTATCATGTAAGCAAACAGTTACCTGGTTGTGTCCGTATTTAATCTTATTCTTAGAATGCATAAACATTATGAGCATATTTTAAATTTAAACCAATGGAACGACTTAAAGATCGACTACAAGCCTTTGGTTGAGCAATATCCTGAGTTTTTTTTTTTTCTTTGGTTTAGTTCTTGGAGATCAGGTCGACATATCGTGAGAAAATTATCTCGTTGGATCCATCTCGTCTTACAGCACAAGGAAGAATAATAATAAACGGTTAATTGTTGAGGCGCGTTTGATTCCAAATTATCGACAAACGGTTTAACGGTACCGGGGCTTAATTTTGAGAAGTGGTCGTCTTTTATGGTCCGGGCTACTTGTTCGTCTCTTTTCTCTCATCCTTCTCTTGTCGTCCGTGAGTTGACACGGCGTAGAGTCCTTAAAAATGATCGGGCGCACAAAAGACGTCCGTCTTTTTCTGGTCAACTTCACGTGGTATGCGCGTTGATCGGTTAATCTGTGCCGACACGGACCCAGTCTCTTTTTATTTGTGATTCTTGTCTCGGGCAGTCATTCAATTCGCGTGCGTGTGACATTCCCTCCAGACCCAGCTGACTGACTTATCTAAATAGTCTGAATTAAGAGATCCACTGAATAGATCTGTTGCCATCCATTATACGCTTTAAAAATGTTTTCTTCTTGATCGGTATTAATTACCACTTCTCCAAATGTTGAGTCAGTCACTATTTTTTATATATGACAGATAAAACATTTTTTCTCTGTCCAAATAGGTATACTTTCATCCAACAGCTCTGTATAACAGCCTATTCTTTTAACAAATTATAGGCACATTTATTAAGGCCAGTCATAATTTTGTATGTATCCAACGGTTCTTATTCGAACTTAGTTGAGTACTTTTGTACCACTACATTATGCGCGTAGAACACAAAATTGCTCCTAGTATTTAACACCCTTAAAAGACAAAATAATGCATCATTTTCTTGCGCATTTAGGGAATTTATCGTTACTTGTTGTCTGTCATTTTTGACATCGGGTACATAGTCGATAACCCATGGGTAACCCGTAGCATACTCGCAGCAGCGTGATAGTTCACCTAAATACAAAATATCAGCACATAGTAGCGCAATATTATTTTAAAAGCCATTTTTGTCTGCTCATCCCGATGTCAGACAAAAATATAGACGTGCAAAAAGTTGGAAATATTGCAAAACGTGACTGCTTTTCTCATGAATTGAAATAATAAGCGGTCATATTTTTGTACAACAACTGCTTCTTTCAGCAAATTAGTCGACATATTCATTAAGTGTGCTCGCTGTTGTTTGACCATGTTAAATTTCTCTCAATAATTAATCCTTTATTATCTACTGCAAAAAATGTGGATCATGATTTTAGTGAGTGTTATTATATCATTAGGTGTTTCATCTCTGCTCAATATAATAAAACATTCACTATACATCAGCCGGGGCGATAATGTAATCTTTAGAAAATCAACGCCTGACCACGGATAATTATAGTAATTAATAACAATTTTCGGACTACGGTCAGTCGATTTCTTCTTTCGTTGCGAAATAGCGGGTATACTACACTTATAATGTGTATAGGTACGCTTATGTGTGCATATATAATATTCGGGCATTTAGGTGCTCGTCTCACATGTCGCAATTTTTAACATATAATGGAAGGACGTGTGTATAATGTCCTCATTAGCTGATGGAATACACCTTCACTTTATTCTATATAAAAAATACGCTCTTTTTATGATGTACTTTTAATAGTCGTGGCTTTTTTATTCTTAAGTAACGCGTAACTTCATCCAGATTCCAATTTCGATTTTAGTCTATCACTTCAAAGGCAATTTCAATATATCAGCATTAATAAATTATTACATAATGAGAGCTGTAAAGACTTAATGAGTATGTATATACATATGTTGGCAATGCATGCCGATGTCGTCATCATTTATCCACATAAAACGAGTGCATATTTACGTTTTCTTATAACCGCTGTTATCGAAGCAATAAGAAGAAAGATTTCGATCGTTTCCATAGTATACACCAAGTGTACCAACATATTTTTATCGGTAAACGTTAGCGTGTCACGATGTAGTGATCTGAGACTGGCTACTAGCGACGACAGGTAGCACTAATTGAACTACCGTAGCACAGCATTTATGGTATATTAAAATTGCGGCCACGCATTTGAGCTACAAACATTACTGACATGTATAGTGCAGTTTACTCTGATTTATATGTTCCGCACTGTGCTGCTTCTAACTAAGAATTGAACTGTTGCCGTTTATACAATACTGCACATTACAAATTGCACACTCGCAACAACCAGTACCGGTAAAAACTATTCGCAAAGCGATCAGAATTTACGGATAGCTTGTGTCTGTATACGATCAAGTATTTTCTGATTTTATAGGTACCAACCTAACGTCAGTCATAGAACATTTAATGTCATATTATCAGTGGACACTAACGCACACTGATGTAGGGAGGTCACAATGGCGGGAACCAACCGCGACTCCTTAACATGGTAGCATTTTGGCCGAGCGCGGTCTAAGGCTTTAATTACTGGTCAAATCTCTAATTCATCAAATCTAATCCAAATCTATTCGAAGGCAAAACTAACTGGGTTCTTTTTCTTGAACCTTGTGAACACATTTTCTGACTACTAACTGACGCGTTTAAGTATTTAACATTTAATAAGGGCTGATAAAGCAAGACTACTCAAATGAAACGAAACACTTATCAACACAATAACATCTATTAACAATAATAATCAACAATCCCGTTTGATAGGTTACATAAAAAATGAATGAGGCTTTGAACATAATGACGCTTAATTGAAACCAGAAGTTGATTTAGACAGATACACTTTTTAGCAGAGATATGTTAGATATGCAGAGATATGTACAATTTAATTTACAATGAAATGCGAGACGAGTTGAAAAGACTTACCAGGGATAAACTTAAGCGCCTAAGAACGCTCCAAAAAAACGTGTACTTTACATGACGGTGGTTGAAATGAGAAGAGACAAAGATCTGTTCGTTTGCATCCCTTGACCCCAAAGGAAGCCGGAAGCATGTCTTCTTAGCCAATGACAACTCTTCAATTTTAAACTTATAACACGCGGTCAAATCCTAAACCAGATGTTCAACCCTAACAAAAACCTTTGACATTCCCGAATGTTCTTACAAATATCTTGCTTAATTTGATCATATCTTAAGAAATAAATAATGGGTTTCCGACCCATTACACTGATGTTTATAAAAATCTGTTACCTAGTTATACTCAAGATTACCTACTCGGTTCATCAGAGTTGACACTCACACCGTGCTTTGGGTTCTAAGTAGGGAATAGCAAGAATAACTGGTTAATTACAGCTTTAACTAATGCTTAGTGCGTAGTTGTGATATTATCACATTTGTTTTCCAACAATTTAAGTAATGTTTACTAAAGTAATTAAAATTAAGACA
This sequence comes from Aphodius granarius, assembly GCA_963971325.1. Lineage (NCBI taxonomy): Eukaryota > Metazoa > Arthropoda > Insecta > Coleoptera > Scarabaeidae > Aphodius > Aphodius granarius. The sequence goes on from OZ020226.1 coordinate 13,596,167, forward strand.
TGTTACCTGTACTTTCATACCATTTCTTCTACGGTTTAGGTCAATTCATTTCGGATTCGTGTGCCACCTACGTGATTTAAAAATAATCTCCTCGTAGGAGTTCATTGTTCCGGCAGCTAAAAACCGATATACAGCTCTGTCGGGCTAATAAATTTCCGTTTGTTTACACAGTGCTGAGTTCTTCTTTGTTTTTGAATAATGTAAATGCGCTTGTAGCACTTGTGCTGCCCAGGTTCCCGAAAATAAAATATCCAAAACACATCCACAATTTTACGAGCTCGCATTCTTTTCGGGAGTACTGAGGTAGCGCCTCCTATGAACTGTTATGTTAGTACTTCCTACAGTCATTTGTCTTTTTGCACTTGTTCTCGCGGGCCTATTTTTGACTTGAAAGCGGCCGCCGCCGTTTTCGCCAGCTGTTTATTATTATATATTGTCTCTATCGTTTGTAAATCTATCAACACTGGAAAATAGGTACTGAATTGATTGTTTTATTTTTGCAGGTACGTTCTTCTTTGATATTCAGTTATGTGCTTGCTAACAAAAAGCGCAATAAGGTAAGGTAAAATATTATTCAGTAAAACACAAGAATTTGCGATTTTCGAGAATATATTACTTTGGTATGTAGGTTTAGTCACTATATGTATGCAGGAAATGATAAAATCGTAATGATTTCTATAAGTTAGGTACTGGTTGAATTTAATCGGGACATTTAAGGAACACAGCCAAACCATCTTATGAATTTGTGCTGGAAGTTCAAGAACATCAACCCTCGATTATTAAACTCGATCTTGGAGCAACGAGTGAAAATACGTAGTATTTTATTGTCCAGCAACAGAATTTAGAGATATATTACAGACATGTCCATTGATGTGATATAACAAATTTTATCGCAGTGTTATTTTCTGCCTTTTTCTTCAATCAACTGATTTTTTCATGTTCTCAATTACTGGATTTTGTTAGATATTCACTTTGAGGAGATCAAGGAAGAGTTTCAGTTTTGCAAAGCACTAAAACCTGCTGCGAAAGGTTTAAGACGTCATGAAGATGATTAGTTCATTCTTTGGAAGTAAAGCAATAGAAAACCTCGTGTGGATTGTGTTACCCATGGAGCATCGGCGATGCTTCGTAAGAGGTTGGCCTTTTAGTCAGAAGTTGTTCTTGCACCTCAAGCAAAGGTATGACATTGCATTATTCACAGATTTGTCCTTGCCATCTAATGTTTTCCAAAGCCTTTGCATGAATTGCTTGATTCTTTGGTGACAACTGTCAATTATGAAAAATCAAGTCAATACTCATCTGTTTAAGGAACTATAGAACTACGTAATACTGGTGCCATTTACTTCAACTTATCTCTGAGAAAGTGGATTTTCAACACTTCTGCAGATCAAGACTAAAGCCAAAAATAATATTCAAGATGACATGTAATTGGCATTGGCAAAAACTCAACCAAGAATTGCAACACGTGTTAGACAGATGCCAGCTCACTCACCACATTAAATTAATAGTTCGCTTTTGTTAAGTACTAAAATGTATATTTGACAAAGCCTTTGTTTTTCATGTTGTTGAAAAATAAAACGTCTTATTTTATTTTTGATATGTTTTTTATTATTTTTCTAGTATGTACTTACTCTATCAATGTTGTCATTTAGGCCATCTTCAGAAGTAATATCTATATTACATTAGACACAGGATATACATAGGATTTGCATGGGTACATACATTATTTGTAGTTGTTAATCCGGAAGATGGCCTAAGATGGCCAGACGTTTTATTTTTTCAACCACATGTATGTACGTTGTACAGTATATACAGTATGTCAAATATATCAAATGAAAAAGGGGATCGCAAACATTTTCAAAAATTAAAACAGGGTCATGATTGAGAAAGGGTTAGAAACAACTGTTATAGTGTATAGAAGCTTCTCGCAAATCCATAACGAAATCTTGCGAAATTTATAATCGTCGTTGTCCATTTAACCCAAAAATCGGCGCCGCAGAACGCCGCGGCGCGTAAATAAACAACTATTTTATTAGTATATTTGCGTAAAACGTTAAAGCGGGTAAAAGAGTTTCAATCATCGCTCAATTTATGACGTCGGCTGTCCAAATAATAGTGACACGGAGGCGCGATTTGTTTACGCCGGTCGCTTATAAAAACGCGCTCGTTTCTATGGCCGGCCGATCAAAATCCTATCCCGCAATTCACACATATGTTTCGCTAAATTTATTTTTATATGTCCGCACTATACGGTAGTGAACGGACCCTCTGCACCCGTTATCCAATGGGTGGTCTTATAAGCTTATTATTATTACTTGATCCCCGGATGTTTATATGTCTAATTTTTGAATCGTTATTTCAAATACAACCGGTGTTGTGTTCGCCTCGAACCGTTGATATGTATACTATAAGACCTCCCTAACGACCGTATTGTTAATTACGACGAAAATTAGCTCAAGATATTCCTGTGTCTCGGTTCCGGATGCATCTGTTTTAATAGTCACCTTTGCTCTGCTTTCCACCGTTCTTCTTTATACCTCACAGAGATTTTAATTCTAAAATACAGTTCAATTGACAATGACAACAGGCTTTCTTATTTGTGTGTCAGTTGGCTAGTTCAATTTAGTATTACTCGGTTTATGTCAAAGAGAAGTGTAGTATGGAATTACGTCTTACATCATAGGAGTGTAGTGTATGTCGTTTAAGAGAGCATTTAAATTGAAAATCCGTCAGACAATCGTCGGATTTCGAATCTGGAGCTTCGATAATACCACGAGCCCTATTCTGCAACATGTTTCCTATTGCGTACAGATGCCCAACAGCCTAAGACGGCTTTTGTAAAGCCCATCGTCGACTCTGTAATTGAAACTTTGAACCGCGCATATACAGTGGCGATGAATGGCACACGCACGCACACAGACTCGCCGTCGGGGATGAAGGAATTGTCTCCCATTGAGTTTTTCTAATCCCCCCCTTCTCGCCCGACAGATACAGATATAATGCATTCAAATTACAAAACGCATTATTCCACCGTCCGGGCTCCCTTTGTGATCTACCGTATAAAAAATTCGAAGTCTACTGGTATTTATCTTGCACGGTACAATGTGGTATCCTTTGAATTGTCCAGGACAATAGCCCTCGGAAATACCTTCCAGTTCTGGACTTAATGGATTCAGATAAATCTCACCTCTGCTCATAACGATCGACCATCTTCACTCCTCTTTTTCCATTTGACCGCTTCTGACATCCAAACCGTCGTTTAATCATTATTAATAAACAATTATGTGAACCAGAGCTACAGATTTTCTTATGTTGTATTTTACTTTATCATACGTAGTATGACAAAGTATTGTAATTGTGTATTGTAAATTGAGATTTTAGCGGAAATATGTCGTTTTGGGTCACCTGAACATGTTTCACCAAGGTACAAAAAAATGTTTGTGTGTGTGTGTGTATGTGTGTGTGTGTACCCGTTTTTTGTGGCGACGATTCCGGAGAAACTACTGAAGGTATCGAGACGAAACTTCATATTTAGAAGTTTCGTGACTAAACTTAGACCTGAAAGAAGTTTTGTCCAAAAGGGCCCAAAGAAACTCGAGGTTTACTCTTATCATTTTTCAACGATTTTGCAAATTAGCCGCCATTTCTGTAATTTCGGCAAAATAGTTAAATAATAAACTATAGTAGAGAAAATTTTGTATAATTTATGTCCATTCCATTTTTTGGGAAAAAAAAATTAAATCATAGTAAGCGGATGCCCCTTGAACTTCCAAATTGCCCCCCTGAACACGGCTGTATCGTATGATAAAGTCATGTGCCTGGCCACATCAGATTGTTTTTAATTTGCAGTGGCACTTAATATAGAAGTCTACCCTGTTTTGGTTCTAATCTTATCTAGTGAAATGAAACAACACAAATGTTTTTATGGTAATTCTGTCAAATAATGTGAAAATGAATAGTATGCGAAGTGAATTTTCTTGTGTTATTGACGTTCTCAAGATTCTAAATCTATTTTAAGTATGCGGTTTCCGTCTTTCTTGAGTAGTGGGTCAAACGGATATAAACGCGGTGTCCAACCTAAGCGTCTACTTAACATAATCGTTACGAAATGCGCTTTTTTTGTTATTTATTTGTGGGAACTTCGATTCTTCGAAACAGGTGTTTTTTTTTTCGTGTCCCTCCTGCCGTTCCTCACGACGTTCTAGGTTCCTAAATAAATGTTTAATTAGTAAAGCATCTCTGTCGCATTGTGATTTTTATTCAGCTATTAAACGGGTTCAAGCACCTGCGAGACGCACCACGAGATAAACAGACAAAGAGAGAGAGAGAAAGAGTCAACACACGAAATTGAAAAGTGACCATAGTAGACCGGTTTCAGATTAAATACTACCATAAATGCCATTCATTAATTTCTTATATTAAAATAACACGGCCTGTCGATAACAATTACTTAAACGAATAAGGCCGATGCCCGTTACTTTTGTATATAATGATGTCATAACTCAGAGAGTCGAATTCTTCTTCATTCTCCTCGCATCTCTCGCGGCGTTTAATTTCGGAACTTTTCTTCGATGTCGTAACCTGGCCTACGTGGATCTACGAAGCACGTAGATTATAGATGCACCTGTTAATGTCTTAGGGATAAAATTTATGCCCCGTTTGATTTATCGACTCATTGACGACCGGTTCACTACAAATTTTAAGTTTCTCCAATTACCTTAATAGTATCAGTTTCACAATTTGCTTGATTTATTCCTGTTCCTGTTCTTTATGTAACCAGAGCAGGCCACTAGTTGATTCTAAGTCTTTCTAGTTGACGTGACAAATTTCTTAGCTGATATTATCCATATAATCTTATACAATTAATTCAGATTTTTACTTCATTTTAAATATGTTGAAAGAAAACCTAATAAATGGATACTGTCCTGCTCAACTAAACAGTGTTTCTACTGTTCAATAGTGAACCCAATTTGGGGTAGTTTCGATCTGTTGCAATTCTTTTTTGGGAGTCTGGTTTCAGTAATTACAACAGAATTGTGCTTGCAGTTTTTATATCAAAATCTTCTAGACATAATAAAAATTGATAATAGCTAACTGCAAGATCACTTACTAAATAATGCAAGATATAAAAAAGTCACTGACGAATTCTTGACTAATCTATGTTCTGTCTTCTCCTCCGCCATTGTTAAGATTTTTAGTTTCTAAAACTAGTTGAAATGTAAGTTAAAAGATGTATTGTTTCCAAACCGAACAACGCAGCAGTCTTTCCTACAGATTGAGTTGAAAAATACGATAGTAACAATCTTGGAGTAAGTAGTAGACGTAATCTATTTGAACAAGTGCGGAGTCTCATGCGACAGATAGTGCCGCGTGTGGAAGGAGTAGGAACGAGCGACCGGGGCGCAGTATAATGATTTCTTCATCCAATTAACAGGGACATAGACTAAGAGCCGCAGATACAGAAGCCACAATCACGTTCTGCTGCGGGGACGAGGCCATATATTCATTGTGTCGCCCGCAATACTAAATGCAGAAATTAATGGGGATTTTATCTCATTAACAGGGCGGGCGTGCGTTTTTATTTTGCCTCCGCTCGTATCTGCCGAGCGGAGAGCAGAAGTAGCGGCAATGAGACGCAGCAGTAGGCAAAACAGCGCCCAGGGGCCTTCAGCCATTGATCTCAATAATAGCGAGAGTCCTTGGGCGATCGTTTTGTGTCTCGAGAGCGACTCCGTTCCTCCTGTACACTCGTTAATAGAATTTTGTTTAAGTATGTTTTGTCTTAGATCTTTGAAAGTTTCGACAAGACAAAACGGAATACATTTTATTTTGTCAAATGATGAATTACAATCTAGTCAGCAAATACTAATGAGCTATTATATTCTGACATCTCTTGTAAACACAATTTCGTATTGTGTGGATGACTTTATTTAATTGTGTTCAAAAACATGTTTCGAAGGAATACTTCTTTTTTTCTGCTTTTGGGCACTTCCACAATTAAGTAGCACTGTCTCTGCTATTCACACTAACACGATAGTCTAACTCAAAAGGCTTCTTTCTCATGATTCTTATTGTGGGACTGTGTTGTCGAGGAGCTGGATGGCCTTAACATTCACATGTTGATGAAACCTTTCATCATGGCTTCTTGCAATTTCCTGAATTTCGCTGTCTGCCATCTGCATTATTACTTTCCGACTAGTACCTTAGAAGAAAGGTATTCTAATAGACGAAACTATCTGGGGTGGCCCTCACCCAACTTTCCGACTACACCGTTGGCACAATGAAGTATCTGAACACTTGCAATTATTCAATTTTGTGAAGCCAGAGCCACTCTGGACCCTTGCTTACATACATTTTCCCAGTCAGGGGACCCCAAAACGCGTATTTCCACTGAAATCTCGATTTTTTCCGTCGATTACAATACTTTCCTTCTAGGGTGCTAGTCGGAAAGCAATAGAAATTACAATATACATCTTTGGTTCGGAAACTGATTAGTGAATGCTGGATTTATTAGTAATGTCTTAGCTAATTATAATTTTCGTTATAATGTGGTTTAGTTAGGATTTTTTTAACCTTTGCTCAAACTATTTCTTATTATTTTCGTCTAGATTTAAATTCCCTTATAATTCTTCCTCGCGGGAAATTATTGGACACGAATTTAAATTTATCTCTTTCTATTATTGTCCGTTTTTCGTCGAGTCGGCATATATCTTTGCAAACTATTTCTAGACGACCGTACGTTCTACTAATTTAACGGCGCACGTCTTGCACAATAGAGAGACACAAAATTTCTTTTTGTTTTCGTTTCCCGGTGTATTTGTCATTCTGGAACGGCGACGATCGGTCCTCACAATGGACCGAGGACGCGCGCGCTCTAAAAACGATATAAATATCTTAATATGCGGCGACAGTTGCTTGAGGAACGAAGAATTCGGCCGACCGCGGTGCAGAATTATACATCTGTGAATGAACTTTGGCAAGGTGTCTTTTCCGGGTGCACGCAGGCAGTCCCTGATGCTGCCCACCAAGATTATGAATGAACCGCACCGGACCGATTTAGCAACTCCCTGGAAATCGTGCTGTTATTCATGTACCTCTTGCTCTTTCGAAACCCCAAGGAATCCAAAATATATTCACTCCTCTCTGGATTGCAATTATTGCGACATGTTTGAGTTAGCAAACCAATTTTACTTTGATTATTGATTTCCGAGAAGAAACCGCGTAGTTGACGGTAGAGTTGTCCAAGTTTTGCACTCTGTTACCAGAGGCATGCACAAACATGCAAAGCGTCGACAATTAAACCGTCTATTACGCGATTTCCTCTCGGAAACCAAGAATTAATTTATTCGGATAATTTTTGTTGAATGGGCAAAAATATTAATGGAATTTTAGCGTCTTTCTTGATACGTTTTACCCTATGCATAGAACGTCATCCCATGTCAGTAAACGCTGACGTTTATAAAAATTTGCCAATTCACAACCACAACGACAAACCAGTTTGACAGAATCCACAGCTTAATGCTGTGGTAATGAATTGACCGATTTTGACTAAAGTCAGTGTTATTCTATGGCTGACATTATGTTGTGGTCCAGAGTGGCTGTGGTTTCACGAAATTGAATAATAGTAAAATTATTTAGACACTAGTGTCAACAGTTTAGTCGCAAATTTGAATGTGGACCACTCCAGTTTTTTTCTTTTATAAACTTTCAGAAATTTAAGTATAAAATAAGTATTTGCCCCTTCCTATTGTCTAATTATCGTAAAACAGACGATCCAGTTTATCACCAGGTAATTCTAGTTCTAATTCTAAATATGTATAGGTACCATTTTGTCAAAAATAAGTGCAATGGATTCAGGGGACCAAAAATCCCGATTTGTTTGTCAAATACTATCGTAAAAATTAACACAAATGTTTTATTTCAACAAAGTTTATTCCATCAAAACTGCTTTTTGTGTTATGCAATTTAAATATTACTTATGGGCGTTGTGACTTTTTTCTGTATTAGTATGCTTGAAATATTGAGAGCAAACACATGAAATAATGCTATATAGCCGTCGACACCAGCATTTTGTCACACCCATTATTGAGTAGGTAGAGAATCTACTATTATGCAGACCGGTCAGTTTCCGCTTGGTTTGCTTTGGTAATTAAACTGTTATTTGTACCATTAATTATGCAAAAAGGTGGAATCGGCGACCTGTTGTTGTGCAAGGTGTTTGTGGACATTGGTTAATTTTATTAGACCATTAATTTATTTGACGTAATCATTATTGTTCTAACACAATAACGCCCCATATACTTTTTAACAGTCACCAGTCATTTACTTTGTAATTGCTTTGAGTGCATGCGCCCGCTGTATAAATAAATTACGCGCAGTTTGCAGGTTCATTATTTGTTTAGACTGATTAGTGATTTGTTTATTTTTTCGCTTTGTCTCAATGCATATTTTGTATTGCCTTTTTTATTTACTCCAATGATAACTCTATATTTAAAATAAATTGCAGATTTTAGGTCATTTTATGCATTGGAGAAAAATGTTATTTTCGATCTGATATGCATACACGATTTATTAGTGTGAAAATTTTGGTGGTAAAATATCGCTTTGACTGTAAAACCGTATAAATTTTACATTAACCTTTATGGAGCTGTTAACAAACGCACTTTGATGTTGAAATTGGCAGAATACACACCACGGTTTTATTTTGAATCATTTTTAATGTACGTTTATATTTTAAATTTTTGTTTTGTATATACGTTTCCATGTCATGTTGCATACTGTTATTCTGTAGATCACTGGTTCCCGGTGAGTCGCGACCCCCAAGGGGGTTGCCTTGGCTTTTCTGGGGGTCGCCAGTTTTCCAAAGTAAAATTTAAAAAAGCAACAACACAGCTAAACCATCGTATTTATGCTGGATTCTTTAGTGACAATAGTTAATTATAAAAAAATCTTAATACTCATCTGTTCAAAGAGTTATACAACGACATGAATATTGGTGCCATTTACTAGAAAAGTAATAAAAATTAGCCAACAATAAAACAAAGACGTTTTATTTTTCAACTACATCTACATCTTGACTAAACAATGGGACAGTTTCACCAATTTGACCTTAATTTCCTCTTTTATTGGTCAAATATGGAGAGGGGGGGTCGCGAATATCAAAAATAAAAAAATGGTTACGATTACGAGAAGGTTGGGAACCACTGCTGCAGATAAGACAGGATTACGCATGCAAACAATAGATGTAATTGCAGTAGAGGATTGCAAAGATTAAAGACCACTGCTCACTATGGATAAGTTTCACACGTTTAGTGCATTTTAATCAGGTGACACTATCTAAGGTAGATGGCGTGGTTATCGCAGGACGAAACCGAGCTTAGCGTAGATGCCGATGAGCAATTTATGCACCGGGTAAATTGAAACAATTTCCGTTTAGAAGCCGTACAAGCAAAATGGATTAACAGAACAAGTAGTAGAAAATTGCGAATTATTACACGCTAACGCCAGAGCCAAATTTATACCCTACCGTATATATTGCGGTCATGTTCGCCGTCAACTGTAATATATACCCATGGGTGTAATTCCTTTAGCGAATGCCAATTTGTCCTTATTATTTATTGGTACCGAGTGATACTCATTTTCATAGAAAATTCCTTGCCATCTTTGGACACGAGACAGCCGTTGTTTTGTAAAAGTAGTTTCGATGCCGAGAAAGTGAAGTACAGATGGCGCTTTATAAGTTAAGGGTCACAAACATGATAGTATTGGGTTACGGAAAACCTTGGTACGAACCCAACCCCGCGCAATCAAAATTTCATGGCATTTAATGCACCGCGTAGTAATCAAGTTAAAACAGGATCCTACCTTGGATGGGCCAAGCATCACGTCTCCCAGGAGCCGACACAAGTTACCAGGTTCCATTTCCCATCTTCTCCTGTCGTTTGTTTTAAGCCAATTGCTTCAAACAGATCCTCATTATAACTTGACTAATGTTCATAAAATATGGAAGCGGCGAAGGGTGAGGCGAGCGGGGTGCAGGAGATGATGCCGCCCCTGCGCGAAAGGGCGAGTAATCCCATGTCGTGCCACCGGATACCCGGATAACGCGGTTAACCCTTTAACAAGCAGGGGGCGAGTCCTTTTGACATTATCTCCTATTAGAGTAAATTGTTTTACATTTTTCATACTGGTTTGCCCCCTGCTAGCAAATGGCTTTTATGACGATAAATTTGGGAAGCCCTTTTTGCAAACAAGGTGTATTATGTCATTTTTATGTTTAATGATTCAATTACTCTCACATTTACTGCTAATATCCGAAAATACGTTAATGCTGCTATTACCTAATTAGACTCAAGATTCTCTAACTCTGTTTAGTTAGAATTAGTACTCAAACCGTGCATCCAGTTCTAACTAGGGAATAGCAGGATTTTGCGCCACTGCACGTATGTACTTATAAGTGTATATGAATGTTTGTATATGAGTCTTTCTTACGTCGGATATTTTCGTATCAAAGACATGTCCATGACTTAAACAGCACAGAGAGATAGAGCAGACAGTAGACAAAACCGAACACGTGGGATTTCCATTGTCAACTTTGGCAGCGAGCCTGCCGGAAGTTGCGCGCGCACCTCGCGGGGTCCGCGAGGAACTGTCGGCCGGACGTTCTATTTTCGTGGGCGGGTGAGAGCGGGGTGCGGAGCTCGATTGTCAACAAGCTTTGAAGTCTTGCCTAATTAACTGGGATTCTTTATAGCGGGGGCATTGTAGCCTCCAGTGGGATCATGAATGGTCATCCACGTCGATTGAGAACTTCTGTTTCGGCCCGTGGTAAATATTTTTCCTTGGACATGTGCCAGAATGCACGAGGACTCTAGAAGACAACGGTCAGATGTTCCACTTGATCTCTTCCTGTGCGATCTGTAAATACGATAGCTGGTATTCTTTTTTGAAAATTGTTGTTTTCAACGGGTATTTTTTGTCTATGATGTTTTATAATAATAATAATACATACATAGTCATAACTGCTTATTGAGCTTATGCTAACTTAGCCGTCGTTTGGAAACTGTAGATAGATTTTCAAACCCATAAAAAAGGAAGTTAGGTTATTTAAAAACTTTTCTAACGGATGTTGATGTTGTTATATATATTCAAGATTTTGGTGGCTTCGAGCAACCCCCGAACACGAGGGTGGGCGACAATGCCACCCTGTCAATAGCTAATGCACTAAGCCATTAATCACGGGGTCGCTAAGGGCAAGGCAGCTTGACGTGTAACGCCACAAGCCTGAAGATAGCTCCCATCTGCTGATAATCACTTTCTCCTTATCTTTCCGTTCAGTTCGCTCGGCTTCTTCGATCGTTGCTGGCTGCTCAAAAAGTGCACAGCAAGCGTCGAACAGTTGCCCCCGTTGACAAGAAGCACCGAACGAAATAGGGGTCGTTAACGCTTTTTACAGCAAAAAAAAACACCCCGCCCTGAAATATGTTTCACAGCAGCGACCCCTATTACTGACATGTGTGTCGGTATTTTAAAATTTCTCCGAGAGATTTGCGTAGGTATACAAAATTTATTTACAGATAAAATTATGGTCTGAAATAGGCTGGAGAATATCTGAATCAGAAGATGGTCCCTTTGATAATATTGGGAGATTTATATTCAGGAAATCGCTATTTTCGGTTTCCGCGCGCGCGTTTCCCGGTTCATTTGTTTCTTACGTGTATAAAATATCAAAAACATGTGCCATTAGAAAATATTAGTAAAATTAGCAATCGCCTTTTTCATGTTCTCCAGCCATTTGTCGGGCAATTAGAGCTTCCTGCGCGGTATTATTTACTTTGCACTTCTCAAACGATTTCATCGGGCCTTTGATGACAAGACGTTTTAATACACACCTACATAACACGCTTTTTTTACTTCGACGTTGCAAAACTGCTAATTTACTCTTCATAATATTTATTCGCCGACTATTTAACATTAGCTAAATTAAGGACATAATTTGTCATGCATACTTACAAGAAAATTGGCAAAAATAAATGTCTTAATTTGTATCATCTTACGTAGATAATTCCTAAATAACGTACACAATCTCCTGCAGTTGAGCCATTGTAAACAACGCGGTTATTAATATCTACAATGTTTTTGGATTCCATGTTAAATTCTATAAGTAGTAATAGTATCATATAACCAATTGTTATTATATACATAGAGTTTATTCACAATAGCAGTTCGCTTTTTACTTTTCGACTAGTACCCTAGAAGGAAATACGCGTTTTGAGGTCCCCTGAATCCATTGCAATCATTTCTGGAAAATGTATGTATGTATGTGTGTATGTATGTATGTATGTAGGTATGTGAACACCGTGAACACGATAGCGCCCAAACGGAAAAGCGAATAGGCCTGAAATTGGGTATACTTATTTAGAACTACCGAGGGACGAACTGGATTGATTTTGGTGACAATCTGACAACCAGAAGTGGCAAATGTTACATACGTTTTCTTAGGGATTCATCCGATTTTGACCAAAGTGACATCTCATCCTGCAGTGATTTTAAACATGTATATAAATTTAGAGGTCAATGGGATGAGCGGTTTAGGAGCTTAGGTATTTATATCGATTGGTATGTGACGTAATGGAGAACTGACGTCATCATACCGCGTTAGCTCACACAAATAGAGAAATAAACCTAGTAGGTATGATGAACACGGATACGTGACACTATATTAGAGGTATTTGTATCGAGAGGTGAGTCAGTCGTATTGTTATAATCCCGATTAGTATTATTATTATCTTACGGACTTTCGCTTTTGGTGTTTCACCCTCTATAGTCCATACGTTTAGAGAATTTATAAATGTGTAAACAGTCTGTTACGCAAGACTAAAGAATTTAATAATTTTCTATTTTAGATTGAGTGTTTTGAATAATGTCCAACTAAAAAGAAATTATGAAATTTTCAAGTGCACCGCAGCTACTGGTGCGTAACACATGGACGTAATTTATCTTGAAAACCCCTCGTTTATATAATTTCTTCGCGGGACATACATCAGGGTACTATTTTCGGCAACGGGTTGTATGTCGCCGCTAATAGGCCATCTATTACAGGGAACCCGAAGTATTTTATAATGTTCCCCCATCAATAAAAAAATTGTGACTGCCTACAAGTCAGAGGTAGACCAAAGCGTGTTAATGGGGAGGGCAAATTTTATTTCGTTACTTAATTGCTCTGGCAATAAATTTATCTACGTTGTGACGTTGCTGTTTGAAACACAGATTTTTTTATTATTGCTATTTCCAATATTCAGCAGGTATCATCTCGTTTGACTCTAAAGTATCTGTCGTTTAAATAAGATTCCAATATAATATTTGTTAAAAATAAAAAAAATCTTCTCGTCAGAGAGTAGTCAGGAGTATGTTCAAAAGGACATGACAAGCTTCTTGGGCATTAGAGGCTTTCCAGCGGAGCAGCAGCGGCACCAGCGCGGTTGTTTTTTATTTTAATAACGAAATGAAAGGTATAAAGTCTGAGGCTAGCGGGAATAGATGTAAGAGCGTATAAGATGTACTTTTTTATCTCATTAAAAATTGCGTTTCTCCGGGCAAAGTGTACAATGAGGAGGCCCGGGGTATACACACACACGGTGATCCTTGTGTGTAGCGCTCAGCGGGTTCCAAGGACCCCCGCTAGGCGGACATAGAAGCGTTGTTAAACGCATACAGAGCGGTGCCAATTACCTTTTACCATTTTCAGTTTTTATGTTTGTACCGCGTACCTACTGCTGTATGCCAGGCTCTTTTCCTCGCAACCTAACAACACGGAGGATCTCTACGTTTTTTTTTGCAACCAACTTTTTGTTTGTATTCCCCCTGCTTATAATTGCAAGATGTATAACGTCATCACACAGATCACTCCTTTCGTATCAACCCTAAAGGATCTAGGAATGCATAAATCTCCTTAACTAATTAGATAATGTATGCACCAGATTTTTATACAAAAAAATATATTAGTCATTTCTATACTATTTATTTAAGATTAAGCACTTAGTTGCAAAATAAAAAATAATTCCTGCACTTCACATTCAACAAGGATACGTGTCAATAAAGAATGTTATCTGAATTTGTAAAAGTTGATGCACTTTGTTTAATAAAATACGTACATTAATAGGTATTGAAGGTTTCTACTTTCAAACGATCCGCACCACGAATATTGGCATTTCATAGCTTTCAAATGTACTAAAACCTAATCCGAGGATAATTTCTATCCGTAACATACATTCCTGCAAGTCACCACAAATCACCTACTTGCCAAACAGCATTTCAAAACGTGATTCTGTAAATCTGCAGAAAGAAAACCATCCAAAGAATCGATGGAATGGACGCGTCGTATATATCACAAATCGAAATTAAAATACTAGGTTTTTGTTTATGCTATGGTTTATACCATTGGCACTAGCAATCCATCACATATCGATGACGGCCGATTGAATGAATTGGCGACTCATCTAAATGGAAAAATTGAACCGCTCAATGGCATTCCAACCACATAATTATATGAATAGTTTTGGTTTTTAATGAAGCATTAATTTATTTGATAAGAAAAGAATTCTATAAAAAATATTATAATACATATTAACAAATGTTAATTGCTTAATATTTTATGGGCATTCCACAGAATTCTATAGAAAATTGTGAAGTGTCAAAATGTGTATCAAACGCTATCTATAATTCTGCCATTTTAAAGAATTTTTAAACACATTGTTTAAACACATCATTTTTTGTGTAATATTCTATAGAATTCTATATCGTCTCTATAAATCTGCCATTCTAAAGAATGTGTAAGAATGTAAGAATGTATAAAAGTTGTGCAATATCAAACAGATATTTTTTTCTAAAATTGGCTAGAATTCTGGCGATATTTATAGAATATACAGTAAATTATTTCAAACAGAAATATTGTCTGCCATTCTAAGAAAGAAGTATAAAATCATGATATAGCAAACCGACATTTGCTCTAATATTGCCTAAAATTTTGACATTCTATACAAAATTCTGCTGTGTCAGACTGAAAGTGCATCCAATATTTCCTACAAGTATGCCATTTTAAAGAATTCTGTATAAAATGTGTACCTAATATCCTTTTTCTAATTTGCCTAAAATTCTGGGCATTCTAAACAATTTTATAGAAAATTGTCAAAATTGTAAAATGTCCAATAAAATCTAAAGTCATGTTTATTTTAAAGAGTTCTATACAACAGGCTACTTATTATCAAACTTTTTGTCCAATGTTGCTTAAAATTTTTTACATTCTATAAAATTGGGCTATGTCATATAAATATATTGTGTGTCAAACAGAAAGATCCTCCAATAGGTATTGTTTACAGTGCTGTCATGTTAAAGAACTATATATCTACCTACAAAATGCATATTTAGAAAAATGTGCTGTGTCAAACAGAAAGTGTCCTTAATATTGTCGATAATTTTTCCATTTAAAAAAAAATTATGTGTAAAATCTATGTGTAATATCAGATAATAAGTATTGCCCAAAATTCTAGACATTCAATGGAATTGTATAAAAATACGTTGAGTGTCAAAAATAAAGTGCGTCCAATATTGTTTGCATTTCTGTCTTTCTAAAGAATGAATAAATGAAAGAATGAATACTTACAAGATGCATTCTCAATGCACCTTTCACAGACACCTTTGTCTAATATTGTCTACAATGATGAGCATTTTATAGAATTTTGTAGAAGATTTCGTAGTCTAATATTGCCTAAAATTCTGTCCATTCTGTAGAAATCTATTAAAAATATTATAGTGTCCTACAATTATAAAGAATTCTAAGAAAAGTTGTGTAATATCAAGCAGTTATTTTGGTAATATCGTCAAGAATACTGGTAAATTTAGAAAATTCTATAAAAAAAAACACAGTGTCAAATAGAAAGTGTAAATTTTACCTATCTAAAATTCTGTCATTCTAAAGAATTCTGTAAACATTGTGTAATCAAAAAGGCATTGTCTTATAGTTCCTAGAATGCTTGTCATCCTACAAAAACTACATATAAAACTACTGCAGAAAATGTCAAAAAGAAATCTTCTGGACTTCTTCACAGTACTGGAGGTGCGAAAAGTCACTATTTTCATTCTCTTAGGAAGGATCGTAGTATGAAGAAGTTGTGATAATGCCATATTGCAAAATGTTGACAATTTTACTGCCAATGGTACAGTTTTTTTTTTTCATGGAAATGAAGAATTCTATGCAATGACAAACAGAAATGTCCAATATTGTCTAGAATTCTGCCAAACAATATTTCAAGACAGCATTAAACAAATCTACAAAGATACAAACAAAAATAAATAGGGAATGTGTTTTTGTTTATACCTACCGTTTTGGTTTTTTTTTTTTCACCATTGCCACTACCAATTCATTACACATCGTCAACGATCGATTGAATTAAACCGCGATCCATCCATATAGAAAAATGTAATCCCTAGCAATGGCATTCCAGCCACATAATTATAGGAATAGTTTTGGTTTCTAATGAAGCATTAATTTATCGGATCACGCATTAAGTAGACTCTATTACCATCAACTATCTTATCCATCCTGGTTAAAACACATCTCCAGCAAACTACGTAGGTAATCCGAATAAACGGCCATTATGTAAAAAATTAAAGCGACTGTGAAGCGCTGAAATTGTAGCACGTATTGAATTGGAGAGCGTTTTTCAGTGAAGTGTTGACGAGTCAGCTCTTTTTGATGCCTCATTGAGTGCCACTTGTCAACTGACGCTTTACTTCTATGTGTAAGCTCTCTCCATCATTCACACTTTTATTTTTAACGTGGTTTAATGGTATGCCTACTTATTTATGGAGAATGAATATAGTAAGATCATTTTCTGTCAGGGCAGAAAAAAAGTAAGTATACCTTGACGATGTATTTACTGTTCATTGGGGGCAAGAAATTGAAGACTAGGTTATGAAGTCAATTGACCAACCTGTCACCTTCCTGGTGCCACAAATCGGAAGAAAGACCTTCCGGTTATATCCTCAAGGAGGCACCTTGTCGGTCGCCGGTAACGGTAGCAAAACGGCGCGGCGCGGCGCCTCCTGGGCAACATTGAACAGTTACATAATGTGCAGCACATAGAGATCGTCATTGTTGGTATTGCCACTCTTGTAGTAGTCGCGTGGCCACGCCCACCGCGCGTTAACAATGCGAATCCGAGGTGGTCGAGAACCGCGGGACAGTGGAAGCATTCAGACAATTCGCAGTGGGCGTGTGCAGCACGTGGGCGCCGTAGGAGGGGCAAAGGCGTATCCTTCAGGACGATGGTGGGGGTCTGATGCTGTGCGATCAGATGCTGGACCTGGCAGACGCATATCTGAGAGCGGTCGTGTACGTAACGCAATCCTGGTCGAAGTGCTCGAGCATCATCCAGTGCAGCTTTTTGTGTGTGTGATCGTCAATTCTGAACGATTTGAGAACAATTTTTGGGAGAGTTTGTTGTGATTTTTCAGCGTTTTTTCTTTGGGTGCTTGATGATGTGCTGATGGATGCTTAGTGAGGACTGGGACTGCGCATAACGGTTTTGGGGGGTGCGCGCATCGCGGGTTTTGTTATTTTCCTTGCCTTATCGCATTTCTGCAACCCCCTGGTGAGAACAAGCAGTCCTCCACAGTGGCTACCGCACATTTGACACCAGAGGTCCGAAACCAGGCGGTCATTGTTGCGCCATGCGTTGACCTCCACTTGTATCAACATCAACAATTACGGTGAGTCCTCTCAATCATCAACTAGTGCCCAGATATTCTTGAAGCTAACCGACTGTATTCTCAACTCGTCACTGCATGAAAACTTTTATCGACTGGTATTTTTTTCTCAAAAGAAAAACATGCCCGTATCCGAGCCTAACAATTAACAAGCCTTAACGGCCATTTGTTTGCCCGCAAATAGATCCCTTTTAGAACAATTATTCGCCTTTAATTACATAAACTGTTCTATTGAGACGCTTTTTGCCCCTCGTCTCTTATACCAAGTAGGATAACAAATGACAATAGACCTAATGATGACGGACCTATTAAATCCCACCGGGGAAAATTACCTCAAAACATCCGATAATCATCGACGATCGCATCAGCGACATCTGTTTTTTTTTTTAGTACGTACTCTCGCTTGTCCAGTGTCTGCGTAAAATGTTTCTTTTTTTAATTGAGCTCTCTCTATCACGCCCAAACAGAACAATATAGTGTCGGACCCAATTAAAAAACAGATGTTCGGTGTCAGTGTTTTAAATATAAACACACGCCTTTTTTGCACAAGCTATTTGTGGATGCGTAAGATTCACTCACATATTGCCCTACATACTCTATAACATGTCTTATTATAATTTAAGATCAAATATTACAATTTTGAACTTCATTCTTTACCAATATGTAGGTATTTGCGAAACATTCAGGTATTTCAACTACCACCAGTTTCTTTATTTTATTGCTGTTATTAATAAAAAAAAATTGATGAAAAAAAGGTTACAAATTAAGAGCGTCGAATTTGATAATAAACTGTCTATATTACCTATAATTCAACAAAACAGGGCACTACAGGCTGCTAACTTAAATTAAACAAAGTAAATTTAACAAATTTTAAATATCAACCATAAGTTGAACAAATAATACAGAAAAATACCTTTACTAGTGTATACGTACTTGAACTTACTGTCGGAAGTCGGTTTATTTATTTCATATTCAACAAAAGAAATGTATTTCCAGTTCCAATGATAGTTTCTACGTTATAGGCACATAAATTTCAATAGTATATTATTCTATACCTAGAAAATTTGCAGTCAAACAGATATTAAGTCCAATATTAAAAATTTATAGAGATTGTGTATATAATGTTTGTAACGTAGGTGACATAATCTGAACGTCAAGAAAGTATTTTCACTTTTGACGTCGAAAACAACGGCCTGCGCGAAAACAAACGACGTTTGACAGATCTGTCACCGGGCGCTCAATTGTTTCTTTTTTCTGGCTTGTTCACCTAACGTCTATTTCAACTATTTCTAGTCGACTTTGTTTTTCTTGAAATAGTATATTCTGAATACCGTTGTCCAGCACTGTTTTGCTGAAAAAGTTAATCAACTAGGTACTTACTACGTATACGTACGTTAAGTATGTCAATTGTTTGCAAATAGACGGCTAATGTATAAATTATGTGTGTTTAAATTATGGGTTATTAATAAGGTTTTGTCCACGAGCTATGTATAATTTTCTGCAAAAAATTCAGATTACTTGCTTTACATTCATTATGATATATGTGTTGGTTTCGTAATAATTGAAATGATACCTATACACTTTTATACAGTAATCCTTTCTTGAGCTTCAAACGTAAAGAGTAATAGACAACAAAGCGAAATTGAAGCAGCATCTTTATATTGACGTTACTTCGGAATGTTTATAACTCGTATTACCGCTGGAAAATCTTTGTTTATTTACCTTATATCAGATAGGACGGCTTCTGATCTTTTGCTACAATGTATCTCACAGCCGACTTGTTTCATTTCGAGCTGAGCAACTTTTTATCGGCGATTTTGCTTTTGTTTATAAGCCAGGTCGTTGATAATAGTCGTCGGTCCTTTTGAACCACGCTTATTTCTTTATGGTGAAGACGCAACAACGGCACATTGTATAACAGTTCACACAATTTGTCAGGGACAAGTCAGATTAGTATTGTTGTATCCTGGTGACTGATGGCCAAAGCTACCCTTCGACGCGGAGAAAATCATTTGTCAACGAGGCGTTATCAAATCTGATGGGGAGACGTTCCTATACCGAATATATACAGGTCATATTAGCATCATGTGAAAGGATCAAATACACCTGGATTCGCTTTCTTACTTTCGTGACAACTCATTTATAAAAATTATACTCTGACGTCCGAAGAATATCTACCAACCCTATTTAGGGTGCATTAGAAGGCTGTTTTACATCAGTATATAGTGTAAAGCAGTCTTTTAAACAGATTGTTATAAATGTATAATATGTCCATCAGATATCTACCTATACTAATTACGAACTCAAGTGTAGGGCGCGTTCAGCGGAATCGCCCATTTTCGCCGACATTTGCGATCGAGCAGCTGCAAAATTGGGCTTTTCGATATTACTTTTGACGCTCGAATTGAAAAAAGGACACAATTCCGCGTGGACTTCGCGATATTTTGTAAATTAAATGCGTCAATTTTGAAAAAAAATCACGTTTTTGCACCTCTTCGGGTGAAGACGAACCTCGAGAAAATGTCACGTGACGTCTAGAAATTCCGACAAGCGGATCGATGAACGTCAAAAATTTACATTTTTTATCCGTTCCTGCCGACCTTATAAAAGCCGCTCGCTCTCATGTCTTACGATAAGATCCCTCTAAATACCCTTCGCAAAGAGTTTTGAGCAAAAAAACGGCCTTAAAAACAATTTTCGATCCAAAAAATCGATTTTTGTCGACCCGTGTTTTGCTGTTATTACCACAGTAACGTCAAACCCGAAACGCCCCCTGCCGGACATTCGTAACAACAGTAACAGATAGCAGATAACCTAAAATGTATCCTAAAATGTCGATATTGCGAATGTGGACAGGTGGGAAGCCTTAACCACATATTTCTAGAATGCCCAATAACTAAAATCGAAAATTTTGACTTATACACAGAGCTAGTTTGTTTTACTATTCCTAAAGAATTCAATAGAAATGCAATATTAAAAATCCGGGAGTGGCACCCCCCCAAAACAATTTTGCAATTATTTTTTTACGAAATTAAATAATTGCAGAATTGTTTTGAAATTTCAATATGCCAACGATGTAGTCGGTAAGTTGGGTTGGATTGGGTTCTAACGTCAGTCATAGAATAACATTTAATTAAAATTAATGTCATGTCGTAATAGTGGCCATAGACGTTTATCAAAATCTGTAAATTTGCAATTTTCGCGGAAATCTCGACTTTTTTCGTCGATTACAATACTTTCCTTCTAGGGTACTAGTCCGAAAGGAATTAGGCCCAATAAAGTGTGTTGCGTAGTATGGGCTTCAAGCAGTCTCAGTGAAATTGTCATAATAAGTACGATAATAAAGATAAGTGGTGCATATTACATACATTCTAGTCTTTAAAAATAACAATCCACTTTTTTTAATGAATATATTAGCACGCATAGAAAAACAACTCACTTTTAGTGCGTACAGGAGCAATTCTTCATAATAATGCCCATATAATTGTAAAATGATAGAGATAATTGTAAATTTAATGACCTTCGCAATTATGATAATTTCGTCGAGATTAAAAACAGTTAGTTGATAATAAAGTCCTATTCCTGTTGTTGAAATTGTTACTAATATCGATTATACTGCAAAATAGTTCAAAGTATTTTCGTAAATAAATTTATCTTTGATTTTCGATACTTAATTCATTAATTCCTTTGATAACGATTATTTTTATATTCCGTGTTTTCTTTTATATTACCGACCTCTAGCGGTGGTTTTATCTAGTAAATAAATGTACCTCAACACCGCATTGCTTTGTAGGGCCTTAGATTACAAGCTGGGTTCATTAGTTATCAGCGTTTTTATGTCCACTCGTTCACTATCGTTAAAAAGCCTTTTGTCTAGACCCGGATCACCAGAGACGTTGGGAAAGTTTGAAATTTAGAAACGCAATCGAACTTAATTGCTAGATAGGGACTGAAAAATTAGAGTACCTGAGTTTATGTTATATAATCGGAAAGTTATAGAGATCCATACACCAAATTGATTTAATTGGGTCGGTTGATCGATTTGAGATTTAATAATTTTCGAAAGTTTTACTATTAACAAGGGTAGTTAGTGGTATTAAAACTAATTTGGGTGATTTCACTAAAAGCTATCATTACCTATTAAGGTCATAATCTAATTGATAATATCAAACAGTTCTGGTTTTCAATATTCGTTAATTATTTTGCGCTGTCCATGCGCAATCGAAGTCAAATCCTTGTTCGCCTAATTAGTTAGTCTAAACTGTAAAACGACAGTGAATAAATCTTGAAATTACTTATGACATCATCCATTCTACTATGTAAAAAAATCCCATTTAGCGGCAAAATACAAATAGCGCTTGTTTTATGAGTTGCTGATAATTTTACAAGTGGTCGTCGCGTCATATAGGATGTCTGGTTTTCCAGTCCAATCAAATTTCCTGTTGTACAAAGCAGCCTATTGTCATTTGTTTTATCCGGTCTATTGCGAGCAAAACACATGGTGGGATAAATGTATCAAGTGTACGCATTGTAATTACATAATGTTAATACCAAATGGCCATTAAAAACGCAGTATTTCGTAATCGATTTCAAGCGTTACGTAACAAGCACAAGATGTGCATTACTAGATGAGTAATTCGCTTCATAGAGAGCTCTATATACTCTGAAACGCTGAAAATAATGGGGCGTTTGTGTTTAGACTTCGCAGGATGATAATAAAGACGTCACTGACGAAGTCCAGGATTTGTACAACAATAGTTTTCTTTATTTTTAACAAAAGAAAACTGTACTGTCTGCCAAGATTTTTCTTGCACCGCATTGTATCCAGAAATAGTCCTGTAACTTAATCTATTTACACATTTTGTTTGTTTGTATCTGTATTATCAGTGTATAGGATAATTATTATAATATTTCGACATCGGGACCAATAACAAAGCGATTAATAATAGGAAACTGTGTAGGGATATCGGAGATTATATTAATTACAACATTAATTTCCCAAACAAATTTCAGCAACAGAAGCGAATAAATCATCAAATTGTATAACCATTACGTCAACCGACCTTATGATAATTTGATAATATAATATCTTCATTATTAAGTTTCCAAATATTTAAAATTATTGAAGAAGATTATGCTTATATGAATATTAATGAGGAACATAATGTGACGTACCTAATATATTATTTCTATTATGAAAATTGCTACCGAGGCCTCCTGACGTAATTTCAACAATTGGCATTGTATAAGCATTATTTATACCACAATGGGCGGAGAGCGTCCAAAAAAAATGGACCACTCGTATGACGCGCGGACTAGAGAATTTACGAACATTCTTTGTGGTGGGAGAAATGTGTTGTTGTACGTCAAAAAGTGAAACTTTATTTTTAAATTTCGCCAGATCGAAAAAATATATAATGTCCAATAGAATAACAGGTGTACTGCACGCTATGACGTCAGACACGTTTATAGATATGTACATCAAAGGGTGCTGCTCTATTTCGAGTCCATTAGAATGATAACCGTATTAATCGAGAAGCTTTTCGCTGTATGTCCGATGATACAAAGAAAAATCGATACACAGACGGTGTATTTTTAGGTTACGAATCATTATTTAGACTCAAGACTGATTACTGTACGTCTTATAAATTAAATATTTCCAAAAGGAATAGGAAAAAGGTATCTACAGCGTAAATTGATACTGCCGCCATATGGCCCAGTAGAGTTCCACAATAGTTTGGAAAAACAGAAAGGTTCGATTTAGTGGAGATTTTGAGACAAAGAGGGGTTGTATTACCACATCTGGTTGCCATTAACTGAACTTCACATGGACCTGAAAACGAACTCCTGAATCATTGGATACATCCTGTCTGAATTTTAAACTTTCATCGTTTACTTTGACCCTTGATTCTGGCTGTTTTTGTGGGGCTATCTCACAATGGAAACACTACAACAAAGACGTCGAAAGAAGACTATAATCTAAACGACTTATTACATAAACACAATAGCGTCTGTTGTTGATAAAAAAAGGTTAGGCAAAGAGGTCAGGGTTCTTTTCGAGAATTGGAACAGTGTTTGGTGTTTTATCTCTCCTCTCCAGCCTAATATATTTTTATTTACTCGATGCAACGTTGAAAAATCGCTGTTAATGTGTACAGTGGAAACTACAAGAAACAAAGACATTCCCCCAGTCTAATATATTACGGGGGGCACTGAAAGAATGCCGCTGTAAATGTGGCAGCCCTAGAGAGATTGATAATTTGTTGAGTTAAGAGCGGCATTATAATATAAAACAGTCCGCTTTCGGTTTAAAAATATCCTGGGGAAGATTTACTACCACAAGGAGATGTGGTTTCTTTCTCTATATCGTGGACAATTACAGGATTTATTTTGGGAATCTTAAAAATTATATCAAACCAGATAATATATGTATAATAGCTATAGTTTTATTATATGATTCTGTAATATCAAACAGAAATAATTTCCAATATTGTCTAAAATTACAAAATAGTGAACAATATATCTAACTGATATTACAAAATGGTTATAAAATTCTTTGGAGTGGTAAAATTTATTACTTTTTAGTACCCTACTAGTAGATTTGATATAACAACGTATTTTGCAGTAGTTATTACATTTAAACTCTAGTGAAAAATTGTGAAAAATTGCGACGTGTGGTAAGAAAAAAAACGATTTATTAGACCCTCAAACACTTGTCCATGGAAAAGTTTTCGAAGTAGTGTGCTTATTGGTGCTTTCCGACGCTTCTGATTTCATATACTAACGGCACTAAAAATCCATACGTTAGTTTGCGAGGTTTGGTCGAACAAACGACTCCCAGCAACACTTCTTTGGTTGACAAAAGTTTTACAAGTATGCTTATTGGCGTTCTAACGCTTTTGATTCAATATACTATTTTAAAACAATAATTGTCAAGAGATTTAAGACAAGAAAATCAGTGGTGACCATAAACTTACTCTCACAACAACTGTGTGACCTAAACGACTTACCCCGCGAAAAAAAACCGTCTCATACATTTGAATATAAAAATATTTTGACCGTGGAGCAGTTATAAGGCGACACAGATATACAATAATAGACCGGGCTCTTTGTTCTTAGAAGCACATCTGTTTTAAGTCAAGCTCTCGAGATTATGGTGTGTACGAGTGGCTCCCGTTAATGGCATTTTTGCATATGTGGAGTAGGTGTTCCCTGGCATCCCGAACCTTCCTGTTGCTCGCTAGCCAACCCCACATCATTGTTCATTCCCACGTAAGTATCCGATTTCACCACTGACCCCGACTACTATAAATCAGGTTCCTGAACACCGAACACCACCACTCGCTTCAAAATCACCCCCTCTTGTTATGCTCAACACTGGGTCATGGGGTGCGCTTTTTATACACGTCTTTTTTTCTTCGACGAGCTGATTTAACAATGCACATATTGTGTTAGTGAATGCGGTAATTTGATAATAACAGGTGTGGTGTTCCATTTTAAGTTTATGGGATCAAGTGGTTTATTGTTATTTTATTTTATTTTAGAGCCAAAATTGAAATGATTTTTCTACATGTAGCTCTCGTTAGAGTTTGTAAGTCTGTGTATATTGCAAGTGGATTGTCTCTCGAAGACTTTTGAGGTTATGTAATCTCTAGTGGCGAGTTGGTATCAGTTGCTGTGTGGATCTGAGGTCGTGAAGCATGTTGAATTATTAAAACGCTGAACGGTCTAACATCTGTCGGCCGGAATCATTTACAAAACGCTCTCGCTGTGCCTGATATATTGTTATTGCAGTGTAAAAAATGATTTTTCTAACCCGGGCCGCCTGCCTGCGTGCAACGTAGGTACGTGTGTACGTACGTGTGTACGCCAAGACCGGAATCGTACAATATACACATCGTAGCGGATAATTTGTTTTGTTGCGCCGGCCGTGCGCATAATAACAACGGTCCTGTCAGTCCGGAACATGCTTCAGTTATTTCATCAACGACGATCACCACTCATCGCGCTACAGTATCAATCATAAAGGTGTATGCTAGTTCTCCAACTCGACCATAACTATTGAAACTTCACGGCTAACTATCGTGATCAACTACTTTACCATCTTGCTTTTTTTGATAAATTTACTTAACAAACTAGCCTCTGTTGTCTCCCTTAGATATCATAAGGAAACAAAATAATTTTTTCTACTTTGCATTCACAATGCACACATTGTAACACTGTTTTCGGTGTTACAATTAGCAAATTGTAACACCGTTTTTAGTAACTTTTTTCTAAGATTGGTGACATTGACATCAAATGCATGTCAAACGAAAATACACATAACCACAAAAGTAAGCACAAACTGATTTTTTAGAATCGCACAAACTGCGAAGTATGTATATTTTTATACATATTTAAACATGCGTGCTGCATCCTAGGTTTCGTACTACTAGTATATGATGGTATATAATAATTATCAATAATTACTTTTTCACAGATATTTGAATTTAAGTGACAGATGACAGTGTTACCAACGGTTGCACCCATAAATACTCTAGATTGGAATTTTACCTAATATACTTCTAAATTTTTATAAAATTAATGACGCAAAGTAGAAAAAATAGTATATTACACTCGTTTTATAAGACATATTGGCGCATTCGTTCATTTAAGGCACTCGTCGCTGGCGCTCCTCGTGCCCCAAACAACTCATGCGCCAATTTGACGTCTTATAAAACTTGTATAATAATATACTATTTTCTACTTTGCATTCACAATGCACACTGTTTTCGGTGTTACAATTAGCAAATTGTAACACCGTTTTTAGTAACTTTTTTCTAAGGTTGGTGACATTGATATCAAATGCATGTCAAACGAAAATACACATAACCACAAAAGTAAGCACAAACTGATTTTTTAGAATCGCACAAACTGCGAAGTATGTATATTTTTATACATATTTAAACATGCGTGTTGCATCCTAGGTTTCGTACTACTAGCATATGATGGTATATAATAATTATCAATAATTACTTTTTCACAGATATTTGAATTTAAGTGACAGATGACAGTGTTACCAACGGTTGCGCCCATAAATACTCTAGATTGGAATTTTACCTAATATACTTCTAAATTTTTATAAAATTAATGACGCAAAGTAGAAAAAATAGTATATTACACTCGTTTTATAAGACATATTGGCGCATTCGTTCATTTGGGGCACGAGGAGCGCCAGCGACGAACAACTCATGCGCCAATTTGACGTCTTATAAAACTTGTATAATAATATACTATTAAGTGGTGACAATTTTCATTGTGACATATTTTAGTTTACCTGTTCGCCAATCAAATATTTAGAATAGAAACTATATTGAAATTAATGAAACTTTACTTTAATTTTATAGTCGACGATTTCTTCTGATCGTGGAATGGGCCATTGCCAACCAGAGTATTTTTACAAGTGGGGTGGGATTCTCGATGTTGAATTAATTCCGAATATAAATCAAGTCAGCAGAGTGAAATAAAGCGAGGAACAAAAACATCAAGGGCTATCATTATCATCAGCGCGGTCTTTATCATAAAATACTACCGGGGGCCTAATCACCAATACATTTGCTTCTCTTCTTTCTCTGTAATAACGACGCGGAGTGGGTATTGTTCGCTGTCGCATGTATACACATGCATGTCCCATTGAACAAGGGGTGGGTCGCAGGTCCGGTCTCTCAACCCCCGATCGTTCGGAAGATGATCATAATAATAGGTCTTTCTGGTTTCCCCCGACTCGAGCGCTAAGCATAATGACGACAGAAGTTACAATGGGTGTCATCAGAGCTCGCTTGTTCTGAAGGAAGTGATTTTGCTCGGACATGACTGCGACTATTCAACTCACCACTTGACCTGTACCTATACGTTATTCAGCATGCAGAAATATTTGGTTTGTGTAACCATTTACTTGTAGGTACTATAAAAGGACCTTTTTTTCTTCAAACTATATTAAATCATATGATTTGATCATACAAAAAGATATTATAGCTCACGGAATAACTAGTTGACAGAGATAATCTTAAAAAACCCAACTGTATTGTGAATACACAATTTACTTATTCCCACAAGTTAATATTATAATAAATTGTTTTCTCATCAAACGAATATGTCATCTAAAATATTATACGCTCGAAACGAATCACATAATAGACGTAGGAGTCCGTAATATCATACATATATGCATTCGATTCTTTTGATATGTTGTAGCTATCTAGGGGCCATATATTTTGTCATTTTTTTGGTCGTATCCGTTGAAGCGTTTTACTAACGCATCATCAAACTTTCCGTGGCTTTTAGAGTTGGGGTGAACGCTTACCTTCCGTTATATATAGGGAAGAAAGGGAGATAAAAGACCGACAAGTTGTTTAGAATTGTTCGTAGACAAGCCGATATTTCATCGCATAGGAAAACGGATGTTTGCTTCCATAACATTCGAAAACTCGCACACTTGTTTACCGCGGTTGTAGAGGTGGTTGTGGTTTGTTTCTTCTGGTCGGTTAATTGGAATATTTTAGATAAAAACGGACAAGACCGCTCACCGCTTTTAATGACATTTAATTTCGAAAATCGTAAAAGAGTGGACCACCTACAAATAGCCGTTTATATGGTAATCGTATGCCCGGTTGAAAATAATTTGGACTCGAGATGATTTCATTACAGCAGAAGCTATCAATACATCTGGAGAGAGATTTGTTTAGTATCCCAGACAGCCATTGTATACCACAGTTGTATACAATCTTAATGAGAACATGTGAAACTTTTATAGACAAAGCATTTGTTTAGTGAAAAACCGAATTTACGCAATACAAGAGCACTGATTGACTCCCGTCTTCGACTCACTGACTTTAGTTTATGTTTTCTTTGTGCTCATCCTCATCCCGTTAGAAAAAAGTTTACTTCACACTGACAAGCAACCCGCAAAGAAAATAACAAGAGTTGGACATACATTTAGAATATAATTAATCACCAACGTTTTATTTAAATACAAGTTTCTGGGTATCTTAGAATTTGATCTTTGAACACCTCTGAAGCAATATGTATATTATAAAACTAAGGAAACAACGTATTTATATGACACCACCCTAGGATTTTGATAAAATTTTGAATCTACAATGTTAATAGCGCTATTTCGAGAGTAGACTGGATTCTTTTGACCAACTGGATTGTTTATAGTGTATTTTCTTAAGGACCAAATTGATACCAACTTAACATCCAGTATTTAAATATTCGACTTAAAAAATTTAAAACAAATTAACTGATAGTAGCTGCAGGCTTAGCCGCTCAGACATTAGGTTGGAATCCAGAGACACTGTTGCTTTACGAAATTGAAGAATTATAGAAGGTTTAGGCGCTGCAATGGTTTGTAGTTTGAAATGTCATATTAAAGTACCGAAAAAGACAATACTGAACTATATAAGATAAATAATTGACGTTCTGTTAGCGGACATACCTTCTTATTTGGAAGAAGAAACGGTCTTCTTGTCGCCTATGAAAGCCGTTTTTCCTCAGAGGCATAAACATAAAATATTTTTCATTCATTCAACGAGTGGAGTTATACAGAGAGAAGAAATGACCATATATGACGGGCAGTGCAGTTGATAAACGAGCTCGGAGCCGGAATACGCCATACACTTATATTCCGCATCGTCTCGTAATTGGATTTCTTGTCCATTTTATTCATTACGGGCGAGCGTGCCTGCCCAGCTCGAGTTAACCCAACCCAACGTAAACCGGGGACGCGCATGAATCTCGAAATTTTATATATTCGCCTTCTATACCTCACAATAACCACGAACCTACGTGTGTATTTATTCGATATCGGCCTTCTTCCTGTTACTACTACATATCCTATGGATTTACATCTCCACAATACCGGCACATAACTACATAATTCCTACTTTAGATATTCCAACTATTTACAATTCACACCGCAGAACTTCAATAAAATCGATACCTAGTGCATCTAAGCAAATATCGGGGATGTTGGTCGTCGTGTGGATTAAAAAACTTTACATTCTTGCTAAAATGCATCCAATTGAGCCTAAACTAAAAACCAACCAGTCTAAAGTACTGCTGGAACAGCCGACTGACTGTAGAATCCCTACCTTATATTTGCTCGAACACCACTCGAACAACGTTAATGTAAATTGACCTGAACTCAAAATCAAATGACATGTAGTAAAATGTGTATGTCATTTAATTATAATAAATAATGTAAACGTCCCATTTGGTTTGATTGATAAGTTCAGACATAAATTATACGGTTGAATCGGAGATACTTTTAGGCTATATTATGTCAAATGGTTGCAGGAGAAAATAAAAGCAGGAAAAAATTAATGGCATAGGCGTCCGGACGTTTTGAAATACCTGTTTTGTACGAGTTAAGTAATAAGTAATAAAAGATTTTACGATTGTGATAAGCCTTAATTTACATACTGAGCTGTCGATAAATCGATTTAAAATACGGCCTGGATCGGGGTACTCGTACACTCTGGGCGCATTAAAAATAAACAGAGAGAAAAGAGACGAGATTATGAAACTCGGAGCGGACATTAAATCGTTCATTTACAAAATTAATACTTGATGAACTAAACCGACTGAGAAATAGATTGTAAAAATGCGTACGCGGTAACAGTCGAAACACCTGTTACTCTTTTGTCATGCCGAGCGCGCTCGTTCGTTCGTTCGCTCGCGGGCCCACAGCCACACTTGCGCAACCTAAACTAAACCCGGGCTACCTGCAAGATCAACAAAAGATAGAAAGACGACCATAAATTTTCACCGCATAGTAATTAGGGACATTTATCGAAATTACGTCTATTTAAAAAGCGATTATTCTCGCTAATTTTAGATTTAATTAGCTGCGCACCTCACATGAAAAAAAAAAACACACTACCAATATAAATCACGTAACGCTTCTGTAACCCAAAAAAAGAAACATTGAATCAGGTGAATAACACGTACAACACTGCATTAATAATTCATGATCACTCAAATTAAATTACAGCATTCTTACACCCTCCACACACACGTTCATTCTCTTCGTAGCTGTCTTACTGTTACGTCCTGAAGATGCCTCTTGCAACAGAGTGCGAAACGTTGACTACTTTATCGTCGTTGACGCGGTTTTCTCCCGAAAATCTAGAACTTATAGATACCAATTTATATTTTTAGTTAGTAGTTTTAACTTAGATAACACTAATCAAGCGCTAAATGCTACAAACTTCATCAAACGTTATTTACCGGTTATAAGCACATCTATTGCTAAATAGAAATTCCTTTCGAGCTTTCGAATCATTCGAAGGTGCGCATCCTACGTATGGAGTATCGTCGCTCTCGGTGAGGACGTCGATTAATATCACAGAAATCGTAATGTTGAAAAGAACCGAAATACCGGTAGAATCCGTTTTATCGCGGAACTTCAATCTCTCCTCAATTTAAATAATCGCCCCAGTCGTAATATATTTCTAATCCCGCACTGATTAATTTAAACAAGAGTCGTCTCTCTCCTTTGATCCTGACCGGCGGCATCATAAGGAGGGCCGCTCTTCCTACCGCTTTATGTTTACTGGCACCTCGACACCGCTGACTTCGTGGTTAGGTTCGATAGCCTTCTTCGAATCTTCACCTGTCGCGTTTCGTAAAACTTCGCTTATCTATGCATCTATAACGAGCCGGTCATCCACATTTAAGTGAATCACGTTTAGATCAGTTGGGAAATTTAATTTAATTTATTTTTCATTCAAGATGTTCTTCTTATTATTTTTGTTGAATGTTTTACGCACGTTATCAATTGCAAACAATTGCAACCTCGTTGACACATTCGTGCGTCTAAAACTTCTACAGTTCTTCAGTTTTGTGAAGCCACAGTCACTCATAATTCCAACCATAGTTAAGACAATGGTGTATTTGCTTCATTATAACAGTTATTGTGGTAACATTATTGTGGTGGGGCGAGTGGCTCTAGCGGTAGAGTGCTGCTCTCCTGCTAGGAAGTCTTGGGTTCAAATTCAGGCATCAGCTGAAGATCCTCGTCCCATCGCCTTTCGCAAGAGGCGTAAAACCGTGGGTGCCGGCAACCAGTTGCACACCTCTGGTTGTCGTTATCAAACAGTAGGTATGTAAAAATGGGTAAGCACAAAGGGCCAAGAATTGGCCTAGGTGCAGCGGAATAAACCGCACCCAAAACAACTACAACAACAACAGTTATTGTAAGTGTCTTTCTTTTCTTAATAGATATGTAGAAAAAAGACAAAACGAGTGACGATAAGTTCTATAATAGGACAGTAAGCCACGTTTAACAAATTTAAGTCGGTGGTATCGGCTAGTATCGGCCAAATTAAAGCGTCATTACGAAAGAGCAAACTCATCTGATAAGGAAATGAAATCCCTTACTGAAAGCTGGCTAATAACGATCAGGCATCATTAGCATCAGTCGCCGTCGTACTCAGAGACAGTTCATTCATTGAGAGGACCCCTCTAGGTCCCCGTTTGTAATTCTAATCAAAAATCGACGCTGAATCATTGGGCTCGTGCCGCAAAGTTGCCGCTACCGTCCGATGTATGTACAACGTTCTGGACGGCTCCGGCAGTACAATCCTAATTATATCACAATGCGGAATGCAGAATTTCGCAATTATGGGGAATTTTTGCCGTCTCGTCAAGTACGTGTCTTGTTACCACTGGTCGTCCGACCCGCTGCGGCAGCAAAAACTTGCACTCGCATCGTCCGCCAGTAGAATTTTCCCCGTTTCCCGTACCGATAGCAGTTCGCTCGTGATCCGAATTGATAATTTAACAACTGATCGCGACCACAACATGACACGCGTCCGCCGCTGTATACGCGCGCAAACCGATTAAAAAAATGAGGAAAAAATCGCGTACGGTCTTTTATAATTGGTGGAAAATTATTGCTGTCTTTCTATATAAGCTATACAATCCAATTAAGTGTTCGCTTATATAATTCGGGACCAAACAGAGGTCGAAACCCTTTTTTGAAAGATTATTACATATTATTTACGAACATTTACGAATAACATTTTCTTTCTTGTTTTTCTTATCTCTTCGAGATACTTTTTTTGATACTTTTGTTTTCGACGAAAATTTTATTCAGAGGCAAGACAATTTTTCACAAAGAATTTGAGTTCTTTAAACAAAATGTTTATTTCGTTTGAAAATATTATGTTATTGAATTTAAGTTAACTAGTACTAAAAGAAATAATTTCTTTGCGGCAACTAAAGCTTTGTCTGCCACTATTTAACAAGCAAATTCGTTTCATTCAAGTTTTCTTTTCAGTCTGTGCGGTATAGCATTCTTTAGAAGTTAATTTTCCGAATATATTTAAGGTGTTAAGATTCACATCACTCTCAGAATCATCAAAAACGATCTGCTAATAACAAATAATCGATTACCGAGAAAATTAATTTTCTTGTCAAATAGGTCCGTAGAGCCTTACAATAGCGGACAGTAATTGTTTAATAGCCCGGTAGGTGTAACTCACTGGCTAGGCAAACAATTAAAAAAAGTTCACATGCGCTTTACTGCGGCCAATAAATTAAAGTTGGCAGCAATAGCCCGCGTTGAACCACCGCGGTAATGGTTTATTGTGATGGCCGTTTATAATTATACATTGTGTTTATTGGCCGGATTATAAGCGCGCATTCGCTCGGTTCGCTTTTGTTACTTCAGCATTTTTTTTTTATTTTTACTCGGTTCGGACGCGTTTTGTTCCACTTGGCCAACGAACGCACCAGACGGGCCGCCGATTTAGGTGCAACACGATGGTTAATAATAATCTTTATACTTGCTTTGTTTTCCACGCATTATACGCGTTATTAAAACGCTACATTTGCATTTATATTTACGACTTCCAGGGTCTTAGAGATGGTTACAACAACAACGCATAAAGAAATAACTGAAAAACTTTGGAAAATTCTCTTTAGTCATTAGAAATAGTGTTACACAATGGTAGAAAATCGTTTTTATGTTATTGACAATAGAAGATAGGACAAAATGGAGCTTCTAAGTATAAATTTAATTTACATGGCTATAAAATAAATTCTACAGGTGTATATAATACGGTTCGATAGTTAACACGTTACTTTATTGGTTAGAGCGGTGTATATTATGTAATTTGCCATTAACACACTCCACAAATGCTCACCTAATGATTTTCTTCTAGCGTTGAACATGCGACAAAGTAGTAAAGTATCTCGCGGTTTTACGATGCATTTGAATTATATTGTTTAAATAAAATGCCGGTTCCTTCGCAAGGTATGTGGAAACCCTGTTTTTTCTTCTTTCTCCATATGTAGGAGAGAATGGTAGTTATTCAGGCATGAAAATAATCTAATTAAAATTGATTTCGAAAGAGTGCAAATGCGAGGGGATTCTTTGCGAGAAGAGTATATACAGGCAATTGAAAGCAAAATAAGTTTGCCCTACGGTAAAACCGAATGAAGCGAAGCAGTCGGCAGAAGCAACATAATGAAGTAAAAGAAAAATATTTATTTGTGAGAAATTAGATTTGTTTTCCCGCTGTGTCTGGGCGTACGTTCGGAAAAGTGTTCGAGCATTTTCCCTCAAAAGCAATCAATAAAGGAAGCCCGTAGTACTGTCGAGTTCGCCCTTAATGTAGAAGATAGGTACATATTTTTCGCTGCCGTCTAAAAAAAAGAATTAAACGCGTTCATTTTGCTTTTCTTCTCCTTATTAGTACAAGTCCGGCACTCTGGGGGCCACTTTGTAAAGTCGCTATTATAAATTATTCACAAAGGAGACGCAGAATAAAAATCTCCCTTTTCAAGTATTCACCATCTCACTGAGAAGATTTTATACTACTAGTGCTTCTTATCCACAAAAAAATGGCTTCTAGTTTTCTTTGAATCGCATTTTAATTAAATAATCTTTTTTTATCACTCTGATTGACCTGTAAAATGTTTGTTTGAATGATGAACCAAATTCTAATCACGAAAAAAAAACACAAAACATTGCAAGGCTCCCAAACATCTCGCGATAAAACTGCCTTAAAATAATGTATGTATAATCTAATTATTTGGGTAGATTACGAATTGACCTCTCCTGACCTGAGCCGATTGTTCTGCGCTTAGATGCTTAGTTAGACTGATTTCTAACCGCCAATCGGTCGTTCCAATCCACTCTCTAGACCAAATGCAATTCAACGTTATTTCGTATTCAGGAAATTACACATCTTACAGCTGACCAATCAATACACGAGACTAATAGTAGACTAATCGCGTCTTTCCAGGACTATGTCTTCGAAGAGGAAGTCGCCGCCGACCAAACTTCAGGAAGGTAGTAATCCGAATCTGGAAGAGGGGGCGCCACTACCACCCACCATAGTCGGGGGCGGCAGCGACGGCGGCTGTTTGACCGATCAGGACGAGACCAGCAGCAATAACCTGAGCGATATCGGCGAGGACGATCCGAACGCCATGCTTAACCACACTCCCAATTTTTATTCTTCCTCCGGTTCCGTTTCTGGTAGTGAGGTCGATGATGGACTTGAAGATGACAATAGGTCTCCTCCTAGTAAACGCCAGAGGGTCCTCTGCCCCGATCCTGGTAATAACATGCTTGGTCCTGATGCCCTCGCAGCCTTGCGTGGCGAACAACTGCGACAAGAAGCTGAGAATAGACGTAGGAATAGCTCCGAGAGGAGTTCTCCCATCACTGATCTCAGAACTGGGATCCACCACAATAACAACAACAATAACCTGCCTAACCATAACCCAGTGAAGAAATCGATGGATGATGTTCTGAAAAGGCTCACCTCCAAGATGAACAACAGCACGATCAAAGAAGAGAAGAGGCCGACACCATCGTCAACACCAAACTCCAGCCACAACTCGTAAGTGCATTCTTATATTAATAAATACGCGAGATGCAGGTCAATATACCAACTTATCTCCACAGCAATAACAATAACACACAGAGCATTTCCGTTTCACGATAGCCGCTTTTCATTGATTCGCGTAATAATAAAATGGAGGATATCGGAGATGAATGAGAGCGTAAGACGATGCAACAAAAAAAAACTCACAAAGGAAATGGACATGCTCACTTGTAACTGGGTTAGTTGGCTTCATTGTTATCGCTTGTCCGTTGGCCATAGGGTCAAGGCGAAGTTACGATACGATACAGCTTTTTTTTTCGACTATATTATGACATTCACTAAACACAAACAACAGTGTTTGCACAAACTGAATTGATGCAACATCATCAATTTATATGTATCTAACGGATATTCTAAAAGAAATGAGCAATATAAGCGGGGAACATCTTCGCGTTGAGGTTGTTATATGATGAAGAACCTTCTCAGCTTCTCTTGCATGGAAATATCCAAAGTAATAGAGTTGTCTGGTGCTACTGTTGTATTATGCAAAAGCTTGACCGTGTTCGGTACATAAAAGCGAGCCGTGTATGGGTAGCAATCTGCACGTAGACCACCCATCCCTCGCCCCCGATGTTCTTTCCTATGTAAGGGGGTCCTTCCTGAATGCAGTTTATTTATAATGTAATGCATTCGCCCTGGTATCGAATTACCAGCCCGGCACGGGGTCACCTTTGATTTTGTCTGGACGATGCATAATTTAATGTTGCTATGAATACATGCAGAATCGAATATTCCATCAGTATGTTGATTTGGCCTTATAGAACGTGGTAATGTATCGAGTGAAAAAAATAACAATAAAATTTTTCGTGACTAATTCGCGTATTACGCGGGCAAATTGTTTTGATCTGCGGTATGCAAAGTATTTTTGGAACATCGCCTCGCAGTTAGATATTTATCGCTATCTGTCATATGCAGTGGGGATTCTGTGGCCAAGTTGTCTTCAAAAATATTTCACATTTTGAGAAACATCTTCATCCAGGGTTTTTATCATCTGTCTTCGTAGGAATCATTCTCCTACTCTTAAAGATGTTTCTGCTAAGCAGAGTTTATTAGTTTTCCTACCTGTAACCGCAAAATCGAGGTATTTTTATAATGACGGTGTATTTTTACGCGGTTCACTTAAAATACTTTATAGGAAAATTATTGCCGGTACTCGTAAAAACCGACCGGACGTGCTTTTGAACGTTATTAGCGTCGAAATTTAAGGTCCTCCTTTAAAGTTCCTTTTGACCGCAGAAGAAAAATATCCCCGTAGAAAATATCTCGTAAACAAAAAAGCTTAAATTCCTTATTTATATTACAAATGTCAAAGTTTTGATCATTAAACTCAGTACGTGTTCAAATAGTCTAGATCTTTTTTTACGTTGGTACTAACCTACATCCAGTGTTTCTTTATTCTCTCTTTACCACTCTTTGTAAGCATTGCAAAG
This sequence comes from Aphodius granarius, assembly GCA_963971325.1. Lineage (NCBI taxonomy): Eukaryota > Metazoa > Arthropoda > Insecta > Coleoptera > Scarabaeidae > Aphodius > Aphodius granarius. The sequence goes on from OZ020226.1 coordinate 13,633,305, forward strand.
ATTTAATCAGCAGATAACATAGATAGAAACATACAAGAGCTACACACGGCTCTTTTTTTTCCATGTCTTCGTGGCTGTGGGCAAATATTGTGTGCGCAAAGAAAAAGACACAGCGTTGCGTTGTTTTTTGGTGTACCGTGAGCCTTAAATAAAAGATTACAGGCGTCGATAGCGGGCTCACTTTGTCCTCCTGCTTTTGTGCAATCGCGTTGATGCATCTCCGCACGTTAATCAACCAACCCCCTTATTATTTTTCCCTTTGCATTGCCGCGCACCCACGCAGCGCGCGCGCCCTCTATCTCCGATCTCTCTTGCTCGGGTTTCCATTATTTGCCACTGTTTTCGAATCTGATTGTCCGCTTTGTCTTTGGAATTCGTTTCATCCCATAATTCTGTACAGATCCCTCTGTCTCCTATTTTAACATACAACATGGTTGTACACAAAGCAAGTCATATACGAAACAAATACTTAACACTGACTACAAAAGCTTGTTACAAAAGCTTTCAGTTTTTCTGTACCTAAACAACATAATTTCTAATTTTCAGTGATATTGAGGGAGCAGCTGCTCTCCAGCATGCTCTTTCAGGTGATAACGTAGTGGAGAAAGAGAGAAGACTGTCTGAAATGATCATCCAGCTTCAAATGGTTCGTGAGCAACTCTTAACCCAAAAACAGCAACAGCAGCATCCGAACATCCACGACCTGACAAGGGTGAGTTTATTTTTTGTTATCTACACATCTAAGAAAAGAGGAGTCTAAAAATCGGAAACTGAAAATTAAAATCGAAGCTTGAAAAGGTTATTCTTTTGTGCTGAAATATAATTAATTTATCATAGAATATCATTATCAACCACGGAAAATGTGTGATATCTATTATAATTTGGGTTTTGTATGACATTTGTGTGCGTTACTGCGTTATGGAATATTATTCTACCGCATAATTATTACTCGCAATATACTGCGCCGTTATGAACCCGCTGCTGGCATTGGGGGGTTTGTTTGTGTGTATATACATACAGTGCTGGAGTTTCTCTTTGTCTATTGGTTGCCGGGGTGGGTATTACGGGCAAACTTTGTTTCCACTATTATGAATACAACCCCCGGTCGACCGAATCCGTTATACATTCGGGGAAGCACACGCAGAGAGACAAACGCAATCAAATCCTCTTTAATTCGTCGACAGAACGGAGAGAGAGCGAGATGGCGAGAGATGGAGAGAGGTAGAGGGAGCCGAGATGGAATCCGGAGCTATAATGTAGGCAGTGTGCTGACAAAGCGGCGTCCGAATATTACGTGTTTATTGTTCGGGGTAAAAGCGGTAGAAAAGACGATTACCGTCCGTTTCGCTTTTGAATATATATAAATCGCGCCCGTTATCCCGGACATTTCAAAGGATAAAAGTACTGCACGCAGTTTTTATAGTTTTGTGGGAACAGCATACTCGTCTACGCTCTATGTTATCCCACAAAAGTGTAATGCATAATCAACCAAAAAAAAAATAGTACATACTTTTATGAGATAATTTTCATGATGGTTGCTTTAAAAGTTATGGTGTAAACATTACTTGCTACTGATTACTAGTAGCCAGTAGCAAGTAGCACGCTGGTAAAGCAGCATAACGTAGAGAGTGCTTCTATAAACACTTATAGCGCCAAAACCCTCCATTCCATTGATTTGGTATACAATTTTATTTCAAATCGCTGGAAAATGGATTGGTATCAATTCAATCAATTGTCACAAAAATGAATACAGGTCGTCCGCTTTTAATTGTAAATATGTATACACAATTTCAGCCCAATCCACTGTACCATTTGGGCGCTATCGTGTTCACAGACATACATAAAATAGTTTCCTTCTAAGGTACTAGTGGGAAAGTAAAAAAATAGTTTTTAGATATGTTCCTTTGCAGTGGTAACATAACAATGAAGATAAAAGCACTGTGTTGCTCCGTATTGTTCATTCATCTCAAGAATTCAACGCTTAATATTTATAAATACCCTCATAATCTCAAGAATCCGAACAATCCCCATCCCAAGACTTATAATATAAATCTTTCCAGACGACAGAACAAAACCAAAACAAACAATCGCGTCTTTTATTCTCGAAACCACCGTCGATAAATTGTTCACCAGTTTGTAGATTACATCCTATTTTATATTATCTTTGTTTTAAAAAACACGCACACACACCCATTATGCGTGTTCTTCCAGACGGATGCCTCGGGCGCATTAATTAATAAAATAATAAATGAAGGCGCGTATCGGGTTCAAATCGCGCGCGTACAATGGCGATGACATTTTAAACGAAATCGACGCGTGAACCGACCGATAGATAGCGCTGCCAGCGGCCCGGATAGACACATGCATTATTGATGGCACGTTGCGTCTGTATTCAAGTCAAAGTAACCGCTCCCTGATGATGACACAGTTACCGCAGGGTAGCACCAGACACCCGTTAATGTATGACGTTGCTCATTTTACCTTGCCTTATTAAATTAAGCTCTTATCTCTGTTGCCTCCGCGCCATAGATAATTTAACACAATTATTGATGCAAGTCACCACGTTACTATGCGATGTCCTTATATAGACAACATGATTATGTTACGCTAAGACTCCTAACAGACAGAATTTGTGTTTTTACTTTCCGACTACCTATGTGAAGTTAGCCCCCAGCCCCCTCTTATGGGAACTTACGTGTATCGAAAAACACTAATTACTCCACTGTCCGAAGAGATACCGCAATGAAACTAACACTGTTCGAAAGAACGTTCTTTGGCCAAACCAAAAGTGGAAATGCCCCGTCTCAAATATTTAAATTAGTATATGTAATTAATGAATACCTTCCGAGATGTCACGAAAATTTCGTAAAAATCGGGATGTTTGAGAGTCTGTATCTCGTTGACCCATTGTTCAATTTTAACAAAATAAACGCCATTCGATTCCCTATTCTTTTTACTGTTGATATCTGGAAATGCCCGGTCGGAAATTAGAAGGGCTGAGGTAGTACAGGTGAGCGACCGTCGCCGTGCTGCGCGAGAACCTGTGTTTGACTTCCAGCCCCCCTCTTATGGGAACTTACGTGTATCGAAAAACACTAATTACTCCACTGTCTTAAGAGATACCGCAATGAAACTAACACTGTTCGAAAGAACGTTCTTTGGCCAAACCGAAAGTGGAAATGCCCCGTCTCAAATATGTAAATTAGTATATGTAATTAATTAATACCTTCCGAGATGTCACAAAAAATTCGTAAAAATCGGGATGTTCGAGAGTCTGTATCTCGTTAACCCATTGTTCAATTTTAACAAAATAAACGCCAATCGATTCGCTATTCTTTTTACTGTTGATATCTGGAAATGCCCGGTCGCAAATTAGAAGGGCGGAGGTAGTACAGGTGAGCGACCGTCGCCGTGCTGCGCGAGAACCTGTGTTTGACTGCCAGCCCCCCTCTTATGGGAACTTACGTGTATCGAAAAGCACTAATTACTCCACTGTCTTAAGAGATACCGCAATGAAACTAACACTGTTCGAAAGAACGTTCTTTGGCCAAACCGAAAGTGGAAATGCCCCGTCTCAAATATGTAAATTAGTATATGTAATTAATTAATACCTTCTGAGATGTCACAAAAATTTCGTAAAAATCGGGATGTTCGAGAGTCTGTATCTCGTTGACCCATTGTTCAATTTTAACAAAATAAACGCCAATCGATTCCCTATTATTTTTACTGTTGATATCTGGAAATGCCCGGTCGCAATTTGAAGGACTGAGGTAGTACAAGTGATTAACCGTCGCCGTGCTGCGCGAGAGCCTTCGCGAGTATTCATTAATTACATATACTAATTTACATATTTAGGACCGGGCATTTCCACTTTTGATTTGGCCAAAGAACGTTCTTTTGAACAGTGTTAGTTTCATTGCGGTATCTCTTCGGACAGTGGAGTAATTAGTGTTTTTCGATACACGTAAGTTCCCATAAGAGGGGGGCTGGGGGCTAACTTCACATAGGTTTTCCGACTAGTACCCTAGAAGGAAGAAACAAAACTACCGATCGGGCTAAAATTTGGTACCTCTACATACTTATTTAGAATTATCAGGGGACGAACTGGATTGTTTTAGGTGACAATCTGATGAATTTACTGATCAATGGGACGAACGGTTTATGCGATAATCTACAAATGATATAATCTTCACATGTTGCTAACGTACAAAAAGATTGGTTTGTCACCATTTTTGAAACAAGTAGACATTAAATATTGCTGTCTGAGCGCTTCACTGACCTCTGAAATATGTTGGAGAATGTTGGTCGTCGTATGGATTAAAATACTTTACGTTCTTGTTGAAATGCGTCCATTTGTGCTGAAACTAAAAACCAACCAGTCTAAAGTAATGCTCGAACAGCCGACTGACTTCCTGTGACACCCAACATAAATAATGATTCGAGAATGATATAAATGTTCAATTGTTTCGTGTCGAGTGCGTAGAGATAGATATACATGCGGATGCAGTGGAAATCGTATGTGAGGCGATCGAGCGAGATTGTTAACTTTCTAATGTCCCGTGCCGGTCGCGATAAAATGCGTAATCGGGCACAACGCAGCGGCGCGATCATCAAAATCGTCGATTGATCGGGAGAATTCCGTTCACTCCGAAGTTTCACTTTTGCGGAAAGAGTGATTTTTGTCGCCCAGGCTAGAACGTGCGAATAATAGCCGTTTATGATCGCGTGCGCTCGTGCTTTCCAAAAAGCAAAGAGTATCGTGGAATGCTACAAGGCGCGTGTAGCATTGTGGTAAAAGGAAATTGTCATTTACATACACGCGTACATATATAAATATGTACCTCTGTGTGTGTGTGTGTAAGAAGAGAAAGTCTTGCGTAATTGCTATTTAACGGAATTTAATTGTGTTATTGTGGATTCGTTTATTTGGAATTATAATTAATCCGTTAGGTAGGAATTTCTCCATTCTTACATAGGAATTCGAGTTTACAACGAACCGACAAGTGTTTCGTTTCTTTTTTGTTCCGCTGCAACGCGCACAAAATAAATATTAATAGCAAATTCCTCTAAGTTTATTACACCTAATTGGATCACTAATGTCGATACAACTAACCGATGATATCAATTCTTTTCTCCCATTCGCTAATAGAAGTTCTATTCACTCATTCTATTCATATTAAGTCCAATTAACTTGTTAGAAATATATATTATAGCTGCCCAAACAAATTGTTTCTTTATTTTACTATCTTTGTTCGTCGTATTTGTTAGTTTGAGGTTTAGTGCATTCGATTTAACGTTGATGGCCACACATCCGATAGAAGATATAAAAATAAACATTCAAGATGAACGGCTACTGGCTGGCAGTGACGAGGTACCCAATTCACTTAAAATATACCGAAATAAAGGTTACATAATTACTGGAATTCGATATTATTTATTCAATGAGCAGGTTAGAAGCATAGCTTCTGAGATTTGTGTTTCCAAGATTCTTTACCCAATTTATCAGTAACCCAATGATATATTGGGTGTCCAAAACTTATCAGTTTGCCGTTGGATCAGATTAGTATTTAACACATTCAGAGATAAAATAATGATTTTCTTGTGTGTTTAGGAAATGTTATCGTTATATGTTGTCTTTGTCATTTTTGAAAACGGGTACAGAATCGGTAACTCGCAGTAGCGTGATAGTTTTCCTAACCACCGCAAGATAACAGCACATCGTAGCGAAAATTATTGTAGATATTTTTGCTCAAAGCATGACATTACTAAATTTCATTTTGTGCTTCAACGGAATTTATTTAACGCAAATGTTGGGTACAACGCGATTGTAGATGTATTTATCTGGGCCTAAAAGTTATTTTTGTCCTCTCACCCCGATGTCAGACAAAAATATAGACGTTCAAAAAGGCCAAATTATTGCCAATGTTTAACGCATTTATTTATAGCAAGGTTAGACTTCTATCTTATGGACCGATCCTGTACTTTCAGTAATAACAAACATTCGCAATGGTGAACAATCTGAACTGTTAACTATTTTATCAAAGGAGAATCGTAACATTTAACACCCTGTCTGAAATGTGTAAAATGCAGGAATCTTTCCCATAGAAAATTTACACTCAACCATGAAAACGGTTCAACAATGTAACCCTCACTACACTCTAGAGAGAAGATTGTCTCTTGAATAATTAATCGCGACCTAAGAGCATTCTCTTGTAGATTTGTGTATATGTTGTAAATCGTGCAAGAATAGTAGAGCCTTGTGTATGAATGCTTTCACATGTAACAGTGTATAACACGCGGTGACGTCACGGCGCATTCATACTATTATCTTTATTAATGACTGTATCTTCTCTCGGCGGCGCTAACTTTAGAACAAAAGAGGATCGGGAGAAGTGCGCTACCAACTGAATAGTAAGACATAACTCCAAAGTGGATTCTATTTTCGACCTTCATAATGGAAAATATTAATGCAACCGCGCGCGTATACATCGTGTCATAAAAACCGTCCAGTCAAGACGTATATTTTGTTTTTGTATCTGAAATTCATCTTGAGGATCATAATATCTGAAAGCTTCAACGTAAACATGACTGCCACAGTAAAATAAAATACCCAAATCCTGCCCTGTACTTTAGGTTTTACTATGAGTCATCGTTGTTGTTTCTGGACGTCTGTCGTCAAATATACGTAATTAACACATGTTGAGGTAGGTTGAGACCAAAGCAGCAACAGAACCCAAAGCTCTAAATATAATAACCAGAAGAAACTTCAGATTACATTATAAAAATAATATTGTCTTTATTCAGGAAATTTGTGGTGATTCAAAACCCAATATCCAGTGATATATTAACCTTTATCTTTTACATAATGGGCAAACGTGAACAATTTTATTATCCGCCGCCACCGAACAGGCTACCACCCCTGCTCTTTGCGCCCCCGTCATCTAAATCAACCCTGAACAAGATTGATCACATCCGAAATAAAAGACACACAAGTTTGATCACGGAATATTTGGTTTCCGTAAATAAGGTCTGAAGTACCAAAGCCCTCGGGAAGGGAACTGAAAAGGGCCCTATAGGAGCGAGACGGAATTATACACCGTATACAAAAGAGCCCTTTCTTGTCACTACAATCGACTTTGTGTGTTGCATATTTTACGTCGGCATCTATCTGCATTCAGGTCGCTTGTTGACTTGCTCTTTTGAAGTTGCGGCTTGCTTCCCCCCTGATTTGGGGGGATGGGGGTCGTATCTCTATCCGCAAACGTAAACAGGACACGTCCTGACCACTATATAGAACACATCCTATTCGTGGCGCCATGTAGCGCCCGTGCAAATCTTTCAGGCCAAAATAACAAGAAAAAAAGATTTGCCAACCATATGGTGAAAAATATGGCCCAATTAACGAAATAAAATGTAGAGGTAAAATGTTCAGGAGTTAAATATTGCGTTCACCTGCTCTCCTGCAGTGGCAATTATCAAATTGTTTGCCCGTATACGGAAAGATATGGTAGAACTAGTATGAATTGAAACACATGTAGCATCACGCCGTATAAACGGCTGCGTTCATAAATTCACTTCGAACTGGTTTCGGTGCAGAGTCAGTGCGCTCTGTTAGGCAGATGGAGGGCAGTCAATAATTTATTATTAATATCGACAATTATTATTGCCAAAAATAGTATTAGCGCAGTCGAGAAATATTCTTCAGAATCTTCCATATTAAAATTATTGAAAATTTATCATTCTGAAGTGATAGGTTAAGCATTTAAGCATACTACGTCGTTTACACATCACTGGAGGATGAGTTGGAATCTTTTTGGTCAAAATCATATTTGCCATTACTTCCAGTTGTCAGATTGTCACAAAAATAGCACTTTATTCTGTAGCAATTCTAAATCTACCTATACTAATTACGAACTTTCAAGTGTAGGGCGCGTTCAGCGGAATCGCCCATTTTCGCCGACATTTGCGATCGAGTAGATGCAAAATTGGCCTTTTCGATATTACTTTTGACGCTCGAATTGAAAAAAGAACACAATTCCGCGTGGACTGCGCGATATTTTGTAAATTAAATGCGTCAATTTTGAAAAAAAATCACGCTTTTGCACCTCTTCGGGTGAAGGCGAACCTCGAGAAAATGTCACGTGACGTCTAGAAATTCCGACAAGCGGATCGATGAACGTCAAAAATTTACATTTTTTATCCGTTCCTGCCGACCTTATAAAAGCCGCTCGCTCTCATGTCTTACGATAAGATCCCTCTAAATACCCTTTGCAAAGAGTTTTGAGCAAAAAAACGGCCTTAAAAACAATTTTCGATCCAAAAAATCAATTTTTGTCGACCCGTGTTTTGCTGCTATTACCACAGTAACGTCAAACTCGAAACGCCTTCTGCCGGACATTCGTAACAACAGTAACAGATAGCAGATAACCTAAAATGTATCCTAAAATGTCCATATTGCGAATGTGGACAGGTGGGAAGCCTTAACCACATATTTCTAGAATGCCCAATAACTAAAGTCGAAAATTTTGACATATACACAGAGCTAGTATCTATACTAAATTTCAACCTCATCCACCGTACCTACCGTTTGGGCGCTATTGTCAAAATTTGGGGACTTCAAAACGCGAATTTTCGATGAAACACAGGTTATTTCAGTCGATTGCAATAATTTCCTTCTAAGGTAATAGTCGGAATGTGAAAAGACATTCTTTTGCGTTAATTTGGGAAAATATCCATTTGCCAAATTAAACTATGACTTGAGGCAAATTCGTTTTGCTCAAATTTTCTTTTCTCTCTGTGGTTACTCAAAAAAATTTCTTACATTATAAAGCAAATCTCCATATAAATATGGTCATTTCAAGAGAGATAGAGTGTATGAAAGGAGATCGTTATATCCTTGCGGTCGATGGGTCTTTCCCGTTGGCAATGGAGAAAATCGAAGGCAGTGAAGCCAGGCGAGGTGAAGATTTGCGAGACGCCATTGTTAGGTGCGATTCTATTATCCCACCTGTCAGATAAAGGCCGACAAAAGTTAGTCATCCGTCATGTGACCGGCCAATGCGGTACGTCCTTTGTCGCGGCCTAGCCAATAGCGAGAGGCCAGAGCGTGGGTTCAGTCACTCATTTTTTGAAACAATGCCCAGAAAGCGTCCGCGGCGCAACCAGGACTCATTGTTCAACCCACAGCGATCTGCCCCCAATTCTCCTGCGGGAAAATCGAGCTCAATCCGCATCGCTCGAAGTGAAACGTTCCCCTGACAAATTGGATGTTATTTTTGGCAGAGGTGATTATTCATAATGGACCGTTATCGGACTTTTGTTTACTGGTTTTAATTTTGGACTGAGTGCTCTCAGGCGATTATCCGATATCTATATATATTGATGCCACACGCGGATGCAACATTCTACTTTTTATCGGTATAAATAAACGGTTTTCAGCGGCCGAACAAAATTCACGAGCGTTACATCTGAAATGCTGAAAACAAATGAAAATTCCATAGGATCACGTCCTTATTTTTTATGCGACATCAAACAATTTCTTTAAAACTTTAATACCTATGCATTTAATCACAATAATTAAACAAAACCTAAGTAAATAATAATCATTGGTATCATACATAAACAATAGATCAAAACTGATTGGTACATGATTCATATTACAAAAAAACGAATGCATATTTGTGAAATAATACTCCATGTAGATTGGAGATTCTATAATTGTTAGTGTGACCTATGAGGGATCGGATCAGACGTTGTATGCATAGAAAATAAACGGTTGAACAAATAGTACTAGGGATGGTTGAATTCTCGCTCTATATATACAGGGGGCGAAACTTTGATTCCAGTTACTTAATTACACAGGATCGAGGATGATGGTAAAAGGACTCTGCTTTGGTCCTGAGTCCTTTGAGGTGCTGATTCAGACGCGTCCGCTACTAACGATGATAACAAGTTTATGTACAATTATGCTCTATCTTCCCTTAAATAAATTTTCATTATGGCTCACTGGATATCTACCTACCTATCAACAAATAATCACTAAGTATACAAAGCTTAACTGTAGACTGGAACGAATAGGTTCTCGAGATATTTTGTAAATGTGAATCGATTCTAAGAATTCATTAATAATCGTGAACATTTACAAAATATCTCAAAATCACATTCAATCGATTCTGTGTTATTCGAAATTCGAATACCTCTTTAGGATCTGTACTAGATGGCTCAAAGTGTTCCAGATAAATAAACATGGTTAGCTCAGAATAGATTCTGAGAATTCGAATGCGAAAATCGATTATTTCAAGCGTCGATTATAATCGATTAATTCTTTCATTCGAATGTATCCATCACTAATCGTGGCCACGCCAACCTTAAGTTGAAATTTCGTGTGTAACACTTTTTGAGTGGCCTATAAAGTAGTGTGTATTTCGATTTGAAAGGAAGATGAGAGAAGAATTTCTTTTCGTCTTATTGGAGGTTATCATCAACGATCCTTGGGCAGTTTAATATACCATTTGCGTCGTCGAGCAAACATGCAGCGCAAATCCAGTAACACCGCTATTAAAATAACAAACGACCGCAATAAACCTAGGCATTACACGGAGGAAACCGCGCCGAGCTTTTATTTCTTGCATATTAATCGCGTAATAATTATCCTGGGCGCGTTTTTCACTATTCTATGCGCGTCTCCATTCTTTTTTCGACCTCTCAAAACGTTGGAAAAATTGCTTGCCAAGGAACAAGTATTAATACGACGCGTCCGTCCGTGAAATAATGAGACTGAAAAGACAGATTCTCGTCGGGAGATAAGGCCCCTTCGTACAGATAATAATGGGCTCAGCGCTCTCTCGTCCAGGATACTCGAAATCGTTTAAATTCCTCTGGCCCACACCGCTTACCGCGCGCTCTCATCCGATTTTGGAAATTTTAAACTGACAAGACAGATGTTTGAGTGAGACGCGAATACGGTGGCCCGACATTCTTATAAACTGACAAAGGAACAAATCATTTCTTATACAAGATAATTAATAAGATCGTACATAAACTGATTGTCGTTATTCTTCTGCTGTCATATTTTATACACTCATTTTTAGCATAATACAGTGACTATTTACAGATATGATATTGAACAGCGTGACAAGCGCTAAAGAGTGTCAATCACTTTAAACGTAACACTTTGACAAATATCCAAATTACTTATGACCATCAAGCAAATCAAGATTTTAATGGTCGTAATAAATTAATGCGATAATTAAGATTTCCTCCCGCATAATCGAAAAATATATCTGTGTTCAATTACAAGTAGAATTGACTTAAGCAACATCCATAACTGTCACTCATAATCCCGTATGGTTTACGGCATCGGGTGCACTTTAGGATCCCATCGTAATTAGCGTATATACACGCGGATGGATGGGAATGGCAATCTAGGATTTTACCCTTCTTCTTCTCCTCCTTTGGCAGCAGAGAGCGCATTTTCGCGTCCGTTTAACGATCGACGGGGCATAATAATATTTTCTCATCGGGCGTCCGACTCACTTGAAAATTGTTGATTACTCGGGATCAGAAGACGGCGGAGCGATGCCGGCAGTAAAACTCTCACATGATGACCATCGGATCATCTTTATACACGCGGCACCGTTTTATGCCGCGATCTCGCATTAAACCGAAAGGAAGAAGCGGCCCCAAAGACCGACGCACACCACAGACGAATATACGTGCGGGTTTTAGTTTTATGTCGGGCGACGTTAACATTATCGTAAATTATATTATTCATACTCTTGATCATATACAAAGTATGCATTATAAACAGGGCCGGCCCGAGGAATGTGCCAGCAGTGCGACCGCACTAGGCCCCGCGCTTCTGAAGGCCCCGCGCCGAGACATTATTATTGTTACAGTCAATAAAGTCACAGTACATTGCAGTGACATGTATTAGTACATTTTTGCACTAAACTTCTTGTGTGACTTCTGTCAGTTTGATATGATTGCAAAGCTTTGTCAGAAACTGTCGCAAATACACAATTTTTTTGATGCTTACAGTCGATAATAATCCATGAAATAAGTAAAGGTACGTTGGTCGATATGTTATATTATTGCATTATTTTACATTCACAGGAATTCCACGATAGTTATTATCTACTATGACAAATTTATAAAAAAAAATCATTATTTGTGCAATAATTTGAAATTCGTATCAAATTAAAAAAAATGGTATGTTTAAAAGGAACGGTGTATGAGGGCTGGCCCAAGGCGTATGCGACTGGTGCGACCGCGCGGGGCTTCTGAAGGCCCCACGCTGACACTATATACTAGAGGTGGGTAGTTCGTGAACGAACTAGTCCGAGAGAATGGCTCCCGGCTTAGAACAAAAGAACTAGTTCTTTAAAATAAAAAGAACTAGTTCGCAAAAGACCTGCTTTGCTAAAACATATCTCTATGCATATCTCATTCAGTGAACGACTTGTAGGGACATGAAATCTAGTTCGAAAGTCCTGCTTTGGTGAAACATATCCCATTCAGTGAACGAGTTGTGGCGACATCAAACGAGCGACAAAGCACCCCGCCCGCCAGTTGTTTCTTTACCTAACGGCGGATGTCAAAAATATAATTAGAGTATAATTTTTTTCCTATTGGATAATGGATTACACTGTTAATAGTAGTTTCGCCAGTATATGTTATACTATAATTTATAAATAATACCCCAATTCCACCTAACATTGCAGTATGAATAAGGCTAAAATACGTGCAGCAATATGTCTTTTATGCCTTATTAAATAAATATTTAAAAAATATACCTAAATAAAATAAGACAACGATTCTTCGATCAATATAATTATAAATAATTATTTATTTTCAAAACAAAATAACGATTCTTCAAGAAAAAGACAAAGTGGGAAGGCAGACATCGATTCTGTCCAAACTAGATCCTAGTTTCGTTTGGAACGAGATATACACGTGCTAGAACACACGAAGACACGTTTATCGAAGTAGTATGTCTCAGGATCAAAGTAGTTCTTCAGAACTAGTTCTTTGAACTAGTTCCTTTTTGTGAACTAATCCGGAAGAACTAGTTCATTAAAAAGAGCTAATAAGCCCATCTCTTCTATTTACACTGAAGGCCCCGCGCTGATATAAGTTCATTATTGTATGAAAGGCCCCACAAGTCACTTTCGCAAATCGCACAGGGTCTAGTCGCGTTTGTCCGGGCCGGCTCTGCTCAAGTTCATATAAAAAATATGCATTATAAATGATAAGAACACGGGCTCTCTTTCATATTTTATACAAACGCATTTTACTTCACCTCTAACCTTGTTATCTACATCGTAGTAAATGATTAGATATATCCTATTAGATAGAACATAATAATAATAATCCTTGTAATTCAGGTCTAAAAGAGCAATTGTCCAAATTGTTTATTTTGAATTTATGCTAGCTTTGAATTACTGAAGTTTGTTATTCAGTCATTAGGTTCTCATTAATGCCTTACTAGTTCATTATTTATTGCTATAACTACATTAATAATCTCTTCAATTGTGATTTAAAGGATTTTAAACCAGTTTTATTTTCGAATGCCTGTGACGATGGAAACTGTTTTGAGTTTGGATGTTTTTTATGTCGTTTATTTCCTTTCCAAATTTAAAAACTGCAACCCGTCACTTGACACTCGGTAAGTCTTCAGCACCCTTCGGAGTTTTTTAACACGCCACCCTTTAGACACAACATCCTTTCAAGTGGCTTTTTTCGCCCCAAATCCTGTCAGCGGGCCATCTTAGTGCGCGCTCTGCTCGCCACGCATAAAAAAGACGATCCGTGGTTATTATAGATGGCGCGCGGTGAGAGAGTCACCAGCCTACCCGACTTGGTTTATTATTTATAGCGTCGCCGGCCGGATGTTATATAATCTGCCAAAGGTGTGGATGATCACGTCGCGGGAAGGGTTGCTCTGTCATCCACTGTTTCTTTTCACCCTCTTGTTTGTTGCTCCTTACAAGGGGTTCGTAATTTATGGCCAACGGAAATTTTTGTTTCGTATTTTTTTTTCTGTGTTTAAAATTTCGAAGGAAATATCAATCGTCGTTGGGTGTATGGGATGAGGTCATCCTTATTTTGACCCGTTCAATTAAGAACGTAGATGTTTTTCTGATTTGTGCATATTACTTATTTGTGTGTTATAAATCCCAAAGTCCAATTGTTTTCCGATAATATCGTATTATTCGATGTGTATACACGAGGCGAACACAGAGGTTACGACGACACAATTTGGCTGTTGTATTAGATAAAATTTGATTTGAACATGCATACTGTTGCATAATAATGAGATGTTATTGCTTTGTTTACAACTTTCTGCGTTTTTACGGCACGCGCGCTCGCTCTACGATTTAATCATAAATCTAATTTGCGAACAGTCGAAAACTTTAATTAACGAAAACGAAGCACTAGAGCCCCGCAATTAAAGTAAAAATAATGCCCACTTGAAGTTTCCTTTTTCGATTCGAAACAAACACAAACATCCCCCTAGCGGCGGCGTGGCGCATCATCGTTATCTAATTAACGTCTACCGTCCCAAAAGGGGAATCGGACACAAAGAATCATAATTATAATTTGCGAAACTCGCGGAATTGAATTGAGCTTGCTCTGGCAACACACAGTTGTTGCTCGTTTTGCTTTCCTCCTCCTTTAGCGAACGCAGAGGGCGCTTTTGTCTGTAGCAACTGAACCAATATATATATACCTACCTTGAGCACAATCCTACCCATAGCAAACGGTTAAGACGCGCAGTTCGCTCTCGACGGCATTGACGATGGAAACCCTTTGATGCACGACGTATACAACTTGAAACAACGTAAATACATGTCTCTCATAAAGGCCGGATTGTGTCGGCTATTGACAAGACCCCTAGCTTCTCAGATATGCGATCCCTTTGGCTTTGCAAAACTCTACTGTAAATTCGTTCCTCACTCAAATAGTATCAATACTAGCTCTGTGTATATGTCAAAATTTTCGACTTTAGTTATTGGGCATTCTAGAAATATGTGGTTAAGGCTTCCCACCTGTCCACATTCGCAATATGGACATTTTAGGATACATTTTAGGTTATCTGCTATCTGTTACTGTTGTTACGATGTCCGGCAGGGGGCGTTTCGGGTTTGACGTTACTGTGGTAATAGCAGCAAAACACGGGTCGACAAAAATCGATTTTTTTGATCGAAAATTGTTTTTAAGGCCGTTTTTTTGCTCAAAACTCTTTGCGAAGGGTATTTAGAGGGATCTTATCGTAAGACATGAGAGCGAGCGGCTTTTATAAGGTCGGCAGGAACGGATAAAAAATGTAAATTTTTGACGTTCATCGATCCGCTTGTCGGAATTTCTAGACGTCACGTGACATTTTCTCGAGGTTCGCCTTCACCCGAAGAGGTGCAAAAACGTGATTTTTTTTTCAAAATTGACGCATTTAATTTACAAAATATCGCGCAGTCCACGCGGAATTGTGTCCTTTTTTTCAATTCGAGCGTCAAAAGTAATATCGAAAAGCCCAATTTTGCAGCTACTCGATCGCAAATGTCGGCGAAAATGGGCGATTCCGCTGAACGCGCCCTACACTTGAAAGTTCGTAATTAGATAGGTAGATAGACAAAGATCACTATCTTTTTTACTTTTTTACAAATATTTATTTAAAAAACTCAGATATATCTGCAATTTGCCCATGTTTTCTTTGCGGGATCAAACTTCAAAACGAACAATTACGGGTTTTAAGCAAATCAAAAAAGAATTAAAACATCTTGTGAGAACAGATTTTCCAAGTACAGAGTTTCCAAACCGATCTATTAGGGCAATATTTTCTTTAAACTACATTTTTCCACAATATACTGAAATAAATATAGTCAAAAGGTCCACACTGACAGTTAGAGTTTTTTATGAAACGTTAATCAATCCATTTCGAAGGGTATATATTTGAAAACCGAATCAAAGCGAAGTAGACCCATGAGAGAAAGAGAGATAACAAAATACTCAATTACGGTTTGTGCGGTGCGATGTTGTGCCCGTGTATTTATTAATTTAGCTTTATACAAAAGCCTTTGTCAAATATTGGTTCGGGCATAATGACGTGCGTATTGATGATACGGTCCCCATTTGTGTGTGTGCGTTGTGCCCGCTCATATTTGTCCGATCCACAATAACAACTAATTTCCATCATTCCCATTGATGTATCCATGTTTCCGAGCGGCCGGCTACAACGCAATATAATGACAGCTATTAGCACGGCTAATTACGATACACATGCTTTCGATATCCCACCGGTCCACTCAGCCCTTTGTACCTCGATACTCGTGTCGGATAAAATTTCCACCAAAAATGCATAATCCTCGATCTATTTGAAGGATTGTCAATACGTTTTACTTTCTTGATAGGTCCTCTAGACGAAAACTATTGTAATCAACGAGAAAAATCGGTATTTTATTAAAAATACACGTTTTGCAGTAGAGGTGGGTAGTTCGTGAACGAACTAGTCCGAGAGAATGGCTTCCGGCTTAGAACAAAAGAACTAGTTCTTTAAAATAAAAAGAACTAGTTCGCAAAAGACCTGCTTTGCTAAAACATATCTCTATGCATATCTCATTCAGTGAACGACTTGTAGGGACATGAAATCTAGTTCGAAAGTCCTGCTTTGGTGAAACATATCCCATTCAGTGAACGAGTTGTGGCGACATCAAACGAGCGACATAGCACCCTGCCCGCCAGTTGTTTCTTTACCTAACGGCGGATGTCAAAAATATAATTAGAGTATAGTTTGTTTTCCTGTTGGATAATGGATTACACTGTTAATAGTAGTTTTGCCAGTATATGTTATACTATAATTTATAAATAATACCCCAATTCCACCTAAAATTGCAGTATGAATAAGGCTAAAATACGTGCAGCAATATGTCTTATTAAATAAATATTTAAGAAATATACCTAAATAAAATAAGACAACGATTCTTCGATCAATATAATTATAAATAATTATTTATTACAAAACAAAATAACGATTCTTCAAGAAAAAGACAAAGTGGGAAGGCAGACATCGATTCTGTCCAAACTAGATCATAGTTTCGTTTAGAACGAGATATAAACGTGCTAGAACACACAAAGACACGTTTATCGAAGTAGTATGTCTCAGGATCAAAGTAGTTCTTCAGAACTAGTTCTTTGAACTAGTTCCTTTTTGTGAACTAATCCGGAAGAACTAGTTCATTAAAAAGAACTAATAAGCCCATCTCTATTTTGCAGTCAGCTGAAACCTTTGAAATGATTTTTACTGTCTGACCAGTACCCTAGAAAGAAAGTATTGTCGAGGGAAAGAATAATTTGTAATTTCGCGTTTTGGGGTCACCTGAATCGATCGCTATGATTTCGCCCAAACAGAACAACGAATCGGCCTGAAATTTGGTATACATATTTAGAATTACTATGGGACGAACTAGATTGTTTTTGGTGACAATCTGAAAACCGGAAGTGGCAAATGCAGTAAATAAAATACAGTACTAAAACATGA
Source organism: Aphodius granarius (assembly GCA_963971325.1). NCBI lineage: Eukaryota > Metazoa > Arthropoda > Insecta > Coleoptera > Scarabaeidae > Aphodius > Aphodius granarius. The sequence goes on from OZ020226.1 coordinate 13,650,841, forward strand.
CCTACTTTTCCCATGAATTGAACTAATAAAATGCCATGTTTTTGTGCCTTATATCAGGGGGTGGACTTCTACCTTAATGGGTGCATTAGAAAATAATTAATATATAAATACAATAATCTTTAGTGGAATACCTAATCCAGTATAACTGAAAATAAGTTTATAATTGGATGACATGTGTTTGAGTAGAAGAAACAGCAGCTCCATCTCTGGGCCGTATCTTATAAAACTGTGGAACGCGCATAGAGCGAAATTAATCAAGCCTCCCATGAATTATTCCATAGATAACTAGATACCGTAATTGGAAAATGCTTCTTCTCATTTATGTGTGTGTGGTGCGTCGGTTTTTTTTTGTCAGCCGCGTACGGCCTCTCGTTGTGTCCTCTTGTGCAGCGGTCTGTTGCATTAAAGAACAGGTTGTCGCCTTTTCCGTTTATGAATAATCACCGCAAATAAAAGAAAAGTGGATCGATTGTCCGTTGTTTACGTCCGTTGCGTGAGAAAAAAACGACGGACGCTCAGAGATTCCTCCGATGTATCTCTGTCCTTGTCCGGCCGTACACCTGTAGAACAGATACAATGTAATTTATTAATTTTGGTGGATAACGAAGTGGTATGATTGGTTTCAAACTGGTTTCAGGCCGCTCTAAGTGTGCGTGAGTCAATGCCCGACTATATTACTATTAATTCCACGACTTTCTGTATTTAAATGACCCCAACAAGTGCAGTCCTCAACCTCCAGCTTCATATATTTTATTTGTCGATTATAAAATACGTTAATGCTGCTATTACCTAATTAGACTCAAGATTACCTACTCTGTTTAGGTAGAGTTGACACTCGAACCATTCAAGAAACAACATATGTAACATTGTTTTAAGAAGTTAATCGACTGCAACCCATATGCTCGATATTGATTAGAAAATGAAATAAATTAATTAAGGAATCATTTCCTTAAGTTCAGTAATCTGTTGAAGTTACTAGGCCTTTCCTGAACCGGCGATTTGAACTTGAACCTTGTAAATTCAACTTTCATCTTCCTTCAAATCAAATTATGTGCAGCTAATCTTAATAAATTATCATAATTCTACATCACAATAACGAATGATGTAATTTTATTATCTTTTTTTTTCAAATCGTTGTCTATCATAGTAATTAAATCCAGATTCGGAATATTTCTAACAAAATCCTTGATAGGAAATATCAATTTTGAACAATGACTTAATAATGTTTTTCTTACCATTTTGCGCGAATAACGACACCATAATAACACTTCTGTGATTTATTCGGAATTCGACGATTTTAATAGTCGAACGTATTCAAATCGCAGAGTCGATTTAGATTGGTCTCCCCTCCAACCGCGAAATGATTAATTCGAAAACAAACCGGGAAACATTTCAAACAAGGTGGAAAATAAATGGGCAATCTGTACGTCAATCTGTGCGCGCCGCATTGTATAGATTCAAATTACGCTAATACCCTTGTCCGCACTGAAGGCCCATTGGGAATCACCGTTCCATATTTATTCATTCTGTAGCTCCTTTTGGTTCCGGGGGCGAGGGTGGGATGGCTTGGGGTCGCGATCCTGACGAAGAGGCACCGCGCGCCGCCTAGAAAATGCGATAATCAGATATATTCTCCTGATAATATAAAGCTCCCGTGCTTTCGCCGTCACGGCCTCTCACGCCACCGAAATAATGCGCATTAAAATCATGCGACGGATTACACGTTAAGCCCTTTGAACCTTTCACGCACCGTAGGTTACGCAGAGGGCGCGCTAAAACAACCACTATACACCAGACGACAAACCCACGCATCATAAACCACCATATTGTCTCTTTTATCACCTTAACATCACTCACTGGGAAATAAACGTGGAAATAGTTGGGGGTTTTGGTTTTGAAAGAAATAATAATCAAATTGTTTTCTTTCTGAGGTACTTCTATAAAAAGTAAAAGGAGCTGTACCCTATTACATTGTTGAGGACCACACATGAGGTATTCGTTAAGGAAGAGGCCTATACTCGATGATTGCAGCCGCGCGTAAGCATGGAAAAGAAGCGACTGACAGAGTGATTGATTACCAAAAATGTTAGTCACGCCGATTTCGACAAAACCGCTCCGTGTCAACAATAAGACAAATTGAATAAACGTCTATATAGGCGATCAGCCCCACTCGTATGTTAAACACGTGTTTGAGGCCAATCGGTAAAGTAAAACCATTTCTTTCGAATGGACAATTTTGTAGCTCAGTTTTCAAACTCACGGTTGTTTTGATTGCCTAAGAAGTGAGTTCCACTTGACAAAATCGCCACCAAGTGTTATAAATAAACGAAAGCCGGTTTATTTATTCCTCTCGGGCAAGTAAAGCAGCTACTGTGGTGGAACTTCTTAATGCACGATATTATTTATATTAGCGAGACGTGTACGAGCGGCGTAAATCATTTAGACCGGTAGTTTGCAAATGAAGCAGGACTGCCCTATATGGCGGTGCGCGCCATCTTCTCGATAATTTTATTCAAATTGCCCGACAGGCGTTTTTCTTCGGGGAGATGCATGGTGCCATTAGAGGGCGCCACAGTCCACCGTTTGATAATGAAACATTAATAATCGGTCACAGCCTGATCTATGCACGCCAATCGACTCGGAACACTGGAAAATTGATAATTGCACATCGTCTAGTTAATTTAATCGAAGATTAAACTTCTCATACGTAGGTACTCATTAGTTTGACTTGAAAATAATCGGGATGTAAGAAATCAGTATGAATTTGATACTGATCGTTTTCGTGTTAGTGAAGACTTTATGGACCGTGCATAAGTTTTGATAAAAATAGCACAACTTACGCCAGTACTGTGTATTTTTGCTATCAACCCTACCAAAAATAAACGAATGCGATCTATTAAAATCTCTGCTTGTGGCTAAATCGAGATTTTGGCAGATCGCTGCCAATGGCTGACGTTTCTTAGCATCGGGGGATTTTATTGTCTCCCGTGAAATGATTCTGTGTTTCAATAAGTTTTATAGGCGTAATTAAAATCCTACTTATTATATTATACGTCTTCATAATTGCTCCGGTATATAATTTTCCGACCGACTCGTAAAGGTTTTATGTACTCCGATAAATTAATAAGGTAATTACTTGTTAATCTGCCTGAATATTTTCGCTCCACCCGGAGATTAAGACTTTTTACATTGTAAACTCGAGCAATTTCGTTCAGCAACGTATAAAGCGATTGCTGTCAAAATCCGTCCCCTTCTGGTGGGGCGTCGAAGTTAATTACCCTTCAACAGTGGTTGCCTTGTGTCCGCTCGCTTCATAAATCATAATTCGTATAATATCAAGAGGGTTGTTGGTTGGTTAACCCATGTCTTCGCCCCGTGATTAAGCGATATCGATCGCCTGAATATCGGAACTTAAACCCGGAGATATGTTTGTTTTATGCCGTCGGGATGATCCCAAAGAATAATTTTAATATGTGCGCTAGCTACCCCTGCTGAGTGTTTGCGGACAAATATTGGGCATGTTTTATTTGCGTGGCCGATACCTTTGATGTTAAGTCTCTCCCTCTTAATCCTAAAATAACATAATACCAAAACCGGAAAGGGTAAGACTACAAGAGGGTTACCCACAATGTACGTACACGTGTTGCGGTTCTCAATCCACCTCATTAGATTGGAATCATTGTCCGAACGTTGAAGGGTGGGGCAGCCCAAAAACTAATTAAAAACGCGATAATTAAAAAGCGATCTTTTCCCAATTAGTTTTCGCGGACAAAGAGGCGATGCGAAGAGGGGAATTATCCGACGTCTCTCTGGTCAAGTTCAAGTGGCGCGACGACGTCAAAAGGGCACACTGCTAAACACCACTTGACTCCGGTGCACTTACACGGCGAAATAATACCTTCTGGAGTGCAATAATGCCTCCCGCCGGCCGTATAATATTATTCGACTCAAACTCTGTCCCGGAATAATTGCGCACCACACTCCTTCACGGATCTCCAACGTTTTCTACGCTCTTTCAAATCGAAGCCGTATTGTAATGAGAACGCTTGTCGTGAGGATTTACCCGTTTGCCTTTTATACATTTTGCTTTGTTAATCCTACCCCTAGCCCCATATTCACCATAGTCTACCATTATCCTCATATTTAAGTAAACGCCACAAGCATTGTTTTTTTTTATCTTTTAAGTAGAGTGTCGTGTCGTGTCGTGGGGCGAGTGGCTCTAGCGGTAGAGTGCTGCTCTCCTGCTAGGAAGTCTTGGGTTCAAATCCAGGCATCAGCTGAAGATCCTCGTCCCACCGCCTTTCGCAAGAGGCGTAAAACCGTGGGTGCCGGCAACCAGTTGAACACTTCTGGTTGTCGTTATCAAACAGTATGTAAAAATGGGTAAGCACAAAGGGCCAAGAATTGGCCTAGGTGCAGCGAAATAAACCGCACCCAAAACAACTACAATAACTAGAGTGTGAAACATTATAGTTTTCCATTATGCTCACATTCGAATCGGCGCATCATTCAAATCCAGCTGTTAGCTGAAGATCTTCTGAAGATCTTCCACTGTCTCATTGTATCACTGATGACGTCGACATATGTGTTTTTGGAAAGGTAGTAGGCTGAGTAGCCTACAACAGGTATACTACAGCCATATCTTCCCGTAGTATTACAGAAATATGGGTCTAATACTTATATTTAGAATTACCATAGGACGAACTGGTTTATTTTTAGTGACAATCTGACAATCGAAAGTGTAAATTTTACTACTCTCTATATAAATATCTAATTAATACAGATTATTTCATAGTAAAAATACGTACAAATTGTTTAGTACGTTAAACAGTCTTTCTGATTTAGTGTAGTTTGTGATGTTCTAAAGTAGGAAGAGTAGACGATGGTGTAGTTAATGTCGTAAATCATATGGTCGGTTTCATAAAGTTTTGAAAATGGGTGTATATAGAGGCCAGCTGTTGAGGTGTTCATTCAGTGCGCTTCTTCTTCTGCTCTTCTGCGGCGGAGTAAATTTAGACCGTGTTCTCGTGCTCGGGTCTCCTTCACTAGCCGAGAATTATTAACTGGAGGCATCTCCGCCCCGCTTTATAGTCTTTTATAAATATACACACTCGTATAGAACCGATTTTAATGCGGTCTAACTGTATAACAACTGTGTTGTCTTTGATGCGCTTCTTTGTGTGTGAAAGGAGGCCGCACCGCGCAAAGATAAATACAACAGAAGCGGATATCTTTATTAACGGACACGCCGCAGGTATCCAGCCCTAAACTCCCTAATATATGGGTATAAAAACTCTGTAATTTTCGGACGGTGTGTTTACTACATCTTTTAGTAGCCACGATTGCCATAATGACGTGCTTAACAGATATTAAGCATAGATTAATCCGATCTAATATAAACGTTATTGTCGAAACGCACTTTTCCATGGCCTGGATTAACGTTGAAGTCTACCCTCGAGAAATACCTTCGCTGATGTCACTAGATATGATTTAAACCAAAACTATTTTGCACGTGGATTTTTTTTTCAAGCACCTTCTTACGATAGATAGATGACGCCACCAAACACAGTACAATCCAACTTTCGACAAAATACGACCATAGTATTAGAGTTTCAGATTAGTATTTAACACATTTAAAGATAACAATCATATTATCGTAAATTTAGGGAAATTGATGATATTTCTCCTAAACACCACAACATCATAGCAGAATTGTTCTAGACATTTTTTCGCAAAACAAGGCATTACTAAATTTCTTTCCACGCGATTGTCCTTTACTTGAAAATAACTTTCCGCCCTTCCCACACATCTCTGAAATAATTTATCAAAAATAAAGTGCTAAAAAAAGACCTACTGTTCTTACGAATTGAGATAATAAAGTGCCTTATATCAGGGGGTAGACGTCTACCCGAAGTATTTGAAATAAACTTGATGTTCATCATTGACGATACAGGACGATAGGAACTGCAGATCCCTGAAGACAAGCGTAATAATCGCTTAAAGCAAGAACTACAAATTGCTCTCTGCTCTCAATTCCCAATGTACAGTAAATTCTGTGCTCGTGCTATATGCGGATGTGGTTGTATAGTGCACACTGTGAGAGAGACGTCATCTGGTGTTACACGCATGAGGTGGAACGCGCCTTCTAACGGCCGCCCGCAGAACTAATATTGTTCAGTCGCTCGTTTGTTATTAAATTGCTGTGACGTTTCGGCGGCGGAGATTGTCACTTGTTTCGAGTGAGCACGCGTTCGTACGAATCTGGGGCGGCTCGCTCGCATCCGAGGCGACACGGAAAAAAATATATATGGATGAAAAATTACCACACCAGATGGAGCGAGTGTCGTCTTCGTGCTTCCATCGAAGCATCGATTCGGCATTGTGAAAAACAAACGGTAAACGTCTGCGCCGAGGGATAATAAACAATTGACGATTTATTATCCACGTAATGTTTTGCAGAAGCCAAAATTTCACTAATGTTATTGTTATCTCACCAGAGATGCGGTTATTATTGCGTCGTTAAAATATTGTTGCGGACGGGAGGAAGACCCCGACTACAAGACCGGAAATAGTAAAACGCCTACTCGGTACAGAATGTCATTAAAATATACGGCCGCCTTGATTTACAACTCGATAAAAGTTGGGCATCTTTTTTTCCGAACTGCTGCTGAAAATTCCGAAACACAGTGATATCCCTGTTTTCCGTCGACACTTTGTTTATACGGCATTACAGATTATGAAACCACCACTGCGCCACATCTATATATCTATCGCTGTTTAATGATACCGATTAAATGGCAGCATGCAGCACATGTGCGTTGTAAAATCCATATTTTGATGACCGTTCCACCAGTACGATATTAATCAGCACACTAAACTGCAAAACGCGTAATAATTTGACAGGATTATATCCTCTTAATGTATCATTTTATAATTATTTAATTTATACCCATAATCAAATTTGTCACCCTTAGAATACATGCAAATTAAGGCTATATACGCAATTAATTTCATTTAACGTATGAGTTTTTTTCCAGAAAAAAATCCTTTCCCACTAAATTGTTGACCCAAGTATCTAAACACTGGACTCCAACAGACGTTAGAGTCACATAATGACATTTTTCTACTTTGGATTCACAATGCACACATTGTAACACTGTTTTCGGTGTTACAATTAGCAAATTGTAACACCGTTTTTAGTCACTTTTTTCTAAGATTGGTGACATTGATATCAAATGCACGTCAAACGAAACTACACATAACCACAAAAGTAAGCCCAAACTGATTTTTTAGAATCGCACAAACTGCGAAGTATGTATATTTTTATACATATTTAAACATGCGTGTTGCATCCTAGATTTCGTACTACTAGTATATGATGGTATATAATAATTATCAATAATTATTTTTTCACAGATTTTGTATTTAAGTGACAGATGACAGTGTTACCAACGGTTACACCCATAAATACTCTAGATTGGAATTTTACCTAATATACTTCTAAATTTTTATAAAATTAATGACGCAAAGTAGAAAAAATAGTATATTACACTCGTTTTATAAGACATATTGGCGCATTCGTTCATTTCAAACAACTCATGCGCCAATTTGACGTCTTATAAAACTTGTATAATAATATACTATTTTCTACTTTGCATTCACAATGCACACATTGTAACACTGTCTTTAGTAACTTTTTTCTAAGATTGGTGACATTGATATCAAATGCATGTCAAACGAAAATACACATAACCACAAAAGGAAGCACAAACTGATTTTTTAGAATCGCACAAACTGCGAAGTATGTATATTTTTATACATATTTAAACATGCGTGTTGCATCCTAGGTTTCGTACTACTAGTATATGATGGTATATAATAATTATCAATAATTATTTTTTCGCAGATATTTGAATTTAAGTGACAGATGACAGTGTTACCAACGGTTGCACCCATAAATACTCTAGATTGGAATTTTACCTAATATACTTCTAAATTTTTATAAAATTAATGACGCAAAGTAGAAAAAATAATATATTACACTCGTTTTATAAGACATATTGGCGCATTCGTTCATTTGGGGCACTCGTCGCTGGCGCTCCTCGTGCCCCAAACAACTCATGCGCCAATTTGACGTCTTATAAAACTTGTATAATAATATACTATTTTCTAGTTTGCATTCACAATGCACACATTATAACACTGTTTTCGGTGTTACAATTAGCAAATTGTAACACCGTTTTTAGTAACTTTTTCTAAGATTGGTGACATTGATATCAAATGCATGTCAAACGAAAATACACATAACCACAAAAGTAAGCACAAACTGATTTTTTAGAATCGCACAAACTGCGAAGTATGTATATTTTTATACATATTTAAACATGCGAGTTGCATTCTAGGTTTCGTACTACTAGTATATGATGGTATATAATAATTATCAATAATTACTTTTTAACAGATATTTCAATTTAAGTGACAGATGACAGTGTTACCAACGGTTGCACCCATAAATACTCTAGATTGGAATTTTACCTAATATACTTCTAAATGTTTATAAAATTAATGACGCAAAGTAGAAAAAATAGTATATTACACTCGTTTTATAAGACATATTGGCGCATTCGTTCATTTGAGGAGCGCCAGCTCCTCGTGCCCCAAACAACTCATGCGCCAATTTGACGTCTTATAAAACTTGTATAATAATATACTATTTTCTACTTTGCATTCACAATGCACACATTGTAACACTGTGTTCGGTGTTACAATTAGCAAATTGTAACACCGTTTTTTAGTAACTTTTTTCTAAGATTGGTGACATTGATATCAAATGCATGTCAAACGAAAATACACATAACCACAAAAGTAAGCACAAACTGATTTTTTAGAATCGCACAAACTGCGAAGTATGTATATTTTTATACATATTTAAACATGCGTGTTGCATCTTAGGTTTCGTACTACTAGTATATGATGGTATATAATAATTATCAATAATTACTTTTTCACAGATATTTGCATTTAAGTGACAGATGACAGTGTTACCAACGGTTGCACCCATAAATACTCTAGATTGGAATTTTACCTAATATACTTCTAAATTTTTATAAAATTAATGACGTAAAGTAGAAAAAATAGTATATTACACTCGTTTTATAAGACATATTGGCGCATTCGTTCATTCATGCGCCAATTTGACGTCTTATAAAACTTGTATAATAATATAGTATTAACGTCATGACATTGACGTTTGTCAAAATCTGCCAATTTGTAACCAGGGCGACGAAGACTGTGGACTTTGTCATACTGCTTCTGTAAACTCTTACAGCGCGCGCCTAAATCGACCATGTTATTGCATTGGAAATCATAGCATTGGATTCTAGGGGACCCCAAAACGCGTATTTCCGCTGAAATTTCTTGGGTACTAGTCGGAAAATAAAAATGGTTCTGTGCGGACCTTAAAGTCGTTCAAAAAGCCCAATGTTTAACGTGTTTATTTATAGCGAAACCCCAAAATTCGTTACCTACTTGAAAGCAGTTTTTCGCCCTTGCCACCACCTCTCAAAAACATTAACGAAAACAAGGTGCTAAAAGTGTCATATTTTCGTGTCTTATATCAGGGGGTTTTGGGAAATCTTTTCACTGTGTCTTCAAACTTGGTATTATTTCAACGCTTGCGAACACACGATTAATTGTAACAGTACGTAGGGTACAATACAACAGGGAAGGGGGAAAATTTGCATAGATTTGAATGGACAATACGGATTTCCCCGTCACAAAGGTAATACAGTCGCATATGCATCAAAGGTCAAAAGACCACAAAAAAGCTTTTAGGCAATCACAAAGCGCTCGCGTTTGTTTGTTTGCCATCGCGACCGTTTTTCCGGTTATTTTCTTTGTCGCTCGTAAAAATGGAGTAAAATAATCGAGTGTAGAGGGAACAAGTTCGGTAGTAGTTAATCTTTGTTCTTCGACGCTAAAGACCATTAAATCGAGTGTGCTGTGCGTCGGGAACGGCTGTAATAATATACGGACTTCTTCTGTCTTGTAGTTCATTTGTTTTCGCCGACGGGAGTGATGTTAGTCGCGTCATAGCGTAATTTCAAACAATGGGGGTTTGTTTCAGCGTTTCAGGAACCGGGAATGATCTGTTTTAAATCAGGCGGGCCGAACTCAACACCGACGCACAGAAAGCCGTTGTTCTGACAGGCGCGTTCTCTTCCGACATCCACATATGTTCGCCATATGATTCTAAATTTCCGAACACAAAGAGATTTTTACAATGGTTTTTATCCTTGATCGATGTTTTATATGCTATTTCTTTGGTTAATTAAAATTAATCGCTCGAGACAGACAAATACGAAGCGACTGTAATTGGACTTCGTTAAAATAGCGAAAAGCTGAGCTTATATATGTAAAGTAATTACCGGGCAATGAATAATATCCGATCGCGGACAATATACGAGTGGTTTTTCGCGACTGGTGACACTCTGTACGGCGCCATCTGCTTACTATACAAATGAGTATTTATCGATAATATAAATTGCTTATAATGCTTCTCAGACTTATAATTACTTCTCTTGTGATGTTCTTAGATCACGAAATCTCGTAAGCAAAACGAGACACAAAAATAATCTTTAAATTGAAATCTCGAAGGATATATCAAAAATAACTAAGCTGCAAAAACGCATAGTTTGGGTGCTATTAAAAAAGCAAAAACGCATTCCTTGCTATTATTTTGCTTATAACTTTTTCCGACAAAAAAAATGTTGGCAGACTTTCTGTTCAGCACCCTGTGCATCAAATTTTGGAACAGTCTGTATTTAGATCAGAATGTTGTTAAGTAAAAATTGTTAAGTAAAACGCCTTCATTGGTTACAACACAACATCAAGTAGGTAGGTAGGTTTTGACACGATCTGAATTACTTTCAAAATCATAATTAATTAATACGCAATCATATCAAAAACAAGAATCGCAAATAGATTAAAACAGATTGAATGTCGTAGATCGAGTTTTCTCTAGCAAAGGAATAAATAAAAATAGGTGTACAAATGTTTGGACGCTGTCAGTCATTTAAGTTACGATAAGTCGAATCCACTGGTAATAAACTGGGATTTAAAACAAACGTACCGGTACGAGGCGTATACCCAATTTTACAACAATTGCATTTAACAAGGTATAAAAGTTATTTTTGAACTTGGAGTGTATACATTCGAGACGAATTATTGTTCTTGTTTGTTTACGCGCAGCCTGATTTATATAAGCACTAACACCGGCACATGTTAAGCACAGATAATGCGAATTGTTTTTCCAAAAATATACCCGCGGGATTGATCGATCTCGAAAATCCTGACACATCATTAAGTCTTCGTTTTCGTCCGTTTTATTTTCTCTCGTCTACTCTCCTCAACTTTTTAAAAATAGCATCTGTGTTGACACGGCCACTCATCGAAATTTCGTGATTAAAAAAGACTTTGCTGAGCGACGAACCACGAATGGTAAAAAGTCTAAAGAAATCCATCTTTTTCCGAGCTTTTTTTTTTTCATGTTATTCAACTGCACGCACAGTTTAAGTTATTAGGTTTGCCATGTACAGGTTGAGGTGTATCTAACAAATAAAGCATCAGCTATTGAGCTAGTCTCTCGGCATCTAGTTTCCCAAGTGTTCACTTGTATATCCGTTGTGCCAAGTTTATGGACTGGGAACCGCGTAGCCGCAGTCATGCCGGTGGATTGCTGAGCCACTCTTGCACACGCCGATTTATCGGTTCCAAGGTGGTGAGTGATGCCGAGCAATGAACAACAGACACGGCCATGTTACATAAATTCCCGCTTCATACACTTCAACATCTACTGACGCTTCCTCCGTATCTACATCAATTTTCACTCAATTCCATACCTTTGTTGTTTCAACCCTACTTATATGTGCTGGGCCACAATACAAAACTCTCCACGTTTTCTAGAATTGAAAGGGCAAGAATGCTTTCATTTCTGTCATAGAACAACCCTCTCTGAGGATAAGAAGCTAATGTGGTAACCATAGATTTCATTTCTGCTATGGAACAAACCTCTTTTCTACTTTCCGACTAGTACTCTAGAAGGAAATTATTGTAATCGACAAAAAAAAATGAGAATTTAGTGGAAATACGCGTTTTGGGGTCCCCTGAACCGATTGCAATGATTTCTGGAAAATGTATGTGGGTATGTGAATATGTCTGTGAACACGATAGCGCCCAAACGGAACAATGGATCGGGCTGAAGTTTTTGGTCTTACAACCAAAATGGCAAATGTTAAATGCTTTTTCTTAGGGATTTATCTGATTTTTACCAAATTGATACCTGCTCATCCTCCAGTGACTTTAAATATATACATATACTAATTTATAGATCAGATCATTCAGATGAGCAGTTAAGGCTTCGTCACTGTCTTGCAAATTGTCAGATTTTACAAACGTCAGGTGCCACTGTTAGATTGGCGTCCATAGTGGCTGTGGCTTCATAAAATTGAATAATAGTAAAAGTGTTTAGACACGTGTGTTAACAATTTAGTCGGAAAGTTGGGTGGGGACCACCCCGGATTTTCCATTGGAAATTCCATCTACACTTTTGCTTTTTTCACTACCAAACAATGACAGAAGGTAATGGTTGTCATATCAGTCTTTAATAGGCAACGAGGGAATAAGAAGCTAGTCTGGTAATCATTTTATTTATTTATTTTATATCTATCATCGAACAAGCGTTTCATCGTTCTAAAATACCGATTTTAATTGCGGTGTGTTGATGACGTTTCGCGAAGCTGGATGTATATTTCTGGCTGGTTGTTGGATATTATGTCGCCTACAGAAATACACCTTAACCTAGCTTAAGAAAAACCTGAATGAACGGAGGACCGGATGTCGTCCTATTTTGTAAGGCGGCTCGTCGCCGTTTCAGGCTCGCTGAAATTCCTGAAATAGCGTCATGTTCCATCCGCTTATCCGTCCGTCTCTCTTCCCCCTTTATTCATATCTCGCGAGAGTCTCCGACGACTGTTTTATTAATCGTGCGGCCGTTCTGAGAGTGGCTCAACGGTAAGCACGCATTATTTCACTTAAGACTCGGACAAGGATTGGCGGAGACAGTGATGCCAACTGCTCGGGCAGCAAGAACAACGAGACCACTGTAGATATTCTTGTGTGCCGGTCATTATTACGACATGATCTATCACTTCCGGTGTGCGTTGTTAATTACTATAGATCTGCTGGATCTAGAAACTGGAAAATCGTTTGCCGTTAACGCCGTCAGCATTCTCTCACTTTTTCCAACGTCGGGTTTTTCTAACCTGACTTGTTGGCGCCGATAATTATCCATCGAGAGATATCTGCAAAATAATGCTCAATTCAAATGTGCAACCGCGATCCTCCTGGAGGAGGAGATGCAGTGAATGGAGTCGAGAACTTGGCGCGTTGCCTGCATATATTTAGGCAACAGTAGGCGGTTTGGCAACCTGCGTACGCGTGCCCAACCAAAAAAGACCTACAAAGCTGGAAGCGAGGAATGTAACAGATGGACAATCCACCAAAGAACAACAAACAAAAAGCACGCACTTGCCTCTCCCAATCACAGAAATAACTCGTTGAGAACAAATTTTAATTCTTCCTTACAGGTATCAACAGCTCAACTACTTAACGAGTCCCAACAACAGCAACAACAACAGCAACAGCAACAACAGCAGCAGCAACAACAACAGCAGCAGCAACAACAGCAGCAGCAGCAGCAACAACAACAGCAGCAGCAACAACAAGAACAGCAAGAGCAGCAAGAACGCCAACGACGTCACCAAGAGCAAATCTTGCAGCATCAACAAAAACTGCAAGAGTTGCAGGGGCAACTCAACGCGCAGTACGGCGTCATGGGATTATGGCCACTCCTAGGACACATCCGGGAGTTCCAACAAAACGCGGGACTTCCAGCTGTTCCAAAATCACCCATCCAAAATCACGTAAGTAAAGTCCTTTTCCTTCTCAATCTTTTACTAAAAAAAATTAACATTTAGCTGCTACCGCATCCTCCTCTTGGGAACTGGTTGACGCAAACTCATCTCCCTCAAATGATGGAGAAGCATTCCCCTACTCGGGAAAGAACACCAACACCTCCACCGCCGCCATCTGATCCAGACGCTCCACTAAATCTCACGACGAAACCAAAATCGACGAGTTCTGATTCCGCTGGGTCGAGTCCTCAGAATATTGGCATGCAAAATCAACAGGAGCAACCCGTTGCCGCTACAGTACCTAAGCTATTACCTCCGATGATGATCCCCAGGCCGTTCCTGCCATTCCCGGGAGGCCTACCACCCCAGTTTAACCATCTGACGCCCGATAGACTAAAGTCGAAGGACAACATGGGCGGACAGGACAAACCACAATTTCCAATGGTGCATCCTATGCTATCCTACCAAGGAGTTAAGCGGGAGGATTCCATCAAAGACGAACCAGATTTTTATCACAGTAAGTTCATCTCACATCGTTTTAAAAGCGTTTCAAAATTGTTTTAAAATAACTATTTTTTGTTTTGTTCTAGTGTGGTCAACACCAGATTATAAACTTCCTGAAGACAATCAAGATAAAGCAAAGATAATAAGGCAGCCGCCGAAGCGTGATGGTGAAAATAAGCCGCATATTAAGAGACCGATGAATGCTTTTATGGTGTGGGCGAAAGACGAGAGGCGAAAGATTTTGAAGGCTTGCCCAGACATGCACAATTCGAATATTTCGAAGATATTGGGCGCCCGTTGGAAAGCAATGTCGAACGCTGAGAAACAGCCATACTACGAGGAGCAGTCGCGGTTGTCGAAATTGCACATGGAGAAACATCCGGACTACAGATACAGACCTAGGCCGAAGAGGACGTGCATCGTGGACGGGAAAAAGATGCGAATCTCCGAATATAAGATGTTGATGAGACAGAGAAGGCAAGAAATGCGACAATTGTGGTGTAGGGAGGGTCCTAGTGATATGAATTTCTTATCTTCCAGCTCGGATATGACGTCGCCGACGACATCGTCCTCTAGGCCGACCGTATCCCCGACTATGAATTTAATGAACGGGGCTGGTCCCAGCTCCGAAGGATTCTACTATCCGCAGGATAACGTCTCTCCGGAATCGTTAAGTTTTAGTCAGGAACAGTCCGCGTATGATTCTAGTCCTAGACGAGAGGATGACTGAACTTGGGCAACCAGGGAGGCAAATTTCCCCTGGTACCAGTGATCTAAATCCGATTCAATACTATTAATTCGATTCGATCTGATTCGTTTCGAGCCGATCTATGGATAGGTCAGTCTGCTGCTGCTGCTGCTGCTGCTGAGTTCTCAAATTGTGAGATGATTTAGATGTTGTTAATTTATTTATACCTCATGGGACTTTGGATGAAATACGAAAGGGCAATTGAAATTCTTTGTGCCATGCAACTGGGACTTTTAAATATTAGGTTTGATCTCAAGTCAAACTGGTTTTTTAAAATAGGACAATTTGGTGTTGTAGTTTAGTGGTCTGTTCTTTCTTTTTGTAGATAATACGCGCAAGTTATTTATTATAGTTTTAGATTTTAATTTCAGAATTATCTGTTTGTTTTCTTAGTTAGACTTGTACAGTTTTATATATATGTATACAATTTTGTTTTTCTTGTTCAACTGAGCATTGCAACTCGTGTGTATTGATTGATGTTTAAATCGAAACGTAAAACGCGAATTTATATTCATTTTTTTTTTGTTAGGTTACTAGATTTTTTTTATTTGAACGGAATATTCTTTTTCTTTGTTTCAACAAAAGTGCAATGATCTTTATTATTACATTATTTGTTCTCAAACTGTTGATGTTTATAAATATTTTAATATTTAAGAGCCAGTACTTTAAGTAATATTATTATTTATTTTTATTTTTAAACCTTCTTATTTTGTAACGATTTTTACATTGACAAATTTGACTTGTACATTGACCTCCCATTACTGTTGAATATAATATATATCGTACTTACCGTTAGGTATATAAAATGTGAATATTAAGTATTTCATACATATAATATCCAAATTATAAAACTGTTCACTGGGAGATATTTTTCAAGAATTTCCGTTTGGTTTTGCCGGATTTAAGTCTCATTATATCTCTTTTGCTTTAATTACAACATAAATATCTCTTGGTGTTCAAAATTTGTATTGATATACTCAAAAAATAGAAAAGAAGATTGTAAATAGTACAACATCTACTTCTATTAATGTGCATCCATAGTCTAAATTACAAGCAAATTAACGAGAGTTTAAATAAATGAGTTATATAGCAAGTCTCACAATGGAAATCTACAGAAATTATTTTTGTTAAGCCGAAATTGAGTTAAAACGAAATCTGTGATACCTTAAACAGTTAGGTATAAGGTAAACAGTTTGGACTACAATTTTTCAATAGGCTCCCAATTATTTTTACTTAATTCTGATGAACTGGTGGAAACAAAGTATGAAAAATAATTCCAGAATGCGTAATCGCATAGGGCTAGTGAATGTTTATAATAATTATTAAATATACCACTCTCAATGTAAATTGTAACTTTTAAGTAACTAATTAATGGTAATCATGTATATCCAGTCATATAATAATGATAACTATAATCCATGATACATTTAAAAGGAAAACTAGACGTTATTGTACTCATAGGCTCATTGTTTTTTTTTCTGTGCCAAATTTGAATGAATAAAACGAGAATGTACAAATTACCAACTTGTGTTTTAATTTCCTGTAAATATTGAAAACCCTATTAAACATGAAAGATGTTTTGCAAACTGTGAAATGTGGGGTACTTTGCAAAGTGTGAAATCCACCGAAAATACAGGTGACAGTGTTAGTAGGAGTTAGTAACATCCTATCGGCTACCCTATACCATGAGTGACGTGTGAAATCATATCATACCTTTTTGTGTCACTTGCTTTCACTTTGTGATCCTCACTCTAATAAAATGTTGCAGAGTGGCACGTAATGAAGGTACGTAACATCTTATGAAACCCAGTAACATCCTATACCATGAGCGACGTGTGAAATCATATCATACCTTTTTGTGTCACTTGCTTTCACTTTGTGATCCTCACTCTAATAAAATTTTGCAGAGTGGCACGTAATGAAGGTACGTAACAACTTATGAAACCCAGTAACATCCTATACCATGAGTGACGTGTGAAATCATATCATACCTTTTTGTGTCACTTGCTTTCACTTTGTGATCCTCACTCTAATAAAATTTTGCAGAGTGGCACGTAATGAAGGTACGTAACATCTTATGAAACCCAGTAACATCCTATACCATGAGCGACGTGTGAAATCATATCATACTTCTGTGTGTCACTTGCTTCCACTTTGCGTTACTCGCTTTAGAACTGTGCAGAGTGGAATGTAATGAAGGTAAGGAACATCTTATGAAACCCAGTAACATCCTATACCATGAGCGACGTGTGAAATCATATCATACCTTCATGTGTCACTTGCTTCCACTCTGTGCTACCCGCTTTGAAATTTTACAGAGTGGCACGTAGTGAAGGTAAGTAACATCTTATGAACCCTAGTAACGTCCTATTCCATGAGCGACGTCTGAAATCATATGACACCTCTCTGTGTTACTGATTTCCACTTCTTATTATTCGCTTGGAAATTTTGCACAGTGGCACGTAATAATGGTAAGTAACATCTTATGAAACGTACTAACATACTATAGTTACTATACCATCAGCGACGTGTGAAATCATATGACACCTTGTGTCACTTGCTTCCACTTCGTATTACTCGCTTTGATATTTTGCAGAGTGGTAGGTACGTAATGAAGGTAAGTAACATTTTATAAAAGTATATAGTAAGTAACATCCTATAGCATGAGCGACGTGTGAAATCATATACCGGATCATCATAAATGAGAGTCACCGGGTGCAAAACTGTTCCGATATTTGCGCTCAAAACATTAGTCCCAGTTATACCGCCAGTGAATTTGAAATGCTTGAAGCGTTTTTATTGGTTTAACTAGGTCGAACTTCTAGTAAATAATGTGGACCAATAAAAACGCTCCAAGCATTTTATGATGACCCGAGTATTGAAAAAATTGTTAAGTGACAAGAAGTGTTAGCAAATAACATAGAATAGCATGATATGATTTTCAATGCAGAATTTCAAAGCGACGAATTTTTTATAATCAGCTATAGCTCCTTCAGTGAGGACGCACCTTTATTGTCCATGCTACAAAGTGAAGCTTTGGTTGCATACTCTCGTGGCGTTTCAGGAATCAACATTTCAAATGAGACCCCACCAGTTAAAAATTTTGCACAAAGAATTTCATAACTAAATTTAATTTAAGTTATTTGACAAAAAGGTGTACCACATTTACAGCAGCGAGCGATTTTATGTTACAATTTTTGTTGGGATTTTAGCCAAAATACCCGTTTTGTGGTCCCCTGAATCCATTACAATCATGACTTGAAAATGTTTTCGGATCGGACTAAAATATGGTATACGTATTTAGAATTACCAGAGGACGAACTGGATTGTTTTTGACCACAATCCGATTTTGACCAAATTGATACCAGCTCATCCTTCAGTAACAATTTTACAGATCAATGCGAGAGCGTTTAGAATCCACAGCCTTTATCGCTGTGGTTGCAAATTGATTTTGTTTAGGGTCGGTGGCCACTGAGATGACATTATATGTCTTTGACGTTAGATGCAGGCCCAGAGTGGCCTCACGAAATTGAATAATATTAAGGGCTAATTTTTCCATACTAGTTTAAACCTTGACCGAAGTTCAAGTTTACTGTCAATCGGTTACTGAGTTCAGTAGAACTTAGAAATAAACCAGCATTGAAAAACTAGCCCTTAGTCACCTTAGTGTTTAGACACTTGTGTTAACAATTGAGTCGGAAAGATGGGTGGGGGCCACCCCGGACTTTTTACTTAAAATATCATAAATATCGATGTCACTCTTTGGTAAAGATGGCTAATGTCACAATAGCAAACGAGCAATTAGAAAGGTAAATGTACCTGCTGTATGTACCGACAATTTTGCAACACTGACTCCATTGAATTATGGGTCTAATTAAAACCCAAATACATATTCACTATCGCGGACAAATACAACCGCCTTCATTCATGTTTCGGCACGCTACCGACAAAACAAAAGCGTTTCTTGTGTGTGTTTATCTCTGTTAGCGGTCTTTAGCGATGGAGAGAGAAAGTTACACTAATATCCTGCTAGACATCGCATGTCTAATTTATTCATAAACTGCTACACATTACCGTAAACAAAAAAACGATTACAGAATTTTGTTTTAGGTATATCTTTGTTAAGAATATGTCAGCCAGAGGCGGACTGGGATAATTTTTATTACCGGGTAGAACGAAGACCAATCCCACAATTGTTAATCTAATCACAGTGCCCCCACACCACCACAGTGGCCCACCGACACCACGGTCGACCTCGGCACGTAATAAAGATAAGTAACATCTTATGAAACCTAGAACATCCTACTTGAAACTTTGCAGAATGGCACATAATGAAGGTAAGTGACATCCTATGAAACCTAGTAACATCCTATGCCATGAGCAAAATGTGAAATCATATCATACCTTTTTGAATCACTTGCTTCCACTTCGTGTTACTCGGTTTGAAATTTTGAAGAGTGGCGCATAATGAAGACAAGTAACATCTTATGAAACATAGTAACATCCTATATCATAAGCGACGACGACGTGTGAAATCATATCATACCTTTTTGTGTCACTTACTTTCATTTTGTGTTACTCGCTTTGAAATTTTGCAAAGAGAGCATTTAGTTAATAGGTCATTTGCAAAGTTTCAAAGCGACCTACCTGCTACTGAAGATCAAGTATGACTTCAATCAAATGACTATTGGAAGAGATTAGCTAACGAAAGCAGACTGATGTACTTTTAAATATATTTTATTTGCTACTTGTATTCTTGTTTTTTTACAATTGTATAAAAAATAATGAAAAATAATAAATGTACATTGTATCTTATGCTGTCTTCTATAAATTATTTATCCTTATATACTCACGAATTGGGGACCACTGTGTAAGAAGATGAGGTAAATAAAGTGTCAGTATAATGGGAGGGGAAAAGTCTACTAAATTCAACTATACGATGCCACGTTATGTACACTCACATTCTTATGTTTAAATATCTAACAAAAAAAAAAAACAATTCCTACAATTAAAAATCGTTATTTCTTATTCTGAACACTTGATTTAGGGGGTTGTAAATAGTCCGTTGCGTTGTGTAGAATGGTACTCGTCTGTTAAAGTCAGCTTGCACGTCCGCTCGAAGAATAACCACACCTATAAACAACATTTGACACAATTAAACAACATATCTACTGATACATTTGATTTTTGCGAAAACCGTTAAAGAAGGCTTTATTTTGACAACGGATCCAAGATTTTTTTCTCAAAAAAAGAAAACCAAAACGACCCTACCTGACGGATTAACTTTCACTTTGATCTTGGTCTGCGGCGTCAAAATACCGTAGTCAACATCCTCGTAAAGATCCTGTAAAGAAATAGAAACGGTACACAAAAGTTACGTAGGAACGTAACCCGTTCCTGCTAGATTAAGTTAGGTTAACTCACCTCCACTCTGTAACCAGTTGGTGACGCCAATCCCAACTCTTTTAGCGTTACCGCGACGTCGGATGGCGTCCCGTCCGTTCTCCTGTTGACGAACGCCACTGCATACGAGAAGTAGTTCTGATACAGTGGCGTTATCGGCCTGGACCAAATCTCGATGCCTTTATGTTTATATATCCTTCTGCCTTGGATTCCCAACGGATCCTGATCCACGGCTATGATCTTCTTATTCTGCAAGATCGCTTTGTACTCGGGTCGGATAGTTCGCAAGTCCACCGACATCAGCAATGGCGCCGCTAAGATAGCCCAGATCGCCATTTGCGTTTTACTCTGCTCATAGCTTAGCCCAAAGTTACCTATGATCAACTAGAAAATGAAACAAAATCACGTTTCATTGCTATAGACAATTATAATCCAGGTTATTCAATCTTGAAGAAATATTTCAATATATGCATTATTTAAAATAAAAATTATAAATCACACATTTTTATTTTATATTATTAGTTATACATTTAACAAAAGTAATGAATTATGGCTCTAAGTAGCGGCTAATGAAAGTTCAACATGTTCAACTTTACAAGCAACAGCCAAAACCATTCGCCGGCATGCAAAAATTGCGGCTGCTGAGTGGTCACACTATGCTGGTTAACAGAGGCTAATAATCTACACTATCTACAGCAAGCAGCATTCCAATCAACGTTGGATAAGCATAACTTTTCGGCCGGCGACTATTCATTATGTGATCAGTATTTTAACAAATGTGTCGCTTAAAGCCCTGTTTATATATTGGGAGAATATTACCTCGCATAATATTTGCAAAAGACATTTCAAAAATACATAATTTCCTGAGGTAACAACATTCATGCTGATTACTGTAAAAGTTAAACAAGTGCTGGTGGGCTGGCTGCTGCTAAACTCACTCGCAAACTGGTAAAACAACGCTGCTAAGTGGTCACACTACGCTGTTGGCAGCCAGTAGCAAATAGCACCGTACTGAAACAGCCTAGTGTGACCAGGGCATAAGAGACACCTGTTCATGATCGTCCTTAGAAACGAAAGACCTAACTGTGTAGTCAACATCCGCCTCGTGAAAAATGTGCATAATAAAAAGTCGTCGTGTTTGTGTAAAGTGTGTAAAGACTGTAAAGCAATTAGCGTAGGTGAATAATGACTACCAGCCAGATGTAGGTCACTGGAAAAGATTATGATCATTTATTAAAAATTTCGCATGGAAACAAACATTTCAGATCCAGGTAAAACCGTATACGAAATCCGGGTTATATGGGCAACCTTGGACTTTAACGCAATCGCTCGATTTGGTTGTAAAAGGTTGACGAACTTACATGGCATGATAAAGATGCGCGAATCATAGAACCACTCAGACAAGAGATAGATCTTCGTTATTCAATACCTGATAGATTTTACGTCGCTGTTGTAATTTTGAAAATAATTATTTATATAAGTCATCAAAATATAATTAGACAATGCTAAGGTTATAGATGTTTACAATGCTCTCCGTTGAAAGCGAGACAATAATCGAGATACAAACGCTTGTTGAGGGTTATCTATCTATCATTTCCGGTGTGATTTCCCACATCTGATGCCTATCTATCGATTAGGAAATTTTTCATTCAGAAAAAAGTTTGAGTTTGCTGAAAAATTGATATATCTACCGGTATGCCTACATCAAGGCAATGCAACTGTAAATGTGTTTTTAAATCGTTTTTTATACATGACTGAATTCGATTAAGCGAAACAATTACATGGATAATTTGCTGGTGTAATGCACAATGCAATGCATATTAAATGATACAGACGTTAAAAAGCGTTCACTCTATCATTGTTGACATAAACACTAATTAGAGTTGATGGTGAGTGAACATGTCATCAGTTATTCAACGGTCCTGTATATTTAAACCTAATTGGATTCAATCGTATCTCCTATTGAATCGGATAGAGTTTTTCGAAATTGAATGTCTTAACCTTACTGTAATCTGATCCAGTGATTGATGCGTGCGTTTGCAACTTTGGCCCTGGACATATGTGAAAGTAAACAGCATCTTTACGGGCTGCTCTTGTTTTCAGTTCGCTTCACAGGATGATAAATTGTTTTTTGGGTTCTTATTGTTCGCCTGTACACTTGATAATTCGTAAATAAAACGAAGGTTATTACAATCTCTGAATGTTACAAACCAATTAAGTCAAACACGATTTTTAATTTACCATATACACATTCATATGTAGGTATGCCAAAAGAAAAAATAATTTGACATTTATAGGTCAATATTTTTCTACTTATGGTGTTAACCTGTGGTCAAGAACAAATTTTATCCATCTACTTATAAATACCTATAAATAAATAGCTAAATTACCTATAAATAAATAGTTTAATAAATTCCAAATTTCCTAATGATGATTCCTAATCATAAAACGATTTAGCATTATTAAGTTGACACTGGCAATAGTGACATTTCATAATTACCAGAGAATGGAAAGTGGACCATTTGCATAAATTTTAAATATCTCAAAAACCACATTATTACATATTCACGTAAAATGTTGTAATGCTGGCATATATTTCAGTTACCTTGTATCCTCCTATCTCGATCTATAACAACTTTTACTTTTACCTTAAATAAGAAGAGATCCGATACATATTCACATTCTATGATTTTTACAATGATCGCGAACAACAATGGCTTATGTTAAACAGAATCCTGACATTGACATGGATCCTGAAATATTACGAAACAGTGTCGCACCTCAGACAACAATAATTTCAATTGCAAATCTTGTTTTATTATAGGTTTGCTAAATATACGAATATACCCGGTATATAATAATCCAGTACATTAAAATTAAACGAATGATCTAGTATACACACTGTATATTCTCCTGACTGACCTAAACCAGAATGTAGTTTGCTGTGCAATGTTTTGTTAAATAGATTCTGTTTCTGTTGAAATTGAAATCGGTTGTCAAAAGAGTTATATCGCGTTCTATTCTCATTTCGTACGCAATCCTGGGAAAAAGGCTAAAATACAAACAACACACCTCCTGAATCGGGTATTACGAAAGCCAATATTACACGGCAAAACGGGGCGTGGTACTTTCTTTCTAACAACACACAATACGACCCAGCGCTGGATACAAAAAGTAGGTATACCTACGCAATGCAAATGACAGTGTGTATCAACTTGTGTGGATGAAATTACAGTTATTTAATTAATAAACTATGCTATTTTTAGTCTTTTAGTATTGATATTTGTTGAATAACTCTTTATACTGCTGTATTAGGTATATTTAAAAAGTAAAAGTGTCAATACATGTGTTATAAGTTGAATATGGTACATATTTGCGAGATGTAATATCTCGTGTGTGTGTGCAACTTTCTCTTTCAGTGACTAGATTACTCTTGAGTTCTGACCTCGATGTTACGTACAGTTGCGTACGTTATATTTAATTGTAGCAACCTTTACATGGTTTCTTATGCCTTTAAAATGCACATTTTTCGAACGAATTAGTTCCTGCAAATGACAAAAGAAACATTGGACGTAACGTCATCATTAATCACAGGATATTCAATTGTTAAAGGTTATAAAGCAGCACAATGTAAATAAATAATAATGGCTATTATTATAATTGGCATCCTGTCTCAGGTAGATTATGATGAATTGATGATATTTTTACCGCATGAAGACGCGGTTACCAGACTACAAATATTTCGCTTATTACTTAACAAGGAGTTACGCTTACGCACACAGGTTGATAATATTTGCACTGTGACGTTGAAAGGTGAATCATGTGAAATACCTGAAAAATTGTGTTCAATAACTAGTTAATGACAGCTTTAACTAACGCTTAATAGGCAATTCAAGAAACAACACATGTAACATTGTTTTGATAGGTTAGGTAATTGACTGCGCCCCATAAGCTCGATACTGATTAGAAATTGAATCAAAATACATACTTCTAATTAATTATAATTGCCTGGTAGTATATAATAATTAAATTTAATAATTTAGTTACCTCTAATTAAAGAATCATTTTATTAGGAACATTAAGGTACTCCATAATGTATGTAATGTACTCCTATGGTAATTTAACGTATGGTAATAAACTGTCGTGTTGTTCAAAAAACTATCAAGATGCTTAAATCAATTTTATAAACCACTCACGGGTAATTAGAATTTTTTAGAAGAAGTTGCTAAAATATGTTTAATAAGAGTCAAAATTACTATTACAGGTTTATAATCTTACTTTAAATGGTGGGTACTACGCGGTTGTACATGAATGTGTCTGGGGCTAAAAGTCATTTCTGTCCTCTCACCCAGATGTTACATATAAATATAGACGTGCAAAAAATCTGAAATACTGCCAATGTTTAACGTATTTGTTTATGGCGAAACCCCCAAATTTGTTACTCGAAAACAACCATCCCTGCCCCGAAATGCATTAGCGAAAACGCCATGCTAAAACATGAAAACATAAAAAATCAGGAATTTAATCTTTCAAATTAACTAAGGAGTAATTTGTTGAGAATAGTTAACGGTATTTTATCATATAAACGATGACATTTTGCAAATTGCTTGGATCCTAATGAGAAAAATATACAGGTAATTGATTATTATCTACAATTAGTTCTTTAGGTTTTATACGAAGAGCAAAATTCAAGGTTCTGCTAACCGTTTTCTACTCTTTCTTTTAGGATGCTACATGCTACTGCTATATTTCAAGGAATTTTTAAATTTAGATGACATTTAGATGATATCAAATGTAGGAAACTAGTTCTAATGGCCTAGGTTTCCATTTTTGGTCAGCTTCATAACTTTTCTTTCTGGGTGTAGGACGTGATCAATAAATTAGTAAATTAGTGTCGTTCAGTCGCTCATAACCCCACGTTTTCGATATATCTGTCGACTTTTAACAAAATTCTATGTTTTATATTAATTAAAGTTCGCTGCGTTCCAAATTTTGCGTTTACAGTTACAATGGAGCACGTTTTAAGAGTTGCGTAAATGCTGAACGGGGCCCACCTATTTCTATGACCTCATGGCAAGTTGCACTGCTCAGCACGATTCCTCTCCAATCGATCGTCATTTATTTGAGGCACTTGTGAAACACCGTATTATGTAAAGTAGATCGGGTTACATATTAAATATTTTCGGATTCCTCAACTTTGGTATTTACTATTTTACCCGACACCCAACCGTCTACCTAATATTAATAAATTAATCTGGTGCCATGCTATGGCGACATGGAGTAATATAGGTTCGGCGATTTTGTGAATCGAAAGGTCAGACTTGAAGCAATTTCCTCGATGACCGGATAATCACCATTACGTTTTGTTACATAAATCGAATCGTTAGAAAGCGACAATAAAACATACAACGACATGTTTCAAATATCATTAAACAATATCTTCTTAAAACCGATTGTGCAATAATTGCCTCATTATGTTTGCCAACGCATTCTATCAATCTCTAAGCTGAATCTACCTCCTTTTATGGAATGCATCCTTCAAGTTCTCTGAACTTCTATTAAAACTATTTTCGTCTCGTCGCAGCTCACCTCCCGTCGTCTATAGCTCAGTTATTGATGAAGTTAAGAGTTAGACATTTTGCAGGTATATTTTCAGGAAATTATTTTTCATCACACAGAGTGTCCCAAAACCGTTCAACGCCATAATGATATATTTTGTTAATTTGCATGATATATCTTTCTTTACATATCAATCACATAATTAGTAAATTTACTAGCGTTAATTTTAAAGACACACCCTATTGAAGACACGACCCGATGGGTGTCGCATATTAACCACCTTTGAGAAATCAATATTGCATTTTCGTGTACACTTTCGCGAAGGTACTTCGAAATTAACGATTTTAATAGATGCAATCACACCGTGTTATCAAACTGTGCCACTGTTGGTACATTGTACTTCACTTATCGGTTATACACACGCGCGAAGCTAGAATAGAACTT
This sequence comes from Aphodius granarius, assembly GCA_963971325.1. Classification (NCBI taxonomy): domain Eukaryota; kingdom Metazoa; phylum Arthropoda; class Insecta; order Coleoptera; family Scarabaeidae; genus Aphodius; species Aphodius granarius. The sequence continues at coordinate 13,677,472 of OZ020226.1, forward strand.
TCATTGGCAAGAACTTCGTCTAATTCAGTTAGATTTTCTCGAAAAAGCAAGGTCAAAATGAGAAATATAAACACGTTAAAAATACATACCATTGTAGTATATTAAGGGCCACCTTGAATGGCAAGTAAAATGTTTATGATACGCGTGGGCCCGTTTATTATTTTAACGTTCAAAAGTAAACAAAAAACTGTCCAAACTCACAAAAAATCTGATAAAAAAAGTAAACATAAAGCTGATAAAAAACGAACAAAAACTGGATACTTGGCGCCTCAGTTTTCGACGAAAAGGTGAGGAAATTCTAAGAACTTAACAGATTCAAGAACAGGGGTCAGGACTAGTTTTTCGAGTAGGTACCTGCAAAGAGCGGGCAAAAAACAGGCTCACGTCGGTAATGTTCTTACTGGAAAAGCAACAGGCAATATTCTAAAGTAAAGCTGCACTACTGGCTTGTATGTAGATAGTTTTTAAAGGGAGATATAATGGAATATTAATAGGAAACTACTTTGTGCTGTATTTAAAAGTTTTAAACGTCTAATTATTACTACATACTCTTTGGTAACCGATAAAATAGTTTAACAAGAATATATTGACAAGAGTCTTATTATATAGATTATTATATAAATATCGAAATGAAACAAACACCGATATAATCAGCAATCCTCGGTCAATCTAAAACTTGATGAGTCCGATCCGAAATATGATAATCAGTATGAGTAACAATGTGAAAAAACGTGATTTTTCTCAAAATTGACGCATTTAAGTTACAAAATACCGCGCAGTCCACGCGGAATTGTATTCTTTTTTCAATTCGAGCGTCGAAAGTAATATCGAAAAGCCCAATTTTGTAGCTAGTCGATCGCAAATGTCGGCGAAAAAGGCCGATTCCGCTGAATGCGCCCTAGACTTGAAAGTTCGTAATTAGTATAGGTAGATTATTATTAGTAATTATTAATATTCGAGTGAGTGACACACTTGAATGATTTGGTTGATTCGGCCCTCCAGCCTTTTAGGGTTTCGAGGTATCATTCACCACGAACGAAGGGCTTTCCTTGGGAATAAAATACTATACGGTTTCAACCACTACTGTTCAGTTTATATCGTTCATTACACTCTTTGCATAATTATGGTTTGTTTCATTAAGATTACTTAATTATTCCTGCAGTTAAAAATGTTCGTCGATATCTTTGCCTTCATAAATTCCCCCTTGACATTATTGTTTTGCCTGACATTTGTGCTGATCTCAACCACTTGTTCAGCAGTAGCAGGGATAAAATGGATAGAAACTAAATCCATTAAAGATTTTATAAAAAAAATATACCAGAAAATGATAGGTAAGAAAAAAAATACAAAAAAGGCGTCTTAAAAAATTTCCATATCAGCGACTTATCGACAAACAATAGACACGAGCCACACGTAAGTAAACAATGCCGCTGAAAACAAAGCTATTTCAGGCGTTCTTGCTTCAATTTGCATAACACCAGATTCTCGCACCGTTTCAAAACAATCGCGGACAAGACAACAACAATAGTGTTGTACCCGACACGGTGATGGATAACACCACCAGAACATTTTTCTTTGAACTTCGATATGCATATTAAACTTCTGGACAAGGTTACCAAGGTGTATGCCAACTTAAAGGTATTCTGAATTCACTTTCCATTTCAGCGCTTACCGCGGTATAATATACACCAGATGTTTGCAAACCGCCGAATGGTTATCGAAACCACAACCTGCCATTTTTGCGCGAAGCGAAAGTTTCAATTAATAAAAAGACAACACAGAACAGGTTCTTTCACTCGGTTACCGTATCTTGTCATCCTTATTCGTAATCGTGTCATAATATATGTAACTAAACGACTTTGAGACTTCTCTTTTTATCAACTCCGAACTTTCAAATAACCTCCTGATCTAACCGCAACAGACAGAAAGCTGTAATTTTCAGGATTAATTACCCATCTATCTGCAAACCAGAGCTGTATAGAAATCATTTTTAGTCAGTCAGGTTTGCTTGTGGTGGCACGTAATGACATTTCAACATTTCTTTCTCTTAAATTCGAATTTCTAAAAAGTCTCCTTACTAAACCACAAGAGGACAGAAATAATTTTTATTCAAATTTATTTCTCTTAAATAAAAACTTTTAAAAATTCTCCTGTCCACTAGTTGTCTAGATATAATTTTTATTCCAATATCTTTGCTGGTGGTGTCAAATAAATGAAAAATTAACTCTACCCTCTTAAATCCAAATTCTACAAAAATTTTTTGACCAGGGCCTAAAATTATTACAACAAATGTTGATGTATATGTATAGTATAGATTTCATTTTTATTCCATAAACTGTGGTTGTTGTTTGAACAATGTTTGTTTGAAATTCCAACTTTCGAAAATATGTTGTTTATTCAGTCAATGTTACTGATACTGATAATGATAACATGAACAAAATTAAGCAATCTAAAATATATTTCCTTTTATAATGCATTTTATAGTAACAACAAATATAAAATCTGACTTACCATATCTGGGTCATTCCAATGTCCTGGCCCTGCATTAGGTACAATAATATCCTGATTATTTCCATAATAGTCTATAATACTTTCAACACTGGCCCAGGAATCTTGTATGTCATCAAAGTTCCTCCACATGTTACAATGATGCACTATAGCCGTATAATTCGGTTGCATACCCGCGTAAATTTGATAAACGGGCCAACTACAAGAGTAGGCCATGGGTCGCCCCGTCTGATTTAAGTAATAACCGAATTCCGGATAACCGCTGTCCATCTCCGAAGGATGGGAATAACAACCGTCCAGCTTAACGTAATCAACCTCCCAAGAAGCAAAGGTGTTTGCGTCTGTCTCCAGGTAACCCAAGATGCCCGGATAACCGGCACACGTATAATTACCGAAATCTTGATATATACCAAATTTCATTCCTTTCGAATGGATCTATAAAATTAAAAAATAATAAAATTTAAAGAATAAAATTGTAAATTAAATTGTAACTTACAAAATCCGATAGAGATTTCATGCCGCTTGGGAATCTTTGTCGATCAGCAACTAGTTGTCCATAAGGGCTTCGGTCTTTCTCTAACCAGCAATCGTCAACGTTTATATATTCGTAACCTGCAGCTAGATAGCCTTCGTTAACCAATATCTCAGCCATTGTTTTAAACAGTCTCTCACTAAAATAGAGTAGAATTTTAATTCTTGTTAAATAGCTAGTTAGTTTCCTACCTAATGCAATTTTCTGGATCATTTTTACAATCCGTATTGCATCTAAATCTTTCCCAGGCTAGCCAGCCCATCGGTGGTGTCCGTGCAAGTCCATTTTCTAACGATAATACACTATTACAGAGATATATTATCACAGCTCCGAGTAACACCCATGAATAATGCATTTCACTAAGAAATTCAGCTTGTTTATGTTTACTATAACCTAAAAATAAACATGTGCAAACGTCAGATATACGTCAAACAAAATTAAAGGGCTGGTCAGACCAGGCTGGAATTTCGTACAGTTCGTCCGGTTATAATTATAGGCCAAAAATTTCACGCATTTTTCTATATTTTCCTTCGGTTTTAGCGAGGTAAAAATGATCAGTACGGTAGGAATTTTGACAGCCACAGGGTCTCGATTTTGACAGTTTGTATCGTGATGACATAACCTTAAAAATCAAAAACGTCAAAATCGGAAACCAGTGATTGGCGCATGTTTTAGCCGCGCTCAATTTAAATTAAAATTAGTTTAATTACAGTTTTCCGTAGTATAAACACTGAAATTATTACTTTCACGTATTTAAAATATCTACCGCACATGTAACTCACGAATTCGAACAATTTTTATGATCTAAATAAACCACTAAACGCCGGTAAGGAGAACATTGAGCACAAATATCACTGATATACCACAACTCGTGACGAACTGCTCCATTATTTATTTATGTTATTACCTTACTACCTACAGCTTGAACAGTCTTTGTTAGGTAACTTTGCCGCGGTAAAGTAAAAGTTAAGAACACCTACGAGTTCGTATACGTCTGTTACTTTACGCGGCTCGTATGCGAATAAAATCCTTTCAGAATTCAGTCTCTGCAGTGTTGACTGCATGACTTCTCACACTCCGGAGTCCCAGCTTTGGCTCCGGGTCTAGAATTGACAAATTTCTGATGACCACAAATTATTTAATCGCATAAATATTTTTTTATGTATCCGGTTGTGCAACACGTGCAAAACGTGACATTCCGAATATGCTCAGTTTTCTTAAATCCAAAATTTAAAACAATCTCCTAAAGAAATAATAATAATAGACCCTTTTGTTGAGTTCTCCATTGAGTTTCCATCCTTTCTCTTTGGCTATACCGTACTGACGAGGACTAATAAGTCCGAAACACGTGTCTACGGTTGCATTTAAGATAGCGGTTATTGCCCAAAAAAATCCTTTTTACTGTTTAGATTTCACCGCAAATAATCCTTTTCCTTAATAGACAGAACGTTGGACAGGAATACATAATTTATACCGCGACCAACTGAGTGCTAGTACGTTCCGATTTAAGTAAGAAGCATTAGAAATTTGCTAAGTATTGTTCATCATAGCACATGTTCAAAGACTTCTAAGAAATGGTTCCTTGTAGTTCCTGTAAACAATTCATATAAAACATAACGGAAACCATAGAACGCTGCCTATATAGAATATAAACTTTGACAATAACAAACCAGCAGATGTGGAAAGGAAAAAAATATACATCTATAAAAGTACCGTAGTTTTGAATTGTTTCTCATCTGTTTATTTATGAGTAGGCGAGTTTGGTGCTTTCAGGTGTAGATAACAGTTTTGTCGTAATAATTTTTAAATAATTCGACTCAACGAGCAAGTTCTGTTGGTAAAAATTTGTCTGTTCAGCTGGAGCGAGCTGCGGTAAGTTTGATAAGGAGGTGAGCACGACTGTCTCATGATCTGTAAATTAGAAAACATATTTAAAGTCACTGGCGGATGAGCTGGTATCAATTTGATCAAAATCGGATGAATCCCTAAGAAAACGCATTTAACATTTGCCACTTCCGCTTGTCAGCTTGTCACCAAATACAATCCAGTTTGTCGCCTAGTAATTTTAAATATGTATACCAAATTTCAGCACCACATACATTTTCCAGAAATCATTGCAAACAAAGTAGAATTTTTATTTCTGCAGAAAATCACCTAATATTTGAGAGTTATGGATATGTAACACAAAACAGCATATAAGATACATTGTACATTTATTATTTTTTATACATTTGTAAAGAGTAGCAAAGAAAATACATTATTTAAGATTACTCCAGTCTGTATTCATAGCTGTCATTGCCTATAACAATCCTTACAGATAACCCGTCGTCTAATTCAGTTAGATTTTCTCGAAAAAGCAAAGTCAAAATGAGAAATATAAACACGTTAAAAATACATACCCTTGTAGTATATTAAGGGCCACCATGAATGGCAAGTAAAATATTTATGATACACGTGGACCCGTTTATTATTTTAACGTTTAAAAGTAAACAAAAAACTGTCCAAACTGACCAAAAATCTGATAAAAAAAAGTAAACAAAAAGCTGATAAAAAACGAACAAAAACTGGATACTTGGCGCCTCAGTTTTCGACGAAAAGGTGAGGAAATTCTAAGAACTTAACAGATTCTTAGAACAGGGGTCAGGACTAGTTTTTCGAGTAGGTACCTGCAAAGAGCGGGCAAAAAAACAGGCTCACGTCGCGTCGGTAATGTTCTTCCTGGAAAAGCAAGAGGCAATATTACTGCACTACTGGTTTGTATGTAGATAATTTTTAAAGGGAGATATAATGGAGTATTAATAGGAACTACTTTGTGTTGTATTTAAAAGTTTTAAACGTCTAATTATTACTACATACTCTTTGGTAACCGATAAAATAGTTTTACAAGAATATATTGACAAGAGTCTTATTGTATAGATTATTATACAAATGTCGAAATGAAACAAACACCGATATAACCAGCAATCCTCGGCCAATCTAAAACTAGATGAGTCCGATCCGAAATATGATAATTAGTATGAGTAACAATGTGAAAAAAAACGTGATTTTTCTCAAAAATGACGCATTTATGTTACAAAATATCGCGCAGTCCACGCGGAATTGTATACTTTTTTCAATTCGATCGTCGAAAGTAATATCGAAAAGCCCAATTTTGCAGCTAGTCAATCGCAAATGTCAAAAAATAATTCAATAAAAAATTTTTATTTCTGCAGAAAATCACCTAATATTTGGTAGTTATGGATATGTAACAGAAAACAGCATATAAGATACATTGTACATTTATTATTTTTTTTTACAGTTGTAAAGAGTAGCAAATAAAATACATTATTTAAGATTACTCCAGTCTGTATTCATAACTGTCATTGCCTATAACAATCCTTACAGATAACCCTCTAACATTCTTCGATCTTCTACAGCAGGTGAGGGAACCAGAAATGATGTCACCTTCTTTAGCCTCAATAACATTCTTCAGGAAGAATATTGTCTGCTGCCAATGCGTTCTTGTGGTGTGTGGTCCTGTAGAAAAAGATACAGGCTTCTCCAACTCAAAGAAAGTATCAAAATATCCCACAAGGGCTGTTATCTTTCCACTCTTGGTAACTTTCAAGTCAAACTTTGAAGTGAAATAAGTTGTACTCGTAGTGCAGGTATACAAATTCAAATCTGCTATTGTGCAAGGTTCTGTAATCACAGTGTCTTTTGCTACTGTTTCAACATTTGCCTCCGAAAGCACTTCTGTTTTCATGCATTTCATGTTAAAGCCATACACGTCATCCCAGAAGTCTATATATGTTTTGTATCTTTCTAAATCAGAACATCCTACTATACTGATGTTACATCTACTTGGTAAAACAATTCCACCTTCTTTTAAATGATTATCTCTTGCATGTATAAAACTATCCAACATTCCTTCAAATAAAAGAAAATAACCCATCCATTCAGAAACAATTATATCCACCCTCTTTTCAGGCAGTTCAGTATCTTCTAATCTCCCATGAATAAGCTGAATTGTTTCAGACATATTGTTCTCCCTGAAAATTTATTTACACTTTAGTATGTTGACACAAAAATGTCATGCAGTTGTACCTAATGATCTCCATAGCCTTATAAATAACTTCAGATTGGTCAATTCCATAAACTTTTCTCGCTTCAGCCTTTGCAGCAAACATAGATAAAATACCTGTGCCACACCCCAAATCTAAAACAGTCTTACCCCTAAAACTAGCAATATTGTTCAAGATTGCGTCCCTGTAACTTTCAGTTCGTATTTTGTCCTAAAAGAAAAGAGTGTATAGGAAATTTAGAGTAGACTGATTAAATTACTTACATTCAACATTTCATGATGTATACCGTAATGTGAATATGAGTTAAAATATTCAGAGTCAAAGCCTAAAGGCACTGAAGCAACATTTGTCGGTTTTGCCTCCTGAATGTCACCTGCATCTACAATATTTCGAGTTATTGTCCTCATTTTAGCAATGTCCTGCATTGCATTCTGAAGTAATTCTTCTTTGTGCCTTAACTGGAAAAATTTTTTACATGTTTTCTTATTTATTAACAAAAGTATGCTTTATAATAAATGTTCTTATGTTTTTATTACTATATTCTGAGTTTGTTATTTGCTCTTTAATTTTATTCTTTAAATTTTAAATGATAGAGGACTTCTTACCACAGTGTTTAAATCCAGAATTTGTCTCTGCAAGTCAGCGTAAGTAATATTATTAATGGGGGCCTTACCATCGATAGCGTAATGTGGAGTTGACGGGGCACTCCCCAAATCATCAAAATCTTCAAAATAAAACAATAATTTAATTCATACAGTTAGACATCTAATAAAAACATACCATAGATCAACCAAGACTCCATTTCTCCTGGTTTCAAGTATTCGTCACTCTCCCACAGAGCTAGTGGTGATTCGACAATACTTTTTGGTTCCGGCTTATGCTTCCTAATGTAGTTAATCATTTTAATGAACGAATAACAATCCATGTTGTATTTAGTCTTTAATTCGAGTAAATCAAAGTTGTGCTCAGTACGGCAGTGATCCAGGGCAACGGCTATCGTATGGAACTGCGATGTGCAAAACAAACAAGTTGTCTGTTCACCGGTAACCTCCATTTCATCCCATCCATCGGAGTCTTCATTCTCTTCAGCCGAACACGCACCCACCAGTTGTGGAACACCTAAAATTCTTCGTGTAAAGTTTACTGTTTTATTAATTTATTTATGTTTACCTGAATCATCCATTGTTACTCAAATTATAGGGAAAACAAACCCGAAACACGTGTTATGTTATACCGAAGGCAAGAGGTTAGAAATTGGCAATGAGTGAAACATAAACAAGCTTGAAACGGAAATCGGACGCTAATTCAACAAAAGAAACGATCGGACGCAGAACCTTTAATACAATTTAATGATTTTAAATTCAAATTATCGATTAGATCTATCTGTCCTTTTCTTTGGTTGTAAATTTAGGGTAGGATTTTGGACGACGGGAAGTAAAATTTGAATGTGCACGAAAGTTTAATATAGTTAAATGTCGGGATGTGAAGTATCAATGTCTATCACACATTTGTTCTTGTTGCAAATTCTGAAGTAAAATATTGGTGTAATTTTGATTTTCCCGCGATGTGCCATTCTAAGTGCAAGAATTTAGCCGAGATGGCGCTTCGGTTTGCGCGGGATTTATGAACGCACGACCTTTATCGTTGAAATCTACCCTGGTATAGATGTTTCAAACTAAGAAGAGCACAGTTGTATATGCAACCAAATATACACAGGCAATTTATAAACTATACACTGGGTATGATTGGTTGCATATACAACTGTGCTCTTCTTAGTTTGAAACTACTCTATCAATGACTATATACTAGATATACTCATTGCCCTGGTTTAATACCTTTTGGTGCCACTAGTTAGGAGCTGATGTCTAAGTACTTATTTATAGCTAAAACCCCAAAACTCTTTACTTGAAAACAACTTTTCGCCCTTCCCACTTAATTATTGAAATAGGATTACATGATTATAGTTCTTTATTAACAAATATGTTATAAATGAAACAATTTATTTACAAAATACACTTTATTCGTACCACTTCATCCGTTGAGAAACGGGCGCAGTTATCAAATTTTGTTTATATTGGTTGACCATTTTAGAAAAGCTGTCTGTGGTGGTAACTTTCTTGTTAATTTTCTGTTTTCCTTGCTTGGTAAATTCATTCTTCTTCTGCTTAAACGTCATCTTCTTATTCTTCTCTTGCTTCTTGCTTTTTTTAATATTCTCCTGGTGTAATTTCGCCTGCATTTTCAAGTTATATCTACTTCTGTTTTTAGTGGCACCAGGTTTTGCAGTGACACCACTAAATTCCTTTTCTTCACCTGCTTTTTGAGGAGTATGTTTCTTATCTTCTGGTTTATCTCCCTCCTGGATTTTTTTCTTGTAATCCAAGCCATTCTGTCTACCATTCTTTTTACCAAATCTTCTTTGTTTCTTCTTATTTCCAGCTTCATCACCTTCTTGAAGGTTTTCCTTGCGAAAATAAGGATTCTTTTCCTGAGAAGCTTGTAACCTTTTAATTTTTCCTTTGAGAATTGCTTTATTCTCAATAGAAAACGCGACAATCGGCCGTCTCTGCTCAGAAAACACATTTGGGTTATTATTGAGTGATCTTAAGGCTTTTAAAGCATCTTCATGCTTTGTGAAAGATATAAATCCGTATTCTTTGGATTTTCCTACACCTTCAGCATCCACATCCCTCCTGTCCCTCATAACTCTTGCTTCCTTAATTACCGCATCAGGATTTGAGTGTTTCTTCACCAACAATCTAAGTTTTTCATCTGTAAATGATGGTGGAATATTATGGAAGATTAAACGACTCCTTGAGACTTCCATGCTTAGATTTCTTAGAATTTGAGTTTTATATTGTTCCAGCTGTAGTCGTTTTGCCATATCGGCTGCTGAAACACCTTCAGCTGCTTTTGTTCCAGCAAGAACAACTGAAAAACAAAGATTACAAACAATGAAATGTTATGCATTTAGCTTTTCATTTGTTTCTTACCTCCTTCTTTAACCAAATATAGGTTTCTGTTGTCCTTGATTGGTTTTGATTTATTTTTTTCTGTTTCCTGTCTGCCTACTGCTGGATGGCAGTCCAAAATCTGCCCCATCAGTTTCAATTCTGTTCCAGCTTCCAAACATCTATCTGCATCTTCTTTATTCTATAAAACAATTCGAATTTTGTAAAAAAAAAAATCTGATGTGGCCAGGCACATGACTTTATCATACGATACAGCCATGTTCAGGGGGGCAATTTGGAAGTTCCAGGGGCATCCGCTTACTATGATTTAATTTTTTTTTTCAAAAAATGGAATGGACATAAATTATACAAAATTTTCTCTACTATAGTTTATTATTTAACTATTTTGACGAAATTACAGAAATGGCGGCTAATTTGCAAAATCGTTGAAAAATGATAAGAGTAAACCTCGAGTTCCTTTGGGCCCTTTTGGAAAAAACTTCTTTCAGCTCTAAGTTTAGTCACGAAACTTCTAAATATGAAGTTTCGTCTCGATACCTTCAGTAGTTTCTCCGGAATCGTCGCCACAAAAAACGGGTACACACCCACATACACACACAAAAATGTTAAAAATGTTCAGGGGGCCCAAAAAGACCTATTTCCGCTAAAATCTCAATTTTTTTTTTGACACGATTACAATACTTTGTCATACTACGTATGATAAAGTAAAAAACTTGAGAAAAATAGAACAATTTATTAAGGATTAAAGTAACTTACCCTAAATTTAACAAATCCTGTACCTTTTGAATGCTCAGTCAGTTTATCAATGCATACCAATGCGTAATACAGTGGGCCAAATTGCAAAAAACACTCCCTTAAATCTTCGTTAGTCGCGCTATATGGGATATTTTTGATAAACACGGTTTTCCCTTCGTTCACGTCATTTGAAATCACTCTCGGTCGTATTGGTTCTTCAAGTTTCTCTTCTATATCTGGCTTTTCACTATCGTCAGTATCACTGCCGTCGGAATCATCTGTTTCCATTGCTTCTGTCTTCTCCTTAGCATCATCATCGTCACTTTCATCTTTAACATCTTCTACTTTAACAATAGAAACATCTGCGTCATTCTCCTCTTTTATTTGAACTTCTTTTAATTTCTTCTTTTTTTCTTTGTTATATTTGTCCTTGGGCAACGCAAAGTCAACTGAAATATTCCTACCAATAAATGGTTGATTGTTTAAATGATATCGGGCCTTTGCTGCTTTCTGTACAAGTTTAAATTGCACAAAAGCACAACCGACAAGTTTTCCATCTTCTTTCTTCAAGATATTCACGTTGTCCACTTCACCATACTTCTCAAAGTGTTCCTTTATATTTTCTTCAGATGCTTTAAACGGTAAATTACTAATTACTAGCCTTGCTTTTTTAGCTTTTAATTCTTTTTTCATTTCAGCACGCTTTTTCTTCATTTCAGCTTTAAAAGCCTTCTTCTGCTCTAAACCTTTCTCATCTAAAACCATACCCAATTAAATTTTAATAATTACACCTTTAAGTTTGTAATACTCACTTATTTTCCCCATTTTATATTAATTATTAACAGCAACAACAAATAAATTCCAGACTAATGTCCAGTTGAGGTTATGTTACCATGTGACATGTGTTGATTGGCCAAGCTTAAAAATCTACTCAATAGATGGACTCACTCGTTTCCTACTTTCGTTAGTTCAACATTTTCTGAGGCAAATCTGACATGAGGAAAACAATTGTGGCTAGTTGTTATGGCAATAATAATTTATTAGCATTTTATACTGATTAGGCGCGATTGAATATACAAAAATAAAAACCGATAATTTTGAATACTTTAGAATTGGCGCGTTATAACAGATCGATAACGTGGTTTGCGTACACGTGCGTACACGTTTGCGCATAAATTTGCTCCTATCTGTGGCGACCAATAGAAGCGCGATTACAAGAAAGAAGGGGGGCCGACAGAAGCCGAGACTAGAAATCGTTAGCGAGAGTTTACCGACTCTCTCACTTTGACGGCGATAGTTGTAAGGTAAGGACGTTTTTTTTTTTGGTTTAGAAGTTTAGTTTTCTTTGTAGTTTGTACTTTTATTCATTGCATATTCTGCATTTCTTGCTTCTTTATTTGAAGAGGAAATGTGTGCAATAATAATTGTAGGTTTTACAAGCTAGTTTTTGTTAATGTAGAATTTATTAATTGCAGTGATCGCCTTTGTCGCCATTACATCGCAGGATTCATCTTCAATTATTCGTTGATTTCAAGATCATCCGCAAAAACTAATTATGTAAGTAGTTTTTATAACGTTTTTACTATAAGTTGTGTGGATTATTTTTGTATTTTTGTTCATTTATTTTGAGGGAAATCCCATTGCTTTCGTATTGATTACTTGCTGACGCAATAGTCGCCATTTTGAATCACGTTAACATGAACTTTGGATCAATAAAGATAATTATAATCTCTTAATACAAATGATGAGTGAATTGGATGAATAATCTGTGATTATTTTAATATACCACAATATTAAACCTCTAAGAAGACCTGATCAATCAATATTCACAAATTATTATCCATTTAACGGTATTATTAGTTGTTAATTTGTTTTTTTTTTTCCTTTAAAAAAAGGTCTTACGAAAGAAACGGTGGCGGTTCCTTTAGAGGACGCTCAAACGGCAACAGCAATGGTAGTTCCTACAGTAATGGCGACAGTAACGGCTACGGAAACAACCGTTTCCGCAGCCAGGGCGTGTCTAGATTCTCAAATAATAGATCCTCTAATGGATTTGGTCAGGCAAAGGGTATGCGTAAACCGAACTGGGATATGAGTTCTCTTCACCCGTTCAAGAAAGATTTTTACGTGCCACACCCAAATGTCATGAACAGATCCCCTTATGAAGTTAGCCAATTTCGTGAATCGAAACAGATAACTATTGAGGGAGACGCGCCCAATCCAATCCAAAATTTCGAGGAGGGTAACTTCCCCGATTACGTTATCGCCAGTATTACTAAGCAAGGTTACGACACCCCAACAGCGATTCAAGCGCAAGGCTGGCCCATTGCTATGAGTGGTAAAAATATGGTTGGAATTGCCCAAACCGGTTCCGGAAAAACCCTAGCTTATATTCTTCCGGCTATCGTCCATATAAATAACCAACCACAAGTGAACCGTGGTGAGGGCCCTGTTGCATTAGTCTTAGCCCCAACTAGGGAATTAGCCCAACAGATCCAACAAGTTGCCAATGAATTTGGATCTTCTTCCTACATTAGGAACACGTGCATCTTTGGAGGTGCCCCCAAGGGGCCACAGGCTCGAGATCTCGAACGTGGTGTTGAAATTGTGATTGCCACGCCAGGGAGGTTGATCGATTTCCTCGAACGCGGAACGACCAGTCTGAGCAGGTGCACGTACTTGGTTTTGGATGAAGCTGACCGTATGCTTGACATGGGTTTTGAACCCCAAATTAGGAAAATCATTGAGCAGATCAGACCTGACAGGCAGACACTCATGTGGTCTGCCACATGGCCAAAGGAGGTTAGGAAATTATCTGCAGACTTTTTGGACGAGTTTGTCATGATCAACGTTGGGTCCATGCAATTGTCTGCCAATCACAATATTCTACAGATTGTTGACATGTGTCAGGAACATGAAAAGGAATCTAAGTAAGTTTTGTTTAATACTTTAAGGAGAGCACAGTTGTGTATGCAACCGAATATATGCGGGTCAATTATAAACCATACACTTGGTATAATTGGTTGCATATGTCACTGTGCTCTACTTCGTTTAGAACTACTCTAGCTATATAATATAGCTTTATGTACTGTAATTTTACAGTTTTTTACTTTCCGACTCCTAGAAGGAAAGTATTGTAATCGACGGAAAAAAAAAATTTGAGATTTTAGCGGAAATACGCGTTTTGGGGTCCCCTGAACCGATTGCAATGATTTCTGGAAAATGTATGTGTGTACGTGTGTATGTGTGTATGTGTGTATGTGTGTACGGTGTACGTATGTCCGTGAACACGATAGCGCCCAAACGAAACAACGGATCGAGCTGAAATTTGGCATACATATTTAGAATCACCAGGGGACGAACTGGATTGTTTTTGGTGACAATCTGACAACCGGAAGTGGCAAATGTCACATACGTTTTCTTAGGTATTCATCCGATTTTGACCAAACTGACACCATCTCATCCTGCAGTGACATTAAATATGTATACAAATTTACAGATCAATGGGATGAGCGGTTTAGGCACTATAAGAGTTTATACCTATCGGGCGCCTTCGGTTTGTGTCGTAATGAAGGGCTCACGGATAGCTCACTGTATGTGTCAGCATTTATGCAGCCACATGTTTTCGGCTCGCGATCGAAGAATAAATAAACATCTCGCAGAAAAATACGGTTGGTTATTATGATTATTTGTATCGAAAGGTGCCTTGTGTCATGGTCTAATAGTAGTATTATTATCTTACGGACATTCGTTTAAATGTCAACATTGTAGTCGGAAAGTTGGGTGAGGGCCACCCCAGATATTTTTTTATATGATGAGAAAAGGTAATGAACCAAAACTATGATTACATTGTCATACCACACTAATCCTCTAAGAAGACCTGATTAAAGATTTAAATTCCCCTAATTCTTTTTAAATATAAAAGACAGTTTTCTTATGCTTGTTTTCTATTTCTCGTTTGGCAGGTTAAATAATTTATTGCAAGAAATCACTGATAACGCCGAGTTTGGCGCAAAGACGATAATCTTCGTGGAGACAAAGAAGAAAGTTGAGGACATTACGAGAAATATCAGGCGTTACAAGTGGCCGGCTGTGTGCATGCACGGGGACAAGAGCCAGCAGGAGAGAGATTATGTCTTGCGGGAATTCCGCAACGGTAGATCTAATATTTTAGTTGCTACTGACGTAGCTGCCCGAGGACTTGGTAAGTTGCCGCAAATGGCGTCGAAAGTTGCATTTTAATTTGAACAGGAGATGTGAGAAAATGTTTAAGCGAATAGTAGCGTATGTGGATGTTCCAGACTGACTTTATTTATATGGGAGAGGTGGCTTACTTCTTTTATTGGGGTGCAATCAACACGAAATTTTATGCTTTAAAATATTTTTTTTAGTATTATTTGTTTGTCATTATTTCTGATACTGGTAAGGTAAATGATCATAATATGTTTATAATTCTATGTCTTCAAATAAATAGTTGTAATTATTGTTTTAATTTTTATTATGGTTTATTTGAAGACATGGTGATTAATTAGTATAAATCTGCTGTTGTTTGTGCCATAAAGTGAACTAGTTGTCATTTGTTTATTGTAAAATGATTACTAATCAGTCTGGTTGTCCTTTTGTTTCAGAGGCACGTGCAGGATGAGGCTTACTTTAGCAGAAAAAAAAAAATTGATAAGCTAAATGATGAGCCTGTTTTGTCGGTTTACCGGCAAAAAATGTGTCTTGCGGTGTCTCGTTTACACTAAAAAAACAAAAAACATACACGGTGCGCGGAAGTAGGGAATTATGACTTCCTTTCGGTTTGGGGGCCGAATGAAGATGCCATCATTCATTTCTCTATATTCATCCCGATTCATCTGAAAGGATGTCTTAGGTTGGATTCTTGCCGATCTTATAAATTGGATCTTCTCGCGGCACTTGCATAAACCTACCCGCAACTGTTGCGCTATTATAGCTCTACCATTTTGATACATATAGCCAAAGCGTCTTGTGGATCTTATATAAGTAAATTCTCGAGCGCCATGGTTAGTATCTTCCTGTTTTTTTTTTTATTTTTACTATACATATTTTTTTTATTGAATTTTAATTCATATTGAAAGCATTCAAAATTGTTACTAACAAAGCATGTTATTTAAATATATTGCCTAACATATTTTTTTTTTATTCAATAAAGGTTTATTCACAATGGGTGCACTTTCAACTTAATTACACTGATTGTGAATGCTACTTTAATTAAGGTGCATTCACAATGTGCGTATGTGCAAGTCGGTTGTATGCATTGTGAATATTACTTAGGGCACCATAATGAAAGAATGCTTTTAAAGAATTGCCGATTGCTTATTTTACAAAGCTAACTTTATTTTTCTATCTAGATGTCGATGGAATTAAGTATGTTATAAACTTCGATTATCCAAATTCGTCAGAGGACTACATCCATAGGATTGGTCGTACGGGACGTTCCGATACCACTGGAACTTCTTACGCCTTCTTCACCCCTAGCAACTACAAGCAAGCTAAAGATTTAGTATCCGTACTTCAAGAAGCCAACCAGGTTTGTAAAAATTTTTATTTTATTTCCACAAGGTGAAATTTTATCCTCTCAAATTTGGCATGACTTCACCTTGTTTGACAGTGAGGCATGAATGCTCTTGGGAGGTAAATTGAATTGGAGAATATGCCTTCGGTGTCCACATATATTAAATCTGGATCCCATCCTCAAGTTCTCCAACAATTTTTTACGTAACCTATTTTTTTTTTTTTTTTTTATTTCAAAGCAACTTTGCATTATTGTTAAATATGATTTTTCCTTTCGCAGGTTATCAATCCAAAGTTGTCGGAAATCGCGAGTAGGTTTGGAAATAGTTTTGGTGGCGGTAGGAACCGATGGGGCTATGGAAGTTTCCGCGGAAGGGAAAATGCAGGACCAAGGGCGCACCAAAGATTTGGTGGTGGAAATGGAATGAATAAGTTTAAGTCTAACGGATACTCTAATGGTAAATCTAGGGACAATTGAAGACGAGATTTTTAATGTTCTTACACTGTTGCACTTTGTAGGTTATTAGAAAATTGTTCTCTTCTGAATGTGATCTCTCAGTATTTACTTGGATCATTCCGCTTCAACTTGCAAGAGGTGTGAGGATCAACTAGTTAATTTTTTTTTGTTTGTCACCTGTGTATATGACTATTTCTAGACCAATGTTAAAGAAATTGTAGAGGATCTGTCTGTGATTAGAATAATAGATAATTTTGTTTGCAGTTCCAACAAAGATAAAGCTCTGTAGTGTTAATAGTTGTCAACATTATTTATTGTTTATTTAACACGAGATTTTATGTTCTTGACTTCTCAATAAATGTCCAGTTTGTATTTAAATCCTTTGTTTTATTTATGATACGTCGTCTAAAAGTGCTATATAAGTTGCTAACAGGTAAGTGTGGAAGATTAGTGGAAAATCTATTGAAATAAAGTGAACAGGTAGGTAAATGCAATAAGTTATTTGTATATATATATATATATATATATATATATATATATCTTAGAATCCCTGGAGCTGGTATGAATTTGGTGGTCAAAAGTGGATGAATCCTGAAGAAAACGCATGTAACGTTTGCTACAGTTGTCAGATTGTCGCCAAATACAATCCAGTTTGCCCACCGGTGGTAATTGTAAATATGTATACCAAATTTTAGTCCAATCCGTTGTTCCGTTTGGGGGCAATCGTGTTCACGGACATACATACACACATACATTTTCCAGAAATCATTGCAATGGATTCAGAGGACCTGAAAACGCGCATTTCCGCGGAAATCTCAATTACAATACTTTCCTTCTAGGGTACTAGTCGGAAAGTAAAAATATTAACGGGGAACAGTCAATAAACTATTAATTTAATATTTTGTGCGTCACACAAAATGTATTAATTATTTATGAAATGATGTTAAAACAAATTTACCTTCAGCACTTTAGAAGTTGTTCATATAATATATAATTGTTTTAGCGGCACATTGTATACATTAGATTAGGTGCACTTCATCGTTATGAAGGGATCCTGTCAGCCAAACCCCGACCGTTTTAGGGTAGCTACCCCTATTAATTACCTACTTATTTTTCCTATTAATGAAAGTTATCCAAGAGTATTTACAAACGTTATTGATGATATAGATATCTGCCTGCTTGTGGATTACTTGTTATGGGGTAGGTCCACATCATGATCATTTAGGGGGTGTTATTCAGTGAGTAAAACTCCAAACGTTTCGGTGTAGCTACCCCTATTAATTACCTACAATTTGACATATGAGTCAAAGTTATGCACCGAGTTTCGCAATTGTTAACATTTATCCAACCCACTCGGTAAGCCGCACACCAATTTCCGCTGTACTTATGTAAGAGGGGTTGTTACCATAACGATAGGGTCTTATGATACCATAATTCGATGCAGAGTTTCATGTGGATTACGAATTTTTTATCCCGATGCTCTCTACGATATCGGTGGACAGATTCGCGTGATTTGCAATTCTATTTGAGGACGCCATGCGCTCTTTTAGATGACGCATTGATAATTAAATCAATGTTTTTGCTAAACCGTTCCCCAACCCTGGGGTATACTACTTGAACCGTTCTATCGATTGACATTTGTTTCATTAAGCAATACGAACAAGAGAAGTTATGGATATCTTCTCCCTGGCTTTTAAGGCACAATCTATCTGTGAAACGGATCTCTCCTGAATAAACAACAAGAGGTAGAACGCTGTAACTTTCAGAATTGTATGGGTCTGCGTATGAGTCGTATGGGTTATGCGGTATTAAAAAAAAAACAACACGAAACAATTTGTTGAGAGATCGAAAGTATATAGCAGTCCCCCACTTTGAAACAAGCACTCTTGAGCATGAGATCTTCGGTAAACGACAACAGCGGGCAAACCAAATTCTTCTAATGTTAAGTGAGCGCGCGTTTTGTATTTGCTTGGTGTAAAAAATAATATATAACAAGTAAGTTGATTCCCCTTTTTTATTTTCTTGTCTATTTCTTTTTAGTATATTTTAACTTAATAATGAATATTAATCTAATATAACTATTAAAAACAATATATAAATATTTTTAGCACCTCTATTAAAAAAAGAACTTCTAACTAAAAAAAATTAAGAATTCCTCAGTTCTTTTTCTTTAATGATGTGGTCAAAATTGATGAAAGAGACGGCTAGTCGTCGTCCAGAACGTTTGATAAAAAGGTGGCGTTCTCATGCTGTAACATGGGATCAAGTTTGTCCCCACGAATCCGAAATACACGAAGATACAGTAAAGCCCTACAGTGAAATTCCAGGCCCTAAACCTTTCCCGCTAGTCGGCAATAATTGGCGATTTTTTCCGATAATTGGGCAATTCAATGTTTCCGATGTTGCAACTGTGTCAGGCATAATCTACGAGAGATACGGTAAAATAGCGAAATTGTCAGGATTGGTCGGAAGACCCGATTTATTATTTGTCTATGATTGTGATGAAATCGAAAAAGTGTACAGAAATGAAGGACCTACGCCTTTTCGACCCTCTATGCCATGCTTGGTGAAGTACAAGAGCGAAATACGAAAGGACTTTTTTGGAGAACTTCCCGGTGTTGTTGCAGTGTAAGTATAAAATATGCAACTAATTAATTGTTACGGACTTTCGAATAGTTCCTTTTCTGATTATTTGCTTCCTTTCATAGCGGTAATATACAGCTTTCACTAAGCGGCAGTGCATAGTAAGTTCACATTTGTATTTCACTCGGCTTTTACTGCGTGTAAAATCGTCTTTAATTGATATACATGTCGTAATGTCACCTCATTAAAGACCCATTTAACACTTACGAATTTCAGACACGGCGAACAATGGAGACGGTTTAGAACTAAAGTACAAAAACCAGTATTACAACTAAAAACAGTCCGAAAATACGTTGAGCCAATTGAAACAGTCACAAATGATTTTATTAACAGGTTTGTTCTACGATTCTCAAAATATACTCACCGTCAAAAGATTGGCCAACCAAAAAATTTGATAAATTTTGATAACATTTTGTATTTCACCGCATTAATTTTGTAAAAATGTTGTAACTTAAACCTTGTAAATTTCACTTAAACCGTCTAAATGTTTTTACCGATTTTGACAATTTTTTCAACACGATGTAAAGAAGTTTGTCAGGATTAGCGCACGCTGTCATAATTTTGAGAAAAAACATTTTACAATTTCCTACGCGACAATAACCAAAACGACGTTTAGTGTTGTAAGTTTAATTTGACACCCTGTTTAGTAATTAACCGGCTGTCACATCGACTTTTCTATTCTAAACATTCTGTTTTTGAACGAAAGTCAAACTTACAAGGTTTAAGGACTACTCCTGATATAATTTCAGAGATGTGGGAAGGGCGGAAAGTTATTTTGAAGTAAGAATTTGGGGTTTTTGCTATAACTAAATACGTTAAAAATATTTTTTGTCGTTGAGTATATTTTGTTGTACGAGTATTAAACTAGTTGATTTTACAATAAAAAGGCAATTTTTTATTAGAATGCTTCGCTTGCACGATAAAAACTACGACATGCCAGCAGATTTCGACAATGAGATTCACAAGTGGTCACTAGAATGTAAGTGAAATTTATCTCGTTGTTTAGTCGAGAAAGTTTAATCATTTCTTTGTTCAGGCATCGGTTTAGTTTCAATGGATGTACGCTTAGGTTGTTTGGACTCAGATTTGAGTAAAAATTCGGAACCTCAACGTATCATCGATGCCGCAAAATACGCTCTTAGGAACATTGCAATCTTAGAATTAAAATTTCCATTCTGGCGCTATTTTCCGACAACCATTTGGAAGAATTACGTTAAAAATATGGATTATTTTGTAAAGTGAGAGATTGTTTGTTTTATTTAATAATAATATCGTTTATAATAAATTAACTTTTTCAATAAGGGTTTGCACCAAATACATAGACGAAGCAATGGAACGACTAAAGACAAAAACAGTTACAAGCGATAAGGAATTATCCTTGATTGAAAGGATCTTAGCAGAAGAACCAGATAAAAAGGCAGCGTATGTTTTAGCACTGGATTTGATCTTTGTTGGAATAGACACAGTAATATTTTCTCTTGTTACAAAACCCTCAATACTATAAGGAATTTTCCAGATATCCATGGCAGTTTGCTCTATTTTGTATCAATTGGCGACTAGGCCAGAACAACAGGAGAAAATCTTCAAAGAGCTTGAGCGATTAATTCCAGACCCAACAGCACCATTAACAGCACAACTGTTAGATGAAATGGTTTACCTCAAGAGTTTCGTTAAAGAGGTTTTTAGGTTGTATTCTACTGTTATAGGAAATGGGAGGACTCTACAGAGTGATACAGTGATACAGGGTTACCATATACCTAAAGGAGTCAGTATTTTCTTTATAATTTCGGAAGGTCTTAATCATTTGGTGATGTTATTTTATAGGTTCAAGTGGTCTTTCCTACACTAGTGACTGGTTCAATGCCTGAATACGTAACAGAACCCGAAAAATTTATGCCTGAAAGGTGGCTGAAGTCAAACGAAGGCAAATACAAGATGCATCCTTTTGCTTCATTGCCCTATGGTTATGGTGCAAGAATGTGCCTTGGCAGACGGTTTGCCGACTTGGAAATTCAAGTTCTCCTGGCCAAGGTAATAAATTTTATTACTTTTACATCTTAGTTTCCCAACATAGTGTTGGGTAATACATAGTCGCATTTTTGTAAAATAACCCATAGCTCTGGCGAAAGCAAATAAACATGTTTGTCGAGTCAAGTTCTAGGTCTAGTGTTGAGCAAGAAACGCAGACGTTTAACCTATTTCTTGGTGTATTAACGTGTGCGGTATAATTGCTAAGAGTGGGTATATTTTGTAATATCTATACCAATTTTATTTGAAATTATTTTGGAATTAGATGTGAAGGTTTTGGCCTTGTGAATTGTTGGTTGATATAAATTAATATGAATCATCTGTTGAAATATCCTAGCAAGATTGGAGAAAACTAAAATCGTCTCCTACTAAATTATATAAAAACATGCGATTACTAGACTAGTGAAAGTGGTTCTATACTTTTTCTCTACCAAGATCTCGACATTAACCTTACAATGTCAATGACCTAATGCAAATCTTCGTGGAACATTTTTGCTTATATAAATATCGTATTATTTTTCAGCTATTGCGGTCTTATAAACTGGAGTACCATCATGAACCATTGGAGTATAAAGTAAGTTTCATGTATGCCCCACATGGTGACTTGAAGCTGCGAGTTCTTAAAAGAGATTAAAAATTTCTAGGCTTACTGTTGGTCTCTCTCTCTCTATGCTAATGTAAATATGTAATACCTAATAATTAGATAATGTGTAATAAATAAGATATTGATGATCATAGATTAAGATAAAATTATGTATAAATAAAAAATACACGCGCTGTTATTCATATTTGATTGTTTTATTAACCTGTGTCCATGCGCATTAATTCGTACAAGAAATCATATTCTATTAAAAAATTTCTTTTGTTTTTTTTTTTACTCTCCGACTAGTACCCTAGAAGGAAAGTATTGTATTGGATGGAAAAAAATCGAGATTTCCGCGGAAATACGCGTTTTGAGGTCCCCTAAATCCATTGCAATGATTTCTGGAAAATGTATGTATGTAGCCCAAACGGTACAACGAATTGGGCTGAAATTTGGTATACATATTTAGAATTACCACGGGACTAACTGAATTGTTTTTGGTAAATATCTGACAACCGGAAGTGGCAAATGTCCGACTAAGACCAAACTCATACCAGCTCATCTCCCAGTGACTTTAAACATGTATATAAATTTGCAGATCAATGAAATCAGCGGTTACGAGGCGCTATAAGAGTTTATACAAGCAGTATGACGGAATACACACCGCAGCGTTCGTCGCTCTGGTTGCACATTGACAGATTTTGATAAACATCAGTGGCAACTGACTAACTGACATGACATGACATTAAATGTCATTATATGATTGACGTTAAATTATGGTCCAGAGCAGTCTAGAGTTGCTGTGGCTTTACAAAATTGAATAATTACAAAAATGTTTAGACACTTCATTGTGTCAGCAATGTAGTCGAAAAGTTGGGTGGGGCCACACCGGATTTTTGTTCAAGTTATTCAAATTTGTACAATCTGAGAACGTTTGAGACTAATATTAGTCGGTACCTAAAAAGCTTAAGTTTTCAAATGATAGGCATTATTTTGTGACCGCATACAAGTTTTTTTTATTAGAATGTGGTATTCATTATTCTGTATCAATGACTGTATTGGCAGTAAGAAAACCCTAACAGATTTATTACCTATGTATGTTATTCTCCTTGACATCAATAACATTTTTCTCGGTCTTTCTCTAGCATGACTGAACATAATACATTAATACATATAAGTATCTATAGATAAACAAAATAGCATAGATCAAATAGAAAAGGTCAGCTGATGCTAACAGCGTTAAGTATGATATAATTTTCAGTGTCAACATACATGCTAATCACGGTATAATTTACACAGAATTGTTTATTTATTGTTCTACTAAGAAGTGAGTAGTATTACTGAAGTACTCATACCCAAATAAAACAATAATAATAAGAACATAACGTTTTAATTTTAACAATAGAAAAGTACATCATATTTCATCCCTCTTCTGAAATCTTAGTCTCAAGGGCCCATCCGGTGTATACATAGGATGGACATGGTAATCCAAGGGTTTGTGATGATATTCCACTTTATAATTTTGGATAACCTAAGAAAAAAATCAATATAACAACTAGATATGATTATCACTGTATGTTATTACCCTAGCAATGACGATTTGTATTTCTAATTCTGCAAATCGCCTTCCCAAGCACATTCGTTTGCCATATCCGAATGGCAATGAAGCAAAAGGGTGATGATTCCCTTTGCAGTGGATAGAGGGAGTCTTCAACCACCTCTCCGGTAAAAAATCCGCACTTCTTTTAAAGAATTTATCTGTGTTACAGATCACGCTATGAGGGAATATGACATGCACCTAAAACCAAAAGAAGAGGTATGAAAAACGCAAATTATTGCTTTGCAAGACCTCTTACTCCTTTCGGTACATGATAGCCACCAATCATACAATCAGTCTTCGTTGTTCTTCCATTCCCTATTACAACAGGATATTTTCTCATAGTCTCTCGTATGCAAGCCTTTAAATATGGCATCTGCTCAAGCCTGTTGTCGTCAACTCGATTATTACCTAATACATGCTCTATTTCGTCGTGTAATATCTCTTGCTTGTCAGGATGTAATGCCAGTTGATACAAGATTGATGCAACTGTATTTGAGGTCTGAAAAGGTGAGAAATCTGGTCGTTAGAAATTCAAATTAAGATGCAACGAATCTAATAATAACTATGCAACTTTCTCTTGGATGATGGTCCAAGATGATGGATCATAGTTAGTTTAATGGACGGCTTTCGTCATAGGAAATTATCAAATGTCCGCGATGTATGTCAACCATCATCAAGAGATAATGACGACAATCTCCGTGTCCATCCTGGCATAGAAAAGAAACTTTCGTATCTAATTACATAATGATGGTCAAATTACACGGTTATTATGTTGTGATTCCGCGGAAGTGTTGCATAATGGTGATAGTAGTGCAATAATAACTTACCGTATCGATGCCCACTAGAAACATATCCAGAGCTAGAATACAAGCTGTACGAACGTTGTTATCCTCCATTTCTAAGACCCTTTGCAACACTGATGGTTCCTCATTGTTGTTTCGTTGCTCTGGATTGTCCAACGCCACGTTTATATATTTCAAACAAATTCTAAAAGCAACAATTTTCTATAAAACTCCACACAAAAAAAATATCTGAGGATGATGCCACATCAGACAGGATGCTTGCGATCCTATAGCGTGTGTATTTTATTGCATAATTAAAATACGCATTAGCTTTGATCGAGCAGCAGTCAAAAAAAGTCAGTCGGCTGTTCGAGCAGTACTTTAGAGTGATTGGTTTTTAGTTTCGGCACTATTGGTTGCATTTTAACAAGAAAACAAAGTATTTTTATCCACACGACGACTAATATCCCTGACATATTTCAGGGGTCAGTGAAGAGCTCGTGTAGCGATATTTAATGTCTGTTTATCTCAAAAAATCAATATTTTTTTATGTTGACAAGACTGGAATTAGAAGTGGCATGCATGGGGATAGTATGACGACGAGAATCGCGACTTGTCAGTTGAAATTGTTGTGTGAAGTCCAAACTGACACAACGGTTTCTTATGGGTTTGTTGACTATGATTTATGGTTATGTTTAGTAGCAGTGTTGTCAACATTAAAACTCATTATGTAATAATTTGGTAAAAGATAATAAAGTAATAGATTTTGTTTCAGCGTATTAAATTATTACAACCGTAGTACGGATGGCAACATTGACAAGGGTACAGTTGGTGATGGATAAAAGCTTTCAAGCAGTCACAAATACCCGTACAAGTTAGACAAATTATTCGATATTAATAACTTGCTGCTCGAAGAAAGCTATTGATAACTTACTCTCTGATAGTTTCAAGTGCAAAAATGTATCTTTTAAATGTGGGATACTTCATCGGATCGCGCAAAAAGGTCCAAAAGGGCGCTTTCAATTCCAGGACTGGAACGTTTACGAAAAATTCGTTCACGGCGTCTATAAGAAGTTGCGTTTCTGGTGGTGAATAATCATCCAGACAGCCGAGACGTACATCTAGGGCAACTCTTGCTATTGCTGAAAATTAATATAATAAGAAGATTATCTGGTCAGAATAAAAAATACTCGTTCACGCCAAGAGTTCCCATAATATTAAGGCTTTAAATGTTAATAACATTATCTACATCTTACATTCTAAAGACCACTTGTGAACTTCGTTTAGAAAGTCGTCTGGGACTTCGCTCTCGGAGTCTCTGATTTTTTCAATCCTGAAAATGAAAATGACTTCACATATTATGATTAATAGAAAACATGACGCGCGCCGTGTCCGAAATAAAAGAACACCTCGATGAATAGTTGAAAGAAAAGTGAAAGCAAATTGCGCAACATGAAATATAACACGTTACCTCTTTACGAATTCATCGGCGGTCTTCTCAATGGGCCCCATGTACGTTTTAGCGATTTTCGGTTGTAAGAGTATTTTGTTTACTTTCGAGCGAAACTTTTGCCACTTTTCACCATGCCTACGCATAGATCATTTACATTATTACAACATCTTTGTTTATATTAAGAGAAAAGTCTTACACCGCAATGATACCACCCTCGTCTCCGAAAAAATCTTTCCGATAAACATGTTTATAATAATTCAATGATGGCATTGAAGGTCTAATAGGCATCGCGTCTTCCTGCCTGAAAACATTTTCGATTTCATCTGGATCAAAAACAAACAGCATATCCGGTTTTCCAATCAGGCCGTCGACTTTGACAATACTGCCATAATTTTGGTATAGTAAGTTCGCTACTTTGTCTATATGTTCCACTTGGTACTGACCTACAACAAAACAAGAAATGATTTATAAATTATTCTAATTAGTTGGTGAATTGATGGACGCTTTCTATGCCTTTCGCGTATCGACTGTTAAGTATAATAGTGCAATAAAAGAAATCAATTTACGACAGCCTTACATAATATTTTGCAATAATTTATAAGGTTTTCATTACTTAAATTGTATACATGTTTAAATGCTCAGTGCATTTCAATATACAGGGTACTGCAGCTCACCTCCCGTTTCTGTAGCTCAGTTATTAACAGGATATCCCAACAACGTGCCAGGCCCATAGACATCTTATTACAGGAATATGATTTCTGTGGCCAGGCCATGATAATATATTTTTAAGTCCATGATATATCCTTTTTTTGCACATTTGGGTGCCTTTTATGGATGGCTACACACACCCAAAATTTTATTGAAATCGGTTATAAACGCAAAAAAATAAAAAAAATATTAATTTTAAAAAATAATCATTCTTTCTAGTTACAATTCTACCCCACATTTCAAAAGTTATGCGCCGAAAAGTCATATTATCATGTATTCCCACGTAAATTTTAATTAAATCTGGGGTCGCCCTCACCCTACTCTCCGACTACGTTCGCACATGTTGCAATTTTATTTTTCAATTTTATAAAGCCACAACCACACTGGACCTAACCTAACGTCAGTTCCTATGATTAATAACATTTGTCATACTGACATTTAACGTCATGTTATGTCAGTGGCACTGATATTTGTCAAAATCTGACAATTTGCAACACAGCGACAAAGGCTGTGGATTCTGTCAAACTGCTTCTATAAAAGCTTATAGCGCTCCATTGATCTGCAAATTTGTATACATATTTAAAATCTCTGGAGGATGAGCTGATATTAGATTGGCCGAAATCGGATGAATCCCGATGAAGACACATGTAACATTTGCCACTTTTTTGCTACCGGTCTATCGGAAGTGCACTACAATTTTGTTATTTTAAAAGGAATGGTATATTTTTATTACATATTCTAATTCTTCATAAAAAATATGTTAACTTTTATCAGGATTGTTGATGTCTGATGCTTTTCGTTTCCGAGTTATTTTAATTTTCCTAATTATTACTATGGTCTTTAAAACCGATTTTTTTTTCAGTCACCGACCAAGCTATAACGTTAAAAATTCGTACAATTACTCCTGAGATATATACCTATCCACTGCAGTTTTTTAGATAGAAAATTTATCTAAACCATACATAAAATAACAAAATCCGCTTATTTTGTAGGAGTAAAGATGTAGGAGTATTGCACTATAACGAGATTTCACTCCATATACTACCATTATAATAAATAATGCATACTCGTTTATCTATAGAAAGTTAAAAAGTGACAGTGTCAGATTTTATTTATAGTGCAGCAAATGAAAGCAGGTTACTATGCATTTTTTCTACAAAAATGTCAGACTCGCTCTAATACAGTTTCTTAGTCCGGGACAAATGCATTTCTGTGTTCACTTTCACGCTGTAGGAAATCAAGCGTTTCGAGTCGATATAACTAGATATTTTATTTGCGCCTTTCAATTCAATGATTATGCTTTTTTCTGGCATTATAATATAATTTGAAAGTTATGTAAGTACCTATACTTACTGCCGCTACAAAATAGAATTTCAAATACCGCAGGCTACTACTAAAATATAATTACGAAAAATATTTATTAATTTAGGTGCGTACCAATTTTTTAAATACAAAACATGATGATGAAAAAATAAACTCTAAGAGTTAGTTGTATGAACTGTTTGTGATAGCGAAGTTTTGTTTACTTGAGTCTTTAAACAAAGCTCATATTCACCAATATTTTATGTATTTATTTTCTGACGGCTAGTTTCAAAACTGAAGTGGTAAAATTGTGTAACAAATGGGGTTTGGTACATCAAGAGTTTTGGAATAATTCATGCAACACAGACGTTGACCTGAAGAAGGGGGAAATACCCCAAAACTTGTCCTCAGACAATAAATAAAATATTAACGAAGATAAACTTTGTTTAAGTACTCCGGTCTAAATAGATATATCTACTTACCAATGAATGGTATAAATCTCCAAGAATTTCCAATTAGTGGTAGTCCTTTGGGTCCTGGAATATCAGCGAATGGTAAAATATTTTTGGCAATTTCTTCTTGGGCATCAATATATTGTTCAAAGTTAATTGCCGAAGACTTGTTTCTGGCTATTATCCTTCTGATAACATTATTAATTGAACTCATGTTGAATATATCACCAATTTTCACCGAATAAGAACGAAACTAAAGGCACATACTAATAAGGAAACTAATTTGATAGTGGTAGGTATCACAACATAAGTTTCCCACTCCTGGGCTAAAATGGCAAACTGCATGCCTTACACCGGCACCGGTGTTACATTTCACTCGCGAAGTCCTCACTTTCATTGCGATCAATGTAAGCCTACATCTCTATCGGAACGATTGCACTTCCTTAATATTTTA
The DNA here is from genome assembly GCA_963971325.1 of Aphodius granarius. Lineage (NCBI taxonomy): Eukaryota > Metazoa > Arthropoda > Insecta > Coleoptera > Scarabaeidae > Aphodius > Aphodius granarius. The sequence goes on from OZ020226.1 coordinate 13,706,283, forward strand.
GACCAGAGCTAAAGAAACATTTAAAAAAATCATTGAAAATCAGTTGGCAGATTGTGACTAAAAACAATGCAGTTCGTCCCCTGGTAATTCTAAAGAAGTATACCAAATTTCAGCCCGATCCGTTGTACCGTTTTGGCGCTATCGCGTTCACAAACGTACATATCAGTATATCACATTTATGGGTATGTAGATACATACCCATAAATGTACATATATTTTCCAGAAATTATTACAATGAATTCAGGGGAACCCAAAATGGGTATTTCCACTGACATCCAGACATTTTTTCGTCGATAACAATACTTACGGAAAGTAGACGGAAAGTAAAAATGTCATGATTATTGACATTTTATTTTGAAATTAAATATACAGTGTGATGATAAAGTTTGGAACAAAATCACCTATTTAAGAGCGATGACGTCATCCTTTTTTTTTTTAAATAACAAGCACAATTTTTTTGCTGCTTTCCATAAAACTCATTGCTACTTAAATGACGATGTAAAAAGATGGTATGTACTTTACAAAACCTTTTTTTTTAATAGCGCACATACTTAAAATTATTATTGAAGAAAAAAAAAACACAAAATTTAGCGCAAATGTTCAAATTGTTCTCACCAAACTATTAAATTTGGTATTAACCGATACGAGCGTAAATACTTTGTATGTAGGTACCAAATGGCAGAACTAATTTGCTCCACTTCAGCGCGAATTCTTTGCTGTGGCAAGTTTTTCTAGTTTTCCATTAAAATTAAGTTTTTATTTTTTAAAATAAACGTGCTGTTGTTTCCAAAAAAAAACCGCTTATGAATGGTACCATTTTTTTTACATCATTATTTAAGTAATGCCCTAGCACTGAGAAGACGACCAGTTCACCCATAAGTAAACCGGTTATTTACATGTGCGAGTAAGTCGTCTTCTCAGTGGTAGACATATATGTACAGTAAAAAGTTATAGATATATGTATAGCAAAAAATAGGGTTGTCATTTAAAAATATCGGGGGTGGCTCTCACCGACTACATTATTGGCACAATGAAGTGTCTGAACACTTTTATAATTATTCAATTTTGTTAAAACAGAGCCGCTCTCTAACGTCAGTTTCTATGACATAATGACATTTGTCATACTGACATTTAATGTCATGTCATCTCAGTGGCACTGACGTTTGTCAAAATCTGACAATTCGCAACACAGCGATGGAGGCTGTGGATTATGTCAAATCGCTTCTATAAAAGCATATAGCGCCTAAATCGTTCATCCCACTGATCTGCAAATTGGTATACATATTTAAAGTCACTGTAGGATGAGACGGTATGAGTTTAATCTCAATAGGATAAATGTTCACGGACATAATAAGTGTTCACTGACATACATACATACACACATACCTACATACATTTTCCAGAAATCATTGTAATCGATTCTTGGGATCTCAAAACGGATATTTCCGCTGAAATCCCGATTTTTTTTCTGTCGATTACAATAAAAAATAATGATAAGGGCACAAATGACGCCATAAATAAAATTTACAACGCAAAAGCGTTTTCCTTGAAAACATTAAATAACCAAAACATATGATATAAATGATATGGATGATATAAACATTTATATCATCCCACTGTACATACACATTATCAACATTATACTTACCTTTGATTTACATAACAAAACTATGTATATTACAAAGATGAGATAATCGACAATGTTAGAAAGTGAAAGAAAACAGAACACTCATTTATATATTTTATCACATATATGTATATTTTTAAAATACTTTCTAATACAACAAATACGACAATCTTTAATTTCCAGTACACATTTTACAAACTCTCATATCAATGGAACAGATTTTGTGACATATATGACCACACCTCAATCTAATAAATTCGTCTAAAATAGGCATCTTTGGATTATCACAGACGGAACAGGAATGTTTCTCAGAAGAATAATTAATTGCACCACTTGATCTCATCAAGAGATACTTTCCAACACTTTTCTCCACCTGAAACCCATCAATATTGAATAATTTATATTTTATTATACTTAAGTGTGATATAACAAACCTCTTGTGCTGTTTTCGAATTATTCTCAATGCTCTCAAAGAATTTAAAAGAGTCATCTTTAGAAATAGAACCGCTGCTTTCCATTGTCGAAAACACAATGCAAAGTTGGTAAAATTCGTGATTTATTTCACCAGGGTGGATGTCTTTGGCATATCTTGATAATAGTTTTATAGTACATGATCCTCCCAAGGTTCTCAACATAACCTTAGAAAAACTAGTCCAATTTATAGAAATTTCCGCATTAAAATGCATATCACAGTTCAGACAAGTATTCTTCCTCAATTTTAATAATAACTTACAACAGTCGTCCCAAATATCGTAAGTAAATTGTTTTGAGTACAGTTTAAACAGATCAAAGTCATCATATTGCATAAGTAAAGTCACATCGTTTTGATTGCTTTCTAGTATTTTTTTATACATGTAAGGAACGTACTTACAAACGTCCGAAAAATCGAAATATCTTAAAAGTTCACAGCCAATTTCATAGTACTGGCAAGAGTGATTCTTAGCACTTGGCAAAGGGAAGAAACAATTGCATATACACTGCTCGTTTGTTTGATTCAGTGTTATAAAAGCTGTCTTCACAAAATCAAGAATTATAGGATTTGTCAAATCTAATGCGGTATTTGTTATGTAACGTAAAATAAGGGAATAGAACCAATGATCTGGGTGTTCTTCTTTAGTGCTGGGTTGATTTGTGACATGACTGATAAAAGGGTTGAAAAAATTGATAAAATCTGTAAGGCCGCTTTTCTGTATAAGCTCTAAACACTTTGGTGTATCCATATTTTTACTGATTTTATTAATTTGGTATTGATTGTATAAAATGTGTACTGCTTCACGTAAGTCTGTATCATCTACGTTATCTTCTGATTTCTTTTCAGGTAAAGCCAAATTTTCAGGGGCTGAATTAACAACATAAATGCCATTTCTTAATTTTTTTGTGTTGATTGCAGCCTCTGGTATACAATCTATGATTGGTGTTAATTCATTTAATAAATCATCGTCAGAAATCTTCTCTTTCAGTATTTTTAATCTATCCAATCTACAGTCTTTCATCTCTAATAGATCTGCCTTGAAATACAAACATAATTTTGCGCATAGCAAATATTGCATGCATGACAAGGAGTTTGCAACAATTTCTTCTATATTCATCAACTGCAAAGTCTTTAAGAGAAAATTACCACACCAAATGTATAAGGTTTTATCAATAATTTTAACATCTTGAATTCCTTGAAAATAGTCTGTCCAAAAAAGTAATTTCACGGAATTTATGTCAAATATAAAGATACCTTTTTGAGAGAAAGTTAAAATGTACTTTCCAAACATGAAAATTCTCTCGAAATTAAAAGGTGTTGCAGGCACATGAGTAAATTCGGAAATATTCAGATCTTCCCTGATATGAATGATATTACTAGCTTTCACATTAAAAGACTCCTTAAACTGATGAGTGCAAACTACAGAGCCATCAAATTTGGCTTCCCAAATTCGAGAACCGGGCCTGGCACAATATATACTAACACCTTCAATACTGTCAAATGATAAACCTTCATGGTCCTGTAGGTTTTTAAATATGGTCCTCTCTGGTTTTTTAACAGCTTCAATACCCACAGCATTGCTCAGCTTTGAATAAAAACAAGCCCCAAAGTTTCCATCACGTAACTTTTTACCGATTTGCCCGTAACGTTCTCTTTCTGTATCACAAATATAAGTTCTTGTTTTTGTTGAAGCCAACAAGTATTTATCATAGCAATCCAGCTGAGTTATTCCAGAATCTAAATGCATCAATGTGGCACACGGGGATTGAAAAATAGATTGCTTATTCGTTAATTCTATCACAGATATGCTGCCTGTATCGTCGCCAATGTATAATTCGAAATAATGCCATTTCAAGGTAGTAATTGTATGACCCTCATGCTCAGAAAAAACTTGATATTTGTTATTATCAGAAAAACAGTTGTCGATGACTATAACAAGTCCTTTTTGCGTTGATATTGCCACAGAGTTCTCATTATTATTGATTGATACATTACTAATACTTCCTTCCTAAAGTAAGATATTGTTAATTACATTACACTAATTATATATATTATGAATGCTTTACTTTATTCGGTAGTAATTTAATGAATTTGCATGGGTGTCTGTTGAAGATATAAATGCCTCCACTTGTAGCCCCAAAAACAATGAAATTCCTGGATACATCGAGGCAAGTAAACTGAAAGTAATAAACTGTATCCTGTTTTATTTATATCCCAACGTCACACTTACTTTAATGCGCTGCGTCTGCTGCAGTGGTTGTTTTATTACGGTACTTATATTGCTCAAATATTCGACTAGGAACTTCTTGTTCATTTTGGGCACCTCGCTCCTCTCCACAAATATAACATTGAGGTTAAAAAAACGTAAATATGACAGTCAGTAACCAACATGAAAAACGCAACCATTGAGCGAGATAGCAAACGCAGAACTCGTTAGGTAGAAGGAGATAGCCAACATCGAGAGATTGGCTTCCCTGCGAAGAATATGCAATTGACAGTTGTAGTCTGGTTGTAGTTGTAATTTATTTTGTGTTTAGTACGTGGAGAAACAGCGTAGTTATTTTTATTTAAAGGTGCGTGCAAACATTACTCACCGACCACCGTAATGCAGTCATCATAATTTTAGGATATTGTACAAGAAATGTTCTACTAATTAGTGCTAAAAAAACCTAATTAGATACAATGGAATTCTCAAACCATGTACAAGAGTTACTCTCAAAAGTCAAGGAACTGAAGAGACAGAGTGCTGAATCTGTTCAGGGTGATAAATTCAACCTAACGAATGATTACGAATTTATATTGTGTCAAGATAATAGTGACATTATCGATGTAACCAAGATCGATTTCTCCAACGATGAAACATGGCTATGCGAACCAGATTCAACGTCAGACTCGAAAAACGTAAAGGAGTGGTTATACGAGGACGATTTACTGAATCATTCGCGAAAAGCATTGGATACTCGCACCTACACAAGACCGAAGAAAAAATTCTTACGTACAAGCATTAACGAACAGTATTTTGACACTCTGAAACAAAATGAGGAGACTGTGAGTTTTACTACATCCTCCACAATAACGAGCAGTATTATCGATGATACAAAGCCGTTGCATTTCGATTTATCACAGCCCGCCTCTTGCACTATCTTTGATAATATAATCATGAGTTCGACGGATGTTGATAGCTTTCAAAACATGTCTCCGCCAAGTTTAGTTAATTCCATGTGTTCATCGACTTTTACAAATCTAATGGAAAATAGTTACATAAAGAATGATCCTGTTTTGAGAGAAATACGCGATTCGGACGTATCTGCGGAAATATTGATGAACGACACTGAACCTCAACTCTATCAATCATTTACGGAAAGTTGCAGTAGTTTAAATTCGGATTCTGCAGAGAATTTCCTTAGAAGAACACTACCTACTTTGAATACTACGATAACAAAAGACATTTCTGATACTGAGAGTAGTAATGTTACCGTAGTACCTGATAATGACAATTTGGCTAACAATTTAAATACTTCTTATGTTGTGCCGACAAACTTGAATAGCACTTTTAAGAGAAACATCACTAATGGCGAGATGAGCTCTTCGAATAATTCTGATATTCAGAATGAGGTGGAGATGCTAAATGAAACATTTCGGAAAACTGTTAAACCAGATTCGGAACCTGAAGGTAAACAAGATGCGACTTTCCAGAAGGATTCTACTAGTTCCAGCATGACGGACCTATATTTTAACTCAGCACTGTCCGGCACAGGTAAGACTCTTTGTTGTTAAAACTATAATTCATTTTTAAATTTAATGTATAATCAATTGTTCAATCAGCAGTCTCCAAGTTTATTTATATTGTTGTAGTTTCTTGTATACTAGGGTACAATAATATAACTGCACCTTGGGAAATATTGTGTCAATCTGCTTAAAGTGCCTTAAACTACATTATAAATTAAACTTAAATAATTACTCCCAAGAATCTAATCTAATGAACACTATAAAGTTAAGACTACATAGTGATTAAAATCACCATAAATGTCAGTAAATACAAAACGATGGAACAGTTTATGAAGACAAAGATATTACCAAACATTTATTAAAAGTTTTCAACTTTCAACATAATTGTGCAATTTTAATGAAACTAACAATAATTATTGCCAAGAGTCTAATGAACAAGACAAAGTTAAGAGTAGTGGTTGAAAGCACTATAAATGCCAGACAAAACAATATAAAGTCAAGGAGAAAATTTATGAAGGCAAAGATATTGATATTGATAAAATAATAATGTTATATATCTTAATGAAAGTAACAATAATTATTGTCAAGAATCTAGTGAACAATATAAAGGCAAGGATAGTAGTTGAAACCACCATAAATATCAGACAAAGTTTCTAACTTAAAAAATAATTAAACAATCCTAATAAAACTAACCAGAATTATTATCAAGAGTCTAATGAACAATATAAAGTTAAAAGTAATGGTTGAAACCACTATAAATGTCAGACAAAACAATATAAAGTCAAGGAAACAGTTTATGAACCCAATATTATTGATAAACATGGTCAAAAGTTTCTAAGTTCAAAAATAACTATCCAAGCCTTCTAAAACTTACAATAATTATTGCCAACAGTCTAGTGAACAATATAAAGCCAAGGGTAGTGGTTGAAACCACTATAAATGTCAGATAAAACAATATAAAGTCAAGGAAACAATTTATGAAGACAAGATTATTGATAAACATTTTCAAAAGTTTCTAACTTAAAAAATAATTAAACAATCCTAATGAAAGTAACCAGAATTATTGTCAAGAGTTTAATAAACCATATACAGTAAAGGGTAATGGTTGAAACCACTATCAGTGTCAGACAAAACAATATAAAGTCAAGAGAACAATTTATGAAGACAAGATTATTGATACACATTTTCAAAAGTTTCTAACTTCAAAAAGAATTAAACAATCTTAATTAAAGTAACCAGAATTATTGTCAAGAATCTGATGAACCATATAAAGTAAAGAGTAATGGTTGAAACCACTATCAATGTCAGACAAAACAAGACAAAGTCAAGGGAAGAATGTATGAAGACAAGATTATTGATAAACATTTTCAAAAGTTTCTATCTTAAAAAAATACTAAACAATCCTAATAAAACTAACCAGAATTATTGTCAAGAGCCTAATGAACAAATGAACCATATACAGTCAAGAGTATTGGTTAAAACCACTATAAATGTCAGACAAAACAATATAAAGTCAAGGAAACAATTTATGAAGACGAGATTATTTACTATCTAATTATTAACTATGCAAGCATTACGAAATTTACGATAATTATTGCCAAGAGTCTAATGAACAATATTACAAGTTAAGAATAATGGTAGAAACAACCATGGCAGGTAAAATAATGTCAACTCAAGGGAACAATTTATGAAGGCACTTCAAGAAGACTTCAAAAACAACTAAGAAATCCAAATAAAACTAACCAGAATTATTACCAAGACGCTAATGAACAATATAAAGTCAAGAGTAGTGAAGTTGTTATTATCCCATAATACAGGAAAACGCTATTATTGCGAATAAATGAATAAGAATTAATTAGACCAATTTGGAAATTGCTGTTTGTAATTGTTATGCACTGGCAGCACGGTTGTTGATATATATTTTTTACAGAACCCTCCACACTATTCCTAGGTTCATTATATTTAGTATTAATACATCTATATAAGATATTCACCTCTTTTTTGCAAATCTTTAAGGGTATGTATGCGGTATACAATGTTGGTACACGCTTCAGATTAGTGTTTTCTTTTTGTTCTTAATATTGGCGGCTGTTCTATGCGGAGGAGTGATTATTTTTTACGTGTTTCTACTCTTTTATATAAGAAATCTATTTCTATTCTCTCCTCTTAATAAATTTCTACAACTGAAATCTAACTCAACAGTAGGAGCATGCTCTTTTATACATATTGGATTAAAACTGAAATATGCATAATGCATGCGTACTTTGTAAATTGTTGAAAGGACATACGTGTATTAACATTACGCATGCAGATAGTAGAAGATACCCGCGTAGCACAACAATATGGCTCCAATGTTGGTAAAGAAATATTGTATACATTGGCTCCATATTAGTTTGTCAAGATTTTGAATTAATCGCACATTAAAATTTTTGACAAACATATTGGTCCATTATAGACCCAATCATTGTGTGCTACGTGGGTGGTTGTATAAATCAGAAGCATGACTTGTTTTTCAAAATCCATTATTCCAAATTTATTGAAAATATTGTCAAGATTCATCATTTTGTTCATACTTCGTAACAATTATCGATGTCTTTTGAACCCGATATACAAATATCACCACCAAAAAATATATCTCTAGGTTCTCCGACAATCAAAGATCACACATACGACAACGTACACTCGGAAAACATCGACCCGAATACGACAATCAACACGAATTCGACCGTGCTGCTGAACGGCTCATATCAAAAGCAGAAATTTAACGGCACCTATAAGAAATCGCCGGCGAAACCTTCGATAACGGCCGGTGATGGTGTAACCTGTCATTTGGGTCGCACCATCTCTTTGGAGAACGAAATAAATGACCTAAGTTACATCGTTACGACCGATAATCGAAACGTCACCAAGACGTACAGCAACGAGGTTCTTAACGGTACCGTCGACGTTAAGCGAGACTCAGGTAGTTTTGTGACAGGTTCTACTGAGAGTCTGGAGCGCATGAGCAGCCCTTCCAGCAGGGGATCCACCAGAGTTCTCAATATGGCCGACGTGGACGCCATTGTTGAATTTCAAGAACGAAGTAAGTCTTACCTAGAAAAGTATTGGGGATATTTGTGAGCTTGTTATGGTTTATTAAACTTGAAATCTACTAGAAGTGAAATTGCAGACTAATGTTAAAAAATCACGTAAAAACTATCATTAATTCAATTTCTGCGTCACCAATTTAGGTTTGCAAATAATGTCCACGCCCAAGCCAGCAAAATCGATGACAAAACTTTTCGACAACACGTTTATCTCGCCTATCGCCAGACAAAAAGAGCACGTCTCGGATTCGGACCTGTCTTCAAACGACGATTATTTGACAGGGAGATCTTCGCTGTCGAGAGGATCTTCTGCTCACTCCGAGAAAAACCTGAAATCGCCTGAAAGACCCGCCAAAAGTATGAGCAATCTGAAGCAGATCGTCGAGCCGGTAAAACACAAAACGCACAACACGATCACGAGGCCTTTAACGACGGCGGGCCGCGCAATCAGGGGCTCTTACAGCAACATGAGGATGCCAGAGCCCCAGATTCGGGGCTCTTACACCAACCTAAGAACCATTGGGACGACGTTGAGGGGATCTTATACCAGTCTAAGACCTGTAGGTGTTAACTTGCCCGTTATTACACCTTTGACGAGTAGCGGTGACCTAGACACTACTAAGGTCGTACCAGGAAAAGACGTGGTAAGCTGCTATTGATTGTAACTAAAAAACTAGCTGTGATAGTCAAAATCTGCTTTAAGTGCCTGAAACCACCCAACTTCTATTATATATGGCGAAATTTACAGATTTGTATAGCTTGTTATTGATTTCTTAAACCATTTGAAACAAAATTATGATTTGGAGTCATTATCACGAAAAGGAATAGTTTAAAAAAATCGTAACTAAAAAACTAACTGTGATATTCAAAATCTGCTTGATGTACCTGAAACTACCTAACTTCTATTATATATGGCGAAATTTGCAGATATGTATAGCTTTTTATTGATTTCTTATACCGTTTGAAACAAAATTATGATTTGGAGTCATTATCACAAAAAGGAACAGATTAAAAAAATCGTAACTAAAAAACTAGCTGTGATATTCAAAATCCGCTTTGAGTGCCTGAAACTACCTAACTTCTATTATATCTGGTGAAATTTGCAAGTTTGTGTAGCTTTTTATTGATTTAACTTTTATTTATATTGAACTCTTTCTTTCCCAAAAACTGTAGATCGCAATTTCTGTAGAATGTAGTGCCTGTATTTTTTATATTTTCTAGATGTTTAAGGCCCCGGTAGTGCCAACAGATAAACCTACTAGTGCTCCAGTAAATGTGGTCAAACCGCAAGCTAGAAGTAGTGGCCTACCTAGGCCCGTAGGTACAGGAATTCCCAAGCCTGTGTCTAGAATCCCTGGACCTCGCACAACTCGGTAAGCAAAATATCAACGGAAACGTCGCTTTTGTTCTTCTCATATCTATATTTCTCAGTTTATCACTTATGTTCTCGTTGCAGGAGTCAAACAACTCGTACAGGATCACAGCCAACAAGTAAAGTGAACCTAAACCAAGGGTATTACTGACGGTTGCTGAATATTCTGTTATTTTAGTGCCTTATTTATATCGAGCCCTAACTATATCCCCACAAAATATGTATTTTATCTGTTGTCTACCATATCATTTAATATTTTATATAGAATATACATATACGTCTTTAACATGAAAATGCTCACTATACATAATCGTGTTTACAAACAAAAGGAGAGAAATATATGAGAAATAAAAGAAGGAATTTAAGATTTATATAAGTAACGTTTTTAACAAAAGCTTTTTGATTGTAATGTGTCCACGCTGTGGACACAATATATATCTAGATATATGAAACAATAAACCGACTGATTTTTATATTGAAATATTAGGGTGTAAAATTCGGCGACTATTCTACTGTACAACTTTTCCGTAAATATTGTGGATCGGTTATAAGTGCCTCTGTAAAGCTTGTTGTTGTTTCTTAATTTATTTTACGCGTTATTTTGTGTTTCTGTAGTTGAGAATGTTTTTTTTTTTGTAATTTGCCACAATTTTTATGTAAATAGTCTCCCCTCATACTAAATTACAGATTACTGTTACTGTAAATTTGATATCAATTATAGGAACACAGTTTTTTTTTTGTTAAGATCACATGTTCTTGTTTTAAAAATTGCCCAGAATTTTGCTCAAATTATGTTTCCTGGCACATTTTATTGTCCAACTTTTATGAATACATATACCTACTAAACAGCAGTGTTTTCTGAAGTACTAATGTTGAGAAAATAAATAATTTTTATATTTCTACCTGTGTTTTATTACCCTATCCAACAAATCCGGGGAGTTTAAGCAAATTTGCAAATATAAGGAATAAATATATTCAATAAAATTTACACAAAGGATTTAAAATATGTAAAATAAAAATTACTTTTTCGGTTTGCTCAAACCAAATGGTTTAATAGACTGGATTCTCTTCAATAAAATCTGAAACAAAACCGTATTTAATGAAGTCCTTATGATCCAATCCACTTACCAAATTATTTCGATCAATCTCCTTCTGCTTCTTGTTCCGATTTATCAAATTGCTTGTAGATCTATTCTGTTTCGGTGCCTCAAGAGGAAATTGCGTTTTTCTTGTACCATGTTTTATAATCCGGTCCATAAGTACCGAATTTGTGCGTTCAATTTCTCTCAACTGGTAGGTACTAAAACTTTTATTTATACCTTTATTCCTTCGCAAACCATCCGTTATTAAAGACAAATTTGTGCTTGTGCCACAACTACCCAAACTGCAGTTATCTGAGTGATTATCAGAACCATATTCTTCATCGGAATCATCACTCAACATGCTTTGTATGCAGTCTTGCACTCGACTGGTTTCGTCAAGGTTCGAATCGACGTCATCAGGGATTTGCGGACGAGCTCTTTGTTTTGCACGTACGGTATCACCAGACATTGCACAAATGTTCAATAAAATGTGTTAAAACTCATAAATCGACGTGTAAAAATGAGGAGGTGACATTTATTTACAGCGGCTGCTATGGCAACAACTAAATCACAACAAATAACACAAATTTGCTTTGAAGTAGCAGAAGTACCCCGCTCTAGTGGTCAAAATATGAGTTATATACTCGCAAAACTAAACTTTCATCAACTTTCTGACAAGATCGGTGACGCATTGAAGTGGGTAGTTCGAAGTGTCTAAATACTTTTGCAATTATTCAATTTCGTGAAGCCGCAGCCACTCTGGACCCTAAATAACCTAACCTCTAGGCCAGATATATTATTTGAATGGTAACTGCATTATAACTAGCAATGATATATTATTTGCGTCATTTATAAACTAATAATAACCAACTAATTCGTGACAGCTGCTCGAACAACGCTAATGTGAACAAATAGATTTTATATCAGTGTGTATTAAATCTATTACCATATATCAATTTTGACGTGGTTATTACCATTTATTACTTCAGCTCTAACCTCAAAAAAGCACTTTGACATTGTCATTATCGGGATTTGTAAGCGCCATCTATAATCGTTCGATCAAGCGAATTATAGAACCAGGATGTTTAATTATACTGGATGATTGCATTGTATTATTTTATTGCTGTGTGTTCAACCTGTAAAGGAAACACGGTAATTATTTATATAGGTACGATAACTTTATAGATAAAGTGTTTGTCGACTTTACAACTGTATAAACTGTTTGGTAGCTAACTTTAGAACCAGTTTGGTATAGAGAATTATAGTTGTAACATTGATTGCAATTGATTAACGATATATTTCTAATTGAAGAAGTGTGGCTATTTTGAATGTACGCGGCAAGCCAACATCACAGCGAGTCCGCATCACAACAAACAAAAAATAAAACGTCGTTCCGTGGTAAAAATCAACCTTGAAAACCATCTGTAGAATTACAAGTTCGGCAGTAACATGTCAAAACGGGCGACCACCTTATAATAAACATCTATACTATGTGATTTCAGCAATAACGGGAAAAAAATACCAGTGCTGTGTTGTGTTGTCGTTAATCACCGTGTGATTTAGGCTAAGAAATTTCCATATATAAAAATTTACAATAATGCGGTACAACAAACCTATCCTATTTTGGTTATTATTTAGTATTTTATGCTTGGGGGCGAATTCTGATAATATTGAGCCTAACAACGGACAGGATAACTATAAAGGTATTTATTCAATTCTAACCAAAACATTATCTCAAGTTACGAATGACAGTAAGTGGACTGCGTTAGCATAGACCCGAACTAACCCTAAACATGAACCGTTTACAAATTCCAGAAATCCATGATGGCTGTAGCATCGATGATTTCTCGTGCCTTATAAACGCAGCCAGCGACAAGCACGGCTTAGACGCAATCAGAGCATTACATCAACAATTAGACGACGATGCAAACGGAGACATAGATCTTTCGGAAACCGGTGATGTACGTCACAACATTATAATACCTAATATCTATAACTAACTACCTTAATTATTAAATAGTTCCTGAGACAAGACCTAAAAATTGATTCTGGATATGAGAAACGGCAGAAAGCATTTCATCAGAACGATGATATGCACATCTCTGTTAAAGAACTGTGGGAAGCTTGGCTTCGATCCGAAGTACATAACTGGACGGTGCAACAAACGGTCGAGTGGCTTTCGACTTGCGTGGAGCTACCACAGTATGTACCTAATTTCGTGCAACATAATGTCATGGGTTCTGCTCTCCCAAGGTAAGAATTATTGCATGATTTTGTATATTGAAAGGAGAAATATGAACTATTCTAATGGACTGTTATTGCTTAAAATTTAAGGTAATAGATGATACTTGTGTATATCTAAACCAAAATGAATAGTTTATTACACTATAAATAATATAGCAGACAACAATATGTTTGTTGTCTGCTCGCATAAACCAAGGTCTTGGTTATTATTGAAGCTTATATATTGTCAACGGAAGTTTAAAACTGTAAATAAACGCTTGATTTGCGCCAAGCTACTCAATTTTGCGAGCAAGGCTCATATTTCTTTGCACATTGATTGAATTGAATTTTAGTAATATTAGTTCTGTCTTCTATTTTTATATGTATTATGCTATATTATTTTATGGTATTTTATATAATGTTATATTATTAGAATCAAGTTGTGAAAATGACATGACTTTAAACAACACAGCAAAAATTTTCATTTCACAGTCAATAAAAATCTGTAATAGGCTGTAAATTTATGTTGAGCAAGAATGATTTATTGTTTTACAGGTAGACGTTTAAGTTATGCATGTTGTTAAAAAAATATATTCCTATGTATATTGTATAGTGATTATTCTTATCCTAATGCATATTTTTATGCCTTTTATTCTTCCCTATATTTGATAGGAAATTTATACATTTGCGGTATTATTATATTTAAGCGGAAATACGCGTTTTGAGGTCCCCTGAATCCATTGCAATTATGTATATCTGAAAAATATATGTAATATTTGTGGGTTTATGAGTGTATGTACAGGGTTGGGCAAAATAATGGAATATTCTCTTCAGGCCGTAAATTATTAGTTCTATCAAAAAATGTTGAACATAAAAGTTGTTTTACTATTTTTTCCCAAATTTTCACAAAATTTAATTATATATTAATAGTAAAATGAAAGAATGTCGTCTATTATGTCATTATTGTTATTATTGTTGTGTTTAAATTGCAACATATGACATGTCATATATCGTTGAATAACTATATTTCTTACCATTACAACTAGATAACACATTTTCCCAAATTCACAATAAATTAAATATAAATTAATAAAAACCGCGGAATTATCAATAAAAAGCTTTTCACTTATTATTAGAAAAGAGCAACAAAAAAAGGAAATATGTACATGTTGTATACATGTAGGTATACACCATGTGTATATGTACCTCGAAAAAAAAAAAAAAAAACTGTTACTGTATGTGTCAGGAACATCAACCCCAGCATTGAAAGTGGAAACAAAAACTTTTTGTAGAATATCGAATAAATAAACCGACTTCGGCCAGAACAAATTGTACGAGTACATACACTAGCAAAGGTATTTTCCTATATTCTTCAACTTATGGTGGAATTATTTAGAATTTGTTAAGTTTACTTTGCTTAATTTAAGTTACCAGTCTGTTGTGCCCGGTTTTATTGTTATAATAATAAATAAAACGCGCTTTATTGATCATTCTGCACTTTTTATGAATTCACATGTTATACGGTTGTAAAGATAAGAAATTGAGCTGTCCAATGATATATGACACGTCAATCATATGAAGCCATTAAAAAAATGACGTCATAGTCGCCATGGTTTCATTTACTATTTTGAAGAACTAAATTTTGTGAAAAGTTGAATAAAATAGGAGAAACAACTTTTATGTTCAACATTTTTGGATAGAACTAATAATTTACGGTCTGTAGAGAATATTTCATTTAGTTGCCCAACCTAGTATGTTTTTGTTATTTGGAACACCTGTGGATAAGATTTAAGGACCTTGGGCAAGTTCTCGTGGACTTGAAGACTCTCTTATTAACTATATATTGTGCAAGGTCCTTAATTGTTTAGTTAAGTTTAATTTCAACCAATTTACCTATAATTTGTTGAAACAGCAGAAGTTATTCTAGTATAGAATATAGCATCGTTCAACAACAATATTTCTGTTCTGAGAAATTTTAAATTATGATTATATAATCTGGGAAATACGTCAGTATCGTTTGATTCTGAATTGTGCCCGATATGTCTGCTATTAATTTGTTATTTCTTGTTACTAAGCCTAATTGTTTGGACTAATTGTTGTCTGACTCATTATATCCAGGTAGAATACACTACGCACAGTTTTGCTATCAAAACCCGATCAAAGGCATTCCCGATTATCTAAAATAAAAAAACATTGCTCACGAAAATGTTTACATATTTTTGTTGGCTATTTGGAACCGATCCAACCGAACAATAGACCTAGTTCACTTGCAGAAGGTCGAACATTACTCGTTTATTTTTTCGACAGATTATTTCCACGTTGAAAAAAAAATGATTTGTTTTCGCTTCAATTAGCGACGTGATGCGGTGAATCGAATCCCGCTTTATTTCGTATACCGTGCAAAAGTAATGATGTATAAAATACATGTGTATCTGATGTAATTAATGTTATACTACCTGAGCTGATTAGTTGCTCCCGCAATGTAGTAGCAACGCTGCATGAGAGTTTAGTGTTGTTTACGTTACGTTAAATATGTGGTTTAAGTTTTTTATGAAAGAATAACTTTTCGTACTTTTTCTAGTATGTATTAGTTAATGGTGTCAGAAGCTATGGATATTGAACCAATTTATTCGAACTTGTATAAAAGTGCTATAGTGATGTTGTTACTCTGGTATGTGCTTAGATCTTTTTGTTCGCGGAAAGAAATTATTTTTAAAACGTTCTCGTAGACTTCATTCGCACTTTGAAAAACGATTTCCGACTATTATCCAAGAAGGAAGTCTCCTAAATCAATTGCAGTGATTTGCGGAAAATATCCATGTATATGTATGTCTCTGAACACTACTTATTTAGAATTACCAGTGGACGAACTGGATTGTTTTTTTGTGACAATCTGGTAACCGGCAGTGTCTTAGTTAGAATGTTAGATGCATTTTCTCAGGGATTCAACCAATTTTGATCAAACTGATACCAGCTCATCCTCCATAGACTTTAAATATGAATACCAATCTACAGGTCAATTGCACTTCTTATACCTAGTTTTTAAAGGGAGCTATGATGGAATATTAATGGGAAATTACTTTGTGGTGTATTTAAAAGTTTTAAACGTTTAAATATTATTATATACTCTTTGGTAACAGATAAAATAGTTTAACAAGAGTATAAATTTCTAGTTTGGCTCCGCGCCGACACTTTGATATACGTTTAGTATTGTACGAAAGGCTCTGCAGGTCAAATCATCACGAAATTGAGAATTGCAGAAGGTGTTGACGCCTCGAATGCATCGACGAGGTAGTCGGAAAGTTTATAGGAGTCTCCGCAAATATTTTATTTAAAATTTGAACTCTAGTCCATAAATTAATGATGTCTTTTACAAGGCAAGTGCACAGTGTCAGAGTTGATATCATTGACATACAACATTTCTTTAAATCGACGTTAGAATAATATACCATTAGAAAAGTTCATATTTCTTGCTTAAAATCTTCTTTTACAAAGTGAACAGGATACCTTATACAGATAAAAATATTTTAGGTTGGCCGTCAATAACCAGAATTATCTTAGCAGCTTAGGCATAAAAGACCCGATTCACAAGCAAAAAATATCGTTGAAGGCGATGGACGTTGTTCTGTTTGGACCGCCCAAAGGTGCATATAATGCTCATATAAACATAATCACGTTAGAACTAATCAATTTTACCATCACGAGATCGCACAATTCTAACTTCATCATTAACATTATCACATAATAGTTTTTTTTTTGTTCAATGCTCGTCATGGAATTTCTCAGTTTCTAACTAGGGTTGGACAAAGTGCTATTTTATTTATTGTCTAACTCTTTCAATTGGAATTATCGAGCGATGATTTGTCTGTAGATGGCCACAGTTCGTGGAAAGACTTTGCGGTGATATTACTGGTGATCGGTGGTAGCATGGGCTTCTGGTACAGCTACCAACAGAACAAGCACTTCAAGAAGGACGTGAATAGGATGTGCAAGGATATGGAGGCTTTGCAGAACGCGGAATTGCGATTGCAACAGGTTCAGAAGGAGCTGGAGGAAGCTAAACAGGCACAGGAACACGTGGTCAGCGAAAAGCAATATCTAGAGAAGAAATTGCAAGAGACCGATACGGTTTCGCTCCAGAATGCCAGCGCCGACGGCGAAGTTTGTCAACTGAAAGCTGAAATTGAGGTAGGAATTGCATTTTTGTCTTTTCGTTAGCTTCTGGAATAATTGTGACAAACACAATTCTTTTAGTTTAACATTAACCAAGGATTGTAACTGTATAAACGTTTTAACTGTATAAACGTTGTAACGAGAAACAATTGAGTGGTGGGTCTAAGCAATTCCCACCGAAAGATTAGAGTAATCAGGCTAATCAGTGTCATTTATATTGCGTGCACTAATTGCCTTGTCTTGTAACAGACAGAGTTTGATTCTATCATATACATTTTGATCAATGTCGAGCATAGTACGGAATATTTGATAAATAATAACTAAACATTGGTTAACTATTCATGTCGATTTTGAATGTGTTTCTACAAGAAAGTAATTGTATGTGGAAGTTTATAGATAAATCTTCAGGATATGTTCACAAAATAATAATAACCGTTGATGTTTCTTTTAAGTTTTATTGCTGTCAGACGCCGTTTAAAAATTGTACTTCTTTGTTTGCGATAGTTTTTAAGCTCGGTTTGTTGACGTTAAAATTTCCGTGTGCATCACCACATAAAACACCGTTTCAAAGTATTCTTTTTTTAATACACATTCTTTCTTCTTTTTTTTTTAACACACGTTCAATTTTTCGCTTACACTTTGTGTCATTTTACTCATCGACATTTTCATTGGTTAACATAATATGTTATGTTTTATATTCTATAACGAAATCTTAAAGCCAGCAATTAAACGTTTAGTGTGTGCATTTCGTCGCTTCAGAGCATCTTAAAATTTGGCAAAGATTTGGTTTATAGGTACATTAATATCATTAACAGATTTAAAAAAAAAAACGTAAAAAACACAATTTCCTGTAAAATTCAATTTTTGGAGTTTGGTTACTTCTGCTCTGAAGCGACCATTTATTTTCAGAAACAGATAGCACCAAATACCATCCCTGTCTAGTATATAGTACTAGCTCTGTGTATATGTCAAAATTTTCGATTTTAGTTATTGGGCTTTCTAGAAATATGTGGTTAAGGCTTCCCACCTGTCCACATTCGCAATATGGACATTTTAGGATACATTTTAGGTTATCTGCTATCTGTTACTGTTGTTACGAATGTCCGGCAGGGGGCGTTTCGGGTTTGACGTTACTGTGGCAATAGCCGCAAAACACGGGTCGACAAAAATCGATTTTTTGGATCGAAAATTGTTTTCAAGGCCATTTTTTGCTCAAAACTCTTTCCGAAGGGTATTTAGAGGGATCTTATCGTAAGACACGAGAGCGAGCGGCTTTTATAAGGTCGGCAGGAGCGGATAAAAAATGTAAATTTTTGACGTTCATCGATCCGCTTGTCGGAATTTCTAGACGTCACGTGACATTTTCTCGAGGTTCGTCTTCACCCGAAGAGGTGCAAAAACGTGATTTTTTTTTTTTCAAAATTGACGCATTTAATTTACAAAATATCGCGTAGTCCACGCGGAATTGTGTCCTTTTTTCAATTCGAGCGTCAAAAGTAATATCGAAAAGTCCAATTTTGCAGCTACTCGATCGCAAATGTCGGCGAAAATGGGCGATTCCGCTGAACGCGCCCTACACTTGAAAGTTCGTAATTAGTATATCTAGTACTAGTATATAGTATAGTAAAGTATATATTTTTTGACAGTATGTATTGCCCCCTCTGAAAAATATGTATTTCGCTTCACTCAGATGTTGCGCAACGAGATTCACTTGCTAGAGTCCAAGTTGCAAGACCGCTGTTGGTCCCCGCCAGCCAGCTTACAGCATTGGCTACAGCTGACACACGAAATCGAGAATAAGGCTTACATCAAGAAGAAAATCTCCGCGGAAAAACAGCTGCAGCAGGCTAGAGAAGCCGTAAGTATCACCGAAAATTCTCCATGAGAATTGCTCAATCGCTGACATCCTAAAAACCGCGGGTAATTTAAAATTTGCCTTGATTGAGCAATACTTTTAAAGAATATTTAGTATCCCTGTCTCAGAACCACGCCCTTTTATGATTGAGTTATAAATTGTCTTTGTCAGTGTGAAAAATTGCGGAAGAAACGTTCAAGTTTGGTTGGCGCGTTTGTGAGTACCCATGGAAAATCCATAGATGACGTGGATCGCACAATAGTTGAAGCTAGAACAGCGTTGAATGAGGTGACGCAAGAACTTCAAGAGCGCGTCCATAGATGGAAGCAGATTGAGGGTCTGCTCAACTTCAACATCATCCACAACAATGGTCTTCAGTTCTTGGAGAATACGCTCTACAGAGGGCTTAATGGTAGACCTTTTAGTTTATTAAGAAGTGAGCTAGTCCGCGCATTTTTACGATTTTCGCGACACTCGGAGTTTGCTTTCTCTTTGCAGATCGGATAAGCAGCCAAGATGACTTGAACGATGACACCAGCTCGCTCTATACCCCTAGTATAGCAGGTAAGAGTAACATCTTTGACGATGATTCCGATGGAATCATGGAGTTCTAATCTGTTCCAAGTAGATGATTGTTTGATTCCTTTAAGCATTACTTGTTATTGTACTTATCAGTGCGTTTTCGTCTACTTTGAATTATGAAAGAAGGATACACTGAAACTACGCGTTACTTAGTTTTGATCTTTATATTTTGCATGGCGATTTGTTTACCCAAGTAGCACAACTAGCCTATATTGACCCAATGATGTTGTTAAGTTGACAGAAATATTGAAAATATTATAATAAATTATTTTACCAACTTTGGCCCCATATTGTTGTGCTACATGGGTTTAAATAGTGTAACATTCTTTCTATGTTCTTTTATAAGGCTAACAAGGGTTTTCATAATTACATGGTGTAGTATTAGTTTTGTTGTCAATGTAGATTTTCTTGTCTCTTATTTTTTTTAACAGTGCAATTGATGTTTTTTATTTCTTAAACATCTATTTTTTTGATATCGTTGTTTTGTATTGGAATTGCATGCCATTTTTTGATAACGTAATTATGTACGTACATATTATTATTATTACTTTTTTTAATGTTTCATTTTTTGGATGGCAATTTCGGTATAAAACCCACCTTTTCATTATTTTTTAAATATTATTTTGTTGTGCATTTGCCGAAATAATAACACTCTATTATACCAATGAATCTCTGCAACATCACTTGCTTCTGACAGTTATTATGGTATTATTTTTTATGGATTGAAATTTTTAATTAATAATAGTTGGACCTAAGTTTTCTGTGAAGTTTTCTCTTGTGTTAATCACCTTAGTTTTTATATATAGTGACGTTTATGGATAATACTTAATATAATCTTAAAACATCCTAGAACTTTTTGACCTATTTTTATTACTCGTTTATAGTATATTATTTTATGTATATTGTATATAAGTACTATATAAAGCAGTATCCATATAGATTTTCTTTTTGTTTTGTCCTATTTTTGTATCCTTTTTTCTAACTACATACCAGCATGTTACGTTTTCCGTTATATTTTTCGCGTTTTTTTATATATTGTTTTGTTACCTAATCACCGAAAACAACCATAAAATACGATATAAACGAAAAACGAATAACGGCTGCCGCGCATTTAGCTGTCGCCGTGGACTTGCGTTGGTGCTTTAAATGTGGTCCAGGCTTAGAAATCAAAAGGGTTTTTTACAGCGTTTGATCTAAATTATTATGAGTTTTGAATTTTTTGCATGTATTTTGGGATAACTAACAAAAAAAGGTGTAAGATGGCGCTGTCTGTGTAGGACCTGTAGACTCGTGGCCAGGGCACACTTGGAAGGAAGGGGATTCATCAGGGAGTGAAGCTAGCAAGCAAGAGGAAGAATTTAGTGAGCCGAGACAGAGCAGTAACGCCGTGAATTTTATTGTTGGTGGTGAAGTGTAAGTTTTCTTTTCTTTCGGGTTATTGTGGGTTTTTTTTTTTTATTGTGGGGTTTTTCTTTGGCGGATTTTTTTGCTGGTTGTATTTGGTGGAAATTGTTTAAAAAGAATTAATTAATTCCAGCACACAGTGGCATGACGATGCACCTGTAGTTCCTAAGCATACTAGAATGTTGTCTCAGCCTGTGCCTCTGAGAAATAATATTTCGGGTGCATACAAACAGATGCCAAGTATGATCCGATCCTATTCTCAGGATACGAATATTTGTCCACCTGAAGGTCAAATGTTACCAACAACCAAGTCTTCCCATTCAGATACATCTTTAGATTACATGGAGAGGAGGAAAAGTAAAAAGTTTCCGTATAAACAACAAACTATTAAAGAACAGCCGAGTGCCTCTAATGATGACATTTGCTCAACAGACTCCTCGCTAGTGGAAGATGACGTCAAGAGGAAGAAGAAGAAATTCTTCTCCTTTGGACGAACTAAGAGTGATTGATGTCTTTTCTTTCTCTTTTGGTGCTGAACTACTTAATAATATCGACTTTTATCCGTGTTATAGTGAATATATTGTCCAAGCATCTAAATTTTTTATTCATTATTTGAAAATGATGCATTGTAATAATATGTAAACAGTCTTCCACATGTTTTTCAGATACGAATTCAATTATATGTATTATGTTCTTCTTTATTTATATTTTACCCATTTTTTATATTGCCTTTATATTTTCGATTTAATTTGTATATTTCTTAAAATAAAGACCAACATTAAGACTGCAGCGAAAAAAAAATTAATTGGGTAGATAGTATAGATTTTTTGTATCTATTCAATTTAGGCTAACCAATTGAATCTAATAATTTACAGCTAGTTTGTTTTTGGGAAGCTAGTTTACATACTGGAGTTTGAACATAACAAATTTGCGAATTTTGATGTTATCAGAAAATAAGTGAAAGCTATTCATACACAAGTTTTTCCCATTCCAGAGAGTAATCAAGAAATATTTTGTTAGCTAGTTTTTACTTATAACGCAACCTAAAGATATATTTGCAAATAGCACATTTTGAAAAGTATTTTTATCCCTTTAGGAGGCACTTCTAGAAGTAAAATACTTGGATTGTTCCTACACATCCTGTTAATTCCATACTTAAATTCCGTGAGGGTTGAAAATAGCAATAAATAAATCCATAACTGCACTAAAAAAATACTACATAAGTGCATTATTGGTGAAAAGGTGACTTAGATTCTTATTTTATATAATGTATTGACTATCGACGATAGTTAACAATGATCAATAATAACAAATCGATCTGTATAATGTGATACTCGTATTATAATTATAGCAAACCTATGACAGTAGCATTGTATAAAATGTGAATAAATGATATTTAGCTAATGGTTTTTGTATTTACTTAAAATAACCACACTTTATTGTATGCTTTACTTTCTCCTGAAGTTGTTGTTGTTGCACCTATACATACGAAAAATGTACAGAAGAGTATAGAAAGATTAAGAGGCACATACTTTAATGATGCTTCATCCTGTTACCTAGTTAAACTAAAAAATACCTACTCTGTTTAGTTAGAGTTGACACTTAAACAGTGCGTTGTGTTCTACCTAGAGAATTGCAGGAGTAACTAGTTAATGATAGCTTTAACCAGTGCTTGGTAGGTAATTCCAGAAACAACATGTGTAACAAAGTTTTAAGAGTAATGTTGAACAATATACAAAATATATATTTTTATTAATAATATACAGGTACATACATTACAATTAACATTCTTTCAAAGTCATAGCCCGATTAACATTTGTATCAAACTCTTGTTTGGTGTAATTCTTCAGTTGTAACTTGCCAACAAATCTGTCTAAAACATAAGCTTGACATTTTGCGGCTTTCCAAACATTTCCCCAGGCTTTATGTTGAACGCAGTTGTACGGATTCACCTTATGTTGTTCATAGGTTTTCTTCTGTTGGAAACTCTTGCACAAATGGCAATTAAAGGCCTCAATGTTTGGCTCTTCAGTTCTGGTGAGTGTCTGTATCAATAGTTCATTTGTTATTTTATCTTTGTCTCCCAATTTGTGGGCCATATATTCGAAATATAAGTTGTCGTTTTTATTTATGGTGTTAATGTAGTTTGCTAGATCTTTTATTGTACGGAAATCCTCCATTAGTATTGCGGATTTGTTATTTGGTAGCCAATCCTGAAAATTACAGACTAAATATTGTTCTTAAAAGATAATAAAAGAATTACAAGGTTTCAAGTAATGCTAAAAAACTGATTTATGTAGTTTAAATTCTGCACATTACGGCGAGTTATTTCAAGGACAGAAACATCCATATGGAGTTGTCCAAAATAAGTATGTGATGATGTCAATTTCCGTTGTCGTCAATCATATATGTAATACAATTTTTATTGTCAATAATGACCACATGCTGTTTTGACTGTTTTGTGATGGCAGGTCTTGGACTGTTTGCTTTATTACTTTCAAATTACAAGATGCGACAAATAATAGTACAGAATATTCCTTGTTTTTATTTGCCCTCATTTTAGAAGTAACGGAATCTAGATAGTATAGCAAAAACTACCATGTCTAATACAAATACCCATCATCTATTGTCGATAAAAAAAAAGATTTCTTGGTAAAGTGGGTTAATACCTTGCTGTACTCAATACTAGGTATGCGGTGTAGCTAAAACTATTTCTATTATTTGATTTATATTCGTATTACCTTAATTGTTTTGGAACCCAGATAAATTGGAATAGATCCAACCATTAAGGCCCGCCATAACTTCTCAGTTATATAGTCATCACAGATAGAGTTCTCAATGGCAATTATAAACTTATACTGCGCTAAAAACTGCATAAGATCGTCATTATACAGATCATATCCTTCCGTGGATAGCTCCAACCTAAAAAGAGATATGTAGCGATTTAAATTATTTCTAACAAAATAGATCATCGTTCCGTACCCTTCGGGAATATTCTTATTATTTAAACATTTCCCATAAGAATCGACTTCAATATACTTCATTAATTCTTGTACATAGGCATCTCTTTGAATTGGATTATCACAGATAGATTGCAAGTAAACAACAGGCGCTAATTTCTTTTTCTTTTTTAACGGTAAAGGTAAGTAATATTTTAAACCTAAAATATTACGGTTATGTTATTGCGATCTTACGTTATTGTCTAGATTTTTTGTTTACTGCTAATTTTGTCCAGTTCTACATCAGAAAACATCAGCGGAAAGTCGCTATGTCTACTAAACGTTGCGGTTATATTAAACAGATCTTGCGCTTCTGAAAAAAGAAACCATGGGATATTTCTTGATGATTCCTCGTGATAAATAGCCCATGTTGTATTTCCTCTAGGTAATGGTAAATCATACAATGAAATATCACTGCCGTAAAAAGCAATAATCTGAAATGATTACACGTTGGAATGTACAGAATTTTAGATTGCTTAAATAATAGCTTTGTTCGAGCAGCAGTCAAAATAGGGATTTTACAGTCAGTCGGCTGTTCGAGCAATACTTTAGACTGATTTGTTTTTAGTTTAGGCACTACTGGATGCATTTTAACAAGAAAGTAAAGAGTTTTAATCCATACGACGACCAACATCCTCCGACACATTTCATGTCAGTGCAGAGATCAGGTAGCAATATTTAATGTCTACTTATCTCAAAAAAATGATCGCAAACCAATCTTTTTGTATGTTGGAACATTGGAATTAGAAGTGACATACATGGGGCTATTATATTGTGAACTGAATCGGGGCATGTAAATTTTCTTGAAAAAATTTGTATTAGATTTGTCTTTGCCGGCGTAACTATAAAATTTAATAATCGCAACTAAACGAAAAAATGATAAACATTAAATCTCATTATTCAATAATTTGCTAGAATGTAATGAATCGGTACTAGGGTTGCAATGTTGCCTTCTGCAGTAACTGTGAAGCGAACAGTTGGTGATTATTAAAAGCGCTCGAGCAGTCACACATACCGCTACAAGTTTCAAATTAGTCCTTAGCTGCGCATGCGTCTTGAAGAATTTGCAATTAATTCGTTATTTCTATGTTATGCTGCTCGAACAATGATAAAATGAATTTTATTTTGGCAAGTCTTACCGCTAAATGAGAATTATTAATATATTCCCTTCGTTGACTAACTAAACACTGGTAACCATCGCAAGAAATTACGTCATCCAATGGCATTTTCGTCCACCATAAAATTATGGGGTAATCTTTGTGTTCGGCGCCATGAAAATAAAACTAAATACACGCATAATTTTGTATATCCAGTGCATATTTTTAATACGAACATACCTGAACTACAAAACAGGCTGCAATTAACGACAGAACTATTTTAATTTTTTTCTTCATCATGTATATTATAAATATACATATAAATTATAAGAAAGGATAAACATTTCTTGGGTTTTTAGGTTAGGGATTAATCACCACATAAACACAAAAAGTATAAACATTACACGTCGACCGGAAAGAACACACTGACAACTTTCTCATTCTACACACTGCAATAATTGCAGCAAAAATCGTAATCTGAATCGCAAATAATTATATTCAAAGTCGATGTACATATTTGCTCCTTGGAATTTAGTTTTTGTGCAGTTTGCGAGCAAAAAATAGAGAGAGACAGAAACCGTAGAATATACAGATGACAGGATCACGGCAGTATAATTTTGTATGGTAGAAGGCGTCCAGTGGCGTAACAAAAGGTACTAAACCCTAAAGCTAAACCATGATAGAGCTTTAAGTTAGCTTTGTTCAAGGTGCTGTCACTAATTAGTTCGTTATTAGTTTTTTAGATGACACAAATAATCTGTCATTAGCTTTGTTTCTGTCCGAGCAGCACTTTAGGCTGACTGCTTTTTTAGCTTAGGCACAATTGTATGCATTTTAACAAGAAAGTAAAGTAATTTAACCCATACGACGACCACCATCCCTCGACATATTTCAGAGGTCAATAAATGATTGTAAAATCTGAAAATTGGATTGTGCTGATTGTGCTTTCCATGCAGTGTTGTTCAAGTTGGTACTTTGGGACCAAATTTGGTCCTTTCTGATGTCAGTTGGTACCCTGGTACCCCTTAAGTCAAACTGGTCCCCACTCGTTTTACTTTGCAAATCCAATTATAATTTTTAAATTTTGTGCTCCAGTGCTTTACACAGTACAATGTGTACAGTGCAACTATTATTTCTACATTGTAATGTATATTTTCTTTGACTGTATCCCTCAATTGACCAGATCGTTTCGTACAATTTTCCTCGCCACCATAGTTATTCGACGGAGGTTGGTACCGAAAGATCAAATTTGGTCCTCTCCAACTGCCAACCTGGTACTCTCCAAGTAACGGCCAGGAACAACACTGTTTCCATGTGCTTTGTTTGGTGGCGCCATCTAGTGTAAGCATGTGCTTGAAAAAATTCCGCTTGCGTAAAAATTTTGGTTCTAATCCTAGCTAGTGACATAAGCGCCTAACTAACAGCACCAGGAGGTATTAATTGAGAGTAGACTTCCAAGTTAACCCCCTTATTAAACAGGAGTCGAAATAGTCGAATTGTTCATGTATGGTAACCTGTTTCTAAACCCAAATGTTTTAAACGAATTTTCACAGGAAAGGTATATGTAACCCCTTTATCCCGATTGCTACGCCACTGCAGCACTCCATATCTAACAAAAAAACAAACATGTTAACAGCAATATTTTGTTTGATTTACCCGCAAGTTTGAATATCACAGATTAAAAAATTATAATATTCTTTTGACGTGAAATTAGTGGGTATGTGATTTTGCATGCACGTGTGTGCATAATCAAAGTTTAGGAAGTGGAAGAAGAGAGAAAGAAAATACCGCCATTTGTTGGCGGTTTGAGCGCATGAGCAGTCGCGGTAGCAAAATATAAAATCTACATCATTCCTTTCTTTTCTGCGTGTAGCGGCGGCCGAAACGGTAGCGCAGTGGAGACGGCAGCATCTTTAGAGGAATTTCGACTGAATCAGCGTGGTGAGTAACAATAAAACTTTGTTGTACGACATCATGCGGAAACAATGACGTTCGGTCAAAACGAAATCCGCGTTGCCATGTACTGTAATTTGTTTTTGAATGTTTATTTCGGAATACGCAGTAAATTTGTCCAGAAACACGTCAGTTCGATACCGTTTTGTTGAAGATTAGCCGAGCACATGGTCCACATGACGCTTAAAATTTAAGACACCGACCATTTTAACCACATTCTACGTAGGTTTTTTTTCTGTGCGCAGAAACATGGCAGCTGAGAACGAACGTGTTGGAGATTGTTCCGACGATGTGGACGCCGTCGAAGAAGAGGAGACCGGGGACGTTGGCAACAAGAAAATCTTGAACTATCCGAATCTGCTCGCGGCCGCCGAATTGTTGGCCAAACAACCGCCTTTGCCGCCACCTGTCAAGCGCCGCGTCAAAGCATTAAAGAAACTTCAATTTGACGCCACCACTATCGAAGCCAAATTTTTCGAGGAAGTCCACGATCTAGAATGTAAATATCACAAGATGTACTTGCCCCTCTTCGAGAAACGTAGCAAAATAGTAGCCGGAGATTACGAGCCAGTCGACGATGAATGCCAATGGCCTTCCGATGAGGAGGAAGAACTTAGCAAAGAGCTGGATTCCAAGGCTAAGATCATCGAACTGAACGAAGAGGAGAAGAAGAACGACGAACCCATCAATGGCATTCCCGAATTCTGGTTGACCATCTTTAAGAACGTCAGTCCTCTGTCGGAAATGGTCCAAGAACACGACGAGTCCATCTTGAAGCATTTGATCGACATCAAGACAATCTTTGTTGAGAAACCGATGGGTTTCATCTTAGAATTCCATTTCTCTGCCAACGAATATTTCACTAACACCGTTCTAACGAAAGAATACGACATGAAGTGTATTCCTGAGGAGGACGACCCATTTAGCTTTGAAGGCCCCGAAATTTACAGGTAAATTTATCCTTTTTACACCGAAGAATACATGTTTTCTTCTATTACTTAAAGAAAATAACACAATAAATACACCAATAACTGATCTTATTTCAATTTTTGTTGGTACTTTATTTTGCTTTGTTCCTATTGGAACTAATCTGCTTGTCACATTTCAGCCGGCACATGCTGACAATTTTTATTTTTTGAACATCAGTTCAGAATGACTTATTAATTTTAGGGCCAGTTTATTTGCCTGCCTATAGCATTCTAAACATTTATCTGCCAGATTTTCTTGTCCCCTTTTTTGGCATTAACACAGAAATGTTAGTGGCAGTGTGTAGAACATGAATAACAAAATCAAGTGATGAGTTCTGTACACGATGATTAGTAATCTATTACTTGAATGAGTACAAAATTTGACCTATGTGATACATAGCTATACAGTATAGATGTTTCAAACCAAAGAGAGCACAGTTGTGTATGCAACCAAATATACGAGAGTCAATTATAAACCTTACACTGGGTATAATTGGTTGCATATGTCACTGTGCTCTACTTAGTTTAAAACTGCTTTACTTTACGTGTATTTAAATAAACCAGTCCTTAGGCCAGGTTTATTCACCTACTCATAAGGTTCTGAATATTTGTTTGTCAGATAAGCTGATTGAAAGAACAGCATATTGTTTTATATTTACTTGGTTAGTGCAATTGTTGCATGAATATAGGATAAATACTACTGATTCTTCAATATAAGACTATTTTGAAAAGTATAATGTCGAGTACTTTTATGCAGACTCCCTTTGTGACCTTATAGGCAGGTGAAAAAAAACTAGCCCTATATGTTCAACAAATAATAAAAAAGGTCTACTTTCCCATAGCAAAATATTGTATGTTGAGTACTTAAATATTTGACAATTGAGCCCCTTTTTGCTGTGTCAGTAGGCAAGTTTTTGTAACATATTTTGTATATAATTATTTGAAATTTTTAGGTGCCGTGGATGCACCATCAACTGGAATAAAGGGAAGAATGTAACCCTGAAGACGGTGAAGAAAAAGCAGAAACATAAAAGTCGCGGTTTGGTCAGAACCATCACAAAAACGGTCCAGACGGATTCCTTCTTCAATTTCTTCTCGCCTCCAGCCGTGCCCGACGATGTTAACGAGGACGACGTGGACGAGGATCTGCGTAACATTCTGACGACCGATTTCGAGATTGGTCACTATCTGCGGGAGAGAATTGTGCCGCGTGCCGTCCTTTATTTCACCGGAGAGGGAATCGAAGACGAGGACTACGACGACGAGGAGGAAGAGGAGGACGACGACGAGGATGATGATGACGACGACGATGGTGATACTAAGGGAAATATGCCGATGGCTACCGATAAGGATTGTAAACAGCAATAATTTTTCTATGTCCTAAATTGTGCTTTATTGCGACGGGAAGATCCAGAAGACAACGTGTTTTGTTTCCACGGGAGGCATTTAATTGGATTTCAATTGATATGTTATACTGCAAAAAATTGTATTTTCTGACCGATAACTGTTAGTAAATTATTTATATTTATAAATGATTGTTCCCTATGTATTTTTACTAGATACATTTCTCTTGTTCCGCATTATTACAAATGCTTTGAGTATTTTTATTAAAAGCCAGTAAAGTTTACATATTTCTTTATAACACTTTGCTTTATTTAGGACCTTTACATGTCAGACAGCCTCTACAAACGTTTATAGCCCCCAAACCGTCCAACCCATTGATCTGAAAATTGGCATACATATTTAAAGTCACTAAGTTATACTACAGAGAAAAATCAGCTAGATTGGTTAACCACCAAAAGTTGTCACCAAAAACAATCCAGCTCGTCCCTGGGCAATTCTGAATATATGTACCAAATTTCGGCCCCATTTGTTGCACTGTATGGGCGCTATCGTGTTTACACGTACAGACATTTTCCAGTAATCATTGCAATGAATTCAGGAGTCCTCCAAACACGTATTTTTATACGAAGCTAAGTTTCTATAGATGTTTCAAACTAAGCAGAGCACAGTTGTATATGCAACCAAATATACACAGGCAATTTATAAACCATACACTGGGTATGATTGGTTGCATATACAACTGTGCTCTTGTTAGTTTGAAACTACTCTAACATACTAGGCGGCCCATACGAGAATGAGAAATAAGGTAAGAAATTAAAGTGTTAAAATGCAGTCAGTTTGTAAATGCTGGTACTGTGATGGCTACAGCAGAGTCTATATATAAAATTATTAATTACAAATAACACACAATATGGTAAAGAAAGTATGCTGAGAACAGGTGAATTCCAAACGAAGCCATAAAAGCCTATAACTATCAAATACCAAGAGCAAAAAACATTTTTTTGATAAAAATACCTTTATCTTCCAAATAGCTATTATTAGGTATTTCTAAAATATAGCGTACAAGAACACACAGGTGTCTAAACACCTTTATAGATGTTTCAAACTAAGAAGAGCACAGTTGTATATGCAACCAAATATACACAGGCAATTTATAAACCATACACTGGGTATGATTGGTTGCATATAGAACTGTGCTCTTCTTAGTTTGAAACTACCATACTATTATTCAATTTTCTGAAGCCACAGACACTCGTTGGATCTCAACCTGACGTCAGTTATAGAAGAAAATTAAATGTCATATTAGTGGCCACTGACAAGGCTTTGGAGTCTGTGAAACCGTTTATGTAAAAGCTTATAGCGCCTAAAGTGTTCATCCCATTAATCTGTAAATTGGTATACACATTTAAAGTCACTGGAAGGTGAGCTAGTATAAATTTAGTGAAGATTGAATCCGTAAGAAAATGCGTTTTACCACTTCCGGTTGTGCGATTGTCACCAAAAACAATCCACGGATTCCCCCTGGCAACAGACACACATTATACATACATTTTCCAGAAATCATTGTAAGGAATTCAGGAGACCTCAAAACTCGTATTTCCGCTAAAATCTCAAAAAAAAAATGTTTCCGTCGCGTCGATTACAATACATACTTTTCTTCTAGAGTAGGTACTAGTCGGAAAGTAAAAATACAATAGCAATATTTGGCAGATAAGTCAAATAATAACAGTATTATTCTTTATTTTATGGGTACAACTCTTCCTAATGATTGTTATTAATAACAACAAAGCTATCTCCAGTCCATTATTTTGAAAAATGATTGATTTATTATCACTTTTACATATATATAATTATGTTTAAAGATGCTAATTTTGTATTTGTTTCTGTAGTATGTTTTGCATTATTGTTATTATTACTCAGTAATCTAATCAAACCACTCACCACAAAATAATCTCCATGGCTTGACCCGACCCCTGTGGGGTCACCCCACGCATGGCAGGGCAAAAGGCACGATACCAAAACAACCTTCCCGCCAAAAATCTAACGATCGATAATCAAAAAAATTCGTTTTGTAATGATCATTCATTAATATCAACAGGTAGATTGTGCATTCTAAGTTTAAATTCTATATTTATTTAACAGTGGAATTTCGAAAATGTTCCGTCATACCATGTCATACTGCCGCGGTGTAAATTCCCTAAATGGCAAGATCCATACCGAAGATAGAAATTGCGCGGCCGCGTTTAGTGATTTTTAAGTCGTCCGAAGTGACAGACAAACGATAACTTGCAAACTTGCGTTTCACCAATTTTTGCACAGCAAATAAAAATAATTCGATAACACAAATGTTAACATGTCCGGGCATTATTTATCATGGTTTCTACTTCTATTTACGCTACTAGAGTTGGTCGTAAGGACCAACTTAACCATTTACCACAGCAGTCACGGTTAGTATTTTATATTTTCTAGTATATTTTTTTCAAATAGGGATCCTCACCATCCTGTGACATCTGCTAATTAAAAAATAATCTCCCGTTTTCAGCCTTTATACCAAATAGTCATGATCAGTACATCATGCAGGATATTTCCTCTATGCATGAGGTAAGTACACTTATTTATTTCCAGATATGTCATTATTACTTACTATTGTTATGATTACAGGAACTATCATCAGATATTAGGTAAGTTGATGATTACCACGCGATTCAACAAGAATGACTGACCTTCTTTTTCAGTTCTTCGTTAAATAATATCAAGTTGAAGTTACGGTTTGAACCAGCGTTCTTAGACTTTAAGCAAAGGTAGCGTATGCGTTATTGTAGGCTAGTATTTATCGTTTTGTTTGTAGACCTTTAGGTGTGCCCCACGTAGAAAAAGTCCGATTGATCAACACAGACGGAAATAGAAGCATAGATATGACATCTATATCCGGGAGCACCGTTCATTTTCACAGTTCGTTTTTCGAAGATAAGAAAATTCCACCCTTGGGTAATACTACATTTAATGTTGTTTTCCTTGGCCGAGAAGAAGGTTCCATCGAAAGTAATCTTTATATTCATACTACCGAAGGTCATCTTAAATATAGGGTAAGAGAAATTAATTTCTGTTTTTTTAACTATTAAATTTTTATTGTTTTTAGGTTAAGGGGGCTAGTATTTACAGCCCGTATCGTTTACGGCCAATCGTAGGCATAAAGTTACCAATAAATACTTCATTTTCGCCTCTGATATACATGCATAATCCACATTCGGAACCCATACAGGTTTGTAATCTTTTTTTGCTATGTTTGTTATTATATTATATCTTATAACGCCTGATACATTACAGATAGTTGAAGTCTATAGTAGTGGGGGTGACTTTCATTTGGAACTACCTAGTGGTGAGTTGGAGGGCCCCAAAGATCTTTGGGAAATATCTCCGATGGAAACTAAAGCTATTATTAGAGTTAGGTTTCACGCAAAAGTGGAGCAAAACCACACAGCTTATGTTAGGTAAAACAGTCTTTATTCCATAATATAATCAAAAAGAGTGTAACCTAGGATTACAAGGAATATTTTATAGGATAAAACTGAATAATACAGAAGAAATCTTAGTGGTCCCTTTGGAAGTGGAGGTGACATCAACCGCTTGTCTTCTGTACCCTCAAGGTTCGCTTGATTTTGGAGTTGGAGGTTCTTTGGATCCTTCAAAAAAGTTGAAATTAATATTGCAAAACACCCTCCGGCGTCAGATAAAAATCCACAGCATTACTTCAACGTCCAAGTCAATAAGGATTGACTACGACAAAGTTGTTATTCCTGGTGATTCTAAAAATCCAAATAGAGATGCATTCGAAATAGCAACTTTAACGCTGGATTGTAAGTGTAGTTTTCTTTCTTTAATACAGTCGTCAATATAACTTCACCATGTATAGGAATAAATGCTGATCATTTACCATTTACATTTACATTGAAAAAAAAATAAAGAAAATTTATTTTGGATCACTTTGGATATTTTTGCACAATTTTGGAACATATTAGATTTTTTTTTCAGTTTTTGCAAGGTTGTTTGTGCCATGTGTTACCCAGGGTTGTTATGTTTTAAAACATTCGTTTTAAAACATGTTTTTTTCTACTGTTACTGTTTATTTCCTAACTATATTCAATTGAATCATTTAGAGACTACTTTCATTAAGTGTTGTATGTTGACCAGGGTGGTTTAAAAATAACAGTAAAAACCTTTTAAAATAAATAATAGTAAATAATTGTTTTGTATTAAATCCAACTAACTACCTGTGAGGTATTCTCCTAACCGTCAGGGAATCGCATTACAACACCAAATGGAACACAGAACCTAATATCAACTCAAGAGAGCCAACATTTGTAAAAGGATAGATTTTATATTATTCTTAAATCACCATGAGCATTCCTTTATATTCGAAAACAATAATTTATTTTTTCTGACACTGCCTTGAAAAATAAAAAAAAACAAAAAACATGATTTAAAATGATGTTTTTTTTGGAGGTGTTTTAAAACACATTTTAACAAAAAAAAACCGTTTTTTATAACAACCCTGGTGTTACCTAATGAATGGACTATATATATTGAATGCAATTCTTGATTTTTTTTTTTTTCAAAGGGAAAACTGCATATGAGCATAAAGATTTTTCCGGAAAGATTATTGTTAAATATAAAAATGGTAAAGGAAAAACGGAAATTCCGTATTACGTCACCGTGGTGCAAGGTGGCATCTCGTTTAATACGTCGGCCACCAAGTACTTTATAAGGGAGAAGTTTGAGCGGCTGGCTACAAGAAGTATAGATATACGAAATGATTTTCCCACACCTATTATGTTAATTAATGTTACACTACCTGAACAGGCTCAAAGTTATTTTGAAGTATGTATTTCTGTGATAATTTACGTTCAATAATCGTTAAAATAAATGAATTGTTTTTAGATTTTAGACTTTAAATCGATTGTTCTCCAACCAAAGGAGGAGAAAAGTATATTTTACTTAAAACTGAAACCTAATGTTTCCTTAGCAGAAGTACAGCTCAATTCCCATATTCTTTTAAGGACTAACATTTCCGAGGTTCAATTTCCTCTTATGACCTACAATGGTCAATTAGATACGGTAAGTTTACCAATCAAAATGTTACTAGAAATGTTCTTAATCTCATATTTTTAGTATTTACCATATAGGAGTAAAGATAATTCATTAGATTTGGGTTTGATAAGTGTTGAAAGCACAAAAGAAACATTCATACTATTTCTAAATAAGAATCCTGTCAGTGTTACTTTGAAACAGTTGAAGACTTCACTGTTATCCAGCACTCTAGAAATTGTGGGTTGTGACAGCGGTGATCCTACTTATGCGTTGTTTCAAGAAAAATTTAGAAACTCTTCAAAATGTGTAAGTGTAATATTTACTTTAAATAAATCTCAATTCTCTTAAAATGAATCAAACTTTTGAGTAAAACGGATTTTTCTTTTTCTTAGGGGCGTCTCAGACCTAACGAATACGTGATTGTCAAACTGCTGGTGAAAACATCGTTAACTGAAGGTCAGGTATGGGGAGATATGAGTATTCTTACTCAATTCGAACAGTTGTCAATACCGCTTCATTTTAAAGTGGCCCAGGGAAGACTGGATATCGACCCAGATGGATTGATATTTGATCAGTGTTTCCCTGTAAGTGTATTATTAATTTTAAAAGAGTAAATTGGAGGTTTATTGAGGATGAATTCTGTTTAGGGGAAAATATGTTCACACTCGTTAAGGGTGCACTCGACTTTTAATGATCCTATGGTCATAGAAGACATCCTGAGCATTCCACCAGATCCACGAGTAGCCAGCAAGCTTACCGGTCATATTATGGCAAAAAGTACTAAAGTTGTCGGGCAATTATTGTTTAACCCGAATTTTGACTGCCAGACCGATTGTTATTTGGGGATTCCCTTAGATACTATGGGTAAGTTTAATTCTAAACTTAGGGCGGGTTTTTCACCTACCCATAAAGTTTTGTATTGTGATCTATCAAATATATCAAATTTTGTTGCGCTATTACAACTCGTGCAAACAATATATTTCCGGTGGAACTGCCATCACTACATCAACATTATCTGTTAACTCTTAAAATGGGGCAACAAAATCAGCTTATCTGACAGATAGCTATTCATGACTTTATGGGTCCTTGACATCTTGTTTTTTTTTTGTCTACAGGGGATTGGTTCAGAAGTCTTTTACTACCAAAATCGACAACAGAACTCGATATAAATCTAGTCAATACGTTTTACAATCGTTATTTAAATTTTACCGCCAACAACCCACAGAGATGGCAGAATGTCACTTTGAGGCTTGATACGTCCGAAGTGAAGGGTCATAAATTTACCTCGCGGGTTAAAATGAGCTGGCCGAGTTTGGTTTACGACTCGGACGTCAGCTCAAAGTATATTTTTCAATTCCCGTTGACGCAAGTGGGAAATATTTCGTACCAGAACTTGAGGATTCGCAATCCCTCCCAGTTGAACCTAATCATTCAGCTCGTCATGGATAACAGCTACCCGAATTCCGACACACTTCGGGACGCTCTGTCCTATGATTTTTTCAAGGGGGCCATCTCAACGGCACGGAAAAACAAAGTGTTCTTCTTCGCGGATAGTTTTACGGAATGCAGGCGAGATTCGGATAATTTAAACGTCGACGTAAACAAAAAAACAATCTCGAGGGTTTTACGACCTGGGGAGAACATCACCATAAAAGTTGGATACGTAGCTAAAGAGCAATCGTCGGATACCGCGTTTCTCTTCGTTAGAAATAATCTGACTGTGATCGAAGTTATTCGTTTGCAAGGGAGGGCGGCGCTACCTAGTTTCAAGTTTGGGAACCGAAAACCAGGGGCTTTACAACCGTTATTATTCGAGCTAACAGAGAAACATCTTAGGGATTGCGAGAAGGATAAGAAATATCCCGCCCAGGAGTTATCGATAAAGCGGACATTTACAGCGAGAAATACCGGCGATATTACCGTTTACGTTAATAATTTATTTATTAATGGGCATGAATGCGAAGGGTATGGTTTTAAGGTACTAAACTGTGAGGCTTTTGCGCTGCATCCGAATAAAACCCGGAAAATCGATATCGAATTTACTCCTGATTTTACGTTAGCGAAAGTGTCGAGAACTTTGGTCTT
This sequence comes from Aphodius granarius, assembly GCA_963971325.1. NCBI lineage: Eukaryota > Metazoa > Arthropoda > Insecta > Coleoptera > Scarabaeidae > Aphodius > Aphodius granarius. Next base: position 13,743,422 of record OZ020226.1, read on the forward strand.
GAACACAAGTTTAAATCAGAGTGTTAACTATACTTTAGTCGCCACGATTCCAAATATTTATATGACTTTGTGTCCGCTATTAATCGCACGACCCCAATGGGAAACATATGTGTATTACACGTCGTTTTTTGTAATGGCCGCAACACTTTTCTTTGTTTTTATCGCTGCGTTAATAGAATCGGACAGGATTTTAAAACTGGCCCTGAATGTCATCTCCAGACACAGCCCTTCCACCCAACCTACGTTAGACTTACGATTAATTGGCTCTCAAACTAGAGCGGAAATCCGAAATCCAAAGACCGAAGAAGAAAAACCAAAACTTGATAAACCAAAAGTGGAAGAACCACCCAAGGCACCTGAAGAAAAGTACACAGCTTTAATTCCGGCCGTAGCCGGAAAAACAAAGAAGAAATTAGCCAAAACAAAGAGCAACGAGTTGCAGAGTAAAAACGAGACGGAGAGTGATATTAAAAAACCGGACCGGTATAAAAAACCCGACGTAAAATCTAAGAAAAATATCAAAGAAAAACGCTTTCCGAAGAAGGAAAAACCGCAAGTGGAGCCCCTTCCTGCTGCACCCTGTGAAGAAGAGACTTCTTCAACAACTACCGACTGCAGTAGCATACAAGATGACGCAAAACCACCGATGAAAAAAGTCAAAAGCGATGTACCCCCTCCTAAGAATGAAGAGGTGGAACATCCTAAACTCGAAAGACGAAAATCCACGCCGAAACCCGTAAATCGAAAAGAATTTAAAGAAAACATGAACTTACTCGAAGTTCCCGCAAAACCAAAAACCAAAATCATCAAAAACCACAAGGAACGTAAAGATAAGACGTTCCTAAACCGAAAAATCGACCGGAGACGACCGTTGGACATGGTCTGTAACGCTCGAATAAGTCCTCCGATACAGGTGACTAATGTCTGGACGGAAAATAAGGCCTCGTTTAGCGATGTTGTCGCCAGGAGCGAAAGCATTCAGCCCGTTTCGCCCATTATTCACGTAAAACCGGAACCGGTGAAACCGTTGCAAGCTAAACCTACGCAATATGTGGAGCCCTACAACAAGAGTAACGTTGAACTGGGGCCCATTGGATCGAGGAAGGAATATTGGCAGGATAATGGCAGTCCTTCCGGTCTTTCCTCCTCTGTTTTTCAGCCCCAGGTTCCGGAGAATATCATCCAACCACCTGCGCCATGTCACAGTTATTTTTCCGACAGCAGCCCTTTGGATATGAACTTGAACTTCTTTTCTACACCAAATGAAGTACAGTACCCCCCACCACAAGGTATGGGTTATACAATAATACTGATTGCTTTTTATTAGATTATTTAAATTAATCATGCTGTATACAAGAGTTTCAAAGATTTTATAGAGAAATTTTTCTTTTCAAAAGATGGAAAAAATTTTTTTAATTTTTAATGAAATGTTTACGTAACTGGAAGAATTAAAACAAAAAAAAAATGTTCTACTTTTTATTTAAAATCGTGACTTTAAAACATGTAACAATGTGTATTCAAATATCGTCTGTTCGATAAAAAAAAGGTCTTGTGTGCCATAAGTTAATGTTTTCTTAAATTTTGTTGGCTATAGGAATTGACATATAAAACATCATACAGAAACGTCAGAAAATTTAAGTAACAAAAGCAACAACAAAACTGATCAACTCTACTAAAATTTGATAATTATCCAGTTTTGATAATTGTCAAATTTTAGTAGCCAAATTACCATGGTGAACTAGACCTTTTTTTGTTTGGAACATTCTATACATTAACATTGCTTAACTCTGGACAGTGATTGTTAAAAACAAAACATCTACCTACATAAAGAGATCGAAGTAAATGAACAAAATTATTGATTTGCAGATTCAAATTCATTGTTATCAGACCCATGGAAAATTCCACAGCCGACATCATCTGCAAATTACTGGGATGGTCTTTTGGGGAGCGGGCTGTCTTCAGAGACGATGTCACGTCCACCGCAAGAGTCGTGTTGGTCGTGGGGCTCGCCTGTGTGGCAGCCTTTGAGCACGGAGGTGACAAGGACGCCGACCAGGACACCGCCTGGTTTTGCGCCCCACAGGGACGTGGAGGAACGGCAACAGGAGAACACATACACTCCGTTCAGTTTGAACATTTGGCATAACCAACAGCAGAACCCGTGGAGTTATCCGCACAATCAGTAATTTTTACCTCTTTGTTTAGTTGCCCTTATTTTATACGGAACCCTTAAGTTATACAGTAAAGATCAAATCAGTACTCAGTAATTTGTTTTCTCATTTCTCACTTGAAACTCGTGTGTATCCATCGCTTTGTTTTGTGATTTAACCCATTTTTTTTAACCTGACCTGTGTTATTTTGTTGCTTTATTTTTGCTTTGAATAAAATTTGTTTTTTATTTGTTTATATTGTTTGTTTCCTTGATGTGTCTCTACTTTTCTCTAATAGTATATATACATATATATAAACACTGTTCCAGAGTAACCGTTGATTATAAAATATTGTTCAAAATTACTACTTGTATGTTCTTCTTTCAAAGCAAGAAGTTAATAAATGTCACATTTTAAAAATGGTTGCCTTTCATTGCTGACGTCGAGTTTCATGTGCAGCAGGTAGGTATGGTATTCTCAATAAAAAAGGTCTAGTATGCCTTTTCTTAAATTTATATTGGCTATAGGCGTTTGGGATTAGCATATAAAATGTCAGAAAAGTAAGGTAAAAGTATACCTCGTGATATAAGGCATAAAAACTTGGCACTTTATTATTTCAATTCATAAGAAAAATAGGTCATGTTTTAGCACGATATTTTTGCTAATCCATTTCAGGGATGTCTGGGAAGGGCGGAAAGTTATTTTCAAGTAACAAATTTGGGGGTTTTGATAGAAATAAATATGTAAAACATTAACTTTTTGCATCTATATTTTTGTCTGACATCGGGGTGAGAGGACAAAAATGACTTTAAGTCCCAGACACATTCATATACAATCGCGTGATACCCAACATTTAAGAGAAATAAATTCCGTCGGAGCACAACATGAAATTTAGTAATGCCATGTTTTTTTTTTTTTTTTTTTGAGGTGGTTAGGAAAACTATCATGGTACTGCGGACATCAGTGACCAACTCTGAAACTTGGATTGACATAAAGCAAGAAGCTGCTTAAGGTTTAATTGCACATACATGTGCAAAAACCTATTGTGCACATACATGTGTAAATTATTTATATTAATTATTAGTTTATGTAATTTCTTTGATATGTGGACCGGCGATAACTTAGAACTGATATACCGGTGGTTTGAGGTTGCACATAAATCTTATTTTTGCGGTCTTTACGTCTCCTGAAAAAAGTATCAACTGCGAAAAAAACTATCTCCAAAATAGTCAGAATTGAACCACCCATGCATAATCCAAAGATACCCCCAATTGTTGCTAAAATCAAAGAATTACATATTAATCTCGACGTATTATATACATTATAATTCAAATAAAATACCTAGTAAAGTATCCCACGTGACATGAACTGTACGAACCACTAAAGTTCCAGATATTGAGTTGAAATGTATGTTGAGAATGCAAGTATTATCACTAAGATGACTAAAATGTTAAATTACCAATTCAAAATATAAAATATGGTAGCAAAATATAGTATGTTCAGTAAAAAAGAATCTTGTGTGCCATGGAAAATATTGTAGCTTGGCTACTTTGGAATTTGACTTCAACTTTAAGCCTCTTTTTGTTTTATGTCATTATCCACGTTTTAGAGGTTAGAGATGACCAGTTTTGTTGTTGATTTGGTTACTTACATTTTCTGACGATTTATGTCAATTTCCAAAGCGTATAGCCAACATAAATTTAAGAAAAAGATTAAATGTGGCCCTTTTTATTGAACATACGATATATACTTACGTTAATTTCGCGTTTTTCTGTATTTCATATGTGACTTCATCACAATTTGGTAAACAATAGCAGAATTTTGATTCATTACAAGGTCTTCCAAGTTGTTTCCAATATTGTTTATCTAGAGGAAAATAATACGTGAGCAAAAAGTATCAAACATATTTTTCTCCAAAGCTATACCTGCGTCCACATCAGTTGATAACATCAAGTGAGCAAATGTGCCTATTTTAAGTATAAATAGTTATTAATTTTTCGTGATTTTGATCAAAAATACCTGTGCATTACTTACTATCATTATGTACCAGACATGTCAAGTCTTTTATAGAACAAATTTCTTCATCTTTACCTTGAAAGTTAGCGTAGTTATTACTCATTATTATAAAAGTATTTTTCTTACCTGACATGGCGTAATAAAAAGGTACACAATTGCATATGCTGTGGATAAATTTCGCTTTGCATTCGTTAAAACAAGTGAGACTATTATAAGTTTTTGTCCATTCGGGTTTCCCCTCATTTTGGAACCAACACTGTCTCCTTTTATCATTGACAAATTTGACGTTAGATTGACTCTCGTATATTGTAGGATACAAACCGACAGTTAAAACTTGACCCATTCTTATCGAATGCGAACGCAAACCCATCTCCGCATATTGATGTATATTTCCTACAAGAACTTCAATACCAGGAGTTTTTTTCACCGATGAAACATATTCTGATGGCTCGACATCAATTACGACCTGCATACCAGAGCCAAAACCAAAGCCACCACTATAATAAACGCTTCGTTCGTAATTTTCCACCCTAAAAATACAATATTTTCTGTCGTTTCGCGAAAATTTGTATTTGAATTAGTTTCAACTGTCCAAAACTTGCACTCCAATCACAGCATTCGAATGATTATCATCAGTCAAGAAAACAATTAATTTTTGAAGGCAAAGATATTGAGAATTAATTATGAACAAAATTAATGTAAAAAGAAAGTGACAAACAATTTTGAAAGGTTTCTACCATCAAAACCATCCAACCCTAGTGAAACTAACAAAAATTATTGCTAAGAGTCTAATAAACAATATAAAGTCAAGAGTAGTGCTTGGAACCATCCTAAATGTCAGACAAAACAACATAAAGTGAAGCAAACAACTTCTCAAGACAAAAATATTAACAAACATTTTTCGTAAGTTTATAATTTTGAAAATAATTACGACATCTTAATGAAACTAACAATAATTATTGCCAAGAGTCTAGTGAACAAAATAAAGTCACGGGTAGTGGTTGAGACCAGCACAAATGTCAGGCAAAACAATTAATATGTCAAGGGGGAATTTATGAAGGCAAAGATATCGACGAACATTTTTAACTGCAGGAATAATTAAGCAATCTTAATGAAACAAACCATAATTATGCAAAGAGTGTAATGAACGATATAAACTGAACAGTAGTGGTTGAAACCGTATAGTATTTTATTCCCAAGGAAAGCGCTTCGTTCGTGGTGAATGATACCTAAAAGGCTGGAGGGCCGAATCGACCCAATCATTCAAGTGTGTCACTCACTCGAATATTAATAATTACTAATAATAATCTATCTACCTATACTAACTACGAACTTTCAAGTCTAGGGCGCATTCAGCGGAATTGGCCTTTTTCGCCGACATTTGCGATCGACTAGCTACAAAATTGGGCTTTTCGATATTACTTTCGACGCTCGAATTGAAAAAAGAATACAATTCCGCGTGGACTGCGCGATATTTTGTAACTTAAATGCGTTAATTTTGAGAGAAATCACGTTTTTTTCACATTTTATTACTCATACTAATTATCATATTTCGGATCGGACTCATCAAGTTTTAGATTGGCCGAGGATTGCTGGTTATAGCGGTGTTTGTTTCATTTCGATATTTGTATACTAATCTATACAATAAGACTCTTGTCAATATATTCTTGTTACACTATTTTATCGGTTACCAAAGAGTATGTAGTAATAATTAGACGTTTAAAACTTTTAATACAGCACAAAGTAGTTTCCTATTAATATTCCATTATATCTCCCTTTAAAAACTATCTACGTACAAACCAGTAGTGCAACTTTACTTTAGAATATTGCCTCTTGCTTTTCCAGGAAGACATTACCGACGTGAGCCTGTTTTTTTGCCCCCTCTTTGCAGGTACATACTCGAAAAACTAGTCCTGACCCCTGTTCTAAGAATCTGTTAAGTTCTTAGAATTTCCTCACCTTTTCGTTGAAAACTGAGGCGCCAAGTATCCAGTTTTTGTTCGTTTTTTTATCAGCTTTTTGTTTACTTTTTTTATCAGATTTTTGGTCAGTTTGGACAGTTTTTTGTTTACTTTTAAACGTTAAAATAATAACCGGGCCCACGTGTATCATAAATATTTTACTTGCCATTCAAGGTGGCCCTTAATATACTACAAGGGTACGTATTTTTAACGTGTTTATATTTCTCATTTTGACCTTGCTTTTTCGAGAAAATCTAACTGAATTAGACGAAGTTCTTGCCAATTAAAGTTTTATTCTAGCTTAGCGCGTGTATATAACCGATAAGTATGTACCGAATGTACCGACAGTGGCACAGTTTGATAACACGGTGTGATTAGCATCTATTAAAATCGTTAATTACAAAGTATCTTCGCGAAAGTGTACACGAAAATGCAATATTGATTTTTCAAGGGTGGTTAATATGCGACACCCTTCGGGTCGTGTCTTCAATAGGGTGTGTCTTTAAAATTAACGCTAGTAATCAATACTAATATTCAGATCATTCGATTATTAATCGAGAACCAGATTGTTATGACAAGACATCTCGAGACCGAACTGAAACTAAGTCAAATACAAAATTTGGCGGGATTTATATTATTTGTGGAATTTGCAATCGAGATGAAAGAAGTAATTTACTGAAATTGCTTGGTTGCAAAGTAATTAAAGGTGCAACAATATCCTAGTGTTGTCCTCGCCATCCTAAAGAATTGTGTACAATTTTTTTCATCTGACTTCCAAAAGCATTTTTTCAGCATTTTGCTACATGGATGCGCAAGCTATAATGAGGGATATTAAATGATAATAAATGTGACTAATTATAATAATAGTAACCTCAGCCATTAGTTCGTCCATGTCATAATTCAAATCGACTAAATAAGAAAAAATCTTCGATGCACTTGTGATGTTAAAAGTCAATATATCATCTTCATCGCAGTCTACGCACAAAACCATATGAGATAAGTGGACAAAAAATTGCTCAATGTCTTCTTCATTGACACCTTTTGTACGCCTGTAATTCACCAAATTATAATAATAATAAAAGAAAAGGCTATAATTTATCCTCTTACAATATGCTTGTGATGTTCTCGGTTTTTTGTTTATAGACTATGTTGTTGTTGCAAATGATAACGGCAGGAAACGGTTGCTTCCAAACCGGATAACCCGTTGATGCAATGGAGTTTAGTATAGCCGTTTCCTGAAATCTGTTCAACTGCAACAATATCAGGCAGAGACAAAATACGAAACTTATCAGCAACCAAATTGCCCAGCATAGCGCTCCGAAAGTACTATATCGTTCTTCAACCATGTATTTACAACCGTGAAGGCCCGTATTAGCAAAATAGGAATGCAGAAATTGTTTAAAATAATCGAGAAGGCTTGAACCTGGCAAATATAATTGTTAATTATTGCATAAAATTTTATTATAAACCCCGTACCATTTTTAAGACTCAGTAATTTTAATCGTTTAACCATTGCCTTTTGTGCTTTGGTGGAATAGCAACAGCTTTATGCTGACTTGAAATGAGCAGAATCCTTAATTTGTCATTTTTGCCTCAATTATGACCTTTTTAAGCAAAGGTAATAATTATTAACCCATTTGAATGTGACAGATATGATCTAGAATCCATCTAGAATCACGATAATTACAGACCAACTTTGATAAGTGGGAAACCTCTCATAATTAGTCCCGGAAATTATGGGTTTAAAACCTATTTAATGTTCGGATTCAAAAGAAATTAAATATAATTATTTCTATATAGTTCAATCCTTAAAATTAGAGACGATTAGATTCGATATTTAGTAAGAATTGTTCAAATTTTTTAGTTTATTAGAATTTTATGACCAGATATTTGAATATGTTGCGATTTTGTCTTATAAGCAAGAATGAAAAATGTGATTACAACACTGTATTTTATAATATATTAACTACAAAGAAATTAATTTCTCAAGAACCAGATGCAATAAATTAGCAGGCAGTATCAATAAGATGGCAGTATCAAATTAGCAGGCAGTATCAGTTGTAGTCAAGGAAACAAAGATATTAATAAACTTAACTTTCAAAATAATGCTGACGCCATTATTATTGATCATATCTTACAATAATTACTGCCAAGAGTCTAATGAAAATACAAAAAAATCAACAGTCAACAAACAGTATAGTGGTTGAAATCACCGTAAATGTCAGTCAAAACTATACAAAGTCAAGGATACGTTTTCCGAAGTTTCCGATTCAAAAATAATTGTCGACTTCGAATGAAAACAACCATAAATGTCAGATAAAACGACCTAAAGTCATTTAGGAATCATTTATGAAGACAAAGATATTGATAAACACTTTCAAAAGTTGCTAGCTTAAAAAATAACTATTCAAGCTTAATGAAACCAACAATAATTATGGCCAACAGGCTAGAAAAAAACTAATGAACACGTTTATTTGGGCGCCATTCAATAACTGACTGGTTTTGACAGCTAGCTGTCAAGAGGTTATGTTTTGGTTACCCTTACAAATTGGTTTATAAATCATTATTGTTAGTGTACTTATTATTGTTAGTATACAATATCTATTCAAAAGCGGAGGAAAGACGAAAAATGACCGAAGAAAATGCGAATCCAAGTGTTATCATCGTTAGTAGCAGCAACACAAAACCAAGATCAATAATAAAACTGATCACAAAGAATGGAAAAATAACCGAATTCGGTGAGCATAGAGTGTCATCGCCTTGGCAGATAAACACAAAATATTACACAGCTAAAGTTGATTTACATGGTATAACGGAACTATTCGAACGAGACGAACCGTTTAATCAGTCAGTTCAAGCGCTGGTAGTCCACATGGACAGCAATAAAGAATCGGGACTGGAAGACTTAAAAATGTGGGAACAAATAGAGAATGATAGCGATCCAGAAATAAAACTCCTGCTCGCAAATTACTGCACAAACGAGACAAAAGTAACAAAAGCTGACGCTACAAACTGGTGTCTCTCAAAAGGCTACGAATTTATCGAACTATATCCAACATCACCTCCGGAAATCTCTGAAGAAGACACAGAAATTATACCTGAAAAGTTTGGTGTGGAGCGAGTTATCGAGGCTCTTCAGGCTCACGTTTGGCCCAACTTGGAAATGAATAAAAATGAGAAGACGCAGGCAAATAGTGGGGCCGCTTCTTCCATAGTTAATGACTTGAATGCTCTTTTTGGGGACGAGAATTGTTTGGATGATTTTACAGAGATATTTTCACAGTTGAAGTCTATGAAGGAAAGTATACAGTCATTGCCTGAAAAAGATAGAAAAAGACAGGCTGAAGAGTTTGTTACAACTTTTTGGAAAGCCATTGGAGGAGATGATGATGAACTTGACTTGTCTGATTAATTTGTCTAGCATTATTTAAATTAAGGTATAATTTGTAATATATCAATTTTATGTTATTAATATTATTAAATATTCAATATGTTAGATCTGTCTTTTTTCTTTGTTAGTTAATCGCAGTTTTATTCTGTAAAATTTATGAGACAAATTGGGACAAAATTCCAGAACAAATATGAAAATTTACTAATTATGGAAAAATCTGAATTCACAATTTATAAAAAGAATCTCGGAAATTCTCACTAGTAATCCAGTTCAACATTCCTTATTACAAGTGGTTCTAATTAAATTCTTTCTATGAAAGTGATTTTTTTTTCGAAATGGGGCACAAACAGCTAAACTTTAAGATACAAAAAACCCATCTTTTGAACAATTTGTCGTCGAGGTGTGAACTCTTCGTCTTCATAAATTGTTCCCTTGACTGATGGTAATGAACGAGCATACATATATGGCGTTACAAACTTGAACAATATGAATAATTAAAACCAGTTATTTCGTAATTCTTTATTATATAACTTATACATCTACTACTACACAAATCATTTCTTTGTACAATCAAAACTGCTCCAAACTTTCGAAAATTCCTTTACTCTATTACTCTGATCATTAAAACTTTGCCTTTTTGGTTTCCTCCACTTGCTATGGTGCAAATCGAGCATTCCTCCTATTATTTCCTGCGCGAAATTCCTTGGAAAATCCTTTTCGTCTTCGATAACATGGGCATATCCTTCCGTCATCCCAAAACTAACGCAGAAATACGGAAGGCCCTTAGGAATAGCCCTTCGGACATCCCTCCCGGCAAGCGAAACAAGTTTCTTGTTGGACGACCACTCAGTTTCTGACTCGTCTATAGCTTTTTTGAAATATATTGGAGCTAGGTCACCTTGCTCCTTGGGAACAGGGACACATTCCAGGGCCATGTGGGGTTGTTTATGCAGAGATATTGCAGTCTCAAAGAAAACAACGTCTTCCTCGTCTGTCAGGTACATTTTTGTAAGGGCTTTTCGAAAATCTAACATTTCTGACCATTCATTTTCATCGAGTTGCGTCGCGCAAGGCACGTGTCTAATTGGTACTATAAAACAGTGCCCTGTTGTGATTGGCTCGAAAGGTGGTAGCATTAAAAACATAGTTTCACCCAAGGTGATCATCAAATGTTTAGACATGACATCTGATTGGAGACAAAACGAGCAATTGTCTAAGCTTTTAGCCAATGATTGGTGGCTCTGAATTGCCCTGTCAATATTCTTCTTGTCGGAAGCTTGTTCTGTGTCAGAACGACGTATTTTATCTTCGAATATCTCGTCTAAGTCTTGGTTTTTGATTTTCGATGCCATCTTAATAAATTCTTTATTTTGGTCGTCTACTGTTTGATATTTCTCATTCTCAAACATCTGCTGGAGGGAATATTTGTCGTCGTCGGGGAAATATCTCACACGTTCACCGTCGTGATGAGTTTCCACTTTTTGTTTCTTTCCTTTGTTCGAACGTTGATCATCAGCCGAACTAATCTTCAAAGGTCTGGAATAGCCTTTACTGTCGGTTGTTGTTAAAACAACTTCTTCTGATTTTGATGATGATGAAACTTGCCGCATTTGTCGACCCTTTTCTAATTTTGCCTTTAGTTCTTTCACCAAATCAACATTACCCATGATTTCGGCTTTTACCAACTTAGCAGCCATCGCATTGAGTTCTTTATCAGTTATAACCGTATCCTCCTCTTGCGTTGGCTCATTATCTTCACTGGTGTAAATTTCATTACCCTGAACAGTCTGCTCAATTCGTTCGTCGATAGGCTTTTTACGCCAATTACTACTCGTTTTATGAGTGCTTTTGTACTCAAAACTATTCTCGGAAGGCTTTTTAAATGACGGCAGACCGTCCCCTCCGTGTTTCCAATAAGGATTCAACTCCCTAACGCTTTCGCTCGGGTTGTACCGGTCCTTTTCTTTATCTAATCGTTTTTGGTCTTCTCGTTCTTTTCTACGATCCAAATTTGATGTTGTCAAGAAAGACGAAGACATAGACATCCAATCATCTCTCTTTTCTTCATTATGAACATTACTTGATTTACTACTGGACGGTACTGTGTCTTTTTCAACCCATTCAGATTCCGAGGAACTCGAAGAGCTTGAACTGTATTTCCGTTCCTTCTTCTTGTGTTTCTTTTCCTTCTTATGCTTTTTAGACTTCTTCTCTTTGTGTTTCCCCATTTATAAGCAAAATTTTACTTTTCTACTCTATTAAATCTTCAGATTTCTAGGTTAAGTGCGTTGACGCTGTTGACGTTTAGTTGTCATCGGTTGTCATTCAAGGGACCAATAGGAGTTAAGGATTTAAACGGTTGGTTGATTAGTATTGGACGCGAGGTTTATACCATCGGTCGGTATTGTCGGTAACACGGCCAAGGCCAACAAATAGTAAACGTCAGATTTGAAAAATGGCCGCCGTGGTTGACAGCTCACAAATAACCGAAAAAATCTCAAAATTATCCATAACTACGGAAAATACGCAAATGCGTAATGGAGAATTGCAAGAAAATAATAGTATGGAGTATGGATTGCCGCTATTGGATGTGTACAAATTAGCTGTGGGATTTTATAAAGGTATTTCTATGGGTTTATAGGTTATGGTTGCTTTGACAATTATAATTCTAGAAAAAGAAGGAAAGGCGGTGCATTTTAGCTATGAGGATAAACTACTGTTAGTGGCCTTTACTCAGCAAGTTCTACACGGGCCGTATTCAGAGGCTGTACACAAATTACCGCCGTTGGGTGCTTTAGATGTCGTGGGGAAAGACAGACGTTTAGCGTGGCAGAAATTAGGGAATCTCAATGCGGATCAAGCACGTGCTGGTTTTGTTGAATTACTTAGTAGAAAGTGCCCTTTGTTTTCGGCTTTTATAGAAGCACACAGGAGAGAGAAGAAAGAACAAGAGAGACTGGCGTAAGTATCTTTTTATCATATTGTGTATCTTGTTTATTTTGTAGTTTATTTTCTAGAATAGAAAACGAAAAACAAAAGTTGGTACGAGAGGAGGAAGAGCGTCACAGAGAAGCCGAAGAAAAATTATTACATGAACGGCTAGAGAAAGAAGAAGCGATAAAACGACAGATTCAGCAGGCACTGAATGAGCAGACCTACGAGCAATTTAGGAAATACGCGGAACAACACAATCCCGGTGATCCTGAGAAACAAGGGGCATTAATTAGGCAATTACAAGAACAACATTACATTCAATATATGCAACAATTGCAGCTAGTGCAACAACACGACACATCAAAAGATATAGAAGCCAAAACTGATGAGCCAGAAAATGCGGATTCAACACCTACAGATGGCGAAGAAGACAATAACACGGGACCCCAAGACGGTCATATCCCTGCTGCTAGTATGTGGACTAGGTCAGATTTTGAAGAATTTAAAAGGGGAGTTGCACAGGCTGAAGGGGATGGTGTAGTTAGGGTTGCGCATGGAGAGACTGTCACCGTTAGGGTACCCACCCATAAAGCTGGTACACGATTATTTTGGGAATTTGCAACAGACCACTATGATATAGGTATGTAATTATAATAAATACTTAAGAAGATTTCTTCAATATGTTCAATAAAAAAATGGTCTAGTGTATTTCTCTTTTTAAAGGTTTTGGTTTGTTCTTTGAATACGGTACACCAACGACAGATACGGTGTCTGTTCATGTCTGTGAAAGTGAGGATGAAGACCGGGATTACAATGATGAAGAATTATTTGATGAGGCAATTCATACCGGTGATCTAGAGGCTGGATCTTTCACGGTAGAAGGTGTTATAAAGTCATTGCCTATGGAGATAGTGCCTGTCTTTCGGAGAGATTCCCATTTGGAGGTGTACGCTGGTTCCCACGAATACCCCGGTGAAGGCGTTTACTTGCTTAAATTCGATAATTCCTATTCGGTTTGGAGGTCAAAAACGTTATACTATAGAGTATATTATACGCAATGAAAATGCTGAATATTTTTTTTAGATAGGCTTAGTAATTTAATTTTTCCTACTTTTTTATTATTATGTAAATTCTAGTCTTAAACAGAGGTATATCGTTTGTGTTTTCTTTTTTTTTTTTTTGTTCACCGGTTTTCTAATGCAGATTTTGTGTACTTTTCTTAGTGTTAAGAACAACTCGTTTTTATTATTCTTGTTTCTTTCGAGTATTATGTATGCAAACAAGCTGTGGTACTAAAATAAGAAAATGTTTGAAAGAAGTTTGTGCAATTTTTATGTAATAACTTGAGTATAAATAAAATAATTATGCGAATTTTATGTGTATTATTTACAAATCCCTTTTTACCCCTGCGACACCCTTGATGCATTGTTCACTAATCTCAAAACAATAAAGTTCTGTATGTTTGTCAAGTACATCAAATTTTGTTGCCCTTGTGATGTCTGCTTATAATGAACCTCCACAAAGCATCCCAAGGGGTTATTATAACAGAAAGTTCACTAAAATTGGTGATATTAATATATGCAATTACTGTATTTCGATGGAAGTGTACAAAACATCTCTTACTCTTTCCTTCATAAAATCAGCTTATCTGGCAAATAGCTATTCAGGATGTTATAGGTAGGTGAATAAACCCGGCCTCTAATAATTTGGCCAGGGACTGTGCATTCCGTAGTCATGTTCAAATAAATGAATAAAACTAACAGATAATTTAAAAATAAGTCTTTATTTTATTACAGTGACATTTTCAGAGTAGTTCACAACACTTAAACATTATAAAAAAACATTGTAATTTATTACTAATAATAAATTTCGAAGTACACTTTAAGGTATTGCCAAAGGCACACAATATAAACTGCTTATTTAGCAAAGTCTAACATTTTTTAGGTCAATAAAGCTATTCTGTTGACTTGCATAAATACTTTTCCTAAATAAATCACAAATAGGCAATTTTTAAACTTAAATAAGATTTTTAACTTAACTAGAAAAGAACAATTTAATCAGTTCTGACATAAAACCTAAAATAGACATGATAAAAGCTCTTTTAAAGGCTATAATATAAGGCACATTTCAGGCATATAAACACACTAAACTCTACATAAAACAAACATATTAAAAGGCCCCTCATTGCTCTCTGTTATACCTCGGAAGGCAACGCAGTTTCTTAATCATCTCTTCGTTGATCGTCTCATTCTTCGTAGGACTCAAGTTAAGCCTACGTCTAAGTTTAGAGCTAATTTCAGGTCTCGATCTAGGCAGCTTTTGTGGCGTTTTATCCTTAGAAGGGCCCAACAGGTCATACCTGTTGAAGTCAAGTGGTGACCATGTTTCCGGCTTACAACGGGGCCCCCTCTGTATAATAATAAGCTCCTCTGGTGACGTTTTCTTTGGAGTACCTTGTCCTTTATTCAATTCCGACAGAACCGCCCGATTATCTGTATTGCTTTCGTCAGGGTTGTTTATTTCCTCCATCTTGGTTTAACCGCCTAAACCCTTAACGGAAAACGTTAGTTTTTAAAGTGGAAATTCGCTTTTATATTGACTGAAAGTGTTGGATTTTGGTTACTCACGGTTTCTAGCACATCCTGTATTGTAGAATTAACACTTGTGAGGTTGAAATCACCGAGAAACACGGGAAACGTTCGGGAAATGGCGCGCTTTGCTATCTCGTAACAGGGCATTTAAACCGCCATCCCACAAGTAAACACGTTAACGTATGACGGCCGCTACAGTGACCTCTTACAGCTGATTTCTGAGGAAGGTTTATAAAAATCCGCGCAATAGTAATTCAATTTTTTACTGTTATCAGTTGCAGACAAATTATTTTTGTAACTTATTGTATACAATTGCTAAGAAAACTAAGTAAAATAGTACAGGACATTGAGAAGAATTTAAGAACTATCATTATAACAACTCGTCTACCGTCTTTTGTGGTATTTGTAATGTATTTTTACCGTAATGAGTGTATTACTGATGATGATTTTAGTAGATCAGGTTACTTAGTGGACAAGAAGTAATGCTATGAATTCACCGCACGATTTATCATTAGCTACATATGCCTCAAGTTGAAAAGTTAATAAATATAGTCAACACTTGCTAATCCAACTATGATCTAGGTAGTTTGTGCTATATTCCGAATATTCATTAAATGGTACCCGAGGAAGTATATTGTGAATTATATTTGCAATATGAACATGGGAGCTATCAATCTGAGTTTTGGTGATCATCTTGTACTCCTATTGACCACACGATTGTGTGCAAAAACAGATCTGGTGTATTCTGTACTGCCATTTGAATTGTTCATCAGTTATGAGCGTGTTGATCATCATCGCTGTTTTATTCTATAATTAATTGCATATGTATGCACATGAAAACATACACATTTATATGCCGATTGAAAACATTAAGGCTGATCGCTCAATTTTGTGTTCTATTGATCGCACTCGTGGAGGTTTCGTGTTCTTTTGGTCCATCATGTATTTGCAACGACATTGCACTAGCGCACACTACACTCAGGCCCAGCTTCCCAAAAGAAAACTAACAAAAATAATCTCGATCTAAATTAAATTAATAAACCATTTATTGGGTAAACATTGTTTTATTTTCATGCAGTGATGTTCCGATATCATCAAAGTATCGATACCTACTCAAATCGGTTTTGCGATACTCATACGAGTACCCCAAAAGTATTGATACCTACTTGTGTCGATACCTACTCATATCCATATTAATACCTTTTCCTTGGTCAGTCATTTTATGTAGTTTAATAAAACACGTTAAATATTTTATATATTTATTAATGATTATAATTAAACAAAAAAAGGCTTTCTTTGGAATATTTGCCAAAAAAGCAGTTTTTCTAAATATTTAGATGACAACTTATTTCTCTTATGGTTAATAGTTCCACCAGCCTTAATAAACATTCACAGGGCACAACTGTTGCAACTACGATGAGATATTGCTGCATGTATTTGTTTTGTATAAACACGGATAAAGTGCCTTCATGTCTTCCCAGTCTGGGTTTGATTCGATACAAATACTTTTCTTTCGATACGAAGTAAGTATCGAAAGAAAAGTATTGATGCTAAATGTACTCGGTATCGAAACAAAAGTATCAATAATTTACTTGTATCGGAACATCAGTATTCTCGTATAATCTTCCGGTGGTCAGGTGTGAATGTATGAATTAATTCCATGATTCCCGAAGCCATCTTCTGCTTAAGCAAATTTAACAAACCGCACACTTCAGCCCATTTTTCCGCCCTAAAAGAATATAAAACATGTATACAATACTATAATCAATTATTGACAATAATAAGACATTTTGACTATACAGGTCGCGTTTCAGCGATAGGTGTAAATTTTATAAAACATAACCTTATATTTCCGCATTAAACGATACGTACCTTTCAAATTCCTACGGAAAACGAAAAAGACGAACGTTTTTCGTGACCGGAATCGTTAGGCTACATTTTATGACTGAACAAATACTCATTCATACTTATAGCTGAACACGTAAAAATCACAACGTTTATAACATAACCTCAACGCGCCGTCAATCACTTGTTGTCATATGTCGACTACAGCAGCGCCACCATCGGATTTCAAAGTACCAAGGCCCCACATCGCGCATGCGCACTCAATTTCGGGACCGTCAAAACCCAAAACCCTCCAATGACATTTCTTGTTTTGGCTATTCGCTGGTTAGACCAGGTTAGACCGCGCTTTGCAATCTCGTATCCCCCATTTTTCCATAATTTGTGTTAAGTTTTTAATATTATTTGTTGTGTTTTGTTGAAATTTATCAGGATAATCGTTATAATACAGTTTGTGTTCTCTATTTGTGCCGCAATGTCTTTCCCTAGAGCAAAATTGAAGCGATTTAATGAAGAAACCAGTAAGTTGATAAAAGTGTTTTTTTACGAGTAGATTTTTTTCAAGTTTTATTTTAGGTTGTACACCATCTCCAGCGGATTATAACCCGGTTGTAAAACCATCGAAAGGGGGCTCAATCAAGTCAACAAGTGGTAGATTTCCCGAAAATCATCCAGATAATGTTTCAGTTAACTCAAATGGCTCTTCTTGCTTTAAAACGGTATGCCAACTTCTTATTTTTTTTGAGAATCTTTAATTTTAACGTTCTAATATTGTTCTTATCAGCCAAACATGGTCCGGAAGAAAAAGACTATTATTAATTCCGCAAGCAAAATAAAACCAATGTCTTTGTTTCTTGTCGACGATTCGGAAACATTACAAGACAAAATTGTAGAATGTAATAACAAAGATTTGTATATTAAAGAACTTATCAAACAGATTGATGACATGAAAAACTATTTAAAGGAATTAACCGAACAACGAGACTTGTTCGAAAAAGAAAAGAAAGATTTTGAAAGTCGAATTTCCGGTATACGAAAAAAGCATTCAGACGATTTATTTAACATGTCTTCTCTCCATAATAGCGATATGAATAAACTTAGTGCCACCATAAATAAAGTCAATGATGATTTAAGAAATTTGCAGAAGCAACACGACACAATAAAACACACAAATAAATCCGAACTAGAAAATTTGTTACAGAATATAAATGCGTTAGGTCAAAATTTCAATGTTATAACTTCAAAATTTTTCGAGGAAGAGATACAACATAAAGAAGACGAGTTATTAGAGAAAGAGAATGCATTAAAAGTGTTAAAGGTTGAGTTAGAGAAAAAACACAGTAAGGAAATTGAAGAATTAAGACTTTTACATGCTACAGAGATTAAAAATATTGAATTTGAAATGTTGAAAATGATAACAGAAACCGAAAAGAAATTAGAGCTTGAAAAACAACTTTATCTAGAGAAAGTTTTTGAAATTGAAAAAAACAAGAATCACGAAATAGAAAAGTTACAAGAATTGCATAGAATTGAGATTGAAGGCTTAATTGACAGCAAACAAAAAGAAATCGAACAGTTGGAAGAAAAATACAAAGAAATAAATTGCTTAACAATTATTCAAATGCAGGAAAAATGTATGGAGTTAGAATCAACCTGGAAACTAAAATTAGACGAAAATCAAAAATTGAGTCAAGAAACCCTTCAAAAGTTCCAATCCGACAGCGAAGCAAACATCATTTTAATCGAAATTGAGAAAAACAAGATAAACAAACAACTTAAAAAATCCACCCAGGAACTTGAAGAATTAAAATCTTATCTCTCTTCAAAAACTGATCTAGAAAAAAAAATACGACCAACTAAAAATCGAATACGATAATGTCATAACAACTCTAGAGGAAACCCGTAAAAACCTAGAGATGGAAAAGTCTGCATACGAAGCGGAAAAGAAACAATCGATGATCAACCAACGCACTTATCAAATCACCATAGCAAAAACAAATGAAGCTGTTGAAGCACTAAAAAAACGTTTGTTGGAATCTGATAGGGACGTCGAACAATTAAAACTCGAAATTGAAACTAATGAAGCTGCAAAATTAGAGTTGGAAGCGAAATGTAACCATTACGAAGAAGCCTGTGAAGGATTAAGACGGATAAACGAGAAATTCATCAACCAACAAGAACTAGTTGAGAAATTATACGAGAAAAAATTAAAAGATGTTGAGAAAAAGTTACATTGCGACACCGAGGAGTATAAACAGATGATCAAAGAGGTTGTTACTTCATACGATAAACGTTTAAGTAAGAAAGAAGTTGAGTTAAAAACCGTGAATGAGTTACTGCAAGAGCAACAGATTGGGTATATAAATGCTTCGAATTTAATTGATACAGCCAGGGAAGAAATTGAAAATTTGGAGCAGGAAAATGCCAATTTGAAACATCGTATTGATTCCTTAAAGAAAGAATTATCCGCCACCACAGAAGGTATTTCGAAAATCGAGAAAAAGAAAGATGACTTAGAAATACAGTTGAAAAAAGAACGGGAAAATAACGAGAAAATTCGACGGGAAATACGGGAGTCGCAGACTGGAGGAGAAGATGTAGAAGAATTGAGGAAAGACGTGAGAATGTTGCAGGAGAAATCAGAGAAATACATCCATTACGCGGAATATTACAAATCGAAAACTGTCGAATATGAAAAGGAAATTGAGGAAATGGGAAAGATTGGTAAGAGTTATAATGAGCAGAGTAGGAAATATATACATTTGATTAACAATAAAAAATATCTCCCAATAATAAAAAAATAAATAAATAAAATGGACACATTATAGTTTAATAAAATTAAGACTGGTTTCTGTCACGTAATGGACTTGAAATATAAACACTGCCCCTTGGACTGTTCACGTTCTCCTTATTCAATTTCTTAGAAGTTTCAGTACCAAGACGTTTCTTCAATTTATCTATGGTCTTTGCTTGCGTTTTCAACTTGGCTTCCATATCTTTATTAACCTGTTAAAAAAAACAGAAGATATTACAACAAAATAAAAAAAGAATAAAAAAATACTGTACCTTTGTTAATTCAATGTTCTTTTCTTTTAGATCAACAAGATGTTTTATTTTTTGTTTTTGGTTTTGGTGTCCCAGAATCACAGCATATTTTAAGCCCATTGCCTTAGCTTCAGTTTCAGCCAAGCTTTTCTGACTGAGAAGGAAGTTTCTCTCGTTTTCATAAGCTTCTAGTTGTTCTCGGAAAGGTCCAATTAACGACTGATTTTCCAAAAACTTAAAAAGAATTGCTTAATTATTTATTTTTAAATTCATGAAAGTTGTATTAATAAGGTGAACAGATTATGATGGAGACAAACTGAGACAAAATTGCTATTTTATTACATTTTCTACTTTCATAGCAAACTGTGGCTGATCTAATCGTGCCATATAAAATAACAGGAAAGATTAAAGAAAGAAAAGAATAAAGAAGGAATAGAATGACATTCAATACTAATTACAATCTTAGTAGCAAAAAGCGAATGCAGAAAGTTTCTAAGATATCATTATATATAAACAAGACATATAAACCAGCATTAAAGCATGGATTGCACATGTTAAAACCTACAATATAACCCGTCAAATGATTATTGTTGCTATTTTATTGCATCAGGTTTTTGTGAATTAAATTCTTTATAGTTATAAATACAACATATCTGATCTAAGGCAAGTTTATTATTGAGACTACCTGCTACTTTATCTCTTGTTATACATAAATGAATCTGATTTAAAATAAAACATGTTAAAAACACATGTTTTAAAGTTTGTCTTACTAATAAAACAATGTTTATAACTAATTCAAGTTACTTATATTTAAAAATATGTAATAATCATTTTTCCCTAATAATATCAATATTTGTACTTACAGTTTGTTCCAAATGAGCATTCCTCTCCTCTAGAGTTATAATGAGCAGAGTAGGAAATATGAAGATTTGTTGAAAAGATACGCTTTTCAACAAATCTTCATATTTCCTACTCTGCTCATTATAACTCTTACCAATCTTTCCCATTTCCTCAATTTTCTTTTCATATTCGACAGTTTTCGATTTGTAATATTCCGCGTAATGGATGTATTTCTCTGATTTCTCCTGCAACATTCTCACCTCTTTCCTCAATTCTTCTACATCTTCTCCTCCAGTCTGCGACTCCCGTATTTCCCGTCGAATTTTCTCGTTATTTTCCCGTTCTTTTTTCAACTGTATTTCTAAGTCATCTTTCTTTTTCTCGATTTTCGAAATACCTTCTGTGGTGGCGGATAATTCTTTCTTTAAGGAATCAATACGATGTTTCAAATTGGCATTTTCCTGCTCCAAATTTTCAATTTCTTCCCTGGCTGTATCAATTAAATTCGAAGCATTTATATACCCAATCTGTTGCTCTTGCAGTAACTCATTCACGGTTTTTAACTCAACTTCTTTCTTACTTAAACGTTTATCGTCTGAAGTAACAACCTCTTTGACCATCTGTTTATACTCCTCGGTGTCGCAATGTAACTTTTTCTCAACATCTTTTAATTTTTTCTCGTATAATTTCTCAACTAGTTCTTGTTGGTTGATGAATTTCTCGTTTATCCGTCTTAATCCTTCACAGGCTTCTTCGTAATGGTTACATTTCGCTTCCAACTCTAATTTTGCAGCTTCATTAGTTTCAATTTCGAGTTTTAATTGTTCGACGTCCCTATCAGATTCCAACAAACGTTTTTTTAGTGCTTCAACAGCTTCATTTGTTTTTGCTATGGTGATTTGATAAGTGCGTTGGTTGATCATCGATTGTTTCTTTTCCGCTTCGTATGCAGACTTTTCCATCTCTAGGTTTTTACGGGTTTCCTCTAGAGTTGTTATGACATTATCGTATTCGATTTTTAGTTGGTCGTATTTTTTTTCTAGATCAGTTTTTGAAGAGAGATAAGATTTTAATTCTTCAAGTTCCTGGGTGGATTTTTTAAGTTGTTTGTTTATCTTGTTTTTCTCAATTTCGATTAAAATGATGTTTGCTTCGCTGTCGGATTGGAACTTTTGAAGGGTTTCTTGACTCAATTTTTGATTTTCGTCTAATTTTAGTTTCCAGGTTGATTCTAACTCCATACATTTTTCCTGCATTTGAATAATTGTTAAGCAATTTATTTCTTTGTATTTTTCTTCCAACTGTTCGATTTCTTTTTGTTTGCTGTCAATTAAGCCTTCAACCTCAGTTCTATGCAATTCTTGTAACTTTTCTATTTCGTGATTCTTGTTTTTTTCAATTTCAAAAACTTTCTCTAGATAAAGTTGTTTTTCAAGCTCTAATTTCTTTTCGGTTTCTGTTATCATTTTCAACATTTCAAATTCAATATTTTTAATCTCTGTAGCATGTAAAAGTCTTAATTCTTCAATTTCCTTACTGTGTTTTTGCTCTAACTCAACCTTTAACACTTTTAATGCATTCTCTTTCTCTAATAACTCGTCTTCTCTATGTTGTATCTCTTCCTCGAAAAATTTTGAAGTTTGAACATTGAAATTTTGACCTAATGCATTTATGTTCTGTAACAAATTTTCCAATTCGGATTTATTTGTGTGTTTTATTGTGTCGTGTTGCTTCTGCAAATTTCTTAAATCATCATTGACTTTATTTATGGTGGCATTAAGTTTATTCATATCGTTATTATGGAGAGAGATTTGTTGAAAAGATACGCTTTTCAACAAATCTTCATATTTCCTACTCTGCTCATTTGGAACAAACTGTAAGTAGAAATATTGATATTATTAGGGAAAAATGATTATTACATATTTTTAAATATAAGGAACTTGTATTAGTTATAAACATTGTTTTATTAGTAAGACAAACTTTAAAACATGTGTTTTTAACATGTTTTATTTTAAATCAGATTAATTTATGTATAACAAGAGATAAAGTAGCAGGTAGTCTCAATAATAAACTTGCCTTAGATCAGATATGTTGTATTTATAACTATAAAGAATTTAATTCACAAAAACCTGATGCAATAAAATAGCAACAATAATCATTTGACGGGTTATATTGTAGGTTTTAACATGTGCAATCCATGCTTTAATGCTGGTTTATATGTCTTGTTTATATGTAATGATATCTTAGAAACTTTCTGCATTCGCTTTTTGCTACTAAGATTATAATTAGTATTGAATGTCATTCTA
Source organism: Aphodius granarius (assembly GCA_963971325.1). Lineage (NCBI taxonomy): Eukaryota > Metazoa > Arthropoda > Insecta > Coleoptera > Scarabaeidae > Aphodius > Aphodius granarius. The sequence continues at coordinate 13,766,498 of OZ020226.1, forward strand.
TTCCTTCTTTATTCTTTTCTTTCTTTAATCTTTCCTGTTATTTTATATGGCACGATTAGATCAGCCACAGTTTGCTATGAAAGTAGAAAATGTAATAAAATAGCAATTTTGTCTCAGTTTGTCTCCATCATAATCTGTTCACCTTATTAATACAACTTTCATGAATTTAAAAATAAATAATTAAGCAATTCTTTTTAAGTTTTTGGAAAATCAGTCGTTAATTGGACCTTTCCGAGAACAACTAGAAGCTTATGAAAACGAGAGAAACTTCCTTCTCAGTCAGAAAAGCTTGGCTGAAACTGAAGCTAAGGCAATGGGCTTAAAATATGCTGAGATTCTGGGACACCAAAACCAAAAACAAAAAATAAAACATCTTGTTGATCTAAAAGAAAAGAACATTGAATTAACAAATGTACAGTATTTTTTTATTCTTTTTTTATTTTGTTGTAATATCTTCTGTTTTTTTTAACAGGTTAATAAAGATATGGAAGCCAAGTTGAAAACGCAAGCAAAGACCATAGATAAATTGAAGAAACTTCTTGGTACTGAAACTTCTAAGAAATTGAATAAGGAGAACGTGAACAGTCCAAGGGGCAGTGTTTATATTTCAAGTTCATTACGTGACAGAAACCAGTCTTAATTTTATTAAACTATAATGTGTCCATTTTATTTATTTATTTTTTTATTATTGGGAGATATTTTTTATTGTTAATCAAATGTGTGCCAAAATGTTTTTTGTTTGTATTTATTTATTATTTCTTATACAATAAAGGAGATATATTAATAATTGTCTGTATTTTTTTATAATTACAATTGAACTGAATAAGACTGACAGCATCCAGATCTCAAATTCATAAATAAATCTTCGAATATCTCTGTTATATATAATTTTTTGTATTCAATAAACGAGTTTATCGAAATAATTTCTAGTATTTTATTTGCCTTTCGTAATAAATCAGCAAAAGTTATTTACAACCTCATCCCATAAACCATCTGCAAAATATTCCTTCACTTTGTTTTGTCTAACATTTATGGCAGTTTCAAGCACTGCTGTTGACTTTGTATTGTTCATTAGACTTTTAGCAATAATTATTGTTAGTTTCATTAAGATTGCTTAATTATTTTGAAAGTTATAAGCTTTTGAATAATATTTATCAATGTGTTTGTCTTCATCAATTGTTCCCTTAACTTTATATTGTTTTGCGAGACATTTATTGTGGTTTCAACCACTACTCTTGACTTTATATTGTTTATTAGACTCTTGGCAATAATTATTATTAGTTTCATTTAAGGCTGCTTAATTATTTTGAAAGTTATAAACTTTTGAAAAATGTGTGTCAATATCTTGTCTACTCGAGTGATATTTATGGTGTCAACCACTACTCTTGACATTATATTGTTTATTAGACTCTTAGCAATAATTCTGGTTGATTTCATGAAGATTGCATGATCCCATCCCTTATTCCATTGCTCACCACCTGTCGTCTTCAGTTTGACGTTTGTCGTAATGACATACATAACCTCAGTTTTAATTGTACCTCACATGCGCCACACAAAATCCGACGCGGTGATTGGTCGGTCCACAGCAGTTGCGACACAACCGTCATTTCGTTGTTAGAATCGCGCCTTTTGTGCAACAGAAGTTATATTTTTGTAGAGCTAGACCCTGCCAACTGCTTGTACCTCGATAAAAATCATAACAGAAAACAAAAAACATGTCTTTTTCAAGAGCAAAAATGCAGAGGTTTAATGAAAAACTCAGTAAGTATTTGTATAGAAAGTTGTAGACTACCCATAGTTGTATATATATAACATAGACATAAATTTTTCATTGTTTTTTTTAATATTATTTTAGGTCACACTCCGTCCCCTGCTGACTATAGCCCTGTTGTAAAAGCAAGAGGGCCTGGATCTGTAAAATCAACAACGGAAAAAGCAGATAATGCCTCAGTACGCTCCAAAGAATCATGTTTTCGAACGGTATGTTTTAATTTTGTATACCCTCAATTCTTGTCATGCTTGATATTTACCTAATGCATGTTTTGTTCGTTCCGTGTAATAAATAGCCAAACAGTGTTCGAAAGAAAAAAGTTGTATTGTCAAATTCAGCCACAAAACAAAAGCCTGTCGCATTGTTCAAAACAGATGATTCTGAAGTAATAAAGGATTTGACTGTTGAGTGTAATAATAAAGACGATTACATAAAAGATTTAGTAGAACAGATCGAAGAAATGAGAAACCAACAATGCGGTGTACTTCAGCAAAGAGATGAGTTACGAGATCAAAAGAAAAAATTCGAAGATACGACATTTGAACTCGAAAGAAACCATAAACGAGATATGGATAACTTAATCGAAACATTCAATTCCGAAAAGAATGCCTTAAGTAATTCAATAGTTGAGTTGAATTTTGAGTTAAAATGTTTGAAAAACGAGCATGATTTATTGAAGAGGCAAAATAAAGATGAATTAGAACGATTATCGATTGATTTGAATACATTAGATACCAGTTTTAATGATTTATCTAGTAAATACGACATAAGATCAGAGAATATTTCTAAAATTGAGGACAGACTTGAAAAGTTAAATGCTGCTCTTGATTTATTAAAGAAAAACCACTTAAAGGAAATGGAAAGTTTAAAAAATAAGCAGAAAATTGAATTGGAAGATATTGAGTTTAAAATGTTGAAAACTATGTCAGAATCGACTAAGAAACTCGAAAAAGAGAAAGAAATTTATAGTAAACGTTTAGCTGAGTTCGAGAAACAATCGAATATTGAAATATTAACCTTAAAAGACTTCTGTCAAGAAGAAACATCAGTATTTAATGCACAAAAAGTATTAGAGATTAACAAAATTGAGTCTAGTTTTAAAGAATCGAATGCTTTAACAGAATTAGAGATGCAAGAGAAGTTAGGCGACATAGAACAAATTTGGAAATCAAAACTAGATCAACAAGAATCAGAATCAAAAGCAATTTTAAAAGAGTGCCGAGAAATAAGCGACTATACCATTATCCAAAGTGAGGAAGAAAAAACTAGGGTTGAACAAAAATTATCAAACATGACCGAGGAATTATCAGCTTTGAAACAAAATCCAACAAATTCCGATGATCTCGCAGAAAAATACCAAAAACTCCGAAAAGACTTTGACGAATTAATCGAAGAACTACGAAAGTTACAAGAGAATTACAAAACTGAGAAATCAGAACGAAATAAAGATCAAAATCAGGATTTATCTAACAGGCAGGATCGCCAAGTTAAAATCAACAACAGCCACCTGATAATTGAAACCCTAAAACATCGAATTTTTGAATCTGACAGGGATGTGGAACAATTGAAGACAGAATTGGAGCAATGCGAACTGTCAAAGTTAAACTTTGAGGACAAAATCAATAAAATGGAGGTGGAACTACAAACCCTATCCACTTTAAACGAAGACTTGGAGATTCAACAAGAATCAACATTAAAATCGATGAAAGACAGTATAAAAGAAATTGAAAGAGATATGATCGAAAAAACTGAACAATACCAGAGGACCGTTTCTGAAGCTCTCAATCATTACAGTGATAAATTAGAGCAGAAGGATTGTGAATTGAAAGATGTAACTGAATTATTACATAGGCAGCAAGATATGAACTCTGAAGTTTTCAATTTGATTCATTTATCGGGAATTGAGGTACAGCATTTAGAGAAATGTAATGGGGATTTATTGCAACAGGTTGAATGTTTAGAAAAGGAGTTGAAAAAGACGAAGGATAACAGGAGAGTAGTTCAAGATGAAGTTGAGAAATTAGAAGCCAAATTGGCCGAAGAAAAATTGAATAATGAGAAGTTAAAAGAAGAATTAGAACGGGCGTTAGCTAGTGCTGAAGAATACGAGCTTTTAACTAAACAGGTGAATCAACTTCAAGAGAAAGCAGACTCTTATCAGGAATACTATGAACATTATAAAACTCGTGCTAGTTTGCTAGAAACGGAAAGTGAAGACATGGGGAACATCAACAAGAAATATATAGATCAAAGTAAGAAATACGAAGAGCTACTGCAAAAATTCGAGGAACTAAAAGAGAGAAATGGATCCTTAGAAAAAAACCGTAAGTTTTGAGCCCTTTTCTACTTAACTCTGCTTTCAATATGTGAGTTTATGTTACAATACCAATGTCCCCGCCCATTTGACTACTAGCAACACCTCGATTATCAAATTATTAGTATTTATCTTCATAAACTGCCCCCCCTCACTTTCTTTCCATTATTGGTAGTTTCAACCACTACTCTTGACTTTATATAGTTCACTAGACTCTTTGTAATAATTCTGGTTAGTTTCATTAAAATTACTTAATTATTTTGAAAGTTACAAACTTTTGAAAAATATTTGTTAATATCTTTGTCTTCGTAAATAGTTTCCTTGACTTTATATTGTTTTGCCTGACATTTATGGTGGTTTCAACCACTACTCTTGACTTTATATTGTTCACCAGACTCTTGGCAATAATTATTGTTTTGTTCATTAAGATTGCTTAATTATTTTGAAAGTTATAAACTTTTGAAAAATATTTGTCAATATCTTTCCCTGCATAAATTGTTTCCCTGACTTCAGATTGTTTTGCTTAATATTTAATGTGGTTTCAACAACTACTCTTGACTTTATATTGTTCACCAGACTTTTGGCAATAATGATTGTTTGGTTCATTAAGATTACTTAATTATTTTGAAAGTTACAAACTTGAAAAATGTTGGTCAATAATTTTACCTTCATAAATTATTTCCTTATTATCATTCAAATGCACTCTCAGTAAGCGATCGACATCATCTCTTCTCTATAAACAGAAAAATATTTTCTTTAGGTTGCCCAGAATGAAATGTTGATTGGTCCATTCCGTGAGCAAATGGAGGCATACGAACTTGAAAAGAACTTGCTACTAGATCAGAAGTGCGACGCCGAGAAGGAGGCGATGGAAATAGGATTGAAGTTTGCTGAAACGTTGGGCCATCAAAATCAAAAGCAGAAGATCAAGCACTTGGTCGATCTCAAGGAGAAAAACATTGAGCTTGTTAAGGTAAATTTTAGCGAGCTTAACTTGCGTTTTCGGGCTTGTGACGATGTGTTTTCTGTCATTTTCTATTTGCTCAAACGTATAGTGATAAGGTGGCTGTTTGCTATCGCCAAGATTCAGATTTGTCGACAGACGACTAAAGGTAATTTAATAATTGATAGATAGAATATTTCTGAATGTTAAAATCTCAACATTTTGTAATTTAAACAATTTCTATACTGGACTACATTCATTTGTATAAAATTTATGAATTATTATGACAATTGGTATTGTTGTAGGTGAACAAAGCTTTGGATCTAAAAGTGCGTGACCATTCAAAAACAATAGAAAAGTTGAAGAAGGAATTATCTCTCACAAGAACACCAAAAAAGGATTCAAACAAGGAAAATGTTGATAGTCCAAGGAATACAACATACACTCCAAGTCCACTACGTGACAAAAAATAATGTGCAGATTTCTTTATATGTATTTTATAATCTCTAACTCATATGTACTTTTAAGTGGTTTGTTTTGTAATTTTTCTACCAAATTTTCAGATTGTGCACGATAGTGATCCGGAGTATATTGTTATGCAATTTGGTAGGGTCGCTGAAGATGTCTTTACGATGGATTTCAGGTACCCTCTGTGCGCGCTACAGGCGTTTGCCATCGCGCTGAGTAGCTTTGATGGGAAGTTGGCCTGCGAGTAGTTATGTTGGTATAAAATTGTTTTTTTGTATTTTCTTTTAAGATTGAGACGTTACCTATCACAAACTTTCTGCTTGATTTCTTTCTGCGTGTTTTTCTATTTGACTTGTTATTATTTTTTTTTTGTATTATTTAAGCAGGTTTCAGCTGTTTTCTAGTCGATATGGTTAAGTACAAGATAGGTATGTTAGTTTTTCGTTTTTATTGAAATAATGGGTGGTTTGTAAAATTATTAGATAATTTTTACAACATATTAAAATTTGTCATAATTACTAAAGTGGTGTACGTAAAAAGTTGTAATTTTCTAGATCAAATTCTGTCATTTATCCCTGATTCAGGACGTAAAAATTATTCTATTTCATTAACTTTTCAAAAGAACAAAATTTGTTATAATTCCAATTTCTCAGTAGATGAACACAATTTTTCTAAAAACTAAAAACTTTTTGCGTACTGTTCACAATACCAAAATTTGTAATAATTCCAATATCTCGATATATCAGTGTAATCTTTAAAAAAAATAACAATTTCAAAACTAGTTACCTGATTTTTATATTATTATGTAGGCTGACTACATCACAGTATTGTAGTGTATCAGAACTATTTTTTAGGATCTCACCCAACAGACTAAAAAAAGGACACAATAAGAAAAGAAATTGTTATTGTGTCAATTTTAGGCCAGTGTTTAATGCATAATAATTAATTTCGTAGTTTTAAATAGTAGAGTAAGTTTTACAAATCGCCCATAAATTAAATATTTCGAGTGCCTCAACTTATATCGTAACTAGCAAATCAAAATTTTCTTGGAAATAATTTTCTTAGACGTTTTTTACATATCAAGGATTGCTGCGACAAAAAAAAAACAAATCATTGCACAAAATGATTAGATGATCAAATAATATTGCTCATGCAGAATGTCAATGTCAAATCAAAACGAAATATAAAAGATAATACATAGTTTGCTGTGATCACTGTTTTTGCATTTGTTAGATTGATTAGAAATTTAGTAATTTTAGTATATTGAGGTCACTATTTAAGCGTGTGGTTTTCAAAATACAAGTTTATTGAATTGTCAGGCATTTTGAATTGTCAATATTTTGATGACAAATTGGCGTTTGTACGGAAAAAAAAACACAATATTCTACTTTAAAATCTGAGTGTCTTTATATAAATAAATGTGTTCATGTATTTATATCAAACAAAAAATGCTGTGTGTAAATTCAAAAAAAGCACTGCTCACTAAAAACAATCAGTATTCCGCAGTACTTTTTGAGAAATGCATGAGTACATCACAGGGTATATTATAATACATATACAGGTATCTGTTTTTATTAGCCTGTATTTTCAATCTAGTTTGTTAATCTCTTAGGTTTTATTTTATCAATTATGTCCAAAATAAAATATTTTTATAAATATAGTTTTATCCCCCAAAGTACAATTTTATTTTTACGATCAATTGGCCATGGATTTTTAATCTCTATTTAGTCGAATGTTTTTCTTCTGGATCGAAAATTATAGATCTTATTACACATCGAATTTATAGTTAAGCATTTAAGGCTATTTTGTTATAATCGTTGATGTCAATGATAATAGCTTTGTTCGAGCAGCAGTAAGTTATTAATATCGAATTAATCAGAAATTCTTCAAGGCATATGCGCAATTAAAGGCTATTTCAAAACTTGTGGCGGTATTTGTGACTGCTCAAACGCTTTTAATAATCACCCACTGTACCGATTATTACCTTATTACCTTTTACTAAAAACCAGTCAGTCTAAAGTATTGCTCGAGCAGCCAACTGACTGTAGAATCCCTAACTTATGTTTGCTCGAACAAAGCTAATAAATAACATTCACATAAACAAGAGCTTGACTATTGTATTGCAGTTTATACTTAATTAATTTTAAGATTTGTACAGTTTTGCATTTCTGATTGTGTTTATCAACACCCATTTATTAGAGTTGTTTTTCGATATTTTTTATATGTACCAGTGACTTAATTGCAATTTTTTATCTTTAGGCAGTAGTTTTTTTTTAGGTTTGTATATTGTATGTAATTAATTTCACAAATAAAGTGTTTCACTTGCAATGTTGTTTTTTATTATATTTCTTCATGTTTAAAAAAACATTTCCACAAAATACGTAACCGGCTCGGCAAATAATTTCTATGCTATTCTACGCTCTAGGCTAGGAATGCTCATTTTGAACAAACTAGTTAGTAGAAATATTGATATGATTGGTGAAAATGTGATTTTTACACATATATCAACATAATAAATAAATAAAGAATTTAATTTGCAAAAATCGGATGTAATAAATAGCAGGTAGTCTGAATGATAAACTTGTCTTAGGTCAGAAATGTTGCATTTCATAAGTAGGTAGAAAGAATTTAATTCACAAAAAACAACAAGATGCAGTAAAAGAGCAAACAGTCTTAATTGTCTTAGGCCAGGAATGATATATATTATAACTATAAAGAATTTTATTCTGAAAAAACCAAATGCAATAAAATAGGTATAGCTAAACCACTGTAAAGGAGACCTACTCGCACGTGTAAATAACCGGTTTTCTTATGGGAGAATTGGTCGTATTTAAAATGGTTAGACCGTATGTAGTTTCCAGTGTCCACAAAGTACGCAACCCGCACAGCAAATAATTTCATTCAATTTTACATACATACAACGCTTATTTTTACATCAAGGGAATTTAACCTCTATAACATACTACAATTCGTGTTACGTCAAATTTAAAAACTTCTAAGAACCACTGCCCCAATCCCATTGGCCAACGCTCAAGCTGTCATCTGTTTTGTACACAAGTTTTAACCGCCAACTAGATAGACCGTAGACCAGCGAAAAGAAACAACAAGAAGGTTCAATTCGTGTCGGCACCTTTGATGTTGGTGTCCCCGTTTTCCGAATCGGCTCGGGCTCTACTTCATTGGAATGATAGTAGATGGCGCTAATAAAAACAGCTTTTAGTGTATGTTCTAACCTGCAATAACATATAACAAACAATTTGTGGGATGCATATTGTGTTTGGAGAGATCAGTTGTCACGTCAGGTTTAACTCTGTCCGACGTCGGATGAAGTTGAGTTCTTGTCGTACGAACTGCGGAGATTTACGCGCGCAAATCATTTCAAATCTCCAGCCAATAGGAACGTTTTCGTATCGTCGGACATCGTACGTCGGATGGCTTGTGCATTCCCCTTAACAAAATGGAACTCATGCTTGTAAAATGTATATCATCAATAAAAATCATTGAAAACAATCAGATGTACATTCAAAATCTTCAAAAAGTCAACGGCATTCGAAATAGGTACAAAATAATACAAAATCCTGCGAATATCATTTTTAAATTACATTACAATTCAAACTAGCCACGGAGCAAATTAAGAAGCGCCGTCTAGAGGAGCTTTTCTACAGCTATTCTAAATACATATTCAAACTGTTGCGCTAAAAGACTAGAAAGACAGAATTTTCAAGATACATATTCGCTCAGTTTATTTATTATTGGGATTTGGGACTACCTGCTGTTTTACTGCATCTGGTTTTTGCGAATTAAATTCTTTCTAATCATAAAAAATTCCTGACCGCCGAAGACAAGTTTAATTACTATTGGGACTACCTGCTGTTTTATTGCATCTGGGTTTTGCGAATTAAATTGTTACTAGTCGTCAAAGATAACATTCCTGACCGACAAGCTTATTTATTATTGGGACTACCTGTTGTCTTGTGCATGTGATTTTTTGCGAATTAAATTCTTTCTAGATAAGTTTATTTAGTGTTGGGACTTTCTGTTGTTTTAATGTATCTGGTGTTTGAGAGTTAGACTCTTTCTAGTCATAAAATGATATTCCAGACTTCTGACAAGTTTATTGATTATTGGGACTACCTGCTGTTTTATTGTATCTGGTTTTTGCAAATTAAATTCCTGACCTATCTCACATAACAATTTTTAGCATGCACGTGTCGAACACGATATGTTTGCACAATGTGTTGGCACGCAGAAAACATAGCGTAAACACAACCGTGTAATTTGCATAGTGCCAGCACTGTGTTTGCACGTCATGCCAGCACAGCGTGCAGACGCTGTGAGGACTCGGTCTGTTTGCGAAGTGTCACCCCGTTTGCAAGGTGAGCAAGGTGCCCACCTACCGTGTTGGACTGTTTCCGTTTGTTTACGGACTCTACGCTCTTCACGCGTGAGAAGCACAACGTGATGACATATTGCTCTCATATGCGGACGCACTGCGCCAACACGCGTGCAAAATTTAGCACGACGTGTTGGCACCATGCTGGAAACGTGTCTCTAAATTGTTATGTGGGATTATTGACAGACGTATCTTTTTATTGAAAAAAAATGAATTCTTTGTAGTTATAAAAAATCTACATACTTGGGACCTAGCACAATTTTATTTAGATAAAAATGTATGTAAATTGCTCTCTTTAATAATGGTATATAGCAAGTGTTCTTTAACTGAATGATGAAAACCAATTTATAAATTCATTGAGTGAAGTGAGAAGTGAATCGGGACATTTTTTCTGCACCAGTGTGACACGGTCTGAAAAAATCGGGAGTGCTCCACCAAAATCGGCTGTTGAAACTAATCTAAATTTAATTTTTTTTAACAATAACAACTGCAAAAATTAGAAAATCTTTTATTAATATTTTAAATCTTACAAAAGAAACCTGGTTCTGTTATTAAAGTTCTAAACATATAATTTATATTTGTATGAAATAACTCGCTCTAAACAATCATTTCTAATTCTCTTGCATATTCAATTGATTGTTCTGCCAATTCTCTAGAGGGAATAGGTTCGATATGGGATTTTTTAACTTCAGGTGTGAATCTGAAGAAGTTGTCTTTGCCAACCTTCCACTTCTTGGTTTGTGTTCCGTAAGATTTTGCAGCATCTTCATTAGGGAGGTACAGCATTCTAGCTGCATCTTTAAAAGATATCTTTTCATATGCTTTCTCCAAACAAACTGCAATCTCTCCTCTTATCGTATCTAACAGAATATCCATAAAGAAGTTGTAATTTTTAGCTGGGACATTACCTTTTGCTAAAAATATCTAAAACAAATATTTCCTTGTTATAACTGATAATTATAATAGCTAGAAATACACAAAAAATACCTTATTGTAACTTCCCTCCATAAGGTACTGTTCTATAGACAACGGATGTCTAATATACACATCATTTTGTATATGATCAGCAGGTAATAATTCAAGCTCTGTATGGAACTCTGCGACACGATTTTGCGAGAGCAAGAATAACAAATTCAAACCTAAGAGTTGGTATTTGAAAGAAGATTCCGGAAGCTGCGTGTTGTAATCGAAATAATAGCACTTCAACTGCGCCATGTAACGTTCGAATGACGGAATATCCTTTGCTTCGATACTCCATTGCACACCAATCTCCAATATATCTCTAGCTAAAAGTAGCTCTTGCTTTGAAGCTGCAGCATTTGACGTTGGAAGGAACATTAAGCTCGTTAAGCCGACCTAAATATATAAAGAAATGTTGAATTGTGAGCTTAAATTATGATTATAACCTTACCTTGAGTTCGGAAAGAAGTTGCTCGCATTTATTTAGGTTCGGCTTTGAGTTACCCCATTCCGTCTTTAACTGCTTGTATAAAGCCGCAACGTCGTTTAAAACAGGCATTGTAACGTTCTTCGAAGTTCCTTTATGCTTTTTGTTAACCCTGTTGTTTTGACAGACAGTAGAAATTTTGCTAGTCACTTTGACAGCACGTCTTTGTATAGCGCCATCTATCATCAAACACTTTCAATGTAAGCTATTGATTTTAGGGCTGACATCTTCTGGTGTGCTATTGAACTATATTCGAACGGTAAAGTTGTTCTGTTGTGGCGCTGTTGCAGCTTTGTTTACGCGCGTTTCGGCCGTGCCCCCACTTTCAATTTTAACCAATCGGGGTTGCGGAATTTCGTCTAACTTTGACATATAAGCTGCGGAATCTTCGTCGGTAAACATCATTCTAGAGAGTTCTGTACTTGCGGTTGAATCGCATCCCTTAAGAAATACAAATTTAATTTAAAGTTAGATAATCAATTCAAGACATCGAAAAATGGCTTTCATGATGCCAGTTGTGAAAAACGATTGGGATATTTACAAATCCAATCGAAGCAGGAGAGTGTCCGAGTGTTCGAACCCGAGAACTTGCCGTTCAAGAAAAGTGTCCGAATGCAAATCCGAGGGACCAAGTTTATCGACTTCACCCGGTTCGGAGTCTTTTTCGCCGGGCCATAGAAGTGTTCCTGCAAATATGTCCAGACAATACTCGAGGACGAGCTCAAGGACTTCAGAATTCAGCCTGCAGAGTCCTAGCAAAAGTGCTGCATCCTCACCACCCAAGAGTGGCTCCACAAGTAGTTTGAACAAGTTTCATCACCGTCTTTTGGATAAATTGAAGAAATCCCTCAGGAGTAACAGTACTGACAACGAAAGAACGAGTTCATGAGACCAACCGAAAAAATCTGCTTCCAAGAGCAACATTGCCTCTTAGTTGGGATGAATATGTTTGAGCGGTTTGTTAAAATTATAACTTGCCCAATTTGGTGTTCAGGTAATTTTTACAAAACATGATATGATATTTGCAACAAACCTGTGATATCAGATAGTATGAGCAAGTTTAATTGAAAGAATATCGGATGCTGTGAATGGTATAAATAATACCACAATACTATGTTTGGGTGTTATTTATTGATATATGTATACAAGAAGAGGTACTAATAAATCGCTTAAAGAACGTACATATAATGCAAAAACAATAGTGTAATGGCAGTTAAATTTAATATTTTGTAAGGATTTACACTGCCGTTTGTGTTTGTGTAGATAAACATTCCTAAATTGAACTAAACGAAATGTAGGTACAAAATTGTTCACATTTTGTAAAATCTTAAAGATTGTACTTATTTATACTAACTTGTGAGATCAAGAGATTCTAAATAAATGTTCTCTATATTATAATTATTATATACGTGTATATAACGATAAGTTTAAACATTGTTAAGTTTTTATTTATTATACTTTTGAAAGTTCTCTATGAAGAATTAAACAATAAAATCGCCTTGTAAATACGACCTGTGTTTTATTTACTTTTAATTTTCCTTTTTACAATTTGACAAATTTGACAGAAACAGCATCACCTCACAACACAGAAATGTCAAAATTGTGGTCTGTATCGTCTAGACGAAACATTCCAAACGAAGTCAGGCGAATCTACTTTCTATTTGAATTTGTATTAGCATAAAAATCTATTTTTAGCTACAGATATTTTATCGGAAAAAATTCACCAATTGACATAGCAATAAATAAGAATAACAAACGTGTCGGTTGCAAGGTTGACTGTATTGTTTCTGTTGTCAATTGACCGGGCGTGACATAAAAAAAAAATAATACGTTTGTATTGAAGAGTTCCAGCCAAGCAGACGCAGGCGCTGACTAGAATTTCGCCGAGTGGAAATTTCCACTGCGTCTGATACCCGACAGCCGGTGTTTCACCGGTCTTTTATTATGTTCCCGATCAGCAATCTCAAATCTCAATTACTCGTTGTGGAATCTCACCGTTAATATGATTAATATTGTCAAAGTTGTTGCAATCTGAGCCTTGAGATATCGCTTTTTATGCATGTCGTAGTCGCCGAAATGTCGCGATTTTTACCACGCCCATCGTACGATGTATTTTTGCCAAAAGCAACGTAGTTTTTTGCCAAGTTACTGCGTCGCTTGAGCTAATTTCATATAGCAAACGTCGACACACAGCAATGTGGCGCCGGAATATTTATAAGTGTCTAGTTACTAAAGTACCAATGAAATTACGAATCTATTATGCAATAAAAGCAGCAAAAAAAGGAATATCGTAGAAATTAGTTTTAGTAGGTACAAAAGCGGGGAGTGATTATGCAAAGTCGATGAACCCATAATGAATTTTTTCATCCATCTATTTTGGTGTTAAATAAATACGTTATATGACTATTTATAACGGAAACAAATTTATTAAGACCATATACATACATATTATCAAAAGTTATCAAATCCAAAAATGATTAAACAATCTTAATGAAACTAACCAGAATTTTGTCTGCTATGAAACTAACTAGAATATACATAATAAGTACATATCTATAAACAATATAAAATCAAGATTAGTGGTTAAAACCACCATAAATGTCAGACAAAGCAATATAAATAGAAAGGAACAATTTTCGAAGGCAAAGATAATGACAAAAACTTTTCAAAAGTTAATAACTTTCAAAATAATTATGCAATTTTAATGAATGTAACAATAATAATTTCCACGAGTCTAATGAACAATATAAAGTGAAGAGTAATGGTTAAAATGTCATAAATGTCAAAATAATATAAAGTAAAGAGAACAATTTATGAAGACAAAGATATTGAGAAACATTCTTCAAAAGTTTCTAACATCAACGATAAACATCCAACCCTAATAAAACTAACCAGATTTATTGCCAAGAATAGTCAAGAGTAGTGGTCAAAACCACCATAAATGTCAGACGAAACAATATAAATAGAAAGGAACAATTTTCGAAGGCAAAGATAATGACAAAAACTTTTCAAAAGTTAATAACTTTCAAAATAATTATGCAATTTTAATGAATGTAACAATAATAATTTCCACGAGTCTAATGAACAATATAAAGTGAAGAGTAATGGTTAAAATGTCATAAATGTCAAAATAATATAAAGTAAAGAGAACAATTTATGAAGACAAAGATATTGAGAAACATTCTTCAAAAGTTTCTAACATCAACGATAAACATCCAACCCTAATAAAACTAACCAGATTTATTGCCAAGAATAGTCAAGAGTAGTGGTCAAAACCACCATAAATGTCAGACGAAACAATATAAATAGAAAGGAACAATTTTCGAAGGCAAAGATAATGACAAAAACTTTTCAAAAGTTAATAACTTTCAAAATAATTATGCAATTTTAATGAATGTAACAATAATAATTTCCACGAGTCTAATGAACAATATAAAGTGAAGAGTAATGGTTAAAATGTCATAAATGTCAAAATAATATAAAGTAAAGAGAACAATTTATGAAGACAAAGATATTGAGAAACATTCTTCAAAAGTTTCTAACATCAACGATAAACATCCAACCCTAATAAAACTAACCAGATTTATTGCCAAGAATAGTCAAGAGTAGTGGTCAAAACCACCATAAATGTCAGACGAAACAATATAAATAGAAAGGAACAATTTTCGAAGGCAAAGATAATGACAAAAACTTTTCAAAAGTTAATAACTTTCAAAATAATTATGCAATTTTAATGAATGTAACAATAATAATTTCCACGAGTCTAATGAACAATATAAAGTGAAGAGTAATGGTTAAAATGTCATAAATGTCAAAATAATATAAAGTAAAGAGAACAATTTATGAAGACAAAGATATTGAGAAACATTCTTCAAAAGTTTCTAACATCAACGATAAACATCCAACCCTAATAAAACTAACCAGATTTATTGCCAAGAATAGTCAAGAGTAGTGGTCAAAACCACCATAAATGTCAGACGAAACAATATAAATAGAAAGGAACAATTTTCGAAGGCAAAGATAATGACAAAAACTTTTCAAAAGTTAATAACTTTTAAAATAATTATGCAATTTTAATGAATATAACAATAATAATTTCCACGAGTCTAATGAACAATATAAAGTGAAGAGTAGTGGTTAAAATGTCATAAATGTTAAAATTATATAAAGTAAAGAGAACAATTTATGAAGACAAAGATATTGAGAAACATTCTTCAAAAGTTTCTAACATCAACGATAAACATCCAACCCTAATAAAACTAACCAGATTTATTGCCAAGAATAGTCAAGAGTAGTGGTCAAAACCACCATAAATGTCAGACGAAACAATATAAATAGAAAGGAACAATTTTCGAAGGCAAAGATAATGACAAAAACTTTTCAAAAGTTAATAACTTTCAAAATAATTATGCAATTTTAATGAATGTAACAATAATAATTTCCACGAGTCTAATGAACAATATAAAGTGAAGAGTAGTGGTTAAAATGTCATAAATGTTAAAATTATATAAAGTAAAGAGAACAATTTATGAAGACAAAGATATTGAGAAACATTCTTCAAAAGTTTCTAACATCAACGATAAACATCCAACCCTAATAAAACTAACCAGATTTATTGCCAAGAATAGTCAAGAGTAGTGGTCAAAACCACCATAAATGTCAGACGAAACAATATAAATAGAAAGGAACAATTTTCGAAGGCAAAGATAATGACAAAAACTTTTCAAAAGTTAATAACTTTCAAAATAATTATGCAATTTTAATGAATGTAACAATAATAATTTCCACGAGTCTAATGAACAATATAAAGTGAAGAGTAGTGGTTAAAATGTCATAAATGTTAAAATTATATAAAGTAAAGAGAACAATTTATGAAGACAAAGATATTGAGAAACATTCTTCAAAAGTTTCTAACATCAACGATAAACATCCAACCCTAATAAAACTAACCAGATTTATTGCCAAGAATAGTCAAGAGTAGTGGTCAA
The DNA here is from genome assembly GCA_963971325.1 of Aphodius granarius. NCBI lineage: Eukaryota > Metazoa > Arthropoda > Insecta > Coleoptera > Scarabaeidae > Aphodius > Aphodius granarius. The sequence goes on from OZ020226.1 coordinate 13,782,822, forward strand.
AACCACCATAAATGTCAGACGAAACAATATAAATAGAAAGGAACAATTTTCGAAGGCAAAGATAATGACAAAAACTTTTCAAAAGTTAATAACTTTCAAAATAATTATGCAATTTTAATGAATGTAACAATAATAATTTCCACGAGTCTAATGAACAATATAAAGTGAAGAGTAGTGGTTAAAATGTCATAAATGTTAAAATTATATAAAGTAAAGAGAACAATTTATGAAGACAAAGATATTGAGAAACATTCTTCAAAAGTTTCTAACATCAACGATAAACATCCAACCCTAATAAAACTAACCAGATTTATTGCCAAGAATAGTCAAGAGTAGTGGTCAAAACCACCATAAATGTCAGACGAAACAATATAAATAGAAAGGAACAATTTTCGAAGGCAAAGATAATGACAAAAACTTTTCAAAAGTTAATAACTTTCAAAATAATTATGCAATTTTAATGAATGTAACAATAATAATTTCCACGAGTCTAATGAACAATATAAAGTGAAGAGTAGTGGTTAAAATGTCATAAATGTTAAAATTATATAAAGTAAAGAGAACAATTTATGAAGACAAAGATATTGAGAAACATTCTTCAAAAGTTTCTAACATCAACGATAAACATCCAACCCTAATAAAACTAACCAGATTTATTGCCAAGAATAGTCAAGAGTAGTGGTCAAAACCACCATAAATGTCAGACGAAACAATATAAATAGAAAGGAACAATTTTCGAAGGCAAAGATAATGACAAAAACTTTTCAAAAGTTAATAACTTTCAAAATAATTATGCAATTTTAATGAATGTAACAATAATAATTTCCACGAGTCTAATGAACAATATAAAGTGAAGAGTAATGGTTAAAATGTCATAAATGTCAAAATAATATAAAGTAAAGAGAACAATTTATGAAGACAAAGATATTGAGAAACATTCTTCAAAAGTTTCTAACATCAACGATAAACATCCAACCCTAATAAAACTAACCAGATTTATTGCCAAGAATAGTCAAGAGTAGTGGTCAAAACCACCATAAATGTCAGACGAAACAATATAAATAGAAAGGAACAATTTTCGAAGGCAAAGATAATGACAAAAACTTTTCAAAAGTTAATAACTTTCAAAATAATTATGCAATTTTAATGAATGTAACAATAATAATTTCCACGAGTCTAATGAACAATATAAAGTGAAGAGTAATGGTTAAAATGTCATAAATGTCAAAATAATATAAAGTAAAGAGAACAATTTATGAAGACAAAGATATTGAGAAACATTCTTCAAAAGTTTCTAACATCAACGATAAACATCCAACCCTAATAAAACTAACCAGATTTATTGCCAAGAATAGTCAAGAGTAGTGGTCAAAACCACCATAAATGTCAGACGAAACAATATAAATAGAAAGGAACAATTTTCGAAGGCAAAGATAATGACAAAAACTTTTCAAAAGTTAATAACTTTTAAAATAATTATGCAATTTTAATGAATGTAACAATAATAATTTCCACGAGTCTAATGAACAATATAAAGTGAAGAGTAGTGGTTAAAATGTCATAAATGTTAAAATTATATAAAGTAAAGAGAACAATTTATGAAGACAAAGATATTGAGAAACATTCTTCAAAAGTTTCTAACATCAACGATAAACATCCAACCCTAATAAAACTAACCAGATTTATTGCCAAGAATAGTCAAGAGTAGTGGTCAAAACCACCATAAATGTCAGACGAAACAATATAAATAGAAAGGAACAATTTTCGAAGGCAAAGATAATGACAAAAACTTTTCAAAAGTTAATAACTTTCAAAATAATTATGCAATTTTAATGAATGTAACAATAATAATTTCCACGAGTCTAATGAACAATATAAAGTGAAGAGTAATGGTTAAAATGTCATAAATGTCAAAATAATATAAAGTAAAGAGAACAATTTATGAAGACAAAGATATTGAGAAACATTCTTCAAAAGTTTCTAACATCAACGATAAACATCCAACCCTAATAAAACTAACCAGATTTATTGCCAAGAATAGTCAAGAGTAGTGGTCAAAACCACCATAAATGTCAGACGAAACAATATAAATAGAAAGGAACAATTTTCGAAGGCAAAGATAATGACAAAAACTTTTCAAAAGTTAATAACTTTCAAAATAATTATGCAATTTTAATGAATGTAACAATAATAATTTCCACGAGTCTAATGAACAATATAAAGTGAAGAGTAATGGTTAAAATGTCATAAATGTCAAAATAATATAAAGTAAAGAGAACAATTTATGAAGACAAAGATATTGAGAAACATTCTTCAAAAGTTTCTAACATCAACGATAAACATCCAACCCTAATAAAACTAACCAGATTTATTGCCAAGAATAGTCAAGAGTAGTGGTCAAAACCACCATAAATGTCAGACGAAACAATATAAATAGAAAGGAACAATTTTCGAAGGCAAAGATAATGACAAAAACTTTTCAAAAGTTAATAACTTTTAAAATAATTATGCAATTTTAATGAATGTAACAATAATAATTTCCACGAGTCTAATGAACAATATAAAGTGAAGAGTAGTGGTTAAAATGTCATAAATGTTAAAATTATATAAAGTAAAGAGAACAATTTATGAAGACAAAGATATTGAGAAACATTCTTCAAAAGTTTCTAACATCAACGATAAACATCCAACCCTAATAAAACTAACCAGATTTATTGCCAAGAATAGTCAAGAGTAGTGGTCAAAACCACCATAAATGTCAGACGAAACAATATAAATAGAAAGGAACAATTTTCGAAGGCAAAGATAATGACAAAAACTTTTCAAAAGTTAATAACTTTCAAAATAATTATGCAATTTTAATGAATGTAACAATAATAATTTCCACGAGTCTAATGAACAATATAAAGTGAAGAGTAATGGTTAAAATGTCATAAATGTCAAAATAATATAAAGTAAAGAGAACAATTTATGAAGACAAAGATATTGAGAAACATTCTTCAAAAGTTTCTAACATCAACGATAAACATCCAACCCTAATAAAACTAACCAGATTTATTGCCAAGAATAGTCAAGAGTAGTGGTCAAAACCACCATAAATGTCAGACGAAACAATATAAATAGAAAGGAACAATTTTCGAAGGCAAAGATAATGACAAAAACTTTTCAAAAGTTAATAACTTTCAAAATAATTATGCAATTTTAATGAATGTAACAATAATAATTTCCACGAGTCTAATGAACAATATAAAGTGAAGAGTAGTGGTTAAAATGTCATAAATGTCAAAATAATATAAAGTAAAGAGAACAATTTATGAAGACAAAGATATTGAGAAACATTCTTCAAAAGTTTCTAACATCAACGATAAACATCCAACCCTAATAAAACTAACCAGATTTATTGCCAAGAATCTAATGAATAATATAAAGTCAAGAGTAGTGGTCAAAACCACCATAAATGTCAGGCAAAACAATATAAAGTCAAGGGGACAATTTATGACGACAAAAAAAATTGATCAACAGTTTTTAAAAGTTTCTCACTTCAAATATAACTATCCAACCCTAATAAAACTAACAATAATTATTGCCAAGAGTCTAATAAACAATAAAAAGTCAAGAATAGTGTCAGAAACAAATGTCAGGAAAAACAACATGAAGTCAAGGAAACAATTTATGAAGACAAAGATATTGATAAACATTGTCCTGAAAGAAAAACATAATTATACTGTTAAACACTGATCTTAGATAACATTAATACGAACTGGTTATTACCAGTTCAAAATGTACATATTTCATTAACGAGCATCAATCTGTAAACATGTTAATGACCTCTAAATGGCGATAATTATTTTATAATCATAACCAATAATATTAATCAAACAGTAAAGTGTGAAATGTAAATCATAGCAGCAAAAGAATAAAAATTATTGTTCCGTGAATGGGATTTTTACCACATAATGTTACGCCATTGTTCCGTGATGTTACAAGTTACAACTCATTGTTTGAACATAATGACTAATAAAATTATGCAATCACATGCACTTAAAATGATTTTAAGGTGTAACAAACTTGGGATGAAAATGAAAACTGCCTTTTTTGTTTGCGTCATGTGTTTTCGTCTTTTTATAGCTCGCAAAACGTGCTTGGGTACACCACGTCAACTACAAACTATTGAGTCGCACCGCTATTTTGTTTGCTTTCCGCGTGCGAGTATCGCAAAACGATAAACATTCTGAATTATGCACGCCTCTATTATTAGCTGTTTAATGCTTAAAATAGCTTGACATTAATAATCAAGCGTAGTTCCATTATGGTGGTTTCCACTAAGATAACAAAATTGCAAATGCATTTATTTGACATATTTTAGAGGTTATTACACCAAACAATGTCTAACGAATTGTAAAATTCCTGTAGTGCCTAGATCATAATTAGGAACAATATGTTATTATTCGACATGCTTATCTATCTCATTTTTATTCAAACGTACAAGAAGTATGCAAGAGCTCTTTTGATGCAATGCAATAATGAATACGATTGTGAGGCGTTACAAGGACGGATTGTGTCTAGATTTAGCTATTTTTGTACTTGTTGAGTCATTTCAGAATACTGCTTAAACGTGTGCGTATAAGAAATGAGTACATACATACATAAATACATATGTACGTATATTAAGGACTATAAGGTGTGTACGTATGGGGGTCTGACAACCGGAAGTGGCAAATGTTACATGCGTTTTCTTAGGGATTTATCTGATTTTGGCCAAACTTATACCAGCTCATCCTCCAGTGACTTTAAATACGTGTACTAATTTACAGATTAGTATTGGAACTAGCTCTGTGTATAAGTCAAAATTTTCGATTTTAGTTATTGGGCATTCTATATTGGGCATATGTGGTTAAGGCTTCCCATCTGTCCACATTCGCAATATGGACATTTTAGGATACATTTTAGGTTATCTGCTATCTGTTACTGTTGTTACGAATGTCCGGTAGGGGGCGTTTCGGGTTTGACGTTACTGTGGTAATAGCAGCAAAACACGGGTCGACAAAAATCGATTTTTTTGGATCGAAAATTGTTTTTAAGGCCGTTTTTTTGCTCAACACTCTTTGCGAAGGGTATTTAGAGGGATCTTATCGTAAGACATGAGTGCGAGCGGCTTTTATAAGGTCGGCAGGAACGGATAAAAAATGTAAATTTTTGACGTTCATCGATCCGCTTGTCGGAATTTCTAGACGTCACGTGACATTTTCTCGAGGTTTGCCTTCACCCGAAGAGGTGCAAAAACGTGATTTTTTTCAAAATTGACGCATTTAATTTACAAAATATCGCGTAGTCCACGCGGAATTGTGTCCTTTTTTCAATTCGAGCGTCAAAAGTAATATCGAAAAGCCCAATTTTGCAGCTACTCGATCGCAAATTTCGGCGAAAATGGGCGATTCCGCTGAACGCGCCCTACACTTGAAAGTTCGTAATTAGTATAGGTAGATGAGCGATTTAAGCGCGTATATAAGCGTTTATAGAAGCAGTTTGACAGAATCCACAGCATTCGTCGCTGTGTTGCGAATTGTCTGATTTTGGCAAACGTCAGTTCCACTGACATGACATTACATTGTGTTATTCTATGGCTGACGTTAGGTAGGTTGGGATCTATAGCCGCTGTGGCTTCACGAAATTAAATAGTAGTTAAATAGTAAAAGTATTTAATCACTTGTAACAACAATTTAGTCGGAAACTTTTGAAGTATGATTTTGTATTAACGAAAACTGATTTCTCACAAATGAAAACAGAATTCACATTAAAGAACCCATTAGTTTGGAATTTTCAAATACCGGGTGAGGCATTTAAATTTCAATGGCAACTGTATTATAAATAACAATGGCAGATTGTCTGTGCCAATATTTGATTGCATTTCAGACGCGCCATCAATGTCTTTCAATTGTTAAGTAATTTTTTTCACATGAATACGTATATTTTTTGATAAGTATGCTATTCTCCATGACAAAATAAATAACTTTTATTTGAAACATATTTTTTTACTGAATATTTACACATAAAAATCTGATGTGGCCAGGCACATGACTTTATCATACGATACAGCCGTGTTCAGGGGGGCAATTTGGAAGTTCAAGGGGCATCCGCTTATTATGATTTAATTTTTTTTCCAAAAAATGGAATGGACATAAATTATACAAAATTTTCTCTACTATAGTTTATTATTTAACTATTTTGACGAAATTACAGAAATGGCGGCTAATTTGCAAAATTGTTGAAAAATGATAAGAGTAAACCTCGAGTTCCTTTGGGCCCTTTTGGACAAAACTTCTTTCAGCTCTAAGTTTAGTCACGAAACTTCTAAATGTGAAGTTTCGTCTCGATACCTTCATTAGTTTCTCCGGAATCGTCGCCACAAAAAACGGGTACACACACACAGACATTTTTTTGTACCTTGGTCAAAAATGTTCAGGGGACCCAAAAAGACCTATTTCCGCTAAAATCTCAATTTTTTTTTTCGACACGATTACAATACTTTGTCATACTACGTATGATAAAGTAATAAAAATTCAAAGTGTAACCAGGGATTATTACCAGGGATTACCACAGGGATTACTATATCAAGGAGACTGGAAAATATTAAACAACATGCCCTTGTCAGCTGGCCTTGTTTTGGTACATACGTCTGTCAAAAATTAGTTGCATGGAAAAACTTATGATCGCTGTAAATAGAAAAACGAAAATTGACAATAAAACGCAACTAATAAAATTATTGCTAAAGGAAATTTTGACGGATGTATGTACTAAAACAACGCCACCTGTCAAGGCCATGTGTTCTCTGGTTACACTATCAATTTTTAGTATGCGCCAATATTCATTAAATAAAAAAATGTTTTAAATAAAAGTTATTTATTTTGCCAAGGAGAACAGCATACTTACAAAGAAATCTATGTATTCATTTGAAAAACTTACTTAACACATGAAAGACATTGACGGCGTTTCTTAAATGCAATGAAGATCAACTATTTTATTTTTTATAAAATTTCATTCAAAAGCAATAGGTACTATAATTAACAGTAATATGAGTTTTATAATTACATATATACATTTTACAGTGTTATCTCACACTCAGTAAAAATTAGAAACAGTATGAATAATATACCAAATTGTGTTTTTATTTGTTTGCAGAAAGTTTTCATTCGTGTGAAATTATATTTCGTTATGTATCAACAAATAATACACAATTTTGCGATATATCGAATAAATCTTTGTCATATCAAAATAACAAAAACGTTAACACAATTTGAAAAAAAAAAACACGTTAACAAGACCAAATTCCATAATAATTATTAGTTCTATAATGCACAGTCATGTTAATATTGGAGACTTTATAATAAACCAGTAGAGACTATTATTTTTATAAATGACATGTTTACAACATAGGTATGTAATAGCAAGTATGACAGGTATTCTTCAGTACTGTAATAATGTCTACCACATTAGCAACACGAATAAGACAGTGGCAGTGTAATTTATTTTCAGTTTCACTAAACAAACGCACGTGGAATGCATCACTTTTCGCAGGAATCGGTTGTTTTCCGATCTAAAATAACGTATGTCCAATCGTTACGCAGATAAATGGCATGCAGTGTTAACTTTAGGGCTTGCAAGTTGCAATATATACAACACATAATGAAGCTTTAACAACATTAAAAATTCAATAAGTTTCAAAACTATAGCGCATTTAGATAATGCAAAAACCCTAAGAAAATAAGTTATATTGTTATGACAAACATATTGTCCAGGTATAATAAAAATTGTTATGTGTTTTATAACCGGCGGTATTTTTCCTATTGTGTAGAATAGAATAATATTTATTTTTATTGCGAAATTACACTGAGAGCAGAAAATTACTAATAGCACTATATACTACCATCAATTTTACCTTGTAAATGGTACATAATAGGTACCTATGTCCAAATTATTTTAGTTTTTACACGCAAATTTAAATCAAACCACTCTCACGTATTTAATTATAGGTTTCAATAGAATTCTCATCGCTACTGATTCACCAAGACTAGCCTTCAGTATATTTCCATTGTAAGAACAATAATGCGTGATTCAGTGCGATTAAATATATTGTATATCAGTTTAAAATACCGGCCTAAACATTTAATCGCACATGCACACAAACAAAATAAAACTGTTTCATTGATTTCCCATCGAACGACAACTCGAGAACACGGCGATATCACCAACTCCACAGGGAACCTCAGCAAACTTAATAAATCGACCAACAAGGCGTTAAGAGCTGTGAAGTTGTTTTTCTCTCATTCGCAGATGGAAAATTACACTGTCGATTCCCAATAAATCCCTCGGAAAGTTCCACACAATTACAGGAATAAAGAGGATGAGTGAATGACGTCAAATGAAAATGTGTGGTTACATTTGTTGTGCTCCGTGTCGCTTATTGCATTGCATATGCACATTAAAGCAAAGCTTAAATCACCTAAGCTGGACATAAATTTAAACCGCGGAAACCATGTTGACCAAAAAAACCTGTAAAATCTTTATGAAATACATTTCATATGTTATTTATTACTACAAAAAAACTTTAGTTTATTTATATGACATGAAGTTTACCATCGTAGTCCGTAACTTTGTCCTCTGATAGGTATATTAGTTATTATAAATAATTGAATAATTTTTTGTAAGAATATAATTTTCAGTAGCTCAAAATCTATTATCCCTCAACGTTTGTGAACTCAAACCTGTTACACCCTGTATATACAGAATGCTTTAATATTTATTATATCGAATTTTTCTTTATTCTTATTGGTAAATTAATTTACAGTACACTGTACACCGGATGTATACAGTTTTTCTGTGAGCAACCTGTATACTACCATACACCGTATACAGGATGTATATAATATGTAAATATTTCTGTTGTAACATAAATAAATATAAACTTTGATGAAATAGTTTTACTCCAGGCTCGTGAAATTTCGCGAATCTCGTCCGGATTTCGCTTAAAGCATACTTTGGCACCACAGCAAAATCTGCTCATATCACCGTCTAAATTTAACAAGTAAATATTTTAGTTTTTTGTTTTGGCAAGAGCTGCAAGGCGTCTTCGCGTTGAAAATAACAATTCGCGAATCAGGATGATTTAACTGGTACTCCAAGATATTATTTATAAACCTGGTGGTCCTGGCTTATGTGCAAGTAATTTAATTTACGATTTTTAACAGAACTGAATCAGTAAATCTGCAATGAAAATGTTCTGGTTTACGGGTTTCCCGTCACGTAGGCATATATCCCGTAGAGAAATGTGGGAATAAACAACTTCCCTTATGCAGCCAAGGTTAGTTTTCCAGGGCCATTTTAAACAGGGTCAACTTGGATCAATAGTCACGATGCACCATGCATTTTTCACTTATGTATGTATGTATGTATGTACACTGCAGTGAAAAAATGTTTTGTGTACTAGTTATCATACTGATGATGAAATATTTGACACCATAATCCATCAAAGTGCTTGTTAGCATCGATTTCATAGATAACTGCGATCAATGCTTTTCCGCTTCGGTGATGCTGACGTAAGCAACAATTGATGTCTCTCAAACTGCGTTTGAATAATTTGGGATTGACGACAAGCAGACACGAGATATTTTGGCGACCTCATAACTAATCTGTTTGTTAGTTTTTAATATGCTGCCAACACGTTACGGTAACACGTAAAAAAAAAACAATTGCAATATATTTGAATTAAGTGTTGATGAAATGGAACAGAAAAATAGCAAAACAATGTCGATAAGGGTTTTTGTGAACACGTAGTTATAATTTGCACTTTACGAAAGGAATATACGCAGTACGGCCAAGGAAGGGCAACATTATTGATTTTTATTTAACAGCGCACTGCATTTTGTTGAAGGATAGGTCATAGTATACCTTATCCACACTATTACTAACCATACCATATTATTTACATACATTTATAACATGTTTATGCTTTACAACTACACGGTATGCAACTATTAAAAACATTTTAAATCAAACAATTAAAAAAGCAATGTTTATTCATCTATTTATATAAACGTAGCTTTGGTGTGTTTTTATCGACCATCAACTACGATGCAATATTTACATTAATCTATTAAATTACTCATTGCCGGTGCCCATCAATGACAACAATGATCGTCAAGTGCGTCACGGTGTTGTACGTACGCAACCTTTTAAAGTATCGTGCATTGAGCCAGCAAGGAACCCGCCAAAATCGATATTTAACAATCTATAAAATGACGTCATTTCGCTAAAAACTCAATACCGACACCGCGACATCTACCGATCAGTATTTGCAACGGACGAGCAAACTATTTCACCAAACATGCAGGACACTGGAATTGTAAATGCAGTACACTCTTTGTACTACTGGACGACTGGTAACAGCAACCTCTGTTATTCAATGTAAGAAATAATAATAAAACTTGCATAAGTATAAACTAAAAAAGTATTATGGAATAAAACCTGCATAAGCATAATCTAGTAAATAAAATGTGTTATGGAACTTGAGTTACCACCAGTGCATCAGCCTTACAGAGGATATTAAACCCCATTGCTGTTGGAAAACCGAATAAACAATTTTTTACGTTAGTATTTTATAGTGCAGAAATATACGTACTATATAAGTATTACTTAGGTTTAAAATATGCAACTGCACATTCTTAAAAAATGGGACAGAAATCGTATACTGTTATTGTAATGATGTAGATAACTGGGTCCTGTCTTCATCCATATGTCAAAAGACAACCAAGCGTTGTGTTGTCAAAATTATGACTAATAACTGGGCACAGGAGAACATAATGTGTGACAACAAGAATTCCATAGACATCTTATTACTAGAATGCTATACGAATAGGATGCGCAGAAAATTTTTGCCCACAATTGAACACTCAATACCACTCAGTTGGTGTGGAGGAAGGCATGCGTACTAAGTATTACCAGTGAACAACGTGAAAGGAAAGTGGGTATCTATTACTGACTGTTTCCTATTTTCTTGATACAACATAACCTATGAATGTAACAACCAAACGTGAACCAAACGTAACCCCGTTAGGATTGCTTGTCAAATACGACATTTTATTTAAGACTCGTATAGAGCGGGTCAGATATACTGTTGTCTACTTTTTCTTACTACGCAGAACAGGAAAAGATCATAAAGATCAAATTTTATTTAACTGTAACTTAGAAAAAGACAAAACTGTTATTAATCAAATGTCAGGTTAACACAGTTTATTCTTTTAACGAACAAAATCCACTTGGTAGTCATATAATTTGAATTACAATATGTGTAGTTAAAGAAACCTGTGTATAAACCTCCACAGCCTTGGTTGGAGCCTCATACTCAGTGTAAAACCGTGTAAAACGATGTATATTTACCATAGATATTTACTTACTAATAAATATTTGATAAGTAGTCTAGAATAATAAACATTGAAAGTGCCGCCAATGCTTTCACGTAACGCGCATGCTTCACACCTCACCTGCGCGATGTCGTAAAGTGGGCACTTTTGTTATATGGTACTGGCATTCTAGGAATATGATTTCTGCGAAGAATTCCTACTTTATGAAATAACTCTACCTACATCCCAAGAAAGTACAAGGAATTAAATAAGCACACAAAAGGAGAAGAAGAAACAAAATACAAAAAGAAGTTAAATATTTCAATCAATTTCAAATTACAAAATAGTGAAGTTCTGATGTGGATAACTGGGCACTGTCTTCATCCATATGTACAAAGAAAACCAAACATCGTGTTGTCAAAATAAAATCACTAATAGTACCGACCGAAATACCCACTAATGCCAGTCAAATCATATTGTAGAACATAATGTAGGCAGCAAGAATTCCTATTTTATGAAATAAGCTTACTACAGAGCAAAAGTACAAAGGGATTAAATAGGCAAGAAAAACGAGAATAAAACAAAAAGAAACAAAAGGAAGTTCAACAAATTCAATTGGTTTTAAATTACAACAGATTGAAGTTGGAATTACTTGGTCTAATGTTGACAACGCTGGGTCCTGTCTTCATCCATATGTACAAAGAAAACTAAACTTGTTATTGTCAAAATACAATCACTAATAATACCGAAATAAATAATCACTAATGCTTCAATCAAATCATATTGGGGAACAAAATGTAGGCCACAAGAAGTATTATACCAACCTCCGAAGTCGTTGATTTTCAACCTTTCTGCAAATGAAAGAAAAGGTTTTTCTAACCAATCTGACAAAAAAAGATGGAAAATCTCAACCAAGCTTTACTTTAGACGATTTAATCCTCTCCTCGTCCATCTGAAAAAGAAATAAACAATTAATAAAACCTGCAATAAAACGTGTACCTACATGCAACAAATAATACCTACCCCGAATTAATTTGCTTACACCATTAAATCACTGTCACTTTTTTATTCAACCCTCTCTACAGAATTTTGAGGCATAAATACCGAAAACGTGTCATCACGTCGTGAATGTAAGTACAATTAAAATCCTACCTTATGTTGCTTTCTTCTCCAGCGATGGAAGTCATCTAGTGAACCTACCTTGCACACGATGTCTTCGTCCCTGGAAGCTGCTCTACCTCCTCCAAGTTGTCCCTCGTCATCCAAGTCCACCATCCACAAACACAAAACACACGCAGGTTTTAATTCGCGCACAACTTAAAGTACATTCCGGACATCACTCGAAAGTCGAAACATTCACTACACTCACACCACACGAGAACTACACCTAAGTTACCTCGATTTTCACAGAGTTCACTATTTAAGTCCATATTTTTCATCGCCCGGCACAGGACAGCGACAAAATACAACACAAAAGTGTACTAAGCGCGAACATAAGTTTCTAACTGAGAATTTTCATAGATCTACCGCGGGACCGTTTACGACGTAAGCAAAATTATGCACAACGGCACCCAAAGATCGCATTTCTTCGTATAAAAATACGAAAACACACTCTGAAAATATTAATTAATTGTTTAGCACTGATAAGTCGAGACGAGCGTAAACGTCAAAAGCGCGGCGACCATGTTGACGGCAGACTAGTCGGTTCGCGCAGGCGCGCTAGGAGCGCTGTCACCCGGTTACTCAAACTTGAGTCGAGATTTTCACGAACCGATCCTTCGAAATTGCGGCGTTGTTAAGCGAAATAACGCGTTGCGAACGCTAGACGGGGTAGTAAGTAACATGAATGACACGATTGAACACTCGTGCGAAGGATATAACGTCTAATTATTTGAATAAATCGCCGAGAAAAAATGACGCAAAACACCACTTGTTGCAACGAAAACTAACTGACACCAGAGGGCGACACTAAAACTAAGGGCGAAAACTTTCAAAACTAAAAATTCTTACAATTTAGCGTGTTTTTCTTCTATCTTTACTTTCTGTATGTAATTGTTTATTATTATAACAATGTCTTAAGTTAGTTAGTCCAAGTCTGGAGGATTTTAATGATTATTTCAGCAAATTATATATTAATCCTTCCTAGCGATTTCCTAGGGATAATTAGTTGTACAATTTATTTGATCTGTGTAATGGACATGATATTTTATGGCCTATGGACGATTTTTCAAATGTTAATATGATATGACATTCCGGCAGAATGTTCATTTCCACATTTAAAATTCATGAAAAATGATGTAGTAAAAAATTTTGCTGTAGGAAAACCTCGAAGAAAACATTTTCTACATGAACCATTTAATAATATTTTGATCTACAGTACAATTTTTTACAATAGAATGCAATAAAATTTACTGTGTATTTTGTTTTAGTTAAAATAATAAATTTTATTTTTATGTTAAAATTTTTCTATAGTGAAATAGAAAATAACTTTTTACATAAACTGCGTAAAGTAAGTGTGTTTATATTATTTATACAGTATGTATAAGTACAAATATTTTTAATTTTTGTTAACTATACAGAGGCTTATTTATAATTATTTATCTTCAAGACTTGGTGTTCTGGGTGGCTCAAAATGTTCTGGTAATTTCTCAAGTTCCACCTAAAAACATATTAAAACATCATACTAACACAATAATAAACAACAAATTAGATAATTACCCTGGTAGCTTTCAAAGCAACACCTTCAGGCAAATTTCTCTCTACATATTCCAGCAAAGTATCAGCTGTGGAGCCCGTCAAATGCTTGTAATGCACAAAAGTAAAATAAGTCCTTAGCTCATACTGAACTCTGTGTTTCTTATAAATATGCACAGATTTCAGAACAGTGAATCTTTCATGTACAGGTTTTCTCAAGTTCCAGCTGTAATATTAAATTATCACAAAGCAAGAATTAAACAAATTACAAAGCAAAATTCTTACGTTTTACATTCGATGTTAAAATTTTCACCAACCATAGTCGCAAACTTAGCGAAACTATTCAACACGGCAGGATCATTGCCTTTTAACTCTAATTCGACTACTTTCAAGAGCTTATCTGATTCTTCCGAAGCTGGTACAACCGCTGGAGCAACTGAATAGGTACGGAGCACATTCTGCAAGTTACTGCGCTGTGCTTTAGCCAATTTTTCTAACGTCTGCCTCACTAAATTCTAAAAAAAAAACATGTTATAGGTTATTATTCCTTACAAATTTATGATTTTTGTGTTACCATTATGTTTAATTTGCAGAAAAATACCTAAATTAAATATTTCCTAACCTATTCTCTCGAGTCTCGAGTTTCTGACAAATATTTAAAGCGCCATCTGTTGAGAATTATCTGTTTCAAACGATTTGAACGTACACTAACCTCAAACTGCCAAAAATTGACATTTGAATCTACACACGTGGTTTTCGCGTTGTGGTAGACGCATTTTTAATTTTACAAAATGCAAAAAATGGATGATTTCGCGTTGCAAGAGAGTAAGAATAATTTTATTCCATGCATACGATGGGTGAAGCAAGGAGTGGCAAAGGGTAACCCAGAAAAGGTACGCATTTAAGAATTTGACTAATATATTTGTGGTATTTGAAACCATTTCTGTGTTGCAGGTTCAGTTAACAAAAGAGGAATTAGCACAAATTATAAACGAGACAAAATCAAAAATCCGGTAAGTCCGTCAGATCATTTCTCTTAATTATACAAATGTTTAACCGATTTGTATCATAGTGTTGCGGAAGAAGACGAACAAGATGAAGAACAAAATGACGAAGAAGGTGCGTCAGCAGACGTAGAAATGGCCGTAGATAACGATGACAAATTTAATTTGGAAAAGTACGATGACGAAGACGGTCAGTTCATGTTTAATTTGAATTTTTTATGTGCCTAATTTTTCATTATATTTTAGAAAATGAGGACAACCCTTTGGGAATTGGGTCCTTAGCTGAATTACCGGAGGCGGAAGAAAATTTTGATGACAGCGATGATTCAGAGAAAGAAGACGACGTAATAAAGAGTGACGATAACTTAATTCTCGCTGGTCGAGTTGACGGAGATGCTAGTATATTAGAAGTGTACAGTAAGGACTTTTTGATTATTTTATCTGCAATTTATGGTAGTTTTATTTTAAATAATTCTGGTTACAATCAGATTATTTTTGAAGTTAGATACTTTTGAAAATGTTTATCAATATCTTTGTCATAAATTGTTTCCTTGGCTTTATGTTGTTTTGTTTGACATTTGTGGTTGTTTCTACCACCATTCTTGACTTTGTATTGTTCATTAGGCTCTTGGCAATAATTCTGGTTAGTTGGATTAGGGTTGGATAATTATCTTTGAATTTGAAACTTTTGAAAAATGTTTATCAGTATTGTCATTATAAATTGTCCCCTTTACTTTATATTGTTTTGCCTGATATTTATTGTCTTTATATTGTCCATTAGACTCTTGGCAATAATTACTGTTACATTCTTTAAGATTGTATAATTAATTAAAATGTTATTAACATTTGAAAAATGTTTGACAATATCCCTGTTTTCATAAAGTGTTTCCTTCCCTTTATTTTGTTTGACATTTATGGTGGTTTCAACCACTACTCTTGAGTTCATATTGTTCATTAGACTCTTGGCAATAATTATTGTTAGTTACAATAAGATTGTTTACTTATTTTTGAAGTTAGAAACATTTGAATAATGTTTATCAATATCTGTTATAAATTGTTACCTTGGCTTTATCTGATTTTGTTTGACATTTGTGGTTATTTCTACCACAATTTTTGACTTTATATTGTTCATTAGGCTCTTGGCAGTAATTATTGTTATTTTGATTAAAATTACTTAATTACTTTGGAAGTTAGAAACTTTTGAAAAATGTTTATCAGTATCTTTGTCATAAATTGTTTGCTCGACTTTATGTTGTTTGGCTGACATTTATGGTGGTTTCAACTACTCCTCTTGAGTTCATATTGTTCATTAGACCCTTGGCAATAATTCTGGTTAGTCACAATAAGATTGTTTATTTATTTTTGAAGTTAGAAACATTTGAATAATGTTTATCAATATCTTTGTCATAAACTGTACCCTTCACTTAATGTTGTTTTGTTTGACATTTATGGTTGTTTCTACACCCCATTCTTGACTTTGTATTGTTCATTACATTGCAAAACAAAGTATTATCTAAAAATCGCACATTTACAAATACCAAGTTTTGCAATATAATCTATCCTGTTTTTCTTTTATTACAGTTCACAATGAATCAGAAGGTTCATTATATGTCCACCATGACTTTATCTTACCCGCTTTTCCCCTCTGCATCGAATGGTTAGACCATGAGCCTGGTCACAACGCGGGAAACTATTGCGCCATCGGCTCCATGAACCCAGTAATCGACGTTTGGGATCTAGACATCGTAAATTGCCTAGAGCCAGCTTATACACTCGGCCAACCGGCCAAAAGAAAAAGGAACCAACCGGCCATTGGACACACAGATGCCGTCTTAGCTTTGGCATGGAATGCAAATTTGCACCACATTCTAGCAAGCGGATCCGCGGATACGACCGTAATGATTTGGGACTTGGATCAAGGAAAGCCTTCTGTGACCGTAAAGTCGTTCACAAAGCAGGTACAGTGCCTCGAGTGGCACAGTTTGGAAGCGCAGAATTTGCTGGCCGGTGGATGCGATAAAAGCGCTCGAGTTTTTGATTGTACCAATCCCGAGACTCATCTAACTTGGCCATTGAAGGGAGAGGCTGAGAAGTTAGTGTGGAATCCTTGGAGGACTGGTGGACAACCCTTTACCTTCTATGCTGGGACTAGTGAAGGAATGTTGCAGTGTTTTGACATAAGGAAAGGTAAGTAGACTCTCAATTAGTTTCTCTGTATAGAAATAATGTTTATTTCAACCGCTTTGTTTATTGATCATAATCCAATAATTCATTTCTGTTAAATTATTTGCAGGTGAATTGTGGTCAATTCAAGCACATTCAGAAGAAGTAACAGGTCTTGTTCTGGGTAGTCAATGTCCTGGTTTTCTGGTGACCACATCACCAGATGGGTCTTTGAAGATATGGGACGCAAAGGATAATCAAACGCCCGTGATGGTTTACGAGAAGGATTTCAAAATGGGGAAAGTGCTTTCCATGGATCTATGTCCTGATTCGCCGTTTATAATTGCTGGTGGTGGTGATAAAAAGAGTAATAATTTTACTGTTTTGGACTTGCTGAACATCGATGTTGGTAAGTTGTTTTTTTCTTTTTTTTTCTCGGAATTTTGATTGTTGGTTTTCTTGTTTCAGTTAAACATACATTTGGGACGAGAAAGGTTGAGAGTAGTTGATAATTTGTTTTAAATAAATGGGAAATAAATAGGAAATCATTGTTTTGTTTTATTTTAATAAAAAACGCAAAATAAAAAATTTGACCCCGACGTGATTTGAACACGCAACCTTCTGATCTGGAGTCAGACGCGCTACCGTTGCGCCACGGAGTCGTGCGGTCAGGTTCTTGATTATATGATAAGATTGGGAAGTACGTAGCTGCTGAAGAACGTCTGAAAATTATCTTATAGAGCAGGGGTGGGCACATATGAGGCCGAACAGAGCCCCAAACCGTTTTCTATATTTTATAAAGAGCCACACATAGATAAGCATTTTTTGCAACACGTGAGAACACAAAAATATTAATGAAAAAGAAAATACTTATTTCAAAATTAAAATACATAATATTTTATTATAACAAAAATAAAATATAATAAAATATATTTATTAATGGAAAGTATAATAACATCTAACGACAATTTTTGGTATTTTTTTTTTAAATTTGTGGTAAAATTAGTTTCTGAAATTGGGAATCCATCTTCAATAATGTCACAAATAAATGGGTTCACAAAAGATTCAAATGTAGGTTTCACACTTTCCAAATCTTCAAACCAATGTTGTAGTTCTTCCAATTTGTTTGTAGTTCTTTCAATTTTCTTTTACAGGGTTCAGCACTAACTTGGACACAAATGGGAAAGAATTTTTTATTATCAATTATTCAGAAAATTTCATTTCAGAAAAAAATTTCTGTATTGTCTTAAACCTAAAATACGAACTTCAAGATATAATTATCTGCTTGCATATGTCGGATGTTAGAAAATTAAGATTACTAAAGAGTAAAGTACTCCTATTTTTGAAGTTGCTCAAAATTGTTATTTGAAATAGGTATTTAGAAAGATTACAAGGTATCAAATACGAAATTAGAATCACTTTTTATCAATTTTATAAACTAAAAAAAAAAAAAAAACAGAACTTAACTAAACAACACATCCTAACATTTCATTTTGATAACTGACTACAGAAAAAAAAACAAAAACGAACGACAACAAGCAACAAAAACAAAAATTTATCGTTGATTAAGAAGATAACACATTCTAACATTTTGTTTTAATGAAAAAGTAATAAAAACAGAAATTTTTTATTAACAACACACCACAATACAATATTTTACTCAATGTGCCCCTCCCATGTTCAATGCATAATACTGTACTTTTGTTGTATTTTATGTTAAAGTCTGTTGTTACTTCTGATAGTGCTTTTATTTTTTAGTTAATAAAAATTGACATGCGGCTCTCGGAGCCGCATTTGCCCACCGTTGTTATAGAGACTTCCAAGTTACGATAGCGATGTTGGACGAAGGCACGAAATGTTACGCGTCCTAACTTCTTGCCTTCAAAAATTTTACAGTGACGCGTGACACGAAAAGGTATGGAGTGACATCCAAGTTTCGATCGAGATGTTAGACAGACGCACAACGTTTTTCTAACTTCTTGCCTTTGAAAATATTCTTAGAGAGACGCGTGGCATGAGAAGGTACCGAGTGACTTCCAAGTTTCGATCGCGATGTTAGACAGAGGCAGAACGTTTTTCTAACTTCTTGCCTTTGAAAATATTGTTAGAGAGACGCGTGACATGAAAAGGTATCGATTGACTTCCAAGTTTCGATCGCGATGTTAGACGAAGGCACGAAATGTTACGCGTCCTAACTTCTTGCTTTCAAAAATTTTAGAGTGACGCGTGACACGAAAAGGTATGGAGTGACATCCAAGTTTCGATCGAGATGTTAGACAGACGCACAACGTTTTTCTAACTTCTTGCCTTTGAAAATATTCTTAGAGAGACGCGTGGCATGAGAAGGTACCGAGTGACTTCCAAGTTTCGATCGCGATGTTAGACAGAGGCAGAACGTTTTTCTAACTTCTTGCCTTTGAAAATATTGTTAGAGAGACGCGTGACATGAAAAGGTATCGAGTGACTTCCAAGTTTCGATCGCGACGTTAGACGAAGGCAGGACGTGTTACAAATCCTAACTTCTTGCCATTGAAACCTTTCTGAGAGAGACGCGATATTAGACAATGGCGAAACGTGTTATAGTAAAAACCAGGAGAGCTGCAAATGGGTAAGCGATTTCTGCTGTTATTTATGACGTACGCGACAGATCTAGTTTGACCGATAACGCGTGTTAGAATGAAACAGCCTTCTTTTTGCATATATGTTTCGTAACCTTGTAAGCGATTAGCCATTTGCAGCTCTCGTGGTTTGTAGCATACGCGTCCTAGCTTCTAGCCTTTGAAAATGATCTTAGTTGTCTAAGAAAATTTTCAACGGCACGCGTCTTTACGCGTGACATGAAAGGTATCGAGGGACTTCTCAAGTGTTGATCGCGATGTTAGACAAAGATTCCAAACGTTCTTTCATCGATAACTTAACATGTTTACTTACCTCATGCACCACATCTATATATCAAATTAAAAGTTTATTATATTAACCTAGATGAAATAAAACAAAGATTTTATTGCTTCATATATATAATAACCATAAAGTCATTTATGCTGTCAGCGCACTCCATTATGCGTATAATATGTACAAGAGAACATATAATAGAACAATGCACAACATATAAAAACTATAATACATACGAGGAAAAGACAGAAAGATCGCATTTTTTTTAGAACGAGGAAAAATTTATAAACTTTGGTGTGCCTCTAAACCTATTACATAATTTATCAAATTCAATTAATCGATTTATCAACTGGAGCACGATTTTCCAGCATAAATCTGATGCCATATATTATATTAAAAAATATAATATAATATACAAGCGAGAAAAAAAGGTTACATACATACAGTTATAGTTATCTACAAGAAAAACGTTTCGAAATTTAAGTAAAGACAAAATATGAATAAATAAGAGAAAGTAAAAAAGCATAATAAGTAGAAGTAAGAGCCGAGATGTCACAAAAATATAATAACTGTTATACTGTATTGTTTTTTCTTTTTAAATAACGTACATACTAGCTAACAATACTGTCACGTAAAATGTATAATATATTTATAATATTTATATATCTATGTATAAATAAAGATCGAATTAACGTAGTAAAAAAACAAACAAACAAAGTACTGGCTAATTCGTAAAAATTAACATTTTGGGGACAACAGTTCAGTTGTTTATAGGTACGTAGACAGAATAAACATTATTTAAGTTATTTACCGACTAACTTACTATGTATTTACACGTCGTTCGCAAAAAATACGGGTATTCGTTGTTTTATTGTAACCCATGTTACAAAAAATTAAAATCCGGATTATTTTTTTCAAAGAAAACCTAGAAACATAAATCTCGGAAATATGTTTCCAGTTTGTTCCATATAACAAAATTAATCGTTTAAATTTGTTAATTGATTAATTATAGTTATGCTCTCTACATATTTTTTGTTAAGGGGTTAAAAATGGGCAAAATCACATGGGAAAGCTTATAATAATAAACAGGGAAACAATTCTGTAGCACCATAGTGAAAAAAGAAATCTACGAAACTATGAAGCACCAGAATTTTATAGAGCACGTCAAAGTTGAGAAAAAAGTGTTATTTATATTACTAACCACAAAAAAAACACTAAATAACTAGTTATTTAAATAACAAATCCCCGTACAGTCTTTTCAAAACTTCAACGTGTCTCGACTATACAACACAAAAAAAACATAAATTACACTTAAAAACTAGCTACTTATTATTACCCCCAGTACGTATACTGATATAAATAATAACCTGCCACCAGATTGCACGTAAAACCCGAATAAAACACAATTCCGGGAAAACCCAGGATCGCAAAATTTTCGCACTGCTGCTACAAATATATGGAAAATAACCTTGCTCGTCGCTACTGTTTGAACCATCAATCATCTTCTAACGTTTATTTATCACAGATTTATAACTTTTATCCGTTGTTCATCTTTTTTTGTTCATCCGAAAGAACTACAAAAATATCTTTCCTCAAACTATCAAGCGTTCAAACACGGTTATCTCTATCATAAATCAGAAGCGGGTTCGAATACCCACTTACACAATTTATGTACGTACTTGTAGCAGCATGTTAGCAAAATTCGAATTCGTGAATTTGAAATGTCTCTTGTCATAGAATTTTAACAAAGCAGGACTGTACGGATGTTTCTCCTTCAGGTGGAGATAATGAACTTCTGGTTCGCTTGTCGTATGACCGCACTCTTCACAGACGTACACTTTCGTTCTGCGTTCTTTGTACGCGTACTGGTGCTGTACACCATGCACTTTCAGGCAGTGAGATTCCAGGGAACATCGCTGCGTAAAGGACTTTTCGCACAGGCTGCATTTGTATGGACGAACACCTAAAGCAATAATTGTAATTGAAGAATTGTAATTGTCTTTGTTTATCTATACATTTACATACCTGTATGTGTTCTGGTGTGTCGTTTCAAGTCAAAAGTGTCATTGAATCCTTTCCCGCAAAACGTGCAGAGGTACCTCTTGATGTCAGAGTGACACTTCATGTGCCTGTTGAGCAACCTCTGAAGTTGAAAGACCTTATTGCAGACCCTACAGCAAAACTGGGAATTTCCATCTTCAGTAGTAACAGCGGCAACTTTAACTTTCTCCTCAGTCCTAGTCCCTTGCCTGATCGTCTCCTGGCTGGCCAGAGGATTCTTGATGCCGTGTCCACCGTTCACGAACTCAATTTGGACTTCGGCAGGTAGACCCAACTGTAAGGAAGAGAAATAAAAATTAGAAGAATTGTCCGAAGAGGAGAGGTCAGGAAAGCATCCATTTTGATTGTGGGCAGAGTTTTCGTTGTAATGAAGTGTGAAAGAGTAAAAAATAGTCTGCCTGAATCAATGTGATTGCTTACCCTCTGCTGAAGGACGTTGGCCCTTCCATACATGGAAGGGTCAATACTGTCTTCGCTGGTGGAATCTCTCCTGGAGGCACTCACGTTTGAAGCTGGAGAACTGTTGCCGTTGTGACTTCCAGCATCCAAGGAGCAACTGGCCTCGCCTGGTGAAGGCAAGGAGACGTTTGTCGGTGAATCCAGGTCGATGCCATTACCATTGAAGGATAGACCACCTGGGCTTAACAAATTCTGCTGGTGCATTTGCAGAGCCTCGCTACTCAAACTGCTATAATTCGGTAAGGATTCGTTGTAGATTTTTGGAAATTGTGGAACTTGAGCGAAACGATTACTATCGTAGTTTCTAT
Source organism: Aphodius granarius (assembly GCA_963971325.1). Taxonomy (NCBI): domain Eukaryota; kingdom Metazoa; phylum Arthropoda; class Insecta; order Coleoptera; family Scarabaeidae; genus Aphodius; species Aphodius granarius. The sequence continues at coordinate 13,805,799 of OZ020226.1, forward strand.
TGAGGATATGGTCGGAAAACGGTTCCATGTTCTCAACGTTGTGTAAGTTCTCGTTGTTGTTATTGCTTAGGACTTCGTCGTTATCTTGGTCCTCATTGGGTAATCTTTGGAGGAATGAGGATAGATCGGTTCCTTCGGACAAGCTATCAAGGAAGGCGTTTTCTGCTGAACTGGATAACGTTAGCGTAGCTTGGAATTGTAAATTATCAACGCCACTTCCAACCATTTCGACCATCATCGAGTCATCATAACCTGAATACGCTGGTTGTATAAAACTACCCATGGAATCCAGTTTGGTCTCGTACAAATCTATATCCACTTCGTCCTTCATCGCTATACCGTAGGACGCGTTTTGAAGCGTGGAATACTGCTTAGGTGGACTCTGATTCCCTAAATTTATATTACTCAATTCTTGAGAGCCTTCACAATCCATGCTATTATGAGGACCACTAACAATATTATAACCATTCCCAGAAAATCCCGTGATCGCATTGAAAGCATTCCCGTTGTTTCCACCTTTCAAGGACTCATAGAACGGTGGTAGAGATCCAGTGGGCGGACTGCTAGGTCCATAGTTTTGGCGTCCGTCCCTGCCTGGATTCATACCACCTCCTCCTGTTCCACTCCCCATGGAACCTCCGGCGCTACCACCCGACAACCCTCCACTGAAGTTTATCGATCCTCCACTGCTGCCTCCCGTATTCCCTGATGACTGATTACCGGGATTCTGGCCACCGGAACTTCCTCTGCCGTGGCCAGCAGCAGCAGACATAGTTATTGGGTATTTCCCCAAAGATCGCGGACCGATAATCGGTTTAGTGATCTTTGACGAGCTACTCTTCCTTTGTTCGCGATTCCTTCGTTCTTCATCTTCGTCTTCCTTTTCGCCTTTTCTCTTTGGAATGTGGTAGTCGATGGGCTGTTCCTGTTCTGGTTCTTGCACGACCAAAGCCGTTGGGACTTGAACCGTTTTGTCTTCATCTTTTTTGCTGGTACTCGGTGTTCTTTGGATTACTGAACACCGTACTGCTACTGGTTCTTTGATCCCTGGTCGGTCTTCTGGTGGTTTCTTTGTCGGAGGAAGGCTGAGCTTCTCTGTTTGAGGGAGTGGGGAGTATTGTTTCCTTTCTGCTCGCGTGAGGACGTGGCCTGAGCTTCCGTAAGGTGCATCTCCGCCTAGTATCGATGATTTGAATCGTAGTGGTCCACTGGGTGATTCCTCTGATGATTTTGGAGTCGATGGTTTTGTTTCTGATTCTTGTTTTGATTTTGAAGGTTCCAAAACATCTGAAACAAGTGAGGAATGATTTGTTTAATGAGAGGAATCCACGTAATTGGCTTATATTGTAATTATGCACGTTGAGCGATATAATAAACGCTTTTTTCCCACTCTCCTCGTAATGATTAGAGAATGTCGGATACCCACAACAGTCAAGGATTTTATGTAAATATCCTCCGCATAATAATGGCGCGACTGGAACGGTTGTTTTTTTAAATTTTGCCAACGGTTGAATACGAATTTCAAGGCGGAACATTGAACTTGTTTTTATTATGCAGTGAGCATAAACCGGAGGATGGAACGCACATTATTATTTCTACACTGCTCTAAGCATTATAATTAGTATCAACCTTTACAGTTTTCCAAAACTATTTTCGGCTCAAGCTCATAATTGTCAAGGTGTTAGTTACGTACATTTATGATTATTTGTTCGGTCATTATGTTATGATTCCACTCGCCAATTTACGACTTTTAATGGGGAATTCTGTTCGCGAAATGTACCCGTTTGCCTTATCCTGGTGTCAATACACCGCTCAATGTCATTCGCTCTCAAACAATGCCGCAAAAAATCACAAAAATTGTAGAAACTGTATTGAAGGTTGACGAACTTTTTTGCAAACCACACAGTTGACTCTGATTAGTCCCCGTAATCTGACTCACTGAATCAAAAAACAAAAACAAAACAGTTCTGTAACGATTATCCAGACGATTATTCTGAAAGCAACATCGACAAAACCGAAATACATACATTTAAATTCATTGAATCTACTTTGTAATTGTAATAAGTTTGCCAGTTTCTTACACTGATAGCTAGTATGTCGATCACATACAAAGATAGCTCACCACTCGGGAGGAATTTCTTCAATTTATCATGGTTGTATCAGCGAATCAAATCCAATTAAAGTGGCATTCAAAAAAGCCACCTTTGTATGGATATAATCAAATCCATAAATGACTTAAATCTCCTGTGAGCTGTCAACATGGGATTGTATATTCTCAACTCAATATGGACAACTAGTATTAAACATATATACCCATAATATAATGTAAATTGTAAGGTTTGATACATAATTTATAATCTTGAGATCGTTTCTCATAGATCAAATCATCTTATTGAGTACAATTAAAAAGAAAAAAAATAACCCTGAAATGTATGTTTCCGAATATTAATCATTAACCCACAAGTCATTTACCCCTGTTCTTAGATCATACACAAATTATTACTTATTAACCATAGACACAAGTCAATGTCAACACCATGTAATTAATACACCTTCAACACTCACGATCATTAGAACGCAAAGATGGTCCGACGGTATACTATCTCATTGTATGCAGATCAGCATAGGCGAAATACAAACTGACAAAATGTCTATTAAATTCAGCAGGAATTGAAAAGTTACGACGACGCCGGCTGACCAAGGTCAAAATACATTATTAATTCCGTCAGTGGGGTCATTGAATTTTTACCGATGAAGGTCCCAGTTTTAGCACGAAATTACAGTTAATTCGGTTTAGATAGAGAACCAAATTATGCCGATTTATTTCTGGAAATAATCACCACTTCAAGGATGGTGGATATTTATTTATTCGATTTTCTGTATGTGAAATGTGAACAATATGAAAAGGAATGCTTTGCACTAGTATGGGCTATCTAGCAAAACTAGTGTTAGATTTCGGGTTATGTAAGAAATCTTGTTCTGGACGAGAATGAAAGTGTGCCGAAGACGCACGCGTTATTGGTTACTCGCACGTGCAAGTACTAAACATTCCCCCATATAATGTTATGAATCAACAGAAGGGGAATTTAAAAAGTGAAATCAGAAGGGTGCGCTCAGTGATTTAGGTAATGAAAACCGGAACCAAGAAGCGTGGCAGAGTGACCTATTTACATTTACACCTCAAGGGCCAAGGTTAAATTAAGAAGAAAGGGGTCTTAAAGAAGATGGAATACTATTTTCTCCATTCTTTCTAACTCTTTTCTCACATATTCAAGCCAACACCCAATATTTGAGTATACATCCGTGAGAAGGACATATTAGAAACAGGTTTCTATGCAGGTGAGAGTCTAGGACGAGCCAGGTAGAACAACCCTGGATATAACAACCCCCTCCCACCTTGAATAACTCGAGGGAGTCAACCTGTGATGCTCAGGTTGCCCGAAAAGGTAATTTAGGGCGGTTTTATATGAATCCTTTTGAAAGGGATACCGTGGGAAAGAAAAATTCACATTTTATGCAGGATTATAAGAAATTTTAAGCGGAAATCCTTTTTTAATCGAGGTTATTAAAATGTGTATAACTCTTATCGAAGATTTTCATTCAAGATCAAGGTCAAGGTGGCGTTACATCAGTTGATGTAATGTTCATGATTAGAAAGTGTTGCCATAATACTACTTTCTCGACGTTTTGTGGGTCAATTTCTTCTTCTTTTCCTGTGCGGCAGCATTGAAAGAATTTCTCTCGACGAGCACGTGGCCGGCAACGATCTGAACACACTGGTGTCAAGGTGAGTCGATAGTTTACAAACATGCGTAACGTTTAATGTCGTTAACGTTTAACAGTCCCTACACTAGTGGTGCACGAATTTTACGTAACCAAAGTTTACCAACAAGAGTTTTTGGTATGAAAAGAGGGAATTTAGAGTCATTCTCCTACCTGATGGTACCTGCAAGAACTGGTGCCACTATAACACCACAACCACTATGCATTCTTTACGGTTATCATTACAGTTAGCGAACCACTTCTTCTTCTTTCTTCGCATAGGCATAACATAACAGAGCTCGGTGTTATGCGTGCAACTTTTGCTTGGCTAGGGGTAGGTTAATCGGTCTGACCTTGGCTAGAGTCCGCAAGAAGAAGCGGGCTCAACTTGCGTAAGATGCCGTATTCCTTTGTCTGGGTAAGTGAAGAGAGACCGAAACGCAGAGCAACTACGCTATACTCTGGCCCAGGTAACGCGATCGTATAATGGAGCATTGTTCCTCATGGACGGTCGGATCTTGTGGCCTTGAAGGCGTTCTTTAGCCAAATCGTTCCGCCATCGAGGAAAAATTTACAAGAGAAATGTAATGGATTTGTGGATACACGTCGATCGAGGTTAAAGAGTTCCGATACTTCAATATGACAACAATATCAGAGGCAATAAGCAGTTTTGGGAATAAGAATTTTGTTGCAAGTTTTTTATTGCAACAGAGAAAGGACTTAATTTTGTTAATATCATACCTTCAATTAATTTGTCGTTTATATAATTATAAACTCCACATTTTATGGCAATATACCTCAAAACCTGTTGGATGAATTTTGATCTATATTGTACAAAAATGTTTTGTACACTTATTTTATATAAGATGCATGTGCTGTCGCAAAAATAGTCTAAGCATATTGCCAGACGAGCAATTCTTTGTAGCTCGACAGTCGTGACGCCAGAACCGTTCGCGTTACCAACCAAGCTCACTCAAGATCTAACTATATTAACTATAACAACTCTTATACCATTACATATCTGGATTAGTAGAAGCCGAATTGTGCTGTGTACTATTGATGTTGAAGCATTTCATGGAAAGTGGAGTGATGCTAATAAATTTAGGAATTATGTGCTTCGGAAAAGAAGTGGTGCAAATCAACTGAACATTTGCTTCCATGGCAGTTCCTAGATGATATATCTGGTACATCCATGACATGATGAGGCCTTTGGTTCATCCAATAACATTATAAAGGCATGGAGCATCCAACCCAAAAATCTTGTGCCTTTGGTACATCAGCCAACATTTGGAGATTTATCCATATTAAAGTAAGTTTATGTATTATACAGTCCTGTAAGTGTGGTTTTGGTCAGAGGCGACATTTTTGAACATTTATTTGACAATAATTATTAATTGTCTTTGCTGAATTAATAACACAATCTTGTTATGTTTTACAGTCTTGTTATGTGCGCTTGCATTTAAAACTATTAGTTTCATTTTTGGCATCACGACTGTCGAGCCACAAAAGTCACTCGTCTAGCCGTACCTTAAAACAACATAATAAAACATATTCTAAAAGAAATAAAGAAAGAATATCACAAGAAAGACCAATATCAAAATAAAGGCAGGAAAGAAGTATATGTTGCAATTTATAGGACAATTTATTGATATGTACATTAATTTGAATAGGAAATATCTCTACTTGACCATGAAAAACATAAGAAAATTGTAAACGAACAGCTGTAGAATAGCTGTAAAATACTGATAACAAATTATTGCCATTTGTTTTGCATATTTTGTGCTTTGTGACTAGTTGGATTTAAGTGATTTTTGTAAAATTGTGAACTGTGTAGTTCTATATATAGCCTGAAAATGCCTGTATAATGGATATGTTGCTTGATCTGTGAAGTTACCCAAAGAAAAAATAACAATTTGCATACATTATAAAATAGAATAAAGTAATTCAGGCAGTCTCTCACTGTCAATGCCACAATCACAACAATATACCTAAATAACAGTAATATCAAGCAACATGAATTCATTTCCGAGAAATATGCTAATAACTGAGTCATGTGAAATGCCTTACTTGTTATTCCAAACAAATTTAATACGTCTTATTTCAGTCAACACCTTCTTCATCCAACAAGAACAAGAAAAGATCTCAAACCCATATAACAAAAACCTTTTGTCTTCCCTCATCAGGTGTTCATAATCACAAATTAAGGCAATCTGACTAAATTTTTCACATAACAAAACAGCAGCCACTATAGGAAAGGTCAACCTCAGCTTAGATGTTACCTATAAAAGTCTCTCACCGGCTTTTGTTTTCCTATAACAGCGTATCTAGACGTTGTCCTGTTATAATTTTATAAACCGAGAGAGTATAGCCTACACTACCTACGTGTGACATTGAGTACTGTTACGTATCAAAATGGGCAACATGATGCGTCGGTGTGTTCAGACACAGGTGATTTAATTACAAATTCGACGCATAAAACAGAAGGGAACGTCCAAGAACTTTTTATTTTTGTCCAAGAAGTTATAAAAGCTTTATTATCAAGCTTCTTCAGAAAAAAAAAGATGGTGTAATATAATATTGGGTAGGTATAAACATAAAAGGGCATAACTTGAGAACTATGGGCAATCTGGCGGTAAAATGAACCTTTCTGTACCTGATGGTCCTTTCCTGTTTTGTGTTATACCGTATTCAAGCTAAACTCTAGGATTACTTATGGTCAACTTATGGTTTTAGTGGGTATAGAATTACTCAACAAAAACCGTAGGTTGCTTAGAATTAATTTTTAAATAGGATTGGCTTCTAAAACTTTTGTGAAAAGGTGTGAAATTTATTCTATTTGTTTTGTACAGAACTAACTGTTAAGCACAGTATGTATAACCTTTCAGTCATTTTTAGTTTAATTCTGAAATATATCCTGTCTTGTCTATTCTATGTTTATTTAGTCTTTAGTTAGACAGGTACTTTGAAAATCTACTCCCATAAGTGGTTTATTTATATCTAAAAGGTATAGATTTCCCATTTGCAATTTTTTTTTACGATTTGCGATTTTTTTTATCGTTTTGTGTGAATCTTTTACAATTCAAAGGCTCAAAGAATAAAGCGAACAAAAGTTCAATTTATAGCCTATATATTATACAATAATGGACGTTCCAGCCCAGACAATCTCATGGGATTCCCTTAAGAGAAAAGACCAGCGGGGTGGAACAATTCTGAAAAGTATTTATGTATTTGGAGCTCAAAACCTTTCCGCAAAAAAGGTAGCCTTTTCAAACAGGCAAAAAGCCTATTCGTGTACAGTAAGAATCATAGTAAACCCAACAATCAATTCGACAGATAAAAACAGAAAACATATAACGAACTGATGGTTTGTGTCTTTATCGCACGTTGAAGTCTCCGTTAGAATTTTGCTGAAAATGAACTTTTCTCCACCGGAAATATACCTATCTTAACGTATGATGAAATCTCCAAACTAGTTTGAGTTAAAATTGACTTTTGACGACAAAATTGACTCAAAATTGTTTTATTTTTTCGTATTTCTTAAGGTCCAATTCCTGCGTTCTGTGATCTCATTGATTCTTTTATTATATGCAAGAAATACAATTAAGACAACAATTTTGTTTAGTTTCTGTACGAAATAAGTCTAAGAAAGTATCAAACCGAAGAGGTTTGTGTTCTCACGTCACGTTGGAGTCTCCAAACCAAGTTAACCGGTTGAAGCAAAACTTACCGTCTTTCTTCGGTACGATCAAAGGCAAGGGTTGCGATTGTGGCCCAAGAAGGCTATCCTTAGTAGATAAATAGTTGTGTTGATTCTCCAATTGTAACTGCTGCTGATGCAGCCGATTCTTGATGAGAAATATTTTTGGCATAGCGCCAAAGTGTTAGACACAGTCTCTGCGGCGAAATAATCCTTGTTTTTTTGGCCACTAGCACATACTAAAGTCACACACTGTCGATTAGGAATATGGATGGTATCCGAACCACCTGTCAAGTTGCGGCTTCTTCGCTTTGCTGCGCGACGGAGTGGCTTTACTCCAAACCGGTAAGCAGAACCAAGTTGCCAAGACTGTTGAACCGAACGGAAGGTCTGCGGGACCTGAACCGTTGTCTTTTGCCCCTCCTACCGATCTGCGCGACCTCTACTGAGCACACTGCGTCGCTATGTATGTATGTATGCTTAAGCGTACTTCGTCCAAACTTGCTTGTCCGAGGAATACTGTTATTAAGTTGGCTTACCACAACAATTAGTACTTAGGTACTTAGTGATTTTTTATGGGGTTGAAAATTATAATCATTCAGAAGTAACTTATACATAAATTGAGTTATTAATCCTGGAAATTATAGGTCTCTGTTTGTTCGAGCTTTCACAGGATAATTGTTTACTTTCAAGGATTATGTTTGCCCCTTTTATTTCTTCCGCAAAACATTTGGTGGGTGTAACCGACATGGTGTTTTTGGAACATCCTGTGGAACAATTAAGGACACTGGTAGAGATTTTGGCTACTTATCTTTAAAGCCAAATAAATTGAATATCTTGACATTTGTTTCATTTCTGCTCACCTTCCATTTTCTGTAGCTCAGTTATTGATTAAGTTAAGAGTTTGATATTTTGCTGGTATACTTATATATCGGAGTGCATTTCAGGATTTACCTATTTATTGTATCATAGCGTTATCCTGAACGACGACATCCAGATAAAAGAAGTCTGCAAAACTTATTAGCGTTATTGCCTCGGAAAGAACGGTAGACATATCGAACATCAGTTTCAGTAATTTCAGTACATTTCTTGAAATAAATTGTTTTCCAAAGTCACGTTCGACTTTTGTTAATGACGTGGGAATACTAGTTTATGGGGGAATATGAGTTTTCGGCGCATAACTTTTTAAATGTTAGGAATTAGGACAGGGTTGTAATTAGTTTTTTATTCTGATTCAATAACTTTTGTAATCTTTTGTGGATTTTGATATATAAAATAATTATTTCTACAACTCATTTGATATGTGTAATCGACATGATGAGGTCTAAGTTCCAAACACCCTCTGGAACAATTAAGGATTTAGAAACGAGTTTGAAATGTCCTTTTATTCATTTTGATGTGTTAATTTTCGTAGAAGATACATGGTCGGTTGCAAAAAGGCCCACTAACTTTAATTTTTTCTACTTACGGTAAAAGAAGTTGTAAGATACCTTTTCGGTTATTACTACAGCGATTTTCAGTTCTCACATTTTTTTACATGGTGTTGAAAGATCGTCATAATAGCTCACAAAATACCCGGGTTATGAAAGTTCAATTTTCAATGTTTTAGTTAAAACATTGCATCTTCTTTGTAAATCCTATCAAAATGAAAAAGATGTCGGTACATTTCGCATCCGTGGTCACCTATATTGATTAGTGACATATAGTAAGATCCACCAGTGGTGCACATGACTCATCGCTTAAAATGTTACGAAATAGATACCTATACAAAAAGAAGGCAAAAATAACATGATTTTATTACCTATAGGCTGTTAAGATTTAGAATAAATATATCTGCAATTTAACAACACATTTATTTAGATTGTTTATGCTTAATAAAAATGTAATTCCAAATCCTCAATAGTAAATCTTGACCTATATTTTTAGGGCAATTCCATAAGTTATACTATCTTTCCTGGACAAGCAAATTTTTATTTTCCAAAATCCAGAGGGGTGCCAACATATGCGTTTTACCCCCTTTTGGACGTCCCTGCGTGGTAGCTTGTTATGATTTTGCTTTGAGATAATAAACGAAATAGTTTTGGTTTAAACTAGTATAATATTTGCCTAGCATAGAGATATATAGAGCATAACAGTCAACCACTTGCCCTTAACTTAAAGATGTACACCAAACAGACTACCTGTTTCTAAATGTATATACCATACCCAAAGTTATAGAGTTACCTGTAAACCAAAAGCATGTCAAAATCCAAGAACAGTCTCTTGCCGGTAAACATCTAAACCACCCCTACACTGTATTACTTTCCATTCAACCCTTACAGTACCCTATATATAGAGCAATAATAGAATCTTGTATACATATATTGGAAAAAGACCAAAAGTCTCCCGACAATTGAATTTTCTATGACCCAATAAATTTTTCGTCGACGAAAGTTGACAGTAACTGTTACAAAATTTCTTTGGCATTCTTTCCGTTTTCTCTGTTCTTAGAATAAAGTTGCACTGCAAAAGATTGCGATTGTGAGGTACCGTTTCTTTGTGCGAACATTTGACCAGGCGGAAGTGGTGAGAACTGTTATAAATCTCAGTAGTGAGAAGAACACCCCCCCGGGTTGCGATTTTAGGGTGAATCACCAAGAGGCATTTTTTGTTGATGGTGTGATTTTTATCCATTTTGTTTGTTTGTGAAGATCAATAGTATTGAGAAATTAGACATTAGAATAGGTAAGAAAATTCAAGAACTTTTATACGTCACTTTTATACAAAATCATTTTGATTCTTCGACTAGCAACGTTATATTATATTCTATATAAAAAAATACCTTATAATCAGAGAAATTCACTGACAACTATCCATGGATTTTGTGAATTAGGCGAATTTATTTATGGTCTTAGAAAGATTCATCAATTTTTTTCTTTATCATTTTAGAAAGAGTAGGAATCATACTATTATCATTATCAAATCTTTATGTGGGTCTCAACCAGTGTACTTTTTATACAACTTTCCACATCTAGCAATCAAAACACCATAAAACAAAACCAAATCATCAACATTCCCCACACAAAAACCAGTGATCATTAGACCCAGACCAACCCAATTAATCAGTAATAGACACCAGAGCAGCAGACCAATGCTCCTCCAGCACCTGTCTTCTAACTTAAACAATACATACACCAACAGGTGTCAAAATTAACAAAAGCACCGTCCGGCTAAACCTCGGACAAGCGAGTGCGGACGTGGTAGCGCACATCGCAATAAACCAGCCGATTGGTCATGGTGTCTCTATCTCCCGAGGTCCGTCTCTCTCCCACAGCTGCCATTGGCGCAGGAATGCCAAGATCACGGTCTGGGGTCTGGGTCCGCAGCCTGCTAGTCGCTGCGATCGTGTTGCCTACTCATTCAAAGCGAGCGGTTTCCTGCAACAACCGTATAATATGCGCGATGTCGTCCCTAACGCCATTAGGTTTACCACTATCCGAGCGTATGAGCGTGGTTAGCTGTTGTTACAGCATCGTCATCAGCATTGGTTGCGTGTGGATGAGGATGTTGTTTGGATGTATGCTATGATTTGGCTTGTCGTTGCCTTAAGGGGAATACTAAATGGGATGGAGGCGATTTTCATGCTTTTCCTGGTCACGTTTGGTGATTAAGTATCATCAAAATTGTGGAGATTTTGCATGCGCAGACGCTTTTATACTTGCTGTATCTGTAGGGTTACCAGATGCCTTCGACCGAAATGCTGGAGATTTGGAGGCAGGGGTTGGGTTGGGTTGGGTTTTATCATTCATAAAACAATTCCAAATAAACATTTTCTTCTTAATCGCGTTTAAGGATAAAAAACAACAAAGCATATACATAAATACATACTACAATAATATAAAATATAACATTAAACAAACTTGTGCAGTGATGTTGGAATCAACATTACTGGCCTCATCTGCTTGGTTTGCAATAAAGCTTTAATTGGAGCTAAACAAAGCACTACACGGCCCAAATAACTGTGTAAAGACAGCCACCTAGTTCGGCTAAGGCGTAGCATTTCTTTAAATGCCACAAATTTATCAAAAAAAATAATTTCATAGATCTATCTTTTTAAGAAATAGAAATCTCTGCTTAAACCAGTGTTTCCCAACGTGGGGCGTACGCCCCACTGGGGGGCAATATGATTGTTGAGGGGGGCAATTGGAAAATAGAAAAATTTTGAAAAAAAAAACCTACCTTAAAGTCTCTTTGTACCGTTCATACTGCAACCGTTAATCATATCCTTGAGGCTAATTATTAAATATCCCTTCACAATTCTAAATCTGAAAAAAAAAAACACACAATAGGGAAAAATTTAATTAAGCCATCAATATTTGTAAAAACGTTTTTAGAAAAATATGTCAAAGATGTGATAGCTATGCCACTTAAGATACATTGTTGATGAACATTTTGTTGAAGGTATGTTATTCTGTAAATTAGAAAGCATCACAACCTCCGGAGATATTCTTCATAAGCAAAAAAATTACTTCAATGTCTTTAATATTCCAGTACAGAACATAACATCCTGTACTGCAGACTGTGCTCCTAACATGATGGACAAGAAAAGCGGCTGTTTAAAGATAAGAATCCAGAAATGCTTTTTGTGCATTGTCTAATATAGCTCCATAGGGAAAACTTGGTAACCAAAAATGTTTGTCCAGTTCTCAATGAAGATTAAATTCGGTTATAAAATATGTCAATTGTATCAAAGCTAATGCCGAATGTGACATTTCAAGTTAATTTGTGAAGTACAAAATAATTCATATTTTTTATACCTAAATTTAATACTTCATTGAACAAATATTTTTGGCTACCAAGTTTTCCCTGTGGATTACACAATGCACCAGAAGCATTTCTGGATTTTCATCTTTAAACAGCCACTTTTCTTGCCCATCATGTTAGGAGAACGATTGGCAGCACAAGATGTTATGTACTGTATTGGAATATTATCGACATAATTAATTCGACATAGTTTTTTAGCGTAGAAAAAATATCTCTGGAGGTCGTGGTGCCTTCTTATGATTTGCAGAATAACATTTCCTAAAAAAAATGTTCCTTATTAACGTACCTTACATAAGTTATCAACAAGGCCTCAGTGCCTCTCACTCTTGCTCATTTTAACCATTCTTTTTCTAACAATGTTGTTACTAACGGGCACAGCTATCACATCTTTGTCATCTTTTTCTAAAACCGTTTTTGCAAATGTTGATATTGACAGTTTAATTAAATGTTCCCCTATTTTGTGCTTTTTCCAGATTTAGCAATGAGCACGAATATTTGATAACTAGACTCAAGGGTACGATTAACACTTGCAGTGACAATTTCAGTTTTAGAGTAAATGTTTAACTTTGTGTTGTTATAATAAAATATGGCAGATTTGTGTTGTATTAGTTTTTAAGTGAATATTTATTTCTATTTTGTTATAATAGAATATGTAGCAAATTTTGTTTCTGCTAAAATACTTAGTATTTATTTCAATAATCAAATAAATTATTGTTTTATGTTATTATTTTTATACCCCCAATGGCGCAAGTTTTTCATTACGTCACAGAGAGGAAATTAGTCAAAGTTTGTTGGGCAGAATGTGTACCAATGACGAAATGAGAAACGTACACCGTTCCGAGTAAGGTTCATTTCCAACTCTGTTATAGGTATAAAAAAAGACAATATGAAGTGGGGCATGAGATTTTTAGACCAGCTTCGATGGGGCATAGCTCAAAAAAGGTTGGGAAACACTGGCTTAAACCAATATGTATTAATACTTCTAAATCATATTTTAGTAATTTATTGGCATGGTGAGCGCAGTTGTGCAAAATGTGGCAGAGGTAGGTCCCAAACATAAATGTCGATATCAGTGTATTGTTTTGCATCTGCTCTCTTTATTGACGTTAGAAGATTGATTTTGCCGGAGATGTTCAAATGCCTGCCGGAGGCCTGAGATGGCCCTCAAATGCCGCAGACTCCGGCCCAATGCCGGAGATCTGGTAACCCTATGTATCTGTGACAGAAGATTTTTTTCAATATAGAGTTTGCCCCTGTTCAGAATGAGATAGTTTGACTTTTGATAGCGCATTATATTCTAAAGGATTTGTCGTGAAGCCACATCAGCTTTGGATCCCAGCTTAACATCAGTAATATTAAATTGCTTGTCCAGTCAGTGGCTACTGTCGTTTATCAAAATTTGTCAATTCGCAATTATAGCAACCGTCAAACTGCTTCTATAAAAGACTTTAGCGCGAAAACTGTTCATCCCACTGAACTGTAAATTGGTATATTATATATATTTAATGTTACTGGAGGATCAACTAGCAGGTATTAAAATCGCTTAAGCACATTAGAAACTGTCACTTCCGATTGCGTATTACAATACTTTCCTTCTAGGGTACTAGTCGTAAGGTAAAAACGCAAAACAAAAGGCCAGGGCAGATAGAAAAATCATGTTTTCCACACCAATAGGAGATATATTAAACTAACAAAAATAAACATTACTTTAAAACAAAACTTTATAATTCCAAAAAAAAACAAAAAAAAAATTATTAGTAACTTGTTTTCTAACCAGAAAAGTGGTTCGAATTGGCATGATTATGATATAATAGTCAATTACAGGATACAATAACCATGCTAGTAGAAATACAATGCTTTTACGTTTTCAAAACAATGAACAGTTACTTCTATCCCGCATAAAAAGTCACAGCGGCAAAACAAACAACAATCCGAAACCATATACGAAACAGTCACTCTCTTCACTTTTCGGTCCAAACAAACAAAGGTGGTAACGTACCGTGTGGGCTTCTGGTGACTTTTGTCTTCGGTGACATTCGATGATCCACTTACGAGCGTGAGTAACGCAAAGAAAATCCGATATTTTTTACTGGGAGCCTTACAGGGGCCCCACTAACATGGGGACAGCACTAGGCAGTCAGTAGTCAAGTCAATGTCAAGGTCACTGTTAGTCTTTAGGCTATTATATGATCGGGCATACGCAAAACTTGCAGTTCATCATTTTATTGGTTATTGTACACAATGTAGTACACTGAATGTAGCAAATAATATTGGTGGATAGGATAATCACATAATAGTGACGTTTTTTTATTTGATTATAATACATTCCTTCTAGGGTTAGTTGAAAATTGCTTCTAAAACTTACTGCTATTGACTCCACAACATGTGGATATCTCAAGGAAAGATTGCAATACCCACTTAAAAAATAAACTCACTCACTATATTAAGTTATTAAGGCCTCCTACCTTCATAATCTATAAACTATTCGTATGTAACCTAATTAGCGACATAACAAATAATATCAATAAATGAATATGTAAACTATCTTGAACACGCAACAGGGCATTGAGGCAAAGTGAATTGTATCGACTGTTACTTTTTATAATTGCTATCCGCGTATGCATGGAAAGGTTAACTAACACATTACTTACGTAACTAGTTACCGTATTCCTTGGAATTGCAAGAAAAAAGTCCTATATATATGATTTATACGATACCTCTCTTACCTTTACCTGTTCATAATATGACTTATAGGAAGAGAAATCATGAATGCAAAATTCTACTTAATAAAAGTATCCCGGAAGGTTATATCTATGTATAAGGTCTCCTTGCATGTTATCTACGTTATTGAAATACCAGCGTTCTTAAGAAATTATGTGAGATGTAGAGTTTATACAGAAATACACACTTGATCCAGAAAGACTTTATACGAAAAGACTAAACGAAAAAGACAAAACAGTGCTCGACATCTTTGAGCAATGCCTTTAATTTATATCGACTACTTTATGCGATTATTAATAGCGATAAAATGCTAATTTTAAGAAAAGGATTTAACTGTTTCCAGCTGTATATAAACTAGGAAATTAGCATCTTAATCTGAGGTTTTAAAAATTTTATGCGTTTTTAGCACAGCTGCTCCATATATTAAGATTTTTAGAGACGATATATTTTAACAGATTTAATATAAATGATAATATTAATATATGTAACTATTTCTCCCAGTGCATTTACTTGAGATATGCATTAAATACCTATCGGTGAGGCATTTAAACGGAGATGATAATATAATAACTCATAAACCATCAATTTTATCGAAAAAAGTTTTTAGATAAAAGTATCATCAAATGAAGAGGGAAAGTATTCTTATGGTCTTCAGAAGCGCCATCAATGTTTTTCTATTGTTAAGTACCTTCTTTTTCAAAGAGATACATATATTTTTGATAAGTATGCCATTTTCCATAGCAAAATCAATAACTTTTATTTGATTTTTTTATTTACTAAATATTTACGTATAATAAAACTTCAAAGCTTAACCAGGCAACAGCACAGTTAATATCAAGGAGACTTCAAAACATGAACAACATGAGCTTGACAGGTGGCGTTGTTTTAGTACCTAATTCTGTCAAAAATTCCCTTAGCAACAATTTCATTAGTTACGTTTTATTTTCAGTATTTGTTTTCCAATTTTCAGCGAACGAAGGTGCTTCCAAGCTTAATTAGTGAGTTATGATATTATCTCAATTTGAATGCTTCACCCGGTATATTAATGTACCTTTACATACAAGAGACAGCAACATGCGGTTAGACTGCAAACCTGCTGTTACCAAATAGTCAGAAATAGTCCTAAGTGAGTTACAACTGTTTGTTTTTTGATTAGAACCGGTTAACTTGGCGCAAAACTTGCGCGCCTTCCTAATTGAAAATATAAACATGGTAACTGTAACATCCTGTATTTTCACTGTTTGGCAATGTCGCTCTATTAACCGCTCGTCAACAGTAGTGCGCTACACAGCCGTCTAATTTTATTTTCAATTTCAATACCTTGTGACGTTACGTTAGACGTGATTGTTGACGTTTTATTATCATCTTAAATTGGTCGAAGTCTTGTACAGTTATGTTGTTTACAGGTTATTGTATGGTCTCGCTTGTTCTGATTTTTATATATTTTTTATTTGGTATAGTTGGCATAATTGGATACTTGGGTGTTAAATTTCCAATTACATGATTGTCAGTAATCGTTTTTTTTTACTAGATAACGGGAATATGAGGCATATCCAATGTATTTAAAAACAAATCTATACTTTTTTTATTACCCCTATTTTCTAAACTAGTTTATTATAAAAATCTGGAATTGATTAGTTCCATAAAACACCTTGTATAGGTAATTCTAAATTACAAAGAAACTGCTTCCAAAGAAGAAAGCAAAGGGCGCTAGAAAATGTAATCTTTGGTACCTACGTACTTCCAAGGACTTTTTTGTTAGCCACAAACATAGTTCCGGTAGTCTAACCAGTTTGTTTGTCTATATACAAAAGACACACAGGGCAGTCGGCATCTTTACATCCCTTTAACGGGATTAACTACCGCCCTAAAGTCAACAGATTTAGGGCATCATATGAATCCATGAATAGTTCTATACAGAGTCCTGCTGTTCACCTCCCCTCTTCTGTAGCTCAGTTATTGATTAAGTTAAGAGTTTGATATTTTGCAGGTATAATATATTGCAGAGTGTCCTTATTAGACACTAAAATTATTCTTCGCCTCGAAGAGAACAGAAGATATATCGAAATCTGTTTCAGTAGTTTCAGTTCATTTTATGAAATAAATTGTTTTCCACTACGAGTTTATGAGAAATATGAGTTTCTTAGCATAACTTTTTAATGTTAGGAATTAGGATGTGGTTGTAATTTGAAAGAATGTTTATCTTTTAATTCTACATCGATTTACAAAAAAATGTAGGGGTTGCAAATTAAAATAAGCAAAATAACTTGCTTTTAAGTTTGACAAATTTGACACTAAATATTGATCACCCTGTACAATTTGGACCAATGGAACTTGGCCAAAGTGACCACTAGACCTTACTTAATGAGCATGTCATAAAAAATTATTAACTTGTAACTTGTAATCTAGTAGTGCAAAAGGGATTTTTTTGTTTTAATTTTTTGCGCTGCTATCACTTAACCGATTTCAATAATTTTTAGATAAGTAGATATTTCACCTTAAAAGGTATCAACTGGTGCTTGTCAATTATTTTCCCGATGTAGATCACTCAAGAAGGACAGGATGGAGACAGAGTTCTTTTAAAAGTCTGGTGCGCCTAACTAACAGTTCACGTCAAAGTGTGTAACTCTATATACATAAATTTAGCCAGTCTAGACTGTGGTGACTTTGGAGCACTCTAGAAAACTGTGAATTGAGACCAGTAGAATCAGCTAATGAGATGTCTGGAGCCTTTAGTTCTATGGAACGTCACCGTCTCGTCTAGGAGTAAGCAAAATTAGGTTATTTCCTATGCTCTGCTTACCTGAGTATTGATAACTCAAGCTACCGGAATCAGGTTAATGTGGCTTAGAAGTTGATAGATTAACCCTTTTTTTAAATTAATTAAATATTGGATACTAAACTTTAGTATTAAACAGTGTATTCGACAAATCCTTTGTTGACAGTCAAAATATTGATTCCTTATTACTTCTTTATATATGTAGCATTTGTATTATTATCTCTATCTTATCTAAATTGGTCGTGTGGCTGCCTGTATGCTGGTACATGTTACTGCACACTGTCAAAGATACATGACTAGGTATATCACAGTATTACCAACACTGGTGACAAAGCCACTTCCGCTCCTGATTATAACACCATTATAGACACACGCCCGACACGAGAATGTCATTAAAAATGAACCTGCTTTGTTTTTTTGTATGTATTTGAACTACCTTGTTGATAATTGAAGTGTATTAACTTCCTGCATTTCTTTTCAATTCTCTTTCAATTAGGTAAATATACAGCCACTCTTAATCTACTACAGTACCCACTGACATTTATTAGAGTGCTTCTATCGCGGCTAAATCGTTCATTCCACCAATTTTCATTAAAAAAGTAAACAAGTCATCGCTAGCTATTTTTAAAGAACCACTTTTTCATATTGAGTATAAGTGTCTAAAAACTTGAACAAAAAGAGATCAAAGACAGAAACAATGCGATTTTCTTCAAATTTCAATTACCCTTCTTCTAAAAAGCAACATTCAAAATGCTGATCGAGTTCGCCGAAAACCAGAAAAACAAACTGAAAAAATCAAGCGGCTATCATGACGAAGATGAAGTCGGCTGGGTCACGTTCACGATCGGGTCTCTGATTGGCCGACGCCAGCGCTCCGAGTGGCGGCCGGCGGCGCTCGCGCGGTCACCGAGCAAAGCGCACCGCGGTGCCGTTATTCCGCGACCGACGAAGGAAGAGAAAGAAAGTCCCCTTTCGCTTCAGATGGAAGAGAGGCTACCGCAACTACTTTCTTTACATCACAGTTATTTATGAGGAGTTGATATTATGTAACCACTGTTTGTAAATAAACTGTGGCACATGAGAGAAAGAACACGAAGAAAGCCATCTTCAACGTTTCAGTATGAGTTTTCAGTACGGGGTCGGTACTGTGGTGACCACAATAGACCTTTTCAATTTTTTTTTTTTGGGTGTAAGGTTTAAGGAAACTAGACACATTTTAGCACTGGTTAAAAAGGTCGCTTCACAAATTATTTTTGTCTATCTGCATTTTCTTTATGACTAGAATGCGGATTTTTACTACAAATCAGAAGAAACAACATCGAAAAAATCAAGTATTTTATTTGAAAATTAGAAAAAAGGAGAACATATTCAAAGAATTACATAAATTTTTTGATAAGTATGTCTTCCTCCACCACAAAAGCCGTAACGTTTATTTGAAAATTTTTTTTATTTAATGAATATTTAAGGATAATAAAAATTCAAAGTATCACCACGGAACACCACAGTTAATAACAAGGAGACTGGAGACATACATTTGTAAAAATTTCCCTTAGCAACGATTGCATTAGTTACGTTTTATATTCAGTTTTCCATGCTTTCCATGCTTAATTAATGAAACCTAACTAATAAAATTGTTGCTGTCTAAGTTGACTAGAATCCGCACTCTATTTATGAACTATAACACTTAATTATTATGTAAAACGTACACAAACTTTTTAATTGAGTAGTTATTTGTTTGTCATGTAGATTTTTTATAAATTCTGATTATCCAGAGCTTCATTAGTGCCCACTAATGAATTGAAACGTTCCTAATCGACGGAACTGGTTTGCCAAAATTTGCGACCATTAATATTCATTCCGCATCAGAATTTTGTAACAATGAACTCAAATGACCTCCAAATCAAACCACTCATAAGCACCTAAATATAATTCAACTAATTATGTAATAGAACTTTTTATTGAGTAGATATTTGTGTTTATTATTAGCAGATATAATTAGTTAACTTAGAAAATTATTAACGTCTGTGTTGTAATGTGTAACAAAATGAAGCAGGTCCCATAGAATATTTTCCGTTATGTGTTGTACTATAGTAGAGGCAATGTTTATACAGAGTGATTAAAATTCAAAGATATGGACAATGAAAGAGAAAAAAAACGCTGTTTTCTGTCAAAATTTTCATTAGCAACAATTTCATTAGTTACATTTCATTTTCGTTTTTCAAGGGAATTTTTGACAGATGTATTTTTTAAAATAACGCCACCTATCAAGCCCATGTTGTTATGGCTGCCTTAATATTTCCCAGTCTCCTTGATATTATCTGTGCTGTTCCCTGGTTATCAAAAATATATATATATATGTACTCATTTGAAAAAACTTACTTAACAATTGAAAGACATTGATGGCGTTTCTAAAATGAAATGAAGGCTGTACAGAATACTTTTCCAATTGACATGATAAAAGTTTTATCTGAAACTGTTCGATAAAATTGATGGTTTATGAGTTATTATATCGTCTCAATTTAAATATCTCACCCGGTATATAGTATGTACACGAGTCAATTCAAGTATTTCTGATGAAATAATACAAAGAAATTGCCCGTGTTTTTTTGTACAATACTACACCATTCATAGTTAGGAATCCTGACCAGAATATTTGATGTGGTTACCACTACCAGTCATCAACATATATGGTGCGTTTTTGACACACATCACTGATATGGCCAGCCTAGCGTACAAACGGAAGAAGTTACAATAACCGTCCTAAAAGCAGCATTAGAAAAAGACAATTGAATAACATAGGAACCACACGTAGCAGCACATCGTTGCGGTTGAGTTTTTATTTTTTATTTTTCTTGGAATCACGATTAGACGGAGACAGAGTGAGGTATGTCGAGGAAAATGGTACGCCTGGAATAGCTTATGAAGAGTGAACATAACTGTAAAATCTGCGACCGGAAGTGCTCCGTCGCTTCTAGTAGAAGTTTACCACCACCACTTCGACTAGTGGCGCAAAGGACTTTAACCTCGGCGTTTGTGTGCCATTTGCGCCAGGTTAGACGAAGAAGAAATGCAGACACTGTGGCCAGAAAGGAAGATAGATTGGGTTGATCGTTCGGTCAAGAACACGCGCGGGCAAACGCTGACCAACGCCGTGCGGTCACGCTATTGACGAAGGCCAATGAAATTAGCCAACAGTCCAAGAATTTACTATGATGTTGAGGAACTGATGTTGAGTATACACCAAAGACTTCATAAAAAAGAATCATGTCTTAAAATAAGTAAACTGAAAATTATTGGCACGTTTTACCAAAGGAAAAGTCACAACAACTTACTTGTTTAGAGTTTGGATAGAATGTGCTTATATTAGACAATTTAAGTAAAATATTCGTAAAGATATTTTTACGATAGGTTTTAGAATACAAAGAAATACCAACAACCACAATTAATACAAGTTTCATCAAAACAAGATCTCTTGGTGTGCGATTTTGATTATTATTTTTAACCATGACATATACCGAGGGATGACATCTGATGAATTCTGCGAAAAGAAACGTAGGTAACTTGTAAAATATAGAATAATACAGAAGAAACAGATATAAATAAATGCAGTTCTTGAATTCTCAGCTTCTAATTCATACCTGATAGTTTGGTTTTGCTTTTTTACTTTCTTATGAACGCCACATTGGATTTTAGAATTTTGTTTTATTTTTAATCACCCTCTACCTATCTTATTTATACAAACACATTTTCGGCTGTCAGACTGTGACGAAAAGCAATTCAGTTCGTTCCCTGGTATTCTAATATATATTTTCCATTACTTGCGTTTCTACAATATTTCAATTTCGTGAAGCTGCAGTCATTCTGGTTTCTAACGCAATGTCAGTCATAAAATAACATGTCATTATATTACTGGCCACTGACGGACCTGACGGTTATCAGAATTTGCAAATTTGCAGTTACAGCGACTAACCATGTGGATTCTGTCAGACAGTCTTTCCCATTTATCTGAAAATTGGCATACATGTTGAAAGTCACTGGAGGATGAACTGGTATCAGTTTGGTCAAAATCAGTAGGTATGTATTATAGATTTACACATTATTTCTTTACAGCTTGAATTTATTATAAAGCATATTCGATTGAATAACATTGAATACAATACTATGAATACATATCACCATTACAACAGACATCAAGCAATAAATAATAAAACAATAACCATGAATTTAAAAATTAGGTAACAGTTACCTTGACCTGTTTCACATAACAATACTTTTGATAAGATGGTGATGTATTAGAAACATATACACACGTATCTACATATATGGATCACAGTTTATGATTCACATAAAAACCGTGAGAAAACTATTGAATGGTTTCAATATTGAAGGATAGTATTTTTTTGCAAAAAAATAACAATGAAATAGGAACCCTCTAAATAGAAAGGTTTAAAGCAGAATTACCCCATTTCTAATAATATAGTGGTGGGAGGTACTACTCATCCGGTATATTATCCTATTATGGAATATCCTGTGTAATAAGGACATAAGATCATTTTTACACGAATATAATACATTGCAAACATTAAGTTGTCCATTAAGACAAAATAATAATAAATCAAACGAAAAATTTTAAACGATTGAATATCTATCTATTCTGTAGTAAATCAAGGATTAATTCTAGAAAACATCGTTACGGATGGACCATTCTGAATCAATGTCCTTTGCACTATACGCTAGGTGCAGTTAGATTGCCCTGTAAGAAGAAAATACAAGCCCCGTTAAGCTAGATAACGTTTTCCTGAAAAATAATTACAATGTTCGAATCGACAGTTGGTAAGATTACTCCACAAACTGTTATACCATTACTGGCATCTGTTTCAATTTAAACTTACTTTTTATCGGCTTCTGTATCTATTATTATTAAATTATTCTCATTGAGAATTCACTTCAAAGCAATAAGTATATTTCAATAGAGAAGTTAATTAACAGGTATAAAACCCTAAATTACTGTTTTAAATTGATTATTATTTAAGTATTGGTATAAAACTTCTTAATAGTATGTTTGGGATAGGTTTTGGTTTGGAGATACCAATGCTCGGTCAGTAGCGAAACCCTATTGTTCTTTTTAAAGGTATGAGTATCCTATTACTACGGAACAAGTTGAGCGTGCTGAATTGAACGAATAATTTGTGTGTTAGTAGTATGAGACAATGAGTACGTATAACTTTAAATGTTTCATTCATAATATATAAGGGTCAAATTTTACACAATAGATGAGTAATGAAAACATTCACTTTCTATACTAACTATGTAGTTGTAAGTACCTATATTCGTATTACGATGTTTTTATCACAAATTTATAGCGTCTAAACCTGTATTCTTCAATTTTGTGAAGTCAGACCCAACTTAATGTTAGTGGTCACTGAAGTTTATCAATCATAGCTTGCAATCATAGCGAATACTTACTCATAGCACATAAACTGTTCATCTCATTAATCTGTAAATTAGTAGACATATTTAAAGTCACTGGAGGATGACTGGTCAAAATCTGTTCGATATGTAAGATTATATTAGTATTTTGCCACTTCCAGTTGTCAGATCGGTATGAACAACCTCTACAGTCTGAATGTCAATGAAGTAAGAGTACCAGTATGCTCTTCTTACGATTTAGACGTGTATAGTGTTTATTGTAGAGATAATATAGTCATATACCACAGAACATTCTTTCCTCAACGGCATTAAAAAAGATCGGAACATTTCTGCGGTATAGTGCTCGAGGCGTTTTATATACAATTCTAACGGTTCCCGCATTTATTATTACGTTTACTTATAAACATACACCGCAAATACATAGACGGATAACCTATTACGAGCATAGTAATAATAGATACGCATGCATTTCTGTTATTTATGTAACGTGGTAGGTGGAGTGACCAATTACCATAGCGTAAAAGAGTTGAACAGTAACCTCTAACCAGTGTAAAAGGGTTACGCAAGTGCTAAGACAGGGCGTGCGCGTAAAAAATCAGTTTACGGAACAAGCAAATTGTGCAAGTTATGTGCACTTGACATTATGTTAGATTATGTATAGTATGTAGTAGTCTTGACCACTCTTGTTGTCACGTAAAACAGGTTTTATGTAACTGAGTTTTATGTAATTCCGGTAAAAAACACAATAATTCCAGGTTGTGTCTATTATGTTCTACGTTTCAGACATGAATTCATTTGCCTAAAGAAAAATAGTATTATAGCTTTATAAAAGTTCCTGGTCCTTAGCTTTGTTAAATCTATAATTAATAGTAAGATTTTTATTACCAACGTTTCGGCTTGGATATGGTCTCATAATGTCTCGCAAAACTGAACTCTCATGGAAGTGAATGTTAATTTGGCTTGTTCATTTTGTTTGCAGGTATTCTTTTGCCAAGCTCGAATTGATTAGAATTATTGCAGTTTCCACATGCCCCAGCATCAATAGAAATCAATGGGAAAGCAGAATTAGGCGTCTAGTAATACAAGATATAAGAGTAATAAGAGTTCTTGTAGTTAAAAAAGAGTGAGATTCTGAGTGAGCTGGGTTGGTAATGCCGTTTTCCGTTTTCCATCAATCTTGATGATTCGGAAGTCGGAGTAGCTATTCGGAAAATTAGTATTTTGAAGAATTAAATGATAAATATACTGTGATCATTGTTACTGGTCTGTCCATTTTGTAATCCATTTTTATATGTTGTTGTAGGAGGTCAAAATGGCGGGAACCACCACGACTCTCTAACATGGTAGCATTTTGGCCAAGCGCGGTTTAAGGGCTTTAATTACTGGTCAAAATTCTAATTCATCAAATCTCTTCCAATTTATTCGAAGGCAAAACTAACTGGGTTCTTTTTCTTGAACCTTGTGAACACATTTTCTGACTACTAACTGACGCGTTTAAGTATTTAACATTTAATAAAGGCTGATAAAGCAAGACTACTCAAATGAAACGAAACACTTATCAAAACAATAACACCTATTAACAATAATAATCAACAATCCCGTTTGATAGGTTACATAGAAAAATGAATAAAGCTTTGAACATATTGACGTTTAAATTAAACCTAGGAGTTGATTTAGACAGACACACTTTTAGCAGAAATATGAATAATTTAATTTACAATGAAATGCGAGACGAGTTGAAAAGACTTACCAGGGATAAACTTAAGCGCCTAAGAACGCTCCACAAAAACGTGTACTTTACATGACGGTGGTTGAAATGAGAAGAGCGAGATCTGTTCGTTTGCATCCCTCGACCCCAAAGGAAGCCGGAAGCATTTCTTCTTAGCCAATGACAACTCTTCAATTTTAAACTTATAACACGCGGTCAAATCCTAAACCAGATGTTCAGCCCTAGCAAAAACCTTTGACATTCCCGAATGTTCTTACAAATAACTCTCTTAATTTGATCATATCTTAATAAATAAATAATGGGTTTCCGACCCATTACATTGTTAGTTTTAATTAAACTAATATACATAAATACATTCTTTCTAATGACAACTCTATCTCAATTCCTAACAGTTAAAAAGTTATGCGCCGAAAAGTCATATTATTACGTATTCCCACGTCAATTTTAATTAATACAAATTGAACGTGACTCTGGAAAACTATTCACATTGCTACTTATTTAAGATATTTACACACCAGTATATTTGTTTCATCATGCAGTACAACCAAGAAGAACTCGTAGATATGATATGCATATTAAAGGGATGTGAAAAGAACTATTTTTTTTAGCAAGTCGAGTTTACGCACAGCGTTATCCTGAACGACGACATCCACATAAAGGAAGTCTGCAAAACTTATTAGACTTATTGCCTCGAAGAGAACAGACATATCGACATATCGAAGATCAGTTTCAGTAGTTTCAAGTCATTCTATGAAATAAAGTGTTTTCCAAAGTCATTTCCGATTTTTATTAATGACGTGGGAATACGAGTTTATGAGGGAATAGGAGTTTTACCGCATAACATATTATTAGAAAGAATGCTTGTTTATTAATTTTGCATCGATTGATATAAAAATATGTATTAGGGGTTCTATTTTAAATTAAGAAAAATAACAAACTTGTAACGTAATGATTTTAATCAATAACTGAACTGCAGAAGACCCTGTAAGAATATGAAATAATAATTGATTTTTTCAGAGTGTTTAACCTCAATAGTATATTTAGAGCAAGCGCGAAGGTCCTGTTCTGTACATCGAGAGGTCCTTGAAACGACGGCGCCTGTATGTAATAAGTAACAGCGACAAGTACATACATTTATAAAGCATACGGAAGTAATTGTCGCAGAAGTCGTGAGAGCCTTCGTTGTACCTATTTATAAGCAGGCAAAATCGTGTATTTTTATTTTGACAAGTCGCCCGGCCGCCTTTAGCAGTATGATTCAAGCGACAAAGAGCGCGCCCGAGATTCGAGATCTTATCTCTGTGGTTGCTCTTGAAAACCATTGTTATGCAAATACAATTCATGCGATCATCGCTTCGGTCGCAAAGAAGAGAAGAATGCTTTCGGTTCAGCAAAAAATTCAACGCGAAATAGACTAGATGCTTTTCTTTATTTCTTATTCTTTCCTAAGAGCAACAACAGGAAAATTACTTGAGTATTCCAAACAGAGGAGTGACAGCGCCATCATCCAGCTGATAAACATTCATTCGTTGACCTTCCATAGTTATGCGTACGATTCCATACATTCGCAATGCTAATATGACATAATAGAAAGGCAATTTTTGCCTAGAGAACGCGAAGAATCCCCACGTTATCAAATTAACGCTTAATACGTCTCTTCGGCTGTTAGATTCGCTGCCACGACGTCGTCCCGTTAGACAGATGGTCTTCAGCTCGCCACAAAGATTCCTTTGGCATAAAGAGCGCGATTAATTGTCGAGTGGCGAGCGTCATATGGAGACTTTACCGCGTCCATGGCCATTGTTGGCTGATGATGGCGGTAACGCAGAAGAAACTTCCAAGGCGACGGTAAATACTGGAAGCCACTACGGCTGTCGTGAGCTGTCCTAATGCGAATAGCAAACGACGCGGCTGTCGCTCGACTACGCGACGGGAAAGATCATTGCCTTTATGAACTTTTCACTCACTTACTGAAGCCGAACGAGTTTCAATTTTATAGTACGTTACGGACGACGCGATTCTGTTGCTCTAAACTGTCACGTGAATGTAAGCTAAGCTACACGTCAGTGATTTGATGACTGTCTTCAATCTTAACCTAATCATAATCTGCCACCAGAAGATTATCAGTGATACATACTTTAATTTCGTAAAGCCACAGACGCTCTATTCATATCTGGTGCAATTTTGCACCAAGTGATAAGGAGATATGGAGGTTTTCCGTAGCAAAGCGAATGACACAAGACCATCGCTACACACAGAGAAATATTTAAGACATTTTTTTTTCAAAATTTACTCCGAACAAATCAATACAGTTTTCACTTAAGAAAAGCTTTGATATCAGGGTATGCCTGCATACCCTGTAGATTAAGACAGATCAATAACTGATCTACAGAAGAAAGGTATACCCAATTAATACCCACCGATACATATCATAGTATGCGGAAAATATTAAGCATTTTTTGACTACTAAATTAAATGACGTGAAATATGACATTTTCTAGGGGGCTCCTTTAAAACACATTGGTCACAATTGTCTAGATGCCAACTATTAACGTAGTTGAAAATATCATTAACCTGATAACAAACCGGCGAAATGAAGCGTGTTATTAGTTGCCAACTTAAGAAGCAAGCTTCATTGTTGAGCGCGAAGTACTTTGAAGCGGGAGAATTACCTTACCATTGTTGTCTTGGAGGACTTAACACTAAATGAAAAATCCAAGGTAGCGAACGAAGATCTAGTTTTTCGCACGAGTTACGGTACAAGTCACTCAACCTGAGCATTGTATGTGATTTACTAGGCGCATGATAACTTCCGGTCTGTAAGGACCTCATGGGAACCACTACAGGTGCCCCCTACAGCTTGAAGTAAACATCACTAGTCACTACCCATTAAGTGACTAACTAGCGGAATTTTCAGGTTTTTTAATGGTATTCCGGGAAGGTAGTGTTGAACTTTTGAACCGTGGTTGTTGCAAAATAAACGGTGGAGTTCCGAAAATTATTCTGAACCTGATTGGGAATTACACGGGTGAACATTTTTCATTTTTTCATGACTTTGACTTCAAGCATTTTATTTTGGCATCACAAGAAGGAGTAGTCAAAATGGTCAAATTTTCTACTATATCCTACTTACTTTTTTTAATTATTTATTTTTAGCAGAAAATGTGCTATTTGGCTGGACAGAAACATGATATAAATAATCAATTGAAGTCAATTGTAGGTTTTAACAAGTGCGATTCATAC
Source organism: Aphodius granarius (assembly GCA_963971325.1). Classification (NCBI taxonomy): domain Eukaryota; kingdom Metazoa; phylum Arthropoda; class Insecta; order Coleoptera; family Scarabaeidae; genus Aphodius; species Aphodius granarius. The sequence goes on from OZ020226.1 coordinate 13,833,963, forward strand.
TTTAATGCTGTACACCCGGCCCGCAAAACTTTGGTAAAAAATCAAAAATTTTATTTTACATAACTTTCCCCCTTACCCACATTTTCGAGTTGTGCAGGCCTGCTGTACACAATTTTCAGTTTGAGTGCCTTCAACCTGTTTCAATGCAATAGTTTGCTCTCTTGCTGCATTACGAGGCAAATCGATCGGATGAAGACAATTATAATATATGTCTTGTTTATATATAATGATATCTTTGAAACTTCCTGCATTTGCTTTTTGCTACTAAACTCAACGTTATTTTATTCATTCTTTATTCTTTTCTATTCCAACGTTTTATAGGTACCAAAAAACAAAATCCTGTTATTTCTATATCGCGCGATCTGATCGGACACATGACCAACGGTTCAAAAGTTCGATTTTTTCTATCACAAAGGGTTACTTTTTTGAACTGAATCGGGAATAGTTGACTTTTTGACTAATATGTAGTCTCTAATAGTTTCCAAATAATGGTCAAGGCATTTCGATTAGTACTGGACACCTGTATAAAGCTGGCATTAGTTCAACAAAAGACACAGCAATCCTTGTGAATCCTTGAATAAATGGACTGTTCTTCGCACTAGCAACCTAATTGCCTATCTCTAACTTTAGTCAATAGCGGCTTGCTTTAAATACAAAAAAAATAAATAAAAACTAACCAAAATCTTAACCGTGAATGTGCCAAATAAAATATTTACTGCAGGAAGTAAATTATTATTAGTTGTATTAATAAATGTTGAGCATAACCGTTGTTTGTCTATTTTTCCCTAATTTTGTAAAATCTAATTACATATTTAGATGTCATTGTTGTTAAATGGCAACATATAACGTGTCATATATCGTTGAATTGCTCTTGTTCTTACCTTTACAACCGTATAACAATTATCATTCACATGAGAGAAACCTTTAAGGACAACCTTTTTTTTGTTGTTGCTTTCATTTCCATTATCTACCATCATTAAAATTTTAACTTATGGGTGAATTATTTAGAATTTGTTAAGTTTACTGTTTTGTTGGTTTTTTTTCTAATAATAAATAACACGTGCTTTATTGGGCATTCTTCAGGAATACTGAGATCAGACTGAGCTTAATATCCCAAAGTTCCTCCACATTCTGGAAGCGCAGTGATTAAAAATGGATTTACGACAAGAGTCTCCGCAAGAAACCGTTATTATGGGCGCCCGCATGCGGTCACCAGGAAAAAACCATCGCTGACCCATATCCCTCGCTGCTATTTACAAAACGAATTAGCAACACGAAACCCATTGCCGACAACAGCGCCGAATACAGAAAATCGCCAATCCCGCCTACTGAATCGTAAATGTTCCTCTGTGTGAGTGTGTGTTGTGACAGTGACCAATTTGTGATGCGCATATTTGTGGCAAAAGTCACCTGTGTGTGGGACCTTGGCCGTGCTTGTTGCCCACAAGGGGGGCCGGCGAGGAGACGTCAGGGGCATGGTGCCGCAGGAGCCTAGGTTCATTGCACCTGACGGAATGGCGAGAGGCCAGTGACGTGCAAGTGTTACCGTTACTGGCTTGCTAATAGGTTCCGCTAACCATAGCCATAGCCACCTATTCTGCATCTGACGCTTCTTCTACTACTAGCCTCCACATAAAAGACACTCTAGATTACCATGGAAGAAGGTCTTTATCAGTATGAGACCTAATGATGATCAGTTTTCCAATAGCAATAAGTTTTAACGTTCCAAGGAATCAAAAAAATTATTCACAATATCCTTAATTACCAAGAAAGTGCTTTGGAGTTTGATCCTCCTCCATTGAGGCCTAATGATCATAATTTTTGCAAAGGCAACGTTCCAGAGCATTATTTCTGTTGATAAGTCTGAACAATTCTGTGTGCATAGGGTAGCAGGATATTACCAGGATAAGCTGTGCAAGATTTGATGGAGAACCCCCATCTTTGATGATGTCATCTTAAGTTGTGTTACTGATGTAGTTAATGATCCATCCGTTATATAATCATCTGAAAAGCGATGAAGCAGGATATTAATTTGAAGTTGGAAGTGTTGAAAGGAAGTGGTAAATTCGAAGCTATCTATCTAATACGGACGACCACGTTTCCTTGGTAGAAGGCAACGGAAGTCGACGTATCCTGGGTAATTGGAAGTCCTTTCACGCCTACTAATTGCTTGGACACCTTAGACAGTTACATATGCATCAACCATTGACAAAATACTTAATACTTAATACTTAATAAAACAAGAAAAAGACAGAGCAAGTTTTTATGAATGAAAACTTTCAAGATATCCTACGATGAATTTTTCACGACACCAGTATATTAATCATTAGTTTTACATGTAAATTAATGAAATAACTTCACTTGAGTTACATAAATATAACATTGAAAAATAGCATAACGACAATCTGGATGATGGTTTCTGCCAACTATTATTTTGTTTCTTTCGTGTTAATGCAGCGATTTTGTCATTTAATTTAAATATTTTTTGGGTTCTGTTTTAAATTGGATAGTATTCCATTCTAACTGTATATTCTTTATTCTCTCATATTTCATAAGTTCGAAACAAAGACGTTTATTGTTCAACAGAATACGGGACAACACCAAAATAGGTCTTGGTCCATTTTAAACGAGTTTCGAGTTATGATTGTTTTGCTGTTTTTTTTTTGTACAAATTTGGGTAGCGGAGAAATACCGGAGAAAACACAAACTAATATGTATGTTATTTATTATATTAACTGTATCAGATGACACAATTCCTGGAAGTTTTGATAAAAATTGTCTTTTATTTTTAGTTATTTTTATTCTTATTTTACTTTTTCTACTTAATAGCAACTTTCAGAGGAACATCATAACTCAACTTTTAGGAGAATTAACTAGCTATATTCATTAAAATACCATAATATAGATGTTCTTAAACAATCAAAATCAAAAAGTAAAACAGCTTATGATTGTGATTGTAGAGACTGTAACATGTCCTTAAATGCCACTCTGTATAATCATAGATATGGATAATTCCATGACAAATTACAAACTGTAGTTATAGGTATTCCTTTCGTATATAATAGATCCGGATCTGTAACCTTTTTTTCTTAAAAAAAACTTTAATTTTGAATATCTATTAATACAGAATACCTAAAACAATTTTCCCAAAATATTGAAATGAATCACAAACCACTAAACTACATATTTCCAAATTAATATTGTATGTTCCTCTAAAAATGCGTTATACTGAGAAGGCTAGTGCAACAAAACACAATTAATGGTTCAGTACAAGAACATGTGTTTGAGTTTTCAATATCCCCAAAAGATTTAACTAGTAAGAAAACATTAAATCCAAACAACAGTGATTATATGGTCACACCGTGTCCAACAAAAGAGCATTCCAGCGATGGCAAATCCTCGTATTCTCTCGACAAATAGACCGATTTGTGCTTTATTCCTAATCGCGCAACATCCAATTGGTAAAGCTGGACTAATTGGCCAATTCATTTGTGGCCGAGCTACGGCCTGTGGGAACCTCTCAAGCCGTAAATGGCTTTGCCTTGCTCACCTTCTTCTTCTTCTTCTTACTTCTTCGGTTTGGTGCTCTCGCCTCGCTGGCAAAAGCACACGAAGCTCGCGGATAGTGATCGCAACGTACCAACTCAAAAAACTGCGCGCAAGAACGGGTTTGGTTCACTAGGCAACACGAGGTCGTTGTCTCCTTGGCCATGGTCTCCTCCTCTTACTCCACCAACTCAAGAACTTGCCATTGCTGCACTAGCGAACGGCGTATCGCTGTTCGTTTCGTTTCGACTTGTTGCGCAACTTTTGCCTTCTTTGTCTTCTTCTACGGTGCCGTCGTGGTCTTCTTCGTAGACAGGCTTAGTCGAGGTGGTATTTTGCTACCAGAGAGCCTCCTATGATTCTATTTTGTTGTTTCGATAATCTGTTTCGATAACTATTACCAAGACTCAGGGCCGCCGAGGGAAATGTTCGGGCCCGTGACAGGCCTGTGCAGCCCGGGCCCATCACCTACCATAAACCCAAAAAAAAACGGCATGTGCAATATACATAAAAATTCATTTCATTTAACACCATATAAATTTTTAAATATTATTACAAAAACTTATTGTAAAGTTTATATAATTAAACAACATTATGCAAACATAAAATAAAAAAGTCATTCTAAAAATAAAATAAATATTTAATGCCTTATCTGATGACACAGATTCTTCCTTACTTTAGGGTTACCAAATCTTTAATCAAGTCATCGTAATCAATTTTCATTGCCAGATCCCTTTCTATGGATAGCAGACCTAGGCCATTTAACCTTTCTGTCCCATGAGCTATTAAAGTTCTTAATTGCCGAAAGTCTGCCAAATGCTCTTTCACTTTCGGCAACTGTAACAAGCATCGTGCAAAAAATTCTGATCGCAATACGTATTTCGTGGAAAACATCGTGAAGTTGAAATTTGTAAATGGAATTTAATAACTGTGAGCCTGGTGGTAAAACGTGGTATTATAAATCTTTTTCATGTGATATATTTCATCTTTTAGAGATGGTGTTAGGTCTTTTGAATATTTATTGATTAAGTTATTACCCGAGTCCGATATTTCTTAAAAATTTAATATTGGTAAAAATAAATTTTGAATGGTTTTTAAAGATGTAAAGCGCATGTGTAGTTGGAAAGTAAAGTATAACAAAGATATCTGCGGTGGCCATCACCCTACTTTCCGACTAAATCGTTGGCACAATGAACTGCCTAAACACCTTGCAATTATTTAATTTAGTAAAGCGAGAGCCATCTCTGGCTTTATCTCTGTCATGTAATGTCAGTGGCACTGACGTTTATCAAAATCTGACAATTTTGCAATACAACCACGAAGGCGGTGAATTCTGTCAAACTGCTTCTAGAAACCCTTATAGCGCCTGAACTGTTCACCCCACTGATTTGCAAATTTGCATACAAATTTAAAGTCACTGGATGGTGAGCTGATATCAGTTTGGCCAAAATCGGATAAATCCCTTAGAAGACGCTGCTTTGCCACTTCCGGTTGTCAGATTCTCACCAAAAACAATCCAGTTCGTCCCCCGGTGATTCTAAATATGTATACCAAATTGCAGCCCGATCCGTTGGCCCGTTTGGGCGCAATCGTGTTTACGGATATACACACATACATACACACATACATTTTCCAGAAATCATTGTAATCGATTCAGGGGACCCCAAAACGCGTATTTCCACTGAAATCCCGAATATTTTTTCCGTCGATTACAATACTTTCTTTCTAGGGTACCTACTACTCGGAAAGTAATAAACAGTTCTTATAAAATAGCCTTGTGTGTCATCCCCATGTGCACTCTCTTCGTCTGCTAATTTTCTTTTCTTCGCTTTCGACTGGTTTTAAAAATTTGCATTATACCTAATTCATTCGCAACAAGTGTAGCTTCAGTGAGAAGATCTTGCCACTTATTTCTAAAATGTTATTCTTTTAGTAGTTCTTTTAGAAGTGAGTCAATGTTTGCTGATGCAGGCTCAATTGTATGGTATAGATATTTCAAACAAAGGAGAGCACAGTTGTGTATGCAACCAAATATACGCGGGTCAATTAGAAACCATACACTGGGTATAATTGGCTGCATATGTCACTGTGCTCACTTAGTTTAAAACTAGTCTGCTAGACTGCAATATTTAATTTTATTTGTCTATGGATGCTAATATTTTACACCATAATGTTGTAAAAAGTATAGCTTTGAAGCTTGAAAAATATCTTTCTAGTGGCACTAAAAGGTCATTCTGATGCTATCGCATTAAATTAGTGCAATAGAATCAGAATGACCTTTAGGGCCATTTTAGCTGCCGGGCCCTTTTCAGTGCCGGGCCCGTGACTACAATCACAGCTTTCACCCCCTCTCGGCGGCCCTGCCAAGACTAGTTCCTGTTAAAAATTTGACAAATATTAATCTCGAATTATTTTTGCTTCGATATTTTGACAGTATAGAAGAGGTATATGTCTTTTAACATGTTCGAAAAATATGAAAATCTTTGTAAACCATCAAAATGAAGAAAACATCCATATATAAAAACAACAATCTTAAACCATCTGTTAAACTTTTCTCTGAGATTGCCTGTAATGATCAGAATATATTTCAAGTCATACAGAACGAGAATGCATGTAACTCCACGCGTAATGACTAGCAGGTATTTCAGGAATCTGTCAAACCTATCAGGTCAACGAATCCATTAAAGATATGCATTCCGTCTTTCAGGTTGATGTTCCATCCAAATCTATAATTGCTCTTATACCTCAACATATAACAACAAGTACGCCACGTGACAGACATAAAAAGTAACCTTTACAACAGTTTTGATGGCCACATCATTTCTACATTTTACTTTTATGCGTATTGTTTATAATCTGAATCTTTACTGAGAATTGACTCAACACAGTCAGATTTATTTAAACATAAGTCTCCTTTTACCGTTATATTGGTTCGACAGTTGGCGATCGGCATACAACACGTAATCCCAATCCTGCTCAGTTATTTTTAAGTATGATTTGAGAATGTCAAGCTCTGTCGTGTTCATCACGACTCGTAAGCGCTTCATTATACGATCGTTTTTATAACTCCTCTCTCTTTATTGGACTCACCACTGAAAACTGCATCGCAAAACTGCATACATACGGACGACTGGGATCTTAATTGGCAATTAAATATCATGTTTTGATATAATGTTGAATGTACGACTGTAAATCGTAATATTGGCCAATTAAACCTAGTAAAATTATATACTATGTTTATTTTTATGTAGGACGTATACATGTAACGAACCGCAGGCGAGTGGATTCCGAGTTAGAAAATCATAAGAAAAAATATTAACAGTAATAAAAATCAAATGTTTAGCCGACAAAGAATGGCCTCACAAATAGCAGTGTTTGAAAGGCATTAGTGATGCAATCCGAAGGATTTCAAAGAGGCACGTAATTACTATAGATAATTTGTAATTCAAATATCAACATATCGTGTGGTGTTATGTTCGTGTTAATCAACTGAAAATGTCACTTGACTTATGCTAATAAGTCAGCCAGGAAAATATCGTTGGAGTATGTCTTTTCGCAATTAATATTATAATTTCTATACGCTGTTATGCAAAAAAAATATCTGGAGTAGACAAGGCTACAAATACTGTCAAGCTGCTTCTGGTAAAAAAGAACCAGAAGAGTTGAATAATGAAAAAGTCAAATTAAAATAATCATTTAAAATTATCTCTAAGGAACCTTATTTTAAAATGCCCAAAAACTAAAATTTAAATCTAAAGTATTTTTTTCTTGGGGCTGGGTATATGATTCTTTTAACTTCACTTTGTTCATATTAAACATGGATAAGAATCAACATTCAAGTTCGATAATGGTCGTGCTTTTTTCCCCTGAATCATAATCACTACCAACAACGAAATACCTTGTATACGTCCATATAAAGCAAAAAAGGATAACCACGCCTACATATCCTTGTGTTTCGTTTTCTTTCATTTTTTATAATCGAGTCAAAGCGGCAGTATCGACATTGCGGTCGCAACGGTGTTTGTAGACGTCCCTCGAGTTCAAGGCATCTCACGAGCGACCAAGACACCCGAAATGAAAATAAAAGCTATCGCCCAGCACGAGCCTTCTCCTCATCTCTGCTGGTCGTACGAGGAGAGACACAAAAACCGTTCGCCGATCTCGTTTTATGTCAGCAGCAGCCATCACAGGCCCTCGTTTATTCTCCACATAACGGCCCCCACGGAAAAATAATACTTTCGATGACGTGCCTCTCTTTGTGGCAGTGGTCATGCAAATTTTTAGCCCGGTTAACACTTACGTTCTCGAAGTACTGTTAAACGTCCAAATCTTGGCTTTGATTGCTATGTCAGATAGGTGTGAGTCAGTGTGGATTATATGATGTTTATATGTGTGTATTATGAGGTGATATTGTGCAATTCTTGAGTCACATTTTATGGTGACAAACGTGTTATTTCTGGGAATATGTATAGGTACCTGAAATTATTCTCAACAATTCTTAACAAACAATCAAAGTATACGTACTTCTAGAAAGACTTTATAACCATATAATAATAATAATAATAATAATAATCCAAGCCTTAACATTCCCCAGCAGCTTTCGCCAATTACAGGGGGCATGCATCGGCAGGCCAGAGTATTATTGTTATCGCCCGCGCCTGTGGAACGTCTTAAGATGTTTGGCTACCAGCATTTGCCAAGGAGTGAGGAAAACCACAAACAACCACACCCTGGAAGCCAGTCCACGGGGTCGAACCTGAGACCCCCTGAGTGCAACGCCAACGTCTTACCGCTAGGCCACACTCAGGCTATATCATCCCATAAAACACATAATTGACCCATAATCCAAAAGACCGCAAAACGCTACATCATCATCCATCATCAGCACTCCATAACGCCATAGATACAGGCGTGAAGTTGGTCGCATATGATTTGCCGCCAGAACAAACAACCTTGTGACGTAACAGTGCTCGCAAAGAGGCGTATTCTACTAATACCTATCTGTAAAACGAAATCAAAATTCCAAACAAAAGTAACTCCGTTCTAACTGTTCAGATGCTATAATGCCGACCGAGAATCGAGAGAGGGACAAGCAAAACAAGCAGCATCGTCGTCGTCGTCTTGGTGGAAGGTAGCGCCGTTAAGTTCATCTCCTTGGTGGAACGGTCCGCGAGGTATAATGTGGCGGTAGGTAGGCTGTATGTGTGTTAACCGAGCAAGCCGCAAGATGGAAATTTACCGTTCCTCAGGTTGGTATTATCAACCCACAGCGAGATCTGATACTATCCCGTAGCTGTGTGAGGATACCATAGCGACCTACGGTCATCATTTGCCTTTTTGCTTTCGTTGTTGAAATCGAAGACCTACCAAGCGCATGTCAATTTCATGCGTGTCAGTATATCGAATCAATAGCGTCGGAAATCTCCAATCTATCTTTACAAGCCCTATTTTTTAAATAGGGCTTATAAAGATAGATTGGAATGAAAAAAAAAAATGCTAACTTTTAACCATGGATTCTAGTTGTATTATCCAAAAATTGATTTATGCAAAATGTCCTTATACAAAAAATGTTTTTCATTTTAAAGGACTTTTAAGTACAATTTCTAAAACCGGACGTTGGTTTTGTTACGCCATTGTTACCCTTTACAATTGAACTACTCCAAACTCCTAATTCTTCCGAAATACGAAACTATGAAAGGGAAATTCACTCCCTCACACCTCCCTTAATATTTTTTATCATCATTTTTTTCTCGTCTACCAGTAATCCATCTGTACCTACATAAGAGAAGGTACAAAATGAGAAATGGTAGCCTCCTGAAACAAATATCGGGGGCGGAAGGGTTGAGTCAGCTGCCGACTAGGGTGTGGGAACTTGGCACAGGTGGTTATGGATGCTGAGAACCGCCGGAGACTTTAACGATAGGTTCGGACGCACAATAGATACCTTAACTACATGGTAAGTGTGGTTAGTTTACGTTGCAGAATATAGCCAGAGTGGTTTATAAGGTGCATTGTGCTCGATAAATTAAATGGCCCAAAAGATTGCGGGGTTAAAAACATGGAAGATTGCAAATTGCCGAGTTTATATTAGTTAATGAGGGGTAATAAGTAATAACAATAATATAGAAAATTGCTTTCGGGCATACGGTTGCCAAATGTTCCAAGCGACTTTCTTAACCAGTCTGATAGAATATATTGGAAAAGTACTTCTTTATTATTAAAGAATTCCGGCCGTTATGCATAAGTTTCTTAGTATTCACTAACATAATTATACGGGACTACTAATCTAGGGAGAGGAGCAAAACTTCACCTTCCTTCAGTAAAAAATCAAAAGTTGTGTTTTTTTTATAGAAATGTCAAGTTAAGATAGAAATGTTAACTCAAGAGAAATATTCCTCAACCAATAAGGACAAGGAGCAATTATAATGCGATTTCTGGCATCACTTATCCTGCCTTCAATCAGTTCAATGCAATTGATTCCATCCTTCAGTCAATTCCATCTTTTAATCCTTACCGACAGTCTATCGACAGCCATTTATCTCCTTAATTAATCCTTCCCATAGAAACAGACCATAATTCTTTCCACCTAATCGAAATTCACACGCTCTAGCCTCCGCGGCCGTTGTGGTCTCGATATCATTCAAAAGAAATCACTCTGCAATGGTTATGCGACATACACTCACAATTTCTCAAGCTTCAAATATGCCCACGACAACATCTGACCAGAAGATTTACATTATGACTTGATACGCGACTTACCCTTGCCATAATTGGTGGGCTATTAATCGAGGATAATAATACCGACGATCTTGTCCATTAGAGGAAACAGATGCGGTTTTTTTCTAGAGACGCGACTCGGACTTATACAATAGGCCCTGGGAATTAATATTGATGAGTATCGTGTATGATGTCCTTATTGTGAAGTCCATTTTTTTCACCAGTAAGCTCGTGGTTATACTCGTTATGTAACTCTTCGTATGGTATTTGAAACTATTATACTTTATAGTTTTTTGTTTCGTAATAATTAGAATTAGATCAAAGTAGGAAAGGTGTGGTGGAAGGTTGTAGTGGACACCGGTCTTCACAAAAAACTTTAACCCTTTTGGTTTGATAATTGCTTTGGATTTCGTTTTTTGTAATGCATTTGTTCGGGACGAAAGATATATCAAGATATGTATTGGTATTTGGTTTATTGTACGTTATTCATAGTTATATAAAGAGGTTCAGCAGCCCTCTTAGCACCTTTTTATTACGGGGTAGTAAATGATTGTATAGATTTTGATGTAAAGGATCTTTATGGCGGTGTATGGATAGTAGTAAACTTTCAAACAATGAATTTTTCATCCTTTCTTCGTCCGTTGTTAAATAGAAAGGGACGTAAAGATGTAATTTATTGTTGTTTTGTTATTGGCTGTTGACAATAGGTAGCTGGACTTGAAAGGCACCGTATCAACTGAAATCTGGACAGAACTTAAGATGTCTACAAAAAAAATCAGTTATTAACTGCTTTTTTGTATTTTTCTCCTGCCATTGTGTTTGCACTGATATTCGTCGATTAAGGTGTTCATTGTTATCGATTTGTTAATGTGTTTTATTAGAATAAACAAAAAAAGATGCAGATAATTATACTTAAAGATCACTAAACTCTTAAAACATCAACCGCTCCTTTTTTCTCAATTTTTCCTCCATGGCTAGCCACCTCGAACGAAAAAATCGCCTGCCTCTCAACCAAACCAAAATCCCACGTATTGGACCATGCTCGGTAAACTCGCCCAAAAGTTCGTTCACACTTTTCGAGAATACGCGCGTAGCCGCGTAGTTTGCTTGTTTTTCACCGCGACAACGACGTCGTCGTCGAAGACTTGGCCTACTTTGCGATCGCGAACCTTTGCCCGTTCCTCCTGCACTTCCTCGCCCCGCAGCCGTCGCTGAGCGTCACGGTCAAGGTCTGCTATGTCGCAACAACGCCAAGACGAAAACGCGGAAGTAACGTTAGAGTAGAAGAGGCAAGCGGCAGGCTACTTAGTTTCTTTCCACTACTTTGTTTGGGTAATGGCGCCTATATTGCCACTGTAAAATTGCTTTTCAGGGGAAACGAACGGCGAGGAATGAATGAACGGATGGAAAAAATGAGGAACGTTATTGTTGGTACTGTTGGTACATAGTCAGGGAGGACGACAAGTTCTGTGTGATTCCTTCGGTTGATTATGGTTGCGGAGGAAATTGTAGACATTGTTGTTGGGATAACTTTGGTTACTGTTATAATTGCGTATTGTTTTTCATTCGGATGTATAGATAGGATGGCTCGAAGAAAAACAAATCTTTATAACGAATAATAATTGTAGTCCTTATGTTGTAGTTGTTTTGGGTGCGGTTTATTCCGCTGCACCTAGGCCAATTCTTGGCCCTTTGTGCTTACCCATTTTTACATACTGTTTGATAACGACAACCAGAGGTGTTCAACTGGTTGCCGGCACCCACGGTTTTACGCCTCTTGCGAAAGGCGGTGGGACGAGCATCTTCAGCTGATGCCTGTATTTGAACCCAAGACTTCTTAGCAGGAGAGCAGCACTCTACCGCTCGCCCCACTAGTCCTTATGTAATTGAGAAGATAATATATTCAGAGATCTAAATAAAAAAATTGCTAGTAAGAAGAAAGAAAATTATCTGTAGAAGCTGCATGAAAATGTTTTGAAAATTTATAGTATAAAGACAGTGCAGATACTATGCATTACGTGTACTGTTTTATTGTGAATAGCTTAACAGGTTAACTGCCAAGCTAAATTTTACCTAAAATGCTGAAGAGGTCATTAGACCTCTTCATATAGAGACCGAAAAAACTAAAATGTGGTATTTGGTAGACTTTTTTATATTGCTTGCTATATTCATATTTCCTTCGCGGTAATAAATGTCATAAGAAGATCTACAACAGCAAGAATCAATAGCAAGAAAAAACTACGAAATGGACAACCGTGTTAACATGATTATGTGAAAAAACTCCACGCTTGCATTTCTAAGCGTACAATACCAATTTACGGTACTTAAGATAGTTATTAAATTCGTTATTACATTTTCAATTTACAGAATTTCAATTACTGCTAATCCAAAGTCCATGCGTGCAAAATTTGATGGTAGTAAATTTCATTTCCGTATCAAATATATTTTTCTCGTAATCTAACGGTTTATATTACAAGCACTAGAAGATAAATCATAGTAGAAATGCCGTTTCGTTCCTATTATATTTAAACCAACAACAAATAGATTTTTGTAAAATATGTTTCTTTAAAGCCAACAAATTTACCGCACCTAAAAATAATGCTATATTTAAAATTCTTTTGGCTTTTACTACATAACTTACCACTGTTTCGGTAAAATATCATTGGTACCCCTTTTCCGACAACTTGAACTATTCAACATAAACATTTCCAGTCTAACAGAGGTGGTTATCAACTGACAAAAGCCCTTCCTGGAAAGTCGACTAGGAAAGAAAGTGAAAACACATTGTTCAAGAGAGAATATAGAATATCCCTTATTTAAAAAAAAGTATATCATAAAAAATGGACCATTTTTTATGCTACCGCATCTGTTGTTTCGTCCAGATTTACCTGGGTTCGCCCATGGATCTCAGTCAACACCCTTCTAGAAACCGAAAGTAACTGGAAACCGGAGCGGAAACAGTTGTCTAGCGATCGGTATACCTGCCCTTTATTATTGATAATTGCCCTCTTATGGACAAAATCTGATCTAAAGACCACATGAAAGTAAAAGGTTTTGTGAGAGATGATGGATTTTTGAAAGTGAAGGTGGAAATGTGATCTTTGGTTGAAGACTTTACGGGAGTCCAATCGTTTACTTCTGATGTATATTTGTTTATCAACGTAACTTACAATAATGTTAAGTCTTTACAAGACAAGATTTAACAACATATTACAAAGTTTTCCATAGATACTGTAGATAAAGATCATCCTAATCATTTAATATGACTGAAGAACAATTCATTCGTATCGCAATTCAAACACTATAATTAGATTATAATACATTTTTAGCACACAGGACCAAGACCAGTCTTCAGGTGTATGTATGCGAACAGCAAAACGGTTTATTGAAAGTGTTTCGTCTTCTGAATGGACCGCTAGATTCAAGATTGAGAACATCTAGCTGTAACTTCTGAGTGAAACCGAAATACGTAATACCGTTTTGCCCTTGGAGAGAATTTTTCTTGACCGTGGTCATGGCACACACTCTACGGACAATGATTTATACAACTCATTAAAACAATTGCTACTAAACTATGCAATAAACTACATTACCTTTTGATATAATCTTTATCCATAAATAAAATTCACACATCATCACAAAGTAACCAATGCAGAAACTAAAAGAGAAATAGACGAAGTTATTATTATATAGTTAAGTACCAGATCATTCCCATCTGTTCAAATAAATATAATAAAGTGATTCCGGTGTGTTGATGATGGTATTATTGGCCAGTTCTTGGCATTGCCGAGTAACGGTTTTTGAGAGTGAAATAAAGACACTTTACCAAACGTGTAAGCACTGTGCGACATGTGCAAATAACAGTTCCATCGTTCAGTACCTACGTGCTAAACATATGCCGTCATCTGTTTTGCGAATGTCCGTGAATAATGGACGGTACTTGCTAAAATGCAATCATTTTTCCGCGTCATTCAAAACGTGCAATATATCAGAAAAATGTTAAGTGATAGTTTGATTTGATAGGGTTTTGTTGTTATACATATATCTAATGATTTCTTAAATGATTATAGAACAAACACTAAATAAAGACATTCAAATTCGATCTTTCAATTCGCATTCACCACCCGCCGCTGTTCTACTTATAGGTAACCGTACTAACCGTCAAAATCGGATATTTTCTTAACCCGTTGCCACCCTGGTGGTGTGGTATGTGTCCTATATAGACCGATCATAGCGATATGGCTGTTTGAATAAAAGACGAGGAATGATGGGTTCTTTTGGCAAAGCGGTGATTCCCACGGTATATACAAGCACGGCGAATAAATGGTACGGTGAAATGTGAAATAGTAAGGGGATGGAAGGACGATGCGGGGGTGTTTCACAGGTATACTGTCACTTGTGGCTTTAATGGAGCATGCATCTCTAAAATCTCTCGATCGTTCCCACAATAAAAACTCAGATGACCCACTTCACATACATGCAGGATATTTATTTGTCCTAGACAAACTTCCGAAATATGATGACTCTTTCATTTTATTTGACATATGAAGATGTATCTCTCTTGTATCTGTGGAAGAAAGGTATTGTGTGAATGGTTTATTCAACTGTTCACAGAACTGTGACAAAGCCAAAGAAGTTTAATTGCTCTAGTTAATGTAAGTTGCTGGACAGTTCCCTTAAGTTTTTGTCAAAGTTCGAAGTGATTTGTTATTTAATCATAAATTCTTCAATGTGCATGCGTAACTAAGGACTAATATGAAACTTGTGCTGGTATTTGTGACTGTTCGAACACTTTTAATCATCACCAACTATAGGCATGACAAAGTTGCCATCCATACTACAGTTCTAACAGATTTAATACACTGAAACAAAATTTATTACTTTATTACCTTCTACCAAATTATTCAACGATATTTAATGTTTATCTTTTTACTTTATCATACGTAGTATGACAAAATATTGTAATCGTGTCGAAAAAAAAAATTGAGATTTTAGCGGAAATAGGTCTTTTTGGGCCCCCTGAACGTTTTTGACCAAGGTACAAAAAAATGTCTGTGTGTGTGTGTACCCGTTTTTTGTGGCGACGATT
This sequence comes from Aphodius granarius, assembly GCA_963971325.1. Taxonomy (NCBI): domain Eukaryota; kingdom Metazoa; phylum Arthropoda; class Insecta; order Coleoptera; family Scarabaeidae; genus Aphodius; species Aphodius granarius. The sequence continues at coordinate 13,849,315 of OZ020226.1, forward strand.
CCGGAGAAACTACTGAAGGTATCGAGACGAAACTTCATATTTAGAAGTTTCGTGACTAAACTTAGAGCTGAAAGAAGTTTTGTCCAAAAGGGCCCAAAGGAACTCGAGGTTTACTCTTATCATTTTTCAACGATTTTGCAAATTAGCCGCCATTTCTGTAATTTCGTCAAAATAGTTAAATAATAAACTATAGTAGAGAAAATTTTGTATAATTTATGTCCATTCCATTTTTTGGAAAAAAAATTTAAATCATAGTAAGCGGATGCCCCTTGAACTTCCAAATTGCCCCCCTGAACACGGCTGTATCGTATGATAGTCATGTGCCTGGCCACATCAGATTTTTTTTCTTGGTTTTGCGTTGGGGAAACTTCTGCTTGTAAATGAACATAAACGAATGTACAAACAATACAAAATGACTAGATTTCCACTAAATATAAATCTGAAAAACTACTTCAAACCGATTTCAAGAGAAAATGACAAAATTACATGAAAATTATAGTACGTAAGCGACTAATTCTCTCAAAACCAACAACCGCGCCATCCATCGGCGACAATTGAATCCACCACGCCAAGAGAGCGGAACAGAAGAATTCGCGTTGCCTCTGAACAACTCAACAACGCCGCCGCCGCCATTCGTGCAAGAAACATTTTTCCACGCGAACCGAAACGAAGTCGGCTACGCGAACACGTTATAATAGCGAAATAATAGAAAATGGGTACCGAGCTGCACGGTTGGTTAACGTGGCGGCCACGACCAACTCGACGGTGGCAAATAACTAGCTAGGCATCGGCAGAAGGAGTCGGCAAAACCGGGAAGTACAAGCAGCGCCAGCACAGGCGAAGGCCAATAACCTGAAGACACCGCGCGGCGGTCAAGCTTATTGCGACTTGTTTATTTAAATATTAAACAACTGCGGTTGTGTGTGTGTATGTGTATGTGTGTGTGTGGAAGTTGTACGCTAACCTTATGTCTTCTGGCGTGTGTTGTTCACTTTTTTCCCGTACTCTTCACACGCGCATTCCGCCACGATTCTTCATTGTAAATTATTCTAGACGCGCTCTGATTATTTTTTGTTTACTACCAAGCTAGAATTTTCCAGATTGTTTCATGGGTGTTCAAGGCATCTGGTTTGCGTACTATTACAGCGTTCTTTTATATTGCGAGTACAAAATTTGACAAAATTGTGAGTCAAATGTTGGAATCAAAAGAGGTAGAAAAAAATTAAGGAATGCTGTTGACCTTTCTTAAGAGTAAAAAGCAACTCCACATGTATCAGTATTATCCGCGGTATTCCCAACTTTTTCTCAATCGCAACCCTTTTTTAATTTTTGAAACTGTTTGCTACCCCGTTTTTCATTCGCCATATTTGATCAATAAAACAAAATTAAGATAAAATTGATTAAATTCTCAATTGTTTAGTTAAGTTGTACATATGTAGTTGAAAAAATAAAACGTCTTGGTTTTATTGTTGACTATTTTGATTATTTTCTGTTAGATTGAGTATGTACTAGATAGAGTACTAGAAAATTATAAAAATTAGTCGATAATAAAACTAAGACGTGTTATTTTTTTCAACCACATGACAAATTTCATGATTTGTGATATTTTTTGGTTGAGTTTTTTCTAATGCCAACTTCTTGTCATCTTGAATGTTATTTTTTTGGCTTTAGTCTTGATCTGCAGAAGTGGTAAAGGTCCACTTTCTCAGCGGCAAGTATAAGCAAATGGCACCAATATTCATACCGCTGTATAGTTCTTTGAACAGATGAGTATTGACTAGATTTTTTTATAATTGACAATTGCAACAATCAAGTACTTCATGCACAGGCTTTGGAAAACTCGTGATAGCAAGGACAAATTGGTAAAACATGCATTGTAATCCCTTTGGTTGGGTTGCAAGGACAACTTTTGACTGAAAGCCCGACCTCGTACCAAGCATCGGTGCTCGGTGTATTACTGTACTGTTGTCCACACACGTTTTTCAATTGCTTTACTTTCAAAGAATGAACTTATCATCTTCATAACGTCTGAAACATCTTAACAGCAGTTTTAGTGCTCTGCAAAACAGAAACTCTTCATATCATATCATATCATATCTCACAAAATTGAGTAATTGAGAATATGAACAACATTAGTTGACTGAACATCAAGATAGGAGATAACATTACTTAAGGTATGGACATATCTGTAATATGTCTCTGAATTGTGTTGTTGGACAAGAATATACTATGCATTTTCACTCGTTGCTCCAAGAACTAGCTTCATCGACTTTAATAATGCGGGTTGATGACAGTTTTTTAAACTATGGGGCTTCATATTTTCTCAACATCCAGCTCAAATTCATAAGATCGTTTGGCTGTGTTGTTAAAAGGTCTCAGTCAAATTCAACTAGCACCTAACTAATATAAATCATATAAGATTTTCTCATTTACTTTTAAATTTTACTTAGGAAAAACAGAAGACCCCACAGAAAAGCGACTCCCAGGGGATTGCGACCCACCATTTAGGAACGGGTGAGATATAGGATAAAGTATTTTAAAAAGTCGTTGTTAACGTCAACTCCAACAACACCACAATTTTTATATGCATAATTCTTGTATGGGTTTCTCTTCTCTACTAGAAGAATTGCTGATCCATGAAATACTGATCAATATTTTACTTATTCACAAGTCCAAAACTGTCTGGGACTGCTAGCAATTTATTAATCAGCTAGCATCAACTAACAAGGTATCACTGATGTGGATACCGGCGCACCCAGGGATCAAAGGAAACAAGCAAGACATCCTAGCTCGAGAAGGCTCCAAGGCTCCCTTTTATGGACCAGAGCCCATCTGTGGATCACTAAACGACACATTAGAAGGATGGTACAAAAATGGGAAGATAAAGCAAAGAAAGCTTAATGGAAAGCATCTACCAGTATGAGAGAAGCAAAGGCAATCATTACCTTCTCTGATTCAAACGTCAAAGAGTTTCTCCAGTTACAAAAGAGTGATCTCAGACTGATCACAGGACACTGTTTGCTGGGATGTCATCTCACAAAAATGGGACGTGCAAATAATGCAAACTGTGGATTTTGAAGCACCCGAAACATAGGAAGAGTAGGTACTATGCGATTGTCTTGCACTATAATGCGCTAGGTATAGCTATCTTGGAGTCGAGACAATTAAGCCAGAAGAACTGGCCAAACAAACTCCTCCAGCAATAACTAATTTCGTAAAAAGGTTGAATACCTATTGGTATCCTTATCAATATAAATCTTAGAATAATATCAATTACAATAATGTAAATAAAACAATGTTGATGAACATATGAAAATGATATGAGAAATGTAGGAAACCCCACCTTACTCCACCAATAAAAATGAATTTTTCTAATACCCCAAGACCACAGCAGACTAATAAGGGATAAATTAATAAAATAGCTAGAATCCTACCTTTAGACGTTTGTATCTTTCTTCCAACGTGACACTTGAGCTTGAAACCACACACCATTTTTTATTCTGTAGACAAGTCACATTTAAAACAATTCACACAGAACTTTTAACAACACTTTCGCGCAATTAAACACAATAATTCTTAGCTAACGGCAGTAGCATAAACGCGATTTTTGGTCATGGAAAACGAATTTTGCACGCCGAAACGAAAATACCGACAGACATTGCCATAAATGTTCACGAGCAACTTTTTTTGATTATCGAGGTACTGAGTTAGGATGGTCGATTATAGAATTTCATTGCTATTTGAAATAATATTTTCTTTAGACTAGTTGAAAGTTTTAAAGTTATTGCCGAACATTCATACATATTTATACCATATTAATATAATCAATCCAATCGCATTTGAATGATCGTTTTGTAGGGGACTGTGGTTATTCATCGATGTACTAACATATGATGGTTGATTCTCGCAAAGCAACTTTTTTTGCCAGGTGAAATGCATTCCACACACCGCTTTGGGTAAATTCTTTCAACACAATGATCAACACAAACTCAACCCATTTAGTGCAATGTTTAAAGATTTTACTGTTAGATATAATTCGACTTTTCAGACACTAGATTGCATTTTTTATTAATTTGACAATTACATTTTAAGCTTTATGTCAATATCCAAGTTTTAGAGGTTAGAGTTGGCCAGTTGTCAACAAAGTCGACTCAAAATCATCCTAAAAGGTTGAGCAAGTAAACAAATACAATTCACTGTATCTCTGGCTTGTCGACACAATAAAAAATACAATAAAATGCATTGCACGCCCTACAACAATGGATGTGCATGTTAGTGCAGCAGATAACGTGCATATAACGTGTTGTTAGGACAGTGGGAATCAAAGCCTGCGTTGATCGCGGTGACAGGAATGGCTAATTTAAATGCAACCGGCATAGTAGCTCTTGCAGTAACGCTTGCATTCTCTATAAAGACCGCAACGCAAAGTGCCGTTATAAAGTTAATTTTAACATGTAAAGAATTGGAACACCATATCCTTCCTGTTGCCAGTGACCATTTAGACATTTCTTAGGAAGAAGACACATGTTTAATAACTTCCCATTTCATGCTTCTATGACAGTATGATTGAAATGTTATTTGATAAGAAAACTAACTTTGGAGCTTTACATTATTACTTCTGATTAATACCCTATAAGTACGGTGACCATTATTTTCTGACAAAAAAACAGGACAAAAGGGCACGGTTTTTCTATATCAATATCAATCCTATATCGCAATTTCTTCAAATGCAGTATTACACTGGTTTATATAACCAATGCATGTCTTATAAAAATTAGCGACTACAGATTTAAATTCAGACATATTAACCTGCCCAGTATCCATTTCACTAATACATATTTTTTTACATTTAAAGGTAAAAATACCTCATCATTTCGTGTCATTAATTTATATTTTAGATTTTTAATAATCAAAGATACTTCTAGCATGGTTCTAGACTGTACAAAAAGCCAAACTTCTGAGCATTGATCATTAAAAAATTGTTTCAAAATTATAGGGCATTTGTCTTGGTTTAAGAAATATTCCTTTAAAGGTTTAAATAGCTTTAAGATCTTTTCTTATGCTGGCTTAAGTGTTAACCATCGGTCTTACTTTATCCCAACAACTTATGGTACTCTAAATCAACGTTGTCACATATTTCCTTGAAATTTTCACTACGCTATATGTATCTAAAAAAAAGAATAAATTTTAACGACTACATTTTCTATATCAATGGGAAGACATTCTGCTGCTGTTTGAATACAATTATTTAAAATATGAGCGGCACAATTTATACAAATTAATTTGTTTTTATTGCATTCCATTTTTACGAAAACATTATTCTTACCACATCTAGCTGCACCACCAATGTTACAGTTTGTATTATCAGCACAAAGGGCAACCACTTTATCTTTTATATTAACAGCTCATAGTATCTTTAATATAGTTTGAAATTATATCAGAAAATTCCCCTTGCAGTTGCTTAGTTTCTAAAACTTTTACATGAATTCTTTGTAAACTCTTATGGTAGATCTGAATTAAATACACTTTTTCTGCTTTTTGAAATGGCTAAAATAAATATAATAAAAAATCAGAAATCAGGAAACTTTACAAAAGAAGTAAAAAATTCGAAAATCTAGACAAGGTCGAGCAGAATAACGTCACTCGGTCATTTAACCAATGGCCGCTTAGCAAGTTGGTGGTATAATATGGGCGATCACACTATTCAAAATTGGTGGGGGTAGGGAAAATTAATGGCGCTATAGGTCGTATTTTATACTTACATATTCTCAAACTCAATGTACACATTAAAAAACAGTACAAAAAAAAAATAAAAACCAGTACATTTATGCTTAAAGGGAAAAAAGCAGTACAGCGTCTTAAAAACAGTGCTGTACTGCCAAAAACAGTACGAATGGTCACCGTACCTATAAGGAAAATATTGCGATCGGCAAGAAAAAATGGATTTTCAGCGTAAATAAACGTTCAGGTTTCCTGAACACATTGCAATGATTTCTGGAAAATGTTTGCTAGTATATATGTGCACCTAAACGTTACAACGGATCGGGTTGAAACGTTGTACATAATATATGCATATTTAGAATTATTAGGGGATTAACTGGATTGTTTTTGGTCAATGATCACAATCTGACAACCGGAAATGGCAAATTTTACATGCGTTTTCTTAGGGATTCATCCAGTTTTTAACAAATCGTTACCAGCTCATTCTCCCGTCACTTTACCTGCTCAACAATTGATAGATTATTACAATTTTGAAATCATTATCAAGTTATTGGATAGCGCCACCTGTTATTTGGTAGAACGTTCATCCTTTACATGTTGCTTTGTTGCTGCAATGTTGCATAAAAAGGCATTATATTATTATTATTACAATTATATTATAATTGTTAAATTACACATTATGTAAATAATATTTTCTGCATTTATTTGATCCATGATCAATTCTGATTTTAATGTAAATGTCAACTTTATTACACTTTTTTTGCACTAGCGACATCTAGTTATCGTTAGAATGAGTGCATCAATACTTAATTAAAACTGAATAAAATAAATCTCATGGTTCAAAACAAATTTGGCTGAAATGCTCCATTATTACGACAACTTTAATGACGATTTGGGGTGCACTCTAAACTATATAATGGTAACAGATACACAAGAACAATAAAATATATTTCAAAGAGTTGCTCAAATCCCGATCCTTTCCATACCTCCAAGGAAACCAGTGTTATGGCGTCATTAGTTAGCGAATAGCCGAAAAAAACATATGCCGTTTATTCAATGAACTGTCCTGTTCAAAAAATTACCACGACGCTCAATTTTATAAACCAGTCATGGATAAATATTGCGTCAAAATTACTGCTACAGGTTATAATTTTATTTTAGTATTTATTTTCAGTATGATAATGTCGAAGGTTCTGTTTAACAAAAAACTACATCAAACATAAAATACTCCTTTATTTTTCATAAATAAATAAAATAAAATTCAATTTAGAAAATAATGGAACAAATGAACACATATTTTTAATTTAGAATGTTTTGTTTAACTTTTTATTTATGTATAATTTTTCGAATTAAAAACCGATTATTGGCGTATTGTACCGTTTTTTTTTTCTTTTTTTTTAGAACAGAAACTATAAGAGTAAAGAATACATGAAGCAATTGAAACAGGATATTCCGGAGATTAACTATGCTAGACCCATTAATGTTGTCATTAACTAGTTAGAGCGCGGATTAATTTTTTGGCATAGGTACATTTGTTTTGCGTTTTAACAGAAAGATTTAAGGAATCCTGAGTTTAACTACGTAAAATCCACAATACAAAAGCAACACCTTGTTGTCTTATGTAGCTCCTGTATGATCAGAAATTCCCCAGTAGGTACTTACCATTTGTCCACCTTGACAAGAAAAAATACAAAATCTACTAAAAATTTATTGTCAAAACAAAAAATTACAATAATCTAACAGATAACCATAAAGAACTAAAACACGACAATTAGAAAACTGCAGTATGTATAAATTAGTATAATATATAAATCAATCATATACATTTTCCATGATAATATATTACAATGATAAAAATGTATAACGGGCAAATTAAGATTACAATACAATTTTTCTCATAAATATAAATCTAACTAATATATATATATGCAAAAGGAAAAATATGTCGAGCGTTCGGATCGTCAACAACTTAACTCGCTATGTGTATTTATATATATAGAATGTACAAGGCACATTTTTAAATAAAGTCAAGCGGACCGATATTAAATTTAACAAATGTGCTACATTTCTTTCAATTCTTTTCTTTCAATAGATGACCAGGTACATTGTTAAGTAGATGCTAGTAGCCGTATTTCTCCTAAAAACATAAAACAAAATCAACTGTATTCTTAAAAAAAAAATATATATATATATATATATATATATATATATACAGAACTTTTTTGAAGCTAATATAAAAGTTTTTTTTTGATATTAAAGGATTATATTTTAGTAATGGAATCATTAAGACATAACTGTAAAAACTTACTTGCAAAGAAGACATTACACCATTTGCTAACGAACTCAACCTTCCTGCAACTTTTGTCACACCCTGTCTTACACTCTCCCTTACGTCCTCCAAGTCAGGAGCGTGGAACGACTGGTTAGAATGATTCGTTTCTAAACAAACAAAAAATTAACTAATCGTCTCAAAACAAAATACAAAAAAATAAACATACCATTCGCTTGACCAAACAAATCCGCTGACGATATACTTGTGGAACCCTGATACTTGCTCAACTCCATCTTTGCCTCGTAATCTCCACGGTTATCATTGAAAAATTGATCAGAAGAAATCGCCTTCGCACCACCAAATTTCTTTTGGGCAATGTCTGTGTTGTCGACAGCAGTTCTTGGCGCTGGTTTACTAACTAAACAACACAAAGAAAATAAAATATAGTTATATTCAGTTAAATTATATCAATTAATATGATATAATTTAATTGAATATAACTATATTCACCTGTTCGCGGTTTTTCGATTTTTTCAAAATCGTCAACAGTTGTCGTGGTTGCTGTCCAGTTATTGGTTTTGCTCTGTGAGAGGAGGTAGTCGAGGCCTTTATTTGCAGAGGAACCGCTATTTCGGTCCATGCTAAAGCCCGATGAGAAGGAATACTCGTCGAAAAAACTGTCATTATCCGAATTTATGTTCATCTTGCTCAATAAAGTGCTTGTACTCGAATTGGTCTGGACATTCTCTTGCGTAATCGTCTTCATATCGCTGAGGGCAGAGTGACTTATACCCCTGAAATATACAAGTTGGCACATTTCAGATATAATAAAAAAAAATCACTCTCCCGAAAATGTAATAAATTTTAATCTCTAATAACTTTCGTTATCTTTCGTCGATTTTTATGATTCTTTTAGCAAATTATTGACAAATTCTTCAAAATTACTCAAAGTTAATAGTATTTCTAACTAGGCAAAAGCTTGATTAAAGTCGTAATTGTTTCAGAGAGCATCCCAAACTTAGACCACAAAAACATCAAGAATTTTAAAGACTTTGTTTAAAATTTCCTGAAAAAATCACCAACATATACCAAAAATTACAGAACTTATTACAAATTAAAATTTGTAACTTTTTCTTTTAATTTTTTAACTTACGTTCTTGAATTTAACCCCATTCCTAGTCGTTCCAGTTGCTCGGCCTTCTTAGGATCGGTCTTCTTCATTTGTTCCTCCTTGATTTGTTGTTGCACACTGAGATCCTTGTAAGCCAATCGCATAGCAGCGTCTCGTTCCTCCTTTTCTTTCTCTGTGATCTCTGCTTGCTTGATTGCCTCCTCGTGAGCCTTCAGCCTACTTTCCTCGGCCATTGCGGCTTGCCTCTCGATGTCGGCAAAGTTCGTCTGCACCCTGGTAGCGCCCAAACCGCCCTTTTTACCTCCCAACTAAATAAAATGATATAAAAAATAGAGTTTTTTTGATTGAATGAAATGAAAATTAGATGTCTTACGCCGGGTTTTTTGCCTGCCGGTTTTCTTCCGGTGATTGTGGAGCCACGTTTTTCTGCTATTGTCGACGAGGACGTGGAGAAGTCAACTGTGGGGCCTCCTTCTAGGTGAAGAGGTGTTGGTGTCGGTGTTGATAGATTTGCTGCATTCTAAAACAAATAATATTAATTATAAGAATAAAAATAGTTTAAATTAGAATTTAAGGTAGAAGTGTAGCCCCTCAAATAAGGCACAAAAACATGGTACATACTTTATTATTTCAATTCATAAGAAAAGTTGTTTCAAGTAACTTTTTAAAATACATAATTAATATTTACAAAGGAAATCAACATGAAATTTTTCTCAATATGTGCTCACGTTTAGCAGGTGAAACCAAGGTCATTGGCCGTTATTTCTAGCCCACATAACTTGAAAAAAAGCAAGTGAAAAGCGGCCAAAGGCACCTACCTTAGGTTTTTCCTGCAATGAGCACTCGCCAGGCGTAAAATTTTCATGTTCCTCAAAAAAGTCTACTTCTTTTTCTTCTTTTGGGTCCTCGACGTGCGCATGTAGGTGCAGCTATATTGTTTGATATTAGATAATGAGAGAAAAACACGCAAAACACAACAAAAAAACAATATAAAAGCAAACATGCACCAGGTTAAAATGATAATAATAGTCAGTATGTACCTCATTTGTAGTTTTGCAGGCGTTTAACGCTAGCTGCTGTAATTTATCTCGGTATAATTGGGCCCCTCGTGAGTTGTACTTTTTCTGGGCATCTGTAGCGTTACAGTTGTGTTGGTTGAAAAATTGTCGCTGAAAATAAAGATATGATTAAAATGACTCATCAACATGATAATCTTGAATAACTTACGGCGTTTGCATTTCCACCTAATTGCATTTGCCTCAACTGCGTCCATGTCCAGTTTGTATCCAGCTGCGTAGACCTAACAAATGTCAGATGTACGCCCAAGCTTCTGTGTACCGCCGAACAATCGATGCAAATAAAGACACCATACGTTACACTGGACCAAGTAGGATTTTTGGCACTGCAGTCGAAACAGGTCTATAAAGAATTAATTGTGTCAATTAAATATGTTAGAATATGTGCGATAAAGTTGTTTTAATTTTTTGTTGTGAATGTTTACATACTCTGTTTGCGGGTACCGCACGTAGTCTGTGGAATACTTCATTAATTTGGCTTCCTGTTGGCCCTTGTTCCATTTTTCTACTTGTTCGTTAATACTTAGCAAAGTTTTTGACGTCCAAAAAATGGACACGTTGGTATTCTGACGTGACCAACACAGCCTTGTGATAGCAGCATTTAAATGTAAATTTCTACTTTATCCACTGATTTAATTGCAACGTACGCCGACAGGTGTCATCAGAATGAAATGCTAGATAATAATTAAAATAAATCTGTATGTTTCCACATTACATTAACTAAATAACAAATTATTCCTTGCACTTAATTGCCGCCGCGTATTTAATTAGTAAAAACAAAACCTTTGTGCGCACAGTACACAACAATAAATTGAGCAATCGACATAGCAAACCTTTATCGAGTATTTTAAAAATGCATGGGAATAACCGCTTATATTTTTAATGAGCCATCGGCTGCGGTCTAACATCATCGAGAGATATTTATTTTTTATCACGAAGTCCCACGATACAATCTTTGCGGCTTCCCAAGCGTTGTTTAGACATGTGGTCTTTCGATAACAATCAATTGAAATCACGTGACGTGTAACCGCTAGTAGGAATACAGTCAATTGTAAACAAACCTGTAATTGCCAATGTTTTGTCATAATTCAGAAGCAAGACATCAATCGATTTTACAGTTCTATAACCTTTGATGACTTACAACATTTACAACAAACCAAAAAGTTATAAAATACCACACAATGGACGCTAGGACACAAAAATTAGAACAGCAAGTAAGTAATCTAATATTATATCATTGGATATTGTTTGATAATCGATTTCCCTTCTAAATAAAGCGCCAAATCATGGAGCAAAAGATGAAACAGAAGAGACAAACCGCTGGAATGATACAAGCTTCAGACATACGAGCAACTTCAGCAAAACGGTTAAGCAGCAACAGTCGAAAAGAAATGCTCGGTAATATTTATGATCAAAATCCTTTATAACTGTGTATGACCTATTTTTTTATTCACAGCATACGATGGCCCTTTACAGTACACCATGCGTGATAACAACCCCGACCAGGTTATATCAGTTTTACCAAATCTCGATTTAGAAGGTACGAGTTGTCTTAAAAATAGGATTTTTAACCCTCAAAATCTTATATTTTAGAATCTCCAATTGAAGAAATATCTGACGGCAATGAAATTATGGACATCGAAGACGAAGAGTCAACACCAGTTACGTCCCCTACCAACGGGAATGTCGTTATAAATCCTATAAACGATCATCCGGCATTTATAAGCCAAAGCAGTGCGGTTCGTTAAATTAATTTTTTTTTTAGTTACTAGATTCTGTACTATTATTTTTTTTTATAGTTACAAGAATTAGAGGGTGATATTGAGGGAAATGTTGACAAATTTATTTATCAACCTGCTCAGCAAAAAGTCCTTTATAAGTGTCGTATAACTCGAGACCGTAAGGGAATGGATAGAGGTTTATATCCGACTTATTTCTTGCACTTAGAGCGGGACTACGGCAAGAAAGTTTTCTTATTAGCCGGTAGAAAACGGAAGAAAAGCGCTACAAGTAATTACCTAATTTCTACCGATCCTACAGACCTATCAAGAACCGCAGAATCTTTTGTCGGTAAGTTTTTGATTTGGAATACTAATTCGTCTGAACAAGTGAATATAGATGGCGCTATTTATCTCAAATTGTTTAATTCAAATTTCTACCACCAGAGAACATTATTTACACCAAAAAATCATTGTATGTATTTGAAATAAAGCAACAAAGCAACAATCATTATAATATGACAGCATGAGTAATAGTATTTGACGAGAGATCAAATACTATTGCTCATACTGAATGTCAATGTCAAATCAAAACAAAATATAAAAGATAATACATAGTTTGCTGTGATCACTGTTTTTGCATTTGTTAGATTGATTAGAAATTTAGTCATTTTAGTATATTGATGTCACTATTTAAGCGTGTGGTTTTCAAAATACAAGTTTATTGAACTGTCAGGCATTTTGAATTGTCAACATTTTGATGACAAATTGGCGTTTGTACGGAAAAAAAACACAATATTCTACTTTAAAATCTGAGTGTCTTTATATAAATAAATGTGTTCTTGTATTTATATCAAACAAAAAATGATGTGTGTAAATTCAAAGAAAGCACTGCTCACTAAAAACAATCAGTATTCCGCAGTACTTTTTGAGAAATGCATGAGTACCTCACAGGGTATATTATAATACATATACAGGTATTTGTTTTTTTTTATTAGCCTGTATTTTCAATCTAGTTTGTTAATCTCTTAGGTTTTATTTTATCAATTATGTCCAAAATAAAATATTTTTATACGTATAGTTTTATCCCCCAAAGTACAATTTTATTTTTACGATCAATTGGCCATGGATTTTTAATCTCTATTTAGTCGAATGTTTTTCTTCTGGATCGAAAATTATAGATCTTATTACACATCGAATTTATAGTTAAGCATTTAAGGCTCTTTTGTTATAATTGATGATGTCAATGATAATAGCTTTGTTCGAGCAGCAGTAAGTTATTAATATCGAATTAATCACAAATTCTTCAAGGCACATGCGCAACTAAAGGCTAATTCAAAACTTGTGGCGGTATTTGTGACTGCTCGAACGCTTTTAATCATCACCTACTGTATCTATTATTACCTTATTACCTTTTACTAAAAACCAGTCAGTCTAAAGTATTGCTCGAGCAGCCAACTGGCTGTAGAATCCCTAACTTATATAGATGGCGCTATTTATCTCAAATTGTTTAATTCAAATTTCTACCACCAGAGAACATTATTTACACCAAAAAATCATTGTAATTGAAATAAAGCAACAAAACAACAATCATTGTAATATCACAGAAATTTATAAAAATAATTGAATTTCCTTGTAATTTACCAGGAAAACTCCGATCGAATCTTCTCGGCACTCAATTCACGATATTCGACAGCGGTCGATCGCCCCGTAAGGGTCTCTCGAATGACGCAAAGCCCCGGCACGAGTTGGCCGCCGTCATATACGACACGAACGTCCTGGGCTTCAAGGGCCCCCGTAAAATGACTGTTCTACTCCCTGGGATGACTCTGGACCACCAGAGGGTTCCCATCTGTCCCATGGACGACAGCGAAGGCCTCATCGAATCCTGGAAGGCAAAGTCCACCGAAAATCAGATAGAATTGCACAATAAGACTCCCGTTTGGAATGATGATACTCAATCTTACGTGCTCAATTTTCATGGACGTGTGACGCAGGCGTCTGTTAAGAATTTTCAGATTGTGCACGATAGTGATCCGGAGTATATTGTTATGCAATTTGGTAGGGTCGCTGAAGATGTCTTTACGATGGATTTCAGGTACCCTCTGTGCGCGCTACAGGCGTTTGCCATCGCGCTGAGTAGCTTTGATGGGAAGTTGGCCTGCGAGTAGTTGTGTTGGTATAAAATTGTTTTTTTGTATTTTCTTAGGTTTTTCTTTTAAGATTGAGACGTTACCTATCACAAACTTTCTGCTTGATTTCTTTCTGCGTGTTTTTCTATTTGATTTAATTTTTTTTTTTTATTAAGAGTATTATTTAAGCAGGTTTCAGCTGTTTTCTAGTCGATATGGTTAAGTACAAGATAGGTATGTTAGTTTTTCGTTTTTATTGAAATAATGGGTGGTTTGTAAATTTATTAGATAATTTTTACAACATATTAAAATTTGTCATAATTCCTAAAGTGGTGTACGTTAAAAGTTGTAATTTTCTAGATCAAATTCTGTCATTTATTCGTAATTTAGAAAGACAAAAATTATTCTATTTCATCAACTTTTCAAAAGAACAAAAATGAGCACGATTTTTCTAAAAATTCTGACTAAAGTAAAATACGTAAAGCGTTGTAATTTTCTGGTCTAATTCTCCGATTTATCAACATATCGAAGAATTTTCAAAATGCTAAAATTTGTCATAGGTACAATATTTCAACAGATGAACTAAAAAGTTGTAATTTGCTGGACTAATTCAATCTTATCAACTTTTTGAGTACTGTTCACAATACCAAAATTTGTAATAATTTCAATATCTCAATATATCAATGTAATCTTAAAAAAAAAAAATAACAATTTCAAAACTGGTTACCTGAATTTTATATTATTATGTAGGCTGACTACATCACAGTATTGTAGTGTATCAGAACTATTTTTTAGGATCTCACCAAACAGACTAAAAAAAGGACACAATAAGAAAAGAAATTGATATTGTGTCAATTTTGGGCCAGTGTTTATTTTTTTTTTATTTATATATTTAATGCATAATAACTAATTTTGTAGTTTTAAATAGTAGAGTAAGTTTTACAAATCGCCCATAAAGTAAATATTTCCCTTATTTAAGAAATATCTCGAGTGCCTCAACTTATATCGTAACTAGCAAATCAAAATTTTCTTGGAAATAATTTTCTTAGACGTTTTTTACATATCAAGGATTGCTACAAAAAAAACTGCAACAAAAAAAACAAATCATAGCACAAAATGATCAGATGATCAAATAATATTGCTCATGCTGAATGTCAATGTCAAATCAAAACAAAATATAAAAGATAATACATAGTTTGCTGTGATCACTGTTTTTGCATTTGTTAGATTGATTAGAAATTTAGTAATTTTCGTATATTGATGTCACTATTTAAGCGTGTGGTTTTCAAAATACAAGTTTATTGAACTGTCAGGCATTTTGAATTGTCAACATTTTGATGACAAATTGGCGTTTGTACGAAAAAAAAAACACAATATTCTACTTTAAAATCTGAGTGTCTTTATATAAATAAATGTGTTCATGTATTTATATCAAACAAAAAATGATGTGTGTAAATTCAAAGAAAGCACTGCTCACTAAAAACAATCAGTATTCCGCAGTACTTTTTGAGAAATGCATGAGTACCTCACAGGGTATATTATAATACATATACAGGTATTTGTTTTTTTTATTAGCCTGTATTTTCAATCTAGTTTGTTAATCTCTTAGGTTTTATTTTATCAATTATGTCCAAAATAAAATATTTTTATACGTATAGTTTTATCCCCCAAAGTACAATTTTATTTTTACGATCAATTGGCCATGGATTTTTAATCTCTATTTAGTCGAATGTTTTTCTTCTGGATCGAAAATTATAGATCTTATTACACATCGAATTTATAGTTAAGCATTTAAGGCTATTTTGTTATAATTGATGATGTCAATGATAATAGCTTTGTTCGAGCAGCAGTAAATTATTAATATCAAATTAATTACAAATTCTTCAAGGCACATGCGCAACTAAAGGCTAATTCAAAACTTGTGGCGGTATTTGTGACTGCTCGAACGCTTTTAATCATCACCCACTGTATCTATTATTACCTTATTACCTTTTACTAAAAACCAGTCAGTCTAAAGTACTGCTCGAACAGCCAACTGACTGTAGAATCCCTAACTTATGTTTGCTCGAACAAAGCTAATAAATAACATTCACATAAACAAGAGCTTGACTATTGTATTGCAGATTATACTTAATTAATTTTAAGATTTGTACAGTTTTGCATCTCTGATTGTGTTTATCAACACGCATTTCTTAGAGTTGTTTTTCGATATTTTTTATATGTACCAGTGACTTAATTGCAATTTTTTATCTTTAGGCAATAGTTTTCTTTTTAGGTTTGTATATTGTATGTAATTAATTTCACAAATAAAGTGTTTCACTTGCAATGTTGTTTTTTATTATATTTCCTCATGTTTAAAAAAACATTTCCACAAAATACGTAACCGGCTCGGCAAATAATTTCTATGCTATTCTACGCTCTAGGCTAGGAATGCTCATTTTGAATAAACTAGTTAGTAGAAATATTGATATGTTTGGTGAAAATGTGATTTTTACACATAATCAACATAATAAATAATCAAACAATTTAATTTGCAAAAATCGGATGTAATAAATAGCAGGTAGTCTGAATAATAAACTTGTTTTAGGTCAGAAATGTTGTATATCATAAGTAGAAAGAATTTAATTCACAAAAACCATGAGATGCAGTAAAAGAGCAAACAGTCTTAATTGTCTTAGGCCAGGAATGATATATATTATAACTATAAAGAATTTTATTCTGAAAAAAACAAATGCAATAAAATAGGTATAGCCATTGTTTATATATGTGGGTATATGTATATGGTTAAAATGTAGTTTCCAGTGTCCACAAAGTACGCAACCCGCACAGCAAATAATTTCATTCAATTTTACATACAACGATTATTTTTACATCAAGGGAATCTAACCTCTATGACCAGGGCCGGATTATCCACTAGGCACGTGCCTAGGGGCCCCTGATAGTTAGGGGCCCCGTGTCCCGAGGTCGGAACATGGGTCGCCGTGTCCCGAGCCCAACGTTAGAACATGGGGCCTCTAACTATCGTTTGAAGGGCCCCAGAAATTGATATGCCTTAGGGCCCCGATCAACCTTAATCCGGCCCTGTCTATGACATACTACAATTCGTGTTACGTCAAATTTAAAAACTTCTAAGAACCACTGCCGCAATCCCATTGGCCAACGCTCAAGCTGTCATCTGTTTTGTAGAATACACAAGTTTTAACCGCCAACTAGATAGACCGTTAGAAACCGCGCGTTAGTACACTCTCGTATCCCCCATTTTTCAATAATTTGTGTTAAGTTTTTAATATTATTTGTTGTGTTTTGTTTAAATTTATCAGGATAATCGTTATAATACAGTTTGTGTTCTCTATTTGTGCCGCAATGTCTTTCCCTAGAGCAAAATTGAAGCGATTTAATGAAGAAACAAGTAAGTCGAACAAAGTGTTTTTTACGAGTAGATTTTTTTCAAGTTTTATTTTAGGTTGTACACCATCTCCAGCGGATTATAACCCGGTTGTAAAACCATCGAAAGGGGGCTCAATCAAGTCAACAAGTGGTAGATTTCCCGAAAATCATCCAGATAATGTTTCAGTTAACTCAAATGGCTCTTCTTGCTTTAAAACGGTATGCCAACTTCTTATTTTTTTTTTGAGAATCTTTAATTTTAACGTTCTAATATTGTTCTTATCAGCCAAACATGGTCCGGAAGAAAAAGACTATTATTAATTCCGCAAACAAAATAAAACCAATGTCTTTGTTTCTTGTCGACGATTCGGAAACATTACAAGACAAAATTGTAGAATGTAATAACAAAGATTTGTATATTAAAGAACTTATCGAACAGATTGATGACATGAAAAACTATTTAAAGGAATTAACTGAACAACGAGACTTGTTCGAAAAAGAAAAGAAAGATTTTGAAAGTCGAATTTCCGGTATACGAAAAAAGCATTCAGACGATTTATTTAACATGACTTCTCTCCATAATAGCGATATGAATAAACTTAGTGCCACCATAAATAAAGTCAATGATGATTTAAGAAATTTGCAGAAGCAACACGACACAATAAAACACACAAATAAATCCGAACTAGAAAATTTGTTACAGAATATAAATGCGTTAGGTCAAAATTTCAATGTTATAACTTCAAAATTTTTCGAGGAAGAGATACAACATAAAGAAGACGAGTTATTAGAGAAAGAGAATGCATTAAAAGTGTTAAAGGTTGAGTTAGAGAAAAAACACAGTAAGGAAATTGAAGAATTAAGACTTTTACATGCTACAGAGATTAAAAATATTGAATTTGAAATGTTGAAAATCATAACAGAAACCGAAAAGAAATTAAAGCTTGAAAAACAACTTTATCAAGAGAAAGTTTTTGAAATTGAAGAAAACCAGAATCACGAAATAGAAAAGTTACAAGAATTGCATAAAATTGAGGTTGAAGGCTTAATTGACAGCAAACAAAAAGAAGTCGAACAGTTGGAAGAAAAATACAAAGAAATAAATTGCTTAACAATTATTCAAATGCAGGAAAAATGTATGGAGTTAGAATCAACCTGGAAACTAAAATTAGACGAAAATCAAAAATTGAGTCAAGAAACCCTTCAAAAGTTCCAATCCGACAGCGAAGCAAACATCATTTTAATCGAAATTGAGAAAAACAAGATAAACAAACAACTTAAAAAATCCACCCAGGAACTTGAAGAATTAAAATCTTATCTCTCTTCAAAAACTGATCTAGAAAAAAAATACGACCAACTAAAAATCGAATACGACAATATCATAACAACTCTAGAGGAAACCCGTAAAAACCTAGAGGTGGAAAAGTCTGCACACGAAGCGGAAAAGAAACAATCGATGATCAACCAACGCACTTATCAAATCACCATAGCAAAAACAAATGAAGCTGTGAAAGCACTAAAAAAACGTTTGTTGGAATCTGATAGGGACATCGAACAATTAAAACTCGAAATTGAAGTTAATGAAGCTGCAAAATTAGAGTTGGAAGCGAAATGTAACCATTACGAAGAAGCCTGTGAAGGATTAAGACAAATAAACGAGAAATTCATCAACCAACAAGAGCTAGTTGAGAAATTATATGAGAAAAAATTAAAAGATGTTGAGAAAAAGTTACATTGCGACACCGAGGATTATAAACAGATGGTCAAAGATGTTGTTACTTCATACGATAAACGTTTAAGTAAGAAAGAAGTTGAGTTAAAAACCGTGAATGAGTTACTGCAAGAGCAACAGATTGGGTATATAAATGCTTCGAATTTAATTGATACAGCCAGGGAAGAAATTGAAAATTTGGAGCAGGAAAATGCCAATTTGAAACATCGTATTGATTCCTTAAAGAAAGAATTATCCGCCACCACAGAAGGTATTTCGAAAATCGAGAAAAAGAAAGATGACTTAGAAATACAGTTGAAGAAAGAACGAGAAAATAACGAGAAAATTCGACGGGAAATACGGGCGTCGCAAACTGGAGGACAAGATGTAGAAGAATTGAGGAAAGAGGTGAGAATGTTGCAGGAGAAATCGGAGAAATACGTCCATTACGCGGAATATTACAAATCGAAAACTGTCGAATACGAAAAGGAAATTGAGGAAATGGGAAAGATTGGTAAGAGTTATAATGAGCAGAGTCGAAAATATGAAGATTTGTTGAAAAGATACGCTACCCTAGAGGACAGGAATGCACATTTGGAACAAACTGTAAGTAGAAATATTCATATAATTAGGGAAAAATGATTTTTACACATTTTTAAATAATAATGAACTTGTATTAGTTATAAAACATTGTTTTATTAGGTAAGAAAACTTGAAACTTGCTGCATTCGATTTTTGCTACTAAGATTGTAATTAGTATTGAACGTCATTCTATTCTTTCTTTATTCTTTTCTTTTTCAATGTTTTATATCAAAAACAATCTTTCCTGTTATTTTATATCGCACGATAAGATCAGCCACAGTTTGCTATGAAAGTAGAAAATGTAATAAAATAGCAATTTTGTCTCAGTTTGTCTCCATCATAATCTGTTCACCTTATTAATACAACTTTCATGAATTTAAAAATAAATAATTAAGCAATTCTTTTTAAGGTTTTGGAAAATCAGTTGTTAATTGGACCTTTCCGAGAACAACTAGAAGCTTACGAAAACGAAAGAAACTTCCTTCTCAGTCAGAACAGCTTGGCTGAAACTGAAGCTAAGGCAATGGGCTTAAAATATGCTGAGATTCTGGGACATCAAAACCAAAAACAAAAAATAAAACATCTTGTTGATCTAAAAGAAAAGAACATTGAATTAACAAAGGTACAGTATTTTTTTATTCTTTTTTTATTTTGTTGTAATATCTTCTGTTTTTTTTTAACAGGTTAATAAAGATATGGAAGCCAAGTTGAAAACGCAAACAAAGACCATTGATAAATTGAAGAAACGTCTTGGTACTGAAACTTCTAAGAAATTGAATAAGGAGAACGTGAACAGTCCAAGGGGCAGTGTTTATATTTCAAGTCCATTACGTGACAGAAACCAGTCTTAATTTTATTAAATGATAATGTGTCCATTTTATTTATTTATTTTTTTATTATTGGGAGATATTTTTTATTGTTAATCAAATGTGTGCCAAAATGTTTTTTGTTTGTATTTATTTATTATTTCTTATACAATAATGGAGATATATTAATAATTGTCTGTATTTTTTTATAATTACAATTGAACTGAATAAGACTGACAGCATCCAGATCTCAAATTCATAAATAAATCTTCGGATATCTCTGTTATATATAATTTTTTGTATTCAATAAACGAGTTTATCCAAATGATTTCTAGTATTTTATTTGCCTTTCGTAATAAATCAGTAAAAGTTATTTACAACATCATTCCATAAATCATCTGCAAAATATTCCTTGATCTTGTTTTGTCTTTTATTTACATTTATGGCAGTTTCAAGCACTGCTGTTGGCTTTGAATTGTTCATTAGACTCTTGTCAATAATTATTGTTAGTTTCATTAAGATTGCTTAATTATTTTGAAAGTTATAAGCTTTTAAAAAATATTTATCAATATCTTTCTTTTCATCAATTGTTCCCTTAACTTTATATTGTTTTGCGAGACATCTATCGCGGTTTCAACCACTACTCTTGACTTTATATTGTTTATTAGACTCTTAGCAATAATTATTGTTAGTTTCATGGAGACTGCTTAACTATTTTGAATGTTATAAACGTTTGAAAAATGTGTGTCAATATCTTGTCATAAATTGTTCCCTTGACTTTATATTGTTTCGAGTGATATATATGGAGGTGTCAACCACTACTCTTGACATTATATTGTTTATTAGACTCTTGGCAGTAATTCTGGTTGATTTCATGAAGATTGCATGATCCCATCCTTAATTCCATTGCTAACCACCTGTCGTCTTCAGTTTGGCGTTTGTCGTATTCTACGACGGTATGACATAACCTCAGTTTTAATTGTAACTCACATGCGCCACACAAAATCCGACGCTGTGATTGGTCGGTCCACAGCAGTTGCGATTTCAACCGTCATTTCGTTGTTAGAATCGCGCCTTTATAGAAGTTATATTTTTGTAGAGCTAGACCCTGCCAGCTGCTTGTACCTCGATAAAAATCATAACAAAAAACATGTCTTTTTCAAGAGCAAAACTGCAAAGATTTAATGAAAAACCCAGTAAGTATTTGTATAGAAAGTTGTGGACTACCCATAGTTGTATATATAACATAGACATGAATTTTTCATTGTTTTATTAATATTATTTTAGGTCACACTCCGTCCCCTGCTGACTATAGCCCTGTTGTAAAATCAAGAGGACCTGGATCTGTAAAATCAACGGAAAAAGCAGATAATGCCTCAGTACGCTCCAAAGAATCATGTTTTCGAACGGTATGTTTTAATTTTGTATACCCTTAATTCTTGTCATGCTTGATATTTACCTAATGCATGTTTTGTTCGTTTCGTGTAATAAATAGCCAAACAGTGTTCGAAAGAAAAAAGTTATATTGTCAAATTCAGCCACAAAACAAAAGCCTGTCGCATTGTTCAAAACAGATGATTCTGAAGTAATAAAGGATTTGACTGTTGAGTGTAATAATAAAGACGATTACATAAAAGATTTAGTAGAACAGATCGAAGAAATGAGAAACCAACAATCCGGTGTACTTCAGCAAAGAGATGAGTTACGAGATCAAAAGAAAAAATTCGAAGATACGACATTTGAACTCGAAAAAAACCATAAACGAGATATGGATAACTTAATCGAAACATTCAATTCCGAAAAGAATGCCTTAACTAATTCAATAGTCGAGTTGAATTTTGAGTTAAAATGTTTGAAAAACGAGCACGATTTATTGAAGAGGCAAAATAAAGATGAATTAGAACGATTATCGATTGATTTGAATACATTAGATACCAGTTTTAATGATTTATCTAGTAAATACGACATAAGATCAGAGAATATTTCTAAAATTGAGGACAGACTTGAAAAGTTAAATGCTGCTCTTGATTTATTAAAGAAAAACCACTTAGAGGAAATGGAAAGTTTAAAAAATAAGCAGAAAATTGAATTGGAAGATATTGAGTTTAAAATGTTGAAAACTATGTCAGAATCTACTAAGAAACTCGAAAAAGAGAAAGAAATTTATAGTAAACGTTTAGCTGAGTTCGAGAAACAATCGAATATTGAAATATTAACCTTAAAAGACTTCTGTCAAGAAGAAACATCAGTATTTAATGCACAAAAAGTATTAGAGATTAACAAAATTGAGTCTAGTTTTAAAGAATTGAATGCTTTAACAGAATTAGAGATGCAAGAGAAGTTAGGCGACATAGAACAAATTTGGAAATTAAAACTAGATCAACAAGAATCAGAATCAAAAGCAATTTTAAAAGAGTGCCGAGAAATAAGCGACTACACTATTATCCAAAGTGAGGAAGAAAAAACCAGAGTTGAACAAGAATTATCAAACATAACCGAGGAATTATCAGCTTTAAAACAAAATCCAACAAATTCAGATGATCTCGCAGAAAAATACCAAAAACTCCGAAAAGACTTCGACAGTTTAATCGAAGAACTACAAAAGTTACAAGAGAATTACAAAACTGAGAAATCAGAACGAAATAAAGATCAAAATCAGGATTTATCTAACAAGCAGGATTGCCAAGTTAAAATAAACAACAGCCACCTGATAATTGAAACCCTAAAACATCGAATTTTTGAATCTGACAGGGATGTGGAACAATTGAAGATAGAATTGGAGCAATGCGAACTGTCAAAGTTAAACTTTGAGGACAAAATCAATAAGATGGAGGTGGAACTACAAACCCTATCCACTTTAAACGAAGACTTGGAGATCCAACAAGAATCAACATTAAAATCGATGAAAGACAGCATAAAAGAAATTGAAAGAGATATGATCGAAAAAACTGAACAATACCAGAGGACCGTTTCTGAAGCTCTCAATCATTACAGTGATAAATTAGAGCAGAAGGATTGTGAGTTGAAGGATGTAACTGAATTATTACATAGGCAGCAAGATATGAACTCTGAAGTTTTCAATTTGATTCATTTATCGGGAATTGAGGTACAGCATTTAGAGAAATGTAATGGGGATTTATTGCAAGAGGTGGAGTGTTTAGAAAAGGAGTTGAAAACGGCGAAGGATAACAGGAGAGTAGTTCAAGATGAAGTTGAGAAATTAGAAGCAGAATTGGCCGAAGAAAAATTGAATAATGAGAAGTTAAAGGAAGAATTAGGACGGGCGTTAGCTAGGGCTGAAGAATACGAGCTTTTAACTAAACAGGTGAATCAACTTCAAGAGAAAGCAGACTCTTATCAGGAATACTATGAACATTATAAAACTCGTGCTAGTTTGCTAGAAACGGAAAGTGAAGACATGGGGAACATCAACAAGAAATATATAGATCAAAGTAAGAAATACGAAGAGCTACTGCAGAAATTCGAGGAACTAGAAGAAAGAAATGGATCCTTAGAAAAAACCGTAAGTTTTGAGCCATTTTCTACTTAACTCTGTGAGGTTATGTTACAATACCAACGTCGCCGCCCATTTGACCACTAGCAACACCTTGATTTTAGTGTTTGGCATAATTATTAGTATTTGAGTAAATTAATATCTTTACCTTCATAAATTGCCCCCCTCACTTTCTAATGTTTTATCTGCCATTATTGGTAGTTTCAACCACCATTCTTGACTTTATATCGTTTATTAGACTCTTCGTAATAACTCTTGTTAGTTTCATTTAAATTACTTCATTATTTTGAAAGTTATAAACTTTTGAGAAATGTTTGTTAATATCTTTGTCTTCGTAAATAGTTTTCTTGACTTTATATTGTTTTGCCTGACATTTATGGTGGTTTCAACCACTACTCTTGACTTTATATTGTTCACCAGGCTCTTGGCAATAATTATTGTTTGGTTCATTAAGACTGCTTAATTATTTTGAAAGTTATAAACTTCAGAAAAATGTTATTAATATATTTGTCATCATAAATTGTTCCTTTGACTTTATATTGTTTTCCCTGACATTTATGGTGGTTTCAACCACTACTCTTAACTTACTGTTGTTCAGACTCTTGGCAATAATTATTACTAGTTTCATAATTAAGATTGCTTAATTATTTTGAAAGTTATAAACTTTTGAAAAGTGTTTGTCAATATCTGCCTGCATAAATTGTTTCCCTGACTTTAGATTGTTTTGCCTGACATTTATGGTGGTTTTAACCACTACTCTTGACTTTATATTGTTCACCAGGCTCTTGGCAATAATTATTGTTTGGTTCATTAAGACTGCTTAATTATTTTGAAAGTTATAAACTTTTGAAAAATGTTTGTCAATATCTGCCTGCATAAATTGTTTCCCTGACTTTAGATTGTTTTGCCTGACATTTATGGTGGTTTCAACCACTACTCTTGACTTTATATTGTTCACCAGGCTCTTGGCAATAATTATTGTTTGGTTCATTAAGACTGCTTAATTATTTTGAAAGTTATAAACTTTTGAAAAATGTTTGTCAATATCTGCCTGCATAAATTGTTTCCCTGACTTTAGATTGTTTTGCCT
Organism: Aphodius granarius; assembly: GCA_963971325.1. NCBI lineage: Eukaryota > Metazoa > Arthropoda > Insecta > Coleoptera > Scarabaeidae > Aphodius > Aphodius granarius. The sequence goes on from OZ020226.1 coordinate 13,874,456, forward strand.
GACATTTATGGTGGTTTTAACCACTACTCTTGACTTTATATTGTTCACCAGGCTCTTGGCAATAATTATTGTTTGGTTCATTAAGACTGCTTAATTATTTTGAAAGTTATAAACTTTTGAAAAATGTTTGTCAATATCTGCCTGCATAAATTGTTTCCCTGACTTTAGATTGTTTTGCCTGACATTTATGGTGGTTTCAACCACTACTCTTGACTTTATATTGTTCACCAGGCTCTTGGCAATAATTATTGTTTGGTTCATTAAGACTGCTTAATTATTTTGAAAGTTATAAACTTTTGAAAAATGTTTGTCAATATCTGCCTGCATAAATTGTTTCCCTGACTTTAGATTGTTTTGCCTGACATTTATGGTGGTTTCAACAACTACTCTTGACTTTATATTGTTCACCAGACTCTTGGCAATAATTATTGTTTGGTTCATTAAGATTGCTTAATTATTTTGAAAGCTATAAACTTTTGAAAAATGTTTGTCAATATCTGCATAATTTGTTTTCCTGTCCTTTATTTTGCCTAATATTTAGTATAATATATAAAGTCAAGGATAGTGGTTTCAACCATTACCCTTGACTTTATATTGTCCACCAGATTTTTTGAGGTAATTATAGTTAATTTCATTAAAATTGCTTAATAATTTTAAAAGTTACAAACTTGAAAAATGTTGGTCAATAATTTTACCTTCATAAATTATTTCCTTGACTAATGATAATTGATTATCATTTGAATGCACTCTCAATAAGCGAGACATCTGGAGATATTTGAAGAATCGATTATAAGTAATTATTTCATTCCAATGCGCCCATCCCTACTCGATTGACATTATCTCTCCTCTATAAACAGAAAAATATTTTCTTTAGGTTGCCCAGAATGAAATGTTGATTGGTCCATTCCGTGAGCAACTGGAGGCATACGAACTTGAAAGGAACTTGCTACTAGATCAGAAGTGCGACGCCGAGAAGGAGGCGATAGAAATAGATTTGAAGTTTGCTGAAACATTGGGCCATCAAAATCAAAAGCAGAAGATCAAGCACTTGGTCGATCTCAAGGAGAAAAACATTGAGCTTGTTAAGGTAAATTTTAGCGAGCTTAACTTGCGTTTTCGGGCTTGTGACGATGTGTTTTCTGTCATTTTCTATTTGCTCAAACGTATAGTGATAAGGTGGCTGTTTGCTATCGCCAAGATTCAGATTTGTCGACAGACGACTAAAGGTAATTTAATAATTGATAGATAGAATATTTCTGGATGTTAAAATCTCAACATTTTGTAATTTAAACAATTTCTATACTGGACTACATTCATTTGTATAAAATTTATGAATTGTTATGACAGTTGTTATTGTTGTAGGTAAACAAAGCTTTGGATCTAAAAGTGCGTGACCATTCAAAAACAATAGAAAAGCTGAAGAAGGAATTATCTCTCACAAGAACACCAAAAAAGGATTCAAACAAGGAAAATGTTGATAGTCCAAGGAATACAATGTACACTCCAAGTCCACTACGTGACAAAAAATAATGTGCAGATTTCTTTATATGTATTTTATAATCTCTAACTCATATGTACTTTTAAGTGGTTTGTTTTGTAACTTTTCTACCAAAGTTTTACATTGTTACTGTTTATCATGTGTTCTAGTTACATTTAATAATGTACCTTTTTTAACTTAGGGAAATAAGTATTATTTAAGACTGACCATTGTTTTATATAGATCTCAAAAGGACCTCAGTGACTACTTTTGTAAAACTTGCGTCCTGAGCTGTCGTGTTTTGTTTTAATTAGTAAAAATAAAGTAATATATTATCTTTCATAATTCTTCTTTTATTAGTGAATTGAAATAATAAAATGCCATGTTTTGGTGCTTTATATCAAGGGGTAGACCTATCCCTTGAATGAAACGACATTATTCTACCTTAAATGAAACAACACTATTTCTGACATTCCTTTATTTAATGGAAACAAAGTATCGTTGTATTTACTTAAGCATTATGGGGTTTTTACGTATAGTAGTAAAGTAGTAATAATACAACCAAACTTTCCTAACCACGACAGTCTAGAATAGCTAAATCAATTTGGGCTGTAAAAATACAGCAGCCTTATATTCGATATTTGTTTATAAAAAAAGCTACACAGCATTATCACATAAAATTACTCTTATAAGTGATATAAAAATCATGTTGCTATCGTAATAATTAACTAATAATATTGGTGTTAAGTACAGAGTTTGAAAAAGTGAAAAAGTAAAACATTTACACACATAGAAAGGTCACATAGAAAATAGTCTTAAATATACATATTATCTTACATTACAAGATTCTTCGACACATAAATATATACAAATGCGTTGGCAGATCCACAAATTACATAAAATTTGGCAAGAGTAGTTACGTCATAGTCTTTACAAAATTACCATTGAATCTTTTCTGTTAGTTATAAATAATTTATCTCTTGGCCTTCAATTCAAAATACTTATACTGGGTTTAGACAGCATTCCTTAATTATTACTTAGAAATCACATTGTTGGTCATTATTGCATTTTATACAGTGAGCTGATATGTTGGTCAATAAGCTTGTAGATCAGCCTGTATAAACACTAAGGATGGCTAACTAAACCCAACATTATATACCCAGAGAACACAGTGCAGAAAAAAGTGTGTTATGTGGGTTGGTATAGTTTATAATTACAACAATAGCACAATACAATTTTATAGGTAATATCATAGAATAATCACATTTAATGGTATATTATGTCACGGTCAAATACATGTTATATAATAAAATGAAGCAATAATCTAATAAAAAAAATGAGTATCAATAAAAAGAGTATTTCAAATCAATAAAAAAGGAACTGTAAAAAGCTATTTTACAATAGTAAAATAGCACAAGAGAGTCAATTAAATAAACATTCGAAAACATATTAAAATATAAATAAATTAGCTTCCAAGATCAAAATTTTTTAATCTAACTGCGCAAAAGTAGTCATGTTATTAGATATCCAAAAGTCGCAGTTAGGATACGTAGATTCAGCACTGATATCTTGCTCCACAATCATAATATTGTTATGAGCCTTCTCGTCGATTTTTCCATGCCAAACAAAATTATAAAACAGCTGCTGGATTGCAGAGAAATACCTCCGTTGTTCGGGAGTTTTAGGCTCGTAGCGTCCCAAAATTGCATCAACATCAGAATCCACATCAGAAATATTATTAACTCCCCTATGCTGCGTCACAACATAAAACGAAGTGTTCCTCATACTTTTATGCATCTCCAATAGTGGACAAATCTGTCGTAAATCCGTAATCATTGCACTCAAACCTTTATAAGTTTTCGGATACATTTCCAATGCTTTATCGACTAATCGATAATCCGAAAGGATCGAATTTTTTACGTGTTGTTCGACCAAATCCTCTGTCCACTCTGTATATTTTTCTAATAATTTCTGTGTTGCTAAACCGTGAGCGGTACTACCCAGGACCAACTGCACAGGTAGGCCTTCTTCACTTTTCCAAACCGCTGAAGGATGTTCTGTTAAAATTTTTCCATCAATAACCATCCATTGGTGGCGTTCATCAGGTTTTTCAGACTTTGCGGGTAAGTCTGGTTCAGGTTGACGCCAGGTATCATCAATTGAAGTTGTCAGTGATGTGGCATCAGCCTCTAACAAGCAGTCAAGGTCAATTGGCTCACACTGCACAGCTTTTAAAAAACTTAGGTTATCGTGTTCCGATTCTGATAGAGCTTTGTTGGGGAATATTGCTCCACTTGATGTAGCCCAAGCCCTAGCAAATAGCTTATTTGCTTTTCTTGTGGTTGCCAGAGCTGTGACCAAAGTTGCACCTGAAATAAATGTGTTGTGTATTATAGGTTATGTCGGGTAGGTTCACAACTACCTGTATTTGTATTTTCAACAATTAAGTAATGTTTTTCTTATTAATATATGTACAACTTTTCTTTAAAGAATCAAGAAAGATAATATACTAAAGAATGCATGATTTATGTCCTGTTTATTAGTACTTAGAAATATACATACTACATGACAGGAGAGGTTATGTCGGGTAGGTTCACAACTACCTGTATTTGTATTTTTAATTAAGTAATGTTTTTCTTACTAATATATGTACAACCTTTCTTTAAAGAATAAAGAAAGATAATATACTAAAGAATGCACGATTTATGCCCTGTTTATTAGTAGAAATATACATACTACATGACAGGAGAGGTTATGCCTGGTAGGTTCACAAATACTGTATACATATATTACAGTATATATTATATTAAGTAAACTCACCAGCACGGTGTCCAAAGAGTGTAACAGATTTCGGATTACCCCCAAAATGTTGAATATTCAACTGCACCCACTTCAACGCCTGAATAATATCTGACAGGGCGTAATTTCCAGACGTCCCCGGGTACTCTCGAACACCCCTAGTTGCCAGAAAGCCTAACACACCCATCCTGAAGTTTGGCCTCACAAAAACAACATCTTTTGACCGGGCATATCTCGTAGACGGTCTCATTTTTGCAGGTGAGCCCCCGACAAAAGATTCAGCACCAATCAACACAACGACCGGTAAGGGAGAATGGTAACGGACATAAGGTGTTACAACATCTAAGGTAAGACAGTCTTCAACACCAATAACAGTTCCGTTACTTAAAATTTGGAGACATGGGTCAGTTGTATTGTGTGCTACTAAAGTGTCATTCCAACAGTATTTTATGTCGTTTAGGGGTTGTGCTGGTTTGAAGCGTAGGGTGTCAAGAGGTGGTCTTGCGTAGGGGATTCCACGAAAAGCTACTGCGTCGTCATGGAGAATCCTGATTGATTGTATTGTTAATTTCTGTTGATTTTTTTAAAATATTTACTTACCCTTGTACTTTGCCACAAGCTGTTATGGCTGTAACTTTGTTACCGTCGATTATGGAGGCATAAATGTCATCATCACTTCCGCAGAGTGTGAATAACACAATTGTTACAACAAATATTATAAAAACCAACAAGGCACCTAAAATATTTTTGAGATTTAGTTTTATTTAGTTATTATTTAATGTAAAACTTACTGATTACAAGATGATATTTTCGGATCTTTTCGCAAATACCGGCAAAGCATGACTCTGCCTGTTTTGGATCCTAAAATTTGCAAATAAAATTGAAACACAAAACATTAATTTGTTTTTAACTTACATCTGTCACATCGTTGGCTGTTTCCTTTCTATCTGCGGTCTTATCGTTGTCATCTAAAGTCTCAACAGAAGCTAATCCAGCAGCTTGATTTTCCAGGTTTTTATCATCCTTTTTCTTCTTTGGTAATATTGAGACCAATGGGCGACATATCCTTTCAAATAATTTTGGTTTATCTTCACCTTCTGCACCTTTCTCAGCTACAGAACATTAAAAGTTAGTGTGTTTTTACTAGTGAAGTGAATGGCTTTATTTACCATCATCGCAATTTTTTGACTTCCGGAATGGCAATTTAACCTTTGCTTGGTTCATCAGTGACTCTTCGGGGCCATCTTTATCAGTCTTTTCTAATAATTCCGTACCTTCAACATCATTATCCTGCGTTTCGGAATCACCCTCCTTTAATAATCGAAAAAATCATGATAAAATTGTTATTTTCAGAATAATTATATAATTTAATTATTGTTTAACCAATTCAATTTTGAAAGAAAAGAATTTTTTTCGGCACTTACTTTACATTTTTCCTTTGATCTACTCCTAGTAAAAAATCCGGGCATCTGTATGCCTCCAATAGGAATTTTCCGGGGTTTGACTTCGCGACCTTCCTTAAAGTCAGGTTTTAGCTTGGCCCCATCGTTTGCTTCGGCATCCGTAGTAATATTATCCTGAGCTTTATTATCCTCGTTAAGTATCTTCTCTTTCTCCTCTTTGTTTATCTCCAACTTATCCTCAGATATTTGCTCCCCCATACTCACTCTTTATATCTAAAATTAAAAACGCAAAATAACAACCAAAGAGTACATACATTCTCAATCAGCTTCTTCTGGAATATAGCATGCTGTGAGCGCGCAAAGCACGCTTCGACCTTTTTAGAGGGTGAATTTTGAATAAAAATTGTGCGTAGGCGTTGATTTACTTACCTTTTCCTGTTTTCTATAATAACTAATAAATAATCGAGAGGTTTTAAATGCAAATCCCGTGTTTGAATCAATACACACAAACAGTAGTAACGGCCACAACAAAAGCTATCGGCGGTTGCTTTATCCCCACCACTAAATCCGCCGAGCAAAATAAAACAATTCGTTGTTGCCACCAGCGCCCTCTTCCTCCCTACACCCGTACACAGATTGCACGCAGATGCATGGCGGATGGAGGCACCATGTAGTTGACCAATGCGCCCTAAACACCCTCCAATCCTTCCTATTGAATAGGACCGTAACAGGTATTTTTAGGGCCCCCAATTATCTTTCTTTCAGTATGGCCGAGTCAAAACACTCTATCCCATAGTTTATACCCATAATAATAGACTAAGGTGGCCAAATTTTGGTTGAGACAAATCTGGACAAAATTTCAAGATTGAAGTCAAAACAGATTAAGATCAGTGTGAAAAAATTGTAAACCCAGAATATGATAAATAAAACATGTTAAAATATGATAAAACCTGTTTTCTGTTTTATTGCGTCTTGTTTTTGTGAATTAAATACACATTTTCTATTCATAAAATACAACATTACAGGACAAACAAGACAAATTTATTTATTATTGGAACTATAGTACAAATCAGGAGAGCTGCAAAAGACTCATCCCTTACAAGCTTATAGATCACAAAAAGAAGGCTGGTCCATTCGCGTTATCGCTGTCCTGGGTTTTACTATACTATACTATACCTACTGTTTTATGCATCTGATTTTTGCGAATTAAATTCTTTCTAGTCATAAAATACAACATTCCGAACCCAAGACAAGTTAATTATTATTGGGACTACCCAGTACCCACTGTTTTCTGTTTAATGGCATCTAATTTTTGCGAATTAAAATATTTCTGTTCATAAAATACAACATTACTCACATAAGATAAGATAAGATGAGTTTATTTCTTATTGGGACTACCTGCTGTTTTATTGCATCTGGTTCTTGCAAACTAAATTCTTTCTAGTCATAAAATAAACATTGAACTGAACTGAAACCGGTCCTGTACAGGAACTTATTGTGTTCTACATATCCCGTTATGGCTTTTTATGAACTCAATGATGCATATAACGGATGTTTTCTTGTTACCATTTTATTTGTCACAACAGTAAAACAATAAAAGAATTATAAAGCTGTAATTGCATGTTTTTTAGGCCTATAATTATCTGCATCATAATTTTTATGATTTCAACTGCAAACAAAAGTATTTTTATTATACTTGGTTTAATAAAATTGTATATATATTCGGTTTAATCAAACTGTATCGTGATATTGAATAAAAGGGCAATGAAATGAGTATTTTTGTAATTATTTGGGATTATTTTAAATTCCCGCCAACTACCGAGTGTTTACAATGGCGACAGTAGTGCCAACAAAAGCCCCTGCTGCAGTGTAAACTTATCATAATTTTTAGATGGGCTAATTTTGTCAATATTTATCCTGGGATAGGTGTTCTGATGTCGTTCACCTTTTAATTTTGCACATGTAATTGATCTCTACTTCCAAGGCAAGATCTCATAAGTGTTGTGATGTGTAACATGATTGATCATCTGATCAATGGAGAAAATATGTCCATACATCGTAAACAAGGCGTCTGGTATTCTTCATAGAAAATCGTAAGTATAATATTTCATTTCTAAACTAATATTTATGTAATATAATTAATTTAGAGCTATAGCAACACGCTAATTTCTATTTTCATCTTGGCAGAGAAAAAAAAATAGAGTATTTCTTGTTTATAAGTTGGACAATTGTCAAATATTTGAATTATGTACAATGACAGTTTAGAAATAAGGTTAAGGTGTCCAATTAATAAATAATTCAATAGTTTAAATAATCAATAGTGTTAAAATGTGTTCAACGGAGTCTGCAACAACATTGAAAAGTAATGTTAATTTGGTCGAACAAATACTAGAACAAGGACAGAGATTAAGAAACTCGATGGTAAAAGCAATCCTCGATAATGATCCATTTAATGTCGAAGGGAATTTGGAAAACAAGAAAGAAGATACCGAAAGATGTGAAAGTTTAACCACCGAAGAAAAACATAGAGTATTAGCATATTTACGAGGAGAACATATGTCACGACATGAAGAGAAAAAGGTCTTAGATACATTTCGTGCCTTATCTGGAAGCGATATTGTCGATATAACTTCAAGATCTTATCATTCGGATTATAGTTGTAACTGTGATACATGTAAAGCTTACTATAAGCATAATTTGAGCTGTGATTTCAACCATTCAAATACTGTACTTTGTAAAGAACGGCATAACGTTCCACCTCTAGAATTGCATAAATTTGTATGCCCAGAAGCCATCAATGATCTGAAATATGTGAGGAATTGTTTGAAGTATGTGGATTCTCTAAAAATTTCCGTGTGTAGTGTTTCTTTGAACCAAGAAGGTATCAAGAAAATTTACGGAAGCAGTCAGAAGATCAAAATGCCTATGAGTATGAGTCATACATACTTTATCGAGTATCATATTCCAAACATCATTTCCAGGAATCCAGTAAGAAAAAAGTCAAAAGTTGATTCTGGTTTGGATTCAAATTTGATACGGATGTGCTCAAAAAGAATTCAGAATGAAGGTAAGAATTGCCTGTTCAAAAAATAAAACACACCATTTACCTACCATTAAATTTTTTAGTAATTTATTTCAAACAAATTTCTATGCATGATATTTGCAATTTGGAAGAAATTAACTTATCAACAGTAGATATTAAGTTTCAAGTTAGTTGTCGGACGTTCAAACAAAAAACAACCAATATCTTGGGCTCAGCAAAATTCAACTTAAAATCCTTCCTGCATTCGAAAAAATTAACGGTAAACGAAGAATTGCCTCTAATGTTGCATTCTGATGCACCTATCTCGATTGGAAAATTCAAAGTCTCGTTAGACCTTGGATGCAGCCAATTATATTTTGGTGAAGAATTTTTAAATGCCATTCGGACAACTACTACAGAAAATACGGAAAGAGATAAAGTTGTTACGGAACGGCAAGAAAACGACGTTATAAAGCACGTCAATACGGAGATTTTCTATGAAGAAGATGATGCAAACTTTAAGAAGTTAGACGATACAAAATCACTTGTGAATGAGATTAACAACTGGAAAGTTATCAATGGGAATAATGTTAAAATTATAGAAAGGAAAGGAGAAAATAAAAAGGATGTCAGTGGAAAGGAAGTTAAAACCAGTGATGGAGAAAAAGTACTTGGAGAAATTCAAAATGTTGCTAGAAAGCCATTTGTGCCAGAAGATAGGACTGTTTCTACAAATGTATAAAGTTTGACAATCTTTATCTATGTCTTTGCCTTCATAAGTTGTCCGTCTTGACTTTGTATTGTTCATGAGACTCTTAGTAATAATTATTGTTAGTTTTATTAAGATTGCTTAATTATTTTGAAAGTTATAAACTTTTGAAAAATATTTGTCAATATATTTGTCGTCATAAATTGTTCTCTTGACTTTATATTGTTTTGCCTGACATTTATGATGGTTTCAACCACTACTCTTGACTCTGTATGGTTTATTAGACTCTCGGCAATAATTATTGTTAGTTTTATTAAGATTACTTAATTATTTAAGTTACAAACTTTTGTAAAATGTTTGTCTATATCTTTGGATTCATAAATGTTGGATCAATAAATTTGCCTTTATAGATTGTTCCCTTGACTGATGATAATCGATTTATCATTTGACTGCACTCTCAATAATCAAAACATCTTGAGACATTTGAAGAATCGATTATTTCATTTGAATGCGTCCATCACTTGTATATACATATTTTTACTAAAAAAATGTTTAAAATTATTTTTAAATGTGTATGAAGTACTTTGTGGTCATCAAATTGCTGTGTTGTTAATAATATACAATAATTACTTATTTTAAATATGTATGTACTTAATATCTATTTTAATGGTCTCTTTTTGTAACCTTTTTAGGATCAAATTCTATTTGGATTTTTCTGTGTGACGGAAGCACGGTTTGTCCAAGAAACAAGTGATACCTACGTAACATTTCATCCATTTTCCAAAGACGACATACTGTACAGTCGGCTTGTTCATCAAAGCTCCTCACCTATTTATAATTTCCACCAAGTAAGTAATTATTTTCCTTAATATTAAGCACGTTTCTCCATAAATCGATTTTAGGTGTTACCCTTCATCTATAACGATGATTTTCTCAACAACTTACGCGACAACTTTGTGATATTTGAATTTTTCAACAAAACTGACTATCAGGAAGACCTTATTGGTGTTGTTAAAGTATCTCTACATCAATTTTATGTTAGTTTTCGAAATAGGGTAATTACAAAGTATCTAGAAAGAAATACGGTAAGTAAGAGTTTGAAAGCTGTTTGTTCGTTGGTTGAATTATGTTTTGTATTATGCGCAGCATCCCGTTATTGGTTGTGATTGGTGGGAACCAATTTCGGACCCACTCACGGGTGAAATTTTCGGACAAGCCCAAATTTTGGTTGCTTTAGGCACGGAACTTCAAATACACAATTTGCGACTCGAACGTGGCTTTGAGAACGAATCCGTTATCGCAAAGTCAATCTGTGATCTTTCGAAATTCAAAACAAATAAACCAAAACCAATCGAAAAGAAATTCGAGAAAGTAACATCAAAATCCGCAAATTCAACACGTAAAAAGGATATTAAAAAAATAAAAAAAATTGACATAGGCGTGCAGTCTGATTTTAAAATGTCTGAGGAGAAATTAGAAAATACCCCTGCTACCGAGGGTTCCGCGGACAAACCTGACGAAAATTTCGGTACCGTTGCTTCATTTCTTAAACACCTGATGGACTTAAACACTAAAAACACTTGCGTGGAAAATTCGACGAATACCGAAACCCCTTTCCCACCAGAAGATTTTTCACAAGATCTTCCACAAATTCCCGGAAATATTCGATCAACTTCTGATTTGTTTGATTCTCTGCAAGAGGCGTTGTCAATTTCAAATAATCGACCGATCGAGAACTCGTTCAAAGCGAGGATTTTCGTTGAGAGCGCCTTGCATTTACCCGGTAGAAAAAAGAGCAAAGCGAAAAAATCCAGAAATAAACACGGAAAGACGGAGGAGATATTGCCAAGTACTTACGTGTCTTTTGAGACAATACCTAATCAGATGCAGATAACCTCCATCGTGCAGAAGAATAAGAACCCCGTTTGGAATTATAATTGTGAAACTGAGCTGCCAGTGACCTTGCTAGTTGATGTAAGTGCTGGTACTGTTATATCTTAATTTTGAAAAATAACGACATAATTTTAGAATGAGAAACGAATGATTTTCAAAGTATGGAAAAAATCGAACAACTGCAGTACGACTCCAAATCCCGATCTCGATTCAATATTAGGTTTTGCTGGCGTAGACTTAACCGTGCTAATGGCTGGACTACCAACTGTTTCAGGATGGTTCAACATTTTAGATTTTTCAAGCAAATGCAATGGGCAGATCAAGGTAAGCCTAAATTTTTGTTTTTAGAGTTTTCTGCATTTAAGACACACAGTTTTCTTCATTCGACAAAACAGTGTTTATTTAAACTAAAGAACCGCATTTTTTCTTTTCAAGATCACCGTAACTCCACTAGAAAACATACACAAATTCTCACAAAAACTCGCATCAACCAAGTGTTCCACAAACCTAAAACAACCAATTAACCAGCCGTTAAGCGTAGCAGTGGACCCAATGCCAGAAGAGGAACCGGGGGAACTGTTAAGCAGAGCTTTAAAACGAAAATTCACCGAGTTAGACGAAATAACACAGCGATTACGTCTGCGTTTATCCCACGTAACCAATGACGAATCAGATGGTTCCAATGACGAGATCGCAGATCAGTTTGAACGTGACATTAACACTTTATGCATAGAGGATGATTTTGACATGATAAACTTTGAAACAGAACCGAGAGGATCGACGCAGGACTCAAGTGGTGCTTTATTGCAAGTACAAAACGATAATTTTATTTATAAGGAAGACAAAAATGACGAGAATGCCGGTTCTGGGAATTGTGTAGATCCGTTGGATAGACATTTAGTGGAGAGTAGGTTGAAATTGGATAGTTTATTCGAAAAGTTAGCTTTATTGACGCATCAAGATCAGACGCAACAGGTTTTTAACAGTGGTAGACATGTTTCGGGATGTTCTGTTTCAAATGTACAAGAAGTCGATTCGAATGTTTGTAGCAGTAGTAGTACGAGTTTGAGTAGCTGTGTTCAGACTAGGTTAGCCCCCGACGGTGGTAATAAATAATAAACCTAAGGATTAACCTGCTCATAAATAGACTTCCTAGAAATTATTACTATTTACATTAAGATTTTAAAGATGAGATTATGTAGCTAGGATTTTAAACTGTGGTTTTAATAATATACTAATGAATAAAAATCCATGTTTTCTTTTTTATTAAAATCAACATGAAATATAAAGGTCGAGATAGTTCTCTAATTGGTGTTTCTTCTTTACCAGTCTTGCTGGCAACAACCTAATTGCAGCTGTGGTTCCTTCATGCTGGTGCATGTACCCACAATTCCTCATTTTCTAAAAAATAAAACATTTGAAAGATGCTTAAAAAAAACCACAAAAACACCCCAGATAATAAACGCAGGTTTTCGCTATAAATAAATACGTTAAACATTGGCAATATTTCGGACTTTTTGCACGTCTACATTTTTGACATCTGGATTAGAGGACAAAAATGACTTTTAGCCCTAGACACAGAAATAAATTCCGCCAAAGCACAAAATGAAATTTAGTAATGCCATGTTTTGCAAAAAAATATGTAGAATAATTGCGCTTGAATGTGCTGATCTTGTGGTAGTTAGAACTATCACACTACTGCGGGTTATCGACTTTACCCACATAACAATTTTTAGCACACACGTGTCAAACACGATGTGTTTGCACGAAGAAAACATGGTGTAAACACAACCGAGTAATTCGCAAAAAATAAATAATTGTATTGTCTTTGGTGACGCCATCTTGAGGAAGTAGATGCTTGGCACCAGAATAGGGCAATAAATGTGAAATATACATACATTCAAAATGATGTTATATCTTCTTAAATGAATGTTCACAAAACAAAATTAAAATGCTTACTTTAAACAATTTCAACTGTTCCTTATTATAAACCTCATGCAACTTATTCTCTTCGGCCATGCATGGCTGGCACAAGAAAACTGCATGATTCTGTTGCCAGTAATCACCAGCACAAATCGAACCGCATTTGATGCAAGCGTCGACAGGTTGAGGTATGCAGATTTCCTCAACTGTTTGTATCATGATCGGTTTTCCGAGGTTATGGTCAAACCTCGTTCTTCTACACAACTTGGGCGGCTGAAAGTGCGTGCCAGGTCTGAAAAATTGTTGCCAAATGATGGTAGAGACTATGAAAATTCAAAATCTACCCCGGAACTGTGTTCTCAAAGGTTTTAAAACGCTTGGAATTGACGAAAAACGGCGCCGCGCCATCTTTCTTATGCGGCCATTTTGGGAACGTGTTGTAGCGAGTTGGCGATGGTACTTGATCTAGCACTCTGTTGTCAAATCTGGGAGCACCGTTTACTAGCGTTCCTACTCCACGCCTACTTGCCACCTTCAAAGAAATGTTTAAACAGCCATACAATAAGTAACCAATAGAATATAGATCAACTTACCCTATTCAACAATTGATAAACCTGTGATTTGATGTCGTATGAACACGGTCCAACTTTAAGTAGCTTTTTCCCTGCAATGGCGCTAGTGTTCCTTGTCGTACCCGTCCCAAAGCATATCTTCTGCTGTTCTTTTCTCTCGACCACGTACTCAAAATCTAAAAATTTAAATGGTAACAAAAATCTAGAAAAGTGTTTATTCGTATTTTAACTCTTCGGATTGAGCTAACCAGCGTAAGGGTTGTTTTTTGAGCACATTGCCCGGTACCGTTCGATGGGGAATTGAAATCAGGTTGGCTGGGCACGTTGCGTGATGCCATTGGAAAAATTTCTAGATGTCGTGACTGTCCCGAAAGCATATTGCGAGAATCGAATAATCGGCATATTAGTAGAGAAATTAGGGTATTTCCCTTCGATTTTAGCCATGGAATTGGGCCGTGCGTGCTGAGTGCTGTTTGTAAGAAAATTTCGTTTTTTTCCAAAGTTAAAAGAGGAAATTTCTGTTCTTACTTATTTTAGAAATGCTTTATTCGATAATGACTTACTTTCCATGTCCTTATATGACCCCCCGATCCCCAAATTTCAAACTGAGAATTTCGAGAGACTATTAATTTGATTTATGGTGACAGCTTTAGATGAATATCCATGGCAACGGGGACGCTTGTGGTTAGAATTGGGTTAGGTTGAGTTATGGGGTGATAATTAATTGTTACATTTCACCTTCTAATCGGTTTTAAGCTTATTAATTTCGTGTAATCACGATAAAACGTTACATAATTTCTAGAAAGATTCATTTTAGTCAATCATACACAAATTCAATCAAGTCTTTCAGTCTTTGTTAACAAGGGTCCGAATTGATATCTGGGAGGAAGAGGCAAAAATGTTGGAGTAAATTTCAATTTAAACAACGTAAATTTATTCAAAAAGCTTTATTTAGGACACAGGAAAATATCTACATACAAACATACATATAATTATTTCTTACTAACGTTAGTGGCTCCAGGTTTCGCGTGAACCGGTCTTGTCAATTTATGTGGATACTCTTCATCAGTATAGGTGTCAACATCTTTCCTGTTGGCCTTATGGAACGCGAGAAGTTCTTCAAACGATTCAACAGCCCAGTGGCTTTTATTGACGACGTGATCGATCTTATGCACTCCAATAAATGCTATAGTTGCATCTGAAAATTGTTCAGTTAAGGCATCATTGTAGGCATCTCCGATGAACACGCAGTGCTTGTGTCTTGGTCCAACTCCTGGTTCCCTCAGAGGTAGAGTCATACGTCTGGTGAGGCTAACCTTACCATAAGGAGAAAACAACTTATATGTCGACTCCGTCAAATCAGGCTTGACATGTTTCTCCGAATAATCTAATGGGGTACCATATGCTTGAATCCTGGGGATGTTTAATTTATCAGCGATTGGATAGATCAATTCTTCAATGCCTTCTGTCGCTAAATATACTTCAACACCCACCGACTTCAGATGTGCAATGAAAGCCCTAAAGAAAAACAAGTTTTCAGTAAAAAAATCAAGGTTTTATGGAAAGATGCACGAGGACACTTACTCAACACCTGGAACAAACGTATACGGGAATGTCTCGAAGAATTTTTCGAGGTGCTCACGAGTAACTTCAAGTTGTTCGAAGATTTCCGTTAAGGCTATATTAATATCATGCACTTGCAACGCATAGTTATCAACACTACAGATAAATTCGATCATTCAACATTAGTTTAAAGACTCAAAAGAAACTCTTAACTTACTATTCTTCCACACCTTCTTCTTTCCCGAGGAAAATGGCCAATTGATTCACGCAGTGTTCTTTGATGATTGTTCTTTCAACATCAAAGACTACTGCATCCGTTATCATCAACGCATCCTTGGCTTTCTTAATGTTCGCGGCTCTGGTTTTCTCGTCCTGGGGCTCGGATAGAGGATGGTTCTTGGCGATTTCTTCCATGATGGTATCGATGTTATCAGCCATTTTTGATGTTCAATGGGATCTGCTTGTTCGTCGGACAATTGAAAGCAGAGTGATAACGATAGCGGAACTTGTGCTGAACGAAAATTTTTTTCCTCGAAGAACTAGTTTTTATATGTTTCCTAGATGGTATCGAATTGTACCGCGCTTTTCAAAATTACGGTGTCTTTTCTAATTGTGTTCGAAAAATTTGAGATAGGAAATAAATAAAATGGAAATATTGGGTGTTTATTGTTTATATTGAAACTTTAGTGAGTTAACAACTGGTCAATGGTACTAAAATACAATTATAAAGACAAGAAACAATCTATATAAAATTACAACAGTCTCAAATTGGGTTTTAAATATAATTAAATTTAACCAGGCAATGATTAATTTAGTTACATTAAAACAGGTACATTACTAATTAAAAATGGTACTAATATAGCATATATTAGATAGCATACCATCTATATTAATATATTCTATAAGTACAAGTAATACTTATACTTTTGTTACTGGAAGAATCCCTTTGTGGGCATCCAGAAGGGTCTCAATAGTTGGAACATACCAGTGGGCGTATTTCTCTTCTGGTAGTGTTGGTGTTTGCTGAGGTTCAATCCCTAAAATTACAGGTATTTTATACTAGGAATAATAATAATAATAAAATTATATTTCAATAATTTGGTAAATGTTTGTGTAAAATAGTCTTCCGTCCTATCAAAGAAGCAAATACATATTTTTATCTAAGTAGCATACAATGTGCACTTTGACAACCTGTAACTTCAAAAGTAGTAAATCTATTGATCTGCTTGTTGGCTTAGTGAAAGGATCAAGGTTTTTCTTACCGATCTATATTCCATATCATTTTACAAATAATCTTCTTCCTTATAGAATTTTTCCTTCGAAGAAAAAAATACATATTTTGTCAAATTTTTTGGAAAGGTCAAGGTTTTTTGAACTGATCTACATTGCACATCATGTTAGGATCAGTCTTCCCTCTTATAGTATTTTTCCATTGAAGAAAAAAATACATATTTTGTCAAATTTTTTGGAAAGGTCAAGGTTTTTCGAACCGATCTACATTGCACATCATGTTAGGATCAGTCTTCCCTCTTATAGTATTTTTCCATTGAAGAAAAAAATAAATATTTTGTCAAGTTTTTTGGAAAGGTCAAGGTTTTTCGAACCGATCTACATTGCACATCATGTTACGATCAGTCTTCCCTCTTATAGTATTTTTCCATTGAAGAAAAAAATACATATTTTGTCAAATTTTTTGGAAAGGTCAAGGTTTTTCGAACCGATCTACATTGCACATCATGTTAGGATCAGTCTTCCCTCTTATAGTATTTTTCCATTGAAGAAAAAAATAAATATTTTGTCAAGTTTTTTGGAAAGGTCAAGGTTTTTCGAACCGATCTACATTGCACATCATGTTACGATCAGTCTTCCCTCTTATAGTATTTTTCCATTGAAGAAAAAAATACATATTTTGTCAAATTTTTTGGAAAGGTCAAGGTTTTTCGAACCGATCTACATTGCACATCATGTTAGGATCAGTCTTCCCTCTTATAGTATTTTTTCATTGAAGAAAAAAATAAATATTTTGTCAAGTTTTTTGGAAAGGTCAAGGTTTTTCGAACCGATCTACATTGCACATCATGTTACGATCAGTCTTCCCTCTTATAGTATTTTTCCATTGAAGAAAAAAATACATATTTTGTCAAATTTTTTGGAAAGGTCAAGGTTTTTCGAACCGATCTACATTGCACATCATGTTAGGATCAGTCTTCCCTCTTAAAGTATTTTTCCATTGAAGAAAAAAAATACATATTTTGTCAAATTTTTTGGAAAGGTCAAGGTTTTTCTTATCGATCTACATTGCACATCATGTTAGGATCAGTCTTCCCTCTTAAAGTATTTTTCCATTGAAGAAAAAAATACATATTTTGTCAAATTTTTTGGAAAGCTCAAGGTTTTTCGAACCGATCTACATTGCACATCATGTTAGGATCAGTCTTCCCTCTTAAAGTATTTTTCCATTGAAGAAAAAAATACATATTTTGTCAAATTTTTTGGAAAGGTCAAGGTTTTTCGAACCGATCTACATTGCACATCATGTTAGGATCAGTCTTCCCTCTTAAAGTATTTTTCCATTGAAGAAAAAAAATACATATTTTGTCAAATTTTTTGGAAAGGTCAAGGTTTTTCGAATCGATCTACATTGCACATCATGTTAGGATCAGTCTTCCCTCTTAAAGTATTTTTCCATTGAAGAAAAAAATACATATTTTGTCAAATTTTTTGGAAAGCTCAAGGTTTTTCGAACCGATCTACATTGCACATCATGTTAGGATCAGTCTTCCCTCTTAAAGTATTTTTCCATTGAAGAAAAAAATACATATTTTGTCAAATTTTTTGGAAAGGTCAAGGTTTTTCGAATCGATCTACATTGCACATCATGTTAGGATCAGTCTTCCCTCTTAAAGTATTTTTCCATTGAAGAAAAAAATACATATTTTGTCAAATTTTTTGGAAAGCTCAAGGTTTTTCGAACCGATCTACATTGCACATCATGTTAGGATCAGTCTTCCCTCTTAAAGTATTTTTCCATTGAAGAAAAAAATACATATTTTGTCAAATTTTTTGGAAAGGTCAAGGTTTTTCGAACCGATCTACGTTGCACATCATGTTACGATCAGTCTTCCCTCTTATAGTATTTTTCCATTGAAGAAAAAATACATATTTTGTCAAATTTTTTGGAAAGGTCAAGGTTTTTCGAACCGATCTACATTGCACATCATGTTAGGATCAGTCTTCCCTCTTATAGTATTTTTCCATTGAAGAAAAAAATACATATTTTGTCAAATTTTTTGGAAAGGTCAAGGTTTTTCGAATCGATCTACATTGCACATCATGTTAGGATCAGTCTTCCCTCTTAAAGTATTTTTCCATTGAAGAAAAAAATACATATTTTGTCAAATTTTTTGGAAAGGTCAAGGTTTTTCGAACCGATCTACATTGCACATCATGTTAGGATCAGTCTTCCCTCTTAAAGTATTTTTCCATTGAAGAAAAAAATACATATTTTGTCAAATTTTTTGGAAAGGTCAAGGTTTTTCGAATCGATCTACATTGCACATCATGTTAGGATCAGTCTTCCCTCTTAAAGTATTTTTCCATTGAAGAAAAAAATACATATTTTGTCAAATTTTTTGGAAAGGTCAAGGTTTTTCGAATCGATCTACATTGCACATCATGTTAGGATCAGTCTTCCCTCTTAAAGTATTTTTCCATTGAAGAAAAAAATACATATTTTGTCAAATTTTTTGGAAAGCTCAAGGTTTTTCGAACCGATCTACATTGCACATCATGTTAGGATCAGTCTTCCCTCTTAAAGTATTTTTCCATTGAAGAAAAAAATACATATTTTGTCAAATTTTTTGGAAAGGTCAAGGTTTTTCGAACCGATCTACGTTGCACATCATGTTACGATCAGTCTTCCCTCTTATAGTATTTTTCCATTGAAGAAAAAATACATATTTTGTCAAATTTTTTGGAAAGGTCAAGGTTTTTCGAACCGATCTACATTGCACATCATGTTAGGATCAGTCTTCCCTCTTATAGTATTTTTCCATTGAAGAAAAAAATACATATTTTTGTCAAAGTAGCAAACAATGCGCATATTGACAAGCTCTAACTTTAAAACCAGTAGATGTATCTAACTGTAGGTTGGCTTATTGGAAAGAACAAGGTTTTTCCAACCGATCCGTCTACCATATCATTTTAGAAATAGTCTTCCTCCTTATAGCATTTATCCTTCGAAGAAAAAATACGTACAATATGTTTAATAAAGTAGCAAAGAATGAGCACTTTGACAGCTGTATCTTCAAAAGTAGTTTTTCCAATCAATCTATACACCACAGAAATAGTCTTCCATTGTATAGTATTTTTTGTTGGAAGAAAAATATACATATTTTTATCAAAATAGCTAACAATGTATTTACCTCTAGCTTCAATCACAGCAGTGAGTCTAACATATCCACATACAAATACCAAAATCAAGCGGTTTTACCTATGACAACGTCAGCATATTCCATGGCATCAACGTCCACTGGGCTACTGCCAATTAAAGCAATGTTGCTATAGTTGTGTTCCACTCTCAGTTTGCGTAAAACTAAGCATACTCCGTAATTCTTTGACATTGGGAGGGTTTCGTTGCATGATAGAAATGTCCCTGTAACAAAGAAAAGAAATATAAATATGTATATTTATAATCTACATCTAACATTATCATTTCTTAGTTTCGTCACCTTCAGAATTAAATTGGCATTCGTTCGTGAATAGGTTCTTCTCTCGTATTTTGAGCTCATCGGCGTATGGCATCACTATAACTTTCAGAGATTTTGATAACAGATAAATTGGAATCTTCTTTTCTAGTAAGTATTCGATAAGCTCCCTAAAATGTTTAAGAACTGTATTAGGAGACAATATAGATTTAAGGATTATTATTCAACTTCATCCCAGGTCTTAATTTTGGTGGTGATGCATGCATCATTTCAGCAATCTTGTTACGCGATGGAGACAGTTTCTCAATTCTTTGTGTAATGTCATTCATGGATCTAATGTCTCTTGTTGCAGTACTAGTTGAGCTAACAAAGTTTATAATTCTAAATGTGTAAATGTATATAATTTTTATATTAAATCACTTACGGACCAGGTATACTTTCATTTACATCCCCACAAAATTTTGATAGTATTTCTATGGAATCCTCCATAAATAAGGCGATATCAACATTTATGCAAACAGCATCGGTATTTTTCCAAGTCCTTTTGGCCTTCTGTATTGCCTTGTTTGTTCTGCATGCTACAATACATTCGACAGTTTCAGGCAATTGATGAAGATTTGCCATTGTTTATAATATATTGGCTACTATTGGCAAAATTCTGTTTACCAGCCTGAATTTAACAGAATGTATTGAGATATTTCGATTCGATTCGAAAAGTTGCTAACGACAATAAAAAGTTGTTATTCGAAAATACGATATAGGTGTCTATCTTGTTTATTCATGCTTTACATTATAAGACAAATATTTAGATATTTAGATAAATATTTAATGTGGTGATTGAGGTGACATCTGCTTCAGAAGAGTTGCAAATTCTTGGTTGAATTCTTAGCAATACCAATTTCGTGTTATCTTGAATATTAGTTATATTTTTGGCTGTAGTCTTGATCTGCAGAAGAGTTGAAAATCCACTTTTACAAAGGTAAGAAGCAAATGGCACCAATATTCATGGCGTAGTTCATTGAACAGATGAGTATTGACTAGATTTGTTAAAATTGACAGTCGTCACCAAAGAAGCAAGCACTTCATGCTAAGTCTTTGGAAACCTTTTGGTAGCAAGAACAAATCGGTGAATCTTGCAATGTAAACCCTTTGCTTGGGGGGCAAGCAGCGATGCTCCATCGATATACATACTATACATTACATAGTCCACACAAGTTTATCAATCGCTTTACTTTAAAAGAATGAACTGATCATTTTCATGGCGTCTTAAACCTTTTGAAGCAGCTTTTGGATTGGGAACCAGTGAATAAACAAGACGAATTGTGTAATGCTTATTGTTGGCTTATTTGGGACAGCTGTATATCAAGCAATTTGAATTGGAGCTGCTGGCGCCACCTCTCGGTGATGTTTCAAACCACTTAACTTACACGTGGCTTTGTTTATATAGTTTTTTATATAAGGTTTCCATCAAAGAAAATACACATTAGTTTTGTCCATAGGTTTCCATAGACAGCATTTCCACCTTTGGCTGTATTCTACCAATGTGCTTATAGAATATATTTATGTACTCTTAATAATTTTATACATATCGCAATATCTACTCCATCCACTGTTGATAGCACAAAAAAAACATAAGCAAAACTCAATTATTATTGGATTATTTGTTTCCGTATAGCAATAAAAATTACTATGTAATGAGTTTTTTATCTCTAAAAATCGTTCTACCTAATTAGGAAATAATAATTTATGTCTGAAACACAGCTATGAAAACGAAGGGAAGGTCATATTTTTTTTTGTATCGCTGGTCAAGCCTAGCAACAAAGTTTGTTTGAACATTTGCCTGTATCTACGTATACAAAGTAATAGAAACGTGGGTTGAATACGATTTGTGGATAAACTCAAACTGCAACTGTACGTCAGCCAACACTGCATTTAAAAGGTTTTATAAATATGCATGGTAGTCTCGGCCTTGCTTGAGGTTAGACGTTGAGCAGGCGGAGTAATAGTGAACTTTGATCAAATTAATAACCAGTAGTATTTATCGTCTTCACAGGAGATAACATTGCAAACACATGGATTTAATGACGGTGTAGTTACAGTGCTGGTTCCTGGAGTTATTTCGAAATTACCGATACGATCCTTTAATTGAATTTGGAGGATACAATTCGGTATACCTACAATTCGGCTAATTCAATAAGGTTCACAAAACGAATTAATTTCGTGAATTAGATGACAATTGCTGGCATAAGTGAGTATCCTTTTATTAGGCCTAATTTATCTAGTAACCCTGTGCCACTTAAGCAGCACAGTTAGACAATGTATCAGCAAATATACAGAAAAATTCCGACCAAATTCAAGATAACTGATGTGTTTTAGATATGATTGTCATTCGGAGCATTTCTTCACTCGTTAAGGGCAGCATTACATCGCCCAGTGAACTATTACACGCACACAAATACGTAAGTTTGCTATTCACCTTCATTTTTTTGTTGTACCAACAAATTTTTCAGAGAGGTGTCGTTATAAATCTGGTAAACATGAGGGCTTTATCGACTATGGAGGTAACAAAGAATCTGTCACTAATCAGCAACGAGAAGAAGAATATTACTGTCAACCCGTCAACCTTAAAACTGTCAACTCCGCAAGATAGACCTTTAGTTGTCATGCCTACTTGGCTGATGGCAAAGAAAAAGCACATTACAAAGTACGCTAAATTTTATTTGGATTACGGATTTGATGTCCTTTCTATCAGTGTAACTCCCTGGCAACTGCTGTGGCCTATAAAAGGCACTCAGGTATGTAAAAGTTCATTGTCATCCTTGTCTAATCTACTTTTGTATACTTTGACTTGAAGAGTTAAAATTTGAATACAATGATACCTATGATTACATTACATTTTGTAATGATCCATAATTATTTGTTTATGTTTGATGTGTAGGAAAATATGCTACAAAATAAGTCATTTTCACTGTCTATTATTACTAGTCTAGTTTTTAATATTACTACTAAGACCAAGGCCGAATTTATTCACCTCTTCATAAAGTCCTAAATAGGTGTCTGTCAGATAAGCTGATTTGTTGCCCATTTTGTAGAGTTAATAGATAAGATGTGTTTTGTATACTTTTATCGGAAATATATTGTTTATATGAGTTGTAGGGCAACAAAATTTGATATATTTGACATATTGCAATACAGAACTTTATGGGTAGGTAAATAAATCCGCCCATAAATAAAGGTATGAGTGTGTTTTTTTAAGTTAAGCATTTGCATATAGAAAGATATTCATTTTTATGAGGTATGTCTATTTTGGCATTTCTTTTGTATTACATGCATAACTATTGTTAACATAAATCTAATTAAAATTAATTAATTTTTTTATCATATTTTAACACATTCAATGCATTGAACATGGCTCCCATGTTCAACATAAGGAGTCTTGTTCATTTGCACATTAAACGTGTTGAAGTCTTTAGTCTCAGATTTGTTCTTTTTTAACAGAGTGACTTTTGGCTATTGCTCAGTATTTTAAAATTAGGTATTACTATTTAAAAGTATTGTTCAAAAGTTCAGTTGTTTTTTTCTTCAACTGCAAAGTAGAATTATTAATGTCTGGACCTTATCTCAAAACTGAATTCTTATCTACAAAACATGAAAAAATGTGCTGAATAAGTGTTTAGAATTTAGTAAACAATGTTGATTACGGAGTTGCAATAAAATGTTCATTAGCTAGATTAATAGGCTATAATTATCTTGCTATTCATTCTTTATTAAATTATTATTACAGAATGTATTTAAAACAGTAATTCTATTTTTATAATACACTTTATGCCTCGTATGTTCGATTACACCTCTTCCTCTTAAATATCTAGCTTCGCTAAGCAGCCTTTAATATTTAAGTGTGGCTTATCCTTATTTCAATTGCACAAGTCACACATATGAAGAAGTGGATGGGCAGTTAACTTACCCTAAAATTATTTGGATTAAGTTATTATTCTAAGTTTTTATGTTGACTACCCAAATAATTTCATCTAATTTTCTTGCTCCTTATCTCAACACATTAACATGTTCAGGAAGACATTCCTGGTCTGGGAGGACGTTTCAGGAGGGAATAATATTTAAGCTATGCTTAGTAATTAAGAAAAAGTGGTGCAATCAGGGATTATAATCTTTTTCTCCAAAGAGTCACAAAATTTTGTATTTGACGTTAGATTTCTTCTATAATTTTCTGCTATTATGGAATATTTAATTCATAATTTCAATGAAAATCATGCATTCTGATATTTTCTAAATTATGTCTCTAAATTGTTTAGGCTTTTCTAATGTTGAGATGTCGTCTAGACAGCACATTTATTATCGGTATTGGCAATTATGTACATTGATTTGCTACTCCAAAGTGTTATCAACTTGACCTTGTAGCTGTATTTAGACAATTAACAAGCAAAGTACAGATTTTTTTAAAAGTAATTTGAGTCATATAATGATCGCATTTCGAAACAACAGAAATACAATATTATAAATCATGTATCTACATTTAAATTTGCAACAATTATATAAATAACTCTATAACTCTATAGAAGTTGGACACAAATTTAGTTTGTCCAAGTGCCGGTAGAGGGCAAATTGGTATTCATATTTATAATGACAAAACAAAATACTAGTTAAAAAAACATATTCTTCATAAAGATACATATTTCACACATATCTCTTCCTCATAGGTTGTTGCTGGAGACATCTTAAAATTCTTAGAGGCCAACAACAGCTACAATCCCCTAACTCTCCACGGATTCTCCGTAGGGGCATACTTATTTGGGGAAGTCCTAGTTAGAATAGCGGCGGAGCGAAACCGATACCAACCGATTCTCGACCGAGTTGTAGCTCAGGTTTGGGACAGCGCTGCCGATATCACTGAAATTACCATTGGGTTGCCAATAGCAGTATTTCCCACAAATAAAGTGATGCAAGCCACCTTAAGATCGTATATGGTGTACGTCTGTTTATATTCTTTTTTGTGTTTATACAGTGTCAGAAATATATTATTTTTACTTTCTAGTTATCATATGAAAACGTTTGATAAGGTAGCCACTGCCCATTACATTAGATCTAGTCAGATGTTCCATACCAATTTGGTGCGTAGTCCTGCTGTGATATTTGTCAGTAAAAAGGACCCTGTTGGAGCTATCTCTTCTAATACGAGAGTACGGGAGAATTGGGAGAACAATGGTGTCAAGGTAATTAATTATCAAACACAAGTTTGCATTTCTGTTTATTTTATTTCGTCCTAAATCTGACTTTTCTAATTCTTCTTTGCAATTTTGAGGCACATGTATTCATTTTCCTTTAGTATACTTCTGTTATTGTTTTATAGGTGAACTGGCAATGTTTTGAAGATTCTAGGCATGTGGGGCACTTGCAGAAATATCCAGAAGCATATATTGGGGCAATGGCAAAGCTTCTAGAAGATGTTGGATTGGTACGGTCCCAACAAAAAGTACAAGCTAAACTATAAGCACCTAGATAATATTTGGCATTGGAATAATGTTTTAATTATTACGCCCATTTCAGACACACACCCTAATCATAATGTATGGTTTTCATTTTTTGTTATCGTTTAGATTGTGATAAGAATACGTAAACCTTTTATACCATTATTCTCTCTGTTACACGGAATAAATAAATGAATGAAATAATGAATTTTGTGGTTATTTTTATAGAACAATTAAAAAAAAAATTGCAGCTAGTCTATTTTCAAACTATGTGAAAAAATCATAAATCCGCCTGAACGAGCTAATGTAGATGGCGCTATTTACCCCGAATTTATTAATTCAAATTTCTACCACCAGAGCGGAGACTTTTCTCTCATCTATGCGCCGATTTGGTTTTAGTTTGAATTAAATATCTACAAAATTTTTCGCGTTATTGAAACTAAATTGAAATGATTGGAAATTACAAACAATAAAACAATAATAACACAATTCAACACAACTGCTTCCCTTGTGTTTTTCAATTAATTCAAATAGATCGACGTCCTAAACATGCAGTGTTAATTAAACTTTCTGTGATTAAAATACGTATATAAAAACGATTATATTAATAGAATTATTTTAAATATTTACGAATTGATAAGAACTGAGGGTAAAAGGACACAAAATATCGAGGATATCGATCGAAATAAATGTTTCGAAATCATCGAAACGATGATGGTGTTTTTTCGTCGATGGACTAACGTCAAATCACGATGTCAACAATAATCAAATATGATACAAATGCGGCTGTGATAACTGGGTTTGAAATGATTCGAACAAAGCGTGAACGCGTTTGTTGACATACAAGCAACAACCTTTGAACAAGCAGGATGTGGTGCAAGTGGTTACCATGTAGTATTTTAACTTTTGCATTAATTCATGGCTGTTATTCCCAAATATTTTACCAACAACCGGAACAAGTGCACTTATCCTATGGTAAAAAGCCAACAGAAATTATAGTAACATGGTCTACATTCAACGAAACGAAAACATCCGTCGTGGAGTATGGAATAGGGGGCCTTATTTTGAGATCCGAAGGCATATCAACCCTTTTTATCGATGGAGGAGGTGAAAGACGTTCTCAATACATCCACAGGGTTTTATTAACTGATTTGACATCTGCAAGCACTTATGGTAAAATTTTAAATGTTGTAATTGAAGGTTATTTTTAATCGATATTTTTTTTTTAAGTTTACCACTGCGGGAGTGATTCCGGATGGTCCCCTGAGTTCTGGTTTAAAACCCCACCAGAACAAGATAAGTGGCAACCTACAGTAGCAATTTTTGGCGATATGGGTAACGAAAACGCTCAGTCCCTCGCTAGGTTGCAAAAGGAGGCCCAACGCGGCTTATACGATACTATTTTGCATGTTGGTGATTTTGCTTACGATATGGATACGGTACGTCAGAATTTATTTTTATACTGTGGAGAATTCTATATTACAAAAATTTCATAATTGATAAATTAATCTTAAATTGTTGAAATGTTGAACTTTTTTTTGTTTATGAATATTTAATGATCTAAATGTTGATATAAATGTTTGTAGTAATAATTATTTATCAATAATAATAATAATAAATATTAGCTATATTGATACAAGTATTTGTCTATTTAGCAACAATTATTTTCTCATTATTGTGGTGAGTTGCTTTTAAGAAAATGAACTAAACTGTTGTTCAGTCTATAATAAGAGGTATTTGTTGTGAAAATTCTTGACTGCTTACATAATTCCATTGCTATAACATAACAATTTATTTTTCTTGTTAGAAACATAAAAACAGTGCTATGTGCTTCATTCTAAATATAGACAAGCATATTAATTGCATAATCAATAAATCGATATTTTTCAATAAATATTTCACATGCGTACAGACATTTGGTATTTCAATATACATTTTTTGAGGTGTCTTCACAGGTAAAACCAGGCCTAAAATTACTGAATGTGAATATAATTGCCAGAAAAACCATCACCTGTTTTAATACAGAAGCATACCTACTGTAAAAACTGTCAGATTCCAAATTTGAATAAAAACTTGTTTAAAAAATAGCTAATAAATTCATGACCTGCCCAAATAATAATTAAACACATGATAAGACTACTTGTACCCCCTGATATAAGACACAAAAATATGGCATTTTATTATACCAATACATGAGAACAGTAGATCATGTTTTAGCACGGTGTTTTCACTAATCCATTTCAGAGATGTGTGGGAAGAGCGGAAAGTTGTTTTCAAGTAACAGATTCGGGGTTTTCCCTATAAATAAATACTTTAAATACATATTGGCAATAATTTTGACTTTTTGCATGTCTATATTTTCGTCTTATATCGGGGTTAGAGGTCAAAAATGACTTTTAACCCTAGACACATTCATGTACAATCGCGTGGTACCCAACATTTATGCGTAATAAATTCCGACCATTCATAAAATAAAATCATTAATCTGACAATTGCTACGGTTACTGAGGGTTCAGTAGAACTTAGAATAAACCACTATTGAAAAACTAGCGCTTAGTATATTTAGATTGGAGACTTCCGTGGTCCGAATCACAAAGTTCTAGATTTCCGGGAGAAAACTTTAACTACTTTATCGTAACTTAGCGCTTAGTGTTTGTGAAATGTCAGCGTTCCAGAAAGTATAAGCCATATTATGTATAAACTCGTCATAGTAATTAATCGTCAGTGTCAGAAGTCCGAAAACAAAACTTTGTAAACTATACATAACTCTTGTCTTGGGCAAATTTAAAGCAGACATTTCTTGATAGATATTAAAATAATAGGTGACTGTCTTTTCTTTGCTTTTATAGCAAAATGGGGAAATTGGGGATCAATTTATGCGTCAAATCCAGTCTGTAGCAGCCTATATTCCCTACATGACGTGTCCTGGAAACCACGAAGAAAGATAGTAAGTCCCTCACACATAAAAATCTTTCCTATTCTCAAAAATGTATCGCTTCTTCAGCAATTTCAGTAATTACATGGAAAGATTCTCAATGCCAGGTGGACGTGATTCTCCATTCTACAGTTTCAACATAGGTCCCTTACACATAATTTCCATATCAACTGAGATTTACTATTTCTTGAACTACGGCATAAAACCTCTAATTTTCCAATACGAATGGTTAGAGAGCGATCTGATCGAGGCTAATTTGCCGGAAAATCGGGAAAATCAACCGTGGATTATCGTGATGGGTCATCGTCCTATGTACTGCTCCAACACAGACAAAGACGATTGTACTCATCACGAGACCTTAACCAGGGTTGGACTTCCCTTCTTGCATTATTTCGGCTTGGAAAAGTTGTTGTACGATTATGGGGTTGATCTTGAAATCTGGGCTCATGAACACTCCTATGAACGCTTATGGCCGATTTACGATTACAAAGTCTATAATGGAAGTTATGAAGAGCCTTATACAAATCCAGGGGCGCCAGTGCACTTTGTGACTGGTTCTGCCGGTTGCAAGGAGGGGAGGGATAATTTTACCAACCCAAGGCCGGATTGGTCCGCTTTTGCAAGTTCTGATTACGGATACACAAGGCTCAAGGCTTATAATGAAACGCATTTGTATTTGGAGCAAGTTAGTGATGATAAAGATGGACAAATCATCGATTCTTTTTGGATTATCAAAGACAGTCATGGTCCTTATCAATTTTCTAGGATGGATTGGTCTGGAGTGACGAGCAGAAGGAGGCGGAACTTTTAATTAAAGTAACGACGTTTGTTTTCAAACGCAATCATTGTTTGTACATGTTTTTGTTTTAAGTTAATCTTTTTTATTTAAGATAATGATACGTGTATGTATATGTTATTCTATGATGCAATTCTTTGGAAATAATATATCGTTTCAACATCAGTTGTTTTTGTGATTGACTCATTTTTTTTCTTTTAGGAATGTTTATCAATATTTTCGTGTTCCTAAATTGTTCCTTTAGGTTTATGTTGTTTTACCTGACAGTTATGGTTGTTTTTATCTCTGGTTCATGTTCATTACACTCTTGGTAATAATTATTGTTAGTTTCATTAAGAATGCATAATTATTTTTAAAGTTACATTTAAAAATGTATCAATATCTTTCATAAGCCTTCATAAATTCTCCCCTTGACGTTATTATATTGTTTTATCTGATATTTATGGTTGTTCCACAACTATGACTATAAATTGGGTCAAGCATATAAACAACAGTTGTTGCTTTTTGATCCAATTTTCGACATTTTGCCTTACAAGGTGTTACAGGTAACGCAAGAATTAAAAATAAAAAAACTTTATTGTTTAACGACCTCTTAGATCATACGGTTCTACCACAGCATTACCATTGCCAATACTAACAGCTTTCTCAAGAACACAAGTCTTCTCTAATGGTTTACGTCTTTTTGGGCACTTCTTCACAAAACACTCCTCAACTAGCGTATTAAAATCACTAAACATATTGTTATTTCCGCCATTTGGTCCAATGAGATACTCGCATTCGATGTTCGGAAGGTCTTTCAAGCAACACTGCATTAGTTCGGTGTGTACCGCGAAGTATTTGTTCAAGTTTAAAAACCTGACGTTTAGTTTTCGCGCCAAAACGCCTGTGACGTAAACATCGTCGATCCAAAAATAGCGATTTTCATTGGCGATTAGCGTCAAATTTTTTGCGAATTCGGGCGTTGTGATATAAAACCAGCCAGACATGAACGGTGGATAGCGATCTTCTGGATATTCTTGCCTTGTAACGTACCATTTATTAGCTGGGTCGCGTTTTGGGTCCATATTTGTTAAAATATGCCCGGCTATGTAATTTTTTGATGGGAGTTTTAAGCTGTTTAGTAGAGTGGTTATTCTTCTTACATCTATGACTATGTCGTCGTCCATTTTGAGTACGAATTTGGCGCTATCGCAAAATGTACTCGCCCATTTCAGTCCCATTATGTGTTTGTAAGTTAAATTTCGGTATGCTTCTTGAAAATTTCCTTGTATAATATCACCAAATCGTTTCGCCTCATTATCAATAGCTTCTTGACTGACATACTTTTCATTCGGAGCTTGCGCCAACAAAAAAACACGACGAATTCCAAAATTTTTCAAATCCTCACTGGAAAAACTCCGCCTCATAGAGCTT
Source organism: Aphodius granarius (assembly GCA_963971325.1). Taxonomy (NCBI): domain Eukaryota; kingdom Metazoa; phylum Arthropoda; class Insecta; order Coleoptera; family Scarabaeidae; genus Aphodius; species Aphodius granarius. Next base: position 13,905,150 of record OZ020226.1, read on the forward strand.
CTAACTTCCACGTGAGAAAAGTAAGATGTCACCACTATCACAGCGAGGTAACTTGATAATTCTTCACAACCGGCTGCATTTATGACGTAGTTGAAATTTAAATCGAATATTTTGTCATCTTCGCGATTGTATCTGTTTAATTCTTCATCTGCGTTGTAAACTTGCACGTAAACTGGTTTCCTTCTTGCGCCGAATGTCAATAGAAGGAGAATTATAGCTGCTATTGTGGTACATACGATGAATGTACGCCGCTTCGTCATGTTATTTTGGTCACTTGGTGCTTTACATGGTTTCGCTAGGTGGACTTTATTACGTATAAGCAGCTGGTCGCTGGCTAGACGATTTACCGTTAGTTCTCGACCTTCCCACCTTCAACCAATTTAAAAACTTGTACGCGGGAATTTCTTATTGACAAACTTTATGTTGGTATTAGCATTTAAATTAAAAAAACTACCTCCGGAACGGGTTTTGTGAACCGTTTTTGGACGAAATTCTAGTCATAAAAACAACATTCTTGACCTAAGACAAGTTTACTTACTACTGGGACTACCTGCTGTTTTATTGCATCTAGTTTTTGCGAATTAAATTCTTTTTAGTCATAAAATATAACATCCCTGACCCCCAAGACAATTTTACTTATTATTGGGACTACCTGGTGCATTATTGCATCTGGTTTTTGCGAATTAAATTCTTTCTGGACATAAAATATAACATTTCTGACCCTAAGACAATTTTGCTTATCATTAGGACTACCTGGTGCTTTATTGCATCTGGTTTTTGCGAATTCGATTCTTTCTTGTCATAAAATTCAACATTCGTGACTAATGAAAGTTTACTTATCATTGGGACTACCTGTTCTTCTGGTGTTTTAGTCATAAAATACAACTTTCTTGACCTGTTACAAGTTTATTTATCACTGAGATTTCCAGCTGTTTTATTGGAACTGGTGTAGGGGATTAATTAAATTCTTTCCAGTTATAAAATACTATCGCTTGTAATAATGGTAGCAAGGTTTTTTAAATGAATGATGAAAACTAAAACTAAAATTCATTGGGTGAAAGTTTTACCAGAAAGCGGGACATTTTTTCAACCTCGTCGCAATGCGAAACATGGTCTGAAAAATTGGTGTCTGGTCACCTTAAGTCGATAAAAAAAAAAGAAAAACAATCAGCTCCATACTTTTTGTTACACGCACAATCAAGGAGATAATAAAAATGCAGCTATATACAAAATTACTTTATTTATACATTTGAGTTAAAATTAGTATAAATACTTATAAATAAACAGGTTCCAAAAAATAAGCAAATTCAATTTTTAAAAAATCACTGATCAGCAATAACATTACAGTATAAATTAGTGGTTTCAATGATAGAATTAATATATTCATCACTGTTACAGTCCTTCGCATAGCCTGTTCCAATATCTAGACAGTAAGAAGGCCCATACAGGGGAAAATGCTGAAAAGAAAAACTTTTCAGCCTGACTTAAAAATTGCTTGTTTACATTTTCATACATTACTGTCAAGTGGAATTTCATCATCAATTTTTTTCCCTACCACTAAAGAAGTAAGAAAAGTCCAGTATCGTGCTGTATTTGCAATATTATACCCCCCTAAAAATATCAATTGTCAATAAACAACTCCTCTTTGTTTAATTTTACCATACCTCCACCAAGAAGTAGACATGGTTTATTACAGCTTAAAATTCTTTTTATACAGGAACCCATACATTGAACTGATACATTACATTGACCAATAGGATCCCCAAATAAAATGTCACCACCACATTGTACAACAATTACCTCTGGCAAGTATGCATCATAAACTCTAAAATAAATACGTTTATCAAAGTGTTGTGCATTGTTAGTTTCCATAAAATTACATAATTATTTTGAAAGTTATAAACTTTTGAAAAATGTTTGTTAATATCTTTGTCTTCATAAATTGTTCCTTTGGCTTTATATTATTGTGTCTGGAACTTAAGGTGGTTTCAACTACAGCTCTTAAACATTGTATTGTTAATTAGACTCTTAGCAATAGTTATTGTTAGTTTCATTACTAGTTTATTTATTTGTTCACAATAAAACCTTTATTTTACCTTGGAAAAATTGCATTAAAAAGTGCTGAATAAGATTTATCACTTATTCCATCTAAGAATGGGACATTTATAGTATAATAAGTACCACTGGACTTCCCTATTTCATTAACAGAACCAGTTCCTGGGTAAAATCCTACAGATAGTTTATGAAAGGAAAGAGTTAGAACAGATTTAGTGTATTCAAAAGCATTTTGTACACCATCTCCTAAAAAGAAAAAAAATATATATAAATTATACTAGTTTCTGACTAACTTTTCTACAGCATTTTACCATGATGTACATCGAGATCAACATACAGAACTTTAGAAAACTTTTTCAGCAGCCTATGTATACCTATTACAATATCATTAACATAACAAAATCCTTCTGCTTTATCCCTAAAATGTCCTTTTCAATTCAATAAAAAACATCACATTTTATACTTACCTTTGTGCATGGTGCCAACCTCCAAACCAATTTATAGCGGTTGTACATATACCGTGGCAAAGTACATTTGCGGCTGTTAAAGTAGCTCCAGTGACACTCAAAGTGAAATCGTAACAATTATCTAACAATGGGCAGTCGTATAGCAACCCAAATTCTTCCGCTTCTTCTTCAAACTCATCTAAATCCTCAGAGTCGTTTGTTTTCTTAAGAAAATCAACATACGCACTGGAATGGAAACCTTTTAGGTTATCTTCGGTTGCTAGGTAACTTTGTACAGTGACAATGTTTTCTGAATCAAGTAAATTATAGCTGTTAATCAAATCTTGCACGACTGAAGCCTGGAATTAATATATACTGAGTTAATTATTGTTCAGATTAGTTTTGGTTATTATTTACCCGTTCTAACATAGATGGCAATTTATCAGAATGTGCTATTAAATCTTTGTTGTAAACGTAGTATACTTGCTTGTTATTTTGCTGGGTTTCGGTCATTTCGAGTACGATTTTGAATAGTTTTAAAACTAAATATGTAGCGGCTTTTTAAAACTATTCAAACTCAAGCCAAAATGATGTTTTTCAGTCTTGCCAAACGTTAAATAAGTTATAAAATAACTGTCAAGTTTTACCACGTTTACCACTGCATCATGTGAACGTATTCTAATAACTACTATTCTAACACACTAAACTACACGTTAATTTGTTGAAGTTATCATAATAGCAATTTGGTCGATGTAAATAAACACTAATCAAGAAATTTTATAATTAATGTGTTAAGCAGTATGTTTAAGGCGATAATCTGTGTGCACCGGGGAACATTCAGTTGCCTAAGCACCAAATACAAAATTACAAAATTAATGGTTGTACGTGTAAATAAATTTGTACATTAATATACTGTGCACTTTTGTGGAGAATCGATAATATTTGGACGACACAATAATTTAATAGTTACCTTCAACGCTTTAGGTATTAACATTTTATAGCGTCATAAATTTCAGAGATAAATTTTTTTGATGTGAATTGATAGCTATAGCTACACTGGGTAGCAAAAGATGAGGTATAATAATACACTATTACATTTATTATACAATATACAATTATACATTATTAAGCCACTAATTGTTCATTAGGGAAACAAGTCTTTAATAAATCAACAAAACAAAAAAATGGAAAAATCAAATATAGACATAATAAAAAATGATCTATATAAAAATCTTTTTTTTTGTCAGATACTCAGATCTTGTATAGAGGGTTGGGTAAAGTTTCTATTTATATCATTGATGAGTCGCCAAAAGTATTTTTTTACGTACTGGGCAAAGGTTTTGTTTTGTGATTCCTGATAAAAATTTATGAAACACGTTGTAGGAGCTCGTGTTTTGGATTATACCTTCAATATAAATACTTGACAATGAAAAGCCACATTTTTTTATTAAACAATTTAAAACTGGTAAATATTTTTCGAACTGTTGGTAAAATTCGAGCAAAAATAAGATAGGGATTCTACAGTCAGTCGGTGGTTCGAGCAGTATTTTAGACTGATTGGTTTTCAGTTTACGCACAATTCAGTACATTTTAACAAGAAAGTAAAATATTTTAATCCACACGACGACCAATATCCCCTGAGACATTTCAGAGCTCAGATAGCGATATTTAATGTCAATTTATCTCATAACATGGCGGCAAATCAAGAATTTGCGATTAATTCGAAATTAATAACTTATTGCAGCTCGAACAAAGCTGTTCATTTTTTTAGATTACTATTTATTGTCAAGATAGAAACTAATCCATATTTTCGGCGAGTTTTTTATAAATATTTGCCCACAGCAACTTGGAGTGTTTATAATACTGATTAAGCAATAGATACCAATCAACTGTTTGCTGTTAAATCTACAATCAAGATATATGGAGCTATTATCTGGGGATGTAGTTCGACGTGTGTTGATCTTTACTATAATTATTCGCTTTTATGATAAGCGCAAGCGCTGCGGTTGAAGTATTTGCTTGAATTGAAGTCGTAGTTAGCGCCAAACCAGTCCGGTGTTGTCTCCCACGACGTTTAGGTGTGTAACCGACCTAAAGAAAACTACACAAGCATCATAATTTAAAAGCCGGTAAGTTTTTTTCTGCATCAGAAAGCACACAGCGAAGCGTGAACTACTGGAATGCGTTGTGATTTACCATAAAAATATTTGAATTTCAAATTACTATTTTTGTATTGTGTTAGTGTGTTTGTGAGGTGACCCAGCAATTTTTTATTCAATTTTTTTTATCAAATTATTGAATAGTAACCTAAAATTGTGTCTTGATTTTAAAAATTACGAGACTTTGCACTTTGTCTGTCATAATATTTTCGAGATATAGTAGGTACTGATACTAATCCGTGATATTTTTAAGATTGAACATAAACATTGGGCCTTATCTGTTTTCCCTCAGTGCATCGCATACGAAAAAATGGAGCGCACTTTAGAATTAACATTGCATGTACAACAAGACCGATAAAAGGTTATTTTCAAATATGTACAAAGTTCAGTATTCTGTGGCACTTTGGTATCCTGAAAGGAATGAATTGATAGCACACATGCTTGATTAAATTCATTGGTAAACAAATCAACTGGGCAGATTATAAATATTATCCCTTGACAGTAACCCTGAAAGAGACTGTATTGATCTGAAATGAACAGGGTTGACCTACAATTTTCCTTCTCGCTTAGGTAGTGGAATTTTTATTGCTATTTTATTGTATAAGGTTGTTTGTTTATTAAATCAATTGGATTAAATCAGATTTAAGTATATAATGATCTATCTTAATTGATTCAATTTAATAAGTTTTTTGATACATGATTCTTACATATGGTTCTTACATATGATTATTTTTTATTAAGTTTTAAAAATCTTAAAAGCAGAATATCTAGACATTTCCAATTTTGTTTTAATTTGCTATTATATTACATTATCTAAACTATTTACATAAGAGAATATGTCAGAGATAGTCAAAATTTGTAAAGTTTGCAGCTCAAAAAACCTTTAGCTAATCAATAACTAAATAAATTCAGTTAGAATTAAACATTATTTCTAGTATTTTCTCTTGTTAAAATTGCCGACGAGTAAACATTCCAAATCATTAAATAATAATTATTACCAACAGGGTTGGGCAACTAAATGAAATATTCTCTACAGCCTGTAAATTATTAGTTCTATCAAAAAATGTTGAACATAAAAGTTGTTTGGCTATTTTTCCCAAATTTTCTCAAAATTTAATTTTAAGGGCTGTTATTTTTTACAACCGTGTAACACATTTTCTCATACTCATAATAAATAAGTTATAAATTAATAAAAACCGCAGAATTTATCAATAAGAACCTTTTTATTTATTATTCGAAAATAGCAAATAAAAGGAATTGACCACCATTCACTTTTTTACATTAATAAAGTCTGTTCATAAAACTCTGTAAAATCCAAAGGACTTACATTCGGTGAACGTGAGGGCCCTCGATCGTCCCTCTTCTATTTCTGTAGAAATGGATGGACATCATTGAATTAATCACAAAGCTCTTGTTGCTTTCGTTTACGGTCTCATTGTCTGCCACCATTAAAATTCCTATTTTTTGCATTTCGTTAATCTGGTCGTTTTATAAATTAACTAAACAAATTGTACTATTGAACACCACGTGTATATCTTGGAAATAAAGCTGTTACTTTATGTGCCTATAACGTCGAAATTATCATTGAAACTTTAAATAAAAACTTTTTGTAGAATATGAAATAAATAAATGGATTTGTTTAACTCATAATTGAATTATGTATTTAGAATTTGTCAAGTTTACTTTGCTTATTTAAGTTAGCAGCCTGAAGTGTCCTGTTTTGTTGTGCTTTTCTAATAATAAATGAAACGCGCTTTACTGATCATCCTGAGTTTTTTTTTTCATTAATTTACATTTGATTTATTATGAGTATGGGGGAATGTGTTATACGGTTGTAAATGTATGGAATACTTTTTGCAATAAGTATCAGATACTTCAAATATTAAAAAGTAGCAAATTGCTACTTTTTACGCATCCCTAGTTATTGATAGAAGTTATTTAACTAAAATGCAGTTAGCTTATATATATATATATATATTTTGGTAGATATTTTGATTCAAACTGCATCTGAAAAATTCATGTTGTTGTTAATCATGTTTTTACTTTATTAAAATAACCTATATGTATATCATAAGTTAAATAAGGATTTATACTTCGTGGATAAAAAACTCATTCTTTAGATTATGACACAACAATTTTTTTGAGGTCATTTCGCTAATTTAATTCGATTGTAGACTTTGGATGTGATATGTACTGATAAGAAAGAGGCGTGTACGTCTGATAATTTTCATCACAATTTATCTCGTAACAATTATGATTGTGAAGGTAATGTACAATGTACAACAACACTACAGATAAGAGAAAATAAGAAAAAACAAAAATTCTGTACCGAAAGTTACAAAAAAAAGATGAGGTATAATCCACGCAAGTTTCCTACATTTTATCTAAAATTATGTATATTCATTTCACATTAAAGGGATATATCGCTTATCTACAAACAATATTTGTTCAGTAATTGATGAATTTATAAACAAACTCTGCAAAATTTTTATTCTTCTTTTTCTGATAAGTGTTGTTTGCCAACAGAAATGTCTTCCGAAATGTATGTTATATAATCAAAGCACGTGTTGAACTCAAAAATCGCCGGTCGCGATTAAAAATAGCGAATATTCAGAGGTTCCCATGCGATCAAAGTGGCGAAAGCGAGCATGCATGAGCTAAATAGATTGTGAACGTCAATGAATTTGGCTCTTGATTGTCGCGGTATTAACAATGACGAAAACAATACGCACAATAAAGGTAATTAGGTGCTAACGTGTGTATTTTAAGATTACATTATTACTTTTATCAAACACGTAAATTGAGTGTGTTAATATTGATATGTTAACTAAGTTATTTAGCAATAATTTGGTTCATTGCTCTGTGTATCTTTGTCACATCGGATTTATAAACATTTAAATTTGTCCTAATGAGTTTTGTAAATGGATTAAGTTAAATTTAGATTTTCTGGTTAATTGTTGTTGTTATTACAGTGCATTATACTATATTAAAAATTGGCAATACCGGTACTCGGTATTAAAAAAAAATCTTTCATAAAATGTTTCGAATATAAACAGCAAAATACCACAGTGTCCGACAGTATAATTTCGAAGAAATTCCTTTACCAAATTGTTCTGAAAATGTTGTTTCTCATTTTTTGGAAAGTGAGTTTTAAAAATCATTACTACCATTCGTATTTTTGTTGTAACTGGAGGTATGCGAGCATGACTAATGTTAAATGTATAATTAGCATTAATAAAATCAGATTCAATAATGCTACCAACTTTCCCTTCTTTAGGCATGTCGTCCTTCTTTGTCGTCCACATTTGGCATAAATACACTTGGGGTTGGCTTATATAGGACATCCGTAATTACTAATGTAAACCATCCACCAAGCATTGCTGATGTTCGGCATCCCTAAGTCTCGCCAATTTGGCAATTTCTTTTACAATTTTGCTTAATGCTAACACTACTGCTAATACAAATATTAAATCACAGGTAATCGCGAGCAGGCATGCGCGCAAAACTTTTGAAAGGTTCATGTTGACATCATGTTTACTGTTGTCAAAATAACTTGTTATACATGGTTGTTTAGAAGTAGAAATAGTTTAGCCTGTTTTGCGGAAAGTTCTTTATTCAGTTTTACAAAATTACAATAATACTACATGGAGTGCAGTAATGATGCAGTATCAGTTGTAACTTGCACCCGGGATCCACAGGCAAGTGATTCATTCGAAAAAATACAGGGCACGTTTTAGATAAATTTGTTGTACAATCTATATCATAATATTCGTATGATATTATCAACAAACCTAGAAAAATATTGATAAAGATGTATGTGCCATAGGAATATTTGCAGTACAAGCTATTTGCTTTAATAAGATAGCATAGTTGTAGTTAGTATGTTGTTGTTTATCCATTACGTTAAAATTAAACACACTATCTATAGATCTAAATAATATTCACATAGAACAAGGCAAAATTAATATTCTTATGGCAATTTCTAATATAAGTAGTTATTATGGAGTATAGTGCGCATTAACTGACCATGGCACAGTTAGCAACTCCTGGAACGAGTTTCTTTTTATATATAGCAATGCCATGGTTCCACAACAAATACAAAACAAATTAAGCAACCTTGGAACACCGCGTACACGATACTTATCTAAAGAATTGGTCATTAAACTCCAATCAACCATCCACTCTTGTACGGTCTAAAAATTGGTAAATATTTTTTCATTATGCAATCTCTATCGGACAACTAACTCGATTCACAAGGTACCACTTAAAAATAAACAACGTAAATCTCAGTGAGTGGACTTTGATCGTCGCGTGGAATTTCGTGGCTGATTCTCATAACAAGTTCAAGGACAGTTAACAGGAAGACAGTTAACAGATGACCCACAATGCTTAACCGATAATAGAAAACCGCAAGTCTAAATTAAAACCAACCAAAAGACAATTTGGTGCTTAGTAGGCATTGACGTAACCATGCACCTGTCTCTTAATGTAGTCCGTTTGGAATCAGAGCCAAGTGGATAGTCTGTGTCATTGCACTGGCCCACTAGCACATTACCACAACCGGTTTTATTTATAAACAGACAACATCAAGTTGTACATTCATTGCAGGTTAGAGACAACCCAAAAGATGTCGGTAAGGCTGGTATCGGGCCGTGCAGGGAGGTTACCATTCGGATGGCAAGCAAGATCCTACTCGAAAAAGATCGAATACAAACCAATCCGTAGCGTCCTTGTAGCAAACAGAGGAGAAATCGCCGTTCGTGTCTTCAGGGCGTGTAATGAGCTCGGTATCAAATCAGTAGCTATTTATTCCAAAGAAGATAGGCTTCTGACTCACAGATTAAAAGCTGATGAGAGTTACTTGGTTGGTGAAGGTTTGCCACCTGTACAAGCGTACCTGAACATTCCAGAAATCATCAGAGTGTGCGTTGATAATGGCGTAGATGCTGTACATCCCGGTTATGGGTTCCTATCAGAGAGATCAGACTTTGCCCAGGCTGTCGTCGATGCCGGGTTACGCTTCATCGGTCCATCCCCAAAGGTCGTCCAGCAGATGGGTGATAAAGTTGCTGCCAGGGAAGCAGCTATCGCAGCTGGTGTTCCAATCGTACCAGGAACGGACGGACCGATCACAACAAAGGAAGAAGCTAAGGAATTCTGCATGAAGCATGGATTACCAGTCATCTTCAAGGCAGCCTTTGGAGGTGGCGGAAGAGGAATGCGTGTCGTGAGGAAGATGGAAGAAGTCGAGGAAAACTTCGTGCGTGCTTCTTCAGAAGCAAAATCTGCGTTTGGGGATGGGTCGATGTTCATCGAGAAGTTCATTGAGCGTCCAAGACACATCGAAGTGCAATTATTGGGAGACAAGGCCGGAAACGTCGTGCACTTATACGAAAGAGACTGCTCAGTGCAGAGGAGGCATCAAAAGGTTGTTGAATTGGCTCCTGCTCCACACTTAGACCATAAAGTTAGAGATAAAATGACTAATTTAGCTGTTAAATTGGCCAGGCATGTCGGGTACGAGAACGCAGGTACTGTGGAGTTCTTGGTCGACGAAAAAGGAAACTTCTACTTCATCGAAGTCAACGCTAGATTGCAAGTCGAGCATACAGTAACTGAAGAGATCACCGGTGTTGACTTGGTGCAATCGCAGATTCGTGTTGCTGAAGGGATGACCCTACCTGAGTTGGGCTTGGAACAAAGCAAAATATTCCCGACTGGTTTTGCTATACAATGCAGGGTAACGACAGAAGATCCAGCTAAGAACTTCCAACCAGATACTGGACGTATTGAAGTGTTTAGGTCTGGAGAGGGTATGGGTATACGTCTGGATGGAGCATCAGCTTTCGCTGGAGCAATTATCTCACCATACTACGATTCCCTTCTGGTCAAAGTCATCGCCCACTCAAGGGATCTTCAATCCTCTTGTGCCAAAATGACCAGAGCGTTGAGAGAGTTCAGAGTACGTGGTGTAAAAACGAACATCCCCTTCCTTTTGAACGTGCTCGAAAATCAGAAATTCGTCAACGGCGCCGTGGATACTTACTTCATCGATGAGAATCCTCAATTGTTCAACTTCCCAACGACGCAGAATCGTGCGCAGAAATTGTTGAATTACTTAGGACAGGTTTTGGTGAATGGACCTAGCACTCCTCTGGCAACTCCAAACAAGCCAGCTGAGATCAGGCCGCACGTACCCAGCGTCTCCAAGGGTGAGTACGAGGATGTAGGTTCTAGAATTTTGCTGAAAAGTGACTAAAATGTTTAATATATTGTTTTTATATCAAGTTTATTTCAGCGTACGCGGATTCTGGTGGTCACTATGGAGGTTGGTTATCAGGGAAACCATTTTTTGGTTTCTTTTGCAACCTTGATTTAGTTTGCACTAACTAATTTTATTTGTTGAGTTATTTGTGACTAATATTGCACCTTTTTTACAGTTTGTTTTTTAAATTTCAGAATATTACCTAGTATTTTATATAAAAAATCAATACAAACAGTAGAATTTAGCAACTTTTATTATTATTATTATTATTATGAAATTATTAAGCATGAAATTTTACTTTCTTTTGTTCAGTAGGAAGCTTCATGGAGAAGGTATTTCCGGAGCTTTTGTTAATAACCAGCACGTTCTGAAACAACACAGTCCTGTTTTTTTTTCATTGTTTTATTTGTTATAATTCTATCTCGATAATTTTATGTTGGTAGATCAGTATTTATTAGATTGCTTTATTTTTTTCTACAGCTTACCTGAGCGCCACTGCGGACGAGAACCCAAGTAATTTTTTTTATTTATTATTTGTTGCTTTTATTGTTGTCTTGCTTATTCTTCGTAGTTTATTATGAAAGTCTGGATACGAATCCGGACTCACTATTTTACGTTATTCATTATTTCATGACAGTCGTAAAAACAACAAAACTGCCAACAACTTTTGAGTCCGGATCTGTATTCATTAAAAAAAAAACTTTTCCGAAAACAATTATGTCTTACTTTTTGTTCCTAAAAAATAATCGAACATATCTGATATGTACTGTAGCAAATTTAAAATTACATGTGAAATATTTATTTATTTGCAGTTATAAACAAGTAAAAAATAATAATATCTGTTTTTCCATCTTTCTGCACTAGCGATATATCGTATGTCTCATTTGATTTGGTATATCTCATTTCAAGTCAAACATACCAAATGTCAAGATGGCAAAGTTAGATTAGATGAATTCAGACAAATTTGCGGGTGACTAACCAAGACAGAACTAAGAATTGTGCAAACTAAAAACGTGCTATTATGCCCAGGACCTGAAATGTAACTTATAGCGTTTTGTTTTGATAAAACTGGTACACATTCGTGCTAAATATCGTGTTCTTTTGGCTCCATTTGTGGTTGCATTGGTGCAACTTTTCTCCGCGGGCTTACAAAGCTCGTGTTGCACCCGAACGTCCCAGCTCTCCAAAGGAAAACGCTATTACATGTCCATATATCAAAATTCTAAATGTCATTCAACATACATAAAAGTAAGACATAAAAATTAATATCTACGTCTGTATATAGTAAAGTAGAAATAGGTAGAAACATGTTATTTAAAAACTAACACTGTTACGTAATATACTTTGCAAAACTACTAAACATATTAATGTACGTTTGTCCTGCAATTTTATGATAACGTAATTATCGACAATGATATTAATTTTCAGGTATAATTTTGTACTTGCATGCACATAATATGATTTATTTATTTTCGTAATGCACGCATGGAGTTTTTAGCTGTTTATTGCATGGTATGGTTCTGACTGCTATTGTATCGTCTTTTTTTGATCAAGATATTTCAAGTACATATCCTGCATCTACAAACTTGAAATATTTTGATTTCATTCAAATAAATAATTAAAATCAATATAATAATTGTTATTACAATGTGTAGATGTCCAGCCACCTAAAGGCTTTAGACAGATCTACAAGGAACAAGGACCTGCGGCGTTCGCAAAGGCCGTAAGGAACCACAAAGGACTCCTTCTTATGGACACCACCTTCAGAGATGCTCATCAATCTCTCCTGGCCACGAGAGTCAGGACTCACGACTTGCTGAAAGTGTCTCCATACGTATCACACAATTTCAACAACTTTTACGCGATGGAGAACTGGGGTGGGGCAACTTTTGACGTGGCATTGAGGTTCCTCCATGAGTGTCCATGGGAACGTCTTGAAGAAATGAGAAAGCTAATCCCCAACATCCCGTTCCAGATGTTACTAAGAGGCGCAAACGCTGTGGGTTACACAAATTATCCAGACAATGTTGTCTTCAAATTCTGCGAGTTGTCAGTGCAAGCTGGCATGGACATCTTCAGAGTGTTTGATTCCCTGAATTACTTGCCGAACTTGATTGTCGGTATGGAAGCTGCTGGAAGGGCTGGAGGTATTGTTGAAGCTGCTATTTCTTACTCCGGCGATGTTAGTAACCCGAACAAGAAGAAATATGATCTCAAATACTACTTAAACCTGGCTGATGAGCTCGTCAAGGCTGGAACTCACGTCTTGGCTATCAAGGACATGGCTGGTTTGCTCAAGCCAAGAGCTGCGACTATGCTGGTTGGTGCTTTAAGAGAAAAATTCCCTGATATGCCAATTCATATTCATACCCATGATACCAGTGGTAATGGTGTTGCTGCCATGCTTGCTTGTGCAGAGGCTGGAGCTGATGTTGTTGATGTTGCCGTTGATTCAATGGCTGGAATTACCAGTCAACCAAGTATGGGAGCCATCGTTGCTAGTTTACAAGACACGCCACATGACACTAAGGTCTCACTGAATACAATCTCCGAATATTCAGCTTATTGGGAACAAACAAGAACCCTATATGCACCATTCGAATGCACCACAACGATGAAATCTGGAAACGCTGATGTATACACCAATGAAATTCCTGGTGGACAGTACACCAACTTGCAGTTCCAAGCATATTCTTTGGGTAAGTTAAATCTGATTGCCTTTCAGATCTAAATTTAATTGATTTTGCTTTGTTAGGTCTTGGAGATTTCTTCGAAGATGTTAAGAAAGCTTATGCTGAAGCAAACATCCTTCTTGGTGATTTGATCAAGGTAACTCCTTCTTCTAAGGTGGTCGGAGACTTGGCCCAATTCATGGTGCAGAATAAACTCTCCGCGCAAGACGTGATGGACAAAGCTGAGGAGTTATCATTCCCCAAGTCAGTTGTAGAGTTCTTGCAAGGTTTGATTGGTCAACCATATGGTGGATTCCCTGAACCACTAAGAAGCAAAGTCCTCAGGGATATGCCACGTATCGAGGGTCGTCCTGGAGAATCTATGCCACCATTTGACTTCAGCAAACTCAAGAAAGACCTCTCAGAGGCCCATGGAAACGTTAGCGATAAGGATGTCATGTCTGCAGCCCTCTATCCACAAGTGACAAAGGACTTCTTGAACTTTAGATCTCAGTATGGACCAGTTGATAAATTGGATACCAGGATATTTTTGGTTGGACCAAAGGTCGGCGAAGAATTCGAAGTTACTATTGAAAAGGGTAAAACGTTGGGTATTAAGACTCTTGCAATGGCTGAGGATTTGACCGAGAATGGAGAGAGGGAAGTCTTCTTTGAGCTGAATGGAACCTTGAGATCTGTGTTCATCAGAGACAAGGATGCAAGCAAGGAAATACATGTTCACCCAAAAGCTGACAAGTCTAACAATAAGCAAGTTGGTGCTCCAATGCCTGGCACAGTCATTGATGTGAGAGTAAAGGTTGGAGACAAGGTGGACAAGGGCACTCCTCTAGTGATTTTGTCCGCCATGAAGATGGAGACTGTAGTCCAATGTCCAGTAGCTGGAACCGTCAAGACGGTCGAGGTCAATATGAACATGAAGTTAGAAGCTGAAGATCTGCTTATCACTGTAGAATAAAAATTGTACAAAGGAAAAGCGTGGCTGTGCCTCAAATGTGCGGACATGTTGTCAACCGATTCTTCTGCGTTGATTCTGATACTGTATCCAATTGAACGGATCTTTTTATTTGTTTATATTTTTAAACTTTTGTTTTAATGAGCTGTTATTATTAATTATTTTTAAATATATTTTTATACTTATGTCTGGTGTGTTTTATTTACAAAAAGACATGATTGTACTATAACATTTTCTTTATTTGGTCACGTTGCTTCGGCATATCACAAGAAATCGCGAAAATACTCAATATTGGTGAATCTTGCTCCATTCTCGACATCTATTGCTGCTGAGGGATCACCTCTAACGATCCTAATGCATGTTAAAATGATCACAGCATAGACACATATTTTAGCGACTGAAAGACGTATAGATGAGCAACTAACTATATTACAAACAAAAAAGTTACTTACTTTCATGTAGGCTTGACATTGCGTCGTATGCCAAGGTGAATAAGAAAAGTAGTGATTTTCCCGAGATTTTGAGTTTTTAAATCATTTTAAACGCATTGCCGCACCATGTGCAATTTTGACAAGATGTCACCGATGACTTGTACCAACAACGACTTCTAGATGATAGCATAATATGTCACTTATGTGACATCAATCGTCACATCAAGAAACATCAATAAATGTGGGTCTCTGAATGGATATGCTAAATTCCTTTCGTCAGGGCAATGGTATTGTTTTTGTTGAAGTACTTTGATCATGCATACGTTGGGTGCGCTGCGGAATCAAATATCCCATCAATTACTCTACCACCAAATCCGGAATTATCAGAAGAAAGTAGATGTTAAGCCGATAAGGAAAATTCTTGTTGCAAACCGTGGCGAAATTGCTGTACGAGTTTTTAGAGCTTGCAATGAACTAGGTATAGGCGCTGTTGCTATTTACTCAAAAGAAGACAGACTTCTATCGCATAGAATTAAAGCTGACGAGAGCTATCAAGTCGGCGAAGGTCTATCACCAGTCAATGCTTACATGAACAGCAAAGAAATCATAAAGCTCTGCCTTGAGAATAACGTAGACGCCATTCATCCTGGCTATGGATTCCTTTCCGAGAAGCCAGAGTTTGCGCAGTCTGTTGTTGATGCCGGCTTGCGATTCATAGGGCCTACACCTGATGTAGTTCGTCGTATGGGTGACAAAGTTCTATCACGTCAAGTTGCACAGGAGTTGCAAATTCCGCTAGTTCCAGGAACAGATAAACCAGTCTCTACCTCAAAACAAATTAGGACATTTACTATAAAGTATGGCTACCCTATTATGATTAAGCCAGCGTACGGAATGGGTGGGAAGGGTTTATTCATTGTGAGGAACGATGATCAGCTAGAAGAAGTGATGGAGAATGCCGTACAAGAAGCTGAATCTCACTTTGGAGATACGACGTTGTATCTGGAAAAGTTTCTTGAGAACGTACGTCATATCGAAGTGCAGATAGTAGGAGATACGGTTGGAAATGTTGTTCACCTTTATGAGAGGGACTGTTCGTTGCAACGCCTCTATCAGAAGTTAGTAGAGGTTGCTCCGGCACCAAACCTAGATCCTAAACTAAGGGATCAAATTGTCGAGGCTGCAGTGAAGATAGCGAAGAGCGTCAAGTATGAAAACGTAGGCAACGTGGAATTCCTAGTCGATTCGCTGAACGGGAAATTTTACTTCATTGAGGTAAACGCTCGTATCCAAGTCCAGCATACGGTGACAGAAGAGGTAACGAACATAGATCTAGTACACACTCAAATCAGGATAGCTGAAGGTTACTCCTTACCGGACTTAAATCTTGTCCAAAACAACATACAAGTATCTGGATATGCGGTCCAAACGAGAATTACCACCGAAGACCCAAAGATGGATTTTCTTCCAGACTCCGGGCGGATAGAAGTTTTCCGTTCTGGCGAAGGTATGGGTATCCGTTTAGACGGCGCTTCTGGTTTTGCGGGAGCTGTTATAACACCACACTACGATCCAATGCTGGTTAAAATTACGGCTCATGCGCAGACCATGAAGGGCTGTTGCCTGAAAATGGACAGAGCCTTGAGAGAGTTTAGGATTCGTGGTGTGAAGACCAACATTCCATTCTTGGTCAACATAGTGCGTAATAAAAACTTTCGGAAAGGCTTGGTTAATACCAAATTCATCGAGGAGAACCCTAAGTTGCTTGTGTACCGATCCCCGAAGAATCGTGGCCAAAAATTGCTTAATTATCTTGCCGATGTCCTGGTTAATGGTCCAACTACACCGTTTCTTACCAGGATAAGACCACCTGATATAAAACCAACTGTTCCGCCATTTGATTTGGGTATGCCATCAAGTTTCTTGTAATTCCTACAAGCTAATATGTACATATTTTCTTTCAGATGTTTTACCACCTCCTGGATTAAGAGATATCTTGAAGACGCAAGGTCCACATGCTTTTGCAAGAGCCGTAAGAAGCAACAAAAGTCTGTTACTCACCGATACCACATTCAGGGATGCTCACCAATCTCTACTCTTGACCAGGGTCAGGACATACGATCTTGCAAGAATTGCTCCATATCTTACCTACGAGTTCAATAACTTGTTTTCCTTGGAAATGTGGGGTGGGGGGACTTTTGACATTGCATTGAAGTTCCTCCATGAATGCCCGTGGGAGAGGGTGACCCAGTTGAGAAACCTCATACCAAATATACCATTCCAGATGCTCCTGAGGGGCGCAAACGCTTTGGGTTACGCGAATTATCCCGACAATGTGGTGTACAAGTTTTGCGAACTCGCCGTGAACGCTGGAATCGACATTTTTCGCGTGTTTGATTCGTTAAATTACTTACCTAACCTAAAATTGGGTATTGAGGCGGCGAAGAAGGCCGGAGGGGTGGTAGAAGGGGCGATTTGCTATTCTGGCGACGTCAGCAATACAGATAGGACAAAGTACAATTTAAGGTATTATATAGATTTAACGGATGAATTAACTAGATTGGGTATACACGTCCTGTGCATAAAAGACATGGCCGGATTGTTGAAGCCCAAAGCTGGTCAGATTTTGATAGGCGCTTTAAGAGAACGACATCCTGATATTCCAATTCACGTCCACACCCATGACACGAGCGGTGCTGGTGTAGCTTCTATGCTAGCTTGCGCAGCAGCTGGTGCTGACATCGTTGACGTTGCTGTTGACTCTATGTCTGGCATCACTAGCCAACCTAGCATGGGAGCTATAGCGGCATGTCTACAGGGAACCCCTCAGGAACCGGTAATTGCCATGCATAGCATATCGAAATATTCGGCTTATTGGGAACAAACACGAATGTTATACGCCCCGTTTGAGGTGACCACCACCATGAAGTCCGGGAACGCTGATGTCTACATAAATGAAATACCGGGTGCTCAATATACTCACTTGCAATATCAAGCGTTTTCTATGGGCCTCGGTGACATGTTTGAAGAGGTAAAAACTGCGTATACGGAAGCTAATATGTTGTTGGGTGATATCATCAAGGTTATGCCGTCATCCAGAGTAGTTGGTGACTTGGCACAGTTCATGGTGCAGAATAGGCTGTCAGCTAAAGATATAAACGAGAGAGCCCATGAGTTATCACTCCCGAATTCGGTTGTCGATTTTTTCTTGGGTACTATCGGGGAACCATACGGAGGCTATCCAGAACCGTTGAGAACGAAAGTGGTCAAGAATAGGACACCTATTCAAGGTAGACCAGGAGCCAGCTTACCACCTCTAGACTTTGATAAGCTAAAGGACACCTTACGAGAAACCTATCCGGAAGTAACCGATTACGACGTCATGTCTGTTGCTCTATATCCCGAAGCAGCTCGGAGCTTCTTGGATTTTCGCGAAATGTACGGACCAGTGGATAAACTAAGCACCAGGATATTCCTTGTTGGTCCTAACATAGGCGAGGAGTTCCAGGTGACACTAAAGAAGGGAAAAGTGTTGGAGATGAAAAGCTTGGCCGTCGCTGACAGCGTGCAGAACGATGGCAGGAGACAGGTCTTCTTTGAGTTGAATGGTACCTCTAGAGTTTCGTACGTCACCGACAAGCACGCCGGGAAAGAGATCATCATCAACCCTAAAGCTGAAAAAAGTAATAAGAAGCAGATCCCAGCTCCTATGCCTGGTATGGTCGAACATGTCCTTGTCAAAGTTGGCGATGTGGTTGGTCAGCGGGATGCAGTTATGGTCATCACTGCCATGAAAATGGACGTGACCGTTTATAGTCCGATGACGGCTATCGTTAAAGATATACACGTGAGAGTAGGACAAAACGTAGAGACTGGAGATTTGATCATTACCCTGGATTGAATGTACCTAGTCCTTTCTACATATCAGTCACACTGTCAATTGTTAGGTTAGTGTAGTCGTGTAATGTTACTTCTATGACGTAAACTACATTGTGTAGGTCTTATTTTTTTAAAGTCAAATATAATCATCAAATGAGAAAGAATGGTGTATTTTATTCCTAGTATAAACTATGTAAGACTACACATGCTTCTTGCTTAAAGACCAAGCATCGATTATCAAATAACTGGATGATACGTCCATCTATATAATAAAGCTTGATTGAAGTTCTTCATGTCTATAAAAAATACAAAAGGCCACTATCCCCTGCAACAGAAAGCTGTGGTATTTTCTCACTGAGCCGTTTCTCCACTCTCCAACAGATGGCGGCACTATGCTTATAACGAAATGCGCCGTCTGTTTTTGAAATAGATGGCAGCAGTTAGTTCAACAAGAATTTATTTCTTTGTAAATATACGATTTCGAAGAAATGAAACTATACTTAGTGTTAAATTGGTGACATTTTTGTGGACGTGACACTTTTATGCCAATATTTTGCGATTTCTGTATAAGAATTAAATGAATTCAATTTTACTAATTATAACTACATCAATTTTGACGAAGAAATGTTAAAATTAGACCATACTGTGTAAGTGGTATCCGGTTGATCTCCAGCGGCGAGTCAAAAAGATAAAAATGCAGTGTAAAGCCAGTTACGTTGGTCCATTGTTAAGTTTTCGTTGGTGTTGTACAATTATCAGAATTTTGTGAATGAAGATCGAGCCGGATCGAAACGTACGCTTATTTCTCTGGTTAACAAATGAGCGGCGACTGTACGAAAACGAACCTTGGAAAATTCAACTCCGGGTGACAGTTAAGAATCACATTTTTTCCAGTACGCCTTCATTGTCCGTCGGAATGAACGAATGCGCCGATGAATTAGTGTGGTATTAGTTGAAATGATCTTAAATTCCGGTTGCTATGAATCGGTATGAATGAGTCGAACAAAACCCACCTTGGCGACATTTTTCGTAATGAGGCGATTCTTGGAAGGAAAAGATTATCTCTCTTCATTCTATGGATTAGGTTAGCTGTTTTATGTCTCTGGCAGATATACAAGAAATTATTGGAAGATTGCCAAGTGGATCTGTCAAATACGTCAAGTTTTGTTGCCGTATTACAGCAATTTATTTCCGATAGAAGTGTACAAAACGTTTCACTTACTCTTTCTTTCGGGTTATTAACTCTAAAAATGGGGCAACAAAATCAGCTTATCTGACAGCTATTCAGGCCATTATGAGCAGGTAGTGGAATAAAACCCGGCATTAGACAGTCCATTGCAAAAATGGACTTTTGGAAACTGCAAGTAAAGCTTTTGTGTTTAACTGAATTTTATCATATCACACACAAGTTAGGGTAAATCAGTAAATTGCTTCCGAAAAGTACTTGTTTCCCAACAAAACATATTTGTTAATAATCGTATGAGATAAAAGCTTTTTGGAGACAAATTATAAGTGTTGGCGATTTTGTTGTAGGTAAGCTTGGGAAGGTTTGCGAACAGCACGAAAAATGATTGCATTATGTGTAATCTTACTGGAGGCAATCATGAGCGCGCATGTTTATGCCGACAAGCTAATTACGAAAATTGTTTGGCATGCAAACGTGGCAATTACGTCTGCTCTGGTATACAAAAATCATGTTTCCCGTTAGCAAAACTTTAAATTACCATCCATAGTCATGCAACATATAAATATGGCCACAATTTGGTCAGATAATTGCTGTTGTTGAGGTACTGAAACACTAATTTAAACAAATCTGTGTTACCAGGCAATTAATTATGTTTTTATTTCATTTTTATTCGGATCTTTACACATTTTCTTCATATTTTGAATAAATTTATTACAAATTTGTGCCCGATTGCACCACTTTTACTTAACTACTAAAAGCTTAATATAAGTGCAATAAATAATGGTCAGAAATATCGCCGCACGACATATAGTTGTCATGTTATGTTAACTGAGAAATGTCACTGTTGAAGACATTTTTTGATCTTTGAGGAACAAATACATGGGTAAATCATAAAATTTTGTATGTACCACGGGCATAAATGTATGTTTAACGCTTTCAGGCGACTAAAAAGTCCTCCGGTTTAAAGCTTTTTAACACGTTTCCCTTGAAAATATAAACATGTACTTTATGCACTTTGTACAAAAACAACTATTATATAGGTTTCAATAAATTAATTTTTCTATTATTTATCCTCTGTTTGCTGATCAGTTAATCAAATTCCTATAATAAAAAAATCACCCTGGTCATGGCGAGTGGGCTGTAACAAAAATAGATCTAGGAAGTATTTTGAAGGCTTTAGAGGAGCGACTCCTTTTCCTGGTCCGTGCGAAATAATAGAGAGATTACGGGTTAATTGTTCCAGCCATTTTCCGAAATGAAATTAGCGGTAAATATTTCTGTTCGTCGCGCTATCTGGCCGCGGGGATCGGTAGACTTTCTAAAATCCCGATCCTGAATGAAATCGACGCCATTGTTTGGCCGCGATACATGAATATTTACATCTGCCTGCCTTAATATGGCCCATTGTTCTTTTCCTATTCGTGGAAATTAAACTCTTAAACCCGCGGTGGTAATTATAGCAGAACGGTAAACGGTTTTGCACTTTATCTTCGTTGGTTTGAAACCACGATCCCGAACAATAGAACGAATATCTACGGTTGCCATCGTTTGACAATACTTTCCAATACCTTTCTTCTTATGCATGTTCTTTAGCTTTAATGACTAGGACAATGTAAGGCATTGAAGTAGCATAATAATGTCACAAATTTGTATGGATTTGGTAATTAATATCTGGGATGCCCTCCACTCAAATTTCCGACTGCCTCATTGACAGGTCTTCAATTTTCTAAAGCCATAACCACTGTGGATTCCAACTTAATGAAGGGTTATAGAGGCCTATATCTGTAAATCCCATATATATCCCATACAACTGTAAATTGGTATACATTTTTAAAGTCGGTTGAGCTGGTGTCAGTTTGGTCAAAATCAGTTGAATGCCTAACAATTCCATGTAACATTCGCTGTGTGAGATTGTCACCAAAAACATTCCACTTCGTTCCTTGGAAATTCTAAATATCTATACAAATACATAGCCAAACAGCCCGACCCGTTTGATCGTTTGGTTGTAATCGTGTTCACTGTAATTAACACTAACACAAGGACTGTGTTCAGCAGACAGAAAGACACGTGTCTGTTCGAAATTAGATGCCACGTATGCAGAAGTTGTCTTCAGGGCAAGAAAAGGTTTTTGTTCGCAAATTTCAGGCCGGTGAGTGAAAAAAATACTTCTAATCTGGAAATTTTGTGGCAGGTGATCGGTAGATATTGGCAGGTGAGTTGTCTCTAAGAATGGGCCATCGAAATTCGCCAGAGGTCAGTCTATTATTAAGCTAAACGTCTCTGATTATCGAAACAGCTCTCGTCGACAGATCATGCATGATATATGAGACCCCTCATTAGTAGTTTATCGAACGCAAGCTGAAATCTATACATTCATTCGCTTTGTTTTGCCGCTTACAATTTCTTTTGTAAAGGTATAATATAAACGTCAATTGTAGGTTTCTACTTTTCTACTAGGTCCTCTACAAGGAAAGAATTGTGGTAGACGGAAGGAAAATTGTGATTTTAGCGAAAATACACTTTTGAGGTCCCCTAAATCCCTTGTAATAATTTTTGAAAAATGTCTTTATGTCTGCCAACACGACAGTCCCCAAAACGGTACAACGGATTGGGCTGAAATTTAGTATACTTATTTAAAATTACCAGGGGACGAACTGGATAGCTTTGGCGACAAACTGACGATAATTTTTATTGGTAAAAAGCAGCATTGCTGTTTGTTTTGTATAAAATATTTTTTATATTTGTATCGTCTATTCGAAAACTGATTTAAAAGCAACCTTAGTCCGTGCCTGTTGTTTTGTGCGCCGCAGGGAGTATGAGCGGCCCAGGTTCCACTCTTCTAAAGTCATATACGGTGGAGTTAGCATCAGATCTTCCGCTTCGTTGCACGTTATGTCGCCTCTGCTCCGCTACTGTTCTAAGATTCCTCATTCGATTTACATTCCTTGGAAGCGGTTGCATTATAAAAACAAGCCCCAGGTGACTTCCATGTCTTCTTTTCATTCGTAATCTTCTCCTATACCTCGCCAGTCTCCAGGAAAGAAATACCGCCGATGCATCGTGTACAGATTCCCCACTCTAAGCTTTATCTAGCTTATGGTAATTTACAATTTGATAGTGCAGGAAGAAGCCGAAAATAATATTTAATTAACTCTCGGGCGCGTCGCCCGATTTAAGGTTATTAGATAAAGGTTAATGGGTATTAGGGTTCCAATTTGAATCCTCGATACGTCTGGTACATATCTGAGACGAAACTGGACAATTCTCTCTCTATATATAGGTTTTTAATTATGCGTTGGAAATAAATTTGTAATGCTCGAGGATTCCGAGTGAATAGGTTCGTATTAATTGATAGATATCGAATGGTTTTTGTTTTTCTAGCTTCTCTAATTGATAAATTAAAAAGGGCTTATCAGTTTAACCCCTTAAGTGGTTCGATTCATTCTACAATGTAGATCTCCTTCTGTCCAAAGCGTCTAATGATATAAGTATCGAATGCAACAGATTCTTTAGTTGCCACTCTGCATCCCAACAAAATATCAGTGGCTACTGACGTTTATCGCGTTTATCAAAATTTGACAATTTGCAACTATAGTGACTAAGGTCTATCCCGTTCATCCAATTGATCTGATAGCAGCTTATCCTCCAATGCCTCTAAATACGTACAGGGCCGCCGAGAGGGGGTGAAAGCTGTGACTGTAGTCACGGGCCCGGCACTGAAAAGGGCCCGGCAGCAAAAATGGGCCTGAAGGTCATTCTGATTCTATTGCACTAATTTAATGCAATAGCATCAGAATCACCTTTTAGTGCCACTAGAAAGATATTTTTCAAGCTTCAAAGCTATACTTTTTACAACATTATGGTGTAAAATATTAGCATCCATAGACAAATAAAATAAAATATTGCAGTCTAGCAGACTAGTTTTAAACTAAGTGAGCACAGTGACATATGCAGCCAATTATACCCAGTGTATGGTTTCTAATTGACCCGCGTATATTTGGTTGCATACACAACTGTGCTCTCCTTTGTTTGAAATATTTATACCATATAATTGAGCGTGCATCAGCAAACATTGACTCACTTCTAAAAGAACTACTAAAAGAATAACATTTTAGAAACAAGTGGCAAGATCTTCTCACTGAAGCTACACTTGTTGCGAATGAATTAGGTATAATGCAAAATGTTTAAAACCAGTCGAAAGGGAAGAAAAGAAAATTAGCAGACGAAGAGAGTGCAGATGGGGATGACACACAAGGCTATTTTATAAGAACTGTTTATTACTTTCCGACTAGTAGGTACCCTAGAAGGAAAGTATTGTAATCGACGGAAAAAAATATTCGGGATTTCAGTGGAAATACGCGTTTTGGGGTCCCCTAAATCGATTACAATGATTTCTGGAAAATGTATGTATGATGTATGTGTGTATATCCGCAAAAACGATTGCGCCCAAACGGACCAACGGATCGGGCTGCAATTTGGTATACATATTTAGAATTACCGGGGGACGAACTGGATTGTTTTTGGTGACAATCTGACAACCGGAAGTGACAAAGCAGCGTCTTCTAAGGAATTTATCCGATTTTGGCCAAACTGATATCAGCTCACCATCCAGTGACTTTAAATATGTATGCAAATTTGCAGATCAGTGGGATGAACGGTTTAGGCGCTATAAGAGTTTATAGAACCAGTTTCACAGAATTCACAGCCTTCGTGGTTGTATTGCAAATTGTCAGATTTTGACAAACGTCAGTGCCACTGACATTACATGACAGAGATAAAGCTCTCGCTTTACTAAATTAAATAATTGCAAGGTGTTTAGGCACTTCATTGTGCCAACGATTTAGTCGGAAAGTAGGGTGATGGCCACCGCAGATATCTTTGTTATACTTGATGCAATTACTTTCCAACTACACATGCGCTTTACATCTTTAAAAACCATTCAAAATTTATTTTTACCAATATTAATTTTTTAAGAAATATCGGACTCGGGTAATAACTTAATCAACAAATATTCAAAAGACCTAACACCATCTCTAAAAGATGAAATATATCACATGAAAAAGATTTATAATACCACGTTTTAAGATATTATACCAGGCTCACAGTTATTAAATTCCATTTACAAATTTCAACTTCACGGTGTTTTCCACGAAATACGTATTGCGATCAGAATTTTTTGCACGATGCTTGTTACAGTTGCCGAAAGTGAAAGAGCATTTGGCAGACTTTCGGCAATAAAGAACTTTAATAGCTCATCTATGGGACAGAAAGGTTAAATGGCCTAGGTCTGCTATCCATAGAAAGTGATCTGGCAATGAAAATTGATTACGATGACTTGATTAAAGATTTGGTAACCTTAAAGTAAGGAAGAATCTGTGTCGTCCGATAAGGCATTAAATATTTAAGAATCACTTTTTTATTTCATGTTTGCATAATGTTATTTAATTATATAAACTTTACAATAAGTTTTTGTAATAATATTTAAAAATTTATATGGTGTTAAATGAAATGAATTTTTATGTATATTGCACATGCCGTTTTTTTTTGGGTTTATGGTAGTTGACGGGCCCGGGCTGCACAGGCCTGTCACGGGCCCGAACATTTCTCTCGGCGGCCCTGAATACGTATACCAATTTACAAATCAATGGAATGAACGGTTTAGACGCTACAGGCGTCTATAGAAGCAGTCAGTTTATGTTATTGGTCTGTATATAAATTGGTATATACATATTTAAAGTTACTTGAGGATGAGTTGGTGTCATTTTAGTCAAAATCGGTTAAATCTCTAAGAAGATACATATACTAATCGACTAAAAATATGGGAAGAATAAGTTGTCTTCATGGATGATTAATAACTCTCTAACGATCAATTTTCTTCAGTATGAAACCTAACAAAATTATTAGAGCTCAAATGATGGGTTTTAAATTTCAAGTGAACTCGACACATCTCTTATTAGAGATCGAATAAAAACCTCTCACATTTATTTCACTCGTTTTTTTCTCCTTAAATTGCCCAAGCAAACGCATACGCCTAACACTTATGTGTAATAAATTACGGTAGGAGTTACGGTGTTGACTTTAAATCCGAGGGCTGTATAATCTGTCGATCCTCCCTCAAGAGAGAAGCAAGCTTATCCGAGCCGATCTAGCCGGAGATATGATAATCGACCTGTTATTTTCACCTCCTCACAAATTAGCGGTTCTCAGTGGTCTCGAAGCCCTCACCTGGGGTACACCTGCAACACAATGCGTACCTTCAACCTTCTTTCTTCGGTTAGCGGGGTTAGGATTTCGTGAGGTACGTACGTACGGTTATTACTAACCCCCTTTCACCCCTCTGATTATGAGTGGTAACCGCACGAGGCAGGTGAATCACTGGACGGAAGATTGATGCTAAGGAACGGTCACGTCGCGAAGTATACAGTTACCTTTATATTCAATTAAATGCACCGACAACAATTTATATTGGTCTCTTGTCTCTTCGGCACCTATAACAACAGCGTGTCTCGACATATGTTCTGTGATGGTTGTATAAATATGTAACGATGTATGTATACTTTTTGGATCATTTGAAATTCAATTGGGTTACTTTTTTTCTCCGTTGTGTGGATCTCGTTATAATGACTTAAAATAAAACTTAAAGAGGTGACAAAATGACAGGGAAAATATTAGTATCCGTCTGTACAACAGTCAAAATTGGAGTAAACACTTATTGCTATTGATTAAAAATTTTCATGAAACTTAATATTTTCTTGGTCACTTCAAGAATATCAAGCTGGGTGAAAATTTACTTCCGGTTATAAGAAATAAGCAATTTATTTGCACATTGCTTTCATACAACAAATATTTCTTTGTCTGTGTAAACAATTAAATATTTCCATCCACTTCAACAATGAACAAAATCTTATCAAGATAAAAATTTTTGGGTGCTGCAATGTCCAAGTTCTCACAGTTTGCTTTTACTTTGAAATATCTTTTTGTGTCCATCTCGGACCACTGATCATTGTATAGGTATCCGTTCCGAAGATATTAACATATTTACACATCGAGCTCACTGTGAAAGGGTACGCCGAAATTTGTCTGACAAGTTTATTTCGGTATTAGATTTGGGTTTCAGTAAGGACAGGACTCAGCGCAATATTAACACTTTTCAAATCTTTTTGATTCTAAGTTTGTGGTCTAATAAGTTTATTGCAAAAGTTAAGTTTATTGCAAAAGTTAAGTTTATTGCTAAAGTTAAGTTTATTGCAAAATAATTTCAGTTATTGTAAAGCAGCAACATTAAGTTTCATATTAAATTAATTGAACAGCCTTAGGCAAGTCAGCTTAACGACCATTTTCAGTTACGCCGAAAGACATGTAATTAAAGCCGCTTGAATTAATTAAAATGCTGCTGGTGGGGACGTCGCGTTGCCAAAATTGATTAGGTGAATTAAAATCAAAGTCGATTTAAACACGTTAAACTACCAGTTTTTTTGTTCGTCGGAACGTTTTTTTTGAACGGTAGCTTTGGTAGTCATTCGACGTAATGAATTATAATAAAAATGCAAATTAGGCGCGATCGAAATTTATGTAACGTCAAATCGTTTGGGATTTCTGATTTAATTTGTAATAAAAGTGGCTTCCGATGATTAATTGGAATATCAGCGTCATTAAAATATTTAACAATAAATCTTAGTTGTACTTGGTCTCCAAGAACAGTCGTCTCAACCTTTTCTCAATTGCTACGCATTTTTAATTTCCGACTAGCACCCAAGAAGGAAAGTGTTGTAATCGGCAAAAAAATCGAGATTTCCGCGGAAATACGCGTTTTGAAGTCCCCTGGATCCATTGCAGTGATTTCTGAAAAATGTATTTATGTCTGTGAACATGATAGCGCCCAAATGGAAGAACGGATCGGGCTGACATTTGGTATACAATTTAGAACTACCGGGGGAAAAACTGGATTATTTTTTGCTACAATCTGTCAACCGGAAGTAGCAAATGTGAAATGAGTTTTCTTAGGGATTCATTCGATGACTTTAAACATGTGTACCCATTTACAGATCTGGGGGATCAACGGTTTAGGGCAGTGTTTCCCAACCTTTTTTAGCTATGCCCCACCGAAGCTGGTCTAAAAATCTCATGCCCCACTTCATATTGTCTTTTTTTATACCTATAACAGAATTGGAAATGAACCTTACTCGGAACGGTGTACGTTTCTCATTTCGTCATTGGTACACATTCTGCCCAAAAAACTTTGACTAATTTCCTCTCTGTGACGTAATGAAAAACTTGTGCCATTGGGGGTATAAAAATAATAACATAAAATAATAATTTATTTGATTATTGAAATAAATACTAAGCATTTTAGCAGAAACAAAATTTGCTACATATTTTATTATAACAAAATAGAAATAAACATTCACTTAAAAACTAATACAACACAAATCTGCCATATTTTATTATAACAACACAAAGTTAAACATTTACTCTAAAAGTGAAATTGTCACTGCAAGTGTTAATCGTACTCTTGAGTCTAGTTATCAAATATTCGTGCTCATTGCTAAATCTGGAAAAAGCACAAAATAGGGGAACATTTAATTAAACTGTCAATATCAACATTTGTAAAAACGGTTTTAGAAAAAGATGACAAAGATGTGATAGCTGTGCCCCTTAGTAACAACACTGTCAGAAAAAGAATGGTTAAAATGAGCAAGAGTGAGAGGCACTGAGGCCTTGTTGGTAACTTATGTAAGGTACATTAATAAGGAACATTTTTTTGAGGAAATGTTATTCTGCAAATCATAAGAAAGCACCACGACCTCCAGAGATATTTTTTCTAAGCTAAAAAACTATATTATTAATTATGTCGATAATATTCCAATGCTCCTAACATGATGGGCAAGAAAAGTGGCTGTTTAAAGATGAAAATCCAGAAATGCTTCTTGTGCATTGTGTAATCCACGGGGAAAACTTGGTAGCCAAAAATATCTGTTCAAATTTAGTTATAAAAAGTATGAATTATTTTGTACTTCACAAATTAACTGAAATGTCACATTCGGCATTAGCTTTGATACAATTGACATATTTTATAACCGAATTTAATCTTCATTGAGAACTGGACAAACATTTTTGGTTACCAAATTTTCCCTATGGAGCTATATTAGACAATGCACAAGAAGCATTTCTGGATTCTTATCTTTAAACAGCCGCTTTTCTTGTCCATCATGTTAGGAGCACAGTTTGCAGTACAGGATGTTATGTTCTGTATTGGAATATTAAAGACATTGAAGTAATTTTTTTGCTTATGAAGAATATCTGCGGAGGTTGTGATGCTTTCTAATTTACAGAATAGCATACCTTCAACAAAATGTTCCTCAACAATGTATCTTAAGTGGCATAGCTATCACATCTTTGACATATTTTTCTAAAAACGTTTTTACAAATATTGATGGCTTAATTAAATTTTTCCCTATTGTGTGTTTTTTTTTCAGATTTAGAATTGTGTAGGGATATTTAATAATTAGCCTCAAGGATATGATTAACGGTTGCAGTATGAACGGTACAAAGGCACTTTAAGGTAGGTTTTTTTTTCAAAATTTTTCTATATTCCAATTGCCCCCCTCAACAATCATA
The DNA here is from genome assembly GCA_963971325.1 of Aphodius granarius. Classification (NCBI taxonomy): domain Eukaryota; kingdom Metazoa; phylum Arthropoda; class Insecta; order Coleoptera; family Scarabaeidae; genus Aphodius; species Aphodius granarius. Next base: position 13,934,834 of record OZ020226.1, read on the forward strand.
TTGCCCCCCAGTGGGGCGTACGCCCCACGTTGGGAAACACTGGTTTAGGGGCTTAAGAGTTTATAGAAGCAGTTTGACAGAATTCTTCGACACTGTGTTGTGAATTGTCAGATTTTGATACATATCATTGCAACGTTGACTACTGTATAGTCGTTGACGCGATTTTCTCCCGGAAATCTAGAACTTAGTAAATTAAGGGTTTGTCAAATATACGTTTTACGACTTAACATCAGAAGTGATAATATTTATACTTTATACGTAAGAAAATAAACTGAGATCTTAGTTTGAACGTTGAGTAATGATGACATTGTTGTTGTCAGTTTCACACGTTCGTGCTGTACTATTTGCTGTCGTTCCGTAGTTTATTTCAATTTGAAACATTAGAGACACGTAATAAGAGTCGCCGGAGCATTGAGTGGTTAGTAGTACGTAGTTTCTCCTTTACACGTCCAGTAAGTAATATATATAGGTATGTATCGGTACGTCGAAGATGTGAATAAGTAGCGCGAGCACACAGGAAATGTACGATTTACATGGAATACGGGAGGGTATTCGTGACACCTTACCGACTTCCGCATCGGCTATCAAACAGCAATTGCTGTAAACGCTGACAAAAGCACGTGTAAATAAATTGGCCCGACTACGAAACGAAAATTTTTAAACTGCACCTGTACCATGTCTCCTAATCAAGTCCTAGACTCCGAACACGATATAAATTACGAGACACGAAATTGTTTCTGACATGCGATCCTACTTTTCGTCTCTAGGACGTGCTCTCAATACATTTAGGCTTCCTGACGTGGGATCCACAAAATTGAAGATTTGCAGAAGGTTTAGACTGTTCAGTGTGCCAATTGGATAGTCGGTAAGTTGGTCGCGAGGAAAAATTCAAATTAAATATTTCATCGTACGGCTTTCATACATGCAAGTACAAAACGCAACCACCTGTCAAGGTCGAATCAAAGTTAAACATATTCAAACGCAAAAAAGCACTTTTCACGTGCGGACGGTGTTTTCGCGTCGCAGAATCGCATGTGTCAAACGCGATCTGATAACAGGGCGCATTCCAGTAACAGCGCACAGCGAGATTGTACTGCGCCGGCTGTACAATCTCGGTCGTCGCCATTTTGCGTCCCGGCTAACTAAATTGATTAGAATTAAAAGCCGGGGCCTGCGTGAGTATGTTTGTCGCATGCCTCCGTGCGCATTTTTATAATATTCAAATCGCCACCGCCTAATTTCAATTGCAAATGAGCGCGCGCTAAAATTGGGTCACGCAAAATTGATTTGTGTATTGCTCACATGCGGCAAAAAGTACCCGCGGGCGGTTACGCCGGTTGTGGATTTCATTATCGCCCTAATTTATTGCTAATGGACAGTACCCCAAAGCGATTTAATGCCGCATACTCCCTTCTATCGGCTTCATATTATGAACAAAAGAATTTAGAACCGTCATATAATTTGACAAGAATGTTGCCTTTCTCTTCTGGTATAGGTAAAAAAAGAAAATATGCTATGCTTTGTTCGTGCAGCTGTAAGATATTAATATCGAATTAATCGAATTAATTCTTGAAGGCGAGTGCGCAACTAAGGACTAACGAAACTTGTGCTGGTATTTGTGACTGCTCGAACGCTTTTAATGATGAACAACTGCACTTTCGACAATGTTGCCATCCGTGCTACGAACAGATTTAATACACTGAAACAAAATCTATTACTTTATTACCTTTTTCCAAATTAGTTAATAATGAAATTTAATGTTTATCATTTGTTTCTTTCAGTTGCGATAATTTGAAATAGTTGTTACGCTGAGCAAAAGAAATCCAGTAAAACTTTTGCCATAGCGATGACAACACGGCGCCCGATAAAACCCATAACCATAAATCATCGTCAGCAAACCGTATCGTCAGTTTGGACTTCACACAACAACAGAATTACCGGGGGACGAACTGGATTGTTTTTGGTGGCAAGCCGACAATCGAAAGTGGCAAATGTTACACACGTCTTCTGAGGGATTTACCAGATTGAGATCAAATTCATACCAACTCATCCTTCAGTGACTTTAGGTGCTATAAGCTTTTATAGAAGCAGTTTGACAGAAATCACAGCCTTCGTCGCTGTATTCTAAATTGTCAGATTTTGACAAACGTCAGTACCCCTGACATGACATGACATGATTAAATGTCAGTATGACTAATGTCGTCATGTCACAGAAACTGACGTTAGGTAGGGTCCAGAGTAGCTGTGGCTTTACAAAATAGAAGTGAAAGTTGAAGACATTTCATTGTACCAATGTTGTAGTCGGAAAGTTGGGTGAGGGCCACCCCAAATATTTTTAGATAAGTAGACCGCTACAAAAAATGACTGTTACTCAATATGCTAAAAATATTGTATTTAAAATTAATCTATATTCTCTTCATCTCGTTGGTAATGTCAACACCATCTTCAGTGGTTTCTTCCTTCATCAATTCTAACCTAAGCAAAAAGTTGTTAATTGTTGAAGCAATCACCTCGATGTTAAACGGTACCACTTCTTTCGATTGTTTCTTCATCTAAAGAGTATAAAGAGTATAAAAGCACGGACACCATAAGTAGCGGTTAAACTTAAAATTAATACAATGCTCCATTGACTTCGTCTGCTCTTGTCGCCACCCAGTAATACGTTTACCTCTTTTTGCTTCAGTATCCTTAATCGATTTCAAACACACGCTTTTCACGCTTGTTAAAACGTCATTCCTCAACACTAATCACTTCCTTCGTGGATATTTCAACAGAGCAACACAACAAAAAATAAAACATCCTAACTTAATAGTACCTATATAAAAGAACATAGTGTTTGATGTTATTGATCATATATAGTCAGTGTCAAAAAAACTCATCATCTAGTTCTGATATTGTGTATATTTTATGGGGATTAAGTATTTTTGTTTATTCTCTGTCTGTGTGTGGGGAGTTTTGGTCTCACGAATTTCTTCTTCGTTTAATATGATAAGTTTGGTGGTAGTGGAAAAATTCTGTGGCTTCACATCGATTACAGTTTGGGTGGATGGTTCCCTCGAAATACGGTGGCCAAGTATGTGATTCGACGGACTCGGTCTCTTTGAGGACCGGTCGTCAGTGGAACCCGTGGCTATTGTGACGCTAAATCAGATATATCGAAACCAACAGCGTGCATGTAAGTGTAAAATTTTGTACCGCGACCGGAGGCAAAGGGGTCGCCGAATAAATATACTGCTGCCCGCTACCTTGTTGCTTATCTACATCGAAATTAATTTCGGTTTTCGTGATTTTTGTCCGTTCCCGAAGACTCTTGAGACCTTTTTTGTAATGGGTTTTTAGTCATGCAACCATTAACATTATAAAGCACGTTAGAAGTTTCTATTGAATGACAACAAACGAAATTTTATTAAGCGAAGGTTTGAGTTGTTGTGTTATAAGAATAATTTATCGAAACTCTTCTTTCTGTTGATCAGTCTTTAATTCTAGCTGTGTGAAGTTAGCAACAAAAGCCAGCAACAAAATTTTTTTTCGTCCGATTGCAATGAACTATACACCGTTGGAAAGCCCATGACGAGCTGAGTCTACCATAGTTATTGCAACGAGATCAATTAATAACTACTACCTAAAAAATTAAAAAGAAAGTCAAAATTTCAATGAATTTCCATATCTTTAGAACCGCATATCTTCGCCAATACTTCATTATACTTATTAAGTGTAACACCAATCGAAAGCGCAATCTTCGGTTATACTACCATAGTTATTGCAACCCAAAATTTTGCTGATTAGTGCCTCAAATAAATTAATCAAATATGAGTATTTTTAACATCCGGGTACCATATGTAGTCCCACCTAAATTAAGTTAAACAAACGTATTCGCTTTGTGTGATCATATCGATAAATACATCAAAAGACAGCTGAGACCTGCATTTACCCATCATAGTTAGTGCAGAACAAAATTATAACAATTAGCGGGTGAAATAAATTAGTGAATTCCAGACACTTTTTCCATCGGCTGTTGGTCGACGGCGAACAGCGCTATGTAAATCCTTTTGTGCAAACTTTTTGCAAGATTAAATCTTATCGATATATACATCAAAAGATAGCTGAAACTTCCACCTACCTACCATAGTTATTGCAACGCAAATTTTTAATAATTAGTGGGTGAAATAAATTAATGAATTCAAGGCACTTTTTCCAACGGCTATTGGTCGACGGCGAGCAGTACTATGTAAATCCTTTTGTGGAAACTTTTTGCAAGATTAAATCTTATCGATATATACATCAAAAGATAGCTGAGACTTCCACCTACCTGCCATAGTTATTGCAACGCAAATTTTTAACAATTAGTGGATGAAATGAATTAATGAATTTCAGTCACTTTTTCCATCGGCTATTGGTCGGCAGCGAACAGCGCTATGTAAATCCTTTTGTGCAAACTTTTTGCAAGATTAAATCTTATCGATATATACATCAAAAGATAGCTGAGACTTCCACCTACCTGCCATAGTTATTGCAACGCAAATTTTTAACAATTGGTGGGTGAAATAAATTAATGAATTCCAGGCACTTTTTTTATCGGTAATTGGTCGACGGGGACGAAAAATATCAATTTTCTCAGGATGCGCTGGCTAATGCGTGATTCCCGTCACGGCAGAGTCGGTTCGAGTCGTGACAATGTTTTTTTTTTTTTTGTTTCAATTATTAAAATGAAAATTGCGTTTCTAAATTTCGCCTTAAGCTTTTGTTATCGAAATCTTGGATGACATATTGATATTATTGATACACTTTTTTGTTACATACACGTCTCCTCTTTCATATCTTGTTTTAGATAAATTTATGTAAAGCCGTATATATAAAAATATAAAATTTGTCGATTTTGTCAATCTTCTACCATTTACGCTACTCGATTTATAGTACTGTTTACTGTCGTCCAATAGCTGATCAAAAAAGTGCCTGGAATTCATCAATTTATTTCACCCACTAAATTGTTAAAAAATTGCCCTGCCATGACTACCGTAGGTAGATGAAAGTTTCAGCTATCTCGTGATTTAGATAGCACCGTTGGCCGTCGCCATATAGCCGAATTGGCTATAGGAATTCATTAATTTATTTCACCCACTAATTGTTATAAATTTGCCCTGCAATAACTATGGTAGGTAGATGGAAGTCTCAGCTATCTTTTGATGTATATATCGATAAGATTTGATTTTGCAAAAAGTTTGCACAAAAGGATTTACATGGCGCTGTTCGCCGTCGACCAATAGCCGATGGAAAAACTGACCGGAATTCATTAGTTCATTTCATCCACTAATTGTTAAAAATTTGCGTTGCAATAACTATGGTGGGTAGATGGAAGTCTCAGCTATCTTTTGATGTATATACCGATACGATTTGATTTTGCAAAAAAGTTTGCACAAAAGGATTTACATAGCACTGTTCGCCGTCGACCAATAGCCGATGGAAAAACTGACCGGAATTCATTAATTCATTTCATCCACTAATTGTTAAAAATTTGCATTGCAATAACTATGGTAGGTAGGTGGAAGTCTCAGCTATCTTTTGATGTATATATCGATAAGATTTAATCTTGCAAAAAGTTTGCACAAAAGGATTTACATAGTACTGTTCGCCGTCGACCAATAGCCGATGGAAAAAGTGCCTTGAATTCATTAATTTATTTCACCCACTAATCATTAAAAATTTGCGTTGCAATAACTATGGTAGGTAGGTGGAAGTTTCAGCTATCTTTTGATGTATATATCGATAAGATTTAATCTTGCAAAAAGTTTGCACAAAAGGATTTACATAGCGCTGTTCGCCGTCGACCAATAGCCGATGGAAAAAGTGTCTGGAATTCACTAATTTATTTCACCCGCTAATTGTTAAAAATTTGCGTTGCAATAACTATGGTAGGTAGGTGGAAGTCTCAGCTATCTTTTGATGTATATATCGATAAGATTTAATCTTGCAAAAAGTTTGCACAAAAGGATTTACATAGCGCTGTTCGCCGTCGACCAATAGCCGATGGAAAAAGTGTCTGGAATTCACTAATTTATTTCACCCGCTAATTGTTAAAAATTTGCGTTGCAATAACTATGGTAGGTAGGTGGAAGTCTCAGCTATCTTTTGATGTATATATCGATAAGATTTAATCTTGCAAAAAGTTTGCACAAAAGGATTTACATAGCGCTGTTCGCCGTCGACCAACAGCCGATGGCAAAAGTGTCTGGAATTCACTAATTTATTTCACCCGCTAATTGTTATAATTTTGTTCTGCACTAACTATGATGGGTAAAGGCAGGTCTCAGCTGTCTTTTGATGTATTTATCGATATGATCACACAAAGCGAATACGTTTGTTTAACTTAATTTAGGTGGGACTACATATGGTACCCGGATGTTAAAAATACTCATATTTGATTAATTTATTTGAGGCACTAATCAGCAAAATTTTGGGTTGCAATAACTATGGTAGTATAACCGAAGATTGCGCTTTCAATTGGTGTTACACTTAATAAGTATAATGAAGTATTGGCGAAGATATGCGGTTCTAAAGATATGGAAATTCATTGAAATTTTGACTTTCTTTTTAATTTTTTAGGTAGTAGTTATTAATTGATCTCGTTGCAATAACTATGGTAGACTCAGCTCGTCATGGGCTTTCCAACGGTGTATAGTTCATTGCAATCGGATGAAAAAAAATTTTGTTGCTGGCTTTTGTTGCTAACTTCACACAGCTTTTAATTCTTAATACTTTCTCAATTTTACTCTTTCGATTTTCTTTTGTTAGAATAACTGCCATCGCGGTTCATGAACCGTGACTGTCAACGACCGAATTTGAAGAACTGCCGGTTGCTGTAAATACATATATCTCGCACTATAATTTCGATAATGATATGCAAGGCGATCTAGCGTACTGGGAAATTTCGTCTGTACAGAGCGGCGTATAAAAAATAGGCCACATGCGTGCCCCTTGCTCGACTTCTTCCGCATGCCGTCAAGTTCTCAGTCAGTGTTGCCAGATTTGTCAATTCATTGATTATTCACAAAATGTTTTCGTCAAAATTTTATGGATAAATAGAAACATTTATGTGTAGGAGTCCTGAGAAATAAAGTAACCAACTCGCAAAACTGCCACCGCACTCATGTTACATCAAATGTCTAATGTCAGTGTCAAAGACATTTTATGATTTTTGAGAACGGAAAACATGGGTGAGACATAAAATTTTGTATGTACCTCGGCCATCATGGTTAACGCTGTCGGGCGACACCTCGTCGCCCTTCTGAGCTTTCGGTATATAAATAACTATTAGGGAAGTGATCAATAATGTTAGTATTACAACTTATGTACATACTTTTCAATAGTAATGTATTATTTATAAAAATAGCCTAATAGCAACTTTTTTCAAAGATCGTTGCAACTTTCTCCAAATGTAGCCCATGTTGTGATCAAACCCCTAATCTGGCAACACTATTCTCGAATGACGGTGATGTGAAACCGTCAATTTGTCATTTTAGGCGCATTTACCGGGACTTATCATTACGCCAGAAATCGGAAATCGTTAAATCGTTGCGCCTGTCTACTCGGACTCCCTCTCTGCGGTTTCCGCTTTTAACAAAAATATAAATCATACTATTTGGACAACCGGCAATTATACCAAGTGCCACGCCATAAGAACTATCCAGCGTTTTTCATAGTTGAAGGAGTTTGTGAATGATTTGGTTTGTTGGCTGTTGAATGCTACTCTCTAAGGTTTATGTGTGAACGCGTTTTAAAATTTGTTCGCTTAGTATGGTCACTTAACTACATTATTAGCTTTGTTCGAGCAGGGAGTAAGTTATAAATCTCTTTCAGTTGCGATTATTTAATTCTATTACGCTCGGAATAGCAAATTTTGGAAGACAACATACTCCCATGCTTGTGTTACTTCTAACTCCAATGTTGCCAACTACAAAGCATTGTTTTGCCGTCATTTTTTCTTTTGAGGTAAATAGAAGTATCGCTACCTGAGCTCTCTGAAATATGTTGGGGGATGTTGGTCGTCGTGCGGATTCAAATACTTTACTTTCTTGATAAAATGCATCCAATTGTGCCTTAACTAAAAACCGATCAATCTATAGTACTGCTCGATCAGCCGATTGGCTATAGAACCTCTAACTTGTTTTTGCTCGAACACCAATTTCAACAAAGTTATTGATGAATTATTTGTATATTGTATAGTCATTTAGAGATTTCAAATATAACTTAGGACAGAAATTGTAATAGTAGTAACGGTTAGTGCAGGTGTTATTGGAGTCACTTAACTAACCAAACAAATCCAGCAATTTATCCTTGTCAAATTTTCAGCGTTTCAGTTTCAGTTAGCACGAAACTTCTAAATCAGAACTAAGATGGATAACGGCAAATTTATTGCCTTTCATTTAATAAGCCAGCGAAATGTATGCAAAAATATGCAATCCGGTAACATTCTAAACGCACGGATGAAAAACCTTTCAGCTATTACAGTTTCCATTTTCATGCCACCACAACAGCAGAAAATATATTTTAAACTTTGCATATAGGTAGTAATTAAAAGTTTTCTCAATGCTTTTGTAACGTAACGTGAGCTATTTTCTTAAATATTTTGTTTAAAAAGAAAGTAAAGTGACGTAGAGGCAGATGTACTTAAAACGGCCAATTATCGTGGAAAAAATGTTTATTAAAAGGAGAGTTCGTAATTCATAAACATGCTCATGGGAACAGCTCCCAAATCACTTTCCACTTTACATTTTTTTGCTCCATAATTGGAAGTTTTACGGTCAGTACTCTCCAGCTGCAGGACAAATCATATTCCACGGTTGCGTAAGAAGTGGAACCGTGTCGCAGAGATTTTTCGACGGTTTCGCGATCCATCTGGACAGGTGTCCTGGTCGGTCATTTCTCGGGCAATTAGCAACCGCGATCATGTTGCATGGGCAATTTAAATTCGCTTAGTATGGATTGGGAACGGTAAACACGCATCCATAATGTAAAATAAAATTTAAAGCTCATGAATCGTTGGAATTTTAATACGTCATGATATAATATTGAGTTAATAAATATTGTGTTAATCGTGTTGAAAAAATAGTTGCAATTGATCAAAAAATATATAGGTGGTTCCCACCCCAAATCTTTGATCAAATAAGTAAAGAATAAAGAAGATTTTTGACAAAACAAAATCGTGTGGAGGTGTGGTATGTCCATTGGTCAGAAATGCATCAGTAGCGAGCTGATTGAAACTCGCTTCTATAAACGGCCTGATTACTGACTTCTTGTAGGTACACTCCTCCAATAGATATATGATACGCTATACATCACGAAATTCCGATCTCCGATCTTCATTTATTAACGACGACGCTGACGAGTGGACCGGTTCAGAATTCGTATGGCTTCTGTAGATCTAAAGAGACCACCGTTTAATTTCTATTGGACGTCAGTTCAAGATGACTAATGCCATACGATTACCGACTGGTCCTGATATTGATTACAAGACTTGCTCGTTTAGTTTTTAGAGTGCTGCTCGTTTACGCTGCTACATCTACCGAACGTCGCTTTTCATTTGATGAATAGACCGAAATTAGTGCGATGTAATTCTAGAAGAGTGGCCTCGAGTTTACTAACCAATTTAACTGTTTGTTCGAAACGTCTTCACGTCGACATTTCCTAATCAGTTATACAGCGAAAAGCATTATATTCATTTTTTATTAATTTATCTAATTGATTTTTTAAAGACCTGTAGAGTGATTTAACTGTTCTGCTTATGACAGTGACGGAATTTATTATACCGCTGGGTGGTGTGTCAGTCTTATGCTAATCTCCATATTACTGAAAAGTTCCTACTCACCACTTCTCACTCGTGCATTGCACGCGCAATTGTATACAACTTTAGAAATCAATTGGTGAATGGTTAAGACCCTATAAGCGTTCATAGAGGCCAAGAAATATGTTATAATGAATAGTTCATTGTTAAAATATAACCATTTAGAATAAAATTGAAGCAGGCGCAAACAGAGCTGTAGCTGTTTGCGCTGTTTGTATCGGCGCGATATCCAGGAGACCGCGGCACGTGACCTGACCTGTTGAGTTTAGCCCGAGGCATTTGTCCATTTTGCACCATGCTGTCGAACTTTTGTTTACTGTCAAGTGTGCAATTTTTGCTCGAATTCCACGGCAAAACGGTGTGTTATATCTTGAAATACTTCGTAATAAGTGATTTGTGATGTGTACAGTGATGTTTTAAGTGTGTATGAAGTGTGTATGTTTTATTGTTATTGAAGATGGACGACTATGGTTGTTTTCGGAAAGTGTGGGTATAGTGCGATGACTGTAGTGTTCATTGGCAGCCGTGAATGTGCAAGAAAGACGGATAAATGACGTGGAGGAGAACCCTGATGGAGAGGTAGCTTGCAGGGATGAAGACATCGGGTGCAAGGTAGGTCCCATGGATAACAACCACCGATGGAAGAAGACACCATAAGGTAGGATCTAAGCAATTTCTATGTGTGGTGTTGTAAGTCTCTCAAAACAGAATTCTGTGGTGAGAGAATCAAAGTATGTACACAACATACATATCCCACCACGCAAATAACTGAAACGTTAAAAACAAAGAGATAGAATTATCGGACAATGTATATACCGACAGAGATGGCACTAGTTTTTAATATATGTCTGTTATTTGTTTGTTCCTCCGACTAAAGAGTGACAGTGATCACAGTGTGGTGATTGATTTGCAGTAAGTATTATTATGTTTATTATAGATATTTATTAGAATAGTTACTATAGCAATACATCTGTGTTTCAGATGGATGGCAAGGAGACCAAATTGTCTTCAAAATCAAGTGAGTGATTTTGACGATGCTTTACACGAATTACACTTGACTCAATCTGTTACTAAAATATATATTTTTTAGTTTTAGAAATAAACGTCATAAGCAGTTTACATTTCACTGGTTGGATTAGTTTTCCCAAGAATGGCGTCTTCTGGAGTTGGACAATTCACATTTATGGCGTGGTGGTTAAAAAGGTAAAAGAATACATGTATTTTATGTGAATTCGATGTTTAAAGCCCTCTGAATCTATTGCTGAATCCATTTCTGGAAAATGTTTGTATGTGTTTATGTATGTGTGTATGTGTGCATGTCTGTAAACTCAACAGTGGTAAAACGAATCGTGCTGAAATTTGGTATACCTATTTAGAATCACAAGGTGACGAACTAGATTGTTTTCGGTGACAATCTGACAACCGGAAGTGGCAAATATTACTCACAAATTTGGTATACCTATTTCGAATCACCAGGGGATCTAATGGATTGTTTTCGGTAACAATCTGACAATAGGAAGTGACAAATTGCTTTCTCAGGGATTCAATCGATTTTGACCAAACTGATACCAGCTCATCCTCCAGTAACTTCAAATATGTATACTAAATTACAGATCAGTGAGATGAACGGTTTAGGCGCTATAAGAGTTTATAGAAGCAGGTTGACAGAATCCACAGCTTTCGTCGCTGTGTTGCGAATTGTCAGATTTAGATACATGTGAGTGCCACTGACATGACATGATATTGTGTTAGTCTATGACTGACGTTAGGTTACGGTCCAGAGTGGCTGTGGCTTCACGAAATTAAATAATAACAAACCTATTGAGATACTTCAATGTTCCAACGATGAGTCGGAAGGTCCGAGTAACAGATTTGAGGGAGAAATAATTGCCGTTATTATGTTGAAATAATATTTTTGATATACCCCAAAAAGCAAAATACTGACGTGATACACATTTGACAAGCACAATAATTCTTTCTGTAACACCACTACAATTCTTTTTTTCTGATTTTATTAATCTTGATATGATTTAATTTACAGTAGTCTTGTTTCATTTCATTACTTTGTTCAAAAATATAAATCCTATCAATCTAAAACGCCGTTCGTAACATTTCAAGTTTGAGAAATGACAGTTTTCCTAAAAACATTCTAATAGGAAGTAAACAGTTCAATGACTTGTAGATTCTCATGAATGATCTATCCTCTTGTAAAATTTATATGGACGGATTTGCTTTCATATAATGAAATGCTTTAATGATAAATGAAAATGAGTTGAAACTACAATTTGCTGAAAGAACGATAAAAATCCACCAAAGATTAGTAAACAAAACTTCTAAAGATCACAGTGATGACAGTGCATGAAAAGCCAACACAAACATACCACATACTAGAATATCGAATAAAGACATCCGATCGTTCGGTTTCTCACCTGAACAGGGGCTATACTATCCAAGGTGCCAACAACATTTTTGTCAAAGGAGTCCGAAGATAAGAGTCGAACAGTGAAGAAAAGTGGCGCGTCCCAGGGACAAGTGGTTATGTCAAATAAACTCGATGGTCTAAATTTGAAGTTGTATCAGTTACAGTCGACCAACTAAACCAGCATACCTTATCCTTGTTCTGTTCCTCAGTTACGCCGACACCTTGTCGATCTGTACCACTGTACGCCTTGATTTATTTCCTAGTTTGCCGACTGAAATGACTCGCCTCTTTATCGGCCTCTGCGTGAACAAATGAGACCGAACCGCGCCCTAATGGCCACGACGTGACTACCTAATGTGAACTACCTCTCGTATACCGGTGGCGTCAACCCCATATCTCCCAAGTATGAGGTGAATTACCCTCATGAACTGCATATGGTCTCGGGCGAAAGACGTGAGGTGATTAGCGGTAAATCTCGTTGGGGATGATCGATTCTTCGGGTGTTACTTGATGCATATATTTGATGTGTGATCAATGTTCTTCCATCTCTTATGTTTATCCCCTGATTTACATGACTTTTACAATCTGGGAAAGGGAAACTTGATACTTAGATACTTGTTCTATAGGCACCCATTTTAGTAAGATAGTAAAGGTTTCATGTCGATTCGAAATCGTTATGACGTTTTAGACTATTAAACCTGGCACCAAATTATGCATTTTGCTACACCCTTTACTTTCTGGTCAAATCTTAGAACGTTTATGAGACAGTGTTGAGTATACGTAGGTAATTAGAGTAACATTTATTCAAAGGCGACAAGTTAAGGACATTAATTTAACGAAGTGTTTTTAGATTAATACCTTCCTGTTGGTGAGGCGTGCCTTCAAGAAATCAGGTAGCGATTACAGTAAGAAGAGAAAAAAAGTTAAAAGTATGTTTTGCGGTGCTCATAAAAACGAAAGTCGAGTATTCGCGGAATAGTAGTGGAGATGTGGTGGAATGTGGACGGAACGGCGGTGAAATATCGCCGAATTGAAATTAATAAAACCAATTAAATTAAATGTATTTAAAGGTATCGCGCCCGGTATGCCAGAGATTACTCCCGGTCGGCTATGATCGATGGTAATTGTGGCGAACAATTTTCCGGGGACCAGAGTTTATGTGGAGCGGTGTGCAGTCTAAAAGGACCACCGCTTCAGTTGACAAATTATAAAAATTCAACTGTACAACGTGTGTATCTACTAACCGGCCACTTAAATTCCACGGACCGTGGACCGCTTCGACGTTGAATAATCATTTGACATAAATCCCATTTGTGCGGTTACCGCTTCCATCGAGTGCCATTCCGTGCGAATCGCTCTCCACCGGGGTACACATATACGCGGCCGCATAAAACGCGTACATACCACCGATATTTGCGCGCGGCATCATTTTTCAACGCGAGTGGCCACAGAGACAACCGACCGACGAAATAAACTACCGAAATTAACGCAGACTAAACGCCAACTCACCAGCTTCATAATTTAAAGCGCTCAAATATGTCCAAAAGAAATTTGTTTGCGAGATACTGGTATTGGATCGTGTCGATTTCAAAAATGGTGTTGGTTTTCACATAGCGTCTACGGGTTGGCCAGAAAATGCAAAAAACTAGATTTTACTCGCGAGTTAGAGCACCGAGGTCTTCAAAAATGGGTTGATTCCTGGGATAACATCTCCTCCCATTATCGTTGGAATCATCAAAAAATCGCGATTAGATCGGATGTAGTTTACTCCGAAAGGAGACAATGTCGTAAAATAGCTATTTGGACACTATTTTCAAACTTTGATACGTCATAACTGTCGTTTAAGACAGACAAAATCGAATAGCACCGTTCGAATCAGAGTGAAAAACTGGATTAAGGACTTAAATCCATCGGAAATAGTTAACCTTTAATCGACTTGCCAAAATTTCATAAAAACTGCACTGAACAACCATCTTTCATCTTATGAAATGGATTCCTCAGACCGTTTCCCACCCAGTACCGTTTGAATGATCCATATCGCGCCATTACATCGGACACAGTTTGCTCTGAAAGGAAACAATGCAGTAAAATTTTGACACTATTGTCCAACTTTCGAATGTTTAGTGGATCGTAGTTAGAAATGCTTAGTTGACTTTTGGCCTACCGTATCGACTACTGAACAAATAACAAATAGCAAGAATTGTTTCACCGACGTGTGAACTACTTGAATGATACAAAAACACGAACATGCATAAGTATTGGCATATGTCTCTAACAGTACACAGATCTTAATAATTTTAGAACCCATTTAGTCGTATTACCGACGTATTTCGAGTAATAGAGAGAACATCGCGTGTTTCCTTTGCTCTCGAAGGTGTCAATTACCTGCATCCACACTAATTCTTTTCATTTTCAATTGGTTTCCCGGCCCCGAAAAAAAAACTTTTCAAGTATGATCTATTCGGTTGTCTGTGTAGAGGAAGTCACGACCCAGGGCACCAATTATTCTGCCTAAACGGCTACCAGCGGAGCAGTACCATGTGTGGTACCTCACGAAGTAACCATAAGACCTGTCATTATCGCTGATATGCTTCTGTTACCGGAGGCATATGCGAGACACCCGCCCTCCGCTCACTATTCTCTGTCAACTCCTTTATGATGAGGGGACACACTGGTGTAATATACCTACCTGTCATGGTGTAATACACCTTTTATAAATACATTTTACCTTAAAAGCATTCTTCAGTTATAAAATATCTTAAAATTTAGGATGAATTTGAACATTGCTGTGGTGATTAAATCACCAATGTATTTGTCTTATGTAATTAGGTCAAAATAAATAATTAACTGGACGTATCGGCAATCGGCATGTCCTACAACTTTTTACGAGGTTGTAAATTTCGGACCAGAAACCGAAAGTGTACCTACAGCTGCCGCCCCTGCGTAATGTAATGAGTACACGCGCGGGAGAATTTGCCCTGAAAACGAGAACTTGCTGATGGTGTAGGAGCTCGTTACCGTTGCACCTGATCTCCACGCATACGGTATGCAAGAGCGGTGATTATTTATGAAGTAGGCAGATTGATTTTCGCATTGTAAATTGGTCGCAACAAATATGGACACGTGCGTGCCTGATTTTAACAACTGGAACCGTTTTGCGTGCAATGCTGCAATCTGCTCATGACACTTTATTTTTGCTACGTTTATTTATTAACTCCACGCAATCGACTGCTCTTTTTGTTGTCGCATATGTAAGGACAATACGAGCAGCTGCTCACCGCATATTGGGTTGATATATTTGCAATTAAGATTGTTGTCGTGTGCACTTAAAAGGTATTTTCCAGAATTATTTTGAAAAACACATTATTCTTTGTTGCTTGCTGGGAGCAAAAATTTTGTCGCCATAATTGATAACCTTCATCGATGATTTCAAAGGCAGACAAATACATTTTCGCACAAAAAAAACAATGGATTCTCACGCAAATCAACATATAGACATTAACGAGATTCAATCAAAATCACCGAGTGTTAAATTACTAATTAAATCGAATAACTGCGCAATCGGCATCCTTAAGTAGCCTTTTGTAAGATTTATGGCGTTATGACGTGTGAGCTCTGCTCGAGATGCGTGTTATTGATTACTTTGAAGTCTACGGTTAGTTAAGCAGTGGAAACATTTGTTGTTTTAACGTGGCCATATTAATAATACAGACGGAAGGCTGACCCAAAGGCTAACAAGTAAGCAGTCATACATCCAATAAAGAAAGATAAATACGCCTGTTGTACGCCTTCCCATATTTTGTTTGTGAGAAATAATTAAGTTACCCGACTATTTATAGACAAGAACCATAATAACAGAAGGAATTTTCTCTACCATATTTTAATTCATTCATTAGATATCAAAAGCAAACTTCTTGACATCTTAATATTAAATAAGTACATAACAATACCTTCGTGTAAATCAAAATAGTCGAGTGGATCTAGTTGTGTTTCGAAATAGTTATTACCCGAAGGAAGTAAAACATACCATATTAAATCAGAGTCATTTCAACGGGTGGGTTTGGCTGCTAAGATATAGCTAGAGGAGGGCCACAGTGTGCGGTTTACGCTGTGAGAATTTTCAATATTCATGGCCCCAATTACCAATGCCGTGGTTCCTGGCAACATTATGTGCTACGATATGCAAATGACAAGTTGTGCTCTGCCAGAGTTAGGTAATTACACCCCGCCGCATGTATAGGGCTCGGGAAATCGCTTTTCCACCAATCGCGACACAAAAACTCTACCCCTCACTCGCCTATTGGCCATTACGTTAAGTGATAATCACCAGGGGTGCACGAACGAAATCCTTTTTTTTACACAGTTCTACATATTGTTGATTCGTCATGGGAGAAATTGATGGTGGAGGTTTTTAAATTCGTCATTATTTTGACTCAAAAGTTTTATTTAGACCCTAAGAAATCTTGAAATAAGAAAAAAAGTCTGGATCTGCCTCGAAAGTAACAAGACCTTTGATTAGCATGTCTATTTTTACTTAGAATTTGAAAACATATGAAATTGCAGTGGATGTATTATACAGGTGTCACAACAGAGTGTCAACGGACGACACTTTGTATAACCTATGATTTCTTCTGTTGCTCTGCAAGGAAATGCTTTAGAATAGATTTTTACTTCATTTTATTAATTTGTATAAGAAAACAGTTCGAAATAACTTTTGACAGCGTTTTCTGAAAAATCAATATCAACCTATAATAGCTTTAAGTTCTAGATTTCTGGGAGAAAATCGCGTCAACGACTATAAAGTAGTCAACGTTTCGCACTCTGTTGCAAGAGGCATCTTTACGTGTGCGAAACGTTGACTACTTTATCGTCGTTGACGCGGTTTTCTCCCGGAAATCTAGAACTTAGTGATTCGGACCGCGGAAGTCTCCAATCTAACTATAATAGCTTTGTTCAAGCAGCATTAAAAAAAGTCATGTATTCTACTGTGCAATGTGCATGCGCAGTATAAAATTAGTGTTCGACTGACTATAAGTTAGGGATTCTTCAGTCACTCGGCTGTTCGAGCTGTACTTTAGACTGATTTTAGTTTTTAGTTAACGCTTCAGTCACAATTTTTTTCAGTCGATTACAATACTTTTTTCCTTCTAGGTTACCAGTCGGAAAGTAAAAATAAACGAAATATGTCATTTTATATTGGTAAATATACTAATATCTCAAAAACATGGATAGGGATAAGGGCGTTTCTTAAATATTAGTAAAAAATTAATTTCTTTATCTGATGAATCAATATGGAGTGCTGAATTTAAAAATTCATCGGTAAAATTGTGTAAGATACATCTATAAAAGATTCAGTGTTAAGTACCTGTTTTAATTTAGTATCTATTTGAATTCCTTGACAAACATATAATTTACTATATAGAAAAGCTGAAAAAAGAATCTGTCATTTCGTGTCCGTAAAATCATCATCAATTCGTAAGGATAAATAACCGCGCATAGACCGGAACTGAGCTAGGAGGGTTTGAATAATTTTCGAATGGATTTGAGTGATCTGCGGTTTGGTCGGTTGCTTTAACTCTTTTACCGGTGGAATTCCGAAGCTGTCAAATGTGGACAATGGTCGCGACTTTTGTCAACAATCACCGTTCAATCAAGTATGACGTGTCTCAGTCATTACTTGGTAAAGGTACCAGGTGTACCGAATATCAATCTGAGAATCTCAATTCTTTATTTATTGCCGCCATTATTCGTGCGGGAATCGGTCACGTTTTATGGTAAACGAACGGCTTTGATCAAACTATTCGGTTGCTCTAATTCCCCTTATACCGAAAAATTATTTTTCGCCGATTTTCAGAGCAAGTCATCCAGAAAGTGACAATGCTTGTAATTGTTGCACAATACTGGTTATAATTAAAAATGTTTCTTCAAATAAAAAAGCATTTCTTTAAATAAAAAAATACAAAGTCTTGACAATCTCGTGAAACATAATGATCGTAAATGATCCCTCACATAATTAATATTATCTAAGCGGAAATAAATATCAATTATATGTGCGAAACATGACACCTTGCACCTAGAGAATAATTAATCATGTCAAAGAAAGTAACCATTTATCATAAAACGTCTCTACAGGTGTGCAAAAATCACTCGGAGAGGTTATAAACGACATAAAGTGTGTTGTGGCAGATTGAAAGTTCTAGGTATAATTTTATGCCGTCAAAAGCGAAATACCGCCTACAAATAAGGATGCTTATTGATGGTTTTCGGCAGGTGCTTAGGAGGTGTAAAATATGATAGCTTTTTGTTTTGGACCACCGAAGATAACAATCCGAGCTTTAGGGTATATCTGATACTCATCTTAAAGCGTTTATAAGTTCACACCTTTCCCCATATTGTTACAGGAGTGTCCACTGTCCAAACACCTTGTAACTGCAGTAATATATATTTTACGATTAAATACTTCAATTTTATACTGCGCATGCGTATGCGCTTTTCCTGCTGCTCGAACAAAGCTAATAGGGACCATATAAATTATTTGTATTGGAAATTCAATAAAGTCGATCCTGATCAAGTTTTACGAACTTAATCCGTCGTTGGGTTCGAATTGGAATACGTGTTTCCCTCGGTATTATCGTTAGGAATAAATTGGGAGTCCTCATCCCATTACCGCAGACAATTCGATAATTACCAGATACCGGTTAATTATTTATAGGCCCAATAAAACAGGAGGGCAGACAGACCGAAGCGGGGCAACCGGGTCCCAGCATCACGGCAACCTCCTATTTAAGTATGTTGACTTAACTCGGGATAACTTCACGCCTCTGCCTGTCCCACCGAACCGAATTAAAACAACTTTATGGATTCCATTAACTCTGACACATTATATGTGTGAAGCGGGCTTGCTGTATAGGTACCCGATGTCTTTTTTACCGTTGCCACCGAAAACATTTTATCTAAGGAGCTTTCACGACTTCTTTCTGGACAAAATTCGAGACTTGTGCTGGTATTTGTGACTGCGCATACCCTTTTGATCACGAATTGTAAACTTGACAATGTTGCAATCCGTGCTATGGTTGTAATAGATTTAATACACTGAAACAAAATCTATTACTTTATTACCTTCTACCAAATTATTCATTTTTTCTTTAAGTTACGATAATGTGGCTTATGTGGCTAATTTGCTGGGATAAACAAATCCAGTAAAACTTTTGCTATAACAATCACAACTCTTCGTCTGATCATAACCATAAATCATAGTCAATAAACCGTAGCGTAACTTTGGACTTCACACTGCAACTTCAACTGACATGTCGCAATTCACGTCACCATTCGATACCTCCATGCATGCCACTGCCAATTCCAATGTTGCTGACATAGGAAGAGATTGGGTTGTCGTCATTTTTTGAGATAAATTACACATTAAGTATCGTTACCTGAGCTCTTCACTGATCCTTGAAATATGTCGGGGATGTTGGTCATTGTGTGGATTCAAAACTTTACTTTCTTATTAAAATGCATCCAGTTGTGCCTAAACTAAAAACCAGTCAGTCTAAAGTACTTATTGGTCGAACAGCCGACCCAATGTAGCGTCCCTAACTTATTTTATACTGCGAATGAGCAGTAGAATACACGACTTTCCTGATTGCTGCTCGAACAATATTGGACGATAATTACGTCGATTCTGTAAGCCAGTTGTTAATTTGAGATGGTAGGGGTAAAGCAGACAAGCACATCATAAATTTGAACATATAAAGCAATGTTAAAAAGAAACAATTCACGAGGACGTTAATATAGATTCATTCTAATCAATATATTTGAACTTGTGCATTATTAAGTAAAGTCATGCAGCCTGTAATTTAGGTTACTTCAATTAACAATTTTACTGTGTAGATTTGAGGTCATCGATAATTGCCTGCATATTATAAATTTAACAAAGTACAGCAAACTAACGCAGGTGCGTCATGCTTTATGAATTCTCCAACACAGAGAAAATTCTGATGATCAGCGTGAGAAACCGATCATAAGCCATAAATTTACTTGGATCGGAGATATTTCATTTTTCGTATAAAAATTTTGGTAAAACAATTATTATTACATATACAATATGTTTTTGTCGATTTTTTTTTACCAGAACTAGGTTATCAGAAAGAATACATGGAACAATTTCTTTCAAAATAGCAGATGCAACAAAATGACTAGTCGTTGTAGATACAAAAGGTTCAGATGAGCATTTGCAACCAGTTCAATTAGAGCTATACACAAAAATCGCAAATTCTAAAGTATAAATTTAACTTTAAATAAGTTAAATAATATCTACTGGTTAACGAATGGATTGAAGTTAAAAAATAAATGGAAGTAAGCTCAAATTGAATGACATAAAGCAAAAATCCGGGGTGCCGCCCAGCCAACTTTCCGCCTAAATCGTCGACACACTGAAGAGTCTAAACGTTTTAGCAGTTATTCAATTTCGTGAAGCCACAACCACTCTGGACTCCAACCTAATGTCAGTAATGCCATGTCGTTTCAGTTGCCATTGACGTCTATCAAAATCTGACAATTCGCCACCACAGTGACGAAGGCTGTGGATTCTGTCAGACTGTCTCTATAGTCTCTATAGAGTAAATTGTACACTGTGTGTAAATTGGTACACATATTTCACATCAGATTTTGACCAAATTGATACCAGCTGATCGACCAGTGACTTTAAGATATTATGTTGGAACATCATGTTGCAATCTAGAGTTGCTGTGGTTTCAAGAAATTGAAATGTTGTAGACCTGTAGATGGTTGCAACGATTCAATAAAGTAGACGGAAAGGATGTTGGCCACTCCGGATTTTTGTTGAAGATACGTTATTAATACCCTTACCGAACAGAGTATATACTTATATTAATATTCTTTTAATTACCGTACGACAACGTTCAATTAATTCTTATGGTAATGTGCACCGTGAACCGTTTAAAAGCAGAAGCTAAGAAACACTCACTCGCATAATAAAATGTATTTAAGGAAATAATTACCGCGGCTCTCTGGTGGTACACCTTGTTCACGAACAGGAAGTGAACCGATTTCTCGACTGTTTGCGTACAGAGAGTATTAAGTAAGACAACATAGGGACTTCTTATATCTTCACGGATAACACAGACAATTAAACACCCCATTATAATACGTGTGTGGGGGACCGTATCAGCCCCACGAATCGATATAAATATTCCATCTTGTTATTTAGAAATGCAAATCAGCAATTAGTAAGAACACCGTGCACGCCGGCAACAACTAGGGCAAAGCCACCCTCTCCTATATACCTCAACTTCTTGTACGGAACACATGGCGTATTTATTATATCACGCCGTATCATATCTACCGTGTATATCTTAAGTATTTTATAATATTCCGTTTTCGCTAATTTAAATACGATGACACGGGTGTTCCGTGGCATCAGATAAAACCGGAAAAGGGGCTATAAGAGACTTAAGAACCCCACGCTCCGGTAATAACTACATCTGTTGGCCGACACCGAAAACATAGTATGCTGTCAGAGCGAACACCGGAAATAAAATATGTACGTTCGAAACGTCAACGGACGATTGTCATTTTTTTCTTCAGAGTAAGAAACACGAGGTGGGGGTTTACCCTGTAGGAGATGCGTGTATACATTTGTTAATTAGTTGGTAGTATCAGAAAATTGGTGGGTGTTTTTCGACATTGCAACGGTCATGTACGTTCGATGTTGTAGACGTTGTTCATGTTGTGGTGGTTTCAGGATTGGCTTCATCATGGCATAGATCACATATAGATTTGCTTGTGCAGGTAAGTGCTTTCTGTTCTGTGTTAACGATGTTGATTTACAAAATAGCTACATGCATATTATGTCCAGCAAATTGTCCTGGTCAATAATATTGTTTTACTAAATTTTAGTAAGTTACGCTTACAGTGCAAAAGTAGAGTAGGTACTAGCTTAGTACTAGCTGCTATATTGTTTTGCCTACTACAAAATCACTGTACCGATCTGTCTAAATTGTAAGTAGCCAGTAAAACTGTTTTTTTTTTAATACAGGGTTGGGCAACTAAATGGAATATTGTCTACAGATCACAAATTATTAGTTTTATCAAAAAATGTTAAACCTAAAATGTCAAAAAAAAGTCTAATGATATTTTTAGACCGTACTGGACAAAAAATCAATCTCCTACAAATTTGTATATATATATATATATATATATATATATATATATATATATATATATATATATATATATATATATATATATATATATATATATATATATATATATATATATATATATATATATATATATATATATATATATATATATAATTTATAATAAAACTAAAAGTAAGAAATACTCAATTCAAAAGTATTACTATCAATTCGATATATTTGAATTAAAAAGGGCGAAGTTAATGTACCCAAATAGGGTTGTTTGCTGACTATTCTTAAACTATATGTCACCGACTTAAATTTTGAGTTTTTTTGATATATATTATTACCTACCAGTGAACAGATTATAATTAAACTAAAAGTAAGAAATACTCGATTCAAAAGTATTACTATCAATTCGATATATTTGAATTAAAAAGGGCGAACTCAATGTACCCAAATAGGGTTGTTTGCTTACTATTCTTAAACTATATGTCACCGACTTAAATTTTGAGTTTTTTTGATATATATTATTACCTACCAGTGAACAGATTATAATTAAACTAAAAGTAAGAAATACTCGATTCAAAAGTATTACTATCAATTCGATATATTTGAATTAAAAAGGGCGAACTCAATGTACCCAAATAGGGTTGTTTGCTTACTATTCTTAAACTATATGTCACCGACTTAAATTTTGAGTTTTTTTGATATATATTATTACCTACCAGTGAACAGATTATAATTAAACTAAAAGTAAGAAATACTCGATTCAAAAGTATTACTATCAATTCGATATATTTGAATTAAAAAGGGCGAACTCAATGTACCCAAATAGGGTTGTTTGCTTACTATTCTTAAACTATATGTCACCGACTTAAATTTTGAGTTTTTTTGATATATATTATTACCTACCAGTGAACAGATTATAATTAAACTAAAAGTAAGAAATACTCGATTCAAAAGTATTACTATCAATTCGATATATTTGAATTAAAAAGGGCGAACTCAATGTACCCAAATAGGGTTGTTTGCTTACTATTCTTAAACTATATGTCACCGACTTAAATTTTGAGTTTTTTTGATATATATTATTACCTACCAGTGAACAGATTATAATTAAACTAAAAGTAAGAAATACTCGATTCAAAAGTATTACTATCAATTCGATATATTTGAATTAAAAAGGGCGAACTCAATGTACCCAAATAGGGTTGTTTGCTTACTATTCTTAAACTATATGTCACCGACTTAAATTTTGAGTTTTTTGATATATATTATTACCTACCAGTGAACAGATTATAATTAAACTAAAAGTAAGAAATACTCGATTCAAAAGTATTACTATCAATTCGATATATTTGAATTAAAAAGGGCGAAGTCAATGTACCCAAATACGGTTGTTTGCTGACTATTCTTAAACTATATGTCACCGACTTAAATTTTGAGTTTTTTTGATATATATATTATTACCTACCAGTGAACAGATTATAATTAAACTAAAAGTAAGAAATACTCGATTCAAAAGTATTACTATCAATTCGATATATTTGAATTAAAAAGGGCGAACTCAATGTACCCAAATAGGGTTGTTTGCTTACTATTCTTAAACTATATGTCACCGACTTAAATTTTGAGTTTTTTTGATATATATTATTACCTACCAGTGAACAGATTATAATTAAACTAAAAGTAAGAAATACTCGATTCAAAAGTATTACTATCAATTCGATATATTTGAATTAAAAAGGGCGAAGTCAATGTACCCAAATACAGTTGTTTGCTGACTATTCTTAAACTATATGTCACCGACTTAAATTTTGAGTTTTTTTGATATATATATTATTACCTACCAGTGAACAGATTATAATTAAACTAAAAGTAAGAAATACTCGATTCAAAAGTATTACTATCATTTCGATATATTTGAATTAAAAAGGGCGAAGTCAATGTACCCAAATAGGGTTGTTTGCTTACTATTCTTAAACTATATGTCACCGACTTAAATTTTGAGTTTTTTTTGATATATATTATTACCTACCAGTGAACAGATTATAATTTATATTCCTTATAGCCACATGTCACAACTGAAGACGTTAACAGTTTTAGATAAGACGTCGATAAGGATGTGTAACAATTAATTAAAACGAGCGTTCCCTCGCATCATAGAAATGCTAATGGCGCCCTCTTTTGTACGGCAGCTTAGCGAGGCAGCCGACCGTCAAATATTTATGTATATTTATGGACTATTCATCGCGTCGTTAAATATTTATCTTTTATTATAAATTGTACCGTGCAATAATAATTATATCTCCGATTGTATCGCTACGGTGTGGCGTCGTTAAGAACAAGGGGGAGGTTCTTTTCGGAACTTTTAAGGTGTGTCTCATTAATTAATAATATCACTTTGTTATATTATATATTATAGCTTTAGAGGCTTATTGAATTTCGGTCAATATTATATCAACGTAACAAAAGAGGAAGATGGATAGGTTATGCATTGAAAACGTAATAGGACTATAAACGGAGCACATATTTTTGTATCAAAACGGCTAAACCAAGAACTGCCAATCACAGAAAAACACCGTAATTTTCAAAAAATACTTCTACCGCAATATTTATTCACTTGTCCAAGTGTGCGGTTGGCTCACACCAAGCGTTCCCATTAAAGTTAAAACGGTGAATAGAAAAAAGGCCTATTAGATTCTATTTCACTTGGACTTTTTTGGTATACCTATTATTTTCACACGGTTCATCCGTAATGGATCTCTTTGGGACCATAATTTTCGACCACACGCACTACGTAGGCCTTTATGAAATATTGTGCGTCGTTTCCTTCAAAGAAATTAATAACAGAAATTTATATAAAACGGCCTGTTTGTCTTTTTGTCCATTTATTCCGTCACGGTTCGAATCTTTTGGGTTAAGAAATTAATAAAAGGGTTTCGTTTCTATTATGTTCGTTATGAGGTGTAAAAGGGAATTGTATTTTTGATGGTTGTGGCTTAGAAATACACGCAATATATTAAGTGAGATGGTATCGCGAAAAAATAAAGCATGCAAAAAGGCATTTAAATAGGAATTAAAAACGTATTAGGAGAACAATTGACAGGATTATATAGAAACCTGCCACACGTATTAAGCCTGCAATTAAGAAAACTAAAACACCTTTTATTCGAATAAGAGGCCACGAGAGCATCGGTTAGAATGTTAGAGGGATATGATTACGTAAAATACATAGGTGGTCGTGATATATAATTAATGACATCTTTACCGAAACAGATGCCAGCAACAATTATTCATCCCTCTCCGGTCAAATCTTTTTTTCTTTACTTCCTTGCGCTGCGCTGGTTGCGAGTAAATACAGCGGAGCATAGTCAGATAACCTGCAATTAATGAAAAAATATCTTTATAATTTACGTCCGGTCGGCATATGGATAATGTAGAATGCGCATATGTGCGCTATTATGATCATTGTTTATGTGTGTTATATTTGTATTTGATAAAATCGATGCCGAAGGGCATCGTTAATATAATTTCTAAGTTGTCCGATTTGAATACATGCAACTTCTTCAATCTGTAGTGGATTTTGATCATTTTTTCAGGTTGTGTCTACTCATTTGATCATTGTGGCGACATGATAATTTTGTGGTCGACATAGAAAATAATAAAAATTGTATGGAAGATTTGCTTCAAGTCAAAGAAAGTTCGATGTTAAATGCTGACAAAGTTTTGGTTTCGTAAAGAAATTATTTTTTTTGGGAAGATTTGTTAAATTAAAAGCTATAGTTTTTGATATGTACAGTTACTCAATTTAAATTTAATAATATATTGTTTTCCAAAGAAATATTTTGTTCTTTCTTTGCTGATTGGCAATTTAGTACCTACCCGACTTAATAATCGAACGTTGATTTCATGCAAATATTGATGTAATCAAATAGCAGCTTTAGTGAAATTTCCCTATTTTAAGGAATTATGACTTGCTGTAGGGAAATAGCAAAAAACCTCACAAATGTAGGGAAAACACGATAGATTTGCAATTAAAATATTATTATCCTTACTTAATAAAAACACCAACAATACCAAATATTCTGTGACACGTTGCCTATCAACTCATTTAAACATAACAATTTAAATCTAGAAGAAGTTGTGTTTATTGTAAGTTTATATTATTTTAACATAAGTTGTATAAAAAAACATTCGCTAAGTTTAAGTTGTTGTGAGGATCTTGGAGCAATGGAATGTTCTTAAATTGTATTTTGAATTGTTATGTTATACAGTATGTTTTGCCAAATTATGTGGTCTTGAATAAGGAGATGCATGTTAAAATACCCAAAATAATTTTTTTTCGCGAAAAATAGCAGATATAACAATGGTCATAGCTAAGGATTTAGTTTTTACTTTCCGACTAGTTCCCTAGAAGGAAAGTATTGTAATCGACGGAAATTTACATTTATAATACGAGTTTTGGGGTCCCCTGAATCGATTGCAATGATTTCTGGAAAATGTATGTATGTGTGTATGTGTATGTATGTGTGTATGTGTATGTATGTGTGTATGTGTATGTATGTGTGTATTTATGTATGTGTGTACGTATGTATGTTGTGTGAACACGATAGCGCCCAAACGGTACAATGGATCGGTCTGAAATTAGGTATACATGTTTAGAACTACCGGAGGACGAATTGGAATTTTTTTTGTGACAATCTGACAACTGGAAATGGCAAATGTTACAAGCGTCTTCTTAGGGATTTATCTGCTTTTAGCCAACTGATACCAGCTCACCATCCAGTGACTTAAAATATGTATACCAATTTACAGATCACTGGGATGAATGATTTAGCCGCTATAAGCTTTTACAGAAGCAGTTTGACACAATCCTTAGCCTTCATCGCCGTATTGCAATTTGTCACATTTTGACAAACGTCAGTGCCACTGACATGACATGACATTAAATGTCATCATGACAAATGTCATTGTGTCATAGAAACTGTCGTTAGGTAGGGTCCAGAGTAGCTGTGGCTTTACAAAATTGAATAATTGCAAAAGTGTTTAGACACTTCATTGTGTCAACGATGTAGTCGGAAAGTAGGGTGAGGGCCACTCCAGATATTTTGTTATGTGATTAGATTTTTGTTGTGTTAAAGTAATATTTTGCATGAGATTTTGGATCTAATCATTTACATTGTGATATGAGAGTTATGTTTTTGTGCAATGTGATATCGTAAATATGTTATATTGCAGTTATAATACAGTTTACATAACTTTTGTAAATTGAGAATTGTTTCTAACGGAAGTTGAAAATTGTTGCTAAGGGAAACAGTTGAAAAGAATTAGTGTCGTTTCTGAAATGCAATGAAGTCCATACAGAATACTTTTCTCATTCCTATGGGGAAAAGTTAAAATTTTGTTCGATAAAATTGATGGTTTATGACTCGGGTATTTTATTCACACCAATAATGATTATATCATCAAATACACTTTAATGCCACGTGGCACTTTCGTAATGAATTGATGTATCTCATATAGAGTAGCGTCCGATATTTACGTTAATTGAAACCTCCTCAACAGTAGTTATTTGCTGAAGAACTCACTTTAAAATCACTTAGCATACACTATTATGTGGAGTCGCTAAGCGTTTTTAAACTAGCCTCACGTCGATCTATTTAATGCTAGGCGGTTCATTCCATTATTATAATCATCTCTTCACGGACTGTACAGAGTAAACGCGACTTGAGTGGTGCCTATTTGGACGCATAATGCCTTTTAATTGGGGGTCTATTTAAAAGAAATTGTTCTTTTTCAGCTGCCCGTTCCTAAAAACACCCTCTGGTATTCAATTTGAAATAAATAATACGTTCCGGGGATGCTTTTAAGTAATTATTGCTGAATATAGCGTATACTTTTTTCTGTATTTCACGGAAAAAGTTCTCAAATGTGACTAAATATTAAACGGTTGAAAAATACCGTTTGTTATAGGTAAGTTCATGAATTATTCGCCATGTCAATTATTGTTAATGTGTGTGTTTTTTCTGAGGAGAAGTAGCTGGTTAGGGCTGTCAATAAATTATATTGGTTGAATATACATCCATTAGCTGTGTTTTTATTTTTTAAATTTTGGGTGCTAGTCGGTAAGTAAAGACACACTGTATAAGACTTGACATTTGATCAATAATCAGGCAAGTAACAACGTGGAAAAAGAACGAAATCGCTGGAAAGGAAAGTTTTTCCGATTAAAAATTGAGGATCTCGTATAAAAGCCACGTTCTCCGTATGTCGTAGTTCTTTTGTCCATCGACAAAGAATTTAATACCGAAGACAATGGATTTTATAAATGTTTAAACGTATCGAGGTGGATTGTGTGCGTTTAACGATTCAATGACAACCATGGAGTAGGAAAGAGAATGAGGCGCTCGCAACCTATAATCAAATGACTGAAATGAATCCGCCGGCCGCGCTACAAAACCCGGCTTTGTATTTTATCTCTGGCACGCCATTTTTCGTAACCTAGCATTACCAGCGCCGGTTACCTCAAAATTTATGAATTTTTAACTCCCATTGTACTTGTGAAACGCATGAAAGGCGAACATCGCCGGCGAAAGCAGGACTTTAGCTCTCACGTAAGAAATGGGTTCAGTTGGATTTGATTAAATATGCAATCAATACATTGAGAAACTTCACGATAACATTAATCAGTACTTACTATTTTCCTATTTGGTGGCAACTTCTGACTTAACATAAATACCGACTATGTGATAAATTGAACGGCTGTTAGTTAATATATTAATTATTTCTACACCTTGTTTGATCTGTTGAATGTGTTTGTAGTTTTTGCTTACCTACTCAGTTTTAAAGCCAACTAGCAATGTGTTGGCATTTGTTTAATTTCTATATGTTAATTTTCAAAGAAGTTAGTACCTATGTCTTAAATGAAACTTTCTACATATAACTTTCATCTTTTGATCGATTGTGACAACTTTTCAACAAAAGTTACCTGCAACTTTCGCAAAAAAAGATGACTTTAGTCGTCCAAGTTTAAAACACTCAGTAGAGTAATTAGGGGTCCATCAAAAGACAGTGTCAACAATGTTGCTGGCGATTAGGTCTCAGTGAAGGTAACAGTGAAGATCTCTTACATTATTTATACAGGCCTATTTGCTAGGTCACGTGATTTGTTCAAGACGAAACCTCTATCGAATAGAGCCAGAAAGTTGAAAGACCTCTGCACTATATACAGATGATTAATAGTGTTTTGTGTTATGGTCTCCACGATCGCAGCACAGCGACTAGGTGAGATATGGATCTCGAACTATGTAAAATGGCGGTTAATAGATGCAGATTATATGCGGGCAGGAAGGAAACGGGCCAATTCCCCGGCCACTGTTCACCAGTCACCGTCATTGTTAACGGTCAGCCACTGAGCACGCATGCGCACCAGATTAGATTCCCAGACTGCTTTCTGAGCTTTCAGCTAGGCTGCACAGGCTTTTCGCGTCGGTTTTCCCCCAACCGCGTTCGTGCCTGGAAATCGTATACTAATGCTGTCTCGGACAACGCAATGGATGATGCAGTATTGCCTACATGGGAACATGGGCCATGTAGAAGCTTATGTTTGCTTATGATAATTCATAGGATGACGATTAAAAATTTTGATACATATTATTCATACGTTATAACATATTTTATGGTAGTATGCTTCTTACTTTACTGTTCAACAATGGGGTGATCGGTTTAGGCGCTATAACCATTTATAGATGCAGTTTGATAGAATCCACAGCCTTCGTCGCTGTGGTTGCAAATTGGCAGATTTTGATAAACGTCAGTGGTCACTGATATTACATGACATTAAATGTTATTCTATAGAAAGTTCTAACGTTAGGTTGGGTTCAGAATGGCTTCACAAAATTAATTAATTGCAATAAATGTAACAACGAATTAGTCGGAAAGTTGGGTGGGGGGCTGATATTTGGTGTGTAAATTCTGCACTTACATTCAGCCGGTCACAATGACAAGATGTTAAAAATCGTAAAGAAGACGATTTTTTCGTTTTTGTTTCACAGATTTGTCAGCCAGGCGTATCTAACATTAGTCAATAATTGTACATAACAACAGTGACCTAACATAACGTTAGGCTTAACAGAAGAAGGAATTAAATTGAATTTGGAAGAATTAAAATTATTAGCCAAGTGAATTACAATCCATTACATTCTTTAGTCAAAATAGCTTAGATTTAAAACCCCATAAAAACCTAATTACAGTAACACCCGTATATTAGCCGAATAATTCTCTTCTTCGAAGCCAATGTATATGCCACCCACCATCACGTGGAAAACCACAAGTTTTACATTTAATACGACGATAAGTCAACACGAAGAGTTGATATACCATACGCGATTAGCTATTTTTTTTTTTTCGTTTGTTCGACAGCGTTAGACGGCGTGTTGTTAAATAATTGCCGTCCATTATGACAATTTGCATATGGGTACATATACGGTAATCATCATTATGGGTCGCCTAGACCAACACGTCCACTAGCGGCGGTAATTACCGGCAAAAACCTATCGTGACTGCATTCGATTTTGAGCACTGGCGCAACACCATCCGATGTCATTAGGGAGGCGGCAACGACGGACGAGCGGAGGCATGCGGGAAAGGCAACCGCTCGATTCCTTGAACGCACGGCCAAAAGGAAATCCACGGAATGCCATTGCTCACCGTTTCAAATGCAAATTGCTTAGAGAGACGCTAGTCTCTGTCTGTAATTATGTGTGCTCGCCCTTTTGACCGCCACGAATGGTATAACCACTTTTCAACACGACAACGCAATTGTTTCATTCCTGTTAAAAATATATACTTTTGAACAGAGTGTTAGTTACTTTGTATTCGTTAGTTGGACTCTTTGACTGATACTTTTCTAATTTCATTGATACCCACGCAGTAAGTTAAACTTGAAGTTGATTACTTACTGGATTTCGAATTTACTTAAAACGTTTATTTTCATCGATATTGGCTTCAACTCAAAGAAAGATCGATGTTAAATACTGGCAGACAAAGCTTTGGTTGCCGCAAAAAAAATATTTCTTCGGTAAGATTTATTAAGTTCAAAGCTATAATATTCGTAAGAACGTTAATTAATTTAACTTTAATAACATAATATGTTCAAAAGAAATGAACATTTTGTTTCAAGAACTCTAAGACATTTGATGTCATGTCATGTCAGTGGCATTGACGTGGGTGACGATGGTGAGCTGATACCATGGCCAAAATGGGATAAATTCCCCAGAAGACGCATGTAACATTTGTTACTTTCGGTTTTCAGATTGTCACCAAAGGTAATCCAATTCGTCCCCCGGTATTTCTAAATAGGTGTACCAAATAAAGAAATCGAGAAGCTACTTCCTCCCTATGCACAATTATTGCTTTTCTATCGAAACAACCAGCATCAGCATTCCAATAAGCATTCCGAGAAATGAGTCGATTCAGTTGATAGAAACTGCTTTCAGCGTTATCAATGATCGGTGAGAACCAGTCTCGAAGACAAACAAACAAACAAACAGACCGAAAAGACGTAAGGAGCTGGTCGATCGAGGTGGGGTTTTTATCAGGTCCGGACTAATGATTTTAAAAATTGGGAACGCAAACACACCTCTTGTATCGGTGATTAGGGGGCATTCTCCGCTCGTAAAAACCATACCGGGCCGATTGACTATTAAGAGATAGCGTTTAATGAACCCATAAATTTCGACACCGGAGACGGAGATCTCGTCCCCGGTTAGTGCGAGATCCGAGTAGTTGTTTATAATGAAATAAAATCACCGAAAGTAGGCAGACTAATAGAGTCATCAGGTTTTAAAAATGTTAGCGTTGTTCGAGGGTGTCACCGTTTCCGTTCGGACGGCGATACTTCGGCCAGATAATGAGCGCTTTTCAGTTTGGAAACATTTAACCTAATCGCCGTCCACGGATCCGACCGTCTGTAAATCAATGGCTCAGGTAAGAGACTTGACGCATTTTCACGCCAAGAATCAACACGATTCACCACAAGATTCTTCTAAAAAGATTCCCATACACGAGCGGCGTTTTTACAAAGTTTAGTGTGGACAGTGGACAGTGTCCTGTGAGGAGTCCCACGATCAGTCTGACATCAGGCATTTGTAGATGGAGAAACTCTTTGGTATTAGCGGCAGACAATGTAATGGTTTCCCAGTAAGCTTTCTTTGCTTTATCTTTCCATTTTTGTTCCATCCTCCTAATGTGGCCTGTAATAATTGCTGGGTTCTGGTCCTTGGAGCCTTCTCGAACTAGGCTGTCGGCTAACTCGTTTCCTTTGATCCCTGAGTTTGGCCTCTCTATAGGTATGTACTTAGGGCAAAAATTTGTCGTGTCGTTTCTCTTCTGTTGAATACGAAGAGACTCTTTAACACTTTCTTGTGGATAGAGTGGCAGAGTGGCGCTGCCCACGCGGCACAAATTAACTTTGAAAAAGTCCCAACCGTGTATATATATACGTTTTCCTATAAATTTAGTTGATTGCGGCAGGCTTCTCGGCCGGTAGGATAAGTGGTGGCGTTTGGTAAGTAGTCTGCTGAGGACGGTGGCTTCATCGGCCAGAGCCGTTCTTGCGCTCTTCAAAGATGCTGAGAAGCTGGTCCCAATGTCAGGGTAGGATAAGGTCGAGAATCGGACGACATCTGACCGGTCTCCAGCCTCAGTCCGATAATTTTCAGCGCGTAAATCTCTGTCCGGATATCGACACCGTACATTGCGTTTATCCCCCTTGTAAAACCCGGCCTACAATGGCCGGCGTAATTATAAATTAGCCCGCTGTCCGTCTGCCACTAATTTGCGCCTGATTCTATTTTTGTTTCGATGACCCTATATGGGTTTCTTGTTCTTGGGCAGAGGAACAATTAATTACTCAATCAGTTTATTTAGTTCAGTTATTTTTAGGATATAGTGTTTGAATTAAAAGATGAATGCTTAAAACTCGCATAACTATTCCATAGTCCCTCAGCAACTGGTCGACAAACCGTTAATAATAGCTTACTTTGGTGAGCAAAATCTTCTTCTAAGGATGATTTTTGCTACAATATTTCAAGTCTATTGAATTCGTGTCTATGTACAATTGACGTTGTTACGTTACAACATATAACGTCATAGTGGACTGCATATTTTATTAATACATACTCTCATTGAGAGAATAACAACTAGTTTTTTTCTATATATGTATATAACTGACATACGTTGCTACGGAAGTGAAGAAAAATATACGTTACGACCTTGCATTCTCGATGAATATTAGTTTAAAAATATTGTATTTTTTTATTCTATTAAAATTTTACACAATTTGCACACATCTTTAGTAGCCATAGCACCCTAAATTACTATTTCCTGCATAGTAGTGTAGTGAAAAGTTAGATCACTGTTGGTATCACTGATGTGGAACCAAAGGACACAAGCAAGCCGACAGCCTGGCTTCCATTTATGGAGCAGAACGCAGCTGTGGAATTACTAAAGGCCAAATTAGCACGATGGTACAAAAATGGAATAATAAAGCAAGGAAAATTTACTGGGAAGCATCCAACGGTATGAAACAAGCAAAGCAGCAAGTACCTTCTCTGCCTCTAAAGCCAAGGAGTTTCTCCTGCTACAAAACTTGATACTAGACTGATCATGGCACCCTCACAGGACACTGTCCACTGGGATATCATCCCACAAAAATTGGACGTGCAAATAATGCAAACTGAAGATTCTGCACTACAGCACCCGAAACAAAAAAGCGGAATAGGTATGTACTACAATAATTGATATCCTGAAAAGGCGGTACATCGATGGTACAAAAGATCTTTCAGGTCAAACCGTCGACGTATCGCGAAAGGTAAAAATCATAACCAAATATTACCTACGACTTTTGGTTGTTGATACAATGAAATTCCTTACCTTAACATACCTTTATCCCAACTAAACAGATGCCTATATTGTGGTAGACGCCTAGTAGTTGCCATAACTCTAAACAATGAAAGTTTCTTTTTCTTTCTTCCTGACATTATACATCAATAATTTACCATTATTCTCCCAATATTTGCGCAAATTATTATTATTACCTGAATTATTAATTATTACTTAGGTACTCTAATAAACTTATTACTTAGGCACTCTAATAAATCATTTATTCATTTAGGTAAATGCATAACTGTTTTATCAAGACAATAAATACCTATTCAGTATCGCACGCTGGTGAGGGAGAAAGCATGTCTTCGTCTTTAGCAAATAGGTAGTTAATATTCATATCAGCCGTTCAGCGGTTGCTTCCCATAGAACAGCGACAATAAATCCGTATCGATTCTTCCGGTATATAGCTAAGTAACGCCATCATTGCCGGGAACGTGTATATTCCGAAACGTAATGGCGACCCGAAGCTATAATTACCCCACATGTCGTATTATGGCCATTCTTCGGTTCCTTCTGTACACCACACACACCATAATGTACCTAACGATCGGCCGATTACTCAGGAACGAACGAACGGCGTCGGCAATTGTTTCTCCGATTCCTTGGTCCGTAAATAGCGACCGGTCGCGTTTCCACGTTACGTATTCCACCCGTTCGGTTTTAATAACGGATTAATTAATCTTTTGCTAGGAAATTCCCACACGCTTTCACCCGACATACACTCGGACTATTACCGCCATCGGTCTGTTTAATTACAAAGCAGACGAGTTGGCGGCTATTTTCCATGAAACGGTACACATTTTCAATTGTGCGAGCGAAGTATGGGTCCTGAAAAATTTATTGCTAAGTTTTATAAGGAAAATTGGTAGGTTACCTATACCTAGACACACTATTGGTTTAAATGAAGCTTATTTAGGTATTAGGCTTGCCTTATTTGCTTTCATTTAAGAATATATGGAATATTACACTAATGCCCGATTACTCCACTTACTCTTAAATGTCTAGCTTAGTTAAGCGGCCCTTGATTTGAACGAAATTTTTGTTCAGTTTTCGTGATTTTAGTGCAAAACGTAAATTACTGGGTACTAATTATTATAAGTCAGGAGTTGTAGTTTGAGATATTACAGTAAGAACTTCGGCAACAATATCTGCTTCAAGAAAGAGATAAACGTGAATGCAACACTAATACTTCAGTTTACAATAAAACCAAAAATCAATGATGATTTGGATTTTAGTAAATTGTGACCAAATACAGCCAGTTCCACGACAATTGCCTTTCACCATGTCATTGCCTAGATTCATCCGTTCAAAAACACATGCAAACAACAGAAAAAAATCTCTTCAGATTTCTAAATAAATTCAAAGACGTAGGTACGAGTGCAAGGTGCATTTATGAGTATCAGAGGTGAAAGCAGAGTCGAGGTGCTATTGCTATGAATATTTACAATAACTTCACAAACTAAAAAAAAAGATTTTTAGAAAGTTTTTCTGTATTTAACGTATTTTGTACCTAAGTAGGTATAGGCGGACGTATGACAGGAGTTGTAGTTTGGAAAGGCAAGAATATATTTGTTTTATGTTTGTATATAATTTTTAGAATTTATCTGCTATAGACGTATTATCAATGGAATATTTTATTTAATATGATAGAAAACTTACGTTAAACTTATTTCTATCAAATTATTTCGTTTAAGTTACTATTTATTAAAATATTGGATACAATTCTTGGTGTTTATGTCGACTACCAAAATAATATCATCTAATATTCTTTCACTTTATCTCAACATATTATTTAACTAGTATAGGAAGACATTCATGTTCTTCGAACTCTATTACACCAAAAAATTACAACTTGCAGAAGATTTAGTAAATGAAACAATATTCAAAATTAGCCTAACTAAAATCGGAAGAGTCAGATTTACAGCAACAAATGCTCAGGCAGGAGATATTACAGTAAGAACTTCGGCAATAATATCTGCTTCAAGAAAGAGATAAACGTGAATGCAACACTAATACTTCAGTTTACAATAAAACCAAAAATCAATGATGATTTGGATTTTAGTAAATTGTGACCAAATACAGCCAGTTCCACGACAATTGCCTTTCACCATGTCATTGCCTAGATTCATCCGTTCAAAAACACATGCAAACAACAGAAAAAAATCTCTTCAGATTTTGACAGCTTCAGTAGAGCACGGCAAACTGTCACTTAAAACCTTAGCCCTGTAGATTTTTGCGGCTTAAATTTATGCCCTGCTTAGGTAATTAAGCTTTGCTTAATGTGCACGTGCAATGTAATAAGCGACAATTATTTTTTTTAAGCTGTGCTTGGCGAGCAACAATCAACAATTTATACCTACTTATCGCTCCAATTTGACTTAATTGCAATATTGGCGGAGGCGCCATTCCATGTTGTCGGTATACCTTTCCTTTTGTTTATAGATTTTCCATTATTATTGATGTTCAAAAATCGAATTATGCACAACAAAAATTCAATTTGAATTAGCGCAATCCTTGTCATTATATGGTATAATTTAGATCGCCCACATATCTCCATACAAACGCAACCAAGGCAACTAAAAACATACCCCCTACAGCATAATTTGCAATGTAAATATGCCGCTAAAAGAATCGTGAAGGAATTATGGCGGAAAAAGTGCAGAAACGGCGTTTCTGCGTATAGACGCGTGGGAGCGGCTGTAGCTATATATGCTGGTCGATAAATCGTGTTAGAAAACGCGATTTTCCCGGGTATAGGCGGCGCGCACGAGAAATAAAAGTTCGTAAATAAATATGCAAATCGGGGGCCATACAGAAAGTATAAGCTTATCGGGTTTGGTCGTATCCCCGCACCGATGCCAGTTTCCTACCTTACCGGCGGGAGCACGCACACAACATTAACCCCGATTTATATTATTATGTAAATCTGCTATGGTCAGTGGCGTACGATGGATATATGAAGAAGGGTTTCTCAGTCATCAACTTTAGTTTCTATAACGCAAAAACTAGTTCGTTATTCGTATTATTTTTAAATTTAAAAATCTGATGTGGCCAGGCACATTATCATACGATACAGCCGTGTTCAGGGGGGCAATTTGGAAGTTCAAGGGGCATCCGCTTATTATGATTTAATTTTTTTTTCAAAAAATGGAATGGACATAAATTATACAAAATTTTCTCTACTATAGTTTATTATTTAACTATTTTGACGAAATTACAGAAATGGCGGCTAATTTGCAAAATCGTTGAAAAATGATAAGAGTAAACCTCGAGTGCCTTTGGGACCTTTTGGACAAAACTTCTTTCAGCTCTAAGTTTAGTCACGAAATTTCTAAATATGAAGTTTCGTCTCGATACCTTCAGTAGTTTCTCCGGAATCGTCGCCACAAAAAACGGGTACACACACACAGACATTTTTTGTACCTTGGTGAAACATGTTCAGGCGACCCAAAACGACATATTTCCGCTAAAATCTCAATTTTTTTTTCGACACGATTACAATACTTTGTCATACTACGTAAAAAAGTGAGCTGCATGGGCTGAAAGAAATATCTTATTTGAAGTAAAAAGAAATAGTTTTCACTAAAAAAAGAAAAAAAAAAAAAAAAAAAAAACGATTCTTTTACACCAAATGGTTTTCCGTGATTTCCGTAATGTAGAAATTGTTTGGTTTTGTTTGAAATAAAGATCGGCCTTGAGGTAGGCAAGTAAATATTCTATTTGAAAGAGAAAGATAATAGCTTTGAGCAAATTCGTTTCATTCATTTTTTTCTCTCTCTGTGCAACCCGAAAACATGACTTGAAGGTAGGTATGTAGTGACAAAAATAGCGGATAAAAAATTGTTGAAAGTTTTTCTAAATAAATTCAAAGACGTAGGTACCTACGAGTGCAAGGTGCATTTATGAGTATCAGAGGTGAAAGCAGAGTCGAGGTGCTATTGCTATGAATATTTACAATGACAAAAAAAGATTTTTAGAAAGTTTTTCTTTATTTAACGCATTTTGTACCCAAGTAGGTATAGGCGGACGTATGACGTATGAAGTACGCCACTGATGGAGGCGGCATCGGCGTCTACCGCCACCCTTATCTGGCACTTATATTCAAATTCTAAAATAATGTTACCGCAGCGAGGTGTACGTGCCGTTATGAAATATTACGCAGCCATATTGGTTTCAGAGGCACGACAACCCGTCAAGGACTGCGGTGGCCGCTACTGGATGGCGCTAGCGACACGCTCGCCCCCTGGGGGGGATATATAATAAAGCGACATTAATCACACGTGTTTGCCCCCGCAAACTGCTTTTTCGTGGCATTGTAGGTGGGCTGAATTCTTAATAAATTTGCTGATTTCAGGCTATGTGTATCATCTGTATTTTACTGTACACTGTAGTTTCTTTTTTCATTCGGTTGGTGTGTCAAGAGGTGAAATGCCAGGGGTGTTAATGGCGGTCATTTGACGAGCTTTTGTCACGTGATTACCACTAACCTATACTTAGGGGTAATTGTATGTGACAGCTGATTTGATTTAAGATCACGTGATTTGTAGAGATTTGATTCGGTTGTGCTTTTTGACCAAAATTTCAAGCTACGGTCATAATATATAAGGAAAAGCTATGCTCGTCAACAAATGTTCTAACATTAGGAACTTGTGGATATCTCTCTTGATAGATACGTTGAGCTTCGGAACAATTTGATCGAGCTTCACCGTAACACGAAAGCTACTTTAAAACCCTACTTAAGCTCCTTGACGAGCTTTGACAGTTCCATACCTATATTTAGTTTCATGAAATCAAAGTCTGCTAGCTCTACTACATTGTAGTTTGTTCTATGTCACCCTGTATATTACCTATTCAATTTACAACATTTTGAATTCCTTCCTTTACCTTGAGCAGTCAATATAAATATTCACAGCAATAACACCTCGACTTTGAAGTGAGATTCCGGATTAAAAATGCTTTCATCTGTCATAAGCTGTATTATCATTCATATCTAATTTAAGAAAGGTGTCACATTCTACCCTCTTTTTAGATCTTTGTATTCATTTAGAAAACCTTTCAACAATTTTGCTATCCAAAAAATTAGTTAACAAAATCGTCGATAGATTCTACTATTACAAAGTTTTTCAAACTTGGACTACTGTGTCGGTTACCCTGATCAAATGAGTTGTACCTACCTATTAGAAAAAATTATTTTAAAAATTATATTTGCTAAGAAGAATTATGAAAATTATTGGAGATAAAAGTGTATCATTTTTTTAAGTTTTTTGTTTTTTTTTTTTTTTGGCTGAGGATTTAGACTTTCATTACAGCTCTTATAACAACAATACGGGCGGGAAATTCCAATGTTTAGGACAGCTCATTACTTGTGATTTGAAAGTTTGTGATTTAAAGTTATATTATTTAACCTACTATGCATTGTAGTTTGTTCTATGTCACCCTGTATATTACCTATTCAATTTACAACATTTTGAATTCCTTCCTTTACCTTGAGCAGTCAATATAAATATTCACAGCAATAACACCTCGACTTTGAAGTGCGATTCCGGATTAAAAATGCTTTCATCTGTCATAAGCTGTGTTATCATTCATATCTAATTTAAGAAAGGTGTTACATTCTACCCTCTTTTTAGATCTTTGTATTCATTTAGAAAACCTTTCAACAATTTTGTTATCCAAAAAATTAGTTAACAAAATCGTCGATAGATTCTACTATTACAAAGTTTTTCAAACTTGGACTAACGTGTCGGTTACCCTGATCAAATGAGTTGTACCTACCTATTAGAAAAAATTATTTTAAAAATTATATTTGCTAAGAAGAATTATGAAAATTATTGGAGATAAAAGTGTATCATTTTTTTAAGTTTTTTGTTTTTTTTTTTTTTGGCTGAGGATTTAGACTGACATTACAGCTCTTATAACAACAATACGGGCGGGAAATTCCAATGTTTGGGACAGCTCATTACTTGTGATTTGAAAGTTTGTGATTTAAAGTTATATTATTTAACCTACTATGCATTGTAGTTTGTTCTATGCCACCCTGTATATTACCTATTCAATTTACAACATTTTGAATTCCTTCCTTTACCTTGAGCAGTCAATATAAATATTCACAGCAATAACACCCCGACTTTGAAGTGCGATTCCGGATTAAAAATGCTTTCATCTGTCATAAGCTGTGTTATCATTCATATCTAATTTAAGAAAGGTGTTACATTTTACCCTCTTTTTTGATCTTTGTATTCATTTAGAAAACCTTTCAACAATTTTGCTATCGAAAAAATTAGTTCACAAAATCGTCGATAGATTCTACTATTACAAAGTTTTTCAAACTTGGACTACAGGTCGGTTACCCTGATCAAATGAGTTGTACCTACCTATTAGAAAAAATTATTTTAAAAATTATATTTGCTAAGAAGAATTATGAAAATTATTGGAGATAAAAGTGTATCATTTTTTTAAGTTTTTTGTTTTTTTTTTTGGCTGAGGATTTAGACTGACATTACAGCTCTTATAACAACAATACGGGCGGGAAATTCCAATGTTTGGGACAGCTCATTACTTGTGATTTGAAAGTTTGTGATTTAAAGTTATATTATTTAACCTACTATGCATTGTAGTTTGTTCTATGTCACCCTGTATATTACCTATTCAATTTACAACATTTTGAATTCCTTCCTTTACCTTGAGCAGTCAATATAAATATTCACAGCAATAACACCCCGACTTTGAAGTGCGATTCCGGATTAAAAATGCTTTCATCTGTCATAAGCTGTGTTATCATTCATATCTAATTTAAGGAAGGTGTTAGATTCTACCCTCTTTTTAGATCTTTGTATTCATTTAGAAAACCTTTCAACAATTTTGCTATCCAAAAAATTAATTAACAAAATCGTCGATAGATTCTACTATTACAAAGTTTTTCAAATTTGGACTACCGTGTCGGTTACCCTGATCAAATGAGTTGTACCTACCTATTAGAAAAAATTATTTTAAAAATTATATTTGCTAAGAAGAATTATGAAAATTATTGGAGATAAAAGTGTATCATTTTTTTAAGTTTTTTGTTTTTTTTTTGGCTGAGGATTTAGACTGACATTACAGCTCTTATAACAACAATACGGGCGGGAAATTCCAATGTTTGGGACAGCTCATTACTTGTGATTTGAAAGTTTGTGATTTAAAGTTATATTATTTAACCTACTATGCATTGTAGTTTGTTCTATGTCACCCTGTATATTACCTATTCAATTTACAACATTTTGAATTCCTTCCTTTACCTTGAGCAGTCAATATAAATATTCACAGCAATAACACCCCGACTTTGAAGTGCGATTCCGGATTAAAAATGCTTTCATCTGTCATAAGCTGTATTATCATTCATATCTAATTTAAGAAAGGTGTTACATTCTACCCTCTTTTTAGATCTTTGTATTCATTTAGAAAACCTTTCAACAATTTTGCTATCCAAAAAATTAATTAACAAAATCGTCGATAGATTCTACTATTACAAAGTTTTTCAAATTTGGACTACCGTGTCGGTTACCCTGATCAAATGAGTTGTACCTACCTATTAGAAAAAATTATTTTAAAAATTATATTTGCTAAGAAGAATTATGAAAATTATTGGAGATAAAAGTGTATCATTTTTTTTAAGTTTTTTGTTTTTTTTTTTTTGGCTGAGGATTTAGACTTTCATTACAGCTCTTATAACAACAATACGGGCGGGAAATTCCAATGTTTGGGACAGCTCATTACTTGTGATTTGAAAGTTTATGATTTAAAGTTATATTATTTAACCTACTATGCATTGTAGTTTGTTCTATGCCACCCTGTAGGTATATTACCTATTCAATTTACAACATTTTGAATTCCTTCCTTTACCTTGAGCAGTCAATATAAATATTCACAGCAATAACACCCCGACTTTGAAGTGCGATTCCGGATTAAAAATGCTTTCATCTGTCATAAGCTGTATTATCATTCATATCTAATTTAAGAAAGGTGTTACATTCTACCCTCTTTTTAGATCTTTGTATTCATTTAGAAAACCTTTCAACAATTTTGTTATCCAAAAAATTAGTTAACAAAATCGTCGATAGATTCTATACTATTACAAAGTTTTTCAAACTTGGACTACTGTGTCGGTTACCCTGATCACATGAGTTGTACCTACCTATTAGAAAGAAATATTTTAAAAATTATATTTGCTAAGAAGAATTATGAAAATTATTGGAGATAAAAGTGTATCATTTTTTTAAGGTTTTTGTTTTTTTTTTTTTGGCTGAGGATTTAGACTTTCACTACAGCTCTTATAACAACAATACGGACGGGAAATTCCAATGTTTGGGACAGCTCATTACTTGTGATTTGAAATTTTGTGATTTAAAGTTATATTATTTAACCTAAGCCATTAAACGCAGTAAATCCAATATGGACGCCTATAAAACCACTAATTTACAACGTACGCGATCCCAGGCATAGAATTCCATGAAGGAGGCATCATCAGATAAGTATGTCCATTTACAGCGTCCATCAAAAATTTATTGCCGGAGATCTGTAGGCGCTGCATAAAAACGAATTTACATCTCAATTCGGCAGGTAATGAAGCTCGCTGCTTTAGAGCACCCACAGCGACGGTGGCGGCAATATT
This sequence comes from Aphodius granarius, assembly GCA_963971325.1. Taxonomy (NCBI): domain Eukaryota; kingdom Metazoa; phylum Arthropoda; class Insecta; order Coleoptera; family Scarabaeidae; genus Aphodius; species Aphodius granarius. The sequence continues at coordinate 13,977,856 of OZ020226.1, forward strand.
CTGTGACAGTTCTATTGGTGGGCGGTGCCAAGCTGGTTGCTTGAACGTCGACGCCGCCCAAGCACCAATCGATTGGCCGTCTGAAGAGGTCACCATTGGGCACGGTGAGCTACCGTGAGCATCAATAGCCAATAAACATGCCGCCGGGTAATGCCTGCACTAAAAGGAATAAACAGTTTCCTCTCGGTGGTATGTACGGAAGGCTTGGGAGACTGAAAAAAGGTTTAGAAAGAGAGGAGAGAAAAGAACGCGTGGAAAAAGATGGGTAGTCGAGGAGTGTCATCAGGCTCGATGGTGAAGAAGCTGGTGGGGGAGTTGCAACTACTGGATAATGGGTTACAATGAGGAACAGTGCAACCTCGATGATCACAATTTAATGATGACAAGGAGGCAAATATCTTCTTCGATAATTAGATAACATATGAATGAATCAAAGAACAAGGCTAATTATTGGGCTTGAAAATTGAGTAGACGAAAACTTGGTCCTTGATTCAATAATCAAGGATCATAATTTGTTGTAAAGGTGTGGCAACCTTGGACCACAAAAACGTCACGTCAGTTACACATACCTATTATCAAATGAGTTGTGGAAATAATTATTTTAAAAATTTCATTAGTGGGAAACAGGTTTGAAGAATTTGCCTGTAATTGGGTGAAGGAATTCTCAAAATCAAAGATTACAAAAGATATAGGAGATCAAAATTTGTCAAAGTTTTAAATAGGCAATATAGGTATTTAGCTAAATATATACTTTGAACTGATTTTGATATAAATGGTAGCATAGTAAAATGTGACGTTACACCTAGATTTTTTTTGCCTTTGCGTTTTCATAGAGAAAGAAAAATTTATTATTTAAAATAGGTATTTAATATTTAATTTCATCCGTTAGGTGCTATGTTTCCATCCTGTGTAGGTATGCATCTCCATCAAATTATACTACCTACCTACACATTTAATAGTTTTATGGAGAGTTTACCCTATTAGGTACCTCTACATTAGAAAGGATATGATTTATATTGATATACCTACCTATATTTATTCAGTGTCGTGTACTGACAGGAAATGACGTTTGTCTGACCTCTCCAGGGTTTATGTCGAAAACCAGGATGTTGATGAGATCAAAACGTCAGTTTTTCCTTCTCAATCGAAACTAAAACTTTCCAGCTAACACGAATTTAACACCAGTTCAGTATTTATTAATCCAACTAAAACATAATTTGGCACTACCAAATGAGAAGTTCACCGATTAACATTATGAGGTAAATTTTCTCAATTTTTAACACTCATATTAGTAGATATCACATTTTTCCATAAAAAATCATAGTAACTTGTCTAAAAAAGTTTGATAACCACTCACATATCAGCCCAAAACAGCTTTCTGCTAAGCCCTGCGTCAAGAAAAAGAAAGACATGAATTTAGACAATTAATATATTTTAGGTATAAAACCTAATTTGGCATCACCAAACGAGAAATTTATCCTTTCAGGGGCCAACTAACTCAACTTCAACACTTATTTTAGTAGGTACCAACTTTTGCATTAAAAATCATAGTAACCTAGTCTTTGATTGATCTAGAAAACTGAAGAAAAGTCTGATAAACACTCCAGGTCAAAACAGCTGCCTGTTAAGGCCAGCACCAAGAAAAAGGAAGATGTCAGTTTAGCCAACGGGAAATGGATATTTTTAGGGGTCAACCTCTGAACTTTGAAAGTTATTTTGTCGTTACTAACTTTGGGCCATAAAAAATCATAGTAACTTGTCTAAAAAAGTCTGATAACCACTCACATATCAGCCCAAAACAGCTTTCTGCTAAGCTCTGCGTCAAGAAAAAGAAAGACATGAATTTAGACAATTAATATATTTTAGGTATAAAACCTAATTTGGCATCACCAAACGAGAAATTTATCCTTTCAGGGGCCAACTAACTCAATTTCAACACTTATTTTAGTAGGTACCAACTTCTGCATTAAAAATCATAGTAACCTAGTCTTTGATTGATCTAGAAAACTGAAGAAAAGTCTGATAAACACTCCAGGTCAAAACAGCTGCCTGTTAAGGCCAGCACCAAGAAAAGAAGATGTCAGTTTAGCCAACCGGAAATGGATATTTTTAGGGGTCAACCTCCGAACTTTGAAAGTTATTTTTCGTTACTAACTTTGGGCCATAAAAAATCATAGTAACTTGGTTTATGATTTGCTCCATAGAAAGCTTAATTTGGCATCAGAAATGGGTCCTTTCATGGGTCAACTCTCTCAATTGTGAATACTTATTTTAGTAAGTACCAACTTTAGCCATGAAACATCATAATAGATAACTTCGTCTTTGATTGATCCAGAAGGCTGAAGAAGAAAAAGTGAAACATCAGTTTAGCTATCTATCTTATAAAAGGAACTATATCCAGTTGTATCACAAAGTATTCATCAAAGGCACGTAATAAAACTAATCCAGCGTCAACACGATGACATTAATTACCATCCAAAGACCAAGCATAGCCTCCATAATAATCCACATTAGCAGGCGATTTGCAGACATCCGTCGCTGCGACCGGTGCGACATCAAAATATATGACAATTACAATAAATTATTATACCCACACATCAGAGGGGCGCACCGAGGCAAAATTAATTAAACCCGATTATTTACATATAGTAGCAACAGATCGACTTAATATGCATAATGACGGTGGCAAGAAGGAGGTCTAGTCTTCTCCTACCAACGCTTGAAAATCGATCCTTCTCTAAGCAACGACTCTAGGGCGTTAGAGAGGTAAGTGAGTGAGTGAATGTGGTAGATGGAAAGACAGAAAGAGAAGGCTATAGTGGAATAAGGTGCTGCGAAAGCGCGAGGTAGGTTAATCAGAGGCAGTGGGCTGTGCGTCGTGAGGTTCAAGCCTACCTATCATCTGAGCACAGGTAGCCAACCAAGTGGTAGCTGGCCAGGTAGCTCGAACTCACAGCGCAGTCATTCAGTGTTGTGCTCGCCGTCAGATAGGCTTGAAGCCTCCCTTTTCCACTTTGCCGAACGTTTTTTTTTATATCGTCACTTCCAACCCTTAAAAGATACATTTTCGAAATCGTTCAGTGTCTTCAGTTGGTGTCAGGTGTGGGACATCTCTAAATGAATTGTGCGGGTGCGTGGTCTCGATTCTTCCTGTCACAATGCTGATCTCTACCGGGACACCCCTCGGTGGTGGCAACGACTTCTCGAGTGTCACTGGACTGTCCGGGTGCTGTCCGGTTCCGGTTACGCCGGCCAGATCATCCATCGTCAACTGGAAGATGGATCCCGTCGGATTGCCGGCGTCCAACACTGCGCCGAACGTCCTACCGGCCGGACTGTCACTGTCGCCCTCAGGTTAGCTATTTTGGACCACTCTTATCATGTTTTATGCCATTCAAATTAAATGTTTAGAAATGGAATAAAGCATAAATTTAAGCTTTACGGATAGTGTAAATTTATCTTCAGTGTTGTAGCAAACTGCAATTCTATAAATATAACTACTTACATTTTTGTATTAATCATCGTTGTCGTTTATTCAGCGTTTTTATGGTAACTTATTACCTAGTACTTATTTAATTTTGTAATATGTTCTCTGATATATAGAAATTGTTGTCCCAGTTTGTTTTTAATTAATGTTTTTAGTTGTTAGCTAGGTTACGGACTTTTATATTTTGATTCTGACTATCACCGTGTCCTCAGGTTAGCTGTGGAAATCTCTGTTATTGTTGTAAAGTGTTCGTTCAGAGAGATTAATAGATACAACTGCAATTGTTTTCTTGATTTAAGTTTTAACCACTTTCTTTGATATTTGGTTTATTTTCCTGATTCTTACAGAAAACTATAGACAAATTCTTTGGATGTTTTCCTATCTAATATAATTCTAATTTGATCGGTGTAACCAACATGATGTTTGGAATACACTATCCAAACCACAAGTTTCTAATTTAAAACACTATTATCTTCTTCGAAAATTGATTTATCTAAACAAATCGAAGGAAAATATATCGCTAATTAATTTGACTTTAAAAGTAGGCAAAAACGTATCAATGAGTGGTAGGAATAATTGTTATAAAAATTATATTAACCAACAAAATTTTTTTTTAATTTGTCTATAGTTTGCTGAAAGAATCATCATAATCTACCAAAGATTACAAAAGTTATTAGTGGTCAAAAGTAAGATTCAATAATGACGCCATCAACTTCTCCTTCTTCAGTCATGACGTCGTCCTCGTTGTGGAAATATTTCTCCTCCTCATTTTATATAATATCTTTATCTATACTTGGGGTTGGCTTATATAGAACATCCGTAATTGATAATGCAAACCATCCACCAAACATTGCTGATGTTCAGCATCTACAAGTCTCCCCAATTTTGCCATAATCGGTGCACCATCAGTGGCCACCAATCAGTGGTAATCAAAGCATTAACATTTTGTTGAAAGAGTGTTAAGCATTTATCTGCTAGCACGGATCACGCGCATTCAGTCTCACAAAATTACCTACAATGCTATCAAATACAACCCTGCCCAAGAAATCAGACGAAATGGGAGAGAGTACATGCAGTATCTTAACTTGCGTACGGTAAAATTCTCCTAGCAATAAATAAAGAAGAGTATGTAACCTAATAAACGCGAAATTTTTAGTTCACTTTGTATCAGGCACCACATTGTATCAGAAAGAAGGTACTCAAGCTAAAGCTTAGAGCCTCTACTTTCTTGGAGCCCCCAAAAAATCATATATGGCACTAACATAGAATATCTGGACTTATAAAGGGCCCCACTCATTTCGTTCTCTGTTATTAGGTGTGTAGTGCTTTTCAATAAAAGCTGATACTGAAATGTGCTCTGTTTTTATTATCAATGAATATGTTTTCTATGTATTAAGTTATTGTTGTGTTATCCACGTCTGCAATACATGGATTAAAGCTCAGCAAAATATATGTTAGTTTCTTGAAACAACAGGATTACTGACACCCTTTCAGCCACTATGACCTCTTACCTACAACGCAGCATGTACGGCTTCAATTATATGTACAAGTGTAAATACTGTTCACGATTCAGTTCTTTAATTTTCCATTTCCGCCAAAATTGGAATATATAGAATAGTTATTAATTCCACTAAGCAATTTATTAAAAATTTTCCTATGTGTGGAAAATCAGCAGCAGTGCCAAAGAAACGGAGATGTAAAACATAATAACTGTCCTATTTCCAAAGCTAAAGGGATACAAATAACCAGAAGCTTGAAAAAACGTAAGAAACAGGGATAGAATGGAACTGAAAAAGTATTTGGAGGTTTATATCTTTACATGTTATAAATCACCTTTGTCCTGATGTTTGTTGTTTATTATTTATTCCAACATTTTTGTTGTGCAATTTGTTAATTGAAACAAACCATTAATTTTAGTCAACGGGTAAATAAATAATTATTGCCAATGCATAACTCAGATATTGAGAAATACTTTCAATTCATTTTAAGTAGGTACATTGTTGTTATTGACATTTAAATGTCGTCCGATTACTGGGAAACTCAAAAGTGGATCCAATTTTGTTAAATGAAAGTAAGATTCTGACCACAATTTATTATAATCGGTTATCAAAATGTCAGAAACCTTTTATAGACAATTTCTATGACATTTTTGGGTCAATGAAAAAAAAACAAGTATTGTTCCTGTTCCAAATTGATCGCAGTTCGTATATTTTTATTTTAAACTGGTTTTATAACAATATTAAACAATAATGAAGTTAACAAAAAATATGTATTGGCATACATTATATAAATAGATATATGGTTGCAGGGCGTCATTGTAGGTAACCTTCAAATAACACCAAACATAAATAATAAGAAGAAAGTTTAGCTCGAAGTTTGTGGATAAACCCATGAAATTGTTCAGTGTTTATTTCTTTTTCATAGCATCATAGTCTTTCCTAATGCTTGTGGGAGCTATTAATCATTTCCAAAGAAGCGATAATCACTGAGGAATTGATTTAGTGACGGAGTTTTCGGCAAAAAACGTCGTCACGGCCGATTTGAGAATCAATTATTGGGTCTACGATCGTCCGCGATCTCTAACTTTAACGGTTCGCGGCTAAGATAGCTCTCGATTTATGTGTAAGATCGACTCCCGGATCGAATTAATCGATATTAATTTTGCGTAATTGACAATTATTGGTGCGATTAATAACTCTATCGGGGCGAATTAATTCCCCGTCTTTAAATGTTGAGAATTTCCTTCAATTTATACTATATGGAAGAGCGTCCTGATTTATTTTTGCCACGGCAATTACTCCATCGATTGACTGGCATATTTATTGCGTACGGAAAACGGGGCCTTTTTTAGAATTTATTTATGGTGGCACGTCTGTACCATTACCGCTGTATGTTATGATATAATTGCCTTCGCATTACCAATGCCGGTGGCTCTTGATAATTGATATCAATTAATGGAGAGCAAAAAGAGACACAATTAAAACGTTTCTGATTCTCATCCGCAAAAAAATTGCCACACATTCATCTCTGGACCATCTACAGACCGTCCTTATTTATTGACCTCCTCAGTGCCGTTATTTGCTAAACATCACGCGTTCCTAATAATAAGCAAACTATAGAATAATTCTTCGACATTCTTTCTAGGAATACAATAATTAAAATTATTACTTCTTCAGCTCACTTTATCTGTGTAACCAACATGATGTTTTGTGGTCTAAATAGATAGATAGTCTCTAGTCATACATTGGCTTGGTATATAAGCTGAGCTCTGGAACTCAAAGAGTACTCTAGTTTCTCTTCATTTGCGAATAAATCTATCGTCTTTTACTAAAGATGTTTGTGGAGTAGAACGACTTTAATGAACCCACAATAATCTTGTATTGTTCCCGGCGGAAGAAAAATAATTACGGTCGCAAATTAGATATATAAATTTTAAAATACATTTTGCTGAAACTTAACTACTATTTGATTATATCAAAATGTGTATATTTTAAGACTTTTCCTCTTTCCGACTATTACCCTAGAAGGAAATCGACGTTTTTTGAGATTATAGCGGAAATATGCGTTTGGGGTTTAGGGTCACCTGAATCCATTGCAGTAATTTATGGAAACTGTTTGTGGCAATATGTATGTAGTTATCTATGTCTGTGAACACGATAGAGTCCAAACGGTACAACAGATCGGGTTGAATTTTGGTACAAATATTTAGAATTACCAGGAGACGAACTGGATTGGTTTTGGCCATAATCTGACAACCGGAAGTGGCAAATGTTATTTGCGTTTTCTTGGGGATTCATCCGACTTTGGCCAAATTGAATCACGATGTAAAGAAGACTGTCAGAATTAAAGCACGGTGTGGTATTTATCAAAGATGGCATCATTCCAGTCTCCTATAGGTACAACGACAGGAAAGAAGACTTCAGTAGTCTATGTTTGAAACAACAGAGTAATTAGGGGTCTAGCAGTTGATTGATTAATTTGAATTTAAAGCTCAGTACGAAAAAACTTGACCAACGTTCTTAATTGTTTGACAGGGTGCTTGGAAGTGCAACAAACCTTTCAAAATAAAATTTGGATTATTGTACAAAAAACCTGATGAGAAAATCAATTATAAATCTGTATAAAAATTCAAAACTTCATAAATAAGTTGTAATTACAAATAAAGTATAATCACCATGGCGAATTATCATAAACGATCATCGAAAAATTAACATAATTTTAAAATTAAAACGCGATTTAGCTGTCACGAGTCCCCAGCAGGTTTACACTCTCATTACAACCGCAAAAAATTACCTTATCTTGCTGTAAATTATTGCTTTTTAAGCGTTTCATACACGGCGCTCCCCACAAACTTTAACGAATTAAATTTGAATTCATTAGCAACGAGACGCCGACAGCGCCATCTGTGTTAATGGAATCGGTCTTATTTAGAGCAAAACACATGTCCGAGTGGGTCGTTAATTTGTAAATACATATATCGATTACATCTTGCGTAGAATGCTTCTTGCTTGGTTGGTGGGACAGGAAGACAGACTAAATTCGTACACCTGTTTGGTCGCGGCGCGGTTTAGTTCAGGTAGTGACGCTATAGGGGGCACCGCCGTCGATTCACAATTTCAACAATCGTCTCCGCTGACTCTACACACCTGATGGGAATTTATTGTGTTTAAGGCCAATACAGAAGGACCACCCGAATTGAGCATCGCCATACCATTTCTTGTTCATTTTCTTTCAATTATAGCATTCACGTTCCACCATATTCGCTGCAATTGCTCGATTTCAGTCGGTGGTAGTGTTGCTTGATATAAATGTATGTTGAAGAAAAAAGGATTGTTTGGAAGACTGTTTCAAACTTAGACCCCAAAAATATTATGTCAGTTATACATGACTAATAACTTTATCATTGATTAAAAAATCAACTAACACATTTCCAATAGGTGCCTACGCTTTGAATTTATATTTCGTTAAATTGAATACAGAAAAACAAAATCATTAATTAGAAATTTATAATTGATCGGTGTGTGTCTTGTTTCTTTCGTAGTGGCTTCTTCACCATCGATCACGAGCCCTGCTGTGGTGTCATCGGGCGCTGCAAACAGTGGTCCCACTTCTTTGGCACCTGCCGCCCTCAGAGAGTTGTACGGGAACGCCGCCGCTGGCCCGGGACACCCCCTGGCCTCGCTGGTGTCGCAGCAGCAACGATTTCTGGAGCTGTCAAGATTTGGACTAAGACACTACGACCTAGCGCAGCATATGCTCACGCAGCAGGGCGCTGTAACGAAATTACTAGGTGAGTGATGGATGACTTTCGATTTATTTCCAGATAAAGAGTGTCTTTGATCATTCTGATCAGCGGGGATGAGTGTTCTGTTTGTTTGAATCATGTGTTGGACAAAATTAAAGTTTGTTCGGATAATAATATAAGTTTTACACCCTATTCTCACTTTCACTACCGTAAAACTTTTGTAAAGTTGGGAGAGGGCCACGTCAAATATTTGCTGTGTGTACATTTGTATTTACATAAACTCACACTATAGAAAGATTAAAATATTTTACAAATTAAGTGAAATTTTATAATAACTCTATTTATAAGTGAATAAATTATTCTTGTAAGAAAACAGAAATTTATTCTTTTATACTTGCCGGTCATTGTTAAAGGTAACCTAGCACAAACTTTGAGGGGTTGCCGTATCAAAACTACCTTAGTTGTGCACTTACTAGTGGCCACTATAATTAGTAAGCTAGTCGAACAATTTTAGAGTTTTATAAACAGTGCACATACATATATCTATCATTTATCTGTGAATGATAATGTAGATTTTGTGTGATTATGATCTTAAAAATAAATGCCAACACTCGTCATAATTGCGTTTAATTAGTAATAATAAAATTAGCAATGCAGTTGGTCAATCAGGAATCAATTTAATGGTTCGATGGTGCAATTACTTTTGACAATCATTAATGGTTTCGAATGATTACTCTTTACAATTACGTTCGCTGCAAGGATTAGTTATAGTTATAAATCGACAATTCCTTGATAAATCAGATTAAATATTTTGTCCTTGGTCCAATATTTTCATTTAGCCATTATCCGCATTCTTTCTACAGCCACAGCAATAAATAATTTCATAAAGGTGAACATGGACGTGATTTTGCAGTATTTCATATGTATTTTTGATTTTCTGACTCAGTTCCGATTTATGAAAAATATTTAGGAATGTATGTATGTGTAAATGTTTGACAACCGGAAGTGACCATTGTTACATGTATTTTTTATGGATTCATAATTTTTTACCAAACTGATACCAGTTTACAGATCAGTGTACTGGACGGTTGCTTATCCTTATCTGATATTTGTTAAATCTCCTGTTAAAAGATAAAAAAAAACATACGGTAAAAATACAAAAAAGACAAAACAGAGAAAAAGTATCATTTTTCGGCTGTCACGTTTGAATCCTATTAACATATTGTGACACTTACAGAACGGATAAAATAATAATAAACTTTTAACGCCGTCTTATCAACAGAATTTAGTATGGAAATGCCAAGCAATGTTTACGTGTAAAATTTTAATAACAGGCAACCAAAAATTATCGTTGCAATGGGTGCGGAGCAGTCAAAACGTATATCTTTCATTCGAATAATTTCGCGATCCCTACCCTCGATAAGCCTACCCCTGTATAATTATACCGCAGCACATTCGGCGTTTCTGATCACATCAGCATCTACAAAAGATGAACCGTTTTATGCAAGCCGGCTACTATTTTATTAAACGTTTTTAAGCGCGCGATTCTTGGATCTCCTTCCGTCTATTGTTCTTGGGCCAGACCATGACGCACCTTTAGTCGAATTGTACGTGTCAGTCGGATTCGGAATGAGCAGTTTGTACACTTGCCGGGCTATGTTTATGCGCTTTTTCGATCCGCTATTGCCGGTTATACCTGTAATCATGCAATCAGCATAAATGATACCGCAAGATTGTGTTTGTTTGTAGTTTCATACTGGGCTTGAGTGATGTTTTTCATATCTGCATTCGAAATCTTAACTTTAACCGAAACAGAAGTTTATTTACGAAAGTTTACAGGATTCTCAACTTGCTATGTTCGATACACGTTACATACACGATACATCTCATAGAAAAAGGAATTATACAATCGTTTACAAAACATGGTAAAGTGATTTCACTGATTTCAGCGACGAATCCTAATTATACTATAGCTGCTGGTTTATTACAAAGTTCTCCTCGGCTATCCGAATCGCCTCGTTAAATTTCACGATGTTTCTTCTCACAGTTTACGGCAGTTTCTGAGAAACTGATCGATTATCCGACAGTCTTCTGCTTCTTCCTTTAGAAGGGAATGCGACAAGACCGAAGGAGACAAAAGTCATTTCCACAACATTGATTTCCACAGGTGTGGACCAAGCAGACAGTGAGATAGAGAGAGATGACAATGAGCATTGCGGTTGAACCTTGTGCGTTACGTTCAACAAATATTTATTTATCGAAGTTTTCGTTGGAAAACTCTGGGAATCACCGCGGGAAGCATTGGTCAGAGCAATTGTGTCGGTGTGAGGGCTCCTATTCAATCTCTATGCCAATGGAGAACTTCTTTTTTCTTTTCTCTTCGCATAGCTCTAGTTGTTGTACTGCGTTAGTTTTTTTTTTCGGGAGCGGACATGGAGCGACAATTGCAATTAGTCGCGCCACCAAAATTTAAACGACTCACTGGCCACGTTCTAAGGACAGTAATTAGGTGAACACAGAAACAAATTCTAACGCGATCGATAGCTACGGGAGAAAAAACACCAAACGCTGTTGTCAGGTGTTGTAATTCAATTATTTATTATGCCGCGTCTAGCTCGCGCAGTCAGTGCTCCACTTTTACGCGAAAATCGCCAACCGTGCCGTTTTTAATTCGATTACATTGTGAACATTATTCAAACCGATAAATTTTATGATTTCGGAATCAATTGATTATAATTACTATTTCTAGACAGGGTCGGCCTGAGGGATGTGCGGCACTTTATAATAAGTTTTTAATCAACTTTGCAAAAGTTTACAAACAATAAACAAAACAAAAACTGATAAAAAACAAACAAAAACTGGATGTACTAAACTGGAAACTAAATATGTAATTCTTGGAATAATGTAATAGTAGGATGGTGGGTTCTTGGAATGTGATTAGTGCATGACAAAAAAAGTTCTAAAACATTTAAAGTCAAACACCACGACCCCCCAAACACAATCCACCACTATTATTGCTCTAATACTCGCTCTGCACGTGAGTTCTTGCAATGGGACCAGTGCAGCATTTTAGCAGGCAAAACTAATTAAACTACTCATATTGATATTTAACTCAAAGGAAAACACTTCTCAACAAAATAACAAATTTATTAAATTAAAAAAACATAAAAATGAGTGAATAAAAAATATAAAAGAGACACTTAATTCATCCTTAAAATTGCCATCTAGAGGAGCTGTTAAATTCTCGTAAAAATACAAAGAAGTGAAAACACAAAGGAGGAAATAATAATCAGCTTACCATTTACAAAACACAAAACACTACACTAAGTTACATTATAAAAATAAATGAAAAAAGACTACATCTTAAGTAGAATGCCGAATGTCGGCTGTTAATCTCGACTGTTCTCTACAGAATGTTTTTCTCTTCATCTTTGTGTCTTGAACTTATACCTCCCATGTATAAACTATCTCGGTCCACGATACCATAATTTATAATTAAGCAAATAACACACACATAAAATATCAAGACACAAAGCACTTAACGAAAGGGCCCTACTGATTTGGGCCATAAAAAAGAAAGATTTACGAGTCTTCTAAGTTGAAAATATAACAAATCATACCCATGCGTGTGAAAAGGTCAGACAGTATCACCATTCACATATCCGGCATCACATACAATTTATCTCAAATTACAACGAACAAAATATGGATGCAGCTGAAATCCCCAATTATTACAATAATACTTTTGCCTATTCTTTCAATCTGTGTGGGTTGAGACGGGTTGAGTCAAAAACTTATACAAAACAAAGACTGGGTACTTAGCACCTGCGTTTTTACCGAAAACATGAGATAGTTCTTGGAATCTGGGAGGTAATTCTTGGAATATTTCGGGTAACTGCAAAAAGCAGACAAATAATAGGGTTACGTATGAAAAAATAAGGGGTAATATTGTAAGTAATGAGTTTAATATCGTACGAAAGGCTCCGCAAGTCAGCTTTGCACCGGGCCCCCTTTTGCCCGGGCCGGCCCTGTTTGTAATGTAGGCAGTCAAGTTTGTCTGTTAACAGAATCATTTCACGTTGCATTAAGCGGAAAAATAAGACTAATATTCAAATTTGCCAAGTGTATAATTAATTGTATAATTCAAACATACACAAACAAAACACTTTATGTTCGCATTCAACCACAACATAAACTTTCACATAGAACTTCAAATCGCTCTCTTAATTTCTTGTGCTAAAAAGCATTTACTGAAATCAGAAACCTGTAATTTCTGGTCTGTGACGAAAGTAACTACGACTTGAACGTATAAATGATAGTGCGTGCTTGATATGCGATGTGTTGAGATGGGTTGAAATTAAGCAAACAAGGTAGGTGTCAATAAAGTGCATAATCGCCCCTTTTATGCATCCGCGACCGCGTCTCTGTATTATGTTATCGCGAGGGCGAAGACAAGGACCATAAATTTAGCACTTAATTGTTGGTGAAATGTGGCGAAGGATTTATGAAGACCGGGCGAGCACAACTCACCATCCTCCGGACTATACTTAAGCCTCGAGTCGGCGCAGTTATAAATGATAGAGGTTTAATCGGGCCAGATTAATCTACAGATTTGTTACCGATTATAATTATACCCTGACCGATTATAAAATATATTAATTCCAGGACGGTTTTAGGTACACCTACCGACCAAAGAGAGAAAAGTAGAGAGGAAGGACGTTTACGCGATCAAACATAAAGCTCCTTCCTTTCCACTATTACCAAAAATACACCAACAAACCTTGTTGGTTTTTCTACAACAATATGAATCAAACTAGGAAATGGAAACGTCGAAATTCCGTCTACAAACCGCACCAGCAAAACTGGTGTTTAGTGTTAAAACCTCAGTTAAAATTTCACGTTCATTAACGGAGTAAAACGTTCTCCTTAAAACGCCTTTCTTTTGTTCACGTAAAAAAGTCACCGGAACGAATCCGCTCAAAATCCGTTAATGGCAAGTGATTGCCCGTTATAAATAACGCAATTAGCTAATAAATAGGTGTAGTTGAAAAGTTCTATTATTTCTCTGTCAGTATTATTTTTTAGCTTAACCTGATTAGATTATTAACTATTTTTTATTCTTCCATTTGGTGAACCCACAGCCACTACGAATTTCAACTTACTTTGCTGTTTATAGCGTTTAACCCGTTCATTTCATTGATCTTTAAATTGGTGTACATATTTAAAGTTACTGGCGGATGAGCTGGTATCAGTTAGATCAAAATCGGTTAAATCATTAACAAAATACATGAATATTTGCCACTTTCCGTTACACTAGTCAACAAAATAATAAAAAAAATGTACATTCGATGCCACTATTTTTTTCTTAGATACCATGGTCCGCTAAACTCAAAAATCGCATTAAAAATTTTTTGAATGGATACGTTTTCGAGTTATGAATTTTTCTTTTTTTTGTTTCTTTTTTTGGAGGTAGTTCGACTATTTGGAGCATATCTCGAGTTCGGAACATCAAATCTGGTCGTTCTGTACATCAAATTAAAGCCAATTGAATCACCAATAAATGTTATTAATATTGTTTTATAATCGCTTCAGTGGTTTCAGTGTAATTGACCATAATTTGATTTTTTTTAGTACCTATAAATGAAAATCGAACATTCATTTAACCGCCAAGGAAAGGTAGAAATAGTAAAAATATGCTGAGTTTCTTATTTTTTTTACGTAGAGTTTACGCTTTTACGAAGAGAACAAGGTATTTACGATGAAAATCTATGAAAATATACCGAAGTTATGATCAATTATGACCGATGGGTACGAAACTACCAAAATTCAGCATTTTCTCTATTTTGTACTTTTCGTCATTTATAGCAGTTTAAATGCATGGTAGAGGTCGGATCCATTCGGAAGACGAGTACGTCACGAGATTTGCACCAAGATGCGCATCTTTTAGTCAACGTTTCGCACTCTGTTACAAAAGGCATCTTCAGTGTGGAAGGGTGAGGGTATTTATCGTCGCTCAAAACACGTAGTAGTCACCAAAAAATGCTATTCAGATATGTCAGTACGTGTTTCGAGCGACGTTATACGTACCTGGCGCAGGTGCCTGCGCAGGTAGTCAAACAACTATTGGTTGGGAGGGCGGTTTGGTGTAGCTGTGATTGGCTGTGGTGGTCGTAAAAGTGGTTTCCAGCTATGATACAAATGCCAACCGTCATCTCTATTGAGATTGGAGGGAAAGATTTCGATCGCTTCGCGGATTCTACCAGGATAATAACGTGATTCCCGGGAGATGATTTTTGTTTGGTCGAGAAGAATTGTTGTGTCTGTGCTCAGCAAGCGCTGAACTGGTGATCTGGCGCAGCCTTGTACAACGTTCATGTTCTGAAACCCCAACGCTGACAGAGCGCTTTGTCTCATCAATGTAGACAATGCCACAAACACATGGGATACGGTATACACCTGGAGCTAGCAGTGGAGAAGATTTTTTTCCTGAGAATTTTGGTGACGTCAGTGACGAGCATGGTGAGAGGTTTCACTAGGAAATGAAGACTATTGAGCGGCGCTACCAGGGCTTTTGAATTGAAAAAATGATGGGCGACTATATCTGGTTCCTCATAAGAAAAACAGATATCGACAAGAATATAAGGCGAAGCAGCAATCAAACTCACTTCTAATCTCATTTATATTGAAAACATCACATTAAAAATAAGCACAATGAATTAAACTTGTAAACAGAGAAAAAGTAGAATTTTGGTAGTTTGGTACCTATCAATCTTAAATGACCATAACTTCGCTATTTTTGCATAGATTTTTATCGTAAATACCTTGTTCTCTTCGTAAAAGTTCAAACTCTACGTAAGAAATATTAAACTAACTATATTTCCACGATTTTTACTTTTCACAGGTGATAGAGTAAATGTTCCATTTTCATTTTGAGCAATTTTTTATAATATTGTGGCCCATTGCGCTAAAACTACTGAAGCGATTGAAAAACTATATGAGTGACAATTGTTGGTGATACAATTAGCTTCAATTTTATGTGCCGGGCGACCAGATTGGACGTTCCTAACTCGAGATATGCTCCAAATAGTCGAACTACCTCCGAAAAAACACAAAAAAAAGAAAAAAAATTGTAACTCTTAAACGTATCCATTAAAAAAATTTTTAATGCGATTTTTGAGTTTAGCGGGCCTTAGTTTATATTAAAAAAATAGTCGCATCCAATGTACATTTTGACTGTTGACTAGTGTTATCAGACTGTCACCAGAAACAATCCAGTTCATCTTCGGAGTATACTAAATATGTACACTATATTTCAGTCCGATCCAATTGATCGCAGTTTGGATGCTATCGTGTTCACAGATACATAATTACAGGTATTTTCTAAAGAATCGTTGATCAATATAAAAATTTATTTGTTGCATCTTGAGTACATTCAACCGCAATATTCTTTTCCCTTGCAACTCTGATTTCGAAGTGCCAAAAGTACCAAAATGAATCTTGAGACAAAATTACGTACGTTATGTGGTCGCCATATTTATCCTTGATGGTTGTAAATAGCGTGGTAAGCACAGGGTTATAGACCAGTAGACACACAAACTACAAATTGGACGAGGGTGGTAATCGCTTTAGCCAATGACCAGCGTCCCTATTGTATGTAATAATGTCGGGTGCGTTCACCGTGTCGTCTGGGTTGTCGTTTCGAATGGTTGGAAACCCTCCGTGCAAGGCCATATTGCCCCTGTTGTTACCAACGTCGCGTTTTATACATCCCATGTTTCCTCCTATAATTATTGTTGCCCTGGGCGAACATGTGTCGCCTGCATCATGCGATCTCGTTTTTTTTTATACGCGACAAAACAAATAAAAGAAATGGATAATAATAAAAGTGCATCATTGTACTGTCAGCGAGAATTGCGTGAAAATTGTGCGAAAATTGTTGCCTATCCCTGTTTCGCACACTGTTGACGTTTATAATAAGTTTCTAGGAATTTTGTAGTGCCGCGTGTTATAATTTTAATTTTACGCGAATAACGGAATTGCTCAATTTATCGCAGCTTTCTAGGTGTCCTGATAATTGTGTTATTTATTCGGTTAATTTATTTAATCACCGCCCTGTAAAGGAAATAATTGCCGCGGTCGCCTGCATCCGACCACTGCCATTATCGTTATTAGCTCTATGTTATCGTTCATAGTTTGGTCAAGCGGATTCTGCGCCGGCCGCTTGTGCAATTCGCGATTGTGATACTACTTATAGCCACCGCTTACTGTTTACACTGCAGGCCAAACGGCCCATTATCTTTCTCATAATAATTGTCACTGCTAGGCAATACTGTAAGTTTCCATCAATGCACACCTAGATGAAGATAACTACTCTATTCAACTCGAAATTATTAGCGCGCTACTTACCAACTAATTAGTAATTCACTAAAAATTTATTGATTCATTTAATACACTATTTTATTTGATTTCAATTAACCTTTTTACCGTTTTTCTCCAAGAGCACATGAACTGTAATTGTTGTTGGATTGGCCATATCGCTGGTAAGCGTTCAACGGATATGAACTCTTATGAGCGATATGGCCAACGCAACTACAATTATTACAACCATGTGCTAACTAAAAACAATGATAAACTATATCGGAAATACGTTCATCAATACCGTCGCTTTTATATATGAGTATCCTCCAAAGCATAAGAATCTTATGATTGGTTATTTTTTCACAAAAGGAAAAGAGGGAAGGAACTCCAGTGTCAGTGTCTTTAAGAAGCAGGTATGGCTTAATTCCAGCATTGGCTTGTTAATGAATGTACAGAGACAGGAAATGTGAAGTCAAAGTCGTGTCCGAAACACTTGTTCGATCTACTTATTCAATTGATCGTGTTGCGAATGAAGAAAGAAGTCCATAGAGAAAAAAACACCTGCGAAAGTTTCATTGAAGCCGAAGCGTTGCTCAACGAAATATACATACAAAGGGTAATGCTGGCGTGCCAAAGGTCTGGTAGCAAAAACGGCTCCCATTTCTCAGTGAACTGTCAGCGGTGGCGACTGTTTATAAATTCGCGGCATCGTACCGGTAGTCAAATTAACGTTTCTAAAATTTGCGACCGCAAAAAGTCGTTTCATTAAGGCTGCACCGCACTTTTATGGTGGTACGCTGCACGGCCCACCAATCTTAACTTGATTATTATTTCCAGTTTGTGCCTGCTGTGATTTGTTCCGACTCCGCGTTTTTGCCCACTACAAGCCCGAACTGGGACCACATTTCATTCAATCCATACGAGACGTATCGACAGAGTGTACATTTTCAGATAAACACTTTTAACGACAGTGCACAGTTTCAGAAGATTCACTTCTATAATTTCTTTTTTGATATTGTGCCAATGACAAGAAAATTACCATGAGCTTGATGAGTCCATTCCAGCAATTCATAGGATGTAGCTTCTTGCATATTTCTTACAATTTACTGTTTATACTATTTGACTAGTTCTGAGGGACTTGAGAAGCATGGAAAAACATGAAAAACCCTCGATCATCGAATGGGTACGTCAGCCACCTTTCAACAACAGGAAAGCGCGCTTAGAAGCATCAACGATTTTGAACATTCTTTACTCTCTGCATCCATCGTCAATCAATAAATACCGATGGTGGTAGAGTGGTTACTCAATTTGCAAATTGGTTATTCTATACCCTTGAAAGCACGCGGTGAACACTTCTTTTGTCGTTGTATATTTAAAACACCCTTATATAGAGAGTTCCCGCATATCCTCGGCGATACTGCAAAACATATAAGAACTTTTATGTGTATGGCGAAGGTAATAATTACAGAAATGATGGAGTTAAGAGGCAGAGAGCATATGCTCGTGCGTTTTGTGTATTCGGGGAAGTCAAAACGACAAGACTTACAAACACAGCTACACACAAGTCACGTACATATATGTTGTAAAAGTCGATGATGTTGATGATGATGAGGGGAAAGAGGTATCGGTGGAATTCAGCCAATAGGTAGTTGCGGATTCCGCGTCGTCCATACGAGTCAGAATTGACGGTTTGTGTGTGTAAGTCGGTAAGATATCATTGTGCGAGCATCGCACCTATTACTTATACTGCCAAGGCTCAATAAGACATGCGATCCACGGCAAGCCCGCGGTGCACAAAATGGCCGTCTAGCATCACCGTGTCAGCATTTAATATCAAACTAATGACTGGTATTTTCATATCTCACGTTATGACCCGATGGGGATTATTTATTTATGCTCACCAGACGTTTGGATTAGTATACTGCCTATGTATACCGTAGGTAATTTCACCCTTTGCCAACTCTCTGTTATATGTATTCTGCGCGACTTTGAACCTCCCACACTGTCCATCAGGAAGCTTCAAACTGTAACCAAATTAACCCTTTCCCATACAAACTACGACGGCTGGTTGGCTACATCCAGTTGTCTACAATCCAGTTTGTAATTACTAATCACGCGATTCCACGATATATGTACGTACATCGCCGGCATATAGTGTAATCAGATAATTATGCTTGCTTCGGTATCGATCACGTTAGTTATTGTGCATTAATAATGCCTGAATTAAATCTCCTTTCCTGGCCAAGCGAGCATTTCCAATGCAAATTACACCACCCCTCTCATTTGATAACCAAGAATTAAACGATCGATACCATCTAATCGTGCAGCTATACTTCGAACTGATGACGTCATCACGAAATACCGATTAGAAAAACAAATCATGACTCCAACCCGACAATTTATTGTTGTTATAATATGGTCATCAGGCATGGAAGAAGATCAAAACAGAAGGTTAAAAATCTTGTTTGTCTTTTACCACGAACACTATTTGATGATCTTAGTCATCATTTCTCATTACACGAGAATAAAACTTGTAGAATATGTGTTATTATTGTTTTAATGTTTTGTGAAAGTGGAACAAAAAAATATGATAAATATTAACGGCAAATGCCGCCGTTTGAAATCGCGTGATACTATTGAAATCGCATGTCCACATTGCCAGGATCCCGGAGCAGCTCTAGGCGCTTGCTACTTCTATAGTCCCTGCATGCATGCTATAACAATTATTCCCATTTCATAATCCTTTACCTCCATCATTTTGTGTCCCTGGGGACATTTTACCTACTCCCATATAAACCATTTTATCCCAACAAATATTTATCAATTGTCTGGACTAGACTGTTTGCGCAAATATTGTCCTTATTCCTTAGTAGGTATTTAAAAAACGATCGAAATCAAAACATACTAATGAAAGCTTATCTTTCTGGCTAAAATACGCATAAATTTGCTTCGATTATACCCGGTGGACACACCTGTGTGTTATATAATTAAACATAAGTAAAGAGTTCATAAACAAGGTTTTATCGGTGGTCATCTCGGCAGGAAGTTATACGTTTAACTGTGTGTCCTCACCAACGGGTGTAATTTATGATTTTACGGCCGCATCGGAATGCCTATAAAACTTCTATCGTCACAACATTAACTCCATTATAGGTCGATATAAAATTTTGATTTTATTGGTAACGAGAAATAGAAAAGTAAGATATTCGTTCTCTTATCGGTCATCCTGAGCCTGGTCAGCTTCTTCACTTGAGAACCTTAAATACATAATACAGTACCTTAAATACACAAGATCAACATTTCATTAAAAACTAACAGACTGTGGTATAGCCAGTAATGCATGATATACATCTGTGAATTGAGAAATTTTGGAGTCACAATTAAGACAGAATAATTGGCCCAACAAATTCCTCGAACAATAATAATTGATTTCGTGAAAAGGCTGAACATCGATGGACTATAATGTATAGGGGATGTATACAAAAGTTTATTAAAACTGAACAGGCACAAACTTGACCAAGGTTGTTAATTGTTCCACAGGGTGTTCAAAATTAGATCACAAAAACATTACACAGATCAAATAAATTTAGGCGCAATAAGAGTTTATAGAGGGGGCGAGTGGCTCTAGCGGGGGGCGAGGGGCTCTAGCGGTAGAATGCTGCTCTCCTGCTAGGAAGTCTTGGGTTCAAATCCAGGCATCAGCTGAAGATCCTCGTCCCACCGCCTTTCGCAAGAGGCGTAAAACCGTGGGTGCAGGCAACCAGTTGAACACCTCTGGTTGTCGTTATCAAACAGTATGTAAAAATGGGTAAGCACAAAGGGCCAAGAATTGGCCTAGGTGCAGCGGAATAAACCGCACCCAAAACAACTACAACAACAACAAGAGTTTATAGAAGCAGTTTGACAGTTATCGTAGTCTCTATGGTTGCAAATTGCCAAATTTTGGTAAACGTCAGTGGTCACTTACATGACAACACATTTAATGCTATGTATTATATGACTGACGTTTGGTTGGCTTTATGAAGTTGAATTATTGTAGAAGGTATTGACACTTCACTGTATCAACGAGGTAGTAGAAAAGTTGGGTGGGTGCTACTCGAGATATTTTGTAGTTAACTGTTTGTAGGTAAGATGTGTTGGTGTGTAAAAGGGAAAACATATTTGGTCGAGTATTGGTGACGTGTCAAGTGCCAGTAACTGAAAAGGTAGAATAAAAGCGGTCACATCGGGGAAAAGAGGGAGAGAGACAGAAGAGACTTTAACAATCGGTTGACCGTCGGTAGGTAGTTGTATTGACTCGGCGAGAACATGAAATAAAGTCACATATTCCACGACCGCGGTAAAAAGCGAATGTTTAGGGGGCATTGGAAATTAAATAGCGACGAGACAATCGCAGTCGGTGCGCGTACAAAAATAAAAGACGCTGCCTAAATAGGGCTAATAAGAGTGGTTTGCAGTCGGAGTACGTCATCAAATCTGTGCGGACGTGGCGGACAAAAAGTTGGCATCTGTAAAACGGACACCGTGGAATGCACCCGCCGATAAATATCAGGTATTACGGGAACAAATTTATAGACATCGCAGTGGAAGAGAGATAGGGATTCGACCAGGGAACTTTGGTGAACTCTTTTTGCGACACTCGCGAGAGCCGCGTGCCTAGCATCTGTCCATTATCCATTATTCATTTCGTTATTTTTGTTGGTAATACGCGGCTTTTGTTAACAGCGTACGTCCCTATACGTCGTTTTCAATATTCGACCACAAGGTGCAACGTGTGTCGTTCAATTTTTTTCTCCGACCACTCTTCAAGTCAATTCGACACATCGAACGAATCAACTCTGAGCTTTGTTCGACAGATTTTTTGTCCGGTTACACTACAACTTGATCGTCACATGTAACTCAGACAAATCACCAAATAATTTACTTGACAGTAATTCTACTTTCTTAATGTCCAACCAAATATTTCCTTAAAGTGTGAATTATTTATTCTGATACCACTTTTTAACAGTTTTTCTGGTAGGTATATACAGGATGTCACAAAAAATAGACAGACCTATTTGCCTAACAAAGGACGACAATAGCTAGAAATTAAAATGGCGTTGAAGAAAATTGGCCTGAAAGATAGGATTCAAAAACCCATTTCATTTGATAGCTAGGCCTTGAAAATTGGAGTGTAAATAATAAAGTTATAAAATTGAAAGGGAAACAGAAAAAAAACTTGACCAACAATTTGTCAACTTTTTGTATCCTTTGTCTTCAGCCACACATAACAGTGTCAACATTCTGGAGATTTCATAATAGGTTATTACAAAATTATCCATATGTTACCTATGCCACATACACATAACTAACCTCAATCTTCTCAATCCTTTTGATGAGCGTACTTAAGAAAACGCAAAACCCATAATGATACCTGCAAGTGGGTAATGTTGGGTTATTCATCTGGTCATTGGTGCACATATAAAAGTATTACTGAAGGTTATCTTTATTGTTGCAGGTACCTTAAGGCCTCCAGGTCTGATCGGTGGCAGCAAACCGAAGGTTGCAACACCAGCTGTCGTCTCTAAAATCGAGCAGTACAAACGCGAGAACCCAACGATATTTGCATGGGAAATCAGAGAGCGACTTATATCAGAAGGTAAGCATTTATTTTGATCACTGATATTCTTATATCCGAATCAACTAAGATCGGTTTGATAGTATTGGTAATTCAGGCATGTCATTTTGTTCTTTAAAGAAAAATGTTGTTGAAGCTTTGGAAAATTACCTATACCACTTTTCGTCGAGACATGGATGTAGGCTTGTTAGAAATTAACGATTATTTACGACCTGGTATTGGCGGATAATTTGGCCCTAATCTTTATTATAGATTATTTAGCAAAATTACACGAATCGATCCAGTACTTTGTAATCATAATCCGATCGGATGGGACGCTATACATCATACCGCTTGTTAGTTAGCTTCTGTACCATATAATTTACAAGTGGTAAGCATCTATTCCGAAGTGTTTGAGGCCTTTAGGCTATCGAAGGTTCACGGCAACTACTGCGACTACTTAGGCGTAATTTAATTTTGATTTCGGACTGCCGTGTTTGGCCCTTTGCGGTAGGCCAACTGTAATTTAACAATTGAATTGAAAACGGGAGGAAGCGGTTTCTGCTTTTGGAGACAACACGCCCCATCGATTTTGCCTTTTGGGCAAAAACCGTCAATTACGGGTAGCTATAACAATGGGGTAGACGACTGCGGTAACCAGAAGAAAGAAAAATGTTAAACTGTGTCATACGGGGGCATCCTATTCATTTGCGGTTGCGGGCACGCACGGTAGACAGAGTCGGTATTTATTTCTGTTCAGAACGGCACGGAATATTTTTATATCAATTATCTGGCGACACGCAAAACACTGAAATTAATTAACCGTCTCTCCTTTCTGGGAATAATGGCGGTAATTGGTTTATTTGCTTTGGGAGGATTTTTTTTACTTGATCCTTAGGTGTTCATGTAAATGGACGATAACAGCATATACTTTCAAAACACTCCACGCCTAGCAAATACATGCTTTTTACTTTCCGACCAGTACCCTAGAAGGAAGTTCGAGATTTTAGCGGAAATACAGTGATTTCCGGAAAATGTATGTATGTGAATACCATGGCTCTCAAAAAAACTATAGATTGATTTACACGAGTGCAGGTTATTGCAAAATATGGTCGGTGCAATGATGTTATTACAAAATTTGAGATTTAACCATCGGAATTCACTAATCTATGATTAAATATCTGAGGTTCCCCAACTTTCCGACTAAATGGTTGGCACAAAGAAGTGTCTGAATGCTTTTGCAATATTTTTATATCAATTATCTGGCGACACGCAAAACACTGAAATTAATTAACCGTCTCTCCTTTCTGGGAATAATGGCGGTAATTGGTTTATTTGCTTCGGGAGGATTTTTTTTACTTGATCCTTAGGTGTTCATGTAAATGGACGATAACAGCGTATACTTTCAAAACACTCCACGCCTAGCAAATACATGGTTTTTACTTTCCGACCAGTACCCTAGAAGGAAGTTCGAGATTTTAGCGGAAATACAGTGATTTCCGGAAAATGTATGTATGTGAATACCATGGCTATCAAAAAAACTATAGATTGATTTACACGAGTGCAGGTTATTGCAAAATATGGTCGGTGCAATGATGTTATTACAAAATTTGAGATTTAACAATTGGAATTCACTAATCTATGATTAAATATCTGAGGTTACCCTCACCCAACTTTCCGACTAAATGGTTGGCACAAAGAAGTGTCTGAATGCTTTTGCAATAATTCAATTTTAATAAATTTATCTTGCCCCATTTCTAGACAAAAATATTATCCTACGTTTATATTATCCTAGGTTTACAACAAGAGATCGCCATAACAACTTTCCAATCGCTGATTTCTTGAGCATGAGCTCGCCTCGCATTGCGCGTTCTGCTCACGTCAGCAAAAAGGGGCGCTGGGGGCAAATCACAGCCCACCACGTGTAATTACACTGTGACTGATGAATGATTAATAATTGTATATTTATCATGCGTGCGGCGTGTCCGCGCGGATACGAACCGCATTGATCATGGTCACACTTGGACGACCGAGAGAGAGAAGGATAGGAGGAGCAGGTCCAGCGATACCGATCGAGGATATTATATGGGCCGGCATGATTTATCTACACATTAATTCACTATTCATCCCCGGCGGCGCACAAGTGCCTGTCAATAAAATATCGCCGTGCGGGGCGGCGAAGCGAGGGACGCAACTGCCGCGAGAGTCTTATTGAAATCGGTAAACGTTTCTACATTGACCGACCCGCGGCCGGATCCACCAAACCGTAGCGAATTAATAAACCCATAAAGACCCGTACTTACCGCGCAAAAGAACACCAACGATGCACAATCTCTTCTTAGTAATGTTCCGGTAACGATTTCAAATACAAAAAAAACTTTTTTAAAAATAAGTCAAGCCTAGTTTGAAGTAATGATAAACTTAGTCAAGTCTTAGCAAAGAAATCCCATCAAAATCTATCCGTAAACAATGGAGATATTTGAGTTTTATATTGCGATCTAGTCGGGCAATTAAAGACTGCCTTCTCGTCTTGAATCGAAAGTTTCAACAAAATATGTCGCCGAATCTTGAAGTTTCGAATCCTGAATAATTATCTCGAATTTTTACATTGCGATCACGTCGGCTGTACTTCGAAAAAGAATAACCTAACTTGGTTAATATAACAGATGAACTAGTCGTGTTTGGTATCAAATTAAAGATAATCATACGATCTATTGATACAAGAAGGAATTTAAAATGAAATTCTTGAGGCGAAGATTGAAGCGAACACCAGTTGTTGCAGCATCATTCCAACGATCATCGCGTATTAATATTCAGCACGTGTCCTTTGTTATTAATACCGCAATTAATAACGCCTCCCGGCTGCTACCACCGATCCAATTATGAATTTTCGCGCGCGTAGGCGCGCCCTGGGAGTAATTGATTAACCATTATCCGATTTACGGTGTTCGTACAAGCTGCTCCTAGATACCGATGCAAATAAGCCTCGGTTCGATTCGCAACCGGTATGGCTTCCATTATAACCACTGATTGTACTTTTACTACTTCTTGTCTGTAGCTTTCGGTACATGTGATTTCATAAATCTTTCGCCAACATTGTTTTAGTACGAATACAATTGCTAAGAACTCATTTTCGACTGTTCTGTTATACTTCTTCATAATTAATAACGATTTTATGTCTAAAAATTTGACAATTATTTAGTTCAGAGATTTAAAAAAATCTGTATCGGAACCATAGTGTTGAATTCACGTTCATATAACTAAACATGGTCTTACTAATGCTAGCAATTTCTTGGAAAAGCCTCTTCTCTAGTTAGGAAGTCGAACAAAACGAATCCACCACACATAATGAGTCCTGATTTGAATTTCTTTCACGGGAGTTTGACCGCAATAGGCGATCAATAAATAAACATCTATTTGGTACCGGCGTATGTTAACCGCGTGTATCCCTATTCTTCGTGTTCCACGAACTGTAGGAATTAAGGAGTCGCCCACAATGACAGGGCAAGTGTTAATAATAGTCGAACAAATCAGGCCTGATGAAAGAAGATTCAATTACGCCGGTATACATTTTGCTACCAAAGTGGGCAACTGTATCGACCACTAATCTGTGCTTGAATATGCCTGAATGGGACACGAGTCCCGCGCCACTCGCTAGCTAGGTGGCCCCACAATCGCATTGAAGACATTGAAGACACACGCGCACACATGCGCGCCCGACAGGCCCGTTGAAATAATAAACGCGTCTTCGTTCATTTCAAAGGAATAGACTTGGCTATGGTTGTTCAATTGGACACGCGACTCAAAAGACCAATCGTTGCCAACGTATCGCTTCTTGTTAAGGACGAACCCGTGTCTTCACTCTGTGTGTGTACCGTCATCAATCTGCATTCCTATAGCATTCAAGCTTCAGTAATTGAAATGGTACTTATTCTGTTAGATTATGTTTGTAACTAACTGCCAGGAGTACCACTTGTACCTTCTTTCTATACGTAGCATAAGCCCAAGTGATTTGAAAGGAGGAGAAGCTCCTTTTGGTAATTTCTTATCTGTCACTTGGGTATTTGGCAACGTAACTTATCCTGGGAACTATATAATAACCGGTTTGATATTTCGTGGGAGGTTGTCAGATAGTTCCAGAGGTGTAAATAATGGAGGTAGTCATCAAATTACAATCCTGGGTAGCGTAATTCCTTCGAATCTTGGTAAAAGTGAGCGGAGGGCATTTGGTCTGTTGGAACGTTGATTAGAGGTTGGGACCACCTGTGGTTCCGCTACCCTTGCTTACTGATCTTTTCCGCGCAGCGGGTGCTAAGATTGCCGCTCTCCGCGGCTCCTGTGACAAATGAAATCGAGTTAACTAGATTGCTTATCGGACCGTTCAGTGGTGCATGTGGAACACACCGGCGACGGATGTCGTCTTTATTGTGTTCGGACTTTTTTTCTCCGCCGTGGAGGTTCACCACATCGTTGAGCCCATTGTCGCGTCGAGAGTGTCCACTCAACGGTGGTTTCTTGAACTCGGGCCTCAAGTAGGGATTAATCAAGTGGGAACAACCTAAACAAACACCAAGGGGCTCAGTCATTACGCTCAAACAACAACAATGGGACCCTGTGTGCTGCATCCAGTTACAAGTGGCCCACGATGACTTTTGATGTTAAATTATAACGATTCCTCCTGATGCGCCAATCTGTTTCACCCGAAGTGACCGTTTTTCCTAGAAGACCGCGACCGGCCTCTCAAAAGCCGAGGATTCTAAGAATTGCCTCTCTCTCGATATTGCACACACGTTTCCTTAATGATGATGGTCGATTATCCCGTCAATTTGTATCGACTTAAGGACTAGAAAGGCGATTCGTCAAATTTAATTTAGACTTTGATGGGCGCTACAATCGTTTCTTTGTCTTGTTACAGGGGTGTGCACCAATGCAACGGCACCATCTGTGAGTAGCATCAATAGGATACTGAGAAATAGGGCGGCGGAGCGGGCGGCCGCAGAATTTGCGCGAGCGGCTGGTTACGGATTGTACCATCCGCACCCATACGCTGCCGCAGCCGCTGCATTCCCATGGCACTCCCATCTCTGGCCGAACGGTCCGCTAGGCCTCCAACCACAAGGACCCGGTGGATCTTCAGTCATGGCTGGCTCTCCAGGTTCTTCAGCTTCTCCCCACCAAGACCACCCATTACTTAGCTCACCCCCTGGGCAACACAACGACAGCAAGGACGACTCCAGCCTGGACGGTTCCGAGCAACCAAAATTCAGAAGAAACAGAACAACCTTTAGCCCAGACCAACTCGAGGAACTTGAAAAGGAATTCGAGAAGAGTCATTACCCCTGCGTGTCCACCAGAGAGCGCTTAGCGTCGAAGACATCGTTATCGGAAGCTAGAGTACAGGTACGTTTGACTCATTGACACTAATACTAAGAAGGGCTAACTAATGCGATGCGTTTAACCAGGTTTGGTTTTCCAACAGACGAGCGAAATGGAGACGGCACCAGAGGATGAACCTTCTGAAGCAGTCATCTCCAGGTCCCCACCAGCAGGCAGGGAGCCAGTCTTCGATGTTCGGAGGCCGCTTGACGCCATCACCGCATTACACAACAGGTTCCACCCCTGGCTCTCCGCTTACTACGCATCGCAACCCCGGAGTACCGCAAGGGGGTCCGTCAACCCTTTTACTTCAAATGGGAGGGGAAAATAGTGCGTTTAAGGCTTTGGTACCCAATTCGCTACTTGGATCGTACGATAAAAGCTTGAGTGCTTACATGAGCGATTCTGACGAGGAGATTAATGTCAACGATGAATCGGATATTGAGGATATGGGAAGAGAGAGGTCTAGGTCTTCGAGCCCTGTGGAAGTTGTCGATCCTCCTCAAACGGACCCACCGACATGTCAACCTTTACAGTTGACGATGCATGATCGCGATTAGTTTTTTGAATGGATACTAGTGTTAGTGATGAACAGTTCTTCTTACCAAAGTGGTTTGGTGTAATCTATTGACTCTCTAGGAAGAATTAGTTTTTATTTTCAGTCCACATTACACCAAATTTTGTATATAGTTTTAATTTATGTTATTTAGTGTCAGTTAGGCTGTGAATTGACTGACAGTTGTCCTGTACATAAGCAATGTTCCTTTTATGTTTAACTTTCAAAGAAACGCAGCGGTGTACTTAGGTAATTGGTGCAGTTTGACGTGTTTGGTGGGGTATGCCGCTGTTTAAGCACGTTAATATGCACCGAAGCTCAACAAAATCGAGACGATATTAATTTGTACAGTTTAGGATGTAAGGCAATAACAAAATGTACTTTTCCTGTAAATCAGACTTGCGTATAAACGTTATTTATTGTTCCTGATGTGTTTTATTCGCAACCTATAAAATCCTTACTTAGTAATAGACTATTACAGCAATGGTAACATCGTCAATTCGAGATAACTTCGATACAATTGGAAATAATTTAATGCGGTTCATGTTTACATGGGAAGGAGTGTCCGTGTGGATGGTAGCTTTTAGATTTATCGCGCCTGGAGATTGTTGTAGGACGATAAGGTAGACGTGAACAAGCGTTTTGTGCGCGAAGAAGGCCGGACTCGAAATACTGAAACGGTGCGTTGACAGCCTCCCATTTTATAGCCTAATATTACTGTATTCTTGAGATAAGATCGTATAGTCACTCTACGCACCTTTGTACTCGAAAAGATTATGTAATATACGTATATAGGTATTTCATGCCGATATTAACAATAATTTAGTAAAGTACCAATTTAACGTTTGCTTTTTTAATGTCAGCAGTTTCAGCCGATCTCGTCAATATAATTCAATCAACTTAAAACATAATTCAATATAATGGTGCTAGTTGATAATTGCAAGCAAATGAACGGTGAGTACGACAATTTAATTTACATACTTTAACTTGCCGTTTAATGACCGAAGTATAAATAAATATATTACTACAAATGTACAAAAATTAGGATTTATCATTTCTACGTTTGACACAAATAGAGAGCGCACAATATATTCTACCTCTTTCTACAATTTCCGGTTACTGTGCATGTGGCGCTAGACGCAATTTAAAGCGCCAGTATCATTGTTCAGTTTTATTATTGAAAATATTATGATTTTGCTGGGAGACATAAGCAAATAAATGTACTCTCCAATAACTTTTCCGCATTTTGGCATATTACAGAATTAAAATTAAAGTAGATTCTTTTCTCCATAAAATACTTCATGTTGTATGTCATCTAGCATACCACAGTAACCGGAAATTGGAGATAGAAATAGCAGATATTTCTATAGGTACTTTTCAAATTATTATTCCTGTTTGTTGCAAGCCCGCGCAGATGCCATCCGAATGCCCGCGACAAAATCACGACCGATTTACACTCGAAAGAAGCGCAAGAATTGACAAATTGCAAAACACCGTCAACTGTCAATTTGAGCGAAATTCCGTCGCGTCCCCGAACAGGCGAGTATGCCGCAGCCACACGGCAAAAACAGCATCTTTAGCGCGCGTTCGCCCATTGTAGGGGACAAATTTCGTCCAAACCGAAATAAATAAAGACCGCATTCCGGATGCGGGTAGCGTGTTGCCGCCGCACTGATTAAAATAAGAAATAAATCGACGACCAAATTGGACGACGACGACGGACGGTACGGGCCAACCACGGGTCCACGGCTCGGGCCGTGAAGACATGTTACCTAATCACTGCCGAAAATAACCGTCCTAAATCAATCGGGCTTATCGGCAGTCCAGTACTATATAGACACCTTTTATTGTTACCTTTTCGTTAATTACTTACAAAGGATTTCACATTGGCGCACCATTAGCTGCAGAGGGCGGCACCTGAGACCGATTCCCCGGATTAACAGTGTTCTTTATACGACTTAAGTATTTTATTTATTTAGGACAAGTTTCTTGCAGTCGGTTTCTTTTCTTGTACTGTTTGAAGACTTAATTATATAAGATAAATGGAGATCGTCCGGAGAGTTCAACGTAAGAATAAAGAACTAACTTATATGTACTTATAAATAGTGCATTATGCGTTATATTGTACATAATAAAAGGTACAAATTACATTGGTAGATAATATAGAAATAATTCTATATTGATTTTAAGAAATTTGCTTAATCATAAAATCACACATGATCTATGAACCCTGGGTCAAGCTCAAAAAATCGATAAATTTTAATTGATAAACATAACGCGAGGTAAGT
This sequence comes from Aphodius granarius, assembly GCA_963971325.1. Lineage (NCBI taxonomy): Eukaryota > Metazoa > Arthropoda > Insecta > Coleoptera > Scarabaeidae > Aphodius > Aphodius granarius. Next base: position 14,008,762 of record OZ020226.1, read on the forward strand.
ACATGAATCGTAAATAGTTTTATTGTAGATAATTAAGAAAAATCGGTAGGCAAATCAATTAAGGCTCGTGATTTAGAAGCATTAAAAAGATCGGTAATTTCATAAAAGGAATAACTGGCGGTGATTTGATTCAATTAACAATTTATAGAACGTAATAAAAAAGGTAATATTTGCATATTTGTCAATGTAAGATCAAATTTACTTAAATGTTTGAGTTATTGATGGGCATAATTGGCCAAAATTGCTCATTCGATTAAATGATTGCTAAATTAGCAATGTTAGTAACTGCGGTTATATTTTCTCTTATATGTTTATTTAAATTGCGCTCGTTTTTATAACGATAAAAAGATAAAGACCTAAAAACGGAGAAAAATAAATTGGGTAACCTAACTTTCCAACTAAACACTCTGGATCCCAATCTAATGTCACCATTACGAATTTCTTAATTAAGAAAACAAAACTTGGAAATAAAGAGTTCAACAACAAGAAAATATGCTTAAACCAAAAATATAAAACATTACCTATCTATATATTTTGGATTCTATTGGAAGTTATGAACAGAAGCAAAACTGTGTTTGCGTTGCATTTCCACAACATTTTGGGATTCTTGTTTATAAAAACAATTAGATGCTGGTCTAAATTGTCGAAATTAAAGTTTTTTGCGTATATTTACCTAAATCTTTATAAATAGAAAAGCTTCTCTTCGCGTCAACTGAAGTAATAGGTGCAACTTGCAAGTTTAAATTAATTAAGTGGTATATCAATTTTGCATAACGTTGCGTAGCCAATAAGCTATATCGTTTGGTTTTTATAAACACTCGATCGACTAGCAGATGCCAGCCCAAAACTACGCACAGTTGAAAAAGGAATCAAAACGAGAATTTTCTTTAAAAAGTATATAATATTCTCAAAAATACAAAAACGGCATAAAAGCCTTTTTAATAGACAAAATAAATAAGCGCCAAATTATTTCTTTTACCCTAATTCAGTCATGGCTGGCTCTCCAGGTTCTTCAGCTTCTCCCCACCAAGACCACCCATTACTTAGCTCACCCCCTGGGCAACACAACGACAGCAAGGACGACTCCAGCCTGGACGGTTCCGAGCAACCAAAATTCAGAAGAAACAGAACAACCTTTAGCCCAGACCAACTCGAGGAACTTGAAAAGGAATTCGAGAAGAGTCATTACCCCTGCGTGTCCACCAGAGAGCGCTTAGCGTCGAAGACATCGTTATCGGAAGCTAGAGTACAGGTACGTTTGACTCATTGACACTAATACTAAGAAGGGCTAACTAATGCGATGCGTTTAACCAGGTTTGGTTTTCCAACAGACGAGCGAAATGGAGACGGCACCAGAGGATGAACCTTCTGAAGCAGTCATCTCCAGGTCCCCACCAGGAGGCAGGGAGCCAGTCTTCGATGTTCGGAGGCCGCTTGACGCCATCACCAAACACTCTGGATCCCAATCTAATGTCACCATTACGAATTTCTTAATTAAGAAAACAAAACTTGGAAATAAAGAGTTCAACAACAAGAAAATATGCTTAAACCAAAAATATAAAACATTACCTATCTATTGGATTCTATTGGAAGTTATGAACAGAAGCAAAACTGTGTTTGCGTTGCATTTCCACAACATTTTGGGATTCTTGTTTATAAAAACAATTAGATGCTGGTCTAAATTGTCGAAATTAAAGTTTTTTGCGTATATTTACCTAAATCTTTATAAATAGAAAAGCTTCTCTTCGCGTCAACTGAAGTAATAGGTGCAACTTGCAAGTTTAAATTAATTAAGTGGTATATCAATTTTGCATAACGTTGCGTAGCCAATAAGCTATATCGTTTGGTTTTTATAAACACACGATCGACTAGCAGATGCCAGCCCAAAACTACGCACAGTTGAAAAAGGAATCAAAACGAGAATTTTCTTTAAAAAGTATATAATATTCTCAAAAATACAAAAACGGCATAAAAGCCTTTTTAATAGACAAAATAAATAAGCGCCAAATTATTTCTTTTACCCTAATTTGTGGAAATCCTTATGGAATTTATGCTGCTTACAATAAAACTGTCCAATCAAAATACCTTTCGTTTACTAGTATCAAGTATCAACAAACAGTACAATGGATCCGGCCGAAATATGGTACCTACACACATTTTAAATTGACAGCGGACAAATTGGATTGTTTTTGGCCATAATCTGACAACCGGAAGTGGCAAATGTTACATGCTCTTTCATAGGTATTTATCTGATTTTGACCTGCTCATCCTCTAGTGACTTTAAGTATGTATATTTATTTACAGGTCATTGAGCTGAGCAGTTTAGGCGCTATAAGCGTTTATAAAAGCAGTTTGAAAGAATTAACAGCATTCGACGATGTGTTGCAAATTGGCAGTTTTGATAAACGTCAGTGCCACTGATATGACATTGTTTTATTCTGATGACTGACATTAGGTTGGAGGCCAGAGTGGCTGTGCCTTCACGAAATTGAATAATAGTAAAAGTGTTTAGACACTTGTGTCAACAATTTAGCAGAACGTTGGATGGGGTTTTATCTTATTAGTTATCTACATTTTAAAATCATATTTTTTCATTTCATTTTCTTTTCTTAGATTCTTCATCTTCATTCCCTTCCCTCTGTTTACAATAACATATATTTATAAATTATGAAACATTGATAAAGAATGTGTAGAAAGTAACTTGGTTAAGACCAATTTGAAAACTAAGCACAAAGTATACGCACAAATGCGCGAGTGATTGCAGCTGCGTATTTATTTAAGATTTCTATTTGGTTGCGAATGAAAATGGCAGTGCGCTGTCGGTTGCGGTGGAAAACAGCAATTATCTGAATTATTGGCAGTTTGCCGGGCAAGGTTGTGGGAACTAATCACTGCTTATACATGGGCCGACGCGGTGGCAAAACGCAGCCGGTAAGGTAATTAACGACCATAAACGACATTGTTTGAGCGTAATCATAATTAATTAATTCAATTAAGCGGGACAGGGAAAAATAGGCACGTCATTAGCGACCGACAGTCGCTCGCCGGTCCGGCCGAAGAGTTGGAAATCTCGGATCCGGCAATACGTGACCGATGATTTTAATGTCTTAATTTATACCGGACCCGGGAGACTGAAATCGGAATCGGCGATGTCGCGCTCGAGATGTGGGCGTTTTACGTACCAATTATTTTGTGTTGGCCGCCGTATTTTTTAGGACTTTTACTGCCGCTTTAGAGTACTTAAGTGTGCAATTATTTGTCCCACGATTCCAACTCGTCCTGTCTTCTAAACGCCACACAACAAAATAAATATTTCACGTTCAAAATTATTCGCATGAATATGTAGTTTCTTATCAAGATGTTTATAATTGCATGAGACATACTCTTAGATATAAAATCTTACTATAGGTGGATACTACAAGGAATATATTGGGTGCGTGTGTAGCAGTTGTGTTGAATGTATGGTGAACAGCTCTGATACGCCATAGTAACAAACAATGCATTAAAACAGTGACAACATATCAAAACACTACTTATTTATTCTACTTGATTTTGTTGGCATCATTCATACAATTGTTTATTGATGATCAACACTTTTGGGCACAAACCCTAAACTTCTTTTCGTCCATTCTTATTCCAATTTAAAATCTGTTCTTAATGAGCAAAGACAGAAACCCAACATTGTCAAAGATACATCAGCAATATTTCTACGCTTTCAAACAAGTACTTGCTTACTTTTTTGCAAGAAGATGAGAAATTTGACGCATCCTAAATGGTAGGTTTGCTATCGTTTGTCGTTGTAGCCTTGAGATCCTGCAGGATTCGATTAAAAAGTATAGCACTGGGATGACGCAGCTCGCGAGAATATAATTTCACTACCTTTTATAGTCCGCGTTTTGTCATTAATTTATCACGTGGTAGTTTGTTGTGGATACGGCATTGTCGTGCTGACAGATAGAAAACAATTAGTCTTGCCGGAGCGCACGGTAGATGGCGCGCCCGTCGGGTGGCGCGCCACAATCGACGCACGCGGACGTACCGTCCACACACATAATACAACCATTGTCCTGCCGGCTATAATATTTACTCGCTTTCATACAGTTTTATTCAATCTCCTCATCGCCATCATAATGCTGATTATTTTTCAATTTCACTCTGTTTGTAGACGCCATATTGTGCCGTAATGGACCGAGATTACATCTTTTAATATCAATTATTTGGTTCGATTACGCTCACGACACGTTCGCGACGTCACCGACTAGATGGCGCTACGTTACCTGCCACGATTTTCTAACCAGATTATAAAGTGCTAACTAAGCAAGCAACCATAGGCTGGGTACGTATGAAGAAATTGTCTTCTTCATGGTGGATTTTGCACGATATAATGGCGCTTCTTCGGATGTTATGGTTTGCTTGAAAAGTGAAAAGCACGCTGTTATTGATTGATGATTACTTATTAATGAGATTCATGAGACACGTATCGGAATTTCCTAGAAGAATTCCTTTCGTTTTTATTGGTTTAACATTAGATACTTATGTCAGCGGTACATGGTTTCTGTTAACGCTAGTATGTACTAATGCTTATGCATTATGCTTACCATAAACACTAAAAACAATCTTGTAGTAAGTGCAAAACAGTATCCCAGAACATTATCATGAAGTCAACTTATAGCAACTTATAGCAAAATATCAATGCAGTTTTAAGGACTTATTTAATGAAGTGTTACTATATGTTATAAAGTAAACACTACAAATTTGAACCGACATATTTTTAAGAAGTAGTTAACCGTACGAACCATCAAGAAGGTCGAGTAAACACTAAACAACCCTAATAAAACGGCAGACTTTTTGCGCGAATTTGTTGCATGTGCTATTGCCTATTTAGCTATTAGAATACGTCTATGCTATGGTATGGGGTTATCTGCCTAGTCCTCTGACGTCACACATGAATTTTTCGCTACCCCCACTCCTCCGGCTTGCTGGACAGTTTACGCGCTTGCAGTAGAAAACCGTCACCGCTGGTGGGCACAATCTCAATTGCCACCCCGACCTGGTAGTTTCGGTTGCATACACTACAGTTATTTACCAATTCTACGGCCAGTAGCGTAGCAGCGTTGGATTTTATTATGTATTCAATATAATAATGCAGGCATATAGACAGTGGTTGTAAGGAATTTATATTAGGCAAATACTTAACTGTAACAAATATTGTATTAATAACGTCCAAATAAAAATGTGAAACACTGAATACCAGTACCAGGTGATCCAATATTTTTTGGGTGGGCACTGCCCACCCTGCCACCCCATACGAGCCGCCACTGGTTCTGCGATTCTTCTTGGTTTTAATTCTGTCGTTGGCGTACTTTTTTTCATCGGAGGAAATGAATTTCTATTATTGACGAAGTCGGCAAGGTTACACCACTAATGATTTTTCTTTATTTGATGGCGATTAGTTATGTATGTTTAGTGTAAATAATCGTATTCCCCTTTGTTGGAGGTTTGAGAAGCGTGAAGCAGTCCAACCTTGGAATTAGTTCCATATTATCGAATGTTTACTGAGACAAACCTACAACCTTTTCATTGATGAACAATAGTTAAGTAACGAAGTTGTAGGAAATATTGCTTAAGACATCTTAAAGGTGATAAAAGTTTAATGATTTATACAGGGTGTAGCAGGTTTGAATGCATACATTTTGAGAAATGGTAGGTTCTGGCTACCTGATAATAAAGTTCTTATATAAAATTATTCTATTATTTTTAATAACTAAAATATCGAAAGTCAAAGTTAAGATTAATATTGATTCTTTGATGAAATTATCAGTTATATAAAATCTAGTCGTACTCATCTGTTCAAAGAACTATGCAAAGGTGCTATTTGATTCTACTTACCTCTGCAAAAGTGCATTTTTAACTCTACTTACAGATCAAGGCGAATGCCAGAAATACATAATATTCAAGATAACATGTAATTGGCCATGGCAAAAATTCAACCAAGAATTGCAACACTTGTTAAGCAGGTGCCACCTCAATCACAACATTAAATTAATACTTAAGTATTATCATTTTTGTTAAATAAAATGATAAACCTGGCTTTAATTTTTGTACTAAAAGCGTAACATTCTTGAGCTGTGTGAAGTTAGCAACAAAAGCCAGCAACAAAATTTTTTTTCATCCGATTGCAATGAACTATACACCGTTGGAAAGCTCATGACGAGCTGAGTCTACCATAGTTATTGCAACGAGATCAATTAATAACTACTACCTAAAAAATTAAAAAGAAAGTCAAAATTTCAATGAATTTCCATATCTTTAGAACCGCATATCTTCGCCAATACTTCATTATACTTATTAAGTGTAACACCAATTGAAAGCGCAATCTTCGGTTATACTACCATAGTTATTGCAACCCAAAATTTTGCTGATTAGTGCCTCAAATAAATTAATCAAATATGAGTATTTTTAACTTCCGAGTACCATATGTAGTCCCACCTAAATTAAGTTAAACAAACGTATTCGCTTTGTGTGATCATATCGATAAATACATCAAAAGACAGCTGAGACCTGCCTTTACCCATCATAGTTAGTGCAGAACAAAATTATAACAATTAGCGGGTGAAATAAATTAGTGAATTCCAGACACTTTTGCCATCGGCTGTTGGTCGACGGCGAACAGCGCTATGTAAATCCTTTTGTGCAAACTTTTTGCAAGATTAAATCTTATCGATATATACATCAAAAGATAGCTGAGACTTCCACCTACCTACCATAGTTATTGCAACGCAAATTTTTAACAATTAGCGGGTGAAATAAATTAGTGAATTCCAGACACTTTTTCCATCGGCTATTGGTCGACGGCGAACAGCGCTATGTAAATCCTTTTGTGCAAACTTTTTGCAAGATTAAATCTTATCGATATATACATCAAAAGATAGCTGAGACTTCCACCTACCTACCATAGTTATTGCAACGCAAATTTTTAACAATTAGCGGGTGAAATAAATTAGTGAATTCCAGACACTTTTTCCATCGGCTATTGGTCGACGGCGAACAGCGCTATGTAAATCCTTTTGTGCAAACTTTTTGCAAGATTAAATCTTATCGATATATACATCAAAAGATAGCTGAGACTTCCACCTACCTACCATAGTTATTGCAACGCAAATTTTTAACAATTAGCGGGTGAAATAAATTAGTGAATTCCAGACACTTTTTCCATCGGCTATTGGTCGACGGCGAACAGCGCTATGTAAATCCTTTTGTGCAAACTTTTTGCAAGATTAAATCTTATCGATATATACATCAAAAGATAGCTGAGACTTCCACCTACCTACCATAGTTATTGCAACGCAAATTTTTAACAATTAGTGGGTGAAATAAATTAATGAATTCAAGGCACTTTTTCCATCGGCTATTGGTCGACGGCGAACAGTGCTATGTAAATCCTTTTGTGCAAACTTTTTGCAAGATTAAATCTTATCGATATATACATCAAAAGATAGCTGAGACTTCCACCTACCTACCATAGTTATTGCAACGCAAATTTTTAACAATTAGTGGATGAAATGAATTAATGCATTCCGGTCAGTTTTTCCATCGGCTATTGGTCGACGGCGAACAGTGCTATGTAAATCCTTTTGTGCAAACTTTTTGCAAAATCAAATCGTATCGATATATACATCAAAAGATAGCTGAGACTTCCATCTACCCACCATAGTTATTGCAACGCAAATTTTTAACAATTAGTGGATGAAATGAATTAATGAATTCCGGTCAGTTTTTCCATCGGCTATTGGTCGACGGCGAACAGCGCTATGTAAATCCGTTTGTGCAAACTTTTTGCAAAATCAAATCTTATCGATATATACATCAAAAGATAGCTGAGACTTCCATCTACCTACCATAGTTATTGCAGGGCAAATTTATAACAATTAGTGGGTGAAATAAATTAATGAATTCCTATAGCCAATTCGGCTATATGGCGACGGCCAACGGTGCTATCTAAATCACGAGATAGCTGAAACTTTCATCTACCTACGGTAGTTATGGCAGGGCAATTTTTTAACAATTTAGTGGGTGAAATAAATTGATGAATTCCAGGCACTTTTTTGATCAGCTATTGGACGACAGTAAACAGTACTATAAATCGAGTAGCGTAAATGGTAGAAGATTGACAAAATCGACAAATTTTATATTTTTATATATACGGCAGCAGGAGAACTTAAAAAAATGTTTACATAAATTTATCTAAAACAAGATATGAAAGAGGAGACGTGTATATAACAAAAAAGTGTATCAATAATATCAATATGTCATCCAAGATTTCGATAACAAAAGCTTAAGGCGAAATTTAGAAATGCAATTTTCATTTTAATAATTGAAACAAAAAAAAAACATTGTCACGACTCGAACCGACTCTGCCGTGACGGGAATCATGCATTAGCCAGCGCATCCTGAGAAAATTGATATTTTTCGTCCCCGTCGACCAATTACCGATAAAAAAAGTGCCTGGAATTCATTAATTTATTTCACCACCAATTGTTAAAAATTTGCGTTGCAATAACTATGGCAGGTAGGTGGAAGTCTCAGCTATCTTTTGATGTATATATCGATAAGATTTAATCTTGCAAAAAGTTTGCACAAAAGGATTTACATAGTACTGCTCGCCGTCGACCAATAGCCGATGGAAAAAGTGCCTTGAATTCATTAATTTATTTCACCCACTAATTATTAAAAATTTGCGTTGCAATAACTATGGTAGGTAGGTGGAAGTTTCAGCTATCTTTTGATGTATATATCGATAAGATTTAATCTTGCAAAAAGTTTGCACAAAAGGATTTACATAGCGCTGTTCGCCGTCGACCAATAGCCGATGGAAAAAGTGACTGAAATTCATTAATTCATTTCATCCACTAATTGTTAAAAATTTGCGTTGCAATAACTATGGCAGGTAGGTGGAAGTCTCAGCTATCATTTGATGTATATATCGATAAGATTTAATCTTGCAAAAAGTTTGCACAAAAGGATTTACACAGTACTGCTCGCCGTCGACCAATAGCCGATGGAAAAAGTGCCTTGAATTCATTAATTTATTTCAGCCACTAATTATTAAAAATTTGCGTTGCAATAACTATGGTAGGTAGGTGGAAGTCTCAGCTATCATTTGATGTATATATCGATAAGATTTAATCTTGCAAAAAGTTTGCACAAAAGGATTTACACAGTACTGCTCGCCGTCGACCAATAGCCGATGGAAAAAGTGCCTTGAATTCATTAATTTATTTCAGCCACTAATTATTAAAAATTTGCGTTGCAATAACTATGGTAGGTAGGTGGAAGTTTCAGCTATCTTTTGATGTATATACCGATAAGATTTAATCTTGCAAAAAGTTTGCACAAAAGGATTTACATAGCGCTGTTCGCCGTCGACCAATAGCCGATGGAAAAAGTGTCTGGAATTCACTAATTTATTTCACCCGCTAATTGTTAAAAATTTGCGTTGCAATAACTATGGTAGGTAGGTGGAAGTTTCAGCTATCTTTTGATGTATATATCGATAAGATTTAATCTTGCAAAAAGTTTGCACAAAAGGATTTACATAGTACTGTTCGCCGTCGACCAATACCCGATGGAAAAAGTGCCTTGAATTCATTAATTTATTTCACCCACTAATTATTAAAAATTTGCGTTGCAATAACTATGGTAGGTAGGTGGAAGTTTCAGCTATCTTTTGATGTATATATCGATAAGATTTAATCTTGCAAAAAGTTTGCACAAAAGGATTTACATACTACTGTTCGCCGTCGACCAATACCCGATGGAAAAAGTGCCTTGAATTCATTAATTTATTTCACCCACTAATTATTAAAAATTTGCGTTGCAATAACTATGGTAGGTAGGTGGAAGTTTCAGCTATCTTTTGATGTATATATCGATAAGATTTAATCTTGCAAAAAGTTTGCACAAAAGGATTTACATAGCGCTGTTCGCCGTCGACCAACAGCCGATGGAAAAAGTGTCTGGAATTCACTAATTTATTTCACCCGCTAATTGTTATAATTTTGTTCTGCACTAACTATGATGGGTAAAGGCAGGTCTCAGCTGTCTTTTGATGTATTTATCGATATGATCACACAAAGCGAATACGTTTGTTTAACTTAATTTAGGTGGGACTACATATGGTACCCGGATGTTAAAAATACTCATATTTGATTAATTTATTTGAGGCACTAATCAGCAAAATTTTGGGTTGCAATAACTATGGTAGTATAACCGAAGATTGCGCTTTCGATTGGTGTTACACTTAATAAGTATAATGAAGTATTGGCGAAGATATGCGGTTCTAAAGATATGGAAATTCATTGAAATTTTGACTTTCTTTTTAATTTTTTAGGTAGTAGTTATTAATTGATTTCGTTGCAATAACTATGGTAGACTCAGCTCGTCATGGGCTTTCCAACGGTGTATAGTTCATTGCAATCGGATGAAAAAAAATTTTGTTGCTGGCTTTTGTTGCTAACTTCACACAGCTACATTCTTGACACATGTACAAAAGGTAACAATTGGGCCACACACATTGGTATTTTAGGCTAATAGCTAAAACCTTCAGTGCACCATCAACATCAAGTATTATTTAGGGTTACATAACATCCGAGACAAATCGGAGAGCGCGTTCGTATGGCTTAGCTCGCGTCGGATGAAAAGACCACGTACGTTATTTAATTTTTTCTGTTATTCACACTGAGAAAATTGTCCGACCGCCTTGGATGGTTCGATATAAGTAAATTAAATAGAAAAGCATCACGTCATTAGCTTCGATGTGGTTGTTATGTTCATCTATATGGACAATAGAAGTTGTTTTAAATCGGATTTGTTCGATTTTAAGTGTATGATTCTCAGTGGGATGTTTAAAAAAATAAATTAGAACAAGGAATTTAATTTAATACTGACTAGCAAGTTAATATGTAATGACTAGTGAATATAGAATAGAAAAACAATTTTGTATCTTATATTCTATATGGAAGAATACACACAAATATCTGGGGTGGTCCCCATCCAACTTTTCGACGTTTTCGTTGACGCATTGAAGCATCTAAACCTTCTGCAGTGTTCCAAATTTCTGGAGCTAGTATCAGTGTGGTCAAAATCGGTTGAATTGCTAAGAAAATGCATGTAATTGCCACTTTCGATTGTCAGATTGTCACCAAAAACAATATAGTTCCTCTGGTAATACTAAATAAGTATGCCAAATTTCAGCCCGATCCGTTGTACCGTTTGGGCGGTATCGTGTTCACAAGTTGAACGATCAACTTCGCTTTGCTTCTGAAGGTAGAGTCAAGTGGTAGTGTTCGTTTCGAGGCGAACAAAAGTGGCAAAGCGTCCCTTAGCTCACTTTGTAGAATGATAAATCGGTTCGAGCAGAGAGCGACCATCGGCCATCGGAACGTTTTAGGTGCGTTCGCTGCTGCCTGCTGCAGCCCGCGGCTCCTTCGGTCAACCGAGCGATGTCGGAGAGGTGCACGTTGTTTGGCTTTATTGCAAGTCAGTGTATTCCTATTATTCCTCTAGTTGATTACGTACACAGCAGGGGTGCGGCCTGTCACTACCCGGACCAAATTATATCTAATTATAACCATAATGTAGTTTCGATTCACCCATGTAAACATTCGTGGATATTTATAACGAGCAGACCCCACATCAACCTCGTTTCACACTTTACATTAATAAGTATTCGATTTATTAAAGCTTTGTAGTCGGCAATGGATAGTTTCTGATTATATAGTAAGGAAGTGAAGGCATCATAGAAGGATTATTATAGTTTTTGTGTTATATATTCTACCACATATACTCAGCGCCAAGAAAAAACGCCCATCTAAAAATTTGATAATTGTTGATCTCCTAACCAGTACAATTGGGAAGGAAACTATTTCTACAATTCAGGAACACCCTGTGGAACAACTAAGGACCGTGGTCAAGAGGTTACCACCCTGTCTAGGGATTGCATTACCGATTTAACAAATTTATTTAATTGTTAACAGATTGTCTTTTGCGAATACCCTAGTATTTACACCTAATTTTAACAAATAAGAATAATTTTGAAATAAATTTTATATGGTTTTAAAAAATCCTGTTCATGCTACACTATATTCACAAGAATAATTTTTCTTGACATCCAAGAATAGAGTTCCTTATGTGTTCCTTTGCGAGAAACATCATATCTGTTACACAGATCAACCAAGTTCTAGAAATAATTATTTAAAAAAATGTATCAAATCCAACAAAAGCGCGGAATACCTATATAACTTTATTAAGCTTAAAAGCTATAAAATCACAGAAATGTACATAGATGAAGAAATAGATTGAAGAAAGAAAGTATCGATACGGAAATCTTGAATCTAATTAGTGCATTTTTCGGTTTTCCTCATTCCCGAGTGGCATGGCATGGTACATTCGTACGATGTTACGACACTCGACGAGAAAGACATAAATCTTGGGAGAGAGACAATTAACGATTGAAAATCAGCCGTGGGTGAATCAAGGGCCCGCCATATATCAGACGTGTCCATTTGGACATTGAAATTAATACCGAAGTGTCACAGGTTAGGTCTCCTATATTACATAGTGGCTCAAACGCGCTACCGCCATAATTATCAAATTACACATGAGCCGGAATGAGCACATTAATTAGTTCCACGTACGTGTGTGGGCTCCACGACTGTGGCAACGCCCCTTGTGAGCATTCATCATAATCAAGATTTATCGAGTTGTGACCGCAGGCTACTTTAGGACTTTTTGTTTCTGGAAACAATCCGGGAGATTGTGACGGGCCCTGGAATGCTAGGTAAACTCATGCTAAATGTTATAAATGGGCGGATAGGTTCGGTTTCTTTTTGCAATGCCAG